>OX465274.1:195830074-198330074 GCA_949987645.1 Tachina grossa | reverse complement strand
CGATTTTTTTTTTGGTTTTGCGATTTTATAATTTTCGGTTTTTTTAGTTTTACCGTTTTTGAAAATGTCAAGTGCTTGCCTCTTACGGTTTCCAAGATATAGCAAATTGTCAAAATTACATAGTCAAAATTACATTAACTGATGGACCACCCTTTAATTTTAATATTTTTAAATTTTAGTGTTAATTGTTGTAGTCTGTATAAATATACACTAATTTTACAAATTTCAAGTTTCAATATACAATTGCATGTATATTATATTGGATTTTAACATTTTTCGTTGCTCGTTTTGGAACACACTTTAATTTTTAATTCTCATGTATTTGGTGTTGTAGCGGCCAAGGTTCTACACACTGTGTCTAAATTTCAGGTCCGTAGCTCTTACGGTCGCTGCGAAAATACCGTGTGGCGGACAGACGGACAGGCGGACAGCGTAGCGAAAACAATAGGGTTCCTTTTCACCTTTGGTGTACGGAACCCTAATTAAGCAGATCTCTGTTAAGTATTACAAATTAGTTTTTTCTCACAAAATGGACTTGATAGTAAATTTTTTTTAATCAAAATGAATCAGAGAATTGAAAACGATTTCAGTTTCAATGTCTTATTTATTTAAATATAATATTTAATGCCCCCCATGACACGGAGTTGCATATTTTAACTCACATAATATGGATTTGTTTAATGTTTTTCTAAAACCTTAGTATATTCGTACAATTCTATCGTGTGATTATATATTCTTATAATCGAAATATATAAACTAATTTTGCTTAGCAAGTACTTGGTTATATCTTGATGAATTACAGTGTATGTTAAAAGCATACAAACTCAAAAAATTTTGTTTTCGAATCGAATTACACAATAACCATTCGGGCTGAAAAAAAAACCAAACCGACATTGGCCGTTTTAAATAAATTTTATACCAAAATTGCTATTTTTCATTTTATCAGATTTTAGCAAACTCTACAACACCATTGTTTGGTCTATAGTACACATATATTCATAAAAAAAATTTAAAATTAAAGCAGGCCGGCGCACAATGGTTCATAATCGTTTTTCATCGGCCAAAAATTATGTTACCTTTGAACTTTGCTGAGCACTTAAAATCCGTATTTACGCCAAACACATGTACTGGTGTTTCTGGTTTGCCGAGTGTAGTAGCTCTACCCCCTCATTCCATAAAGTTTAAGACGCGTGATTTACAAAAATTAATTGCTGAACTCAACCCGAAGAAATCCGCGGGTATTGATGGAATTATAAACCAGATGCTGATGAAATTGCCTCGTCTTGCAATTAGAATCCGTCTATTTATTTTTAATGCCATATTACGAATGGAGTATTATCCACAACACTGGAAGCTTGCCAAAGTCAAAATGATTCTAAAGCCGGGAAAAGATCTTACCAAAGCTGAGTCATATAAGCCAATAAGTTTACTGTTAACTATGTCAAAACTCTTCGAAAGCTGCTCATGATAATATTATCCTCTACTCTAACAGATAATATGTGCATACCGGACCATCAATTTGGTTTTAGAAGTCAGCATAGCACCATTGCGATTCGTTAGCAAATTTGGGGTTTCGGGAGAAGTGGGTTGCTGGCCCTCTTCCCCTAGATTGGTGATAGGGCTGCTATCTTCGCGTCCAATCACACGATGCAACCATGTTTCAGTGGTTTACCGCCTACTTTCCTGAGACATCTCAGACACTCAGGATACATGGTTGTTGCGCCTTTTAACTTTAGCTAGCTTTATATCGGTTGCCTTAAAGCCATTGCCCGGGGGATACTTGGTCGAAGACAATTCAGCAAAGGAATCGTTCTGGCCACTCCCAAGTGAGTGGCTATCAGTAACTTTCCACCTATGAGAAGAGTCCCATCCCCCAAAGAGTCCCATCCCCCTATGCGCCCTATGCTCCAATGGGAGTTAAAGGAACTTTTATATATAGCACCATTGAACAAACGCATAGGTTGGTTCAATTTATAAGGAAAACATTTGAAAAAAAGAAATATTGTTCTGCCCTGTTTATTGATGTTTCTCAGGCATTTGATAAAATTTGACCTACTTTTAAAATTGAAGAAATATCTACCAAATAACATTCTAAAACCTTAGGAAAGTTATATTTGGAGAGACTTTATGAGTACGCCCGAAACTATCTCATCCGGTATACCACAAGTCAGTATACTGGGGCCAGTTTTGTAGTTGATTTATACTTGATATGATACAGCGTGCCTTATGCACGAAAACCCTCATGAGGCATCCCGATATCTTCAAGAACATATAGCACAGCTTGAGCTATGGTTAAACTTATGGAGAATTAAAGTAAATGAGCAAAAGTGTGCTCATATAACGTTTACCCTAAGAAAAGATACTTGTTCCCCCATTCGAATCAACAATCAAAATATCCCTCAACATTCACAAGTAAAATACCTTTTCGTATACACCTTGATCGAAGTCTTACATGGAAATATCGTATTGACTCTAAGCTCACTCAAATGAAACTTAAGTTAACTCAAATATATTGGTTGAGTGGCAGAAATTCAACACTCACACTAGACTGCAAACTTTTGATATACAAGTCGCTTCTGAAACTAATATGGTGCTATGGAATTCAATTATGGGGCACTGCTTCAGCTTCCAATGTCGAGAGAATCCAACGAAGGCAAAACAAAATTTTACGGTTAATAACATCGGCTCCATGTTACATAAAAAAATTCAAATATACATCGTGATTTAAATATGTCACAAGTCATTACTCAGCACTCTAGATGGGACTGTTTGAAAATACTTTAGTTTTCCTTTTTGATTATCACTATTTATGTATTATTTATAACCATCACTAAGTTTATGTCCAACACTGGTCGGGACTAATAATTATATTTTAAATTTAAGATTTGAATACTTATTGTTAGTTGATATTTGAAGATACAATAAATAAACACATGTATTGAAAAAAACTTTTGAACTAACAAAATTTTGTTTGCAATTTTTCTTAAATGGATAGATAACATTTTAAGCTTTTACTCAAATTTGTTTTAGTTAGAAACAGTGCAGTCGTTGTTGAGAAATTTAAGGTTGAAACTTAAGTTTAGATTTTTTTAATTTGGATAGAAATACGTGAGTTATGTGGCCTTAACCTAATTATTACTTAAAAACACAAATTTACTTTTCATTTACATTTTACAGTTTAATAAATTTCGACTTTTTATTGTGTTCTTATTAATGAATTTCCAAATAATTTTTATTATAACATTTTGTTGACTTCTTGCATTTAATGTATTTACTTTGTAATCAAAAGTATTTAATATATATTAATGAATATACATATATATAATAAATTCAGTAAAGTGCGACTCTGACTCGCACACGAAGGGTTCCGTACGAACACTAGATATGTAATTTAATACAAACTTCATCCTATATAATATATAGTTTTGGCATTTTTTCGGTTTTGGCGATCCTTTTTAGTTTTGACACTTTATTTTCTTGTTTTTGCGATTTTTTTCGGTTTTTGGCGTTTTTTCATTTTGGCGATTTTTTTTATTTTTGGCGATTTTTTTCATTCTTGCGATTTTTTTTTTATTTAAATTTTTTTAGTTTTGGCGACATTTTCGCGTTTTGGCGATTTTTTTTTTATTTTTGGCGTTTTTTTTTCATTTTGGCGATTTCTTCGAATTTGGCGATTTATTTTAGTGTTAGAAATTAATTTTTTAATTTTGGCGATTTTTTCGTTTTGGCGATTTTTTTTAATTTTTGGCGACCTGTTTTTTGGTTTGGTGATTTTATAATTTTCGGTTTTTTTCGTTTTACTCTTTCTGAAAATTTCAAGTTTTTGGCGATTTTTTTTAAGTTTTGGCTCCTTTTTTTAGTTTTGACACTTTATTTTCTTGTTTTGGCGATTTTTTTTTCGGTTTTTGGCGTTTTTTCATTTATTCGATTTTTTTTATTTTTGGCGATTTTTTTCATTCTTGCGATTTTTTTTTATTTGAATTTTTTTTTTAGTTTTGGCGACATTTTCGCGTTTTGGCGGTTTTTTTTAGATTTTTAGCGTTTTTTTCATTTTGGCGTTTTTTTTTATTTTGGCGATTTTTTCGAATTTGGCGATCTATTTTAGTGTTAAAAATTTTCTTTTAATTTTGGCGATTTATTTCGTTTCGGCGATTTTTTTTAATTTTTGGCGATTTTTTTTTTGGTTTGGCGATTTTATAATTTTCGGTTTTTTAGTTTTACCGTTTTTGAAAATTTCAAGTGTTTGCCTCTTACGGTTTCCAAGATATAGCAAATTGTCAAAATTACATAGTCAAAATTGCATTAACTGATGGAACACCCATTGATTTAAATTTTTTAAATTTTAGTGTTAATTGTTGTAGTCTGTATAAAAATACACTAATTTTACAAATTTCAAGTTTCAATATACAATTGTATGTATATTATATTGGATTTTAACATTTTTCGTTGCTCGTTTTGGAACACCCTTTAATTTTTAATTCTCATGTATTTATTGATGTAGCGGCCAAGGTTCTACATACTGTGTCCAAATTTCAGGTCCGTAGTTCTTACGGTTCCTGAGAAAATACCGTGTGACGGACCGACGGACAGACGGACAGCGTAGCGAAAACAATAGGGTTCCTTTTCACCTTTGGTGTACGGAACCCTAAAAATTAATATATTTTTGTGGTGTTGTTATTGGTATATCCATAACTCGCCCTTTTAATATTATTATATTTTTTTTTAAAGGCTTTATAATGAAAAACATGTCCACACATAAATAACTGAACTGTTTCTACTAAATGAATATCTGCACAACACTTAATTAATATAATTCTACAAAAAATAAAATAATTTATGGTTCTCTTTTAAATAAGAAATATTTTGAAATGCCCACATATGAGCGATGCATTTAAATAGGAGTAGGGAGGGGGCATGGTTGGAGACATAAAATTATGGGTCTCCACTGCAGCAAACCTCTTCAAACAAAAAAAAAAATTAAAAAACGGTTTACAGATGAATGAGTTATGTATGGGGGAAAAATATCTGCATCAACTGCAAGTAAACCGTTAAAAAAAAAATTAAAGATCGGTTGACAAATAACAGAATTCTGCACGCCGATAAAAAAAATAAAATTTGGGACCCAACTGCAGGTAAACTCTTTCAAACAAAAAAAGAATTTATCACAATGCTTTAGAAATGATAAAATTATGCATAAAGGGAGCAAACTTCCCCCTCCGATTTCTAAAAAAAAAAAAAAAAATATAAGACTCAAGTGCAGACAATCCCTTTCAAAAAAAAATATAATTTTGCAAATCGCTTTACAAATGACAGAGTTATGCAAAAGGGGAGCACATCTCCCCCATCGAATTTCGAAAAACAAAAATTAAAGCACCAAAGTGCAGGCAAATCCTTTCAAACAGAATAATAATTTAAAAAATCGGTTCACAAATGACAAATGAAAAAAAAAAATTAAAGCACCAAAGTGTGGGCAACTTCTTTCAGAAAAGAAATGACTTTTGAAAAAAGGTTCACAAAAGACAGAGTTATGCAAAAGGGGAGCACATCCCCCTCATCGAATTTCAAAAAGAAAATTGAAGCTCCAAATTCCAGGCAAATAATTGCAGACAAAAAAAACATTTTGCAAATCAGCTTACAAATGACACAGTAATGCGTGTATGAACATAAAATAGTAAAAAAAAATATTTGCAATTACTAAAAAATTTCAAAGCTCCCAGAAAAGCTAGATCTTCGTTCTTGAACTGGTGGGTCAGAAATGGTCGAAATAAGATGGATATTGAAAATCAGCAAAATCGAGCACACGGTTTCAGAGCTGGGAGAATTAAACTACATTTTGTATGAATAAAATTGGTATTTCTAACTAAAAAAAAATTAAAAAAATTAAAAAAATTAAAAAGAAAACCTAACTTTTTTTGTTATGCAAAAGTAACTTACTAAAACTAATTTTTCCTTTTTTTATAAACTAAACATATGTAATGTACTTAAAAGAAGGAGATTGATTTAAGAAATCAGAAAAATAAAAAGGATGATTCCAGGGTTGGAAAACCTACGATTTTTGTGATATATACAATTAACTACCGTAAACTAGTTCTTTATTTATTTTTATTAAATAAACTTATTTTATACTTCACCACGAATAAAATTGGTATTTCAAATAAAAAATTGAACTTCAAAAATTAAAAAGATGTTTCCAGGGTTGGAAAACTTTAACTTTTGTTCTTATAATTACAAAAGTAACTTACTAATGTTCTTAAAAGAAAGAAATTGACGGTAGAAACCAGAAAAACAAAAAGGATGATTCCAGGATTGGAAAACCTACGATTTTTGTGATATATACAATTAACTACCGTAAACTAGTTTTTTATTTATTTTTATTAAATAAACTAATTTTGTACTTCACCACGAATAAAATTGGTATTTCAAATAAAAAATTAAACTTCAAAAAATTAATAAGATGTTTCCAGGGTTGGAAAACTTTAACTTTTTTTCTTATACAAAAGTAACTTTAAAGTAAAGAAATTTTTCCTTTTCTTTATAAATTACACATATCTTATATTCTTAAAAGAAAAAGATTGGGAAACTGAAACTTTTTGTGATATAAAAAATTAACTACCGAAAATTAATTTTTATTTCTTTTATTAAATGAACTTATTTTATACTTTAGTACAAATAAAATTGGTATTTCAAATTAAAAATTAACCTTTTTATACAAAAGTAACTTACTAAAGCAAATTTTTCCTTTTTCTCTATAAATTAAAGATATCTTATATTCTTAAAAGAAATAGATTGGTGTAAGAAATCAGAAAAATTAAAAAGGATGACTCCAGGGTTGGGAAACTTGCTCTTTTCGTGATATAAAAAATTAACTACCGAAAACTAATTCTAATTTTTTTTAAATAAATAAAATTATTTTATACTTCAGTACGAATGAATTTGGTATTTCAAAATAAAAAACAAAATTAAAAAAATTAAATCGACGTTTCCAGGGTTGGAAACCTTATTTTTTATACAAAAGTAATTTACTAAAACAAATTTTTTCTTTTTTACTATAAATTAAACATATCTTATATTCTTAAAAAAAAGATGGTGTAAGAAATCATAAAATATCAAAAAGGAGGATTCCAGGGTTGGAAAACTTACACTCTTTGTGATATAAAAAATTAACTACCGAAAACTAATTCTAATTTTTTTAAATAAATAAAATTATTTTGTGCTTGATATCGAATAAAATTGATATTTCAAATAAAAAAACAATTAAAAAAATTAAAAAGACGATTCCAGGGTTGGAAAGCTTTAACTTTTTTTGTATTTACAAAAGTAAGTTACTAAAACAAAATTTTCCTTTTTTTATAAATTAAACATTTCTCAAATTCTTAAAAAAAGAGATTGGTGTAAGAAATCAGAAAATCAAAAAGGATGAGTTCACGGTTGGGACACTTACACTTTTTTGATATATAAAAGTAACTATGTCTAATTAATTTTTATCCTTTCCTTTAAAAATTATATATATATTTTACGTTTTGGAAAGAAAAGTTTGGTATAGAAAATTATAAAAGTTAAAACCACAGCTCTAGGCTGGAAACTATGATTTTTTTCTGGACATTAAAGTAACTAAATAAAATATTTTTTTTTTGAATTTCCTTTTTTTTCACTTAACACACTTTCTATATTTTTTTTTAAGAACTACTAGATTGGTATAAGTAATCAGAAAAATATAAAATGATGATTCTAGGCCTTGACAATTATTATTTTTTTCTTTGTACATAAAAGTAACTATGTGCTTATGTATGTATCTCTATACTACATAAACGCACTTTGGTAAAAGGTATATAAGATTCGGCACAGCCGAATATAGCACTCTTACTTGTTTTGGCTACCTTAGATGTGATACGTTATTCTTCTTTTAGTGTAACAATTTTGAGAATCTATTTCAAGAAAAAATTTATGTTTTGGCGAATGAAAAATGATTGTGAACCACCGTGCGGCTCTAGTATTTTAGAATTTTCTTAAGCTAGTGCTATTATTTTCAAATTGAATTTAACTCAAGTGTGAAACGGCCTTTAGTTGACTAAAGTATCCTGCTAAAAATATTGCCAGGATTTTTTTATAGTTTTAAATTTTGTTTGGGTGCTGTTATTTTTTTTAATGTTTTTTTTTGATATTTCTATATAACAACTCGCTCAATTTGAAATAAGATCCGTTATTTATATTTAGTATAAAAACTCATTTACTCCACCATTCACATATTATTTCCGGTGTAGCATTTTTACAGATTTTCGTTTCTTATACTCGTATTACTCCTTCATATAACTTTGTGTTTATTTTTTAATAGCCCTCAAGTGGTTGGTGGTAAGACTAGCAAATTGCTTAAACCGTAATGATTTTCGTGTTGTTGTACAATCAAAGATTATGTGCTGTTGTTCTTATTGTTGCTGTTGCTGTTGCTGTTGCTGTTATTTTTGTGATCAACATACTTTAGTTGTAGATGTTGGTGTTGCTTCGAGTTGTTTGGCTAAACTTTACTCTGTGCGCCCGCAATTTGCACGCCTTTGACCATAAGGCCAAATAAAATTAACGAAAATTGTGCATAAAGTCCTAAAAAGCTAATTGTTAGTTTGCACTTGTGTTCATGTAGATCATGTCCAAATTGGGTATGTCGAAAATGTTCCAATACTTTTGTTGTTTGTCTTTTAGTTCCTCTTTTTTTTGTCTGTTATTATGGGCCTCGTATATAATAGAGAGATGGACGGGAAAAAAGTATGAAGTAGTCAAATTATTTCAAAAGATTGTTTTTTACATAAAATTTGTGAAAATAAACTTTTGTATTTAAAATGTTATATTGGTTATTATGTACAAAAATTCAGGATGGGACAAAAGTAATCACTCGATGTTATTTTGCTGTAATTTTTTCAAATCTTTCACCAACATTCTGCGTAGGGACCGCCGGCTAGTTTTTAGTCTGGCCAATGTTCCTGGCTTATCTTCGAAAACTTGAAGAACAGCAGCGACTTTCAGCAGAACGGCTGCAAAGGAGCCGTCCAGCCTTGGAAACATCTCGTTTTGTGTTAGTCTCTTCAATGCCATTAGGCAAACGCAGCAGCGTTTGTATAGTTGGTGTTGAACTGCCAGGGTGGCGTTGACTGTAGTAGTTAACACGTTGACTACAAAAAGAATGTCCTGGGTTCGAGCCCACAGATTTTTCTTATGTGCATTAGTGTTTCTTTGTATCAGTTGTTACAGGAATGTTCAACTGATGAAGGCATATACACTGGTCACAGAACTACACTGGCTTCAGCAAATACCAATCCTAATGCAACATCAGAGTGCCCTCCTTCATCGGTATTGTGTAGCAGAATCATCCGAGAAGTAAAATAACGAAGAAAATGGCTACTAAAAACAGCTTCCAAATTTAATACGCCTCATTGACACCAGAGGCGCTGCAACACAGCAAATATCAGATTTGTAAAAGAATGAAGCTTTCATATATCTCTTCCTTTACCACCTGTCTTCTTTATCACCATACCTTTCCTAAAGAATGTAGCACTTAGTTATGCTAGTAGGCATTCATTGTCTGAGTGTTTCTTCATAGAACGGTGAAATAATAGCGTGCTACACTCAATCGCATATTGCAACTTCTATTAAAGCCTGTGGCTTGTTTAAATATAACGAAAGAATTAACCATGTCACACATAAAAAATTGTCCAACGGAAGTTATGATTTTGAATGAGAATGTATCGAAAGAAATATGTGGTTTTCATTTATAAAACGTATCTTATATATTTGTTATTCGAGTTAATAAAATCAAATTTTTATAACTTAAATGGTTTTTAGGAAGTTCTAAAGAAATTTTTTAAAAACATGAACGCATGTACTTTTTCTGGCAATAATGAAGAAATTTGACTTTTGGACATATGCTGTTATTAATGAAGACCGCAGGAATATTATATTCTATACTATCAGCGAGCTTTTTGCGTATGAGATTATTTTGATAAATTTAAGTTAAATTATCAATTTATTAATTAATTTAATTAATTTATTCAGCCTTATTCCAGTTGTCGACATCGAAGTCACTTTAACTCAATACCAAAAAATGGAAGTTTGTGTACCCGTTGTCGAAAACAAATGACTCCTGTTGTCAGATTTATGCCATTTTCTAGACCTTAGGTAACGAAAATCGACTGTCAGTAGCACAACTTTGTTCTTGAGAGCGAGTAAATAATGCTTAATTTTTTGGCATTGTGTTAAAGTGACGTCGATGTCGGCAACTGGAATAAGGGCAATTATTTAGTTTAAAAAATACCGAGGTATTTATATCCGCTGCTAAGTCTATAATGTATTGATATAAAGAACTGCTGTATTTGCAACCGACTTCAAAAAAGGAGGAGTTTATCTTTTTTTTTATATTGTTACTCGTACTTCATAAATCGATGCATTTTAGACCCATGGTAAAAATCCTTTTTTTTCGTCTGAGAGGGTATAGCTTTCAATTGGTCCCACTGTAAAAAAGTTCCATATAGTTTTTTTAATTGATGTTATATTATTCTACACATTTGATTGCTGTGAAACCTAGCACAATTACACAATTTTAAAATTAAAAAAGTGGGTGGGGCTACGCCTAGGAAAATTTATTTTTACATTTTACTTGGTTCTACGTAACAGATTTTTAAGAAACTTACCACACACCTCGAGCTCTTAAATAAACACGATCTACAATTCTAAAAAATGGGCGGGGGTACGCCCATTAAAATTTAATATTTTCATTTAAGTGGTTCTATTTTACCGATTTTTACAAAACTTGACACACGCTCTGAGCTCTAAAAACACACATACTCTTGCATTTTAGAAAATGGGCGGAAGCACACCCATTTCAATTTAACTTAATATGTCACGTTCTTCTTCTTAACCAAACAGATTTTCAAAATTTATTTTAATTTTATTTATTATGAAGGAGTTTCCTTCCAGTTTGTTCCCATACATTTCTCTCACCATACACAGTGAACCAAAGACAAAGAACGCTGATGATGAAGGCGTAGCGACCTTCGAAAACAGCTAGTTGTTCCCTTCTGCTAGTGTTTGTTCGAATATTTACAATTAACTTTTGAGTTAGTTTTCATTAGTAATTGTCACATGTAATTTGGCTTATACGAACTTTAGCTTTATCAAATCATATATATGTATACTCATAGAAAAACTCTTTATGTTACTATTTAATTTATAATATTATCTGCAGTTTATAGAAGCTATGTAAAAATTCTCGGCTCTCTATTTATAATGAAAACAAAAACAAATTTTGAGTGCTTTGTTTTTGTTTTCAATATAAATAGCCAGACGAGAATTTTCACATGGCTTCTATGAACTGGCAGTATATGTCACATTATATAAATTCATAAACACTTAAGTCGTTATTTATTTTTTAATGTGATCTAAAAAGGCATAACTTAGCATTCATTGTAAACACACTGGAGAATAAACTAACGCTATAGTAAGATAGACTCCTGCCAATTCCCAGTGTTAGAAAATAATTAATATATAATGCAATAGAACCACCTGCAACTTTGTTTTGCTTTGTTTTTCTTACTTTTTATAAGTAGACATATTAGTGGCTCATATATACTCTTACCTTCCTTTTCCCGTCTTTCTTTTCAAACAAGTCCACAATTTTGCTTTATTGGATATCATAAATATAATCAGGATTTATTTTTTTAGTACAAAATTCTTTTTATTTTTATAAAACAATCAGTAACACAACTCAAAACAAGCAATTGGAGTTGAAAATAAAAAATATAAGAATCCAAAACTATAACATTTTACAATTTCTCTAGTCATCACGTTCACGACTTGGTTTTTAGTACATACCTACAACAAAAATATTGTATTGAAAAAGAAAATAAAATGAAAAAAAAAATTTTAAATAAAAAATATTGTTGCAGTTGTTATTTTATTTATATTTCAAATATCACCAACGACAATAACAGTAACAACATTAGCAATGCCAGCGAGTTCTTTGAAAAAATGCCGATCAACTTTTTATCTATCGAATGCAGCAAAACCGAAAAAAATATCGAATGTAATGGCAGCACAACTAAACTCGGCATAATCGTCATCAGCAGCAACAATCGCTGCCAGAAAGAAATCAAAGAAAAAGTAAAGTATTAATGGCTTCAATATGATTGTCATTATTCGTTCACTTTGTATGACGATCATCACCATAATACAGATAATGTTCATCATCATCATAATCATCATGATCACCGTCAACTTTGTCGTCATCATCAATGTCAACAAATAGCACCACTAAGCGATGGATATCGGCAAACAATTTGATATCAAAAGATCATCATGCACATGTATAAAATATGCCGCTTAGATATCAAATGGACGATGGACGGACTGACTCGCTGGCCGAGACTGGATTTTAGCAATGAACTAAAAATGTCACAGCATTACAAAGGGAGAACACTGGTTCACCATATAGAGGGAGCTAAACCAAAAAAATAAAAAATAAAATAAAACTGAAAAAAGGCAAAAATCAAAACAATCGTTACAAGTGCATCAATGGAAATTCTGTGTTTTTTTGTTATTGTTCTTGTTGCTGGTTGTGTTCAAAGGCAACACTCGGTTGTTGTTTGTCTTGGTTGCAAACATTGAAAAATTCTAATTGTTAAATTTAATTGCCATATCCATTGCAAAAATATCTCTGCTATATGGTTATGACTTTCAACAAAAAAAAAAAAAAAATATAAAAACAAAACAAACAAAAAGAAATAAAATAAAATAAAATAAAATAAAATAAAAATTGCAGCAAATCGAAAACGCTTTCAAGGCACACCACTTACAAACTTGGCCATATTTTGAATTAGTGCAGAGATGAAAGTACCCTATTGGGTATTATACGTTTATTATAATATAAGTGACAATTTGGGGTTGTAACAAATAATCAAACTTATAGGTGGCACTTGTTTTTATTTACCCAATTCCTTGATAAACTTTCCTAGTTTTTTAATTTCTTTGAACAGCGCATTATGATCCCAGTTGAAAATGATTTAATTCTTTTTTTTACATAATTTCCAAAGATTTACAGCTTTGCTATTTATTGCGATATACAGGAGTTGGGACGTGATTTTTGTATCGAAAATTGTCGACACTATTACAGTTATAAATTTATTTATGTGCTTTGAACTTAAAAGTGGAGTACGACAATAAAAGAAAGAAATTGTTTGATTTTGTTTTGTTTCGTTCTTTGAAATAGATGTGCGATAGCTTTCCGTGAGCACCTGCCATTACGGCCTTATCTCACGGGTGCCAAAGCACCGGGTGTGGGTTAGACGCCAGACCAACGCCCCCATGCACCCTATTAGAATGAACCTATGGCCCACTCCATAAGGCACATAGGTTGCAATCTTTGAATATAGTTATCCCTGTACTATATTCAATTACCTTGCTGAGGTAATTTGAGCTATCTAAACTCTGCTGCTATGTCCGTGCCCATAGCAGCTTCTGTTGAATGGCAACAGCACCTAGAATAGTGTCTGGCTGACCGCGTCAGACCAATCACTAGCATTGATTTCACACTGGGAAGCCAAGACTATTCTCCCAGCGATTTTGGTAGTAACCACAGCCACCACGATAATTCTCCGGCTTCCACGCTAAGGTGTTGTGTATACACCCATAGCGAGGTCCCCAAGAGAATTCCCCAACCATTGCCAGCACAGCTCAACCACTCATCCGAGATGAACCCATGCCTGTGTCGCCAAATAACCAGTGCCTACTCCACACATACCAAAATCATCCCTTTAACCCCTTGGGGTATACCCCATTGGGGTAGGACGAACTCGGCATTTTAGCAAAGGAAACTGACGACCGCTACATGCACTCAAAACTTCAAAGCAGCTCGGCTGTCGGGCAACCGGCACCCGTGGCACCAGAAGTAGCCTCTGGTTAGACCTCGAAGTTCCACCACAAGGGCTTCACCTCTATCGTCTTTTGAACTCAGGGGCAATTCTAGGTGACGCTGCACCTAATTGACATCAACAGGGCCTGTCGTCCTTTTGTTATAAATATGTGCACATCCTTTGCTCTGCTTATGTTCAGAGATTGGGTAGTAACACATAAGTTCTATGGGTAATGTACCAAAGGTACGTCAATGGATAAAGCCACATCACCCCAGCTGCCACACCCGTAGTCCATAACAGACTCCCCTGGGGGGACTTTCTTTGAAACAAGTGAAACAAAAACAATGAGAACGATTTTTTGTTCAATTTGTTTTTGTTTTGTTTTTGTGTATGAGCACAAACCAGAGAGCAAAGCCGATAGGCTGTAAGCCGTTTAACAGCCGCCACCGGCCACAAACAATACAGTAATATAATCGTACACCGCTAGAAAAGTAATAAATGGAAATGTTTTGAAATATTTGCAGAGAATTTGACATCTTCATATTATATAATCATATTGCAGTTTTATTTCACATGTGAAATTTATTTTATATAACTAAGCAGCAAAGCTTAGTTATAACCGTGTAGCCTAAGACATCTCTCTCCTTTTTTTTATTACACCTTCAAATAAATTCTTTTGGTAGCATTTTCACAAGTCGTTACAGCTTCTCTAACTGCTGCTCAACTCCATTGAAACAGAAAAGAAAAGAACAATTGCTGAAAATAATTGTACGAAACCAAAGCTGAAGTTAAGAAAATTTATTAAGACAAACGAAACTTTTAATGATTGCTTTGAGCTTTTAGCCAAGCTCAACTTGGCAAAAAAATATAATAACAAGAAATACAATTCAAACACGTTAAGTACTCGTACTTCCACCATAATTGTTGTGGCAATGAAAAACCAAGCTGGCGAAGCGATCAACAATAATAGCAGCTTTAAGAAGAAAAAAACAACAACAACAAACAATATGATCCAAATCGTCTTTGATTGTTATTAAACATCTGAAACGTTTGATGTTAAATGAACTGACATATGGGTAAGAAGAACTTCTAGTTTTGGTAACATAACTTAAAATCTGGCTGCTGCTGCTGTTGCTGCTGCTGCTGGTTGTATATTATTATTGTTGGCAATATTTTTTTTTATCCTACCGTCAGTGCTATTCGCGCAACGTTTTAAAGGCAAGTTAGCGCCAACCTGTTCAACACAATTGTCTGTTGGATATTTAAAATAAGTATTATATCAATTTTTATTATCAACATATATTTGATGTTATTGAGTCGTTTAATAAGCTTCCATTGTTAAGAACTAGGGAAACTTTGATGTCGTCTTTTTTGCCGGGCTTTCATCTGCATCAGAATACATATAAATGTATGCCAAAGCAAACTTTTCGTATTGTTGAATATCATGAGAATATTATAAAATGGTGAGCCATCTAACGTTTTTTGTTCAACTAGTGCTTATTTCGTGAATGGCAACGCTTAGTTCATGTCTGATTTGACAGATAATTAGTTCAATCCTTACGCTGAACGAGCCAACTGACCATCCAATGCGTTTTCGCTTCGCTAAGTGGGCCTGCGATCGACTTACAGAAGATGCCGATTTTGCCGAAAAAAAATCATCTTTTCAGATGAAACTCATTTTGATCTTGACGGGTATGTAAACAAGCAAAATTGTCGCATTTGGGGAACAGAAAACCCGCACGCATACATTGAAAAGCCGACGCACCCAAAACGAGTCACTGTTTGGTGCGGATTTTGGTCCAGAGGCATAATTGGGCCATTTTTTTATTTTTTTTTTTTTTGAAAATGAGCAAGGAGTGGCAGTTACAGTCAATGCCGATCGTTATCGGGCCATATTGAGCGAATTTTTGTTCACAAAAGTGAAGAGGAGGATATTGGCAACATTTGGTTTCAACAGGACGGCGCTACGTGCCACACAGCCGAAGCTTCAGTAGTTTTTTTTATAGCATTTTCAAAAAAAAAAGTTGTCTGGCGGACCCTTTACATATGTGAAAAGTGCAGAACAATAATTTATTTGTTCAAAGTCCGCTTTCTTTCCATATTAATTTTGATTGCTGGAATATAATTGTTTATTATTATAAGCGCAGATTTGTATTTTTTCAAATATGCCTCCCGACATTATTAAATATTATTTGCGCACAGCTTGCTGTGAATATGTGGCATGAATTTAAATTGCTGTTCAGTTGTTAGTAACTCTTGCATAAAAATAAAAAGTTATCGTACAAATATTTTTATATTGTTGAATGTAGATTAAGTCTGAGAAGGGAAAGTTATCCATTGAGTCCAAATACATAACAGTTTCCTTGGTGTTGCCTAAGAGTAGGAAAGGGATAGTGCTAGATAGATAGCTAGAGAAAAAGAGCTTAATTAATTTTTTATTCCTCTTTACAACTTTGCTATTATGCGTTTTATTAATTTTTACAGCAGTGTTGCAGCGCCTCTGGTGTTAAGTAGGCGCACTATTTTAATCTATACAGGCATTTTATTGCTTATTCTACTTATACGACGATTAATTGCTAAAAATATCGACAAAGGAGGGAACTGTGATATGCATTAGCATAGACAATAGTGCATGTCAAAATATCTATAACATTGATATGACTGGGTCTGGCCAGGGATTGAAATTTTGTTCTCGTGGACCGTAATTTGGATTTTTTTTTCTAAACAAATGTAACAATCGGGCAACGAATGCCTACTTCTACTACTAGGTGTTACTTTCTTTAAGGAAAGGGATGTGGTGAGGGAAGAGATATAGGAAAGCTTCATTTCTTTAAAATTCTGCTTTTTGCACATTTTTTACTTTTAAGTCAGTGTTGCAGTGCCTCTGGTGTCAATTAGGCATATTAAATTTTTTTGAAGCTGTGTTGGGTAAACATTTTATTAGTTATTTTTCTTCCCGGATGATTCTGCTACAAAATACCGATGAAGGAGGTACGCTCTAATGTTACATTAGGATTAGTATCCGCTGAAGTTGGTATAGTTTCGTGACCAGTGACTATGCTTTCATCACTTGAATTTTCCGACTATAACTGATACAAAGGAACACTTATTCACATCAGACAAATAAGTACGTGGTGTTATTATCTTAATGACTGTTGGTGACCGGATTCGAAGTCACTATCTTCGGTTTTGAAGTCAACATCCTAACTTTTTAAGCCAATACCTCTTTGCTATTTAAATATTTGTCTATCATAAGTAATTAAGTCAAAATGTTAAACTTTAGGAACAGAATTGTTTAAAATACTTGTTAAATATAAATTTATGTTTAGTATAAAACAGTCACAATTTTTTAAATGAAAAATCATGTTATATCTTTTATTGGACTTTTTGCTGAATATTGTGCTTACCTTTTTTCTTCTGTTCAGCAGAGCAAACCGTTCAAAATTCAAGGAATCAACTAACTACTACAATGTACCTGAGATTTCAATAAACAACTTTTTGCACAATATAAACTTCCTAGGAATGAATCTTAACACCGCTCAGGTAGCTGCAAAATTGAAACATTTTTAAACAAATGAAATCTAAAAAATTGTCGGGAAATTTTTCACTTTTGCGGCTACCTAAGTGCTACCTGAACGGTGTTAAGAATGATTCCTAGGAAGTTCATATTGTGCAAAAAGTTGTTTGTTGAGATCTTAGGTACATTTTAGTAGTTACTTGATTCCTTGAATTTTGAACCTGAACAGGGGAAAATAGGTAAAAAAACCGATCTTTTGAAAAATTTTTGCGATTTTGATCTTGAAGATGAATTTTTTTTAATTTTATATGTTAACAATTTGTGAGTTTTATAACAAGAGCTATAACTTTACCTCAGAAAGAAAATCAAAATTCCGCACTAATTCCTAGACCGAGGCCACAAATCTTTGGGGCCCATAGAAAAAACTAGGTGACTTGGAACAAAACTGGGAGATACGGGTCTTTTTTTTTTTGGTCTTTTATTACGTTGTGGTATCCGTATATGGTTACATGTATTTCTATGACTTAAAAAATTACACACAGTGGTTCATTGCGCATGACTTCTGGAACTTTAAGAGTTGTAGAGCTGAAATTTTCAACATGGCTTAGGATCAATAGCCGAAGAGTTTTTGTGTTATTTCTGACCTAATAAGTGACCACTTCTCAGCTGGTAATATTATATGTGTCAGTTATAGACTTAAGGTGCTGCTAGAAAGTCATACTGAAAGGAAACCCTTCATTCAGACAATGAAATTCTTCATTGTATTAATGAAATGTTTCATTAAAAGTCAGCTAATGAAGCCCTTCATTGGATCAATGAAGAATGATTCATTGTATTTATGAAGTTATTTTGGCGAGCGTGTCATAAATAGAATGAAACTATTTCATTAATTCAATGAAACTTTTCATGAATATAATGTAGTTGTTTCATTGATTTAAATGATGAAGTTTTTACATGCAATAAATGAAGTTTATTCATTAATATAAAAAAAACTTCATATATATAATGAAATATAAGCAGTAAATAATGAAAATTTTCTATTAAAAACATGAAATTATATACCTTCCAAACCACCTACTTAATAAAAAAATATTTAAATTTAATGTGATGATCGTAAAAGATAAGCAAGAATAGTTAAACATACGTGGGTAGAGTAATATAACATCGTGCTAACCTAAATAGAAAAATGAAAAAATGGAAAAACAGGGGAAATAAATAGTGATACTTACATAGGTATTTACCAAAGGTAAATCAATAATTGTACACAAAAATCATTTCTCACATTCCGTTTCATTAGAATTTACGTTAAATAGCTGATGTTAATAACAATCTCAACCCAAGTAGATAGACTAGGGTGCTGATGAAGTGCGTTGCTGCACAGAAAAATATCGGTATTTCCCCCAGCTTAAAAGTCTAATTTAATTTTTCTTCTCTTCTTTAGAAACTCACATTAATTAATAAAATATTTCATTCAATAAAAAGAATTGAAATTACTGAACTTAAGCTTGACTAAAAATTATTTCTGATTAAAAATTCACTATAGTTCAATTAAAAAATTAAAAAATGTCTCAATTTTTTTTTAATTTTACTTAATATATACAAATACATACGTACTTAACATATGTATATATGTAAGTATGTATTTATTAAAGTAACCCCGCAGGAGAGTAGGCGATAATTGTCTAAAAGCTACTAGTATAATTACTAGAATAGCAAGAACTAGTGCAAAAAGGGTTAAAATTGTTGTGTAATATTACTAGTGGTGATGAGTATTAGTATAGGAAATAGTTCCAAGGCACCACATTGCAAAATAACTTTTGACTGTCTTGACAGAGCCCTTACACTGTACGAAAATTGGTATCATACAATTATTAAAATTTTAGGTTCATCTAAAAATAATTCTAATTAAATAATTATAATTCCCCTTTTGTAGCTTTGAATTTTGATAAATAATGGCGAATTTTAACTAGCAGTTGTCACTGAGTAACAAAGGAATAAAACCACCAAATTTTATAGAATTTTTCTTTACAAATGAACTGGTAATAAACTAGTCCTAAACTAGTGCCAATAGTTCTAGTAGTTTTCTAAACACACTCAATACTAATTTGAGCATTAAGATGGTATAGGAAAGTTTACAGTTGGGAACTAGTGGTAGTCATTTCTGTACTAGTAAAATACCAGTTGGACACTAGTTCGATCTCCTGCAGGGAAAATTTAAGGAACTCATCAGTAGAGTTCAACCCAAATAATGTTGTAAGTAAGCTGAAAAACTTACATGTTTATAGTAAAATTGTTAATATGTTGTTGAGAATCACAATACACAAACATAAGTTAAAAAGAATAAAAAAAAAAAAAAAAAAACAAGCATCTTTATGAGATGTTGGCACAACCTCTTTGTGTTTGTATTGAGGTGAGGGACGTGAATAGATAAAAACAAAGAGAAAAAGAGAGATATCTGCTATACAGTTAAGAATATTACGTTGTATAAATGAAATGATTTAACTGTATTTATGACGACCATACTGCTTTGAAATTAAATGGTATTATAAAAAAAACAAACAAAATAACTTTTGATTTATTTATGTTTGACAAACTGTATACAGTAAGTAGATAAAATTTGTCGAAAATTTGCCCCAAATTTGCTAAAGAGAAAATTCGTTTAAATAATGTAACGATTTTCATTAATAAAATGAACTATGAAGAACACATGAAGAGCAGAGATTGAAAGATTTCATGCATACCATGAAATTGTTCATTGTATTAATGAAAAGTTTCATTAATATAATGCAGAACATTTAATGAAACCGTTTCATTCTCAGAATGAATGATTTTTCTTTCAGTGCACTACCGAGAAAACAGATAGCTTAAAGCATGAAATGCTATGTAAACTATTTTTGCACCGAATTCAAAGAGTATTGTCTATATATAATAATGTTCTTCAACAAATCTTATTTTTGTTAAATATTTTTTTTTATGTCTATTAATTAAGTAAAATCAATTTGTTTAAGAATAGTTTGCTATCTTTTGCTTATATATAAGTGTACATTTATTTTAGTTTTTATTGAACTTTTTAGAATAGCTTAAAACAAAGCCTGGTAACACTGGTGATATGTAACTGATAATATACTCTTTTTTCTTGCGACAGTCTACTGTCATACTAAGGGCCATTATTACTACTTAAAGTTAGTTAAAAGTAGGATCTTATCGGAGGTATAAGAACTTTATCATTTGCAAAATTGTATTTTAATCTAAAGTAAGCGATAAATTACAGGCAAGTTTATCCTACCTCGTAAGTTAAATCCAATTTTCAATAATAGAAAGCTTTTTATACGTCCGATAAAATCTTACTTTTAACTAACTTTAAGTTGTAATAATGGCCCTAAGAGTATAATATATCTGACCTTCTCCGGGAAAAAGGACCTAGTGTGTCAAAAAACGGGTTTGGACTTAAGAGTAGTTTTCACACACTAGGTCCCTTTTCTCGGAGAAGGTTACATATATTTCAGTTTGAAGGAATCGGTAAAATAGAATTACATAGCACAATGTGCATAACTTTAAGGGGCGTGGAACCGCCCGCGGATTTTCTAAAATGCAGTAATGTATCATTTTAAGGGCCATTTTCACAACTTCCCTTTAGCTAAAGGTAGGATTTTGTCTGCGTGATAAATGGCTTTGCATTACAATACCTTCACTTATTATTATTTTATCCATTAAATATCCTTATTATTGATAATAGTACCATTTAAAAATCTAAGTTGTAACAATGCAAAAATATTTACTGGGCAGACAAAATCCTACCTTTAGCTAAAGGTAAGTTGTGAAAATGGCTCTAAGAGCGTAAAGTATTTAATATTTGTAAAGCAAAAGCATGGTCCAAGTTGATTGGGCGGAATCAAGTAAAATATAGTACTGAATTTTTAGAGATGTGGCTCTGCCCACCTTTTCGAATATAATATTGTGTTACCATAAAAGTCTAGATGTGTGCCGATCTTCATACTACTCCCTTGAGTAAAGTTGTATAAGAATCAAATATTAAAAAAAAAAAATAAATGTAATATTAAATACGTATGGGCGTGGTCAGGCCCACTATATCAAACTTTACATAAATAAATATACAGACAAATTTTTAATTGGTGTGCTAGCTTCTACCAATTGAATAGGTTAGAAAAGAACAAATCTCTAAAATAACATACATAACAAAATACAATGGAATTTAGAACTGCCTACTTTTTTGAAGTAATTACAAAAAAATTTGGTTTTTCTGAAGAAAATATCTTTGCGTTACTTAAACACATAAAATGATCGTGGGAGTTTCGAGTGCAAACCAAATAATAATTTAAACTATTGATGCGCTCTGCGAAATTATGAGTCTACGTCAGTGATTATTTCGGATCATTGAACAGGTCTGTATATTTAAATCAGCAG
Source organism: Tachina grossa (assembly GCA_949987645.1). NCBI lineage: Eukaryota > Metazoa > Arthropoda > Insecta > Diptera > Tachinidae > Tachina > Tachina grossa. Next base: position 198,308,240 of record OX465274.1, on the reverse strand, counting down.
ATCTACTGCAAGAATATTTTACACAATGGTTTGCTGATTTGGGAACGTATACAATTCGTTAAAAACAACTTGATCTTTCAAAATCACGCCCTAATCCCGGCTGTATTTCTTTACACTAATGGTCATCATCATCATTCTCTAGCCCAGACATGAACATAAACTACCGTTAGTTCTATAACAAATCGCACAACAACAAAAGCCACATAAGGCTTGTACATTGTCTCTCGAAAGAAATCTCAAAAACGATATAATATGTAGAATAGAAAATTTTTATGGTATTTGGTGTTAATGAAAATAATAATAGTTGCACTACCTGTGAATGCTCTACATGCAAGCTACATGAATGTGAATTTGGAACGGTTGTATGATTTTCAGACAATTCGAACGAATATCCATCTATGTATATCAAGATGACATACATACATATGTAATATATAATATGTATTCAAATTCAAGATAATGGCGATGTCGCAGCTGTCTGTATTAACAGCTGATTTTTAAGCATACGTGAAGTCATGTGTTTAACACAAAATTTAAATTCTCATACGTCAAGCAAAGGTCATACGTTTGAATAAGACTTTTAGCTGGAGGAATTATAATTTTTGTCTACTCTAAACTGAAAAATTTAATGTAATACTAAAGTCTATTCGAAACAACAATAATCACTTGGAAAACAATTTATTGCGACATGTTGTTGTTGTTGTTGTTGTTGTTGTTGTTGTTGTTGTTGATCCATGAACAGCAAGTAAAATAAAAAAAAAGAATTTTTGTTTGATTACAAACGAAAATTTAACCTAAATTTTGCAAACAACAACATCAACAGCATTACAACCCTAATACAAAATGTACTACTAATAGTTGTTAAATGTTGTTGCTGCCTGGTAAAAGTACTTTTTAAAATTACATCGTGATGTTAAACTAAATGAAAATTTTTCTTGACATAGCAAATCAGCCCAAAAGCAGACGGTTAGGAAAGGAGGCAGAAGAACTGAGAAAAAAAATACAAAATAGAAACGGAGGTGCACAAAGTTCATAGCAATTTTCATATCGTTGTAGCTGTTGTGTTGTTGAAGTAACGTAAAGCAAACGCTTTATAAACATCTAGAGAGTATCAACTGCAAATTAAGGTTGTTCTTATTATTGTTGTTGGTGTTTTATATAAGTATATATATATATATATATATAGTATATATATATATTTTATAGCAGTTGTTTTGTTGGCGTTTTCCTTGTTGCAGTTGCTATTTTTGTTGTTATTGTTGTTTTTGCGCTTGGTAGTTGTTATTGAAGTTGTAGTTGCAGGCAACATCAACAAAAGTACAAATCGCAAACAAGCGCCTCTAGTGACTTTTAAACAAGAACACCAACTACAACAACTTCAAACATATCAACTTTAGTATCTGAACTGAAATTCTTAAAGGTTTGTTATTTAATTCTTTTCTTTTTTTTTCTTTTTGCTTTTGTATTTCTTGTACTTTTTGTAACTTTTTTTTTCTCAAACTTAAAATACGCGCGATCGCTCCAAATTTCAATAGTTGTTGCCTGCTTCTTTGTTGCTGTCTGTTGTTGGTCAACATCGTGTGCAAGAAAATTAGTTTCATTTCGCTGTTGTGCCTTTATTTTTGTAATTTCAGTTCAGAAAAAAAAAACTAAATAAAACTGCAGCAAAAGGCGAGCGAAACTAATCAAGTGCTAAAGCTAAATCCAATCGTTTTAATTCAATAGCCACGGACTTGCATACGTCAAAGTGTATATTGAGATACGTGGGATGCGTTAAAAGTTTTTTTAAGCACATCATTTATATATATATATATATTTTTTTTTTTTTTTTGAAATAGCGGACAGAACTGATTGTAATTAGGAAATTTGAAAAATCAGTCAGGTTTTACACTTCGAAATTTTTTTAAGCAATTTATTGCAACGCTCTTTGAAAATTGCTCGCTAGTTTACACAGTCACTTTTTAAATGCTTAAATATTTCTTGCTTCAAATTCGCATTTAAAGAACGAAAACATTAAAATTTTTTTAATTTTTTTCTGTTTCTTTCATTTATTTCGACGGCATCGAACTTGCTTCAAGAAAAAATAATATAGTAGCTTTTATACTATAGAGCTCGACTATGAGTCAGATTATGCTATTATTTAGACGCAATTTACACTCTGCCTTTTCTGCTTGCCTGTGCAGGCAGGCTTTTTTAGTTTGTCGGTGAGGGTGAGGGTGAGAGGCTTGCGGGGTGAGGGTGAGAGGCTTGCGGGGTAGAACAAAATGCATGTCATGAATAAAAAAGGCATGAATAAAAAAGGCTTAATGTAAATATGTGTGACTTTTCGTCGTAAAAGAAAATTGTCAATACAAGGCAGGCTAAAAAGGCATAGTGTGAAATGGCTCTTAGGATATAACCGGGGGATTCAAACGGCAGTCTTAAGTGTCATACTGTCATAATACGAGTATTTTAAAATATTTGTTTGAAAGAAAAAATAAAAGCACAAATAATTATCCTTACTAATATTATAAATGTGAAAGTGGGTTTGTTTGTTTGCTATGCTTTCACGCCCAAACCATTAAATCGGTTTTGAAAGATCTTTCACCAAAAGAAAGTTACATTACCAGCGTCAAACAAAGGCTATCTTTTTTATAAGGTTCGGCATCAATTTTTTATATATGATACGGATTTTCAAACCGGTAAATTGATATTGAAAATTCACTAATACAGGGTGGGCCAAAAGAAACCAAGGGGTGTAAAAGTTTAATAACTTTTTTGTTTATTAACTTTTTTTTATTTTTTCTTTCAGATTATATAATATACAAAATGGAAATTTTTTTACACTAAGTATGAAAAATGATGTCTCTTAAATGACCACCGTTTTCAGCTTCGCACTGATGGGCTCTTTTTAGAGCATTTTTCAAAACTTGTGGCTGTAGCGTTCGAATTTCTGCAACAATGTTTGCCTTGAGTTCAAGGATTGTCTCTGGCTTGTTCACATACACTCGCTCCTTCAAAAAACCCCAAAGAAAATAGTCGGATGCTGTCAAATCTGGCGATCGCGCTGACCAAATAATTTCCGAATTTCGAGAAATTATTCGCTCTCTAAAAATTTGACTTAAAAGTGCCATTGTGTCTCGGGCAGTATGGGCAGTGGCTCCGTCCTGCTGAAACCACATACCAGGTCTGTTTTCAAGAGCAGGACGTAAAAAATTTTCTATCATAAACCGATACCGCTCTCCATTTACGGTTACAGCACTTCCATCTTCATTCTCGAAGAAGTAGGGCCCAATGACATTTTCAGATGTGATCCCACACCATACTGTACACCTGATGGGGTGCAATTGGCGTTGATGAATGGCTCTTGGATTTTGAGAACCCCAGAACCTACAGTTCTGCTTATTAACAAAGCCATTCAAATGAAAATGAGCTTAAAATAATTGATCTCTGGTTTAAATAATAAAATTCTATTGTTCTCTGTTCAGTTGTGAACCTCTCCATTATAAATTCTCCAAGTGTTGTCTATATAATCTGAAAGAAAAAAATAAAAAAAAATTAATAAACAAAAAAGTTATTAAACTTTTATACGCCTTGGTTTCTTTAAGCCCACCCTGTAGAAAGCTACAACATTACCAGCATCAAACATAGCCTATTTTTTATTCGGTTCGGAACCGGTTTTTTAAATTTACTACAGATTTTCAACACGCTAAATCGATTTCGAAAATTCTTTTATCAATGGAAAGCTACATTGTCAGCGGCAAACATCGCCAATTTGTTTATCCGGTTCGGAACCGGTTTTTTATATTTAGTTCGGTATTTTTTCCTAAAAACATATTTTTGGGCTGGTTTGGGAAATTTTCGTTTCGGGTTTGATGGTTTAAACAGTTTTAAAACCGGTTTTATTCCAGTTTTCAGCATTTTATCGCCTTTTTGTCGGTTTTTAATGTTTTTTTTAACATTCATAATTTTAAGTACATTTTCCAAAATATCAAAAAAAAAAAAAAAAAAAAAAAAAACGCGCGGAGCCGCGGCTAAAAGCTAATATTAAAATTATTTAAAATATAGCGCTATGACACCTTCTGATTCCGCAAATAACTGTTGTTCTACCTAAAATATTACAATATACATATACACCTTATAAATAGTCACAAAAAAATAAAAAATTATAGAACACTTTTATAATTTTTTTATAAAACACTTTATGTTTGTAAAGTTGAAAAATATTCTAATTAGTGACGTTAATGTTTGAGCTTTATTTCCAAAAAAAAACTCTAATCAAAATAATTCTCGTATTCTTTTTCAAATCGAAGTATCTACATAAGATTGAAATCTGCATTAATTGACCTCACATGCAGTGCATCAAGGACCATAAAATATACACGTCAATCAGTGCATATGTATGAGTGAATGTGCTATGATTGTCGCTTAAAAAGACACCTACAAATAAACGCGTCAATCACATTTTGTATTTTGACTTCGTAGTTTTTGTATCAAAAACTGTTGTCATCTTATGTTTTGTTAATGTTCAATAATACGTAATATGTTCGTCCAAACACTTCTTTCATCATTAACAAGAAGCGCAAATAAACAGATGTTTTTATTTTGTTTATGCGAATCAGATAAGGAGATGACCAAATATCCCGTCGTCAAATAAAAAAGTCAAAACTTTATGATTACACAGTGTAATACGAAAATATATAACCATACACGGACACCACTACGTGATAAAAGACCAAAAAAAAAAAGCGTGTCACCCAGTTTTGCCCCAAGTCATCTACTTTTTTTATGGGCCCCCAAAGATTTGGGCCTCGGTATCATTTTTGCATTTTCTCAGGCTCATATCTTGCAAAACGTTCGGAATTTTGATTTACTCTCTGAGGCAAAGTTGTAGCTCTTGCCATAAAGAACAAAAATTGTGAATACATAAAATCAAAAAAATTTTATCTTCAAGATCAAAACCGCAAAAAAACAATTGAAAAATTCGATTTTTTTACCTTTTTTCCCTTGTTCAGGTCCATGGGTAGCAAACCGTTCAAAGTTCAAGGAAACAATTAATAACAAAAATGTACCTAAGATCTCAGTAAACAATTTTTTTTAGAGTATACGAAATTCCTAGGAATGATTCTTAATACCGTTTAGGTAACGTTTAAGTAGCCGCGAAGGTGAAAAATGTCCCGAAAATTTTTTAATATCATTTGTTTGGAAATTATTCACTTTATCGGCTGCCTAAACGTAATTTCATTAATCATATCTTGAACCATATTTTCCATGAATTGGTGAGTATGGCCATATTGCTCATTCCTAGGTTTTGCCTTCGAAATATGACTCATTAATTTTACTAGTACTGTTAAAGATTAACAGTGCGCTGTTAAGTGCAAAATTCGCTCTGCTTAAATTTTTGGTTTTCGTCTCTGCTACTCAACTTTTTGCTATTGACCTGAATAATTTAAGTACGAGTTTCTATCAAACTGTTTAGTTTTAATGCTGCATGTATAAATAAGTGCTGGAAATTTTAAAATCATATGATTTGTTTTTGTGGTATTCTACCTATATCCTAGACTTGCTACATCTGCAATATCTGCACTAGCAATTTGCAATGTAGAGTGATTACTGCTTTTGTTTTGGAAGTTGTAGAATTGGAAAATCCATTTAATGATTCCAACAATTTTAGAATTCTTAATGTTTTATGTTAAAGCTAAAAGGAATTGTAATCCTTTACTGAGGGGATGCTGCAGCAATGAAGGCTCGCTAACTCGATTAAGAATAGTTAAATTAGCAGTAAGAGTAGTTTTAAGATTTCTTACTCAAGGCTGTTCAGACTTACCGAGGATTGAAGATAAGAAAACACTTGTAGCTGCTCAAGGTATTATTTGAATCAGATACCTTGAGTTCAAAATATTTAGTAGTTATGTCCGGATAAACTGAAATATTTTCTCTCAATGGCCTTAGTTATGGAAGCCATGGCGCTTTTGGGAAAATACACACCAGTTATTGCCTTTTGCCTGGCATTTTATAATTTCAAAATTTTTTAAAATCTTTTTAACATTTTGCAAAATGTATTCAATTGAAAACTTTTAAGTGAACCCACTTTCCACACCATACGTTTGCCTACGGTTGCCAAATATTCAAGGTATGAGTTTACTGTTGCTGCGACCATTCTCTCAATGTATTGCCGAGTGTATTAAAAGATAAGGCCCTGCAACAACACCAACAACAACAACTACAGCAACAATAACAACAGCAGTAAAACATTTAACTGCATTAAGAGTTTAAGTTATTTTAAGTTTCTTTTATTTTCTTTTTTTTTTTACTTCAAATCTTTCCTTCATTTTCTTAATCGCTGGTAACCAGAAAAAAAATATTTAAACTGAAGGGCAACTAAATATAATGTCTGTTAAGTTTGTTTGGCTGTTTTTATATAATTTTCTGATTGTATTATATTGGCACAGCCATTTTTTTCCTTTGCTCCTTTTTACAATTTGCAATTTCATCGTATTATTATGATCGGGGCAACAATTTTGTTTGTGTTGTAAACAAAAATTGTACTTTCATGTAGAAAATAATATTTGTTAAGACCAAACAAAAAAAAAAAACAAACAAAAAATGTTGAAAATGTTTAAAATTTATGGCCAAACTACTAGTTGTAACGGAAATGTTTTTTATGGTATTCCAATAAGCACCTTCAAGCAAAATAATTGAAACTCTCTGCTAACAGAGAAGTTAATATTTTAAATTAGTTTTTCAGCTTGTTGAGGATTGGATTTTATATATATTTTATTGCTAAAAAAATACGAACGTAGTTAAAAATTTCCTCCCTTTAATTAACTAAATTGGCGTACTAAATTTCTGTTATTTCTAGTTTCAACTCTTTAGTTTTAACAAATCTGCTTAATCACATTTATCTCCTTCTAACAATGACAATGGCGACACCATTTGGTCTCAAAAGATATTTGGTTAAGAATTAAATTTTTTAGTTTGCCTCTACTTCATAATATTGCTGCTGTTGTTTGTCAACAACGCAGCCAATTGTTTAATGTCAAATCAAAATGGAACACAGAAGATACACAAAACTGAAAAAAAGATTTAGGAAAGAACCAAAAAAAAAACATTAATACAAAATATAATTGTTGAAATGTAAATAAAAACCACAACAACTTTAAAACCGCTGTTAAATACAAATGTTGCTTGCTTGCACATCATATCAGCACATGTACAGCCAGCCAACAATAGCAAACAACAGCTTCTCTGCTGGTTTTATTTGCTCAAGCTCCAGCACATCCGTTTCCTGTTTTCTTCACCAACAACCAACATCATCAACTTGTGTTGACCAAATGAAAACGGAGAGCGGACAATGATGTCATCTAAATACAAAGATGCAGACAAAATGGAAAAAATTAAATTGCAAACTAGAAAAAAAATATAAAAACGTTAGAAAATCCTTAGACAAGTTGTGGTTAGAACAGCAGCATAGTTTCTATTTAGGAAGATGAGCACATAGTAAAAAGGAAACGAAATAAGAGCATTCGTTGCTGTGTGTATGTAAGTAAAGTTGCACAAGGATTATATTATGTATTTTTCTCTACTTGGACAATGAAATGACCAAAATGCATCAGCTGGTTATGATGGCATTGTCGGAAAAGAAACAAACAACCACAGTTTGAAAATTTGCTTTAAACAATTTAATATAAGAGTAGTTTTTATAAAACAATATTTTTAGCTGATAAGTTTAGAAGGCGACTTTGATTGAATATTTGATTTTAGGTGAGCAACTGAAAATGATCTTTTCTTGTAATAGCTTCAGCCATACTTTTTATAATGCTAGGAATATCATCATCAGTTGATAACTAAGAGTTAAATGTCTAGCTACGGAAAAAAAATATAGTTATCTACCTGTCTGCTGCCATTTGTGCTTCTTTTTGAATAGAACACAAAAAATTATGCTCCAATCAACGCCGTTAATTGAACAAAATAAATTTAAAATCAATTAAAATTTTATTTGTGTAAATTAAACATTTAATGAATTAAATTGTTAAACAAACATTTCTTTGAATCAATTATGTTATAAGTAAAATGTTTAGTTAATTAATTTTTTAAATTTAAAATTTTTTAACGCACTAATAAACCCATATTATTATTTTGCTTATTCAGTAAAATATTTTTAATTAAAAGGACATTGAAATTGATTATCGAGGCGTAAGCTGAATTCTACGGGTATTTCTCTGTTGCTGATGCAGATAATCATTTCTTAGAATAAATACATATAATAAATAAATAAGAATTAAACAAAATATATTACTGTATAAGTAAAATAATAATTTGGCATTATTTGTGCGTTAACAAACGTGAAACTTAAATTGTAACAATTTCCAAAAAACTCTAATTAATTTGTTAGTTAACAAAACTTTGTCACAAACCTGGTGACTTGCCTGAAAAATGTTTATAAAAATCACTCCAACAAATTAGTGCTTTTGATGAAAATTTTACACTCAAATCGACCGTCTAGGTGGTGAAAATACCAATTTAATTGACTGAGTTAAATTTTTATTTGATTATTTGTATTTCTTTCAATTAAAGGTGTTAATAGGAAAAACATTTTATACAAATTAATACAAATATACACATACATTTCTCTCAGTCGCCAGCATTGCTTTAAGAACAAGGCTCCGTACACCAAAGGTGAAAAGAAACACTATTATTTTTACTACAATGTCCGTCTGTCTGTCACATGCTGCTTTTCGAGAATCGGCGGAGCTACAGATCTCAAATTTTCACTGAAAGTAGAAGAGTTAGCACGTTGACTACAAAACCGAAGTTCAGGGGTTCGAGTCGGATATTCGAAAGTTATTAAATAACAACATCAGTTGTTGTAAGAAAGTTTAATTAATGAAGGCATAGACACTAGTCTTTGAACTACACCAGCTTCAGCGGATACTAATCCTAATGTAAGATCAGAGAGCCCACCTTCTTTAGTATCGTGTAGCAGAATCATCGTCGAAGTAAAATAACCAATAAAATTGCTAGTAAATACAGCTTCAAAAATTTAATATGTCTCATTGACACCAGAGGCGCTGTAACACTGCATTATTAAAAAAAAGTGCGAAGATCAGAGTTGTAAAAGAATGAAGCCCTTCTCTATCTCTTACTTCACCACCTATCTTCACAATCACTATCCCTTTCCTAAAGAAGGTAACACCCATTTGTAATATTAGACATGTATTGCCTGATGCATTAAACACATTCAACACAGCAGGCTACACGAACACACGACTTCAAATGCCGCTAGCAGCATTTGTCGCCTCGTAGCCGGCTACTTAATTATTTTGGAGACGGCAGCAGCACCATCTGCAGCTGATATTCAAGTACAAATACATTGTTCAGTATTGCCACTTTTATATATTTTGCATTTATAAAAATTAATTACTCCTTTAAAATGTACTTATTTCACGTAAAAGTACAAAAATGAATCAATTTATTCATTACATCAATTTTTTGATATTGCTTCTGTTAAATAATATGAAATAATTGTACAAAATCATTCATTCAACATTTTGTATTATACTGGCAACACCGAATTTTCTCATAGAAAATAGAAACTAGTTTTATTGGACTACAACGATAAAATCAGCATTGCTGCTTTCAAAAGAATCATTCTATCCTTGAAATTTGGTAGTCGGTAGCTTGCTGTGGTGAATGTGTTTAATGCTTGAGTGTTACTTCTCATAAAAAAAGTAATATGTAAAACTCTGGCTGCTACAATAAAATGATGTTCTAAGGCGAGCTATGAAATATGTTGAAATACTAATGTAATGTACAGACAGTTTTGAAAAGACACTTGAAATTTTCAAAGTCAGTGTATTTTTATGCCGACTATACCACTGAAATTAAAAACAAATCTAAACTAAATGGTATTCTACTATCAGTTAGTGTAATTTTTACTATAAAATTTTGAGAAACCGTAATAGGCAAAACTATTGAATTTGTCGAAAACGCTAGAACTAAAAAATTCCAAAATCAAAAAAAAAAAAAAAATTTTAAAATTAATATTTGTTTGATATGTCTTAAAAGTTTTAAGCATGCAACATAAGAATGATACATCTAGAAACTATATTTCGGTTATGAAAAATTAACCACTATGATGAAAAATTACAGCGAAAGTACATGAGACTTTGCTTAAGAAATCTTAATGCTTAAATTATTTGGAAACGTAAATTCAGCTTTCATGGTAACAGAAAATATATTTTTAGAGCTATGCTCTTTATGCCAGACGCAAAAGCTAGGACGAGATTTTCGTAACAAAAATAATAGACACTATTACAGTTATAATTTTATTTTTGTTTTGACTTCTTTGTTTATATTTTTTACTGCCTCTTCCATTCCATTCTTCGCATTCTAAGCGAAAGAAAACTCATTTCCATTTCACTATCTTACTTTTGTAGGAACATTGACTCGAACGACAAGTCGCAAGAAAACGCAAGTGTTTTCATACAGATTTTCATGCGAACACTATGTCAAAATTACTCATTTGCTGTTTGGCTTTCGTGTAATAAAAATTATTTGCAAAGAATTCAATAAAGTTTTTAAAACTATTATTTTATCACATTAATATTTTTTTAATTCACATTTCTTCAATTTATTTTTTATTTGTAGGTAAAAGTCATAAAATATTCATAAAAATATTATTGAACACTTTTGTTTTGATTATTGTTTTATGTTCATTATAAAAAGTATTCGTAAATTTAAAAAAAAATGAACGAAAGCAAAACAGTAATTACCAGGGACAGGGGTTTCATGCAAATGCATGTTTTTTCCCTTAACTCTGATAATGGCTAGAACGAAATATCTTTACGAAACAATGAATTTGCGTAAAAATGGCATCGATTTGTTAGTGCATCTTTTTGCATATTTTGCTGAAAATGCATATTTTTGCATAATTTAGTCATAAATGCATATTTTTGTCTCATATATTGATACAAATGCTGATTTTGTGTCATATTTTCTCAAAAATTCAAATTTCAAAAAATATTTCAAAACTGTTTTTGGCAACTGCACCCGCTTGCATTTTTCTAGAATTGTGGAACGATTGTACAAGCACACACACCAACCAAATTTCATGGAAATTGTAATTTTGATAATTTCAAATTGTCTGCTATTAAAGCCGAAAGTAGTGAAATAATTAGCTGAAACTTGATATTGTTTTTAAAAGTTATAATGGACTCAAAAACCAAATCTAATAGTTAGTATTCAATTCATTGTAATGGTTGAGTTAAATAAATATACAGCATTATATAAAAAGAATCATTTAAATTTGAGCAGATTACATCTACGGACGTTACCAGGCCTTTTTCAATGCACAAAGCTTTCTAAGAACAAATTCATTGGACTTAACATTCGATAATACATATGTGTGAACAATAAAAAAATTTTTAATGAAAATAAATAAATAACTACACTTTTCTTTTTCTATTTACGTATCGCTCCTTTTCTGTAATATAAACATACATGTCTCGAAAATGCGAGTTTGGAGTTAATAATGCAGAAAAAAACATTATACCATATTTAATCTTGTGTAAAGATTTAATATAAAAGGCTTGTACACGCACCTTTTGAGAAAATAAAATATTTTTATATCTTTATTTAGTTGTATGTAAATTGAAAACTTTTCCTTTGAATAAAATATTTTTTAAAATATTTGCATATTTTATTGTTTTTAGTGCATATTTTGCGTTTTTGATGTCATATCTTAGGCGCCCAAAATACCTTTTTTAAATGCATGAAGTCCTTGTCCCTGGTGATTACATTCTGTTGCTGTGCGACTATTTTGTTGAATTCTCTTTCGTTGTTCAATATGGTTGTATTTATTTTCATCTAAATGTTAGTAAGATTAAAAAAAATGTGTTAGAATTCGAGAGTCTATGTTTCTTTCGGAAAGTTTTTCTTTCGATATAGTGAAAGTGGCATTTAATTTTAATTTTTTTTACTTTTCTCTGTTCGTTAAGAAGGAGATACCAGATGACTTATTAATAAGAATTTAAAAAAACAGGGATGCTAAGTATGCGTTTACATAAGCGAAATGTCCATACATAAAAGTATTTGTGGCGAATTTATTTTGTTTTATAAATAACTAGCATTTACCCGAGGCTCCGCTCGTGTTGATCTGACATATTGGAAACTATTATGATAGAAGCTATAAAAAAATTAAAAAACCATTAACCGCAGTTTTACAACTAGTTAAACCATCAAATTCGAAAGAAAATTGCTCTAACCAGCCCAAAAATTTACTTTTCGGAACAAATCTGAACTACATATAAAAAACCGGTTCTGAACCAGATAAAAAAGTAGGCCATGTTTGACGCTGATAATGCAGCTTTCTATTGGTGAAAGAACTTTTGAATTCAGTTTAGTAGTTTCGGGAGTGAAATCATAGTAAACAAATAAACAAATTCACTTTCACTTTTATAATATTAGTAAGGATAATAAAATAAATATATTTTATGAATATTAAATAATTTCATTGCATTGTTATATAACACATTAAATTTGTATAGATAAGCAGAATAGCTCTAAACGGGTGTGCTACACAACTCTCTTCTTTTTTTAATGAAGGAAGTTTAAAATTTTTAGAGAAATTATTTAAGTATCTTTGGCACATATTAATAGTCAAAACAAAGTATACTTGAACGGCCGTATCCAAATAAAAATCAGTTTAAACTTCAAGTGTCCTTTAGTGTAAATTATTATGGAAATTTTGTTTCATAATACACTTCAAGCTCAAATAATTTTTTTTTGAACAGTAAATACTGGCTTTTTAATTCTTAAAGTATGCTTTGTTTTGACTATGAATATGCGCCTTTTATATAACGCTTTAGTCACACATTTCCAAAAAAAAAAAAAGAAAAACTAATAATAACAACCAAGAATTTTATCAAACTTTTTAGCTTAAATAAACTTCAAAAATCCCCAACTTGATAGACATTTTTCAGAAACGATAAGAAATGCAGAATATTTTTACACTCAAGAAAAAAACAACAACTACTTTTTGGAGGTCCTTTGCACAGCAATATTTTATCAAAGGCCTGACAGAGAAAGCAAGATAGGAAAAATAGGGAAGAAACTGTTTTACGCACATAGAAAACATACGACATAAAAGTTGCTATGTTTTGCAAAGTAAATAACTAAAATTTCTAAAAACTGTTTCTTTTTTGTTCTTAAATGTTGCAACAACCATTGTTGCCGCCATTTATGCGCCGCCATGACATGCACTTAAAATCAGCAGAATTAAAAAAAAAAACATAATCCAAAATCATATACAATTGCACACTGCATGGCATTTGAATGTGAATATGAACATGAATGTTGTTGTATGTATGGCGGACTACTACTCTATCGGTGCTAGTGATAGGGACGGACGCACGGACAGCAAGAACAATTTCTGCTGTTGTTATTTTTGGCTGTTGCCTGACGATGATGGCTGTGAGACACGCAACATTTGAAATTTTGAGTTGTGGCGGTAGGCCATAAGCAATAAGAGCAATGCAATAAAGGATAGCAGCCAAGCAGCCAGTAACAAGGAACAACAAAATAAATATACATATTCTAAACATTTACTCAAATACTGGTATATATGTTATTTTATGTGTGTGTGTATATGTATTAGAAAGCTGCGTAAACAGTCTTGAAATGTAAAAACGTCATGATTTTTAAATGTATTCACGTCGCATGTATTATACTAAACCAATAATAAATGCTGTCATACTATAAGCGAAGCACTATGGATGCATTGGTGTATGTGTATATCAGTTCTAACAAAGACTCAAAAGAAGTACTGTTGATTAGTGTATGCTTGTTATTTTTTATATTGTACGTTTGAGTGTGTGTGTAATATGTAGATGGTAAGCTATTATGTGGTTAACCGCATACAACTAATGTTAATGCATGTGTGTGCCTTTGCATGTGCGCAGAAAAATAAAAGATCATAAACACATACATGCATGACGTTTGTACACGCGCTTATGCGTAGAAAGAAGGTAGTTTCACAAATTCTTCCGTCACGAAGTGTTTTCTTCTTTACTCTTATAGCTTCAATACTCAAACAAATTTCTTGCCAACAATGTTGTTAACGTTTGTTTTATAAGATTTCGCTTTAGTAAAGCATTTGAAAAATCCCTTATGTCTTGAAAGTTCTTATAAGATGTCTTGTGCAGGAGACTAATATGTATATAAGTAGATGCAACCAAAGTATGTTTGCAGTTCGTCTCTACAAGAAGGTGCTTTACATATTTCGTTTTAACCATGGTTAAATTTCAGTGCAGCCATGTTATGTGATACATGCATGTTTAGGCAAATCTAAATGAATAAAAAAAAAAGAAATGGAACAGAGGGCAAAAATGCCACACAAGGAAACTAATACATACTTATGTATATGAATACTAACATACCTTATCATTCCGCAATAACAGCGATAACGAAAATAAAATTACGAATGAAAAATCAGCTACAGGGCATTAAAAAAAATTTTTTAAATTGTGGGATTTGTAACTCTGAGAGAGCTATATCTCGACTTTAACATGTTTACTGCAACTAAATATGATTCTGGATAATATGTTATTATAGTTACTTTAATACAAGCTTGTGGCCGTCTTTAAGAACATTGTATATACATAATAAATTCAATAAAGTGCGGCTTGGACTTGCACACAGAGGGTTTCATATGGCGCTTATATCTTTTTTGGGGTTTTTGAATGTGTTGACATTTTTAGTTTTGTCGCTTTTTCCTCGTTTAGCGATTCTTTCCAGTTTTTGACAATTTTTTTATTTTGTTATTTTTTTCGGTTTGTTTGCACTTTTTTTCAGTTTTTTTTGCTACCATTTTTCTTTTGGTTTTTTCTTTTATTTTAAGTGGGGTGCACAATATCGAACATGAGTGTCAGTTTTGCTCAAATTTTACTTTGATCGATAGTGTGAAGACGAATTTCGGCAGTTAACAGTCTACCACAGAAGTTTTTGTGGTTGAGTGACAGCCGGCGGCCATATTGGTTTTTGACTGATAGTGTGTACCAAAAAGCGTCAGTCAAGATATATTTTTGTAGCATAAATAATACAAGATGGACGTTGAAAATTATGTTTTTAAAGAAATTTATATATTTTTATGAAATGGAAGGCTCTGTGTAATGTTAAAGACAAAATTTTAACACAAAATCGTACGAGGAGTTGTTAGAGATAAGAAAACATTAAAATAATTCATAATAAAAAAATTTTGTTAGCAATAATGCGCATTCAGCTTGTGCTTTTTCTGTGTTTGTTTGTCCAATTTTTTATTTTGTTTTAATGAACAGCCAACACTATCATTCAAAACTGATGAATTTTCGACTGTCACTCTAGTTCGATAATGTGTACCCCACCTTAGAGAGTGGCTTGGTTTTTGGCAATATTTTTCTTTTAGGGCTTTTTTCCTTTTTCTCGATTTTTCGTTTCGGCATTTTGTTAATTTTGGGATTTTGTACTAAAAGTTTGCCTCTTACGGCTTCCAGGATACAGCGAATTGTCGAAATTACGCAGTAAAAATTACATTAACTAATAATATACCCCTTAATTTTGATTTTGTCAACTCTCAATGTTAATTGATGTAGTCTGGATTAAAATATGATAGAATCGGAAATTTGCAGTGTCTATATACAGGGTGTCTGTCTGGTGGCAAATTTATATTTTTAAATACGATTATTTCAAAAAGCAATAAACGGTGCGGAGGGAGGGTGGCGCCGTTGGAATTACCGATTACGCGGATTTGTTAGTCACTATGTCCCAGTGATCGAGTGAGCATCACGCGTTCGCTGCGGAGAAATTTTTTAAGAGTAATAATAGATTTACGTATTTGATCGGCGACAATTATGTTCAAAGTTCGGTATTCGGCGAATACATGATGAACCGAGTGTAAATTTGATTAGTTTGTGGGTGCAGAGATTCCGTGCAACTGCTTCGGCAATGAAGGTCCCACGGCCAGGGCCCAGTCGATCTTCAAGAACTCCCGAAAGCATTGAACTGGTTGAGAGTAGTATACGGGAAAATCCGCGACTGGCAATACGGAAAGGAGCAGCCGCACTGGGACTTCCAAGAGCGATTATTCATGAAATTTTAAAAAAGGATCTGAAGTTCCATCCTTTTAAAATTCAAATCGTTCAAGGACTAAAAAAAAAAGAATTTGATTTATGCAAAAATGTTTGTGAAACCATGTTGGAGCATTTTCGCACTGCAAAATACATTTCTTGAAGCGACGAGGCTCATTTTCACTTAAACAGCCACGTCAACAAGCAAAACTGCCGTTGCTGGTCTCAACTCTCTCGAAACATCAAAAGCCATTGAATTTCCCCAACATAACTGTTTGGTGTGCCTTATCCACGCATGAGATAATTGGACCAATTTCTACAAAATTCTCGAGGACAGATGACGAATGTCAATAGTGAAAATTATCGACGCATGGTTAGGGAATTATTTTTGCCAAACCTGCGACTTCATCCATTGTACTCTTCACACATGTGGTTTCAACAGGATGGGAAGACTACACACACAGCCAGAGCTTCGATGAATTTGCTTAGAGAAAATTTCCCCCAAAAATTTATCAGTCGCTTTGGGGACATTACATGGCCACCGAGGTCACCCGATCTAACTCCCATGTATTTTTTTATGGGGCTACCTCAAGGAAAGCGTTTATAATAACAATCCTTAATCTCTTGTGGCCTTGAAGGTAAATATTCGTTGAGAAATCAGCTCAATTGGACCAAGTTTACTGCGGCGTGTGGTGCAAAATATAAGGCGTCGTTTTGAACAGTGTGTTAAACTCGACGGAAGACATCTGGATGATATACTTCTTAAAAAATAAAATCCGCATTTACATCCTTTTGTCAATTATTACGACCCCCAGGGGAGTCTATTTATAGATTACGGGTGTGGCAATCCCGGGGCCCCAGCTAGGGTAATGTAGCTTTTCCACTGACGGACCTTTGGCTCATTACCCGTAAAACTTATGTGTTACTACCCGATCTCTGAATATAAACAGAGCAAAGGATGTGCACATATTTATAAAAGGAAAACAAATATTGTACGCCCGTTGTTGTCAGTTAGGTGCAGCGTCACCAAGAACTGCCCCTGAGTTCAAAAGACGATAGAGGTGAAGCCCTTGTGGTGGAACTTCGAGATCTAACCAGAGGCTACTTCTGGTACCACGGGTACCGGTTGCCCGACAGCTGGGCTTCTTAGAGATAAATGCATTGCGGTAGTCAAGATTCCGTGCTAAAATAGTTGTGCGTCCTACCTCCTGGGTTCAAGGGGCGTTTATCAAGCATGATCGATTGTAGTAGGCACAGGATCTTGGAGGCGAGCTTGCATTCTTCTCGCGTAAGTGGTCCTCGCTGCTCTGAAGTTTTGAGTGCATGTAGCGGTCGTCAGTTTCCTTTGCTAAAATGCCGAGTTCGTCCTATCCCAAGTGGTTAAAGGGATGATTTTGGTATGTGTGGAGTAGGCACTGGTTATTTAGCGACACAGGCATGCGTTCATTATGGATGAGTGGTTAGCTGTGCAAGCAATGGTTGAGGAATTTTCTTGGGGACCTCGCTAAGGTGTATACACAACACCATAGCGTGGAAGCCGGAGAATTATCGTGGTGGCTGTGGTTGCTACCAAAATCGCTGGAAGAATAGTCTTGGCTTCCCAGTGTGAAATCAATGCTAGTGGTTGGTCTGACGCGGTCAGCCAGACACTATTCTAGGTGCTGTTGCCATTCAATAGAGCTGCTATGGGCGCGGACATAGCAGCAGAGTTTAGATAGCTCAAAGTACCTCAGCAAGGTACTTGAATATAGAACAGGGATAACTATATTCAAAGATTGCTACTTATGTGTCTTATGGAGTGGGCCATAGGTTCATTCTAAAAGGGTGCATGGAGGCGTTGGTCTGACGTCTAACCCACACCCGGTGCTTCGGCACACGTGAGATTAGGCCGTTATGGCAGGTACTCACGTAAAGCAATTGCACATCTGTCAATTATAACGTTTTTTATTTAAGCTTGAATATATAAATCTGCTACCGGACACCCTGTATTTGCTAATTTTTATAATACTCGTAGCAACATTAGCTTATGAGTTCACAGCGCATACAAATTTAAATAAATTTTTTGCGTATTTGACAGAATTTTGATTCCGTTTTTATAACATCCAAGAAAATACACGAAATTTAAACAATATTTGTTTGTTCTCTTTTTTTTTGTATTTTTAGAAATGAGCACCAATATCTTCTGCTGTTGCAAACTGTACGAAGCAATTAACATACCACCAAATATTTCACTTTGAATTTATAAAAATGAAACGAAAGGGTTTTTTTTTGTTTGTTCGTTTGTTTGTTTGGTTGTGAAACGGCGCTTAAAGTTTTCAAACTTCTAAATGCCTGAATATTTTCGGTTGTGTTTAATTTTCTTGTTTTGTTGTTATTTTTTTTTCTCTGGTGCTTCTTGTGATGTTTGCTAAGAGTTTGGTATTTGTGAACATGTCTCGTAATCTTATACGAATTCATTCGCAAACAAACAAATACATTAACACTAACATTTAGTCCTAAAGCTGCAACAAGAAGAGTTTGGTTTAAACGAAACTAAAGCTTATCGCATGCATAAACCGAATAAGAAGAAAGAAAATAAACAAAAAATCCAAACGCATTTTACACTGACATTATAAACTGAAATTTTGCAATTTGGTAAGCGGCGACGGTGCTGCTATTGAAGGAGTATAGGGTGGTAGTAAGTAGAAAGTTATTACAGCTTGAGGCGTCACTAGCTGCCATGTTTAGCAGCCATAAGACGCTTTACTGTCGCTGTTTGCAGTTGGCTGAATTTACAAATAAAAACAGTAACAACAACATTCCCTTAATATTTACCAATCACATTTGCTGGTTTTTTTATTTACATTTTAACTGTATGATTACTACACAAGGATTAATTTTTTGTAAATATGTTCTAGATAAGGTGAATTCAAATTTCTAAATTGTTTAATATTAGCTAATTTTTATAAAAGAAGCAAAATAATACAAGCTCCCTTTGTAGATAGATTTTAAGCGAAGTTTATGTTTTTTTAGGCATTTGCGTTCGAGAGATCATACTATATCTATATAAATATATAAAATTCTTGCGTGACGGTGTTTGTAATTGAACTCTGCCCAAACGGCTTAATCAATTTTTAAAAAATTTCGTGTGTGTGTATTCGGAAGGTCTAAAAAGAGGTCGTTATTTTACATACCCCTGAGTGGGCTGTGCCATGCCCATACTAATGTAATATCTTTTATCTTAAAGACTATAATAGCAAGACTTTCCAAATTTGGTATGTACTATTTTGAGAGCGAGGTCCGAAGTAATTTAAAATATTGGAAGAATAGGACCGTGAGAAGGGGCACCTCCATACAAATTAGTAATAATAATATTATATCTTTAAAGCAGCCATCCTCACACATATACATTCTCACTTATGTTTGTGTTGGTGCTTCGTTTTTGAGCGTAATATATTTTGCTCTTCTTATGGCAGGGCTGCCAAGACATATTTGTAATATATTTGTAAAACTCTAATTCGAGTCAATTTCTCGTGTTCAAAAAGAGATTAATGCAGATTTTATGTATTTTGAATAGTATATAATAACCTACTTTCAGATATGATTATTAAAGCTCTAAAAAATGGGAAACCTTGAAATTAAACTAATTTAAAAAGAATCCATTGCTGTCTGGTAAAATGTGACTACACAACCTGCACATATGAATAGTCTGATATTAAGGTGGTAGCCCTGATTGTAGTAACAATTGAGTACACATTAAATAAAAATACAAATTTTCTCTTTTTGCACGCGTGCGCGGTTTGGAAGATCGCTGCTTTAAAGCTACAATAGTAAGAGTCTTCAAATTTGGTATGAGTATGAGTATAATCAATTTAAAACAATATTTGTTTGGTGTTTCGTTATTTTTGTATTCCGTCATCGTTCACAGCACTCCCTGTCTCTATCACTCATACACTAACAACGAGTTAGTTATTGTTTTCTATGCTAGAGAAGAGAGAGAATAAAACTTAAATTATGGAATGTCGTTGGAGAGAATGACAATCATATAATTTCAAATCATCAAAAAGAGCAAATTATTTATGTACATTTCTGGCATTTATCGAGTGCTTACTGTATATACTTAAAATTGGAAAGTTTTAACGCCTCTGGCTGCAGTTTCATTTAATATACACAGAAAAAAAAAATGATTTGTAAATACAATAATTTTTTTGTTATGTCAATTAAATAATTAATTGATTTTGAACGTACAACGACTTTTGTAAATACAATTAACGAAATTGTAAGTTTAAAGAAAATCTGAAAAATATTTTAAATTAAATATATCAACAAATAGTTTGTTGAAGCTTATTCATTTTTTTCATCATTAATTTTTGTTAGATTTCACAGTTATTGTTATATTAATTAACAAAGCGAATTGTTGAGTTTACATAAATATTTTGATTATCATAATTTTTATATTAACAATCTTTTTTATACAAAATCACAATCCTCGAAACGATAGAGGAAAACTTCATTCTTTTACAATCGCGCTTTTTTGCACGGTTATAAAAATGCAGTGTTGCAGCGCCTCTGGCGTTAGTGAGATGTATTAAATTTTTGAAGCTGTGCTTATTAGCCATTTTATTGATTATTTTATTTTGAGATGATTCTGCTACACGATACTAACGAAGGTGGGCACTGAAGCTGGTGTAGTTCAGTGACCAGTGTCTATGTCTTCGTCACTTGAACTTTCCTACAACAACTGATATAAACGGACAATAGTGTCGGAGACCGGGCTCGAACCCATGACCTTCGGTTCTGTAGTCAACTACTTCAGTCAACGCCACCCTCGTTATATCTGTTAATAACAATCTTACTTGTTTCATTTTAAATTTAGAATCAAATTTCAAAACTATAAGAGCCATGGAAAGATTTTTGACTTTGATTCTTTGCTGAGATTTCTTTGCTGAGATTTCTTTGCTGAGATTTCTTTGTTTTTCTTTCACAGCATTGTCAAATCGGTGTGAGATATGTACAAGTGTATTAGTGTTTGAAAGAAGCAAACCAAGCAGAGAAACAAACAAGTCGATCGGCTCGAAGCCGACGGTGTGCCGCCGCCGGTTATTTTTCTATATATATCCGAACACCAAAGGTGAAAATGAACCGTAAGAGCTACGGACTTGAAATTTGGACACAATGTGTAGACATTTAGCCACTACAACAACAAATACATGAGAGTTAAAAACTAAAGGGTGTTCCAAAGAAAAATGTTAAAATCCCATGTAATATAAATACAATTGTATGTACATATGTATATTGAAACTTGAAATTTGTAAAATTAGTGTATTTTTATACAGACTACAATAATTAACACTAAAATTTAAAAAAATTAAAATTAAAGGGTATTCCATCCGTTAATGCAATTTGGCTATGTAATTTTGACAACTTGCTATATCTTGGAAACCGTAAAAGCCCAACTCTTGCAATTTTCAAAAACGGTTAAACTAAAAAATCCGAAAATTATAAAATCGCCAAACCAACAAAAAAAAAATCGCCAAAAACCAAAAAAAAAAATCGCTTAAACGAAAAAAAGCACCAAATTAAAAAAAAATTTCTAACACTAAAATGAATCGGCAAAGCCGAAAATATGGACAAAATGAAAAAATCGCCAAAATAAAAAAACGCCAGAAACCGAAAAAATCGCTAAATCGCGAAAAAGGCCCAAAACTAAAAAAAAATCGCCCAAATGAAAAAAAATCGCCAAAATGAAAAAAATTGCCAAAATGAAAAAAGTCGCCAAATTTAAAAAACGTCAAAAACCGAAAAAAATTCCAAAACGCGAAAAAGGCGCGAAACTAAAAAAATCGCCTAAATGGAAAAAAATCGTCAAAATGAAAACAAAATCGCCAAATTGAAATAACGCCGAAAACCGAAAAAAATTGCCAAAACGCGAAAAAAGCACCAAAACTAAAAAATCACCTATATGAAAAAAATTCGCCAGAATGAAAAAAATCGCCAAAATGAAAAAAAATCGCCAAAATGAAAAAACGTCAAAAACCGAATAAATCGACAAAACGGGGAAAATAAGTGCCAAAAATAAAAAAAAATCGCTAAAAACCGAAAAAACGCAAAACCGCCATATCTTAAAAACGCTCAAAAGAGAAAAAACCCAAAAACGAAAAAAAAGCCAAAACTTTTTATTATATAGGCTAAAGTTCGTATTGAATTACATATTTAGTGTGAGTATGGAAGCCTTCGCGCGCGGGTTAAGGTCGCACTTTACTGCATTTATTGTTGTTTAGGCTTAACAGTAATGGGGACTTTTTTATTATTGAACTTTATTTTTTTTATCACTTTCAATACTGAATAAAACTTTAGCTTCTGCTCTTTTCTTAAAATATATTTTTTTCATTAAATAAAGTTAAGTCCAACCATCAAAAAATTTTTTGAATTTTTAATAATGCGTACAATTGTTTAATATTCGACTGAGTGTTAGCATATTTGCAAATATGCACACAAATATTAAACTTTTTTGTTTTCAATCAACAAAATTTAATTGGAATAGTTATAAAATTGCTTGAAATGGCATTACTTGATTTAATTGGAAGCATTTTGGCTAAAATTTTAATTCTGTGTAATGAACAAACACCCAAAAACTTCGGGCGCTTACTCATTTTACACTTTCGGGTTATTATTAATATTTTTGGGTGATCTGGCTTTTTTTTTGGTTTTTCTTCAAAATGACTAATCACTCAAACATTTAGAACTTTCCTTGCCTTCATTTAGCTGTTTCGGGCGATTTTCACTTGGGCGACAAATCGTACAGCCAAATTGGTGTTCTACGTTGAAAATTTTGTTCAAAGATCCTGCTCCAACAATTTTTTTTTTAACAGAAAATTATTGATAGATTTACATAATGGTAGCAGTAACAGCAACAGCTGCATATTTCCTCAAAAACATGTATTTCTTAAATTTTTCTGCCTAATTTTCCTGATTCCAGAAAGCTGCTGCCTTGGTGGGCCAAATATCCAAATAAAATTTTTTTCAAAATTTGTAATCTTTTCTGCCATAATCTATTGCTTAGTTGTGTGAAAGAGCACTCAAGCAACTTAACATTTCCTCTGGAATAATGTAGAGTCAGAAAAGATTTCTGTTTTTTGACATTTTTCTGGACTTTTGTTTAAAATTATGAGCAACATTACATTTTGTTTCATATTTCCTCATATTTTGTAAATTTCTTAACATCAACTAAACAAGAGTGGACTGCTAAATACACACAAATGTACAAATAAATTTCTATTCATGCTAAGATTCTTATATACACACATATGAACATAAGTACGAATATATCTTTTATATTCTCGTACACGCTTTATTATTGTATAATTCAGATAGAATTGCAGTGATTGTTAGCGTTTAAATTACAATGGTTGTTGTTAGTTGGCACACGCAAAGAAAAAATATGGTTGAGGCAACCATAATCAAACAGCAACATACTATGATTGAATTATACGGTTGCAGTCAAATCATATTATTGTTAATAGAAAAGCAAACTTTAATTATTAGTTAATTTTTAATTATTATTCGAACTCCATTTGTTTCTGTATTTGTGATTTGAACGGGCTAAAGTTCGTATCGCTTTTTAAGCCAAATTACATGTGATAACTATTAATGAACAAATAACACCAAAGTCTGTTGTAAATATTCTGACTAACAACACATAGTTGAACGGAACAGCCAGCTGTTTTCGAAGGCCACTAAACCTTCATCATCAGCGTTCTTTTATGTTTGGTCCACTGTGTGTGGTGTCAGTTGATGTAGATTTCTGCTTTATATACTTAGCATTTTATTGCAAATGGAATATGTGTTCCGTTCAACTATGTGTTGTTAGTCAGAATATTTACAACAGACTTTGGTGTTATTTGTTCATTAATAAACTTTAATTATATTATTATCTGAGTTAATAATAATATTATCTGCAAGAACAATTGACTTTGTTGTACCTAAACTTATTATTGTTAATATGACAACACTATTGTAAGATGTGACTAAAATATAATTGAGACTCACCATACCATAATCTATTATTATATTAATATTGTTAAATACGACCACAGTATTATTTAATGTAATAATACTATTTTGTTTTTTAATCATATTTTTATTGTAGAAACAGCTGCGCGTTAAATTCGAAATAAAAATAAATTAATATTATTGACATAAAATGTATATATAGAAATGTATACTTGCACGACATACAGACATGCCTGTATAAAGAGATACATAAATGTTTATATATTTTTAATGGCCAATCCTTTTGTTTATACTTTATTTATCTATTAATTTATTTAGCACCACCCGTGCACTACCGATAGCTTACAAGCGAAATACCGAACTGACAGATATTTCGGAAAAAGGTTTTTTTTTTTAAACTTAAAATAGTATGGTTTTGGATAACATTATGTTGTTGTTTACATCATATTATTTTTAAATAATAATACAAATTATCTTGTAGTCATAAATTTTTAACAAAACTGTATTGTTAAACTCTAACCATATCACACTTTTTTATAAATGTGATAATATAATTATTAAATTCAAACATCACTCTGTATATCTTAACGAAATAAATGTTTAAAATAACAATAACTAGTTTTCAACGACCAGACATTAGTGTCAGAGAACATATTATTGTTTTCTCAGCCATTCTACAACCATATCTTTTCTTTGCGTGCAGGCTGGACTGGCTGCTTGACTCTTTGGCTGTTTCGTTCTTTGGTTGGTTTGGTTGCTTGCTTGGTCGTTTGCCTTTCTGGCTTTGATTCATTTGCCTGCATGATGTGCTTTTAAAAAGAAGTCATGTCTTATCTCATGTTTTCTAGTCCGATTTTTTTTGTTTGTTTTATTTTCATTTTTGTCACATTGTTATTCCACATGTGGGCGTTCTAGTATTCCATTTCTAGTTTAAATGCTTCGCTTAGTGTTAAGAAATTTGTACATGTTAAGACCAAAAGTGTCAACTTTTGTATATTTTCGTTGTAAAAGTTTTTTTTATTGTTCTCATGTCGCAGCCATACTTTAGCCAGCAACAACTTGACAAAATTTGCTATGTATGACATGTAAACGCCATTCCATGATGAAATGTCACAATCATCCAAAAATATGTACGTACGTTCCTTCATGTACCAGTATGGGACAGCAATAATAAACGAATGTGTACTTGTTTTTGTCTTCTAAATATTACAATAATTGCAGCTATTGTACGAGTACATTTTGTTCTCGTATTAATTTATACATTTTGTGTTTATTTTTTTTTTGTTTTAGTATTCTGGCTGAATGTAACATGTTACACGTACGAGTATTTCTAATGAAAATTCTTCTAATGCCAAGTCAAATTTAATATCTCTTGTGTCTTTTTTCTCTTTCTCTTGTTTGCTTAAAAGTAATTAAAAACAATTTATCGCTAGAAATTAAAATTTTACTTGATGCTTTTTGTGGCATGATTTATTTTGAACATTATGAAAAATGTCTTAATTTTGTGAAGATATTGTAATATAATTTTTTTTTGGAGTATCCATGCACAGAAAGAATTATTCCCAAAACAATTTCAAAAACACGTGTGTTTTGAAATAAAATTTAGTTTCAGTAAATATTTTTTACTGTTCCAGTAAATTATTTGTTTCAATTTTATTTTATTTGAAAAAAATACTGTATAGAGTGAAAATTATAATTCATGCAATCTACACAGAAAAAATTATTCCCAAAAAATTTTAAAACAAAATTATTTGTTCCAATTTTATTTTATGTAAAAAAACTGTAAAGAATGAAAATTATCTATATAAAATAAAATTTGTAAAAAAAAAAAATTTAGATTTATTTTTTTTATTTAAATTTGCTATTTTCAGTTAAATTTATTTTTATATACTGTAAGAAAATTTGTCTAATTTTTTTTAAATTTTTCTACAAATTATTTTATAGATATTAAAAAATTTTTATTTTTTTTCAAAGATTTTTGTTTGCGGTTTTCAAACTTTTTATGTTTGTATATTGTGATTCTCAATATAGTATTAAGAGTCTTACTATAAACATACGGAGTTTGTTAGCTAAATTAAAAAATTTTTTGGGTTGAAGTCTACTGACGATTTTCAAAAGCGGGAACGAAAAACTTATCCAGAAACAAGCCAATTTTTGAAAGTAAAAAAAAAAAATAGTTGAAACTTTCATTGGATTCAGTTATTTTTATTAGATAAAACTTTTACTAATTAAAAAAAAAATTTAAGAATTGTTTACGAATTGCATACGAAAAATTTTAGTGAATGTGTTTGTAAATTATAAAAAAAAAATTAGTTTTATCCTTCCACTGAACGAGCCAACTGACCATCCAATGCGTTTTCGCTTCGCTAACTGGGCCTGCGATCGACTTACAGAAGATGCCGATTTTGCCATAAAAATCATATTTTCAGATGAAGATATTTTGATCTTGGCGGGTATGTAAACAAGCAAAATTGTCGCATTTGGGGTACAGAAAACCCGCACGAATACATTGAAAAGCCGACGCACCCAAAATGAGTCACTGTTTGATGCGGATTTTGGTCCAGAGGGCCATTGAGCAAGTAGTGGCCGTTACAGTCCATGGCGATCGTTATCGGGCCATGTTGAACAAATTTTTGTTCACAAAAATTGAAGAGGAGGATATTGGCAACATTTGGTTTCAACAGGACGGCGCTACGTGCCACACAGCCGAAGCTTCAGTAGTTTTTTTATAGAATTTTCAAAAAAAAAGTTATCTGGCGGACCCTATAAAACTAGTTAAAATCTTAATCTATATGATCTCAATTGAAGTGTTTAATTAAAAAAAATCTTGAACGTAAAATCAAAATCAATTAACCATATTATTCAGTTAAGAAACTCAATAATTAGAATGTAAAACAGAATACAAAAAAAAATATTATAAGAATTATCTGAAGGAAAAAATTCGTTCTACTTCATTTATGTATTTAATTGTGTTTTATTCTTGAAATTCATATTTCTATAAAAAAAATAAATGTTCGAAAACACCCAATACTTGTTCTTTGAACATTTTTGCATTTTTTTGGAAAAATTAAAGAAAATTACAAGATAGGACATATTCCACTTTGAAGCTATTTTATTCCTTCATTAAAAATTGTTCTCAACATCTGCGACTTAATAAAAAAAAATACACAGAAAAAACTATTAAAAAAATATTTTGAAAAACCTGCATTGTTGGATATGGAAAAAGAATTCAATAAAATTATGTATTTCATTCTAATACATTCCTTATCAAAATTGCAAGGAACCATTTAACTGTATAAATAAACCAAAAGTGATTGAAGAACTTGGCACTCAACCAAACATAGAATAACAATTATCACTGAACATAAAGTTTAAGGGTCGTATTCAAAAAGACTTAACAAAGCTTTGAAAAGCAATGTTAAGTAAAGTTGTATTCAAAAAAATTATTATATCAAAATTCTAAAGTAGGCACCTACGTTTGTTACGGCTACTTTAAGTTGATATTTCCAAAATGTGTATTTTGTACCTCAAATATTTTTGTTAATATAGCACATATTGATTCATGTTACATCTGAAAATGAAGCTAGAAGTGCTAGCTCTTATTTGAAATTTATTATTTTTGTCATGTGATGGCAAACATCACTAAATTATCCAACTGATTCGAAATACATAGCAAAATCCATAAAAAAAAATATTAAAATAAATACAATTATAGAAAAATATTTTAGTGATGTACATTCAAACAAAACGAATCGAAAAAAGCTGGATATTCAAATACTCATTTCGTTCGAATAAAATAAATTGAGATAATTTTTCTATGTTCATCATATTTTTTTTACTTTTACTCATTAAAAATGTTTATCTATTTTGCTTCCATGTCAGAAGCTTATATTTTATAAATTAAGTTGCTTAACTTCAAGATAATAAAAATGTATTTAATAAAATAAAATTAGTTGAATACTCGAATAAATTGTATTCGATGTTGTACATCATAAGCTGTGAAATGGTTGTTGAACATGGTGGTGTTACCAGAATTTATTATTAAATCACAAAATAATTAAAGTTGTCCTTTGAATACAATTTCTTAACAAAGCAATGTTAGCCTTAAAGTGCTTCGTAGCTACTCTGAACTTTAAAGCTCAAGTAAAATATTTTTTTGAATAAGGCTGTAAGTCAACAATTTTTTTCTTTGATTTATTAAACTTGTTTATTGACTGAAAAAAAATGTTTTCACTTAACGTGCATACAATTTCGTTTATTAAATATGAAAAAATCGTCATCACGGAAGATTTAATAATTTTTTTTTTATTGAATCTGTCATTTTCGCATTCAAATATCATAATATTTTTTAGAACTTTAGTACTGGTTCACTGAATATTTTTGTATCTTGTGGATAAATTAATATAGATTATGCGATGGGACGTACTTCATTTAAAAACAATTTTTTACTGTTATTATTTTTAAAATTCAGCAATAACCTATTACTCCTCAAAAAAGTGTTATCTTTTAAATTTTGGAGAACACTCAGCAATGATTCTAGGCCGAAGCTTACTTATCAAATGATCAGCAATCGAATATTGAAAACTTCTAAAAATTTTGTATCTTTAAACGAGATAAAAATTCTAAAAATATAATTGAATATTACTTAATATCTACATAAAATAAGCTTAACACATTCTGAATATTTTTTGTGATATACTTAATGTTATTTTCTTTTATTAAAATTTAATATTTAAAAACCCATTTGCATTATGTCAAAGTTTGAACACATAATAAACAACATACTGCAATGCTTTGTAAAACTAATAAGTGTCCATGATTGTATGTTTCAAATAGATTTTTACAGAAAAGGTGGAGGACTATAAAATTTTTCCAGAGACAATGCAAATTATCAACAGAGTCATCCCTATGAAATGTCAACGTTTTCCCTATATTAGTTTTCCATATAAATATCTCAAACTAAGTATTTTCTTTTTATGGGAGGTGCTACACCAACTAACTAACTAACTAATTCAAACTTTTTGTAAGACCATGCACATTAAAAAATTTTCACGATTCTGGCTGCATTAGATGCAAAGGTATTCAAAAATTAAAAAAAAATTTATTGGATGTGCCACACAACCTTGATTTATTTAAACTTTTTCTTTTTAAAATACCAAATTGTTTTATTTCGACTTTTTCATTTTTAAGCATCAAATTGGGTAGCTCCTACAAAATATCAGGTGTTTTAACGTATTATTTCCCAATATATTTACTTAGAATATAAAAATAAACTCAGTAAAGTGCGACTCTGACTCGCGCACGAAGGGTTCCGTACGAACACTAGATATGTAATTTAATACAAACTTCATCCTATATAATAAATAGTTTTGGCATTTTTTTTGTTTTTGGAGTCTTTTCGGTTTTTTTAAGTTTTGGCGATTTTTTTACTTTTGACACTTTATTTTCTTGTTTTGGCGATTTTTTGCGGTTTTTGGCGTTTTTTTTCATTTTGGCGATTTTTTATATTTTTGGCGATTTTTTTAATATTTGCGATTTTTTTTATAAAATTTTTTTTTTTAGTTTTGGCGAAAGTTTTGCGTTTTGGCGACTTTTTTCGATTTTTGGCGTTTTTTTTTTATTTTGTCGTTTTTTTTTAATCTTGGCGACTTTTTCGAATTTGGCGATTTATTTTAGTGTTAGAAATTTTTTTTAATTTTGGCGATTTTTTTCGTTTTGGCGATTTTTTTTTTAATTTTTGGTGATTTTTTTTTGGTTTGGCGATTTTATAATTTTCGGTTCTTTTAGTTTTACCGTTTTTGAAAATTTCAAGTGTTTGCCTCTTACGGTTTGCAAGATATAGCAAATTGTCAAAATTACATAGTCAAAATTGCATTAACTGATGGACCACCCTTTAATTTAAATTTTTTTAAATTTTAGTGTTAATTGTTGTAGTTTGTATGTAAATACACTAATTTTACAAAATTCAAGTTTCAATATACATACATATGTACATACCATTGTATGTAATTATATTACATGGGATTTTAACATTTTTCGTTGCTCGTTTTAATTTAATTTTTTATTCTCATGTATTTGTTGTTGTAGCGGCCAAGGTTCTACATACTCTATCCAAATTTCAGGTCCGTAGCTCTTACGGTTCCTGAGAAAATACCGTGTGACGGACAGATGGGCAGATGGACAGACGGACAGCGTAGCGAAAACAATAGGGTTCCTTTTCACCTTTGGTGTACGGAACCCTAAAAAATAGGCAAATCGGTCCAGCTGTTCCCAAATTTGGATAAAATAAAAAAAAGTGGAGTGGGGGGGGGGGGGGTTAAATTTTTCTTCCCGTAAAAAACTAAGTTAGATTATAATAAACATTTGAAAAAAATTGGATAAATCGGTACAACGGTTCTTAAGTGATGCGATTAATAGTGAAAGAAATTTGTTGTTATTTATAAACATATTTTTGTCTAAAATATTTTTTATTTAATAGCGTTTCCTCCTTTTTGTAATTAATAAAAGATGAAACTTAGTTTTAGTCAAGTACTTTTATATGCCAAAAAAAAGGTAAAATTTTCCAGCCCTGGAACCATCTTTCTGATTTAGCTGATTTTCAATATCAAGCTATTTAAGGCAGACTATGACATTTCAGTCCGAGATATTGCTTAATCGACTACAGCATTCATAAGGACTCAGAATATATCACTCATTTCCTCAAACACCGTCATAATTTTGCAAAATTACTCAAAAAATTGGATTTTTTTTAATTAAGATGCAGATTGCTCCTGATATAATTATTCATGTTGTGTTAAAATTTAATACAAATATCTGGTTTAGTCAACTCTTGAGAAAAAAAACTCAAGTTTTTTCATGACGTTGTTTGAATAAATGAGTGATATGTAAATGATTATAAATTTGTTTGCCCATTCGCTAGTTTGTATAAAGTAGACGTATGAGTATTATACAATTGGAATTGTGTATTACTCATACGCCTTCTTTCAAAAGCGGTTATTATCTGAATAAATCAGGGACCGTAAATAACTGTTATCGAAAAAATTTTAACTCAAAACCTCCCTGTGTTAGAGTCAACGGAGACCTATACTGTCACATACCAATAGATTCGTATTGGCGAGCACTTTCAGAATTTAAAGGGAGCTTAAAAAAAACAATCTCATCTCCACAGTTAATAAAAGATCAGATGAAACTCTTTCTTTGAATTTGGTCAAAAAATTAAGTAAAAAATATAAGTCGCTTAAGCTTTTTTTTGGTGGTTATAGCACGATATGTTTTTATTTTAATTACGATTTGTTCAATGGCAATGCAAGGTAATTGTATTGGGAGACAATTTCCATAAACTGAGTTTTATTTTCGGACGGGAAAAATAAAACTCCTGAAATGAGTTTTATTTTATGACGGAAAAATAAAACTCTCATTTTAAGAGTGTCATCCGACCTTTTATTTTTACATTGAAAAATAACTGTCTTAGATGAAGTTTTATTTTTTAATTCACAAAACAACTGTTATAAAATAATTTTTTGAAATCGATAACTGTTATTTACGGTCCCTGGAATAAATTAATTAGATCACAGATTATCTCTCCATGGTCACAATTTTTTTTTTTATTTCATTACACCTGTTTTTATGCTACTTGCAACTCTTATACACCAGCAATAGTTCTTTTTTCTGCTTTCCTTAAAAATTTGCGATATATTTTTAAATGCCACTGTTCTTGATTTGAGATATACAAGTTGTTCCAGACTTTATTGATAAACAAAGAAGCATATAATCTATATCATTACGAGAACAATTTCCTGTGAGACAAAATTTAAGCAAATAACTTTCTTTAACAAGAAAGAAACTTCAAAATAACTGTCAGCAACATACGACACAAACAACATACAAGGCACACACTTTCTCCTAAGTGATTCCTTATACAAACACACGTACATACGTTTTCCATGCTTGGCGTAAGTATGTTAATGTATGATAAAATATTTTATAAAATATAATGAATATTTTGGGTAGAAAAAAATATATATACATATGTATTAAAATGTAAAATCATACAAAAGATATACTTTCAGCACGTCTTCCACTATAAGACTAAGATGTCTTATCTTAATAAAATTCATATAAATTTCTGTACATGCAACAACAAGGACATGTGGCAATGAACAACAGCAAAAAATAGGCAATTTTCCAAAAAGCTTGAAAGGAAAAATAAATTGTTCAGAAAAGGGAAAGCAGCAGTTAAGAAAAAATATAAAGAAAATTGTAACAGTATGAAAAGGCAAAGCATACAACTTTTAAAAGAATGTATGATAGGATTTTGTTTTTCAATACATGTGTATATGCATTTACGCGTGTTAGTGTGTGTGTGAGTGTGTGTGTGTGTGTGTGTGTGTGCGTGAGCCATTTTCAATGTCAAATATGAATAATTTAGCGGAAGTTATTACTTGCAACAGTATGTATTTGTGTGGTTGGAGACAGATAGTAATGCTTACGCATTCATAAATGTATGTTTTTTTTCTATCTGTTTCCTAAGATTAAACCCAGCAAGCATTTATTTTTGGGGCTTAAATATTTGCTGGTTAAAGAGGTGTTAGCTTAAATTGCGGTAAATTATAGTCTAGATTTCTAGATATTTTTCGGGTAATATCCCGAAAAAGAAAAAGATTATCTGATTGTAAACAGTCTTTGTGCAAATCAAAGAATAATTTGAAATTTTCAGCATCGATAAATAATTAATTAATTAATTATTCTTTGTTGCAAAATTCTTTAAATAGTTTTTTGTGAATAAATAATTTTTTTTTTCTATTTATACAATCAATTTGGGAAACATTTTCTTTACATCTGAATATAATCTGCTTTACTTTAGTATGTACGTGGACACTGACAGACACACAGATACACATACACACACTACAAACTTATAACACCCATTTTTTTAGTCGGGGATTAAAAAATAGTTTTAAAATCAAAAAGAAACAATTTCATGTTAAAAACCAAACCTTTATGAAATATAACTAAGTTTTTTTTTGTGTTACGAGTATTTTAAAAATTTTCAATTTTGATTTAAAATAAAAACTATTTTAAAATAAAAATAACAAAAATTAAAAAATTTAAAACCCCCCTACTTTTTTCAGAAAAGATGTTATACCTTCTAAACGGCTAAACTGATTTTCTTCAAACATAGCTAAGAACCCTCTGGATCAAGTCATCTTTCAAACAGAAAAAACTAAATGAAAATCAGTCCAGCCGTTTGACCTGTACGTGGACACGGACAGACACTCAGATACACAGATACACAGATACACAGACACACAGACACACACTACAAACTTATAACACCCCTTCTTTTAGTCGGGGGTTTATAATTATTTTTGTTTTAAAAAGACAAACACCTTGATCTAATGTTAAGCATACAAAAATTAAAAACTTATGGTTCTGAGCATGATATAAATATAGAAGGTACTTCCATTCTCTCATTTTTTCTTGACATTCACCATCTGACAAGTATAAGTATTTTGAAGTTTCTGGTAAAATCGTGCTACCGTATTAATTTAATATTTCCCCCTCTGTTTCCTGTTTGTTTGAAGATTTTATTCAAAGGTTATTTAAAAATTGTTTTTATAAAATACAGAATGTATAAATAAAATAATAATGCCCAAATTCTGTTCGACGATTGTATCGTCTTGTCTATGGACGAAAAAAAGCCGCAGTTATGATTCTTTGACGCAATTTACACTGTGCCTTTTCTGCTTGCCTGTGCAGGCAGGCTTTTTTAGTTTATTTGTGAGAGGGGGTGAGAAGCTTGAGGTGTAGAATAAAAGGCACAAAATTAAAATTCGAGGGGACTTATGACGTTTCTCTGCCTTTTTCGTATTCTCAGCATTAAACGTATGTATAAATGCCAAAAAGGCATGAATAAAAAAGGCTTAATGTAAATGGGTGTGACTTTTCGTAGGGGGTTCAAAAGAAAATTGTCAATACAAGGCAGGCTGAAAAGGCATAGTGTGAATAGCGACTTTAAAACATTATTTATTGTCTATGCTAGAAGGTTCGTGTATTTGCTTTATATTTTGTTCTAAACATTATATCCAACACATATTTTTTCATTTATTTTTCAAACTTTTGTGTAATAATTTAATATTATTTTTATGTTTTAAAAACATGGTAATAATATTTTAAGTTTTCGTTATGAAAGACAACAACCATTTTTGAAGAAAATAATTAAGTCGCTATTTACACTATGCCTTTTTAGCGTGCCTTGTATTGATAATTTTCTTTTGAAACCCCTACGAAAAGTCACACACATTTACATTAAGCCTTTTTTATTCATGCCTTTTTGGCATTTATATACACGTTTAATGCTGAGAATACGAAAGAGGCAAAGAGAAATGTCACAAATCCCCTCGAATTTTCACTTCGTGCCTTTTGTTCTACACCGCAAGCCTCTCACCCCCTCTCACCAATAGACTAAAAAAGCACAGTGAAAATTGCGTCTTAGAGAACTCAGAAACAAGAAAATTATTTTCAAACAAAAAAACGTCCTAAATCTTCTTACTAAATTAGGGCATAAGTAAAGAAATAAGAATGCAGCATTTTTTAAATTTCCTTCATTTCCTGGTGTTCGCCAACATTGGCTAAGAGCCTATGCGATCTGTGAAATAGACTTGCCAAAAGATATGACCGGTTATTAAACCAATTTTTTTAGAAAAGGATCTTACAATCAACAAGAAACATATTGTGTAGATTAAACAGAATGCACTATCAATTAATATTTGTTAAACTTAATGAAAATGCGTTGTCAAATAATCCAAATCATCAATCAATTTGCCTTCTCAATGCCAAATTTAGATAAAAAATATAGTTAAAAGATTTGTATTAAGCAGAAAACTTAAAAATATGAGATAAGTTATTACATAATCACTTTTTAAACTTCACAGATATGTATTTACATATCGCACATTCAGTTCAATAGTGACCTACACAGAAAAAATTATTCCCAAAAAATTTTTAAACAAATATTTGTTTGAAATCAAACTTAGTTTCAATAAATATTCTGTACTGTTCCACTAAAATAATTTGTACCAAAACACTGTGTAGAGAAGAAACAGGCCACGACGTTTGTCGGCTACTTTTCGGCATTTACATGTATACAACACGATCAATCAAAATAAACAACAACAACCGCACAACAGCACGTTGTTCCTATCAACAAGCAAGATAAACACCAACCCACTCAAATAACATTTTCTCTCAGCTGAACTGTGATTAATTTAAATTTTTACAAAATTTTTATCAGAATTTACAAAATTTTTTGTAGGACCGCATTCAAGTAAAATATTTACTGATTCAACGAATTTGGTTACTGAAAATGAAATTTAGTTTTTTCTGTGTAACTCAAGAAATTCGTTTTTTGAGTTAATAATGCAGAATAATAGTGCATTTCGTATTTTATCTTGCATAAAAATGTCATATAAATAGTTTGTACTATCACTTCCTGAGAGAAGAATATTTTTACATGACTTCATTGAGTTGTATGTAAATTAAAAACTTTAAACGTGTTTTCTGCAAAACTAGTTTTTTTGAGTTGTGTCACTATTGAACTGGATGTGCGATATGTATATCACTTTATTTATTCCCAAATTTTTGTTAAGATAATAACACATTTTTGTAAAAAAATTTCTAGGGGAAGACTTAATTTTTTTTTATTATATGGGAACATTTTTCTTTATTTCTCTCAAAAAACAAACTTCAAAAATGCTTATTTTTAAAAACAAAGAGAGAATGGAAGTACCTTCTATATTTATATCATGGTTTTGAGTTAAAAACGAAATATTCCTTAAGTGAGAATGAAAAATTTTTATTTTAAAATTAATTATTTATAAAATAAAAACGAAGTTGTTTGAATTAATAATGGAGTTTTCAAATTAAGAATGATCCGTTTCAAATAAATAATTTAATTAATTTTGAAATTACCGATGGTTCGTTTTAAAATTAAAAATGTTAGAACTTTATTTTCATCTACTGCATACTTGCAATACACTATAGAATCATAAGGTCCTTATTATGAGCAAT
Source organism: Tachina grossa (assembly GCA_949987645.1). Lineage (NCBI taxonomy): Eukaryota > Metazoa > Arthropoda > Insecta > Diptera > Tachinidae > Tachina > Tachina grossa. The sequence goes on along the minus strand of OX465274.1, from coordinate 198,272,097 downwards.
TTTCGATCTTCGACTGTAGTCGAAAGACCTGATCCAATGAATTTTCACGAGCATTCCACAAAAAAGTTCTCTATTATGAATATCACGCACTGCGATTTTGTTTTATAAATTTACAATAATTCAATGGAAACTAAAATACCCTTGGTCATATTAATACATTAGTCCCCTTTTTTCTACACAACACAAATGTAAAATGTTACTCTTATTTTTAACCCCCGACTAAAAAAGGGGTGTTGTAAGTTTGTAGTGTGTGTCTGTGTATCTGTGTGTCTGTCCGTGTCCGCGTACAGGCTAAACGGCTGGACCGATTTTCATTTAGTTTTTTTCTGTTTGAATGATGACTTGATCGAGAGGGTTCTTAGCTATGTTTGAAGAAAATCCGTCCAGCCGTTTAGAAGATATAACATCTTCTCTGAAAAAAGTCGGGGGTTTTTAAAATTTTTAATTTTTCTTATTAAATTCAAATACTTAATATAACAATAAAATATTTTTCTTTTCAAAATGTTTAATAACAAAAATTAAAAATTTTACAAACCCCCGACTTTTTTCAGAGCAAAGGGCTGGACCGGTTTTCTTCAAACATTGCTAAGAACCCTCTCGATCAAGTCATCATTCAAACAGAAAAAACTAAATGTAAATCGGTCCAGCCGTTTGGCCTGTACGTGGACACGGACAGACACTCAGGTACACAGATACACAGACACACACTAAAAACTTATAACACCCCTTTTTTTAGTCGGGGGTTAAAAATACATTTTCTTTTTTCAAAAATTATAATTTCTGTTATAAAAAGAAATCATTTACATACATACGTATGTACGTAAGTAATTGTTCAAAAGTCCTCGAAGAAGACTCTCTTGTATTATTATTCAAAAGTAATCTCTCCCACATGCTTAAGAAGATATTACCAATTTCTTCGCTGGTTCTTGTACATTTCCCACATGTGTATTAATATAATCTTTTTTTACATACGACTAAAATATTTATAAAATTATTTTGTAAAATTGCATATGGGTGAGTCACGTATAATTTATAAATTATTTATGCCTATTTTTATCATTAAAATATATCAAGATACATATCATTTTAATATTTTACTTTCAACTTATTTTTGGTCTATTTTATTGTCACTGATTTTTTTTCTCTCTTCCACAACATTTTTATGTAAATTTTTGATTGCATTCTTATTAAGAAAATTCCATATGAAAAAGAAAACTAGATGGCAAAATCTCAAAGGATTTAAAAAACAAAACAAAAAAAGAGAAACAACTAACAAAATTGTTAAAAAAAAATTATAAAAAATATTTTGTTTCTTTAGAGTTTTCTTGAAACGAATATTTCGCACATGTTGACAATTTTTCATAAGAAATTTGCTCATACATTTCATTTTAAATGCTGCTTGTGCAGTTGTATTACAATATTTCCATTTTATTATCCTGGCACTTTATCATTTTGCGGTTGGAGCAAAAAAAAATTAAATAGGTATGTGTGCATATAAGAACACCATGTGTGTGAATTTTTATTCATTCCACTTTATCCCCTTGAAAATAATCTTAATGCTGGAAAATTTTCGCGAAATTTGTGGTGACATTTTTACGGGATAATTCTTTTTGATATTAATCACCCAAAAAATAAGAAATGTACAAAAAACACAAGAAGTTTAAAGGAAAATGTGTGCAATTTTGTCTAGATTGCTTTTAAAAAAGTGTATTCGTGCGTATGATTTCACGTTTTTATCGCAAATTTTCTTAAACAATTTTATTTATTTTTTTTTTTTAAATCGACATATTCTTTCTTAAGCAATAAAACTAAAATGCATTTGTGGTAAAGTTTATTGAAGAGCATGAGTTCACGGAGAAGCATTAGGCAAGCAATAAAGAAAATTAAAGCATGGATTTTAAATATCCGCAGAGCAGAGCTATTATTATTTTAACATTCTTTTGGCGCATAATAAAATCTAAAGAGAAGTGGTAATATATAAACTTTAAGTAATGAAAGGTCTTTAATTAAAGGCTTTCTAATTTAAATTAACTGCTATTTTATCGAAGAAAATCAAAAATTGTTGTTTAGTTTTCAATATAAATAGGCAGACGAGAATTTTTGTTTGTCTTATGTAAATTAGCAGTTAAATAAAACTAGGTGTATGTGGGATATCGCCGAAATGTTTAATTGCCTCGAAAGGCCTCTCGATGCCATAAGGTATACAATATAATATCAGCAAACATCCATCGGAGCTTTGCTGGGTGGTGTCCCTATTAAACGTCCACTTCACATCAGCTCCACGTGAAATGAACATGAATGAATGAATGTCCAAAAGAGCATGAGTTGTGTCTCTTATCGTGCCGTTCTTTTGCAATCGCGTATTATTGGTGTCCATACCATTCAAATCTGGCCAAAAGAAGTAAAAGAGGCGAAGCTTGCGAAACATAACAGCCAATTATCATTAAACATTATATCATATACACGTGCTGATTTGGCAAAGCAAGCAAAACTAAATGACAGCCAATTCGACAGATACAGCTTCAACAATACAACTACTATCAACTGTTAAAGTTTGGAAGTTAGTTCCTACTGTAAGACACTTTGTGTGATTGTATGTAGTTTTTCGCTCTAGACTTTTTGATTGTCCAGAAAATGAGAAAATTGAAATCACATTCGTTACATATGTCGATCAATGATGGAAAATGTGGCACAATTGTGCCATTTTTGGCACTATTGGACGTTGCCGGGCACTGTGGCACTCTCGCTCCCTTTCTGGCACTTTTTGTCCATTAAATATGGAAACTTATCTTATTGCAATAATTAGTACTCTTCTCGCACTTTTACGTTTTTAAATAATGACAATTTAGTAGGATTTGAGGCTGACAAGTGTTCGGTTCTGATAGTTAAAAGTAACAGTTTGCAGTATATAACAGTTTGAGTATATAAATTTGTTTGTAACAGCTCATGTCGTACAAACGATTTTATAAATTTTTAGAAGTATTTCAACTCTGAAATTTATGAAATTCCAAGTATTCCCCAAACCATTGGTTGTCTCGGCAAGATTGTTGCAGATAGAGTCTTTGAACACTCCTCACATTATAAAATTTTCAGTCATAATGCAATGATAAAACTATTCATATTAAATAGTTTAACGGATTATATAACCAAGATGCATTTTTATTTTTATCTTATGTCCTTGAAATAGTAAATTGTCGAAACGCAATCTAAAAATGTGAGTCATTTACGTCAAAACTTTTTGAACAAAAAATATATTGATGATCTTCATGTTGACAATACAGATCGAAATTGGTGAGAATTTCGGAACAATGGAAGAAAGTAATTGCGGCACTGAAATTGAACTATTAATAATTAAAAACTAAACGTTAAAGCTGTAGAGTTCAAAAATATAATTAAAGTCTTATTGTATTTCTTTTGTGTCATATATGAAAACTAAATATAACTTCAAAGACTATTATTTGAATTGCTTCTCAAAGAGTGCGCCAGAATACATATGGTCTAAATGTAGACACAAATAATAATATTCCTTTTGATAAAAAAATGCTTTTAATCCTTTTTATTCTCTACTCTTCATCAAGCGTGGAAAGTATATTTTTTGCTCGAAATTTGATCAAAAGCAAAATTATAAACTTTAGCATCTTTAATATATGGTAAAGATTTTTGAAGTCTAACAGCATATCTCTTACATAATCGTAGTATATATATATATATATATATATATGTATACATAAAATGATGAACCAAAAAAGCAATACATACAAATTCTACTATACCGACAGAATCTTTGTTTGATTAAAATAAATAGCTAGCAATTATTATTATTTTTAACGTGTACGAATTTGTACAACTGGACAGTATATTAACCATAAAAAAGCACAAACTATATTAATGTAATTGTCACTAAGTATATACATACATATAATAAGAAAAAGTCATTTTATCATTTATTAGTTTAGAGTTATTATAATCTTAAAGTATGTTCTTTAGAGTCATTACTATTGCGCAAATAAAGTTTTTATATTTGTATTTCTTGTAAATAAGTACAATTTATTAATATATGATGCATACATATCGAGCATTACTTTCGATTAACGAGAAGGTTTTCTTATAATATTCAAATATATTTTACGAGTACATACGTAAATTGTCGCTTGCGATAGATTTTACAGCCTGTATTTTAAAAGTTATCAACAATTTTGCAATTTTAATAACAAAAAAGTTAATTTTTTACTACGTGTCATTCACGATTAAATCGAAAACAGAGCGAGAAATGTATTAATGTCTATATACAACTAATTTTGGACCGTATTTTTGTGATATTCGTAAATTTTTCTAGTTATGAACACAATAAATTATCATTCAAGAAACATAATTTAAATGAACATCAAGTGCCAACATTAAAATTATATAAAAAGTGGTTTGGCACTATTCAAGTGATTTTGGCACTATTTAAAATCAGATTTGGCACGAAATGAAGATTTCTAATTCCCATCACTGATGTCGATATTCCCGGTAGACTAACTTCAATTACCTCAATATAATAAAAATAAGTAAAGCAGGTTAATCTAACCGATGTAAGTTGTTAATTTTACTGATAGTAAAACTTGTTATTACGATTCGGTTGAACAAACTCATGAATCAAAGAATACAAGATTACGCATTGCGCATGTTTGTTAACCTGAGTGTGCTGGTATTTGGCTGGTGTGACGTCAAAATGATGTAAAAATTGAAATGTATACAAAATCGCCCTATACCAATACACGCATTTGTGTGATTGTGTGTATGTTTATCGGCTAATGTGATGTACATGCGCAGAAAAAGAATTTTTTCAAAAGCTGAATGCGTAATCTTGTATTCTTTGATTCATGGAACAAACTAATTACCGGAGAATATAATTAAGTCCAGGCTGCCCAGAGAAGCGCCAGAGTGCCGAAAATCAATCGGATTTTTATACAAATGAATGCACATACGCTTATACATTACTCTCGATCTTCTCTCTGTGGGCAGCATTGAATTAACTCAGATCTGCTCACAGAGAGAAAACCGAGAGAAATGTATTAGCGTATGTGTATTCATTTGTATAAAAAGCCGATTGATGTTCGGCACTCTGGCGCTTCTCTGGGCAGGCTGGAAATAAGTGCAGTTGCTGCCAGTGATGCCAACTTTTTTGGCTCTAAGGGTACATCAACATTTAAAAAAAGCACTTAAAAGCGTAATTTTGATATCTAAATAGCGTAAAAAGCACTTTCGTGAAAAATGACTGAAAATCCATAACGTGAATTAATGTGAAGTTTAATAATGTTTTAAATTTTCTTAGCTATTCTCCATTTAATGAAATAAATCAGACGAAAAATGTATGCTTTACACTGAAAAAATAAATACGCCGAGTAATTATTAAAATAATTTTAAGAAATACACAAATTTCTTAAAATCACTAATTAGTGCTTTTTCTTATTTTGGCACCAACGCTCGAAATTTAGCGGTTTGAGTCTTCAAAAAGCACTAAAAATAGTGCCAAAAGCACCAAGTTGGCACCGCTGGTTGCTGGTATTGAAGAAGTCAACTTAAATTATTATTATAGAGTTTTGTTAGTTGAAATAGCACTCCTCCTCTATCTCTCTCTCTCTCTCTCTCTCTCTCTTCGTCCTTTACATTCTCTTTAAGCTATTGATATTTCAAGTCTTCTTGAGACCAGAGTTGTCAGATATGAAGATTTCTCGCCAAACGTAACGATTTTACCACTTGTTTGGAGTATAAATTTTTGATTTGGGGACAAATTACTTGGCGATTTATGTGCCTATTTATTTTAAACAAAATTAAACTTCAAAATTTGTGTAGGTAAAGAAAATTAGATTGTTGAAATAGTAAATAAATCCTACCAAAACACGTCTGCAAAAAATAAAACAATTCGATTATGAAGGATTTTCTTTTAATCAATAATTAAAATATTTAATGAGTCTTGAATTGGAATGAGAAAAACTTATAAGAAATAATTTTTAGCGATTTTATTGCTATATTTGGCGATTTTCTGAAAGATTTTAATGCGATTATTTCATAAAAATTAATATTAAAAAAATTGTTATATAAAAACAAAAATTTTTTTTTTATCATATATACCTACATTAAATTGATTAAGACGACTTTTGACCACTTTTAAAATCAATTTGGCATAATGGATTGGAAAAAATCTGACAATCCTGCTTGAGACTTAGCTAGTACAGACATTTTCTTTCGAAATGGGATAAATTTGACAGTCACTATACAACAACGACTTTTGGAACTTCCACAGCAATACTGCTCCTATAAACTGTTAGTTGGCTTAATTCAAAATTTGAATAATTTGCATCATATAAGAACAAACTTATCAGCCATTGATAGCAGACTTCGCAGAAATGGAAAAAACTGAATTCCGTGTAGAGGCATTAGTTTTTGAAAAGAAAAATGCCATCGCTCAAAATAAGGCTCAGCTTAATAAATACTAAATGGATTAATTCCAATGGTAAAAAAGTACATTGAATATCATTGTCGCCGTACAAGCACGGAAGATGCTGGCCGTTTTAAATTCGCAGTTGAGTTCTCTACACACGAAACAGTTGAAAAAACTTACGATCTAGTATTGACCGACAAGAGATTGAAAGAGATATTGTGCAAGGCATAGTCATCTCACATGGTTCAGCAGTTTCAATTTTAAATGATCACTTGGGTATGGAAAAGCTTTCTGCAATATTGGTGCTACGTTTGCTCACAATGGACCACAATGCAATCATGCGATAACCTCGCCAGTAGTGTTTATCGTTGTTCAATCGCAATATGGTCGAATTTTTGCACCACTTCGTAATGTGGAAAACAGTGGGTGTTTTTCGGGATGCATCGGCGCCAAAGCAGAATAAGCTGGGCTTGTAAGCCAATAAAGTCATCGCAACTGTTCCTTTCTTTACACGTCGTTTAATCCACATTGACTGCCATTAAAAGGGTAACAGGTATATTAGGGCAACTTATTAGGTTAATTTGGTCAAGAAACAGTTCTTTTCCACCAGGCCAATTTAAGGGTGCACACATATTCGCTAAGCGAAAATCTATGAAATGATTTTATGATCTCAACAAATCTTATTTTGTGTAAGGACAAATTTTGGAGAAAGGTTTGATAAAGTGAGACCACATTGAAAAAACGTAGTTTTGTATCCTTAAATCTGCAATTCATTCACCAAAGTTACGGACTTATTGACCTTCTCTCGTATTTATTAAAAAAAGAGGTCTCTTAGGAAACCCGTTTATAGCTTTGCTGCTCAGTTATATAAAACAAATTTCATGTGTGAAATAACAATTCAATAAAATTTTATTATGTGATGATGTCAACTTCTCTGCAAATATTTCAAAACGTTTTCATTTATGTACATATTTTTTTTCTAGCGGAGTACGATTAAATTATGTTTTGCTTGTGGCCAGTGGTAGTTGTTATCCGAATTACAGCTGATCGGCTGTATTCTCTGGTTTCTGCTCATATGCAAAAACAAAACAATCATTCTTATTGTTTTTGTTTTGTTTTTGTTTCACTTACTTCAAAGTAGGGATGTAACGAATGTTCACATTTGCTTTCGCATTCGCAAATTATTCGCTTACTTTCGCTATTTGCATTCGCTAAAATGTATGCGAATATTCCAAGCGAATACTAAAGACAAAAAAAATTTGTACTTCTTTTACGAAAATAGTTTGCGATTAACGAACGTCAAAAACTCGAAAATTTTTATAAGCCAGCATGAAAAGGATACATATGTATACTGACAAGTAAAGCATTCTAATGAAAGCTTTAAAATTTTAGCGGAAAACTTTTCTATAAACAAGTTCTCATAAGTATAAAAATGAAACCAAAATCCAGCGATGCTTGGAAATTTTTTTGAAATTTTGAAAAAGGAAAGGCAGTGTTTGTTTTGCGTGAAAATATTTTCTACTTAAGACTAGTCGGTTAAAATTTTTGAAAAATGTTGAAAACCATTCATTACTTCGTACAAAAAATTCGGAATGCTAGCAATATTAAATAGTCGCATGAAACTTAAAATGTTGAAGATATATTTTATATGTTTCTCCCAATATGACCAGAGTACTTTTGCAACATTTATTTATGAGCAATTCATTGCAATTTTTTTTTAATATGACAGAATTTCATATGAAATGTTGAACATAGTACCATGATTTAGAGCCAAAGTACGAATGGGTTGAGTGTCTAACATTTTTAATTATCTATACTTTATTTAATATAATTTCATATATCTTTCTGTTTTAATAGTTTGTATTTCTAATAAATTAACAAATATTTGCTCAATTAAAAACTAAATTTAAATAAAATGCTATATGTAGTACATGTACGTATATAATACAACTTCATGTTCATATATAAATTTATTTTCATGTGATTTTTAACGTATTGTAATATTTGCATTCACTTTCGCAGAAATGTATTAAAATGTATTATTCGCTTTCGCATTCGCATTCGCTAAACTGGTTTTCGTTACATCCCTATTTCAAAGATTGAAACAATACAAAATTAAATCATTTCTTTCGTTTATTTTCATACTGTGCAAAGTAAGTACAAAGAAATTAAAATTAAAATAAATTTATAACTGCAATAGTGTCGATTGTTTTTGTTACGCAAATCACGTCCTAACTTCTGTATCGCGCAATAAATAGCAAAGCTATAAAATGTGAAGATTTACTTGATCGTTTTTAGTTTTGTATAAGTTGTTCCCTTACGGTCTGGCTCAAAATGTCGACTAGAAAAATGATTTTTCATGTTTTTTTATTATTTTCAATAACATGACTGAGATGTGATGATGACAAGCTCTTTAAATGACTTTAGAACAGTTAACTATTGCTCATACAATATTTTGGTGTGCATGCAGTATCCCATTCCTGTCAGCTTAATACTTTTTATGATCTTACTTTGTTATTAAAAAGTTATAGGCTTTTCAATTAAAATTATTGTACAACAAATTGTTGTAATATTTGAGCTGGCAATATTATAGCAAGTAACTGCTAGCTGTAACTACTCTTTGCAACAACAATTGCACTAGTATGTTGTTATTATACTTATTAAAAGAATTTAGTAGTAAAATAAAATTTCCTATGGCAACTGTGTTTGATTAACAAGTTTTTCGAAAGTATTAATAATAACGAGAAATATTGGAGTTATGTTAAAATTAGTAGCCTCAAAATGTCATTATGTAGTGCGGACGCATTGCCCCTTCAAGAATTGCTATTGCCCCTCCCTGACGGAAATATTAAAAATCGAAAATATTCCAGCTACCTACACATAATAAAAAATTTCCTGCAATAAACAACTTAAATTGAAAATAAAGAGAAAATTTTTGTTTGAATACTTAATTTTTATTTAAAACAAGCAAATAATTTTTTCCTCGTTAAGATCGTTTTGCGTGAAATTTCTCATTACTATAATTTAAATATTTGAAACTCAGTTTATAATAGAGTTGATACAATTGGCTTTTATTATTACTAAAAATTTTAATTTATACAATTTTAGTGGACTGTAGGGTGTTTTAAGTTCGTTAACTAACCATTAAAATCACCTAATTATTATTAGTAGCTTTATTATCTGTTGCTTTGCTGTTCATGTTGTTCACTTATAGACCTTCCTTCTAAAAAAAATCTTTCTTTTATGGCAAACAATCATGGCGATCATGATTTCCTTTTTGCTGGTTCACAGGTAAAGACTTGCAACCAACCAATGCAACTTGCCATTGAATCAGACAACAAGAATGTTAACAATAATAACAACAGTAACAACAACAACAACAACAGCTAACATACATATAATCACAATATAACAACAAAACTAATAATAATAACAAGTTGCATTGCAGGCCATAAGAAACGTGTACAAAATATAATCACACTAATAACCACCGTAGAATAAAGATGAAGTTAAAGTTGCAACACAGATATAATAAGTATGTAAGTATGTGGCAGGGCAAGAAAAAAAAAAAGACGAATAAAAAAATAATAACAAATAAATAAATAAAACACCAATAGCAATTTTTGAGTACAAAATTAAGTTGAATTTTTTTTTTATTTTTTTTTTATTTAACTTCTTTTCATTTGAGATCGTTTTCCTTAACCGTGAAACTGCCAATTTCATTTGTGGTGTTTTGTGTAAGTAGAAATCACATTTTATGCCAACACATCCATCCATCCATATGCAGCTAGCTCTGTGCCAATTGTATCTGTAGATATATATATATATTTTTTTTTTTTTTCATTCTTATAATTTCCAGTTTCCTTTTTAAAGAAATTTTTTATGAATGTATTTTTGGTGTAGTTTTCTTAAGATATTGTTGTTGTTGGTTTTGTGGTTTATATATATGCTATTCTCTTTCTTATGTTGATGTTGATGATGATTTCTGTGCCACGCCTCAAATGATTTCAAAATCATTTTTCATCTAAATTGCATTTTAAATTGAAAACATGTTTATAACTTAAAAAAATATATAAAATTTGTTTGCTTCGTTTTAAAATTCATTCATATCTGTCCGTTTCAATTTGATAATGTGCTGTAGGCTCATTGATGTTGTCATTAAAATTGAATGGGAAAAAATATGCAACAGAAATTTTTGAAAACAATTTCATTTGTTTTTAGGATTTAAAATTAAGATGAAGAACATACACATTTATTTGCAAGTTGAAAATATTTTTGAGGATTGCAACCAAAAAAAGAGGTTTCTTGACACATGATAATTAATTTTTAATAGCAACACCGTCACAGCGGTGATGTAATTTGACATCAATATAATGTAAAGTGTCGTTGTTTTTTCCAATAACTTTTGTTATCGTAGTGATCACTTCTTATTTGATCAAAGGCAATGATTATAATAGTGCTGTTGTGTAAATGGCATAGTGATATTGAACAATATTACCACTAATGGATATATGAAGAGTTCTCAACATAATGATAACTGTTTGATACAAATTCGAGGACGGACGCTCTTAAATTCTGCAACCAATTGTCATTGATGTTATAAGAAACTCAATGAGAGTTAAAACGAGTTTGAATTTTTTTTTTTTGTTTTTTCCAATAACTTTTGTTATCGTAGTGATCACTTCTTATTTGATCAAAGGCAATGATTATAATAGTGCTGTTGTGTAAATGGCATAGTGATATTGAACAATATTACCACTAATGGATATATGAAGAGTTCTCAACATAATGATAACTGTTTGATACAAATTCGAGGACGGACGCTCTTAAATTCTGCAACCAATTGTCATTGATGTTATAAGAAACTAAATGAGAGTTAAAACGGGTGAATTTTAAAATTTATTTTATGAGTAAATTCATTTTATGAATAAGGACTTTTATATATTGAATTTAAGGAATATATTGAATGGCAACATTTTTTCTCTCTCAAAAAGAGTGATAAATTTCTTATCTACATTAAAAAAAAACTAACCTAAACTTTGGAAATTTTTTTTTAATTTGAGTAAAAAAGCTGTCGTATGGCGTCAAAGCTGTTTTTTACTTGAAACCAATAAAATATTAATTAAATTTCTATGTAATTCATTAATGAACTATTTTATAGTAATTATATTTTTATATTTTAGTAAAAATTTCCCATAAAACTCGGAGCTTTGCAAAAAAAAAAAAAATTCTTCTTTGATCTCAAATTTACTAAATATTTCAAAGTTTTTTTATGTCTTTAATTCAGTCGACTCCGTTTTACTGGAAACAACCAAAACCCAATTTTTTCAGTTATCCGATTTTCTCTCTAAAACGTAGCTCGGATTACTGAAATTTGTTACAGTTAAGCGTGCTGCTTAAAATCTGTAAATGTCTAGCCACTTGCATTGACAATATAATAGAAAAATGCAATAAAGTAAGTAAGAGCGATAAGGACAAATACATTTTGCTATTTAATTTTTTAACAGACAAAACATGCACAATTTTTTCAGCTTTAAGTTATGCAATCAAGTTCTAATAAATAAATTTGTCACTGTTTATATCTTCACTAAAGCGAAATAACTGCCTGTCCCACGATGTCACTCGCAATCGTTCGAATGACAACTTATATTGAAAACAACAACAAATTTTCTAATGTTATTGTTGTTTGCAATACAAGTTGTCATTCAAAAGTTTGCGAGTGATATCGTGGAACAGGCAGTAAGTTTCATACAAAACGAAGTTGTGGGCTTGATTGTTTCGTTGAAGCGAAGTGAATAAAACTAGCTGCGTTTAAAATAAATGCGGTGATTTGTATCGCTTGTTTAGTAAAACGTGTTGCGCTAAAGCGAATTCGACTGTACTTATTTTTGTTTATAATTAAATTCTACACATAGTATGTGTTTTTATTATATCTTTGTATTCCTTGAGAGAAGACAAGTATTGAACCAACAACATTCTGACTGATAGGCAAGCACTCTAACCAATTGCCTAACAGGGCAGCCTGGATAAGCATTGAAATTTTTGAGTTTTAAAATTTTATTTTATTTACAAAAAAATATATATCAAGTTCAAATATTCCTCGGAAATATGAAAAAATTTACTTTAATTTTTTGCTTAATGCAAATAAAAAATATATTCTATAATTTAAAGAAAAAATGCTTGAAACTAGTAATAATTTTTTTTAAATTTAGAATTCCTGTTTATATCTTTCAAGCAAATCAAATTTGATAAATTAATTAAGAGTAAGTCATTCTCTAAAATTTATTTGTTGATTTAACTCGAGATTGACTAGTCCTTAGGATACAATTTCCATAAACATTTAGACCATTTTCCAACTTTTGGTAAATATTTCCTTTAACTCAGTAAACTTTTCCTTGAATGTGAGAATTTTTGTGTATATTTTTATGAACTATTTTTAAAGATATGAACTTTTTATTTTTAACTCATATTAAGTAATTTTTTCTGGATTTTTGTAAAAATTTATTTAAACTTGGAAAAAGTTACTTAAATATAGAAAATTTTTTTATTTAAATTTATAAACCGTTTTCCCTTAATAATAGTATGTGTCTTTTTTTGAGTGTATTATTATGCAATTATTATTACAAATTTTAATGACATCAAACATAACTTTCGATAAAAGTACCATTTCACCCAAAATTCCTTTATTCGCGAAAAAATTGCTGGAATTAAACTTTACTTCAATGAATAAAATATCATGATTACTTTTCATTCAATAGATGATCTTCCTTCCTTTAATGCTTATCAATTTCATAAGAAAAAAATAGTAACCCTTTTATATAAGACGAAAACCAAAAAAAAAAAGACACACGGCAACACTTTTCAACAATTGAATTGAAATGAACTGAAGTGTAGATATTAGGAAATTAGTACCACCTTGACGCATGACTGCCTTAAAATAATGAAAAGAATGAATTACTCCATTTATTGCGTGTTTAGAATTTTGTGAAAAGAAAATAAACTTTTTGTGGAAAACTCCCGCAAACAATACAATACTAATCACTCTACTTACATACTCGTATATTCATATCGACCATTCAAAAACAAAAGGCTTAAACAGCAACAGGATTTAACTTATTTGGGGAAATAATTAAAAACAATAGAAAAAAAGAGTGGAAAACTTTATCTAAGAAAAATATACAATGAATTACTAGACAAAAAAGAAATTTATACGAGTGAGCAAATTTTCCCTTAAGTACTTACATCCTGTTTAATCATTTCTCTACTAATGACTTTTAATTGACAGTGGTTTTTTTTTTTTTAAATAGAATACGAAATGTCATGAAGGCCTTATATTTCAAAAATAAATTAAATATGTATGAGTTCGTATTTATATCTGATATTTTATTTATGAGTTTTAATTTGTTTGAGCAAAAACAATGAAATTTGAATTTGCATTGTGCTTAATATTAATGTTGAATTTAAGTTTTTTTGATGGGATATAACTCCATGTAAACTAAGCAGGGTAGATTTGTTTGAATGAAAATGAAGAAAAATTCTTAAGGCGAAGAAATGTTATAACATAGAACAAAAAATAGTTATCATCGTTTCTTTGTTTATTTATTATCGCCGCTGAGCCATGGAAGTGAAAAGCATAGATTGTTTTTGAAATTGTCATTATAATTGCAATTGTGCCTCTGAAAATTTAAAAGTGGCACTAAAAATTTAAGAATGAACCTTAAAAAAACTTAAAATGCCTAACAAAATCTTCTTGTTGCTGTTTTCTAATCTAATAATCTTATATACCCTTCACCAAAGTGCGTATATAAAGTATAGAGATACATTCATAAGCATATTCATATACATATGTACGCATATGTTTTGTGAAAAAGTTTATAATTTTTGCTCTAGTGCAATTTTTAGTAAGTGACCTCTCGGTATTTTTCGTATAAATGTTTTCTTTTCGATATAAGCAATAAGTTGAATATTTAAGAAATATTTTACATTCACCCTTATTCCAATTGTCAAAAACGGTGTCACGTCATACAATATGAAAAAATCGAACTAAAAAAAAAAAGTTTTATTTAGTAACTTTAATATTCAGAAAAAAAGTTTAAAGTTTCCAGCTCTGGAGCTGTGGTTTTAATTTTTATAATTTTCTAAACCAAATTTTTCTTTCCAAAACGTAAAATATATATAATTTATAAAGAAAGAGGAAAAAATTAATCAGACCTAGTTATATGGTATGTAAAATACCACAAAAATTGTAAGTTTCCCAACTTTTCTTTTTGAGTTTTCTGATTTCTTACTCTAATCTCTTTCTCTTAAAAATATAAGATATGTTTAATTTATAGGAAAATAACAAAAATTAAAAATTTTAAAAACCCCAGACTTTTTTCAGAAAAGATGTCATATCTTCTAAACGGCTGGACCGATTTTCTTCAAACATAGCTAAGAACCCTCTCGATCAAGTCATCTTTCAAACATAAAAAACTAAATGAAAATGGACTGTACGTGGACACGGACAGACACACAGATACAAAGATACACAGACACACACACTACAAACTTATAACACCCCTTTTTTTAGTCGGGGGTTAAAAAGGAAAAATTTGTTTTAGTAAGTTACTTTTGTATAAGAAAAAAAGTTAAAGTTTTCCAGCCCTGGAAACGTGTTTTTAATTTTCAAAATTTTTTTTAATTAGAAATACCAATTTTATTCGTGCTGAAGCATAAAATAAGTATATTTAATAAATAAAAAAAAAATTAGTTTGCGGTAGTTAATTTTTTATATCACAAAAATTTTAAGTTTCCCAACCCTGGAATCATCCTTTTTAATTTTTATGATTTTCTACAGCAATCTCTTTCTTTGAAGAATATAACATATATTTAATTTATAGAAAAAAGGAAAAATTTGTTTCAGTAAGTTACTTTTGTACAAGAAAAAAAATTAAAGTTTTCCAACTCTGGAAACGACTTTTTAATTTTTATAATTTTTTTTAATTATTTTTATTTAATTATAAATACCAATTTTATTCATACTGAAGTATAAAATAAGTCTATTTAATAAAAAAAATAGTAATTACTTTAGTATGGCAAAATAAAGTTTGAGTTTTCCCGCTCTGAAATCGTCTGCTATATTTTTTTCAGACTATTTCTGACATACCAATTTAAGAGCGAAGTCTCCAGCTTTTCTGGGAGCTCCGGAAAACCGATCTCACGTACAGACAGACGGAGAGACGGACCTCGCTTTTCTTCTTTCCTATGCATAAGGATCCAAAATATATATACTTTACGGCTCGCTTATTAATATTGTGGAAATTAAAAACGGAATGACAAACCTATATATATCCTTGTACCAGGTTTTGGTAGAGGGTATAAAAAAACAGTATCGGAAGTACTGAGCTAAAAGTCTGAACAAGAAAAAATTATTTCTTGAATTATTATTATTATTATTATTATTTTTTTAATTTTTCACTTTTGATGATTGGATATTAGCATTTTGGTAAAAACTGCTGCAACATTTAACAAAAGCTTGATTGTTTCAAGCAATCTTTTGTCTAAAGTAATTTTTTAATTTTTTCTTTGTTAAGAGCATTCTAAGCAGCTTTCATTTAGTTGTTCCTAAAAATAACCGACTTAAAATGTATTTCGGTATCACAGTACTTGATACTTGATACTGTACTATAATACTTGATAAGCTTATGCTTTTCAGATCTTACCTCCTGTTTGTGTAAGACGTTAACGTTAGAAATCTTGACTTTTTATTTAACAGATTAAAAAAAAAAACTTGTACAACTTTTTCTTAATCTATTACAAAAATGTCAAGACTTCCATCGTCAACGTCTTACACAAACATTCTTTAAGAATATTTTTTTTTTAATTCTATTGAGGAGTTGTCTGAGCATCTGGACAACTTTAAACTAAAAACACATTTAAGTTCTTGATAATTATAATTTTTATCAAGAAAACTTTAATAAAAGTACTTGAATTTGTTATACTTTGTTTGTAAAAGTGTCAAGCCATTCAAATATGTATATTTAAATTCAAAGCCATTAACTCTTTGCCACAACGATCGGCCAACTCATCCACCAATAAAGCTTTTGCCATTTTTTAATAAACATTTATTATCCATTTAAAATGCGACAAATATTAACCAAACCCCAATAAAATTTGAAAAATAACCGAACAAACGCAGCAATAATAATAATAATAACAACAACAACAACAACAAAAATAACAACCAACATTTGCATTAAAAGCCACAAAAAATTAACGATGGTGGTCAATAACAGCATGAACGCATGCAAGGCAACAGCAACAAAAACAGCAACAGCAACAAATGCAGCATCATCAGACGTACACACTACTGATGAGCGATAGCGTGATTTTTTTAATAATGTTGCTCCTTGTGAACGTGATTTCTAAATCGCTGTTCCTTTAAACTGTGACTGTGATCACAGTTTAGCAGTATTTTGTTTGTAGCAGTTCTGTTATTTTGAGAAAATCTAATAAGAAGAACAGCAGTGAAATTAAACAGTGACTGTGATCACGATTTAACACATTTCAGCTCTTCTGCTTTAAAAGTATTTATTATTTAGTAGTTAGTGGTGTTTTGATAAATATTAATAAGAAGAGCAGCAAGAACAAGCAATTAGCAATCAACCCATCCATACATTGAGAATTGTCGTATAACAGGCAGAGAGACAATAAAATTGCAAATATAAAAATGTGAGCTGTACATAGTTGCCAGAAAAGACGATTTGACACGATTTGACGATTTTTTCATGACAAAAGCTAAATGCATAAAAAAAAATTAATGTGGTAGCTTTATTTATTGTAAAGTAAGCATGCAAGAACAATCACAGTTTGTATGAAAGAACTATATTTCCAAAACCTGTTACTTGATAAATTCAGTCACAGTTGTGATGTGTGATTTTTCAATCGCTGTGAAAAAGTAACAGGTTTCCAAATATCGCTCAACTCTAGTACACACAGAGGCCGAGCGTAATGCATAAATTTTCTTCTTAGTTCTCACTGCCTGCACCAACACAACAGCGAACTAAAGTGACAAGTGAAATGTCCGATTATTTGCAATAACTCACAATTTATATATAATATAAATACATATGTAGTATGTATATGTGTGTATATAGAGAGACAATGTCCAACTCATATTTATGTGTGCATGCATGCATCAAAGCCAACAACAACAAAGTATTTTTTTATTAAATTTGTTTAATTCCTTTTTGGTTTCGTTGCATTTTTAACATTGCAACTGTCAATGCTTGTTGTGGCTACGAAAATACAGTTTTTATTTTTCGACTTTAGTTTTATGTTTGTAGTTATTTGCTTATATCCTTGTTGCTTGCTGCAGCATCATTTTGTCGGTGGCGGATATGAAATTTTACATAAATGGCTGCATTTCCGTTTGTCATTGATATTATAGATACGTATGATTATTATTATTATTATTGTTAGTTTAAATATTTTATTAAATTTATTTATATTCACGTCATCATTTTAACTGTGAATTAGTGTTTTTATTTTATTTTTGTTTATGTTTTTATGGCATTTTCATTTTAATTCTTTTAACATTTGAATTTGTTATTTGTATATTTTTGCACAGAAGATTGTTTGAATAAGGCAAGTGCAAAATAAAATTAAAAATTTGTTAATAGAGAAAACTATGAATTGTTGTTGTTATTTTTTAACTGACTGCGCGACGCAAAGAAGGTTATGTGTGCATGTATGCGTGTATGTATGTGTGTATATATGTATGTATGTGTGTTCTTTTGTGGCACTATATAAACTGAACGGGTGGACCGATTTTGATGATTCTCACATTAGTCGATTTGTCTTAATCGTGGGAGTGTCAATATGGCGGCCGAAAGACGCCATTTTATACCAAAATGGATATCATTCGAGAGGTATTTTAAATCATCTTTCGATTTCTCTTATAATTTTTCACTTCGAAGGACCATGTGGGATACTCGTATTTAGCGGTTCAGTCGGGTTTTTTTTATTTTTATTTTTTAATTACTACTTGTTGCATTTATTTCTATCTATATGATTGGTTGCTCTAATAACTACAATTCGAGCTGAAATAAAATAATCCAATATAGCAATGATTATGGTAAGGTTATTTCCTTTCAGTATAGTTCGACTTTGACTCGCACACTAAGGGTACCATACGGACACACATTTGTAATAATATACGAACCTTAGCATATATAAAATGGAATATCTTACCTGATGCAGACATTTTTTCAAAAAGTTTCAAGTACCCGCTAAACTGTTTTTAGATTTTCGTCGATTTTTTTTTTAGTTTTGACGCTTTTTTCCTTTGTGTTTTTTTTTTTTTAGTTTTTGAAGTTTTTTTTTAATTTGTAGCTTTTTTTTGGCGATTTATTTTAGTTTAATATATTCTTTTTATTTTAGGGCTTCTTTTCATTTCGGCGATTTTTGTTCGGTTTTTGTTTTGTTTTGACAATTTTTTTAGGTTTTTGAAGATTTATTTTAGTTATATATGTATGTTCTTTTATTTTTAGAGCTATTTTTAATTTCGGCGATTTTTTCGGATCTTGATGATTTTTTTCGTTTTGGCGTTTTTTTAATTTTGCAGTTTTTTAGTTTTAGCATTTTTGATAATTTTAAGAGTTTAGCTCTTACGGTTATTTAAAACCCCATATAAGTTTTAACCGTCTTATATTTGTTCTTGTAGCGGACATAGTCTGTGAATATTTCAGGTCCGTAGCTCTTACGATTCCCAAGAAAACAGCCTGTGACAGACAGATAGCTAAATACACGAACAAATGGAAAGCGTAGCGAAGATAAAAAGGATCCTTTTCACTTTTGGTATACGGAACCCTAAAAAACATCTGTATTATTGAGTTCTTGTTTGAACTGTAACATCATTTTAAATTGAAGTTCCACATAATATCTCTTGTTTTTCTAAGAAATTGGATAAAGATTCCCTGATGATCTGCATTAGCAACAGAGGATCCAGGATCCCCTCAATAATCAATTTTAATGTATTTTTAAGCAACAATTAATAGAACAAGTTAAATGTTAATTTTGGAAAAAATTGCGATAAAATTTTTTCTTGAAATTGATTGCATGTAGTTTAATATTCTTTGATTGCTTTTTATTAAAAATAGTATTATTAAGCCCAACAAACAGCTTGACTTTTATTTCCAAAACGTGCAAAATTGTTTATTAAGTTCAAAAGTTGAGTTTAAGCAGGCGCCCCTTCCTAGTCAGCCTTGAAGCCCTAGTGCCAGGTTTTTATAACACGTTATTTTCCAGATCTATACAGAGAAAAAACTGTCTCACAGAATCAATAAGATTTTCTCTATGGAACGTTTTTAGGCTAAGGGGTATCCCAGCAGAAAGAAGCGAATATTTTTTCATAGAGATTCCTTATTGTTTTTATGTGGTAAATCTTATTAATTTTATCAAGAAGAAAACCACATAAAATCAAGAAGAAATCTTATTATTCACAACTTTTTTTTACTTAATTTCCGTTATTTCTGGCACCAAAAAAAAAACAATCCATAGAGAAAAACTTCTTGATTCAATGAGGTTTTCCTAGAAATTGTAAACTATAGGGATTTCTCATGGATTTTATGAGGTTGCCTTATTGATATTTTAAAAAAGGGTTTCTCCTTGATTTTGTTAGGTTCCTATATGATTATGTGTAAAGCATCTTATTGATTTTTTAATAAGGAAATCTTCTTGATTTTATGAGGTGTCTTGTTATTTCATACCTATAAATATACATGCAGACAATTTTTTTCATGATCTTTTCCGTTTTGGTATAAGCATATTTGCACAATTATTTCAATGGTTATTTAGACTGCTTGTTAGCATATTGGTTAGAGTGTTTTTCTCTATCAGTCAGAAGTTTGCTGCTAATTGTATCCTTTCAAGTAATAATATGTATATATGGTGAGTTAGTTAATTAAGAATACAATACAATATGTATGTATGTATCTGTGTATGTATGTATGTACCCTGAAGGAAATGTCGATGGTGAAAATGTACTGAGTCGCTTTGACTTTGTCATCAGTACTACTCTACAATTATTCCCCATACAATACTTTGTGCTACAGACATTTAGCATGTGCTTGTTATTGAAAATCTACAAGTAACACTAAAACAATTAACTAGGTAGTGAATTCATACGGCCATATGTATAATCAAAAATTGGCATGAAGTTAGCATAAGTGGCAAGATTTAACATGATCTTAACATGTTTTGCCATATAATTTTACATTAAAAATCCTGCTAGCATGTAATCCTGTGTTAAAACTACATTATGCGGGGATTTTTAATGTCAAATTGTATAGCGGAACTCGTCAACACTTAGTTCAATTTTGTCACTTATGCTAACTTCATGCCAATTTTTGATTATACATATGGCCGATAGTTCTTATGGGAACATGGAGACATGCCAACCAGACATTTACTGGTACATTTCTATACCTTACGTACATACAAATTTATGTATATTAACAAGTTGATGTAAAATCCACCAGAAATACACAACATCTGTTTTCTCTCTTTCTTTTATACTGACGAGTAGAAGAGAAATTGTAGACAATGTAACTACAACTAGAGTTTTAGTGTTGACAAAGAGACACTTGGTCCCAGTCTGACTGTAGGGTATAAATAAATAACATGTACATATACTACATACATACATAAGTATATGGTATAGAATTTAAATGAAAATACATAAGCAAAGCACAAAGAATAAAGACATTGGCGCATACTCATAGTCAAAACAAAGTATACTTTTATGTATTTAAAACCAGTTTTACCATACAAAATACTGGTTTTAAATTCTAAAAGTATACTTTGTTTTGACTATGAATATGTCCCATGATTTTTGTTTTTTTTATGAGGTTGCCTCATAAAATCAAGAAGAAAACCTTATTAAAAAAATCAATAAGATAACCTCATAAAAACTACAAGATTGCTTCTTGATTTTTTCAAAAAGGTTTTCTCTATGAAATTAATAAGATTTCCGTATTGAAATTATTATTATTAATTCTGTTCTATTTTATGAGTTATTTAGTAGGCAATGTTTTCTCTGTGTATAAGAAAAATCGCTAAATTATATTAAGGAAATAATTGTGTAGCTTAAATAAACACATTAAATAGATAACGTATGTACTTTCAATTGCTGTATGTATGTATAATTCATTTTATATTTACTTGATATATTAACTGCTTAAATACTGACAAGCAGAGTCATAGAAGAAAGTATATTAAATTTCTTATAACAAAATAGTTAACCCCTTCTTAGTTTGGGGAATCATTCTCGGCAGCATCTGTTTAAATTCTCATTTAACAATGCAACTTTCAAGATATTATGCGAATGTGTTTGTGTTCTGTGTGTTTGCCAGAGAAAAGTAAATGTTACAATTTCTTTTTTTTTCATTAACTTTATGAACATAGAAAAGTAATATTATTGACTTTGTGACCAAAGTGATTTATGTCCCCGGAGAGACATTTAATTGCTCCCCAAATACGGTAAAAAGGATTAGATGCATATGCAATAATACACAAACACATTCTCAAAACATGAGATGTATGTTTATATTTATTTCTACAAAACACAGACTTAAACACACCCACAGAAATACACAAAAACATTGACGCAAAATTGCAATTAAAATGCATTCGTAAGCAATAATTCAACAGCAGAAGTAGTAGTAACAATAGCAACAAATTATTAGTAAGAAGGGATTTATAGAGAAAGAGATAAGACAGTAGTAGTGAAAATAAAAAAATATAAATAAAACGCAAAAACAACACGAATCGCCCATAATTAAAGATGCAGTTAAAATGAAGTAAATAAATGCATTAGTCCAAAGCTAGTCGTCTATAAATGATTTCTATCTACCACTGACCCCTTCACTAGCCAGAGTTGAAAAAGTATGGATTCATATAAGTTTAATCAAATTAAAATTTTAAGCAAATGTTTTAAATTAAAACTTTTAATAATTTCTATGGACTACGGCTTTAGGAGAGTTAACTATAGCAAACAAGTATACATATGTATGTGTTATCAATTTTTCGTTTTCGAAAGTAAAGTTAAATAAAACACACATAAGACTATGATTTTGATAAAACTTTAATTTCATTATAATGCTTTGACCTTGCCACAATGTTGGAAATACATTGTCATTTAAAAAACCGCCTCTGGATTGGTTGCAACAGTCAATCTCTTTGATTTGTTAGTTTTTACCACTTTTTCGCTCATTTCGGGCAATATATCTGCGAAGACTTGACGCATGCTGGTTTTCAAATGCTTAAAGGTCGTTAGGGTATTATCCGCTCTAGACATGGGCTTTGGAGTAGTTCCACATGATTTTGGTGCCCAATTGATTACGCGCTCTCGAAATTCCGCATGCAATAAAGCCTTAATAAAACGTGTAGTGTATTTCGTGGTACCATCTTGTTTAAACCACATATCGTCCACTTCCTAATTTGCTATTGCAGGCCAAAAGAGTGGGTTATACTACGGCCGAAGCTATATTTTCGGTAGTGCACACATTGCGATAACGCACATTAAAGAATGGTAATGAGTACGCGTACATACTTCCTCTCAAGCAACTATGACTATAGCCGACTCCAACATACAAGAAAATCTTTACTTCTTTAATGTGAAAAACTAATATATGCTACAAACTTAAACTAAAAAGGCATAAGCGTATCAAGAGTATTGACCCCCCTGTCATGCATATAGTCAGATGCTTGATACTCGGGATATTTGTTCATCATTCGCCTCCGTATAGATACATTGGAGAGTATGATATGGAATAAAAAGTGTGTGGGTGTGTGCAGCTGTTTGAAAGCATGCTTTATGTGTGTGCAAATTAAATATCCCTGTATATACGCATGTGTAGCCGATTAATACTAAGGGTATTTTTATACTCATGCTCATGATTGAAGCTCATATAGTCTTTAAATTTTATTTATATTTGTTTGTGCTGCGTAATTAAAAAAAATGTGCATAAGCATAGTTTTTGGTTGTTAACAGTTAGACGTTTTTGTAGTTGTTTGTTGGCGAATATTCAAACAGTACTTAAAACGTTAATTTTATCATTCTCTGATGCACTTGTCTGACCAAATCCTTAGCGCTTGCAGTCTCTTAAAATATGTTTTTAACTTTGCTAATTCCTTGCACAATAGATCGATTATAACGACCATAATCACCTCGTAATGTTGGAGAGGTGGCCACTTATTAAACCAACTTTTGTGGTTCTTCGCTTGTTCAACGGTGCATATTCGTAAATGGCAAACATTTCACTAAGTGAATGATACTTTACATAATAGCCGACAGCCTTGCAAGACCAGACGCCTGTGGAAAAGCCTGTGTTAAATCCTAAAGGATTGACTTTCATGATCGCTTATTTGCTGTTGCAAACCTCTGTACATTCGACGTTTTATTTACATATAATGCTTCCAGGTCAAGTTGTCCACGCCAGTTATGACCTGGTCGACTCTTCCTTCTGTCTGTTAGCCTGAGGATTCAAAATTTACAAAATGATGTAAAATTTTGTTGCGTGTTGAGCTGCATACTTAACTCATCATTAAATTCATTTTAACCTTTTTGGACAGCTTTTTGGCTCAAATACTCACTAGTTTGTGCGTCTGTTTGTGTTTTTCGTAAAGTGTGGCCTACCCATCATAATTTCCGGTTTTTTACATTAACTTCGATCATAGTCTGTCCGGATTCGCTGTTAATTGTATTTGCAGAGAATATATGACGTATTTGGTGAAGCCATCGGCTTATAAATATCTACAATTTGTTCTGCATCGCCACAAGCTGCATTCTTTGACTCGCAGCTATACGGCGCAAGTTTTAACCAAAAAAAATCATATTTTTTGTGTTAATTATATGCAAATTGGTTTTTAATTAATTTCGACTTACAGAGTGGATCGACTAGCCTTAATACGGCTTGCAGTGTCTTTTTTAAAATCTTCAGTTGCTGTTATGGCTCTAAACAGTTAGTAGAAAGATTGAACCTCTATTAATGCTGCAATACCAGCAAGATTAAAGGCCATTATTACAACCTAAAGATAAAGTTCCTGATAGTCAACCTTAACATTAGCTAAGGTGAACGATAAAGTGACCATTAATTTTTTTCATTATTACAATCGTCCGATAAAATAAATAATACAAATGATGTATTGTGGCAACACTGGTGTAGATACCGGCTACTTTGACTGTTAAAATGCTTAAAGTTCACTTTGAAAGTTACCATGAGGATAAACCTGCTGTTAGCTTATCAGTCACTTTTACGTTAATGTTTACTTGTAATAAGCAAAATATACATATCTACATGTCAGATAACATCCTAAAATTAACTATTTGTAAGTTGTAATAATGGCCCTAAATGGAAGCAAACTTTGGGGAAAATAGCAGTGTTAAAAAAACTTAAGTCTAAGCAGCAAGAGTCGTAAAAATTTTACTTTTCCCTGCTTTGACTTTTTATAACTGTTTAAAATGAGCCAATGCTTTTGTTTGTGCTTGTGCTTGTGAAAATAATCAACAGTTGCAGTCGAAGCAGAAGTAGAAAACGAATTATGAACAATTGTGCAGTACTTTAAACAGTCGACGATTTTAAATTTGAATTGCTATTGCTTTTGATGAGTCTGTGTAATTTGATGAGTACCAAACAGTTACAGTCGGAGAAGCAAAAGCTGTTGCTTTTAGAAACTTTATAAAGGTTCAGTCAACTATTTTGTGGTGTTTGTCATGTTTTTGTTGTTTTTTTTGCACATCAGACAAGAAGCAAGAAAAAAACCACTTTACTGCTATTGCTTAAAACTTCTAAAATAAAGAGTTTTAGCATCGTCGACTGTGACTGTTAGCCGCTTCCAAAAGCATATAGACTGCTTTTGCTTTTAATTGCGATACTAGCCAAAAGCAAAAGAAAATCAAATTTAAGCTTTTCAAATCGTCGACTACTGAAAGTACTGCGCAATAAATCATAAATCGTTTTATGATTTTGCTTTGACTGAAACTGTTGTATTTTTCAAAAGCGAAAACAGAAGCAAAATGAAGTGAAATGAAAATCACTTCATTTTCTTTAAACACTGGAAAATAGTTGTCCACACGTCTTTAAAAGTACTTAATATATAAAACAGATGGACTGGCTTCCAAAAATTCAATTTTTTTTTTGTCTTTGGACAAAGTGTAGTATTTCATAATGCCGATCCACAAAACAATTATAAGGTATACCCTTTCAAAACATCGTTGGCAGGTATTAAAAAAGCCAAAAACAAGTAATAAGCGCATCAAATTCGAAGTTGATGCTCAAGGTTACAATACAATGTTTTGCAACTTTGAATCTAAAATGTTGTATATAACGCATCCGAAAAGTACATAAACTTTGTATTAATACGTTTTGGAAGAAAGCCGTAGCTTTTAATCCAACAACTCACACATTTAAGCGACTGTTTGTTATTTATGTTAACAGTATCTTAATATTAAAAAAAAATTCAGAGAAAAAGTTCATTCATATTTGAAAGGGTGAAGACATGATAAAAGGATTTGCCAATAATTATTAGCAAAAGTCAAAAGGATATCAGCATTAAAACATTAGCGAACACCAAAACAACACTGCAGCCAGTCAGTCACTCATTCGGTCGGTGGCACTGTTACAATTGCCGAGTGCTACAATTGCAAAAGGGTTGGTTGGTCGAAAGCCTTACGGAAGGGGTGCGCGTGTGTGTGTTTGTATTTTCTTTCATAAGCACAGAGGGGTATGTTTGCATATTTGCAATAAGAAGTATCATGTTGAACAACAGGAAAGGGGTTTTGTTAGTGAGTAGTATTTCAAATTCGTACTTAAATGTTGTTTAACACCCTGCTGTTTCGTTGTTTGTCTATTGGAATTATTAACAACGCATTTCTTTAATATTATGCACAATAGTAAAACAATAACAAAATGTTTTCGGGAATGTTGTTTGGTGGCTTAATGAAAAACAGATGCCTTACATTTTCTTCTATTAAATATTTTATTTTAACGTTTATTTTCAATTTATTTTCGATGCCTTCCAGATGGGGGAAGTAAGTTCTACGCTGTGAAGGGTTGAAATGTTACAAAATTTAAATTTGTTTAATTGTATTTTACTGCTGGCAAATAACACCTATTGCGTAGTTGGTCTTTTATTTTCGTATTTTTATTCATGTTGTTAAAGAACTAAAGCGTTAAGAAGGAATTAAAATTATGTCATGCTACGCTTGTTTTCCTTTCTAGGCAATAAGATAAAGACAGGGAGCAGAAGAGGCGAGGAAAAGGATTTTGTTTTTTTGTTTAATTTAATGTAATAATAAAAATTCATACTGCAAGTACGCATAAGATTATTTAACAATAGACGGTATGGCAGGGAAGTTTTGTAAACAGTAAAATAGTGGAAACAGGTTGTTTATGAAAGAATTGTATGTTTTCAGATTGTACTAGCAGGAAAATGACAGTGGGCTGATTGGGTTAATTGTTACGAAATGTGTAAATAAAAGAAGCGTTTCTTAAGAAAACTCTAACTTTTTTCAAACTTTATAAAATACTTCCTGGGAATTGATTAGCATAAATTGTGCATGATTACACAAGCATGAGCGTGCATAAACTTGAGTACAAAACAAATTTAGTATACTTTATTTGAAATTTACTTCATAACAAAAATATTACACAAGTTTGTAGATACATTTTAAAAATAAATTCAGTAAAGTCCGACTCTGACTCGCACACGATGGGTTCCGTACGAACAATTTAATACAAACTTCATCCTATATAATATATAGTTTTTGGCTTTTTTTTTATTTTTGTTTTTGGGGTCTGTTCGGTTTTTTTGTTTGGCATTTTTTCGGTTTTGGAGATTTTTTTAAATTTTGTTTTTTTTTTTGTTTTGACACTTTATTTTCTTGTTTTGGCGATTTTTTTCGGTTTTTGGGGTTTTTTCATTTTGGCGATTTTTTTTATTTTTGGCGATTTTTTTCATTTTTTCGATTTTTTTTATATAATTTTTTTTTTAGTTTTGGCGACATTTTCGCGTTTTGGCGATTTTTTTTTAGATTTTTTGCGTTTTTTTTCATTTTGGCGTTTTTTTAGTTTTGGCGACTTTTTCAAATTTCGCGATTTATTTTAGTGTTAGAAATTTTTTTTAATTTGGGCGATTTTTTTCGTTTTGGCGATTTTTTTTAATTTTTGGCGATTTGTTTTTTGGTTTGGCGATTTTATAATTTTCGGTTTTTTTAGTTTCACCGTTTTTGAAAATTTCAAGTGTTTGCCTCTTACGGTTTCCAAGATATAGCAAATTGTCAAAATTACATAGTCAAAATTGCATTAACTGATGGACTACCCTTTAATTTAAATTTTTTTTAAATTTTAGTGTTAATTGTTGTAGTCTGTATGAAAATACACTAATTTTACAAAATTCAAGTTTCAATATACATATGTACATACCATTGTATGTATGTATATTACATGGGATTTTAACATTTTTCGTTGCTCGTTTTGGAACACCCTTTAATTTTTAATTCTCATGTACTTGTTGTTGTAGCGGCCAAGGTTCTACACACTGTATCTAAATTTCAGGTCCGTAGCTCTTACAGTTCCTGAGAAAATATCGTGTGATGGACAGACGGACAGGCGGACAGCGTAGCGAAAACAATAGGGTTCCTTTTCACCTTTGGTGTACGGAACAGTCTTATTCATAATAACAAAAATTAAAAATTTTAAAAACCCCCGACATTTTTCAGAAAAGATGTTATATATTCTAAACGGCTGGACCGATTTTTTTCAAACATACTAAGAACCCTCTCGATCAAGTCATCTTTCAAACAGAAAAAAAAATAAATGAAAATCGGTCCAGCCGTTTGGCCTATACGTGGACACAGACAGACACACAGATACACAGATACACAGACACACAGACACACACTACAAACTTATAACACCCCTTTTTTAGTCGGGGGTTAAAAATTATTAAGGGTTTTTAAGAAAAATTTTGTATGAAAATTTGTTTTAAAAACCCTTTGTAAAGCCTTAATAAGTTTTATAATTAAGACTGTAAAAATTTTTTTGTCTACAATTTTCCCTCTGCTTGACCACTGTGTAGATTTCGCAAAATCCTTATCTTACATTTAGTTCCATTCTCTTAACAGTCTTCAGTATAATAATTTTCCAAAGTGAAAAGCAAAATAATTATGTCTTTTTTAACATTAATTAATTAAAATAACAATTTTAATTTTAAAATAACAGACATTTTATTCGTAATTTTTTTTTTCTATTGGCTTTTGCACAGGCCCAAAATGAAAGTGATCACGGGAGAATTATAGTAAATTTCAATTACATTATTAAAATAGAATATTAAAGTTTTTTTCTTCACTTAACGACCGACAAATGCCTGCATTAAGAAAATTCGTAATTTGCTTATAAAATTATTGCCAAAATTAGAAAACATGGTGTCGTATATATTTTAATCCAACCCTTTCGTTTCTTTAGCTTAAAAGCCAAACAAAAAGCTTTTTAAGTAATTTGGAAATAGCAAACATTAAATATAAAATATTAATTGACATTTAGAATGATAACAATTTAGTGGGAATATTTTAATATTATTATTAGTTGAAATTCTGTTGGCTGCTGTTGCCGCAAGACTATGAATATTATTTCGATATAAATGTATTTTGTAGAAGTAAGGGAATTGAATTGGAGATTCCATTTCCATTGAGGCTAAAGTGCATATTTGCATTTTTGTTATTTTTTTTTTGGTCCAGTCAAGCATATCAAATAAAATATTTAAAATTTTGCTGTGTAATTAGTTGGAAAATATATATTTAACTCTTATTTGCCAATTTATACTTTATTAGGTGGCCTGATAAAGTTCTTGGACTGTAAGTCCTACAGTGTTAAGCAAAAAGTAAAAGAAAAAGATGTTTGTAATGCCCTAACTGGTTTTTGTTTAAAAATACTCGGATTTTACAAATGAGAGAGTAAAAAATAATCGGGGTAAACGTCAGAAGGCTAATATGGCGATGAAACGAGAGAATGGTTTTACCTTTATATTATTGTATCATGTATTAAAGTATAAATATGTATATATTTTAGTGGTGCCTCTATTAAATATTTCACATTAAGGGCCTAATTTTGTAAACCGCAACGCTTGGCGTTGATAAATTTTGTATGCATTTTGTTTTTGTAATTTAAATTTTTTCCATATAAAATTTGACAACGCTTGGCGTTACGTTTTACACAATTAGGCCCTAAGTTATAACAACAAGCTAGTGTATTCAAAACTACATTTTTAGGGTTCCGTACACCAAAGGTGAAAAGGAACCCTATTGTTTTCGCTACGCTGTCCGTCTGTCCGTCTGTCCTTCGCACGGTATTTTCTCAGGGACCGTAAGAGCTACGCACCTGAAATTTAGACAGAGTATGTAGAACCTTGGCCGCTACAACAACAAACACATGAGAATTAAAAATTAAAGGGTGTTCCAAAACGAGCAACGAAGAATGTTAAAATCCCATGTAATATACATACAAACATATGTATATTGAAACTTGAAATTTGTAAAATTAGTGTATTTTTATACAGACTACAACAATTAACACTAAAATTAAAAAAAATTAAAATTAAAGGGTATTCCATCAGTTAATGCAATTTTGACTATGTAATTTTGACAATTTGCTATATCTTGGAAACCGTAAGAGGCAAACACTTGAAATTTTCAAAAACGGTAAAACTAAAAAAACGGTAAAACTAAAAAATCGCCAAACCAAAAAAAACATCGCCAAAAATTAAAAAAAAATCGCCAAAACTAAAAAAATCGCCAAAATTAAAAAAAAAATCTAACACTAAAATAAATCTCCAAATTCGAAAAAATCGCTTAAATGAAACAATAAAACACCAGAAAGAAAAAAACGTGAAAATGTCGCCAAAACTAAGAAAAAATTTTAAATAAAAAAAATCGCAAAAATTAAAAAAATCGCCAAAAATAAAAAAAATTGCCAAAATGAAAAAACGCCGAAAACCGAAAAAAATAGCCAAAACAAGAAAATAAAGTGTCAAAACTAAAAACAGAGCCAAAACTTTAAAAAATCGCCAAAACCGAAAAAACGCAAAAACCGCCAAAACAAAAAAACCGAAAACACCCCAAAAACGAAAAAAATTCCAAAACTATATATTATATAGGATGAAGTTTGTATTGAATTACATATCTAGTGTTCGTACGGAACCCTTCGTGCGCGAGTCAGAGTCGCACTTTACTGAATTTTTTTATATTCTTGCGCATTTTACTATTTGCAGGTTTAGTAAATTATTTAATGCATTTAGTAACTTTTCGCCAACTTGCAACTTTTCATTTTTATATTTTTAATGGTTTTCGCGATTTCTAATCAATTTTAGAGATTGTTTCCGATTTTTATTTTTTGGATTTCTAAAAGTTTTAGCGATTTTGTAACTTTTCGCGAATAATCGTTCCTTTCGCTTGGTAAAAATATAATTATTCTTGTAATTAACATTATTTATTATTTTGCAATAAAATATATTTCTTGGCTATAATTTGATTTATATATTTTACTAGATTTTTAACACTATTTTTATGTTGTAGCCATCAAAAATAGAATTCAGTTTAATTTGACTAAAACGACAAATGTAGCACGGACAACAACCTGCAGCCTGTTGCCTTGTTGTCACACAGAAAATAATATTCCTGCAATAAACAACCTTAACTGGATATAAAACCAAAAGTCAATTAAAAATTATTTTAAGCCAATTAAACTTTTGTTTATAAATTTAATTTATTACAAAGTTTAATTGACCTAATTACATATATAATTAATTTTTGATTTTATTTTCAATTAAAGTTGCTTATTGCAGGAATATTTTTTTATTTTAATCATTCTCATGTAAACATGTATATGTATTTTATCCTTGACATCATTTTATAATCGGCAGCTTGCTGTGTTGAATGTGTTTAATGCGTCAGTACTTTATTTTTTATATTTGGTAGTATTATAATAGATCATCTGCCAATATCTTGCAGCTTTTAAAAGGTGCTAGTTTTCTTTTGATCTGAAACGAAAAAAAATATATATATAAATAAAAAATATTTTCGAATGTTAATTGAATATTCGTGAAGCGAACAAAGCCAATTCCTTTTTTTGCTGAAATTCCTTGATATTTGTCATAAGTATATTTCTGGTTAATATACATAAATGGGTATACTAAGTTTGGATTTAAAAATATAAGAAAAAATATGTGCAAAGTTAAACAAATTGTAGTTCAATACGCAAACTTCCATGCTTTTCAGTGCGTTACGCATACACATAAATTTGAATAACTTTTAAACTGATTAGAATCCCATTTCAAAACTTTTAGCAGTCCAATAAGGATGCCATAATCTAGTTAAATATTTTCTTTATTAAAATGGTCATTTCCGGTTTCGCAGTGTGACAACTATATACAGTCACGTGTCTCTTAAGCGGGTGCTAGACACATCAATATTCAGCTTCAATATGTGTAGTTGCGTGCGTTTCTTATAAAAAATATTCACACCAATAGTATATGTGTGACTATTTTTGGCAAACAAACGCACACAACCACATATATTGAAGCTGAATATTGATGTGTCTGGCACTCGCTTTAAAGTAGTGTGTATCCAAACTTTTTTACATTTTTAACAGTATGGAAATTTGTTACACTAATTTCGAATTTTAAAAAAATAAAAATTGGGAAAAATTTAGACAAAGTGGAACTAAAAATTCTCACTTCCGGTTTTTATGTACAAAAACATTTTTTATTACTCATAATATATTTAAAGTCCCGTTTTCGAACTTTTGCAGTATAATGAGATTATCCTAGACAAATTTTCTTAAGAACAAATTAACAAAAAATCCTGCCAAAGTTAAAAATATTTTAATGTTAATTGATCATTTCCGTCTGTAAAGTTCCTTACGCATGTCAAGGAATTTTGTATAGCTTTTAAATTTTAGGGCCAGTTCGTTATCAAACTTTTACAGTATATAAAGAACATTCCAGGCTGATTTTGATAAAAAACTATAGAGAAAAAAAAATGTCGAAGTTTAAAAATGTTTATTATCACTTGGTCATTTCCTGCTTTACACATGAAGTTTTTTTTTTTTAATATTATTCTTTTAAAAGATCAGATTTGGTATTTGGATTTAGATAATTAAATAAATTTTTTCTTTTGTTGTATAATTTTTTATTTCGAAACAATATTTAAAAATACAAAATTTCAAAAACGGCAACACTTGAGCACGCCACAACTCGACATTATGCATCATAAAAAAAATTTTTTTTGGCATACCCATTCCTATATACGGGAGTGTAGCTCTGCTTAATATCCAGGAATTCCGGTAAAAAAATTTTCCTTATCGGCTTCCCGGATAATACCCCATGTTGTTACGTTTTTACCTTCTGCAAACGCTTTTTTCATAGGTTTTTATTTTTGAAATTAGATAAAGAGTTAGATGTGTATAATTTCTGTTAACTGAAAACACTTTACTTACTCAGCACTTTTATTAAAAACTTTTAGAATACTACGATGTTAACTTTGCTGTTCTTAACACTAAACTATTCTCTTAGTTGATGCATCGACACTTTTTGTACTCAACATAAATATTCAAGGACAATAGTAGCAACATCCAGAAAGTCTCAGCATTACATCGTTTGCAATTAATTTGGTTGAGTTTTGTGTGTAAACGTTACCAATAGAGCATGATTGTACTAAGAACTATTGTTTGATCACCTATTCTGGCCCTTATTTGAGCCATAATTGTGGGTTCGATTCTCTCCATAAGCCCTGTGTGTTTTTTGCTGACAATCTAATTACTTAGCGGGTTATGTTTGTTAAAAATATATATATATGTATTATATAGTCATTACGACTTATAAAAATTTGCATTTAAGAATGCCACTGATTTATTTTTACCCCTAATAATTAATTTAAAAAAAAAATTAAATAAATAAAATACTACCAATGTTCAGCTGTCAATTTGCCATCATTTGACTTGGAAAATAAAAACGCTTACTCTTCCGACTTGCCTCTGTATTTTTTTTTTTTTTTGCTCGTTTATATTATTTTCCTCCATGCCACGTAAAATTCACAATTTTGCTGAATTATGCATTTGCTTGGGTTTTTGTAAAATACTTTTGCTCTTCTCTGGTTTTTTGCCTTTTAACAGAATTAAAATATTTTTTGCTTATTTAGCTGATTTTCTCGTTGAGTTTTTTTTTTTTTTTTTTGTTAAATAAAATAAAAACAAATTTAAATGCGTTTATAATTGAAGTTTTTACAGACAGCTGAGGTTTGTCATGCTCGGTTACTTTGTTCCAATACTCCTGCTACGATTCCCATGAAACCGACTAGAGTATAAAAAAACGAACAGAAAAGCAAGTGCAACACATACACTAACGGAAACATATATTCAACGGAAACGGATAAAGCTGGTCAATGCTTGTTCATAACGGAGCATAGAATGGTTAAAAGAGAGTGAGAAAGAGGGAGAGAGAGTGTGTGTAATTGTGGCATTAAAAAACAATGGTTTCTGATCAGCGTTGTCAACTTGGTGCGTTTCGCACCATTTTGGGTGCTTTTTGAAATTTTTTGTGCGAAAAATTCCTTAGTTGGTGGTTGGTGCGCTTTTTTTTTAATTTTTTTGCGTTTTTTAATTTTTGGTGGCACCAACGCCAATTTAAGACAACAATGGGTTAAAACTGGAAAATTCTTGTTGTGAAACTTACTAACTTCCTGATAGTGTTAATTACCATATTAATACTAATGATGTTTACAAAATATGTATCACAATTTGAAATGAAATCTGTTTTATGGCCCAATGATAACAATAATGATGAAAATATTAGCTTTATTTATTTGAAATAATTAATTTTTGGTCTCTTTTTAAAAAGTTTTAAACCGAATTTATAAAATTAATATACAAAAATGTACCATCTTGTACAAATGAATGCAAAGATATGTATGTGCCCTTAATTATGAAAGTTGTATAAGGGGATGATCACACTTGGCCAAATATTTGCTCAAAAAACGTAATCACAAAATATTAATGAAAATGCTTTCAATTCAGATACGTATTTGTTAAGTTAAATAGTTGCCAATAATATTGGAATCAATGACGTTGTCTATTAGTTGTTTATGAAACTGTTTAGCTTAAGAAACACTTGTCTGAATCAAATGGTTTTTCACAAACATTTAGTGGTTACGCTTTTTTGGGCAAATGTTTGCCAAGTGTGACCGCACCTGAAGTCTTATATTTCTTTGGTCGAGATATTTAGTAGATTACATTGGAACAAATCCAAAAATAATTTTTTTGTTATGCAACAGTTTAATTTAGAGTTGTTCTAGTCTGATCAAAATGGACTATATCGAATCAAAAATGGTATGACCTAGACCACTTTCATATGTACACTATGTATGTACGAATTTGTTTAGTTTTTTTGTTGTTTTTTTAATTATGTACATATGGGTCATTCTACGTTAAGAGTTCATTTGATCTAGGAAGGGCGGCATGATAAAATTACTTAAAATAATAATTTTTTCCAAGATAATAGTATTTAATAATGTACTTTTGTATGAATGTTTAACAATTGCCAGTCAATTGATCTACTTTTATGGGTATTTTAAGTGACCAGCGAAGATACTCTGTACAGGTTAGAAACATGAAGGCCAACTTACTTTACAGGAGAAGATCAATTGAAAACAAACATTATTTTCGTAAGAATCAACTTTAATTATTTACTATTTAGTGATAGTTTACATCAAAAAAAAAAAAAAAAATCAGACTATAATTTCCATAAAGTCTTAATTGTTTAACTTGAATTAGGTAATAAACTTTGAAAACAAAAATACTTAGTATCTACTTACAAAAATAACATAACATCTTTTTTCTAAAATAACAAAAAAGTACTCCAAAGAAAGTTAATTATTTAATTGCACATATTTTGCAATGTGAAATGACAAAAACATATAGACCATACATGCTCTGAAGTCTACTGACGAGTTACAAAAGCGGGAAGGAAATGCATATAGACAATTGTTTAATCATAAAAACAAGTAAAATTTTCTAATTAAATAATTAAAGACTTTATATAAATATAAATGTATATAAATATACTTCGGTATTTCAGATACTTAAATAAGAACTTTCCCAGTAACACTTTCGTCAAAAGCATAAAAAATCCTCTGACCTTACATTTTTAAATTGGCGGCTTGTATGTTGATGGTTGTTCGTTTACAAACTGGCACGCCTTCTCGGAAACTGCCTGAAAACAAGACTGAGAAGATAATACAAGCTGATTTGACTTTCTATAATTCATTAGTCATTACTCGGCAGGTTCACTTTCAGTCCCATATACATTACTAACATTAAGGCAAGGTTTATAAATAATATACGTGAAATACTAAGAAAGAAGTAACATCTCACTTTCTTACCTACCCTGGACGCAAAGTCTCTACTATGGCATCTGTTGAAGCAGGGGAGATACGGCATTAAAAAACTAACATAATCAGAAAAATAAAGGAACAGGGTGGATACTTTTTTCTTGGTAAACATGAAGTTATGACTAAACTAAGCTAATTTAGGTATTGCAATTTATTGGTAAAAAAGTATACATTATTTATTATTAAATATGTGTGATATTTCCGCAAAATTTTCAAGTTATATGATTTTTTGATTTAGCCGTCGATAGTGCCTCTTAACGTAGAAAGGCTGTTTATTTTTATTGTTATATTTTTAATATGGATATACATATTAAACTTCTGATAAAAAAAATTAAAAATATTTTAATAAAATGATAAATAAAGAACTTTTATTAGTTTTGAATCCTTTCTATTAATCATTGGTCTCTTTTAAAAGTTTTGTACAGAATTTATGATATTAAAAAAAATAATTATCTATGTAATACAAACGAATATAAACAAATTTGCTAAGTTTTTTAGCTTTTATTTGTTTTCTAAGATTGGTGCGTTTTTTTGTAAATGGCGCGTTTTTTTCTCCATTTTGGTGCGTTTTGAAATTTCAAAGTTGACAACACTGTTTCTGATCACTCCTATCATGCGTGTATGCATGCATGTGTGCATTTGTATGTTTAATGTTTAAACAGCATTAATATGGCCGTAATATATGTATGAGTTTGTTTGTTGATACATTTATATTTTGATGCTGTCTGATTATGGTGGACATACGTGTACATATATACATACATATCTATTTTGTGTGGTATGTTTTATAGAATAGCAATATTTTTTCCTTCTTGCCACTGTTTTGTGCTCTCTCCATGAATGTTTCATAGATTCTTGTCCAATTATTTATTATGCACGTTTTAATATAGTATTTATTAAATTTGGCTATTTTTTTTTTTTTTTGTATTAATAAACAAAAATGTCAACCAGTGTTATATTATTGCTGTCGTTGCAATTGCCAGAATTTGTAGATAATGTCAGGATAAATATTTGCAACTTAATATTCATACCAATTTTGTAGCACGAGAATTTTTGTACGTGCAAATTGTGAAATATACTCTTTTTAAATTTGACTTGATTGTATTAATTGTGACAAACATAAGTTATCAATTAAGGACAATTTTTAAGGTATATTTCATTTAATTTATTATTTTTCGAAGAGTTTTTATGAAAATTATTAGCTAAACTTGATTTTTTCGAGCGGTTTCAGATCAAATGTAAATGGGATAGTCCATTACTACTAGTATATATGAAGAATATATCTGATGTCCGTCACAGGCTGTTTTCTCGAGAATCGCAAGATCTACGGACCTGATATTTTCTCAACGGATGTAAAAATCTCGGCCACTACAATAATAAATATATGAAAGTTTTATATTAAAGGGTGTTCTAAACCAAACATCGAAACATTTTGAAATCCTAATATAATATACACAACAGGGAAAGCCAATCGATACAAAAATTTTTGGATACTCCAGCACATATAGAACATTTTTTATGCTAGTGCTTATTGATACCCATTCATTCTCATACTTGCGTATACCCCTGCGCACTTTATTTCATACTTGTATGTATCGATGGGCATTGTTCGTTACATCCCGCATATTTACGCATATCTATCGACATACCCATGACTACAACACATGCAACACATTCGATTTCTTAAATATTTTTTGATAAGTGTTGCCAAAAATACTAGTTTATAGTTGTTGAATTACTAATTATTTTAACACAAAATTCAATGAGTCTATTTTGCCCACACATACACTCTTCGCAGTCCTTATAAGATTTAACCCATATTAAATTTTTACGGAAGTAATTTGACAGTGAATTTAAAGCCAAATTAGTGAAAGAATGACTTATCCATGGCATTCCTTACAATTTTAGCAATTTTTAAAAATTTTTAGCACTTGTTAGAAGTTTTTAGCCAAATCTTTTCTTTTTACCATTTTACCGAATTTCAGTCCATCTATCTAAGTGATGTTAGCGAATTTGAGCGAATTTTCGTCATTTTGACATTCTTTATATCTTTAGGTATTTGTAAGTTATTTTAGGACTTGATTGCAATTTTGCAATTTATCGCGAATTTTCTCTACTATGATTGTTCCCAATTGTTTGTTTTTTTTGTGACCGTTTTAAAGTATCAGACCTTGATATTCTTTTTGCGAATTTTTAAAATGTTTGCAAATTTTTCGAAGTTTTTGACATTCAAAAAATACCTCAATTATTAAAAAATTCGCGAATTTTCGCAACTTTTTGTACTTAATATTATTTTTGATATATGTAATTATATTCGCATTTAGATTATATCTTAGTTCTTTTTTTTTTTGCGGTTTATATAATCAGCTTTAGGGGATTTGTTTCTATTATTTTAATCATCGCGAGTGTGTGTAATTTTTGCAATATATAACTTTTTTAAAAGAAAGTTTGCTAAATAAAACCGCCACAAATTTAAGCACTTTTTCATGAAATTGGTTGTATGAAAATTTTTTCATTTGTCAATAGGTGGCATGGTGAAGGAAATTAGATTAAAAAAAATGTAAAAAATGAGATTCATGCTAGGTCATTTTTCCTATATTACTATCTTCTCTAGCGCTGCAATTAGCAAATAGAACAAATTTCGTCAAATAGATTTCACGAAAAAATGCATAATATGAATTAGGTATTTGTTAAATTTATAAACAACGATTTTTTATTACTTACATATTTGGTAACATTGTTCATATAGTCATACTCGTCATTACATGCTTGTGCGCACACGTATTGATACGAATATCTATAGCACATTGGTTTGATCGAACCCGCACCTATCTATATGCGCACTTATTTGTGTTGATAGCTATAGATATGTATGCCTTTATGTAAGCATGCTTGTTGATGCGAATGTGCTATCATACTCATTGTCGTTTGAGTATCGATATGTATTGAGCAGTCAAAAAGTAACTTTTTGGCTTTCCCTGATACATACGCTGGAAATTTTCAAAGTTAGTATATTTTTATGCAGACTACAGCAATTAACACTGAAATTCAAATAAATTAAACTATGTATATATATATATATATATATATATATATATATATATATATATATATATATATATATATATATATATATATATATATAATATATATATATATCATTTAATATAATTTTGAAAACTTGTTATATCTTGGAAACCGTAAAACATAAACTCTTGAAATTTTCAAAAACACTGAAATTAAAAAACCCAAAATAAAAAAAAATCACCAAATCGAAAATATCACCAAAAACCGAAAAAATCGACAAATCGAAAAAAGCGTCAAAACTTAGAAAACCGCTAAAACTAAAATAAATCTCCAAAAAACGAAAAAATTACCAAAACGCTAAAATTAAATCTGAAAAATTCGTACAACGAAAAGAAAATCCACAAGGAAAAAATCACAAAAAAACTTAAGGAAAATCGCTAAAACAAAAAAAAAATGCTAAAACTAAAAAATCACAAAAATTAATAAGAATCATCAAAATCCGAAAAATCGCGATAATTAAAAATATCACAAAACAGAAAAGAAAAAGCCCCATAAATTAAAAAAATATCGCAAAACTAAAAAGAAAAAGACCCAAAAATTTAAAAAAATGCCAAAAACCGAAAAAAGGTCACTTAACGTTTTTTTAAAAAATTTTTACATCAGATAATATATTCGATTACACAGGTCAACAGCAAAAAAGCCTTGATTAACTATAATATAGATTTGATGCATCATTGCTATCCAAATACAAAAATGGTAAAATTTTTAAATTCTATGGATAATTCTCTTTTTAATTATTTTTAAGCAAATTTGTCAATATTTGAGACATTTCTCCACTTATGTTGTAATAACTCCAAAAAAAATCTAGTCCAATTTTGTTGAGCTAAATTAATTAAAACTACTTTTTATATAACCTCTGGTCCGTTAATATATTGTGTTTTAATAAAGTTTTTACGTGAAAATAGTAAGTTTTTTGTTAAAGAAAAAATGATGAAAAGTCGAAAACGGCCAAATATTTTTCAGATTTATTACTTTATCGCAAAGTCACATGTAATAAAAATAAAATATATATATATATATATATATATTCACAATTCAGTTAATTCATACACAAACAGCTATAACTTAAATTTATAGATGTATGAGCTGCAATCATACGCATGAGTATCAAAATAATCTGAGTATTAATCGGCTATACGCATGCGTAGCAGAAGTATTTTATTTATACACATATAAGACATTATTTTAAATAGTCACAAATTTTCCATTCCATTTCATATACACAACTTTATAAATATATGCAGCCGACTGACGAATAAAAATTGCGATTGTCATGCGTATATATTTTTGATCGACTAAATATCCAGACTCTGAGTACAAACATACTCAGAATATAAGTATGACAAAGATTCAATACGCATGATATGCATATGCCTTTTTAATTACAGTTGTACCGAATTTTATTTTATTTTTTCGAATAAATGAAGAAAAGGTATTTTTGTATTAGTTAATTTTAATTATTATTCGAACTACATTTGTTTCTATATTTATGATTTTTAACAGGCTAAAGTTCGTATCGCTTTTTAAGCCAAATTACTGGTTGGCTGTTGCGTTCAACTATGTGTTGTCAGAATATTTACAACTAACTTTGGTGTTATTTGTTCATTAATAATTATCACCTGTAATTTGGCTTAAAAAGCGATACGAATGTTGGAATCGGTTACAGTCAAAATTATAATTTCTTAAGACAAAATATGTGAGCGTACGAATTATTTGCATTACAATTATGATTATTAAAATTAAGACTTATCACTTTTGTATATTTTTTGAGTGCTCATTGTCATTTTCTGATTGGTATCGGGTTCGAAAAGCATTATAAGTAAGAGATATAAAAATGTTTTATTGAAATAACAAAATTAATTTCAACTTTGTTGTCCTAATTTGTGAAGTCGGCTTAAAATTTTTGTTTAATTTTATTTTGAATGCTTTCAGTTACATTTTAAATGTTTTTTTTTTACATAAGTTTCCTTTGAGTTGCGTTTATTAAAAGGAAACGATGTTAGAATGGTGGCAAAAGAATAAAACTTCACTCTGCATGTTACACAGAGCTTATTCTCACCCCATTTGCTAGAAAATTTAACCTTTTGAAAAGCACAGCCCATCATAATGACTTTAATACTCACATATGACACCATTAAAATTACGTTTCATCTTATTTCGAAACATTAAAGTGACACAAATATCAAAAAAAAAACAAAAAATACAAAATAAATGAAGAAAATGTGAAATTAACAATCGACAAACAATAACACAAATTACACAGCATATGGTGCCAATGATGATCATGATGTTGAACTTTTTTTCCATCCTTTTAAACGGCAGGTTGGTTCACTGGTGGCAAGCAAGGAGCGAGCGAAGGAGTGTCACTATATTAAATAAAAGAAAGGACACATTATATAAACACATACAAACATGCCTACCTACATACATACATATGGTACAAGTAGTTTGAAAGTGTAAAGCAGTAGAGTGTATAAAAATTTGTGACATTATAAAACACTTGGTGAATATAGTACAACAGACTTTTCCTTTAATTCAAACTCCAACACACACACACAGAAATACATGCAGGCATTTGCTAATACATGTATGTGTGTGTATGTGTGAATTATTACTTGAGCTATTTTATGTATAGATGTGTGTCTTATAATTTCTCTTTAATGTAAAAAAAACAATTCCTTTCTATATTTTGTTTAACAACAGCCGCCTGAATGTATGTGAAAGTAATTGTTACAATCCTTTACTTTTTCAATGAGGGATTTTCTGCCGAAAAAAAAAATTTGTGATATTTGTTTCTTCCTTGTGCTTTTTTCATTTTTATTATATTTCTGCTTTTGTTTTGTTACTGGGTAAATGTAGCTGTCAGTGATTTTAATGTTTTTTATTGAAGTTTTGTTACTTTCCCTTTGGTTTAATGCATGAAAGAGTTGCTTGTTTTTTATATATGTATATAAAATTTTTTAATCTCAGGTGACGCCGCCTGGGAGTCGTAAATCACAAAATTTTTTCCTCTCCTCAATATGTGGTTGCCTTATTTTTACATTTATATAAACTTTTTTTTTTTGTTTGCTCCTGTTCAAATATGGAATTGAGTTGTAGTTTAATGTGGAGAATGAATAGCAAATACAAGAGGGTGTGAGTTTGTAATTGTATTATTGGTCTATTCACACACACACATACATACAAGTGCACATTGACTGTTTGTGTAATATGTTGGTGTAATATTTGTGCTGCTGTGCTTCCTTCTTGCGTTATTTGGTAGATGAGATATTGATAGGAAAATGTGAAAGGATTCTTTTATTCGTTCTTTTATGTTTGGAGTGTTGATATGATTATACCGAGGAAGCCATTATAAAATTCCGGATTATTGAGTTTATATTTGATGTACAGTCTAAATGAAAGGTGTTCTACCAGAGCATTTTTTTTTTTGTTGTTGTGAGGGAAGAAAGTTTAAACATTTTTTTTCTTTGTTACAGGAAGATTTATTTGCCACAATTTAAATTTGTTCACGTACGTATGTGGGAAACATTGTCAATTTATTGTGATCAAATTTCAAATAAATAATGCATTCAAATAACATTTTTTTCTCATATTAATCAAATACATAGTGAAAACACAAAAAGTAATAAAGCTGTATTTTAAAAGATTTTTTTCAATGCTACTCAAGAAGCCAAAGAATGAATGTTATTTTATTATTCTCAGTTTTTAGTATTTTCTTCGAATTTTAATAAGGCTAAATAGAAATTATTTTTAATAATTTTTATTATACCAACACAGATTAATTTAATATGAATAATTTTGTAATATCAATTAAAATTTTAATTAAATTTTCACCTGTAAATAATTTAATACTATCAATTAAGTTTTTCCACTCTTATTAATTAAAACAATTAAAAAAATTTAATTGAATCAATTAAATACTTAACTGAAAATATTGATTAGTGAAAAATTTTTTCTGTGAAGGGCAAACGTAGTTATTCTGAAAAACTTAAACAAGGCGAAACAACATGCAGTTTTTCAAGGTCGCTGCACCTTCATTATCAACGTTCGAATGTTTGATGTCAGTTAATTCCAACTTGAGTGCATTATAAATTTTTTTAATGGAATACGTGAATGATTTTAATTTATAATTCTACTTATTGCTACCAGCAAGTATGTTTGTTAGGAAATTTATCATTCTTTTTAAAAACACAATGCAAAAATGGAAATCTACCCTTATATATTTCCTTGGTATTTTATCAATGAAAATTCTGGTACAACTATAAAACTTTTGATTTTGGCCGTTGCCATACACAACGGCTTGTGCTTGCTGCTTAAGGCTAGGATCAGTTGAAAACTGCCTACTTTTTTTTAAATATATCATATGCCATGAAGGTAAATTTCTGGCTAAATAGGCATGCCATCAAACCAAATTATCGAATTTGAGACGATAACAATCCAAGAGCATCCCGCATAAGTAGTATTTCTTTTTTAAATGCATTGGCCTGTAGTTTCAAATATGATGATTAGGACACCATCGATATATGGTTTGAAGATGACGGGGCTACGTGTCGCACAGCATTAGAATAGGGGGAAGATCTGGTCCAAAAACTGCCACTGCGACACCTGATGGATCTATTGTGCCATAGATCTGTAAATTAAGATAAATCAATCTCTGTGTGACACTCCTTATGAAAGTCAGCTCAGATATTGGAAAAGCGCGCCTAATATCATCTGAACACAGAAACACTAAGATCGTACGATTTAATTGTAAATTTTTCTTTAGTCGCTGGTGTATGCAAACAAAAGCGGCACTCAAAGTCATTATAAGCCATGCTGTGGGTTAAAATTAGTCTGATGTATACGCCACAGTCGTGCAAAAATTGGCATTACAAACATGCGTCACTCATCAAACTTGCGAAGGACATTGGTACCGTATACGTATGGGCATCGAAAAACCTTTGAAAAAAATTAAAAATATCGATGATATATTAAACACATTTTGTTTCATTTAAATTTAAATATATTTATATATTATTTTGTTTCATTTAAATTTAAAAATAGCGTCTAATGCAAATCTTTTTATTTTAATCCTGCATATGGGCATTTCCACAGAAAAGTGCATATTTTGTGACGTTACATTGTGGCTTGATTTTCAAGGAAAACCACTATAGATTTCACAAGAAGTAGCCTCGTATTGCTCGATCGTTCGAGAACATCGCTACTTTTGCCAATGACGTCATAGATAATCGACAAAAATAAACGAGACGATGGTTGCCTTTCTGGGACGTAGAGCATCCATATAAAATGCTTGAAGATTGCAATGGCTCTTCGTGCATTTCAAAGTGATGGTTTGGTATGGCATTTGTTATAATTGGCCCTTATCTAGGCGCACGGCAGTGCGACAGGCCAAGTTCTGGCCAATGCACGCAGTGTGTATATTTACACGAAGCCATTCGAGCTGTTTTTACCCCCCTCATAACTTCGTTCCCGCAATCGTAAAATTATGAAATTTAAAACATAATTAGAATTAATTCATGTTACCTCAAATGCTACAAAAGGTACAAAAAGTGCATATTTTAAGACCTACTCACTGACTCACTGATTCACTAACTCACTCATCAATATTATGAAGCACTGCCGCTATAGCTAGAGATATGAAATTTGGTACACAGGGAGATCTAGGTGAG
The DNA here is from genome assembly GCA_949987645.1 of Tachina grossa. Classification (NCBI taxonomy): domain Eukaryota; kingdom Metazoa; phylum Arthropoda; class Insecta; order Diptera; family Tachinidae; genus Tachina; species Tachina grossa. Next base: position 198,227,435 of record OX465274.1, on the reverse strand, counting down.
CAATTAACTAGAAAAATCTGAAAGCCTGGAAAATTGAGCCAGGGGCGGGGCTACGCCCCAAAAAATAAAACTTGTTCTAGTTAGCTGAATTTCGATACAGAACTAGGTCTAGGTGAGCACTCAACTAAACAAAATCTGAAAACCCGGAAATTATACCCAGGAGGGCGGGGCTATGCCCATAAAGATTACAATTAAAAAAAAGCAAATCCAGGGCGCTTAATGGAAGCTATTTTATTGAAATTTGGCATAAATACTTTGACAATACAAGGCTATAAATTTTTCATTTTGGCTAAGCAGACTTTAATATGTAAATATACTGAGAAAATAGGCGGGCTCACGTTCACTAAAATTTACGAGGTGTTTTACATGTTTATTTCCAGACAACTCTTAACAAATTGCATACACAATGGCGATCCAACACCCATGCATTCTTCAAATGGCCCAGTGATCATGCATGGAAATAAAACACACTAGAAATTTTAAGTTTAAAAAGTGTTATTATAGAAAATTTTTCAAAAAGTAATCAGATCCTCACAAAAACATAAATGTGAGAAAAGGCCAAGTTCCTATCCAAAACTTCGGACAATAAAAGTAGTGAGTTATAAACTTTGACCAAGTTCTTGTTTGGCACAGTACCTTAAACTGAAATATGCTACGCATTATATAAATTTGTAATCGTAAGGGTGTCATATAATTTCTAGATAATCTAGATAATCTAGTAATTATATGAGATTTTTCATTTGATAACCTAATAATAAATTGTGAAATCCCACGATTATCAAATAAATTAAACCATTAACTGGTGCATTGCAACAATCGTGTGATCCTACATTCAATATCACACTGAAAGGAAAACCTTCATTCAGACATTGTATTAATGAAATGTTACATTAAAAGTCAGCTAATGAAGCCCTTCATTGGATCAATGAAGAAAGGTTCATTGTATTTATGAAGTTAATTTTGGCGGCTATGTCATAAATAGAATGAAACTATTTGAAATGAAATGAATCAATGAAACTTTTTCATGAATATAATGTAATTATTTCATTGATTTAATGAAGTTTTTACATAAAATAAATGAATTCTATTCATTAATATAAAAAAAATTTCATAAATATAATGAAATATAAGCAGTAAATAATGAAAATGTTCTATTAAAAACATAAAATCATATCCCTTCCAAACCACCTACTAAATAAAAGATATAAATATTTCAGTTTATTTTATTTAATATATACAAATTCATATGTACTTAATATATGTGCATATGTATCTATTTACTAACGTAAAACATTTCAAATTTAAGGAACTCATCAGTAGATTTCAACCCAAATAATGTTTTAAGTAAGTTGAAAATTTAACATGTTTATAGTAAAAGTTTTAATAAGTTGTTGAGAATCACAACACACAAACATAAGTTTAAAAGAATCAAACAAAAATCTTAACGAAACAAGCATCTTTATAAGATGTTTGGCATAACCTTTTTGTGTTTGTATAGAGGTGAGGAAAGTGAATGGATAAAAAAAGAGAAAGAGAGAGAGAGAGAGAGAGAGATATATCTACTATACCATGAAGAATATTGCATTGTATAAATGAAATGATTTCATTGCATTTATCACGACCATACAGCCTTGAAATTGAAAGTGTTTACAAAATTAAGAAATAGAAAATATTTTTTTAACAAAATAACTTTTGATTTATTTTTGTTTGATAAACTGAATACAATAAGAAGTCAGAATTAGTGGAACTTACTTATATTTGCCCCAAATTCGCCAAAAAAAATTCGCTTAAACGATATAACGATTTTCATTAATACAATGAACTATCAAGAAAACATGAAGAGCAGAGATTGAAAGATTTCATGCATACAATGAAATTGTTCATTATAATAATGAAAAATTTCATTAATATAATGCAGAACATTTAATGAACATTCATTCTCTGAATGAATGATGTTCCTTTCAGTGCAAAGTTCCTTAAATTAAGAAAGGACATATCGAGCTTTAATGGCCAAAAATCCTAAAGCGACATATATTTTTAACTTCGGTTTGTAACGAAAATATATTACTTACGATCATAGATAACTTAATTTTCTTAAAGAAAATTAAGTTCAAATAATAATATCGTTTAAGCAAAATTTTTTAACTTAAAAGCTAAAGTTGATAAATTTCAAAGGAAATGAAAGTGTTGTAATTGCTTAAATTACTCAACGAAAATTTGCACTTTTTGCTAGAAAAAAAAAACGCCATTAGTTAAAGTTTAGCCATAACAATATATTTAATAGACATATCATATGGCTACTTTTAGCATAAATATTAATATTTTGCGACTTCACTGCGCAGTCATCAGCTAAACTTAACATTCATTACATATTTGTCTCATCATGTAACACATGTAGCTGTCACAAATTTCATTTGTACGAAAAGTAACTGGTGCTAATGACAATATTTCACTACACTGATCACTGCATTAAAAACAACAAAAATAAATATTTTATGTGGCACAAATACAAAGTACAACCAAAATGTCTTGCCTCCACACACACACACACACACACACACGCTTAAATGACAAATTACTTAACAGACAACTCTAAACGTTTTGCCACCCCAAACTTGTAAATATTTCAGACTTTTGATTCAATATTTAAAGAATTCGGCTGCAAAAATAATATTTCATATTTGTATGTAAAAGATATAAAAGGAAGAGAGTTTTGTTAGTAATACAGAAGTAAATTTACTTATCAAAGCAAGAAGTAAAATTTCGCAATCAGAATTGTTTTGATATAAAATTCATACACAAGAAAGCAGTTGTATTTATTAACAACATCTACGAGAGTATAAAACAACTAACAAACCCTTCTTCTTAGTTTTAATAATAGCAAAATAATATATGTGTATGTATGTTTCCTTTGTTTATATGTGTAATTGTGAAGGGATGTGTGTGTGCGTTTGGCTGCTTTATCGGGCAAAAAAGTCACATTTTGTAGATTGTAATAAATCAAATTGCAATTACAACAAATTAGGCATGTAGTTTGCATTTCAATGCTGTCGTGTTGTGGTGTTTGCGAATACAATTCTGATGTCGTTGCGTTGCTCCTTCTTGAAATTTGTGTGAACCTTAATGCCAAAAGGGTTCATATTGCAATAGTGTGTATGTGTGTGTGTTTGTGGGCGCGTGTGTGTGTTGTTGACTGTTCTTTTTTTCAACTTTGAATTTCCATAGATTCAGTATGCTGTTTTACGTTTAAATGAGCTGGAGTTTGTAGTACTTTGATGGTCTTAATAGCTCATGTGTTACGAGTGCGAAACATATGCATGTCTGCGTTAAGATGGATATTTTTAATTAGAAATATTTTATTATAAAATGGGGTAATTTCCAATTCCCAGGTGCTTAGTAATAAAGTAATAAAGAATTTTGCTGCAAAGTGTTGCTCCCTATAGAAGAAAAATATAATATGTTTTTTCAAGATGTATTTCATTGCGGTGTGTTTTTACTATAAAATCAATCGCCTTACTTAGCTGCCATAAAATAATATGTGGAATTATTTCTCCAATTCGTCATACTGTTTCCTTTATGAAAGAAAACTATTTAGATCCGGTGAAATTAAAAGTAGAGGAACTTCCATAAAGATGTTCAAAAATAATGGAAATCAATAGAAGCTAAATGACCGGCACGTCTAGGCTTGTGGGCTATATTCTTTTCATTAAATTTTACATCACCTATTCGCACATTTGCCGGGACGTATGCTCTCGATAGCTTCACGAATTCCATCTTTAAAATTTGCGAAATTGGCATAGACCTTATCTTTCACGTAGCTCGAAAAAAAGTCTACACAAAGAACAAACTACCCATGTTAAATCAACATTAAAAAATGTTGATTGAAAATCATACTAATTTTATTTGAAGTAGTCTTGTAGTTGTTAAGTCCTAGGTTCGAATCCTCCATATATTTACGTTACATGTTCCTTTAAATCAAATGGAATTAAAGCTTGATTCATAATAGTATTTATTTAATGTATATTTAAATAATATTTAAGTTTGTTGAGGATGCCGTATTGGCTAACAAGCAATGACTTCGAGTTCTGATCTTGGCCCCCGGGAAAGCCGGCTTACAATTTTCCTTATGCCTGTGGCAATGGACACAATTACGCAAGTTAAATTATTATTAGTAAATTAAGATTACCACTTTAAATTAAATTCATGTTGTTTCAACTTGAAATAAAATTGATTCAACATTATTCTTCGTGTTGTATGAGCATTAATCTCACGTTCTTGTAACTTGAAATAACTTTAATTTAACATCATTCTTCATTTTGATTGAACAGTACGGGAATATTAAATCAACATAAATTAAAGTTATATCAAAAGCTAATTTTTTTAACATGAAAAACATATGGAGCAAAATCATTACGGAAAAATTTTAAATTATCCATGTTTTAGTAGATTTTAATATGAGATTTTTCAGTGTGTAAAGGTATTAAATCCCAAGGTATCGTTGCCAATTGTTAACACCTCTTCGAGAAACTATTTCATGAGGAAACTTTTAAAGTAAAAGAGCGATGGTATCGTTACTTGTATGACGGCACGCCTTATTAAAAATAAGCATAATCGACATCAATATATTTAAATTTTTGGCCATAAATTTTTTTTTTGTGGAATGCCCGATATCAAGCATCCATGAGAATTGCATAAACCAGGTTTGTACTCAGCTACAACAGCAAAAGTCTCAGTTATGCTTAAGCAATGTATACGAGCGCTCCAATTTTTCCCTCAGTTTTAAAATTAATGAAGAGAAGGTGCTTTATTCTACTGAAATAAAAAGTCTTTCATTGAGCGGTTTCTGTACTTAAATTTAAACCGAACAAATTGCGTGTAACATATCATCGAAATTTCTTATTCGCTTCAAAGAAATACCAATAACATTTTGTTTGGAATATAAAGGGTCAGCCATCTAACGTTTCTTTTTCAACCAGTGCTTATTTCGTGAATGTTAATACTTAGCTCATGTCTGATTTGACAGATAATTAGTTTTATCCTTCCGCTGAACGAGCCAACTGACCATCCAATGCGTTTTCGCTTCGCTAAGTGGGCCTGCGATCGACTTACAGAAGATGCCGATTTTGCAAAAAAAATCATCTTTTCACATGAAGCTCATTTTGATCTTGGCGGGTATGTAAGCAAGCAAAATTGTCGCATTTGGGGCAGAAAAAACCTGCACGCATACATTGAAAAGCCGACGCACCCAAAACGAGTCACTGTTTGGTGGGGATTTTGGTCCAGAGGCATTTTGGTCATTTTTCGAAAATGAGCAATTAGTGGCCGTTACAGTCAATGGCGATCGTTATCGGGCCATGTTGAACGAATTTTTGTTAACAAAAATTGAAGGAGGAACCGAAGCTTCAGTAGTTTTTTTTATAGCATTTTCAAAAAAAAAGTTATCTGGCTTACCCTTTAGCCATCCTACAACTGGCCACCGTGCTTTCGATGGGTAAAGCGCACCCGAGATTGGGTTATGTTGATTTTAAGGCTCGTTGCGGTTTATGACTTATTCGCATGAAAGTTTGACTTAAGAAGAAAGTCAAGTAAGAGATAAATGGTATCAGATTGCACGATCTCGGTGGCCAGTTCACATCACCTACAGGTTTTTAATGTTGCATAAGCTGTGTGGGAAGTAGCGTAGTGCCATTGAAATAACAGCTCTTGGGTGCCCAAAGGTCATCCCATATTGACCAAAGGAGGTTGTCGCGGCATATACGGTGATTCTATGCTCAATGTCGTTCTCAAAAATTCTAGACCGATTACGCCACCATTTTCGAATTCGCATCAAACAGTAACTTCTTCGGCCCACATTCAACATATTTAAAAATGGGCCTAATCAGTGAATATGATTTTTAAATGAAAATGGAAATCAGTTTTAAACTTCTCCAGGTCATTTTTTATGGATGACTTTTGCATGTGTACTAGGCCAAAATTAAAAGCCGAAGCTTGACATATTTAAACCGAATACGTATAACTATAAACACCCCCCAACTATGTTTACACACATTTTTTAAACTACGCTGCGCAAAGCACTTTACTAAAATATATAGACTGCGTGAGTTACAATCATTTGCAAATAATAAAAATACTCCGAGTATTAATCAGCTTCACATGCATATATATATTACTATTTTATTTACACGCACAAATCATGTTTTTGAACGGCCAAAACAAATTGAATTTGTTACATGACCTATCGGCACTTGGATGGTTTCTTCGACTAGCTCAAGAACGGGAGGATTTTTAGTGGAGTTTTCAACCCTCATCCAAGCCCAAGGGCCAGTAGCAATTATAATACAAAACAAAAAAAATTGAACTTACTTGTCAGGACGCGTTTTAGGACAGGTAGCTGTTTCTTCCGACTGCCCTAATCCCATCCTTGGTCATTTCTTACATTCCATTAAATTTTTTATGGCCCCTTTCTTTTTATTACCACACACTCACCTCACTTCGTTTTTCAACCCCTCTTATTTAATTTGTTCAGTCATATTCAGTGGTTTCGGCTCAAAAGATAAAATTTTAATATATTTTCTATTCCTTATTTTCTGGATTACAATTTTCTATATACATATACAAATTTTAATAAATTTAGTTTTCTAACATTTCATTCCATTTCATTTTATACATTCACAAAAAATGCACACGTTAACGAATGATGAATAAATATCCCGAGTATCAAGCGTATACTTTTTTGTCCGTTTAAATATTTATACCCTGAGCATAAGCATATTCTGACTATAAGTGTAAGAGAGAGTCAATGCGCTTGATACTTATGTACTTTTTCTTTTAAAGTTGTAGCTTATTCTAATTTTTCACATAAACCAAGTAGAAATGCTCTTATATGTTGGAATCGGCTATAGAATAAGTTGCTTGCGAGAAAATAAATAAGCTACAAATTATTTGCACTACAATTATAATTATTACTTTTGCATATATTTTTTGAGTAGTCATTGTCATTCTCTGGTATGGAAAAGTTCATTTTGATAAAACGATATTATTATTTGCACGGTGTATTGAATGGTTTATCCATATACGTTAATTTGGCAAAATATACTGAATACATTAAAACCAAGTAGACAAATATAGCTTCAACAAAATGGCCGTTAGCAGCTGCCAAACCTTGGAAGTCCTTGAAAGGAAACCTTTTATAGAAATAAGATGAAGGTTCTGCTTTCTTAAAACATACTTCCGGATTTTTTTTTACCACGTCTTCTGCTGTAAACAGAAATTAATTTTGTAAACTCTTTGAATTAATTAAGGTTGTTGGGCACTGAAGCCAGCTCGTCAAACAGGCATCAGGTAAAATCCACTTCTTAAAATTCTCTTCTTAGAAACGTTGACAAGTGCCAAACCGAAGAGGTTTAAATTCTCAAATTCTATTTTCAGCAAACAAAATTTTGTAAATGCAAATTTTTTGGTTCTTTCAATTAATTTCTTAACACTTTTTCCAAAAACATTTCAACTTCATCAGTGGTATGGCATAAAAATACATGTGAAAGAAAAAAGAAGTGAAAAACTTTGAACTACAAGTACGCACTGCTTTTATGCACATTTGCGAGAAGCGTTTAATTTGAATAAGCAAACATGCAACATTGCGCTTATAAATACACTCAACGCAAATGCACAAAACAACCCAGCAACACTGCAGGCTGAACAACAACAACAACAAGGAAAACAACATAAACAAGCAAAAAACACAAACAAACAACATATTGGTAACGTCCCAAATGTACAAGATCTTAACAACAACTGCGAGCAGCAGCAGCAGCAGCAGCAGCAGCAGCATCTGCATCATATCAAATTGAATATTTCGTAGATGCAGTTAAAAATCTTTCGTCTTCTTTTTCCCGCTGCTGGGGTTGCTTGCAAAATTAAACTAAAACGCATAGATATAAAAGTACAGCAACAACAACACATAAAGTAACAAAGAAGATGGCGAAAAATAAAGTAAAGTGCGTGATTTGCGGATATTTATCTTATTTTTCGTTATTCGCCAGTTTTATTACAAATCAATTGAAGCATCATTAGCATAATTTATACAAAACGTTGCTTTAATGACTGTTGTCTGTCCGTCCGTCTGTCGGGTAGAGCTGTTTGTCTGGCTGCCTGTCTGTTGCTACAGCTCTATATTTTAGTTCTTATTCGGTTGTGGCAAGGTTGCCTAAAATCAGGGAGATGAAGAGGCTTTCTGCTTTAGTACAAATAAGATTTGGCCTAAGTCTGCCATTACAAATGTGTTCGGTATTGCTTGCCTCTAAGTTGTTGCATGCTATGTTGACAACATGGCACAATGACGCCAAACGCAATGTTCTACACATATTTAAACTAGAGATTTTTTTCTTTTTGTTTCTCTCCCTTTTTGTTTTAGATAAAAAGGTTAAAACCCAAATGAAACTGCAGCAATGTTGCATTAGTGAAGATGTCGGCAACACCAATCGTTCAATGAAAAGCCATAATATGAACTTTAAATGTGTGTGCATTTGTATGCGTGAGTGTACCTTCTTTAGCCATTCCGAATAAGCTATTGCGACAAATGTTTGCTCGTATCAGCAAAAAAAAAAAAAGGAAAAGTTTAGTTGAGGACTCGGATATGAAATCTGTACTTGATACTTCAACGCCTGCTGTATTGCAAAGCATGTAAAAATCTTATTTTGCAACATGTTGCAGCAATGGGATTGACACTTTGTACTTACATGCGTTGTTTGTATGCTTTCTGTTTCTTATGCCTCAACTCCTTTATTTAAATGTTTTTTTAGTGAGTTTTTTTTTCAACTCTTACACTGATTGCATACCTTTGGGGATTTCTCACATTCATATCTGTTTATTTCTTTTTAATGTATATTAGTCTGTCCCTTCGACAGTCCGTTCTTCCATCCATCTGTCTGTTGCACAATGACTATTTAGTCGTTTGTGTCTATTTATATGCAACTTTAAGAAAGAGTTAGTTCTCGTAGTTGGTAGAGCTTTGACTCAATTTGTGATTACATCACATATTTCTTAACGCTTAGAGGCTTGTTTTTGACTTAAGCAAGTAATTAATGAATGATTTTTGTTGCAGTTGTGTTTGTTGTCTTATACATTTGCAGTTTGATTTGGTATACAATTATCCAAAACACAGTGAAAAAGATTAATACTACAATATAAATGAATAGGAGAATGGGCAAATGTATACGAACTAGAAATCGCTTTTAAACAAAAGAATTTTGTTAATGACTTTGATTGGTAAGAAAAGAAAAATGTACTGAACTTAGAATTAAAAATGTTGGCTAAGATTTAATTAAGATAGACAACTATTGCTAACTGATATATCCATCAGTACTGATACTATACTGATACTATACTTTTGACAACTGCTTCATGTTTTTCTATATCTAAACTGTTACTTTGTCTAACAGTGAAAGCTTCGTAATGACAAGCGTTTATTTCAGGAAATTACAAAGGCGGCATGTCCCTGTTTAACAAGCCAAGTCCTCATACTTCTCTTACTGTGGCAACAGAAGCCCTTATTGAACGCACACCTCTGCCGAATAGTCATCAAAATCGAAAAGAAGCGCAGTTAGGGACCTTTACTTGCACGACCCTCTGATGTGATGAATAAAGCATATGACTTTAATAAGAGGCTTGATACTATCAGCGGCTACTTGTCCTATTGTAACATCAGAGAGCCCTCCTTTGTCGATATTTTGTTCCAAAATAATTGCCGTATTCAAATAGCCAATAAAATTGCTACTTAAATCAGCTTCGGGAATTTAATACGCCTCATTGACACCAGAGGCGCTGCCAACACTGCATTATTCAAAAAGCGTGCAAAACATCAGAGTTGTAAAAGAATGAAACACCTTTCTTCTCTGTTGTTATCCCTCTCCATTTATATAGTAGTAGGAATTTATTGCCTGGGCGTTACGTCTCTTTTATAAAAAAAGAGAATGACAATGAGTACTCAAAAAAATATACGTAAATAAATAGAATTAATTTCAGTAAACGCGTTTAATCATATTTGTTGCACAAACAATTCGTACGCTCAGATATTTTCTCTCAAGCAATTGTGGCTATAGCCGATTCCAACATAGAAGAGCATCTCTATTTTGTTTATGCGAAAAACTATAGATGAAAAGCCACAAGCGTTTCAAGCGTATTGACTCTCTATCATACTTATAGGCGGATTATGCTTATACTCAGAGTATGTTCATTTGGTCGGACAATACGCATAATACTCGGGATATCTATTTATCATTTGCCACCTTATATATACATTTGTATTTATAAAATGGAAAGGAATTTTTGTTTTGGCGGTTTGAAAACATGCTTTATGCGTGTGTAAATAAAAAAGCTCAGTATATATGCATGTGTAACCGATTAATACTCAGAGTGTTTTGATACTCATGCGTATGATTGTAACTTATACAGTCTATACATTTAAGTTGAAGTCGTTTTTGCTGCGTAAGTTAAGAAATCTGTATGAGCATAGTTGTTGGTTGTTTATGGTTATACGTATTCGGTTTAAAATTAATGCCCGGGTTTCGCATATGAGTATGTTTTTTTATGCTGTACGCATTCATAGTCTTTTGACGGCCAATACTCAAAATATACTTAAAATGATACTTTTGCTATATTTTGAATATTATTCTTGCTCGCAGGAACAAATAGGGAGAGATGGCATAACCTCTAGATATGGCACCATCAGGTGGTACATGTATAATTCCGAAATGCTAGAAAGTTCTGGTGCGGGTTTGTAAGACCAATGATAAGCTACCATGAGTCTTTGGATAAAATTCCGACTGTCTTGCAATCGAAAGCTTATAACATTAAGAAATGCGCTCAATCTCATCTCAACAGGGGCTACCGAGGAAGAGAAAAATCTATCCTCCTGGATGGTAAGGCTGCCACTGAGGCGCTTAAATCACATGAGCTAAGCTTCAAGTTTACTTGGGAATGTCGCAAAAAACTCCAAAATATCAGAACACAATTTCTTATGCGCATCCATTATAGGCGAATCAAAAGAAAATGAATAAGGCTGTAAATATTTTATTAATAAAAACTACTTGAGGGGCTTTTTTCGCGGGATATTATTACATGCTACTGGTAACAGTAAAACAAATTCAAGAAAACCAAGTAATACTCGCTTAAGCATGCACTATATATAAGGTACCAATCCCAAACAAATCTTAATTTATAATCAGCTCTTAGACTCCAAAAAAACAACGTCAACTGCTTCAAAATTTATTAGGGATTGAATGAAACTTACGAAAAAAAAAGTATTTGTGTTAATTACATCAAAAGTTCTTGAAAAAAAGTGAACTTCAAAAGTGAAATATGGTTGTTGAAAATTTTCAAATAAAGTGTTTTTTCAATTATTCTAGTTAATTTTTAAGGTTTGTGAACCTTTTTTTTTTGGTCTTTAAAACTTGCGCTAAGTGTTACAAGTTCGGCCTTAATTAATTAACTTTTCCGAGAAACTTACCTGTCGAATTTTTCTTCATTCTTTTTCTCAAATCAATTTAGCAGTTCAGTTATGCTCAAATTCACATTCTTTAGTTAACTAAAGAGGGTGGTTTAATCAATGAACTTGATAAGAAAAGTCGTGAGTTAAATCTTTCCCTTTAAATAAACTATAAACTGTGAATTTGGTCCTATTTTTCTTGTAATTAGAAAGCTAAAGAAGTCTCTTTATTTATTGCTTTAAGGTTGGACTTAAAAACCAGTTAATTCCTTTCACAATTTATAATTATTAAAAATAGTTTGCCCTACTCAAATTAATCGAAATAATGTATGTTCATCTATCTGTGAACTTTATGCACATAAATAGATACGTGCATTAATAGTTTGCATTTCAGTTCTTTTAAACAGACATGTGTGCATGTACATATAAAAGTATGGTTGTATGTACATATGCCGAATATAATATGCTAATGAAGTAAAATCATCCAAACAATCTCCTGAGTGCGACCGTTCCTTCATTTCTCGTCCATGCATCGTTTTACTCGTAGTCGGCCGGTGAATGTTGGCTGTAAGACCATCATTAGTTTTTAGATTAGTTAGAGGAAATGTTCGATTAGTTTTCAAGTAGCCATCATAATCAGGTGACTCAGAGATTTAATGAGATGGTTATTACCGATAGCATTTATAGACTTACACACATGAATAAATATTACAATCAAGTGTGTGTTTGAGTTTGATTAAAACGAAATCCTAAGAAATGTTTAATGACAGGCTGGATTATTGTCTTTCTGGTGAATAAACTTTGAAGCATATGAAAAAGAAAATGAGCGAATAAATATTCAGACAATAAATTGCGAACATAAAAGTAAGACAAGATGCCTCTATTAGCTTCCTAAAATAAATAAGAAAAAAAAAATACGGAAACTGAACACACAAAAAAAAAAAATCATATTAAATCCGTCTAAAACAAAATTAATTTAACATTTTTCGTTAATGGTTTTGCTTCATATGTGTTTCATGTTAATTCAGCATTATTAACAGAAACTTTTAAAAATTGCCTTTTCCTTTTAAAATAAACAAATATAAAATATTCAAATACCGTTAAATCAAAATGAAGAATCATGTTGAACCAAAGTTATTTGAAGTTGAAGCAACATGAGATTGTTAATTATTTCAAGTTATTTCGAATTGAAACAACAGGAATTTTATTAAATGAAGTCAGTTATTTTAATAATTATTTATATAATGAATCAAAGAAAAAAATTGTTGACTGAAATTTCATTTTCAGTGGTAATTGTTATTGTGTGTGCGTGGATGGATGAATGTCGCATTTTTTAACCCCTTTTTGTTTGTTCTTGACTTGCTACGATTAAAATTAAATGAGTTTTGGATGATGAGTCGAACCAGCAACCTTTTGACTAATAGACTAACGTAATTACCACTCAGCGAAAGAGCAAATCGTTATTGGAAAACATGATTTCTTATATTTCTTCTACATGTGACCATTGCGTTGATATAATCTAAAAATAACTTTGTTGAGTAAAAAAAACAAGCTACGACGTTTTTAGGCTTCTTGTCGGAATTCACACATATACAGAACGAGCAATTAAAATATACAGCAACAATAGCATATGACCGCATTGCGTCAATCAACAAGCACGATAAACACCAACACAAACAAATTAAAATAAATCCAGGCTGTCCAAACTGGTACCAGAGTGCCGAACATCAATCGGTTTCTTATACACGCTAATACATTATTCTCGATGTTCTCTCAGTGGCCAGCCCTGAATTAAATGATGTTTTAAAATGCGCGGTATTGATAAATACAATATATAAGTTAATGACAAATATTATTGAAATTAAAAACTTTATTCAATAACATAATTATAATTATTATAAAAAATCGTAAAAGGGTATATATAGATTTGTCATTCCGTTTGTAATTTCCAGAATATTAATAAGCGAGCCATAAAGTATATATATTCTGGATCCTTAAGTTACTTTGTTGGACTGGTGTGTCAGAAATGGTCCAAAACAGATTGGTATTGAAAATTATTAAAATCCAGCAGACAGTTCCAGAGTTGGGAAACTTAAAATTCATTTTGCCATACAAAATAACGACCGAAGGTTAGGTTAGGTTTATCTGGTTGGTCCAAGACCTCGCATAGACCGGCATTGATCCTTAGCGATACCAGCAAATGAAATGAGAAAAGTAGTTATTATTATTTTTTTTGTTTAATAAACTTATTTTATACTTCAAAATGAATAAAATTAATATTTCTAATTAAAAAATAAATTAAAAAAATTAGAAAAATTAAAAAGACATTTCCAGGGTTGGAAAACTTAAATTTTTTTTTCTTATACAAGAGTAAATTACTAAAACAAATTTTTCATATTTTTCTACAAATTAAACATATATTATATTCTTAAAAGACAGAGATTGATGTAGGAAACCACAAAAAATGATTCCAGGGTTGGAAAACCTACCTTTTTTGTGATGTATAAAATTAACTACCGTAAACCAATTTTTTATTTATTTTTATTAAGTAAACTTATTTTATACTTCACCACGAATAAAATTGGTATTTCAAATAAAAAATAATTAAAAAAATTTAAAAAGCCGTTTCCATGGTTGGAAAACTTTAACTTTTTTCTTATACAAAACTAACGTACTAAAACAATTTTTTTTATTTTCTTTGTCCCAAATCACACTGTGCAAGTCTTATTGCTTAGCTAATTAGTTTCAGGGAGAGAGAGACGAGGGGAACAGCAACGTTTCTTTTCCCCCCGTCTCTCTCTCCTAATAAACTAATCAGCTTAGCAATAAGACTTGCATAGTGTAAATAGGGACTTTATAAATGAAATATATCTTATATTCTAAAAAGAAAAAGATTAGTATAATAAATCAGAAAAATGAAAAAGGATGATACCAGGCTTGGGAAACTGAAACATTTTGTGATATAAAAAATTAACTACCGAAAATTAATTTTAATTTTTTTTATTAAATAAGCTTAATTTATGATTGAGTACGAATAAAATTGGTATTTCAAATAAAAAAAAACCATTAAAAAAAATTAAAAAATAGATTGCGGGGTTGGAAAACTTTAACTTTATTTTTACAAAAGTATCTTACTAAAACAATTTTTTTCTTTTTTTTTATAAATTAAACATATCTTAAATTCTTAAAAGAAAGAGATTGGTGAAAGAAATAAGAAAAATCAAAAAGGATGATTTCATGGTTGGGAAATTTACACTTTTTGTGATATATAAAAATAACTAAGTCTAATTAATTTTTATCTTTCCTTTTATAAATTATATATATATTATGTTTTGGAAAGAAAAGTTTTGTATAGAAAATTATAAACTTTGAAACTTTGAACTTGTTTTCTGGATATTAAAGTAACTAAATAAAACATTTTTTTTAATTTCTTTTTTTTTCTTTTTTCACTTAACACACTTTTTATATTTTTTTTAAGAACTACTAGATTGGTATAAGGAATCAGAAAAAATTGTTTATCTAATTTTTCGACCTTTTTTAACCAAAGGTTAACGAAATATCGATATAAAACTTAAAATATATTAAATTTACTGGAATCAGAAAAATCTAAAATTATGATTTTATGGTTTGAAAATTAATTTTTTTTTTGTACATAAAAGTAACTATGTCAAATTATTTTTTTTTCTTTTTGTTTATACTTTATGTATGTGCTTTTATATGTATCTCTTTACTATATAGAACTCATACTTGTTTCTGTGTGTTGTCGTTTCTTATTGGTAACCAAAAGATCAAGGAGTCTGCTTACACAATCTGGAAAATGTACGCTACTGTTTCTAAGAATTTGTGGATAAGTCGTTTGATCGTAATTTTGAATTTCAGAGATGCTGTGTAAAAACTTTTATGTTGGTAATATTGTGTGCAGAGTTGTTTCTACCATGTGTATTGGCACTTATATGTGTGTATTTGTATGGGTGTGTATCTGTTAACAAGCAGTAGCTAAACAATAATTGCTGTTGCTATATGTATTTCCATATATATTTCTGCTTGCATGTGCGTTTGCATGTGTATTTAGTTCTTTAGCTAAACAATTCTGGATAATTTTTTTGTTTACCCAATGTTTTTTTTTATAAAAATATTTGCACTAGGTTTGTTCGCAGTTATTTCCATAACAATATTATTCCAGAAAGAATTCTTTTACCAAATTATCAGAAAAGATATTAGAAAAAATTTAAATCACTACCTGCAATTCTACTAGAAAAAGTACTTAATTTGGATCATGATGTCCAAAATGGTATCCATATTTTTTGTAATATGTGACGTTCGCCGAGAAAAGGGACCTAGTGTGTGATAATGAAGTTTTGAGAAAAACTCATTTAAAGTTTCATAACGCATTATCACTTTGAACACATCTTTGAACACACAACGTTTTTATTGGGTAAATAAATTTTTATCAGAAATCTAACTCATTTCATCTTATTCTACACCCAGTATCCACTCTTAAGTCCAAACCCGTTTTTTGACACACTAGGTCCCTTTTCTCGGAGAAGGTCACATATATGAAAATTTTTTATATTTTAATGATTGTAATGACATCCTAAATGTTTGCTGGGTTAATCATTTAAACTAATTAATTTTAAACAAAACAAAAGTTTTAAAAATTAAATGATTTCTCTTTTTTACAAAAGCTGGAAATCTGAAAAGCTGAACTTCAAGTTGACTTTAAAACACGTTAAGGAACTTCCCTTATTGCTTGCATTGATTTCCTGTATCTGAGTAGCAGTTAATGCAACACAATTAATCTTTTCCAGTTACACACTAAAATAAGAAAAATAAATATAAGAAATATACCAGTGATCACTTGTGGTTTATGGCTACCGCACTTCTTCTTCAGCATTCATATTTAATGCCAGCTAAAGACAAATTAAGATGGTTTCATAAGTTGCTAGTTGCAACTATTGCCAAACCGCATGCAAAAATTTAATAATAATAAAAGCTGATTAAGTCGTATTTTTTAAAGCACACAAACAACACACACACATACAAATATGAAAAGAAGCTTAAAATTTAACACTTGCTCTTACACTTACATAAGTGTAAAGCTTAAAAAAAAACAAATAGCGTGTGCGTGTGTATGCAGGCCTTTGGCATACTTTATTTTGCCAACACATACCAAATGAAATGCAGTAAAATAAAGCAACTTCTAATATGTGAGTGTATGCGTATAGACGTTGAACTTTTAGCATAATAATTTAAAAAAAAGTTGGTCTTTGTCAAAAAGATTTTAGCCGATACCCATAACTGCTTTTAAAAAAAATTCATTAGTTCTTGCTGCTGGTGTTCACCTCACTGTCTATCTCACTCTTTCTCACTCTCTAGCCTCTGCTTAAAGTTTTTATTGGGAAAGTGATAATTGCACGCTGAAAATTTCACAACTACTCTTAGTAATACCAACAATGTTGATGTTGCCCGTTGATGTTGCCCGTTGATGTTGCCCGTTGATGTGTATATGTTGTCTTAGCTGCTGCTGTTGTTATTATTGTATGTTGGGTTTATTACTTAGACTTTTGCAATGAAGATGACAATCATTTAATTAGAAAGTTTCCCATAGGCTCTTAATTGTTGTTGATGACATTAAGTCGTCGTTTGTGGTGTTTGCTGTTATTTGGCTTTGGCCTAAACATTATTGGTAGTCATAAACACTACTTTACTCTTAAGCCACTCTGCACTTCACTTCACTTCACTTCACTTCACTTCACTTGACTCCTCAGCGTAATATTTTTGTATTGTAAAGACTTTTTCGTTCTACTACTCCTCAAGTTGCATCTTCAGTTTGTATTGTAGTTTCATTGTAGTTTCAGTTAGTATTTCGCTAGTGTTAATTATGTGTTATGAAAATATTGTTGTGCCTAGAGAAAAAAAAAAAAACAAATACAAAAAAATAACACAAAATAAGCACAGGTGCTAGTTGTTGGCACAACAGACTTGTGTGTGTGTGAGTTTGTATGCATTGCAAAAATTGTAGAAGAAATTATTCAGAAAGTTGGTTAGTTTATTTTATTTATTTTTGTGTATGTTGTAAAGTTAATTACAGATGAAATTTTTAGCCTGGAGTGCTCTCGCACACTGAGTCCTAGTCGCTTATGACATCAATGCCAACGAAGTCACTATGAACATTTTCTTTAAAATTCTTTAAAAAAAACACGTTGTTACAAATAGAATGAAAAGTGTTAAGCAGTGCTGTAAGGAACATACATAAGTAAAAAAAACTTTTGCATTATATTAAGTGTGAAACATCATTTCTTTAGAAAAGCTTTTAGGCAAGGTGTTATAGTAGAGAAAAAATTTTCCAAACTGAAGCCTGAACATGATCTTTACGAGCTGCCATCTCCATGCTAAAGTTCTCACTGCGTTAAGGCTAGTAATAACTTCTCGTCATTCGTTGAAAAGAGTTCTTCAATTTCTACCCTCTTGAAAGATGTTGTAACATTCACTGATCCGGGTGATAAACCTTAACCCCCCGTCTAGACTGGCAATAAATATGTTGGCAATACAGCAATAACGCCGCAGAATAGCGGAACAATATTGCTTATTGCTTTACTTATGTTAAGGCTATGGGAAATCGTAGCCACAATATGGAAAAACTCAACAGGGTAGGTGCAGAATAAAAATGTAATTCACTTGTAAATATCTGGTTAATCGAACAATTTTTATTTTTAAAAACTTGTAATAATACAAATTATTTCACTACACTCGCTTTTAAGAGACTATTTTCCTTTTTTAATATACATACATATGTTTATTTTATGAATTTCAATAATATTATCGAAATGCCAAATGCAATACATAAAAGTCGAATATAAATTAACACCGAGTTTCACGTTTTACGTTCGCAATAATTGTCAACGAAAAACTGTTGACAATTATTGCTACAATTATTGCAATTACTGGCAATGAGCTGTCTCCATTGGCAATATCAATAATTTGACATTTGCTGCAATATATGTTAATGACTTTATTGCCAGTCTAGCCGGGGGTAAATCTTGGCAATTAAAATCTACTTGCCGGAAAGAAATAAGCTTCTAACCTTGTTTGAAAGACTATATTCTCACGAGAGAGATATTCTCACGATTTCTGGTAGTATAAAATGATTTTATAGGAACTAAATATTATTTATTTATTTATTTACATGATATTAAACTTATAATTATAAATATAGGACTAATATAATATTTAAATAGCATTAGCAAGACTCCTTTACCAGATGTCATTCTAGCTAAAAGCGATGCTCTTCCACGGTAGCATATCCATCAGCTAATCTCTTCGGAACATTGTAAACTGCTGGTGAGTTTTCAATGTGCTTGGAGTTTGCCAATGTCACGCCAATACCTAAAAAAAGATGCTAATGACGTTGAAAATTACAGCCTAATCGGAATGTGTTTTTCACTTTCCAAACTAATGGTAAACTTCCATTTTGCTATGTAGCTAAAGACCAACAGCTTACTTTTCGGCAATATGGCTTTCGGCAGACCGCTCTACGGGTGACCTGCGAATACTTGCCCTCCTCTCTGTGAAGTGGTGTGAGTAAATCCATCATCTTGGTAGTGAAAGTAAGGAAGATGCTGTAAATATCTCTAAGGCATTTGATAGAGTATGGGTAGCAGTTATCCCATTTTAATCAAAATGTATTGCTTTTGGTTTCGGTGATAACTTTTCTCAGTTCTTAAGCATATTCCTCAGGGATCGCCCTAAGAGTTGTTGTGGAATTCAAAGTAAATGCAGGCTAATGCAAACCTTTTTTCTTTCTCCTACTCTATTACTTATAAATCTAAATGATCAACTTTAAATCCTACTGCTCTTTCATGAATGAGAGCAGCACTTGCCAGTTATTTCGATTCAGCAATTATTCCGACCTGCCGGTGAACAGTGGAACCAAAGTACATTTTTTTTCGCGGATCAATTCATATCTTAACAACTACAATAGTGAAAGTATCTTAATTTTATGTGAGCAGCTTTTAGAACAAACTGCTATTCCAATAAATTTTGGAGGTATAGGAGGGGGAGACGGTTACCAAGTACAGGGCTGCGTAAACAGTCTTGAAATGTAAATACGTCTTGCTTGTCGTAGCATGTATTATGCTAAACTAATAATAAATAATGTAGTTTAATAAGCAAAGCACGATTGATGTATGTGTATATGAGTTTAAGCAAGCGCACATACCTTATGTCAATGCAAATGTGTGTGCAGGAAAAAAAGGTCATACACACAACTTGTGTGCTTATGTACATGTATGACGTTTGTATACGCGCCCATGCGTATGAAGAAGCAAGCATGACAAATTTTTCCGTTACTAAGTATTTTCTTCTTTACTCCTAAATCTACAATAACTGAAACAAATGTCTTGCAAACAGTGTTGTTTAGCATTTGTTTTAGACGATTTTGTTGTAGTAAAGTTCTTGTAAGTGCTCTTGTGCAGGGGTCTAGTACCCACCACACAAAGCAATTATTATTTGGCCTATATCTTTAAAACTACAATAATGAGGCACGCTAAATTTGTTCTAACAAAATTTTGGTGGTTTAGGAGGGGGAGACGGATACCCCTCATACAAAGTGTTTATTTATTAATTAATAAACATAATTATTTTATATAAGAAACATCGAATCATCAACGAAATGCGTATACACAGTGTTTAACCAAGAAATCAAAAAAAAAAAATTATTTTTTTTCTTCACGCCCGCTTCTAATGAATTGCCTGCCATTGACTGACTTCGGATACGAATTATTCAAAAATAGATATTTGAACAAGTTTAAGAAATTAAGATGAAGGCACACCCATTATTGTTTAAATCATTATTATGTAAAAATACAACTTTGATCACGCGTGACTCATAAGTTACTCATGCATGACTCACGCGTAACAAATCATGACATTTGTATTTATATCTCTAGCACATAAAACAGTGATAAGAATAACAGCATTAAAAGTCTTAGGATGAGTGGTTAAGCGCTTATTATTGGCAAAATAAACGCGTGAGGCTATTACTAATTCGTGCATAACTTCTGAGGCGTACCGATATTCAGCATAAATTTTTATAAACTAACGATCATTTGTTCAGCTTTTAAAATAAAATTAAAATCTCTACCTAACGCTACAGTTACACGACCAAGATTTGCTTTCAAGTTTTTCACACATACTGGTAGTCAAAATTCGTTTAAATTGAAAGCTGTGACGTAGGCTGCACGCAATTTCCAAGCAAATTTATTTTCAATATGCCGTTGATAAAAAAACAGCTTAAGACAATAAAACTTCATGACTTCTATATAGATCTATAAACCACTATACATCATTATACTTTTTATTTTTGTTCCTGAACATATATATTTATTTAAGTATAATTAAAAATTTTCGGTGGAATATAACATTATTTGTAATAAAATAACACAAAAATACTATGTCGGCAGAAAATTTGAAAACAAAACGAAAAGTGTGCTCATTCCAATTGCTGTTAGTTGTTTTTTTGCTTATAAATTGAACACACAGTTGGAAAGAAAATTTGAAGTCAAAGTTGAATCAAATTCTAAAAGTATGAATGTATTAGTGAAAAAGTGTGAATGTATTGAAATTTGAAAGGCAAAACTTGATCGTGTAACCCTCAAGTAAATGAGCCCAATTTATAACTATTTACAAAATATTTCCATACTTAGAAAAAATATTCAGTGTTCATACATTATATATAAGAAGGGTACCTGATGGAAAATAGGATCAATTACATTCATGCTTTCGCAAAATTGCCGGCAGATTATATCTATACCTCTACATTCCTTTAGGTTTTTACGATGAAAAGGGCACCTTGGTAGCCTAGTAGGTAGTGTGCTAAGCTATTAGTGCGAAGGTCGCGAGTTCGATTCCCACCAAAGAATTTCGTCTATCAAAATAATTTAATATATAATTTGCAATTATACTTGCAACATAGAAAATAAAAGTTCACAAAATAAAAGCTTTTTGTAACTTTAAGGATAATAAATCCTGCATAAATTTTAAAAGCTTATCCCCGAAACAAAAAACCAAAACTCTCAAAAATTTTTAAAAATAAATAGCTCTACATTTGATTTTCCCATTCGACTACGTGTACTAAACATTTGGCAGCACTTTTATATTTTTTTGCGAACTTGGTAATAGTTCTTACATATTTCTAAACTTATCTAAACTTTATCTTGCTCTTAAACTATAATTTTGTTTATATGTTTTTATTTATATCTTAAACACTTATAAGTCTGCCCTCATATTATTGCGGCTTATTCCTGTTGTTGTTACTTACTTCGTTGTTGGGTTAGCCGGATTCGATTTTAGTGCCAAATCGCCATAACTTAAGTTGTCTTTTTCTGATGAGGCACACCACCAGGTGAATGATAGTATATTTATTTTTTATTTTTTCAGTAGTCACTGGTCACTGTAGTACATTTTTCTAGGTTGCAAGTACTAACTTCTGTATTGTTTGTAATTGAGAGAGCTGTATGTTTATGATTATTATTATTATTACATTTTTTCTCTTTTTGTTTTTCTTTTTTTTTTAGTGTGTAATAAATAATTTTGAAGTTTTTATTTTAGTGCTGTTGTTCATGTGATTATATTATTACAAGCACTGTGTTTATTTTAACTTTCTGTCTTTTTGTTCAAAAATAATAATTATTTTGTTTTTCCAACATGAGGTTGCATTTTAAACATCATTAATTATGTGTGAAGTGTATAATATATCATATTTAATAGAGTGTGAATTTTTAAGTTCACTTTATGCCCAGTTCAATTAAGCTTTCTAGGAATTATTCAGTTGTAGATTGTCATTATGCCAGCCAGCATGTATTTGCTATGATGTATAAGCGATATCTGGCGTTTTGAAATTGGGTGAGGATTTCGTGTGAAGTAGTGAGTGCGCTATGAAATCCTAGTTGATTTCTTGATTCTATTTTCTAAAATAGTTTGAGATTTCTAAAGCCACTGGCTTTGCTGATAAGCCAGCAATAATCGAAGTCTTAGAGGCCAAAATTTTTCATTTTATATTCGTGACATACGGCCAGCAGTGCTCCAAAATGATTGCCTAAAATTGGAAGTACAGAATGCTCGTCGTCAACAGCCGTATATCCGTTACAAAATTTGTATTATTATAAATATTTTTTTAAAATTTCAACTTCCCATTAGCATACTAAACTACCAGCATGTTTTAATTAAAACTTATACATTTTACGTATTAAGTTACACACATAAAATATCATCATGTTGATATCTTTTAATCATATCCCATTCAAAAACTTGAAGTTAATGACCCCAGATTGCTTCAGGGTGAGAAACAAATATTATCTTCCACAAGATTTATATCTACGCATGCTGACTCATTTGTTAAAAACTACAAACCATTTCACTGACATAATGCACAGTATTTTTTAAACCATTTGGACATTTAGCTGAAATCATTCTACAATTCCATGACTCAACTGCAGGCATAACTCTCCGATGATGCTTATGACGACAATCATCTTCATGATAATGATGATGATAATGATGACGAACCATAAAGGTAAAATATATGCAACTATAAAGCGACACTTTATATTCCACATGATAAAGTCATAAAGATAATACTAACAAAGCAAAGCAAAATAAAAAATAAAAAAAATTGAAACAACATGCTAAAGCTTTGCATTGACTGCATTCATCCAAATGGATAAAATTCAACTGAATTAAAAAAAAAAAAAAACAGGAAAATAACAAATTCAACACAAATGTAGTAGACAAACATACAGAATTGAAATAACTACAAGATCGTACAAATTTAGATGTAACTTTAGCTAAACAACAACGAAAAGCCGATCATAAACCAATAGACCCAATAAATATACAACATTCAACATACAACAGCGTACAAACAAACCAGAGTAGGTACAAATAAATAAAATAAAATAAAATAAACAAAGATGCACAGTTGCACATTACAGGCGGCAGCAGCGTATCTCATTTAGATGATCGCATACCATAAATTCAATAAACGACATTTAATGCTTCACTGACAATTTTGGCCAACAAACTGCAACAATCATACAATTGAAAAGGACGCGCCCACTACTACTAAACACACACACACACACACATATACATATATATATATATATATATATATATATATATATATATATATATATATATATATATATATATATATATATATATATATATTTAGTGCCACCACTGGGAAACACATTCATTTTTGCTTTATTTTGTTGTGTTGCTCAATTGCAATTCTAGTGCTCTGAATGCCAATAAATGTGCCACATGTTTCCAAGCATTGTGGAAACTAAAGCAAATGAGCAGCAATAACAGCCACTACAGGCTAGATTTCATTTTTTTTGAATTCATTACAGAAAAAAAAGAAAGAAAAAGCACAACTTTTGCATGATGTAGCACATTAGCTTACGGTAGCTGATTAAATCACGATCATCAGTCAAATAGAAACAAGCTGATGTGTGTGTGTGTGTGTCTGCATGTGTGTGAGTGGAAACGTAGACTAACCAGCAAAATTAAGCCAACATAATCCAGCAAGTTTAACTCATACATGCGAGCGTTTGAGCTACACTCAAAGGAAAGCACGTGTGTTTCACGATAAATTTCTTGATAATCCAAGACACAAACCAAATATATTAGCAGAGGACTGTTAATCTAGTAACATAGCTCTGTTAGACATTAAAAATAAAATTCTGGCAATATTTTTCAACCAAATAAACTAAAAAAAAACCGTAGAAAAAAATTGCTTTTACAACAACAAGTAAAATATTAAAAAATAATAATGAAACTTTAATTTTGTTTTATATATGAAAAACTTTCTTTGATTCCGAGAGAATGGAAAGCCTAAATTTTTCGGAACTTATGCATTTGGTGTCTTTTTATGAAATGCAAAGGTCTTACACTAACAGAAAAAACGTGCAAAAATCAAGATCAAAATCAAATTGAAATAAAATCACAAAGAATAAAATAACATTTTGTTTTTAAGATCGAATTTAAGATTGTAATCTTGAATAAAATCTCATTCTAAGATCGAATTCAAGATTTTGTTCTTAATAAAAATCTTAAATTAAAATTATATTCTTAAAAAATTATATCTTAAAATTAAGATTACATTCTTTATTTTAAGAATGCGTTCTTAAAGTTAAGGACCAAGTTCTTGACTTTAAGAATTCATTCTTAAAATTAAGAACTTATCAGAAATAATTTCTTATTCGGGCTTAATTTCAGTAATTTCAGCCACAAAAAAGTCTAGTATAATTTTTCTTCTCTTCTTTAGAAACTCATATTAATTAATAAAAATATTTCATTCAATAAGAATTGAAATGACTGAACTTAAGCAGAAATAAGAAATTATCTCTGATTAAAATTCACTACAGTTCAATTAAATCTAAAAATGTCTCATTAAGAATTTATGCATAAGTTTTTGAGATCTTCAATCTTACTGAACAAATTTCAAGATTGAAATATTAAGATTTCTGCAACTTAAATTCAAGAATTTTGTTCTTAAATCTAGATCGTAATTTTTCTCAGTGTAGCGTTAATATTTGCATTTTTCATAACAGTTTTAAATTGTCCTAAACTTTCAAATTTGAAATTGGCACTTCTATGGCTGAAGATGCTTACAATCCATGTTTTTTGTTCTTTTTTTTTTTTTTGTTAAACTCAATGGTCTTAAGTTAACACTTGCGTTTTACAGAAAATTTTAAAATGTTAAAATTTAAAGTTTCATTAACGGACGATTTTTGGGGCAGGGGAGGTATCTAGAGCGCTAAACATTTCATATGTTTTATCTAAATTCTCAAATTCACAATTTCGATAAAGGATGGTTGCTGGTAAATGACAGACTTAAAACATATCAGAGAAGAGCTTACGAGATGCAAGTGTAAACAATTGTTTTTAAATAATTTAATAATTTTTAGCTATCCTAGCAACACTGATAAACTCAAGAATAATCAACGTGCAACACACCAGTTTGCTCAAGGTGTTGGGATAATAAGAATGAATATTTTTCAAAATTGCTTTGTCTTATGTACAAGATATGATAATTTCTAGATTATAGTTTGTTTCTTTATAATTATTTGTAACATTACTTTATTCATGGGAAAACAAAGGCCAAAATTTATTCAATGTTAAATAATAAATGGTTTTCCCAGAAATAAAAGTGAAGTACATCACACACACACACATGCCACACAACATCATGGGTATTTCCAAATACATTTACTGCATTCAAAATATTGTACAAGTGCAACGGCATGGTCAGCATTCAAAAAGAATATAGTGTGAGTTTTGGTTGACACATGACACATCTTAGTCCCAAATCACACTATGCAAGTCTTATTGCTAAGCTGATTCGTTTCAGGGAGAGAGAGAGACGAGGGGAACGGCAACGTTTCTTTTCCCCCCGTCTCTCTCCCCTAACAAACTAATCAGCTTAGCAATAAGACTTGCATATTGTAAATTGGGACTTAGTGTACGCAGTCCCTTAAATCAGTGACTTCATGCAGTGGTATGTCAGTTTGTAAAACAGTTAAATGGTAGCGCACTACACAATAGTGTCCTGCACAAGATATATTATAAGAACTTTCAAGACATGAGGGATTTTTCAAATGCTTTACTAAAGAGAAATCTTATAAAACAAACGTTAACAACACTGTTTGCAAGAAATTTGTTTCAGTATTGTAGGTATAAGAGTAAAGAAAAAATCACTTCGTGACGGAAGAATTTGTGATACTTGCTTGTTTCTACGCATGAGCGCGTGTACAAACGTCATGCATGTATGTGTGTATGATTTTTTATTTTTCTGCGCACATGCAAAGGCACACACATGCATTAACATTAGTTGTATGCGGCTTATCACATAATAGCTTACCATCTACATATTACACACACACTCAAACGTACAATATGAAAAATAACAAGCATACACTAATCAACAGTACTTCTTTTGAGTGTTTTTTACGAACAAGCTGTCTTGGCGACATCGCTTGTTAACACTGATATACACGTACACCGATACAGCCATCGTGCTTCGCTTATAGTACGACAGCATTTATTATTGGTTTAGTATAATACATGCGACGTGAATACATTTAAAAATCATGACGTATTTACATTTAAAGACTGTTTACGCAGGTCTCTACTACCCAACACTGCACTGGCCATCATGCGTCAAGTTCTGTGTGATAACCTTTTCACATCAACTAAAACTCAATTATCAAATTAGAACAGAAGCAGCTGTATAAATTTTATATGGTTGCTGTTTCTCTTTCTTAAAAATAAAGCAACATTTTCTCTTTCTTTTCAGACAAAGCATATCATATATCATATGCTAAGTTATATTTCCTGCTAATAAATTTTCATTTCATAACACACAGAAAAAATATTAATGTAAAATCACCATGCAAAAATTTTGATTGCAAATCATATTAAATTTACATCAAATAATATGTTGTTTAATTGTGTTGGTGTTAGTTAGCTTTGCTTGTAGCTGCAGTACAATGACATCAAAGCAGATTCGGAGTTTTTGTTCTTTTAACCATAACTTTAATTTCACAAAAATTTCATGTTAGTTGATCAATTAAGTTATGTTGAATTAAAAACTTATTCATAACAATATTTATTTAAAAGCAAGTTTTGTAAATAAAAACGTTTTTTTCCTTTTGAAATTTGTATGGAAAAGATATTTTTTGAAACAAATTTTCGTTATTTTTCATACAAATTTGAAACGTTTACAAACGAAACTTTTTACAAAATCTGCCTATTAGTGTAAACGCATTGACTAAAACGCAATGAGTTCTAGCTCAAATCTTGACCAGAGAAGCCAGCATACAATCATTTCCATGATGAACGTGCCAATGCACACAATAACGTTAGTTTAATAATTAATAAAATGCAATGACTACATTTAATTGAATTCATGATGTTTCAACTTGAAATAACTTTAATGCAACATGATTCTTCATTTTGATTTAACATTACTACAACTTTTAAATCAACATAAAATAAAGTTATTTCAAAAGAAAAGATTTTCTTTGAAGTTTACTGTAAATCATATTGAATTAACATGAAATACCTATGAAGCAAAATCATTAAAAATCTTAAATTAACCTGGTTACCGTTGATTTTAATGTGAAATTTTTCTGTGTGTCATGAACATGAAAATTATTGTTTTCTCTATGAGAGGGCAACAAATTTTGCATTTATTTTTTAGAAAAGAAAATGGTATTAGAACACGCCCGATACTTTTGAAATCCATGCGTACTACATAGTGATAGTAGTGCCTGATCCTAGCGCAGTGACCAAAAACTCTTATGTCTGCGTTTTTCCCAATTCAATTTCATACTTATGCTTTAAGCTGAAATTTAGTTAGAGTAAAGAAATGAGCATCTCATCAAATTTTCCATCTTCTTGATTCATTTCAATTCACCATACAATCCACTTCACTGTAAAAGAAAGTAATTAACAAAAATATGTAGTTTGATTAAAATTTTTTTTCAGTGTATTTTCTGTATTATACCTTTTTCTGGATTGTCTTTTGGCTGAATTTACAGCGAATTTTTAAGAAGTAATGGCTCGTCAAATGGACTCTATTTACCCAGACAAATGTGACATTTTAGCCAGGCGTACAAACGATGATTGTCGCCAAAGATAGTGCCATGGAAAATTACAATTTTGCCAGAACAAAACTAAATTAGAAGAAAACAGTGCCTCTGCTAAAAAAAAAGGGTACCTAATATACATATGAAAACTCATCCATTTGCTCTCAGATGCTAGCTAGCAATATAATAAAAATGTGCTGCACACTCGTATGTCAAATATAAAATTGATGGAAAAACAATCATGTGCGTAAAGGTGAGAGCTTGATTGGGCTTGGCGTTAAAACCAATACATAAAAATTTAATAGAAATAATAGAATTAAACTAAAATGCTTAAACCAGCGGTTAGCTACTGTTAATGCCACTCATTGATTACAGGCAACATAAGTTAAGAACATACTCTTCGCGCTGCATATTCCCTGCTGCCAAAGCGTAGCGTACGTATCGTATGGTGGATTGTCAATATTTAATTGTTTCTAAGACTAATCGCTGGTTTCAAATCAGAATTTTAATTTTTTTTGGCGCAATTATCGTGTGTTAACGATCTATGCAACTCAAGCATACAAACCATAAATCGTGCAACAACAATTTATGCCACAAAAGCAACAAGGTGTGTTGGAAAATATGAAAATATGTTAGGATTGGCTTTTGCGTACAACTATCGATCAATTTATCTGTGGAACGTGTTTATATGGTGGCATGTTAAGAAAATTGATCTAGTAAACATTTTTTTTTAAAAGAAAATGAGCTTGACATTTAGACCTGAACTAACGCGTTTTATGGAGGCGGGATGTTACCAACACCAGCACCAAATGTGTTGTGGTTATAATAAATTACTTTAATAATAAGATAATCTAGGCGTCTAATTAATGAGATCTGCCTTCGTTTTCTGCATGAACTAGGCTGTACAGCAAGTATATGGTGTAATGAATGATAAGGCTTGGGCACCAAACAGCATTTGGCCAAGTCTGGGCCTTTACATAAAATTTTCATATGTGTAAAATATATGTGCATATTTTTTTTAGCTGTCATTTGCACGACTTTGAGAAGGTCGTACGTGCTGACTGCGGCGTCTTATTTGCATGTGACATTTATAAAAACATTTAACTGTTAAACAATTTTTTTATTTTTATATTCTTGTGTTAAACAAACAAAATTCAAAGGAATTTCGAAAAAAAACAAGTTAAAGTTTCTTGGCACGTATCAGTGACCAAGAGCGGATTCAGATTATTCTTGAAATAAATATGTGTGTATAAGTATTTGGGTAAATTGTAATATAATTTTTGCATTAAACCAAAAATCTAATCCAGAGGTTGTTTGCTTAAATGCTCATATTTTTAATTTGGCAAAACAATTCTATTTGAGTTCAATTTAGAAAGATGAATGTCCGAGAACGAAGCGATACTGATTTGGCGGCGGCGCACTGTGGACCATTTTACGAGGAGGCGGCCAAAACTCATTTTTTATGGTCACTGGTTGTAAAATGTTTAAGGTTCAATCGAAAGTAGACGTTAGTGTGCCTTGGGAGCCAAAAAATTAAAACTTTATTTCAACTTTATCACGGTGAACAGGGTAACTCAAAAATAACATTTTCAGTATTTTGCTAAAATGAGAAATTTCTTAGTAAACCTTTGAGTTTTAAACATCTATAACTTTTTGGTTTTATCAGATATTCAATCGAAGTAAATTTTATATAATTACCTTAATTGTAAGCTATTAGTACTACAAAAATAAGGTGTTTATAATATTTAGAAATTGTTATATACATTTTTTTTTAAAGGTACAAATATTCCTAAACTCTCCCACTTAACAGATTATAACTTCCACAGGTCAAAAGGGAACAAAAAAAGATTAGAAACTTTTGTAGCCGAAACTCTCCTCTAAACATCTATGCCCCATTGTATACCTGGGACGATCTAAGCGTGAGCAGAGAACAATTTTTTCTGACACAAATTCGAAAGTTTTTGCAAAATTTTAGTAAAATAGTTAAAAACAATGTTTTTTCTGTAATGCTAGTTTTTGATGTATTTTATTTTTTATTTTTTTTGTCATCAAACCTCTTTTATTATGAAAGTTGGTCACTAAAAATATCTTGACAACAAAGTAAAGTAAAAGTATCTACTGACTTGCGCTGAAGAAAACTCGGCGTCGCACAGTGTTGTGAGGCGGCCAAAAATAGTATAATGGAATGCTTGAAACCCGAAAATATTTTAATGCTATTTAATAGTACACACTCTGACTAAGCAAGTTGGGAAAGAATTAAATAAAAATTTTATGTTTTGCCGAAGTTACAGAGCTTCGAATTTGTACTTTGCAAACAAGTTCAATATTTTTTTTAAAGTAAGGAAAATTTGCATGTGCTTAAAAGGTCTGAAAAGGTAAATTAAATCAATTTACGTAAAAAACTTTTTACTAAGTTATTTAGTTTAACATGATTTTAATATGGAAACGCAATTTTTTTTTTTTTTTTTTTTTTTTTTGAAATATTTATGACAATATGAATACAGTAATGAAAAAGATAACAAGAACAAAATAGAAATAATTTTTGGGTAAAATCACAATTTTCGGCAGAAGTTAAAAAAAACATCTCGATATATACCGCAGAACTTTTTATGTTATTTAATAGAATAAATACGGAAATAAATCCATGCAGGATATACAAAATTCTATAATTAGACAATAAAATGAATCCCCAAATCTGGGAGTTGATGATGATATTGATGACTATGACAGCGTAGATTCGCACGTGGAAGAAGATATTTTTTGCCATTAGACAACAGTATATTATTCACGTCCTTGCTCCGATTTGAAAAAAAAAATATTAAGTGCAGATTAAGCTTGCTATAATTGACTCATTTTAAGATTTATTTAGGATGTTTTAATTTTTTTTTTAATTTTTCGAACAAAGATTTTGATAAAATCTGGCCAAACCTTTTAGTGTGTAAAATTCAATAAATATAAAAAGTTTAATTAAGCTCGAACCTTTTTCCTATACCTTATGACATATGTTAATTTCAGGATATATGGAAAGGATGCGAATCCTTGCACAGCAATTTTTAAAATTTTATATTTGGTTACCTTTTATCAATTAAAACATTTGAGCCGAATTTCAATATTTTTTTACAATAACTCTTTCTACTTTTGACCGCTCGTTATATGAAAACACGACACTGTGCGTCGGCTACTGACAAATAAATTCGTCGGCGTCTAGTGTTTGTTGGCTAAAAGTCGGCTTATTTATTTTATTTTCTTTTATTTTATTTGATTTCATTTAATTTAATACATAAGTTTGATTTATGGTATTTAATTTATTTTATTTTATTTTATTTATTGTATGTTATTTAAATTTATTTTATGTATAATCAGAAATAATTTTTAGTCAGGCTTAAGTTCAGTAATTTCAATTCTTTTATTGAATGAAATATTTTTATTAATTAATGTGAGTTTCTAAAGAAGAGAAGAAAAATTAAATTAGACTTTTAAGCTGGGGGAAATACCGATATTTTTCTGTGCAGCAACGCACTTTATCAGCACCCTAGTCTATCTACTTGGGTAGAGATTGTTATTAACATCAGCTACAGCGTTGTCAACTCGGCGCTTTTCGCACCGTTTTTAGTGCTTTTTGAAATTTTTGACGCGAAAAATTTTGAAGGTAGTGCTCGGTGCTTCTTTATCCTAATTTTTGGTGCTTTTTATTTCTTGGCGGTGGCACTAAACCCAAAATTCAAAAAGAATTTTCCTTATATAAAATATGTATATATTTTTGTTTGAAGAAGTCTAACATTTAAAAAACATAAGCACTGAAGTTAAATGGAACATTTCAAAATATTCTAATAAGAGTGTACAAAACTTGGTTGATGAAATACGTGCATTTTATTCTCAAACTTTCACATTTTAAGCATAATTAATGGAAACAGTGTTTTGCCACACGACAAAGAAGACATAATGCAAGTATAGTCCAATAACGAAATATTTTCTAGCATATACTGTAAATAGAGAATAATTCACTTAATGCAATGGAGAAACTTTGATTTCGCTATCGAGTTTTAGGCAGAAATAAAGTCTTATAACGATTCATTTGATATAAACTCGTTTGGGGCATTATCGAAATTGTATTCCCATCGAACTTCAACGTTCAAACGCAGAAGTTGATCACGTTTTTACCTTTATTACTTTATTTAAGTCTCAAATACGTAAAAAATTGTCTATACACTTGGCTTTATATAAAAGCGGTCTGAAACGAGAAAATTGTGTTACATATTTATAACCTACTTCGTTCCTTTTTTCTAAAATAATAGTACATATAATTTAAGTTTATATAACTTGGTTAACTTGCAAATTACTTTTTTTTTTTAATTTTGTAACTTTGTTATTAATATTGCGTTTGCTGTGAAAGAATGTTTTTACAGCATTGTTTAATAATAATTAAATTTTGAAAGTCTTGACTTTAAAAAAATTAACTACTACTCCCATCGAGTTGAAAATCTAATCAGCAAGTCAAAATGTCTTGCCAATTGCTGCTAATTTGACTAATTTCATTTAAATTTATAATTAAATTTTTTATAATAACTTAAAAAGGTTTCATTAAATTGATTTTAGAATTCACTGATTCTCATAGAATCAAAATGTGTATCGGATGCTTCAAATTTGAAGTTTTAGGGATAAAATGCAAGGTCAACCGATTTCTATATTTTTTATATACAAAATTTTTTTATAAAACAAAAAAATTTTAATTTAGGGTTTTTTTTTATTTAAATTACGCGTTTTTTTCCTGGTTTCAGTGCTTTTTGAAATTTAAAAGTTGACAACGCTGATCAGCTATTTAACGTAAATTCTAATGAAACGGAATGTGAGAAATGATTGTTTTGTACAATTATTGATTTACCTTTGGTAAATACATATGTAAGTATCACTATTTATTTCCCCTGTTTTTCCATATTTTCATTTTTCTATTTAGGTTAGCACGATGTTATATTACTCTACCCACGTATGTTTAACTATTCTTGCTTATCTTTTACGATCATCACATTAATTATTTTTACTTATTCGATGTACATACATGTAAGTATTATAGTAGTGGATATTATGTTAATTTTGTTTTTGCTTTCTACAGTTTATTTGACTCTCCAACATTTGTGATTGCCAAGTGAACAGTGATTGCCAAGTGAACATATTTTTGTCACGTGCCCATGATGAATTAAGTGAGACATTTTTAGATTTTAATTGAGCTATAGTGAATTTTTAATCAGAAATAATTTTTAGTCAGGCTTAAGTTCAGTAATTTCAATTCTTTTATTGAATGAAATATTTTTATTAATTAATGTGAGTATCTATCTATCTATTATTTTATTTTATTTTATTTTTTATACTATTTTATTTTCTGTTACTTCGTTTTTATTTGCTTTTCTTTCTATTTACATATGTAATTTAGTTTTATTTCATTTTATTTTACTTTAGTTTATTTTATTTTACTTTATTTTATTTTATTTTACTTTATTTTATTTTATTTTATTTTATTTTATTTTACTTTATTTTATTTTATTTTATTTTATTTTATTTTATTTTATTTTATTTTATTTTATTTTATTTTTTTTACTTTATTTTATTTTATTTTATTTCATTTTATTTTATTTTATTAAAATTTATTTTATATAATTTTTATTTTAAGCAATTAATTTTATTTTAATTTCTTTTGTTTAAATATATTTAATTTTATTTGACCTCTTTTATTCTCTTTTTTGTTTGTTTTTTTTTATATATATTTTTTATATATTTATATTTTATTTTCCCATTTGAGTACCTCGCCAAATATCTTCAAATATTAAAACTCCTAAACTTTAAGTAAGGAACGAACTTCAACAAGATGCCACGCTAATTAAAAAGCTTTGATCCTATTAAACATAGTCTCCAATTTCGATTAGCAATAATTTTCATTAATAAGTTTTACACCTGAGACTTACAACAGATTTGTAGCTAAACATACATACTTACAAACCCTTAATAAACTGCATTAAAACTTTAAGTGAAACTTCTTTAATTCCCAAAGTGCTTAATAATAATGTATTAAATCCGAATGAAAGAAAACAAAACAACAAACTTTTCTCATTTCAACTTTTTCTGATAAAAAGCTTAACATAATTATAATTAGAAATTTATATTATAAATGTAAATTTCACTAAGAAGAAGAAAAAAAAACCAAGTAACTAAATGGAAATCTACAGAAAAAAAGTAAATAACTAAACACAAAGAGAAAAATCTAAAACAAG
The DNA here is from genome assembly GCA_949987645.1 of Tachina grossa. NCBI lineage: Eukaryota > Metazoa > Arthropoda > Insecta > Diptera > Tachinidae > Tachina > Tachina grossa. Next base: position 198,193,035 of record OX465274.1, on the reverse strand, counting down.
AGTCTGTGACATAAGAAGACAAGTTGAAATTTCCATTAGCGCCTTATCATAATTGCAGCATTAATCTGCGCTTCCAACTTCAGCATTACGAGTACGTTTCATGATTTTACAAAATTCAAATATTCAGAAACACTCACACGCACTCACATGCAAACATCCTACTATAAGAGTTAAAATGCACACATATGAATAGAAATCTTGGGCTGCAGGAATATGCATTAATGCACTTCTGCAGACCTGCTGGTGATGTACCAAACACTACAACATTCCTTTGGCAAACCAATGTCTCATAACTATTTAACACCAAAACATAACAAAAATAAAAGTAATAAAAAAAAACCAAAAAAGGAGAGAAACACCAACTTACATGAAGCACACACGTAATGAGACACCGGAGACACGTTTGTGGCAAATTTTGTGAACTTGAAATGTGAAAAATATGCAAAAAGTGTTTAATGCTTATTTCACAGCCCCAAACTCTTCCGCCAGCCAACGAGCGAGCAAACGACCGACCATTCAACTGACAGTCTGTCTTCTGTTGGTGAGTTGATTGTGAGGGCAGCAGAATTACGAGTATATTTTGGTGGCGGCGTGTAGCATTTAAAGTTCAGTTGCTATAAAAATACAATATCCTTATACCTTTAACTGGTAGAAATCCAAGCAAAGACCAAACTACGACAATAATTATGTTTGGTCTTTGGTCTGCTTACAATTAACAATTGCCACAGTCAACTTTTAGCTGCCTGATTATCATGACAGTCCGCTGATTACTTGAATTCTGGCAACAAAAAAGAACTAAAGAAAAAAATTCCCAAATAAAGAATATATGGTCATAAAACGAAAAAAACAACAAACGTCAAGAAATATCGTTATTATTTGCTGTGGAATGAATGCAAGAAAAAAATATATCTAGAATCACATTAAAATTAAACTTAACAATACAAAAAAATCAATACCTTGCACTTGGGAACAGTTTCATACTATTGTGGTCAACAAACCTTCAATTTTTAGATGAAAGACCTCTCACGGGCTATTCACATATTGCATGATTAACGTGACTAGATGGTTTTTTGCAAAAAGCGGGACATGATTGATCAAAAAGCAAGTTACATTTCATTATTGTCGGGTAACTGAGCCCTTTTTTCTAGTGTTTGCGTTATTGAAGCGTATAAAACGTATTAAGGACCATAATCTGTTAGTACTAACCCAACCCCCATAACAAACTATTTTGACTTACCTGCAGACTATAGAACAAGATTTGTTATAATAAACAAATGTACAAATGAACTCATTTTCAAATAAAAAATTAAAAAAAGTACATAAGGGTACACGGGTACCCGGGATAAATAAACAAAAATATTTATGAACAAATATATAAATAAATATCAAATGTCGTTCGTTGGTAATCGCATCAATTGAAAGCGGCTGCACCACTTCGGATTTTTTTTTTTTTTTTGTGACACCTCCTATATAAATTTTTTTAATTTTGAAATATCCTTCAGCAAGAAAAGTGAAATTATGTGTGAGTAACAATTTTTGTAATGTGCGTTGTCTCGCAAAAAAAAATTCGAATTAGGCATGTGGATGTGACATCTCCAATAAAGAAACAGAATAGAGGTTATAGCTATGCTACTTAGCTATATAAAACAAACTTAAGGCCATTATTACAACTTAAAGTTAGTTAAAAGTAGGATTTTATCGGACGTATAAAAAGCTTTCCATTAATGCAAATTGGATTTAATTTACTAGGTAGGATGAACTTCCCTGTAATTTATCGCTCACTTTAGGTTAAAGTCAAATTTTGCAAATGATAAAGTTTTTATACGTCCGATAAAATCCTACTTTTAACTAACTTTAAGTTGTAATAATGGCCCTTAATGTAATGAATAACAATGCAATAAAATTATATTATATGATGATGGCAAATTCGCCTCAAATATTTCAATATGATTTAATATATTTTCCATTATTTTCTTTACTAGTGGCGTACGATTAAATTAATTTATTGTTTGTGACCGGTGGCGGCTGTTAGCCGGCTTACAGCTGATCGGCTGTGTTCTCTAATCTGTGTTCATGTGCAAAAACAATACAAAAAACAAATTGAGCAATCATTCTCAATATTCTTGTTTTGTTTTTGTTTTACTCACTTCAAAGCCCGAAACAAAGCAAAATCAAACAATTTGTTGCATTTATTTTCGTACTCTGCTTTTAAGTACAAAAAAATCAAAACAAAAATAAATTTATAACGGTAATGCTCCTAGTGTCGACTGTTTTTGTTAAGAAAATCACGTCCTAACTCCTGCATCGCGCAATAAATAGCACAGCTATAAAAATATTTTCTTTGAAATATCTAGAAAAGGTAGAACCTTGAAATATTGTGAGGATAGCTCTGTTGATATTGTGTATTGTCTCTTTAAACAATTTAAGAATTAAACAAGCAGGCGTGGCGTGGTGCCTGCCATATAGTGCAAATTTTCGAAGTCTTAAAAAAATACTACCGCATCGAACTTGCTGGTTTGCTTACAGCGTATTACTGATCGTCTACAATTAGCTATTTTGCTATTAATTTTTTAATAAACTTAGTTGGCGTGGCACTTCCCACATAGAAGCAATATTTGCTTAAAGATAACCTAGAAGCTAAGGGTCGTATTCAAAAAAACTTAACAAAGCTTTGAAAAGCAATGTTAAGTAAAGTTGTATTCAAAAAAATTATTATATCAAAATTCTAAAGTAGGCACCTACGTTTGTTACGGCTACTTTAAGTTGATATTTCCAAAATGTGTATTTTGTAGCTCAAATATTTTTGTTAATATAGCACATGTTGATTCATGTTACATCTGAAAATGAAGCTAGAAGTACTAGCTAGCTCTTATCTTAAATTTATTATTTTTGTCATGTGATGGCAAACATCACTAAATTATCCAACTGATTCGAAATACATAGCAAAATCCATAAAAAAAATATTAAAATAAATACAATTATACAAAAATGTTTTAGTGATGTACATTCAAACAAAACAAATCGAAAAAAGCTGGATATTCAAATACTCATTTCGTTCGAATAAAATAAATTGAGATAATTTTTCTATGTTCATCATATTTTTTAGTTTTACTTCATAAAAATGTTTATCTGTTTTGCTTCCATGTCAGAAGCTTAACTTCAAGATAATAAAAATGTATATAATAAAATAAAAAATTATTTGAATACTCGAATGAAATTGTATTCGATGTTGTACATCATAAGCTGTGAAATGGTTGTTGAACACGGTGGTGTTACCAGAATTTATTATTAAATCACAAAATAATTAAAGTTGTCTTTTGAATACAATTTCTTAACAAAGCAATGTTAGCCTTAGAGTGCTTGGTAACTACTATGAACTTTAAAGCTCAAGTAAAATATTTTTTTGATTAAGGCTGTAATTTTTTAATATCTTGGAATATGCTACAAAAACAAATTTTAAATTCTTCTAGTATGCCGATGATAGAAAATAATCGGGATTCGACAAGTGAGCATTACAATTCAAATTTCGAAAAAAACGGGATAAAGCGGTATAGAAATTCGAAGCGGGATCGACCTAAGAAAAGTGGGATAATCCCGCGCAAGGCGAGTTGTTTGCTCAGGTTATACACGACGCTATTTTTGGAGATCTTTATCTTGATTATTAATTCTTCATTCAATTCAATGCTAAGATCACTAGTGACCTAAAATTCATATATAATAGGTCGTATGGGTTGGGCTCTTACGCTAGGATTTACTTTGAGCAGCTCGGACTATAAGGCTAATGCTAGATTGTGTGATTCAAAATTCAATTGTGTTTTGTGTGATAAAATTCTCTCTTTCTGAATTACGAAAATAAATAAATATAAACTTTCCCTTTCTGAGTATTCGTTAATTAAAATATTCAGTCAAACTACTTCTCGAATAGAAGTATGTAGAACTCTAACCATTTTCGGTTGCAAATACAAAACTAGATTTCTCTAGGTGAGTAGCCTTGATGTAGAATTTTATGCTCAAGGCATTTACAAATTGCCATAATATTTCGTTTATGTCCCATTGTGCAATAAACATATACATCTACATATATTTATCATGCATACCTCTATATATATTCTCATATCAATAGCCGTCCATTTCTATAGACGACAAATATCGTTAAGTAGTTACTGTTGTTAGAGACCGAAAGCGATTTGCTATAGTTAGTTTGCTTGCCATGATGGTTTTCTTACATTTAAATTGAGTGTGATGTTAATGAGCTTTTGATGAAGTTTTGATGTTATTGTCGTTTCGTTTAGTTTTTTTCCTCTACTGCTCTTAGCTTTTTCGTTTATATATTAGTTATTCATCTTTTATTTCATACTTGTTGGAGGACAACAGTTTGGCCTGTTTACTTAATTTTTTTGTCTACATTTATTTGAAATTCTTTATTAGTTGGGTCGTTTATTTTGTCCAAGAGGTAGAGTAGACTTCATTGTATTGATTTGTTAATTAAGGTCTTGATTTTTTATGATTAAATTATTCAAAAGCAATTTGTGTTGAGATAATGTTAAGAGTTTCTCAAACCAAAAGAAAATACGAAGAAGCGGTTTATGGGCAATTAAGCACTTATGCCCAGGCGAGCTTAATAGTTAATTAAAACTCAATATGGATTAAATGGGTTTTTAAGCCATTTTTGGGTGTTTTTTTTTTAGTTATAATTTATTAGCTGTTAGTTGTTATGAAGAAAAATGTCTCATGAGAATAATAATAATAATAATAATATTTTTTTTTTAAATTTAAATTTAAATATTATATTAAAATATTCAGATTTTAAGATAGTGTCTCTGTGTAAAATAAGAAGTCAGAGGAAAAATTGTGGCATGTGATATTGATCGAGGGCTTAAATTATATTTTTTAAAAGTGTTTACATTGGGAATATTTTTAAAGTTCGATCGCTTTCGAATGTTATAAAATAAATATTTTTTTTACTTTCATAAAAAATATTTACTGATTCGAAGAATTTGATTACTGAAAATTAAATTTTGTTTCTACTGTGTTTGGAAAAGGGCAAACAAATCTTCCTTTAACTTCCAAGCACTTATAATTGCCAATTATTTCGTTTATTTCAAAGTTATTTAACTGCTTAACCTAGACTTCAAAAGCAAGCAAAAGGCAAAAAGTAATTTCCGTTTAAATTCAAACGTATTAAAATAATGTTGAATAACATTTAATTCTATTACTACAACAACGCACAAGAAATCAAGAAAAAATAATAACAACAAAAGAGAAAAGTTAAATGAAATAAAAAAAAATGTTCACAGTCCAAAAATCTAAAAGTCATAAATCACCGCAAGTGCCAAAGTATACCAGAAATATAAAACATGTAAGAAAAAAACTTCAAATAAGAAATTTTGAGAAAAAAATCCATCCCTTTCCCCAACCACAATAAGGAATGGAAAATCCTTTTTTCATATACAGGATACTTATCAATTGAGATTATATACAATATTTTGGCTTTTCCATTTTTAATAGGAATAAATTTTTGGAAGAAATAAAAATAACAACAAGGACAAGAAAAAAATCTCCATAATATATGCTAGAACACATCCTGTACACAATTTGTAAAGACACGTATCCAGCAGAGTAAAAGGATGAGCGAAAAGGATATATATGCATAAAGTTGGTGGATAAGGTCCATGTAAGGAGTTTACAAATCTCTGCAGTGAAATGAGTACACGAACAACATATATTTTTTTATTTCTTTGTTGTTTATACATTTGAAAATCTTTAAAAATTTTGATAGTAGATTAGAAACAGTTTATGAGAGTAGCATTTGAAATAAATAATGAAAGAAATATAAGCTACAGCTAAAGCTCTGAGCTAGAAACATTTTTAAAGTGTGTGAGAATGTCCCTTCCCACACATTTTTGAAAGTAACGCTCACAATTATATGTAGTTATTATATTTCTTTAAAGGTTCAAAAATTAACAATTACTTTGCAAGAGAAGTATCATTACACAGAAAGAAATATCATCGAAATGCAACCAACAAAACAAATTGTTAACATTTAATTTTAAAATTAACAATCATCATTGTTTATATAACAAATTTAAATTTTTGTAGTCAATTAAATTACTCAACAAAATTATTTGTTAAATTATATCATAATGGAATGAGCACATGTAGAAAAAACAAGAAATCATATTTTGTGTGTATTCATCATTTGCGTATTTACTAAAGTGTTGCTCTTTAGCTGAGAGGTAAGTGAGTCAGTTTATTAGTGTTGATGTTGCCGGTTCAACTCCGCCCAAAGACGTTTAGTGTTTTTCGCAGACAAGCAAAAAATCATTTCGAGGATTGTGATTGCGTATAAAAAGCTTGTTAATATAACAATTATGATGCAGAAATTCAACAATTCACATTTTTAATATAAGAATAACTTTAATTGAAATAACTTTGAAATTTAACAAAAATAAATGTTGAAAAAAAAATCAATTTCAACAAATTATTTGTTGATATATTTAATTGAAAATATTTTTAAGATTTTCCTTCAACTTACAATTTCGTTAATTGTATTTACAAAAATCGTTGTAGGTTCAAAATCAATTACATATTTAATTGATATAACAAAAAAATTAATTGTATTTTCAAATTATTTTTTTCTGTGTATTCCCACAACGACCCACAACAATCTTTAGCTTTGTAGAATAATTTTTCAAAAAAGTGGCATTAACTTCAGGATATACTACTTACATATAAATACATTATGATTACATTGTTATGTTACTTTTTCAATTTTTTTTTTTGTTTGTTAATTTTTCCATTAATTTTGTGATTGTCAAAAAAATAAAAATTTAATAAATCCTTCATGGATTCAATATGTTTAATATATCTGTAAAGTTGTTTGTACTTTATTTAGTTGCTGTTTGTTAAATATTTCCTTTTTGATTTAAAAATTATGGTCACCGTATACATGCATGACGTTTGTATACACGCCCATGCGTGTGAAGAAGCAAGCATCACAAATTTTTCTCGCACAAAGTATTTTCTTCTTTACTCCCATACCTGCAATAAATGAAACAAATGTCTTGCCAACAGTGTTGTTTAGCATTTGTTTTAGAAGTTTTTCGCTGTGGTAAAGCATTTGGAAAATTCTTCATGTTTTAAATCATCAGTTATTATAATGCTTCTGGAATCCAGAAGCATTATTATAACTGATGTTTGTGTGTTCTTTGCAGACTAATCCGTACAAGCATCAGAATTAAACCAAACATAAATTAAATATATGCAGAAAATATGATCGACTTAACATTTCAAAGCAAAATTGCTACTCGCAATTTTTAACATAAAAGTTTTGAACGTACCCTTATACCTAAAACTTAAAGGTAACATGGTGCAAAACTTAAATGCAGTTCGAAGAAAAATTAATAGAAAAATTATTTAAAAAAAAATATTTAAATTATTTAAAGAAAATATTTTTTTTATAAATTGCAGAAAGTGCGCTAAAAATTTTCTATTACACGACCTTCGCCACCACCACTACGCGTCGCCAAACCCTCTAGTCAGCCTAGAATCATGTGTCGCTATCTCAATACTATTTCTCAAGCGACAATTGCACTAGTTACAATATCGGCTACTTTTCTTTTATTTCTTTTATGTGCGAGTAAAGATACGTTAGAGACAACATTTATAGTATATTTCTGGTGAAATTGTCAATAAACGCGTCAATATTTTGTTGTTCTTTTTTATTATGCTGTGCAATAATATTAAAAAAATATATGTAGACGAGGGTTACTAAAATCTACTAGTGAATCTTTGGTTCGAATATCCCCACATGGTCGTAAAAGAACTACCTTCCTAATAGTGCTAAAGTCTACTGGTATATTTTGAATGACAACCCTGTGTTAATCAGTAGTACTATTGACTATGTCACTAGAAAATCACTATAATTTTACTATTGACAACAAGCGAGGAAATATCGATATTGTAGACTAGAGCCCCTAAAATTTACTAGTGAATCTTTATTGTCAATGTCTCCAGGTAATCTCAAAAGAACTACTTAGTCAGTAGTGGTACAGTCTAGTGGTGGATTTTCAATAACAAGCTAATGTTAAATGTCAATAGATGATTACATTGGCTGGGGTACACCTGGTCAGTAGTACTACGGACAATGTCACCAGTAAATTATTACAATTTCACTATTCGCACTTTCTGCACTTTAGACTATACATACATACCCATACATACATGTGTAGATACACATGTATGCCAACAAAGCTACCAAACCCTCTAGTCAGCCTAGAACCATATGTCTCTATGTCAATATGTCTCCAGCGACAATTGCACTAGTTAAAATGTCGACAACTTTCCTTTTTTGCGCGAGTAGATATACGTTAGAGACAACAGTTCTAATATATTTCTGGTGATATTGTCAATGAACGTGTCAATAGTATATTTTTATTTTTTATTATGCTGTGCAATAATATTAAATAAATATATGCAGACGAGGGTCACTTAAATCTACTAGAGAGTCTTTGGTTCAAATATCTCCATATGGTCGTAAAAGAACTACATTCTCAATACACCTAGTCAGTACCACTATTGACAATATCCCTAGAAAATCACAATAATTTTACTGTTGACAACGAGCGATGAAATATCGATATTGCAGACTAGATCCCCTAAATTTTACTAGTGAATCTTTGGTGCCAATGCCTCCATGTGGTCCCAAAATAACTACTTAGTCAGTAGTGCTACAGTCTAGTGGTGGATTTTCAATGACAAGCTGGGATACACCTGGTCAGTAGTACTACTGACAACGTCACTAGCAAATCACCACAATTTCACTATTCGCACTTTCTGCAGGGAAGCGACAGGAAATATTACACTTGATTTGGTTTTTCTTATTTATTTAAGTTGTTGTAAAATCTTGTAAACGCAAGTATTTTTTGCTGTTTATTTAGTCATCTCGAATTTTTTTTACATTTATTGTGAAATATTACCATATTTTTACTTTAAAAAATGAATACGTCAAAAAAAGAATTTTTCGAAGGAAATTGAACGAAAAGGGTTGGTCAAATGGGAGGGTTCAATGTTCAAAGATGTTTGTACAATAGCTAGAAAATGATTTTGATACAGGACGGATTTTTTTTTAAATACAGTGGAGCATGGTAATAGCGAATAGCAGTTATAAAGAATTATGGCGTATAAGGAACAAGTTTCCATTAATATTTCTTACAAATCGGTAAAAATATTTAATTTTTTTTTTTTAAATTTGTTAATTTTATTGTTTTAATTATGAATATACATATAAAAAACTCTCAGAATAACTTTTTATGAAGATATTTTTGACCAACTTCAAAAAAAGGAGGAGGTCTCTATTTTTTTTTGGTGTTACTTCATAACTCGGCACATTTAAGACCGATTGTAAAAATTCTTTTTTTTTTGTCTGAGAGGGTATAGCTTCCCATTGATTCTGTTATACAAAAGGGGGCGGAGATGTGCCCACAAATTTTTTTTTAATATATTTTATAATATTCTACTTATTTGATTGCTGCGCAACCTTTAAATCACATTTGGTTCCTGTAATTACACAACTTGAAAGTTGAAAAACTGGCCGGGATTACGCCCATTAAAATTTATTTTAATATTTCACGCAGTTCTACTAAACCGATTTTTACAAAATTTACCACACACCTTGAGCTCTAAAATGGACATAATCCTCCATTAAAAAATGGGCGGAATCACGCTCACTAAAATGTAATATTTTATTTTAAGAAGCACGCCGATTAAGACTTAGTTTTATAATTCACGTACTTCTTCTTGTCTTCTTTTATCAGATCTTTGCATTGAAGTCGGTTTTCTTTTTGACAGAAAGAATTATTTGTAATAATAATGCAAGTGGTCAAAATTTGTTCTTTACATTAATGAAACGTTATTTTAAAAAGATTTGTATTTTTTAAGATAAAATTAATTAGTTGGTTTAAAACGTGTATTCTGGTTGCAAGGAACTTCTCCTGTATCAAATAAACTTACCAGATTCCTTAGAAGTTCGCTTTAAACGAGCTCAACTGTACTATAATTCACATCACATAACAGAAATGCAAACTTTTCTTATTTTGTGTGTGTGTGTGTATTTTTAATGTTATGCTTGTTATTATGTGCCAAAGATGAATACGAGGGTTGTGAGGAAACAACCAGCTTCACCGCTGCTAAAGTTATTAATTGTATTCTGTAATGTTATTTAAATTTTTATTTTTTTATTTCATTTATGCAAACGCTTGTTTGAGCCGGATGTGCGTCAGAAAATGACAATGAGTATTAAAAATATACAGAGAATAATATTTGATAATTTTAGTAACTGTGTAAAATCTATGAAGCAAACATTTCGTACTCGCACATATTTCCTCTCCCGCAACTATGAATATAGCCGGTTGCAATATACTCGTAAAAGAACATATCGCACATTTACTTCAATAGTGGCATAACTCAAAAAAACCAGTTTTGCAGAAAACGCGTTTTAAGTTTTCAATTTGCATACAACTCAATGGAGAAATGAAAAAAATTCTTCTCTCAGGAGGTGATGGTACAAGCTATTTATATGAAATTTTTACACAACATAAAATACAAAATGCCGCATCTTTCTACATTATTAACTCAAAAAACTCATTTTTTGAGTTATGCCACTATTGAAGTAAATGAGCGATATCTACTTGGTTTATGCCAAAAACTAAAAGCTAAAACTATAAATAAAAAGCCACATGCGTATCAAGCGTATTGAATCTCTGTCATACCAATAGTCGAAGTATCAGTATACTCAGAATATGGATATTTAATTGGACAAAAAAATACGCTCATGATACGAAAGATATTTATCAATCATTCGCCAATGACTTGTGTATATACAGAAAAACTTATTTTTAAAAAATTTCCAAACATACGTTTATTTGAAATAAAATTTGGTTTCTGTTAATATTTAATGCTGTTGTTATAATTTTGCTTATAAAAAAATTTTAGAGAGTGAAGAATTCAAATTTATACGATTAATATAAGGTTACATTAGCAAGTAAATTGTTTAGACAAGATTGCTGTTCCAATTTGGAAATGCCTTACTGCACATAATAATTATTTGCTTTACTTGTTTTTTAATTTCAGCAAAAAAATTTATGAATCCGACAATTTGTTAATTGAAAAAATCAAAATTTTCTTTTAAAGCAAATTATTAAAAATTTTTATATTTTAATTTACAAAATTTCTTTGTAGAACATGAATTGAACAAAATAATATTTGAATCAGAGTATTTTGTGTTTGAATTGGAAAATTATTTTTTTCTGTGTATAAAATTAAATGGAATATATTTTGTGTGTGTGTTGCTTTTTATGTGTTTGTGTGAATATACCCTGCAGTAAGACTGGGGCCAAGTGTCTCTATGTCAACACTAAAACTCTAGTAGTAGTTACATTGTCTACAATTTCTCTTTTATTCGTCAGTATAAAATAAAGAGAGAAAACAGATGTGGTGTATTTTGAAACAACTTGTCAATATACATAAATTAAGGTATAGAAATGTACCAGTAAATTTCTGGTTGGTATGTCTCCACGTTCCCATAAGAACTATGAATTCACTATCTAGTCAATTGTTTTAGTGTTACTAGTAGATTTTCAATGACAAGCACATGCTAAATGTCTATAGCATAAAGTATTGTATGGGGAATAATTGTAGAGTAGTACTGGTGGCAAAGTCAAAAGCGACTCAGTACATTTTCACCATCGACATTTCCTTCAGAGTAATATCCCTGTATGTAGGCACTTGTAGCCGATTAATAGCCAGGGTATTTTTTTTTAGTTATGCGTGCGATTAAAGTTCATATTGTCTTTCAATTTTAGTTGTAGTCGTTTGTGCTGCGTAATTTAAAAAATGTGTATCAACATAGTTGTAAGATGTTTATTGCTATGCGTATTCAGTTCAAAATTAATGTGTGTGTTTTATTTTTAGCTGTGCACGGTCATAGTTGCTTGACGACCAATACTCAAAGTGTACTTAAAACGATTTTTATATAATTTTCTTGCGCGCACTTGAGATTATCGAACGTGTATGCTAGACCAAGTATTCATGAATAAGTACATAAGTTCGATGTTTAAAAGATGTCATTATAACAGACGGAAATACTAGCATAAATCATACTTTTTATGATGATCTCTGATGAATATGTCCACCAAGGTCGCGTAATTAGCACTTCAGTCAGTTGCCATTAAACATCTAGGGCTGCTTTCAAAATCGATTATATTCGAGATTCCTTTTGCTCGTATAGAATTAAGCATACAGATAAGAATTTTGGCAGTGTTGCCGGTGTTAAGCGGCCTTTTCTTCTTGGCAAGAAAAACCACTGTAAGCCGTCTGGATATCTTATCACACCATATAATCAGGTTCAAAACGCCTTTATGTGGTCCCGTCCAAACCAAGTTAAGTAGTGAGTGATGTAACTGTATTTTTATTGTCATTAAGACATATCACCTCTAAAGTATTCGCTTAGATTATCTATTCTTGGCTCTGAAGTATCTATACAGTCAAACATTCTTCTTCGATATGGTTTCTTTGCTTCAGCCTAAGGTCTTTTTAATTCATCTAACACAGTTCTAGCAGAATTAAGGCTTCTTGTGCCTATTGCTAAGCACAGGAGGTTCGAGGTGTAGTAGGATATATCGTTATGAAATTGGATGGTAATATCTCATTTAGGTAAATTGACAGCCTCTGTGGGACATGTTCCTTATTATCTTCAGTTACGCTACAGAGAATTGAATTTAAAAAAAGTGGTTATGCTATGTCTTCTGGACTAAGCGTAATTGCTCTAAGAAAATTTTATTTTTGCGGATATCACTATTTCTGTTGGTCTAAATTCCGAAGTTGTTTGCTTCTGGCGATCGGTGTACAAATCACTCACAAAGAGACAAATTCATGAAGCGTACCGCATCTCAATAGTAAAGGGTGTCCCAACAAGAACGCAAGATTTAAATTTTAAATAAAACACAGATATTAAAAAAAAAATCGTGAAACTTTATTATATCGTAAAGTAGACAAAATGAGGTTATGTGTGGAACAACAAATCGGGCAGACACGCGATCTTTTAATGAAATTTTCAATGGCTGTTTTGCATAAATGCCGCAGTATTTCATTAATGCAGCGTCCAATTTCCTCTTTTAAGGCTTGAGTCGTCGTCGGCTTATTCGCGTAAACCATCTACTTCAAAAAACCCCAAAGAAAAAAGTCTAATTGTGTTAAATCGCACGATCTAGGCGGCCAATTCTGGTCTCCAAAACGCGAAATACCACGACCGGGAAATGACTGATGTAGCAATTGAATTGTTTCTTTGGCTGTATGACATGTGGCGCCGTCTTGTTGAAACCACATGCCCTCCACATTTATTTCTTCAATTCTAGGCACGAAAAAACTGGTTATCATTTCACGATACCGAACACCATTGACTGTTTGCATTTGACCTGCGTTTGAGCGACATCATCACGTACAGCTGCGACATTTTCTGTCGATCGACCTGGTCGAAGGCGCGTTGTTGTCTTTACATCACTAAAACAGACCCAGTTTTGGCAAATTTATCCATTAATCTCTTTACAGTTGACTCTTTTGATCGCAAATTTGCGAAATGTAGCCGCAAAGCTTTCACCATTTTGGTAAAACAATTTCACAATGAGAATGCGTTGTTCATTCGTGTACCGCTCCATTTTTACTAACCTCGTACCTTCTACTAGCAAACAATAACAATTGTTCAAATGTCAAACAATGACACTTCGAATGGCGCCAAATTTAAATCTTGCGTTCTTGTTGGGACACCGTTGAGTAGTAGCTCTCTGCTTGAGAACTCATAACATGACTTTTTATTTGCTTGGACATCAGATTCAGAAAGGTGTGCATGCCTTGACGGGGATCGACTAAGATCGACTACTTCCATAAATAATATCCATGAACTACACAGGAGTGTAAAACTAAAACAACTTCACATTAAGTAGAAATAGCTACAACTAATTAGGATCTATGGAAAAATATACATCGTTACCTTAATATGGAAAGGCATTAACTCATTATTTTTTCGAAATCGATATTTTTGCATTCTTCGATACATTACATATTCCTCTATCGAAAATTACAAAAACTCGAATTCAAAAAAATAATGAGTTAGGGCCTTTCTATATTAAGTTAACGATATGGAGATAGGTAGTGCATGTATTAACTTAATATATACAAAACAAATTTTTATTCAATTTGAAGCAATTAAGGAAAATCAAAACCAAGGTCCAAAGAAGTCACTTTAATAACAACGTTATATTAATACTTATTTAGATCTAAATCAAACGAAGCTGAACATAAATTTTAATTTTAAAAAATATATACAACCAATGCCACATAACTTTTCTTCCTTCCTTTGCTATTCAATGCAATTTTCTAACGAACCGAACGGTTTAGAAATTCTCTCTTATATACATATATATAACCAAGGAAAATAAAGAAAAAAAACCTATTAAGGAAGTTACGCTTGGTTTGCATGCCAACAAAACTTTAGCATGCTGCTGAATTTTCTATTAAAAAAAAAATAAATAAACAAGAAAATAACTGAAAATTTGTTGAATTCCGGATGGAATAAAAATTATAATAACGGTTTGACGGCGTTATGTTTTTATACAGATGTACGAGTATAAACGTATAGAAAGAAAAAATATTTTTACTTTCTGATAACCCACTCTTTAAATTGATTACTATGTTGTTACTCCTAACAAAATAACAAATAAAAAAAGTCTGCTGCCAAATATCGACACTTGAAGTAAATTTATTGCTTTTTACCCTTTTTACTTTTTTTCCCAGTTTAATTTTATACAAGCCATTCTTTTTATTTTTCAACTCCCAAATAGAGGAAATGCTGTAAAACTATTGAAACCCACAAATCGCTAAAGACATCAATGCTGCTATTTTCCCATCAGTCTATAGGGAAAATGTTCGTGCTATTATGTTTTTTTTTTTTTTGCTTTCTTCTACTTCTTCTCATTGTTGTACTTGTTACTCTCATTTGCATCTTGGTTTTAGTTTCTATTTCAACAAAATAACTTCCGTTTCCACTTTGATTTTTAGTTGAATTTTTCATTTACAATATTAGTTGTTGTTGTTGTTGTTTTGTTTGTATGCTTTTTCGTTGTAAGTTTTTTATTTCCGTTTCAGTTGTTGTACTCGTAGAGCAAGAGTTTAGTTGTTTGTGGCAATAAAGTTTTGCCTCGATATTGTATTTGTATTGGGTGTGTGCGTGTGTCGATTTGATTTTTTTTTAAATTTTTAATTTGAACTTTATTTAAATTTTCATTTTAAGTTTAGAGGGGGTTGCGACTACTTCATGCAGTTGCTGTTAGTTTTCTTTTTTATTTGCTGCATACAATTTCCAAGTTCTTTGAATTTAAATTGAATATTTTTTTTCACTATGAATAGAGCATGGGATTTGATTATTAGTTTGAATTTCGCATTGGAAACTTTCAAAGTAGTGCAGAAAAAGTTGCGATTAAAAATGGTCGTAGATCAATCAATTATTTCAAATGAAATTTCTTTGAATTATTTCGATAGTTTTTGTAAAAGACATTTTAAATTTTTGTTAATATAGAAGAGGTGCACATTTAAAAAAAAATATCGCATTAGTTATTGGCAGCAACTTTTTAGTTCAGATTGCAATAACTTAAAATTGGCCAACAATTTTGAAAAGTTTTAGTACAAATATAGATTTGTAAGACTTAACTTGACTGAAATTCTTCTATCACCAGATGGAAGAAAATGGAAAAAAGTTGTTTACTCATTATTTTTTTGCGGAAAAAACCAATACTTTAACCATGCTTAAGCTTGAAAAATACTGTAGATGCTCTACGCCATCAATTCAACTGGTAAAAAAATTGGTTTACTGAATTTCCTTGTGTCCGTACCAGCACGGAAGATGCCGAAGGTTTTGGACTCCTAGTTGAAGTCTCTACAACCGAAGCAATTGAAAATAATTCAAGATATGATGTTAGCCGATCGGGTATTGGAAGTGGAGAGAGGGAGAGAGATTATGAAAGATTATCACATTTCTCAGTGGTTAAAATTTTGGATGATCACTCCCGCAAGACGGGTAGCGAGTTTGGTCACAACCGACCGGAAAAACAAACGTGTTTTCACGTGAGACATATTGTTGAACTGTAATATTAAAGACTTTATATGCCGTTTTGTAGTCGTGAACAAAACGAGGATGCACTACAAGACACAAGAAACCAAACAGCAGTAAAAATAGTAGGTTTCTTTACGTGAAACGGTGTCAAAGAATGCCAAGCTAGATTTGTAGTGGCGACCGTTTCTTGGGATTTTTCGCCAATCCACATTGACTAACCCACATTGACTGCCTTCAAAAGAGTAAAACAATCAATGGCAAATATTGTCACAACTTATTGAGTTGATTTAATGAGGATTTGGAAACGAAATAGTTATTTTCCACCAAGACAACGCAAGCGTTCACAAGTGCGCAGTTTTCATGACGAAACTCCATGAACTGGGCTACGATTGCTCCCTCATATGCTCTATTCTCTTTTTTTTTTGCCCCGACTGACTATTTTATTTGCCAAAACTGACGACCTAGCTTTGTGGGAATATACGAGTATTTGAAATTATTTCACAAACAAGTAACCATTTTGATGAACTAGATAAATCTTATTTTTTGGAAAGGATAACAAATGGAAAAAATGTAAGCCAAAGTGTATTCACTTCGAAGGAAAATAATATTATTTTTTACCTAAAAAATTTGTTTTTCATTTTAAACTCCAACAAACACTCATACTTCGCTCAATTTTTGAAAAGTATACTTTGCAAATTATCGTAAATAGATTTACACTTGAATCACGCTAACAAATTTTCCAGAGAGTCTTATCTATTATTCGAGAGGTAAGAAAATGTTTTCGAGTTTGTATTATATTAACCTAAAAATTCGAAAGCCTTTTCTTTCGTTTCTAATTGCAGAGTAGATCTCCAGATTAACTTAACTTAACCACTTCCTGGTTATTATTGCCCATATCAAGTGGCTCATCAATTTGCGCCACCCATATGACAAACTGTAGATAGATGTTCTAGCACACGGAGTGAAACCAGTCCACAATAGCCTGGGGATCTACTCTGCATCAACAAATGGCGCTATGTGCCATAGACTACTGCAATGATCGACTTATTGAAATAAAAATTTGGCAATAAGTTAATTTCAAGTAATGGACCTTCCAAAGTCCTGCAATTGGACAGCTCTTTATTATTTCTTTTTGGATCGCGTGAAGTCACTGCCTAATGGTGATAAGCCAGCAGCAATTGACGCTTTGGAGTTCAAAATATTACTGTTATTCGTTACATACGAATAGCAGTGCTTGAAAGAGTGGCCCAAAATTGGTCACCCAGAGTGCGTTTTGTCAACAACAGGCAAGAATACCATATGCCAGGAATCATTTTCAAATGTTAAAACCATGTGTTGGTCTTTCGAATAAAAAAGTTTTCTGGATTAAAATTTTAGTGTGTGTTATTTTATTTTACTATTTATCGAGGTTAGCAAAATAGTGTTACTCGATTTTTCACGCTTTTTGTTAAGTCAGAATTAAGATAAAATTAAAACATTTATGCAATAAATGAACAATAAAAAGAAAAATTTGACCAAACTTCAGGAAATAGACACGAAAAGACTAAATAACAAGACTTTCGTTAATGATATCAATTTCGAATGTAACTCTAACATTTATTTATCGTATAAACTAGAATTATACTCAAAAATTAATTGAAAAAAGTTCACCTGTCGCTCAGTTTTTTTTCGATTTCGAAGGTTCGATAGAAATATCAAAAGTGAGCCAATATCGAACTAATTTCGATATAGAAAAAAGACAGCAGAAAAATTATAAAAAGTAATTTTATTTTTAGAGCTATGCACTTTATGCCACAAGAGGATTTAGAACGTGATTTTCGTAACAAAAACAATCGATACTAATACAGTTATAAAATTTGCTAAATTTGTTTTTGTATTATTTTTGCGCATGAGCACAAACAATAAATTAACTTGAGGCTCAATCAGACGTCAAATAACCATAGCCATAGAAAACAGCCATTCGAACCAAACTAATGGGCAACACTGTATTTGATTATAGGTGACTCGCCATAACGTCATAACTCTTACCATAGAAACCAATTGAATTTTGGTTTGGTTATGGCTATGGCATTATGTCTATGTCTATGTACTTAGCTCGAAAAGAAAACAGTGGGAACTAAATGGAAATATTTTGAAATATTTGAGCCGAATTTGACATCATAATATAATATAACTTTAGTGCATTGTTATTTAAGATATAAAATTTCTTTTATTTAGCTGAGCAGCATAGCTCTAACTGGATGTCCTGAGACATCTATCTTCTTCTTCTATTTATACATTTTAATATGTTTTATATTTATTTTTTTTTCTTAATTCTTTAACCTTCGCTGCAGGATTTGAATACGGTGCTCCGTTCTAATAGACTAGCACACATGCACTAGGCTATTGTGACAAATTTTTTCTGTTCAGTTAGTGCACATACACACAAAAAAGTAATATCAATGATTTTGTAATATTATAAAATATATAAATTTTAAAATTTAGTAAGTTACTTTTGTATAAGGAAAAAAGTTAAAGTTTTCCAACCCTGGAAACGTCTGTATAATTTTTTTAATTTTTTTTAATTTTTTTTAATAAGAAATACCAATCTTATTCATACTGAAGTATAAAATAAGTTTATTTAATAAAAAATTAATTAAAACTAGTTTTCGGTAGTTATTTTGTATGGCAAAATGAAGTTTAAGTCTCCCAGCTCTGAAACCGTCTGCTTGATTTTGCTGATTTTCAATACTAATCTTATTTCGACCAGCAGTCTAAGAACGAAGTCTCTAGCTTTTCTGGGAGCTTCGGAAAACCGATTTCACGTACAGATAGACGGACAGACGGACATCGCTTATTAGTCTTCCCTATGCATAAGGATCCAGAATATATATACTTTATGGCTCGCTTATTAATATTCTAGATATTACAAACTGAATGACAAACCTATATATACCCTTTTACCATTTTTTGGTAAAGGGTATAAAAATAATAAATTCTTATTTTTAGTTCACCTTTTATATGAAAAGATTTTCAAGATATTCCAAATCTTGCTAAAATTTTAATTAATGTCTCCTGTATAAATTTAAGATAGTACCACAGCTAAATACTAGGTTTCATCGTCTTTACTTCGCTATATGTACATTCAAATATTTTATGCGTTCACAAGACACTGCAATATTTTAACAGTTGGCGTAATTGTAACAACACATTCACTCACTGTGTCTGCTGATAATTATTCTCATATATATCGAACCAGCATCTGCATATTATCACGCAGCACTGAATGACAACCAGACCCCGTTCTAATTAATATGTGTAGAAACTAATGAATCTGCTTCCCAGCACAAAATAAAGTGCACACAAAATGTATCTCTAGAAATATTAAAACCAAAATGGTACGAGTATGAATTAAAATATGGAAACCATACGCATGAAAACTGAAAATGAGGCAAGAACTTATTTCATTAATAAAATTTTCTAGCAACTGTTAATGAATTTCGAAAATAAATGAGACAAATTTTCTCTACTAATTTAACCCTTCCTTCCCATCAAAAATTTTGAGAAAAACAAACTAACAAACAAACAGCCAAAACGAAAATATGACAAAATTTATGAATTAACCAAAAGAAAGACAACAACTGCAGGCGTATAGCGAATTTCGAGCACAAACCCCAGCCAAGAAGTGTAAAAGTAAAATTAAACATACTTAAACATGGCGTATACAACATGGAATAGCATTTAAATGAACACACCACACACACACGCACGCACGCACACGAACATTAATACAAACTCCTTTTCACACAGTTAATGCAAAAATTGCAGCAAAAGTAACAACAACAAAAATTAAATTAAATGAATCCTATATTTGGTTGATTTCAGCTGCCATGTTGTGAAATATTTTGGATGCAAATTTTCAAGAAGCAAAAAAATTAAAAATAAAAAATGCGACAAAAAAAAAGTTTTGCATATGACGACGACTGTCTGTCTGTCCGGTTGTCTGTCGTTATGTCCCATGGCATGATTAGCTCTAAGGCATCCATGAAGTTTCTATACAACATTTTACCGTATCGCATGTAGCATGCAGCATTTTTGTCATATTTTTCTTTTTTTTTCTTTTGCAGCTTTCCTTTTATTTTTGGTTGCGTCTGGTGGGTTTAAATGAATATACGGGGTATGAATGAATAGTTGGTTGGCTGGATGGATGGATGGATGGCTGGATGGATGGATACAGGCATCAGGCATCAAGCATGCATGTGTACATTCGTATGCAGAATAAGCATTACTTGTTTCCAAAGATGACATTTCATCTAATTACAGGGTGTGTTGCATGAATGCCTTAAAAAAAGCAGCAACAGAACAACAACAACACATATAACGACTAAGTTCGTATAGCAAACATTAACAGCAACAACGAAGGCGGTGGCGGCGGCGGCAACAATTGCAACAAAATCTGTATGCAAAATTTTAGAAATGATTTCACATACGCGCAACATCAACTCTTTGTATCTTTGTAGAAATTCGTATTTAAAAGACATTATAGATTTTCACAGTTTTGCATATCGGTTCGTTGTAGCGTTTGCAAATGCATTTTTATGTGTGTGCTTGTGTTTGTATGCGTAAGTGTGTATAGGTGTGTGTGTGTGTGTGTGTGTGCGCGCGCGTTTGTGCTTACCCACTTGACCTGAGATTCGATAAAAACGAATGCTCACTAAAGCGAAGAAATTTCGAAACAAAATTGTTCGATATTTGTCCGCAAATTTAAACAAATTCGAATGTTCGCTAAAGCTTCCCACTTCGAACGTCTCGCGATAGTTTTTCGAATGTGTGACGGTAGCTGCATGGAAGTGTGCCAGCCTGTTAGACTAAAGATACCAAGTTCAAGGCATGACAGCACTGTAAGTGAAAAAAAAGATAATAATACACACTTACATACATATGTGCAATAATTGAATGAAAAAAAAATTGTCACGATAGCCTAGTGGATGTGTGTTAGTCTGTTAGAATGGAGGTACCATGTTCAAAGCCTGCAGCGTAAGTTACGGAATTAAACAATTAAATAAAAAAAGTAAGTTAAAATAAATAAATAAAAATGACTTTTTACTTTTTCTGCTGATTTTTTGCGATATCGAAATTAATTCGATAATTTCTCACTTTTGATATTGCTAGCGAAACTTTGAAATCGAATGTTTTTTGGGACAAAAGTGAGCGACAGGTGAACATATTTCGATTCATTTTTGAGCGTCACTCTCGATAGTTTTACACGATAAATGTTCGAGATATATTCGAAATCGATATCATATTAAAGCCGTGGTCAACTGGGTAAGTTTATGCGTGCTGGTGTGTTGCAAGTAACAAACAACATTTCGCTGTTAGTAATTAAGAACGCAATGAAGCTTCGCACAAATATTTAAAAGCGTGCATTTCGTTCATGTGATACAAAAAAAGTACAAAAAAGTACAAAAATGCACACGTTTTACTTTTGGCTAATACAGTAAAAGCTCTCGAGAATGACTAACAATTTCCTTTGAGGCTTTGAGGAGAAGTTAATTAATAATGAGCGTTCCTGATAAAAAAAAATAGGAAGAAAATTTCCAAAAGATTCTGTACTAAATTTATGCAGATAATTAGTAGAAAAGCGAGTCAAAATTTTTACAAAATTTATAATTCCGTTATATTAAACGAAAACGATTTTTTTGTTTGAAACTTATGAACTATTTTTTAAACTTATGAAGTCTCCCAGGTCTGAAACCGTCTGCTCGATTTTGCTGGTTTTCAATACGAATCTTACTTCGACTATTTCTGACACACCAGTCCAAGAACGAAGTCTCTAGCTTTTCTGGGAGCTTTGGAAACCCGATTTCACGTACAGATAGACGGACAGACGGACATCGCTTATTCGTCTTCTCTATGCATAAGGATCCAGAATATATATACTTTATGGCTCGCTTATTAATATTCTGGAAATTACAAACGGAATGACAAACCTATATATACCCTTTTACCATTTTTTTGGTAAAGGGTATAAAAATGAAAATATGGAAAAACAGGGGAAATAAATAGTGATACTTACACATGTATTTACCAAAGGTAAATAATTGTACACAAAAGTCATTTCTCACATTCCGTTTCATTAGAATTTACGTTAAATATCTTATGTTAATAACAATCTCTACCCAAGTAGATAGACTGCTGATGAAGTGCGTTGCTGCACAGAAAAATATCGGTATTTGCCCCAGCTTAAAAGTCTAATTTAATTTTTCTTCTCTTCTTTACAAACTCACACTAATTAATAAAAATATTTCATTCAATAAAAGAATTGAAATTACTGAACTTAAGACTGACTAAAAATTATTTCTGATTAAAAATTTATAATTCCGTTATAATAAACAAAAACATTTTTTTTGTTGAAACTTATGAACTATTTTTTTAGCATTTTATTTTTATTTAAAGCAAGTCAAAAGGGATACAAGTTATATTTATATTTTATATTTATATATTTGTTGAAATACATCTAGACATGCTAAATCATCACCAAATATGTAAACGTTTAAAATTTATGATCAAATTTGCTGAAGTTTTATGATATTTTAAATTTTATGAAAGTTTAAATTCACATTAAAAAAACTTGTTGCAAAAATGAAATATTGTTCACCTATTTCTCAATGAATAATATCATTATATGAGGGCTACTATTTATATTTCGTGAAAAGCAAATAAACACAAACATTCTTAAATAAAAATGGCTTTCCTCATGATCAATATACTTTTGCATTCCTTCAAACCATTTGTCACAGCAGTTGTTCCACTCCTCATGAGACATGACCAAAATATGGTTTTTGAACGCTTCAACTGATTCTTCGGCGCTCGTAAATCGTTGGCCACTCAGTTTACCTTTGATATTCAGGAACAAGAAAAAGTCATTGGGTTCTAAGTCAGGACTGTATGGAGGATGAGTCAATAATTCGATGTTTTGACTGCTAAAAAATTCACTGGTTTCATGAGATGTGTGAGAGCTCGCATTGTCATGATAAAGATTGATTCGTCTGCGGGGTTAGTTTTACGAATTTCTCCGAAGACTTTCAGCAAATGAATGGACGTATACCACTCACAATTTGCAGTTCTACATTGCTCCAGCAGAACAGTGGTCACATGACCCATTCGACCGAATAAACAGGCGACTATTTGCGTCGATGTGTTTCTTCCACGCATAACTTTTGTTGGACTTAAATCGTCCTGCAATACCCACAGGGTCGATTGCTGTTTTTTCGGGCTCATAAGCATATATTCATCACCTGTCAGAATTTTATATACGTCTTTTGAAGCACCACGGTTATATGTTTTAATTATTTTCTTACACCACTTGACGCGATCTTTTTTTTTATTTGATTTATAAATTATGGGATATCCAAGAGAACAAATTTTTTTTATTTTTTTTACAACTAAATCTCCATATAAAATCGAATGTATTGTTTTTTTTTGTTTTTGTCAAAACTTTGTGGGAACTTTTATGCTAAAAAATGTGAAACTTTATTATGATGTTGTCAGATTTGAGCTATTGACATTAGTGCTGCCAGTTCCCGAAATATAAATAGTAGCCCTCGTAGTATGTCAAAAGGGAAATTTTTCTAAGCATCGCTTCTAATTTAGTGAATAATAATATTTAGTGAAAAATAATTTCTTGCAAAGAAAAGTATAGGTAAAAGTCATTAGAGATAATCTCAGTTTGCACGACTTCAGAATCGCAAATCCTATATTTTAATGACATCTTGAAAATCTCTTTTTTTTCTTAAATTCGATTTTCATATCAAAATTGAATAGAATAAAAAAAATTAATTTTTCATTTAATTAAGGTTTTGGCATTTAGTTTTATGGGGTACCCAGTAAGAATTTTGCTTTAAATAAAGCAGGTTTTTACTATTATAAAATAAAAGTAGTGCTGACAAACATGCTGATATCGCAGCTGATTTTTGTATGGCGAGTTCCCGGTTTGGAGTACCACATTTTTGCTCACAAAAGCGCTTTTTTTAATCTAATAAAACATGCAAACATAGCAGTTAAATGTCAATTTTTATTAATTTTTCTTTGGAAAAATTAAGTTTTTGTTTTGAAAAATTACTCTTTCTGGCTTCAAAACCTGTAGTGTTGTGGCGCTATTAAATCACTTTTTCCTGTAGTTTGCTTCATATACGTTCACTGTTTTTTAACAAGCTCATATTTCAAAGCGAATTATAATGCGCTTAATTGCCCTATTGCTTTAAAAAACATTAAAATTTTTTACTGGGTATGTTCAGAAATTTTGATTTGAAAATTTGGCTTGTTTTCATGGTTAAGCAATTGTCCATATGCATTTGGTTCCCGCTTTTGGAACTCGTCAGTAGACTTCAACTTTATGTCAATTAAATACACTTCTATATTTCAGAGATTTTGTTAAATTTATACAAAATCCACTGTAAATGCATTTCTAACCCCACGAATAATAATATTATCTGTGGCGGCAGCCACACCAGCATCAGTATTATTATCGATATGATGTGTAGTGAGTGTGTAGTTCTTCTTTAGCTCCATTAAGATTAATGAGGGATGGATGCTCGACAATGACAGCTACGAGGACTGCAAGAGCTGCAAGGACAGCTAAGAGGACTGTAGTAAATGATTCAAAGTTGGCAAAGGGCTGCTTAAGTGAAGTAGCACAAAAATTCATAAGATTGCACAGTAGTTTATTTTAATGATATTGATAATGTTATGACAGAAACCCTGGTCTAGAAAGGAAAGTAAATTTTTCTATCGGCCAAAATGTCGATTTCAAAACGAAATGGTTTTCAGAAAATGAACTCATATTCCGTTTATAATGCATTAACATTATCTTGAAATCTAGTACTTACGAGATTTTGAGCTAAATCTAACTGCTTTTTACTTGATTTCCCATACAAAATAAAATCTAGTTTGTGAGTAGATTTGTAGACCATCTACTCAAAATCTAATATATTTGTTTTATTTTTACTACTCTGTACAACATATTTATATAAAAGATTATTGAATTAGCTACGGTCCTCTTAAAAGGATGTGTGAATTGGCTACAATTTTTCGGTTAAGGGGCTTTGTTTTGGATAAAAAAATCTTGATATATGGGCATTACCTGGGGTCACGAACGTACGTTCGTACGCTTTTGATGTACAAAAACTATAAAAAACAAAACTTTTGCAAGCATTTTTTTTTGCGATTTGATAGCATTTTGGAAGCTCTATGTTTAGTGCAAAAGATGGATTTCATCGAGTTTAAGTTTTCATATTAATAGTTATAAACATGCGGTCACGAACGTACTCAAAATAGAAGTCAACTTTGGCTGACAGTAGTGAAATGTAAAAATCTGCGAAATGGAACAGAATAATGAAGAGTGATTAATTTATTTTAAAAGTGTATTAATGTAGGTCTCTATCCAGTATTAACACCATAAAATATCTCTATTGGTTTTTGTTTAATTAGCTTAATTACCGGTCGCGAACGTACGGGTCACGAACGTACGATTTTTCCACATGTTGTTTTTTATTATTATCACCATGCCTTCTTCCCATTTTCGAACTTTTTTTTTTGTTCTCCTTACACTTTTCTTTTCTAACTTGATTGTTATAGACAGATTTTGAAGAAAGAGTGCAAACATAACATATTTTTTGCATGTTAAATAGTTATATACAGGGACAAGGACTTCATGCATTTAAAAAAGGTGTTTTAGGCGCCTAAGATATGACATTAAAAAGGCAAAATATGCACTAAAAACAATAAAATATGCACATATTTTAAAAAGTTTTGTTCAAAAAAAAAAGTTTTAAATTTACATAAACTAATTAGAGATATAAAAATAATTTATTTTCTGAAGAAGTGCCTTGTATATTAAATTTGTACACAAGATTTAATATGACAACGATTTTTTCTGCATTATTTACTCCAAATAGGCATTTTTCGAGATATGTTTATATTGCAGTAAAGGAGCGATACGTAAATTGAAAAAAAAAGTGTTATTTATTTATTTTTATTTAAAATTTTTCGAACGTGAAGTTCTATCAACTTGTTTTTAGAAAGCTTTGTTGCATTGAAAAAAATCCTTATAACGTCTATAGATGTAATCAGATCAAATTTAAATAATTATTTTTATATAATGTTACTACTTTCGGCTTTAATAGAAGAAAATATCCTCTTGAAATCACCAAATGACAATATTTATTAAATTTGGTACGTGTTTATGCTTGTACAGTCCTTCTACAACAAAGCTAACGAATTAATTTGTCAAAAAACAATCTTGCCTTACTAATTTTTTATTAATAATATATTTTGAAATTTGAATGTTTGACTAAATATGACACGAAACTTTTAATTATACGAAAATATGACACAAAAATATGCATTTATGACCAAATTATGCAAAAATATGAATTTTCAGCAAAATATGCAAAAATATGCACTTACAAATCGATGCCATTCGCACTCAAATTCAATGTTTCGTAAAGATATTTCGTTCTTGCCATTATCAGGTTTAAGGGAAAAAATATGCATTTGCATGAAACCCCTGTCCCTGGTTATATTTAAAAACGTCTTTAGAAGTAGCTTAAAAAGAAAATATAAAATTTTGCAGCTTCCAGCCCAATTTTCTCAAGTAAAACAGCTGAGATATGCTATTAAACCATTATTTTATATAAACATAGACTTTTTTATAATTAAAAACAATAAATCACGATGATAATCAACATTTCATTTTTCCAGCCTGGTAAACCATTCGGGGGAAATGCCCATATGTATATCAAAAAACATGGTGTAAACGGTATAGATTTCCATAAAGATTTTAATTAAAATCTGTTAGATTTTGTGCAGGTGTAAGTAAATGCCCTATTAGGTTAATTATTATCTATAAAAAGGTTACTGAAAATGGTGTGAACCCTAGTGTTTAACAGAGATCTGTTAACAAAAAACAGACCTCTGTTAAATAAGTAAACTTTATTTTTCTCGCTACATGGACTTAATACCCAATTTTTTAAGCGAAATGAACCAAAAAATTTAAGTTAATTTCCTTCTCCATGTCTCTTTTATTTAGATATAACATTTAATACACCCAACTACATGAAAAGTGCGTTTCTTAACCAACAGGTTTTGGTAATTTTTTTAAAAAATCATAGGAACTGGGGAGCAAAGGATTATTGAAGGAGACTTCTGGACGCATCTAGATTAATGTGCAGTAGAAGGAAGTCATCTTATCCTGTTTTTTTTTTAAATTATAAAAAAATTCTATATAAAAAATAATAATTTTGGATTGGAGGAGACTCCTAGATATGTTTAGATTAATATCAAATAGTCAAAAGCCTCTTTCTCTCTTTCTGTAGAAATTACAACAAAAAATTAAAATGTTAATCTGCAGACTCCTGTCGTTTAAAAAAATTACCAAAATGTTATTTCAAATTGAAATTTTTTTTTTTAGAAATTTTATTGTAATCTCTACAAAAACAGGATTTTATGACTTACAGGTATTATACATTAGTATAGAGGCATACAGATGGCAATATAAGTAAAGGTGCCTATACACTACATGTTTTTTACATTGAACCTGTCAAATTTTAGATAATTCGGTAAAAACATGTAGTTGGTGACCCCAAAAACTTTGCTTGTGTAAAAATACACAAGCAAAAACATAAAGCAAATTTTCAATTATTCAATTTCATGTGAAAACATTTATCGACGGTTGAATGTCTCCGATATCATTAGCCGTCCGTTAACCCGCCATTGGTGTCCTATTGGTCTGTGAGGCCGGGTGTGTTAAAAAATTCGAATAACATTATTCCCTGTTATTATATTTGGTTGCAACTTCGAGTAGCTGCCTCATTGCACATCCCCTACTACTAGTTAATGACGAAACTGCTTCGTGAGCACACACACCGGTACATGAGACCGTGTGTCACCGTGTATGTGAATAAAATAACCAAGCATACATTTTTCATTATTTTTTTTAATATTTTTTTTTTATTTATTTTGTAAAAGTTCCTAATGTCGAAAGATTAAAAAACATTATCTTCCTTTATAAATATGTGATTTTTTTATTTTTTTCTTAATTTTGAAAAATGTATTACTAAAATTGCTGTTGTTTTTAATGCTCTAATAAAACAATTATTTTAATGTTAATATTGAAATAAAAGAGCTTAAATTGATTAAACATCTTTGCTTTATTCTCAAAGAGCATAAATTAAAAAAAAAAAACGAAATATTAATAACAAATTTGGAAAAATCTTCAGTTGAAAATTCCGGTGCGTGAGACCGGCGTCACCATTGATCAAAGTCAAATTTGCGTCACCATTGGCGGGTTAAAAGTATTTGCATTAGTGATAAATTAATTATTTTTTATCTCATTTTAAAATTTTAATAACAATGATATAAAGTATATAACAAGTGTTGATACAAGCTCCATATTTTGCAGATCAAAAAGAAAAAAACTTAAATAAATATTTGTGGCGCCGGCACTTCAGTGACGCCGGCACTTCAGCAACGCTACCAAATAAATTTCCAGCGGCTTTAATGTTATAATAAAAGCTGTTGCAAACAATCATGGCCGATGTCTCGTGTAATTGTACATACAAGTTGGTGACCAAAAATTAAAAACCGTATGTAAATTAATCAAGTTTGACAGACAAAAAAAAAAAACATGTGAATTGTAAACTTGAAAAAAGACAAGCAAAAACATGTAGTGTATTGGTACCTTAATCGATCAAACGTTTTCTGTCGACATTGGGAGACAGGCCTTATAGGTGTGCCAACTGTTCCAGCAAGTTTTGAACTTATGTAAAGATCATCTCAACTGTAATGCTTTTGCACCAAACACTCAGAACAACATAGAGTATTGATATTGCCCAGAAAATTGTAATGAATTGATTTATTTATTTTCTTGAGACATTTAAATTTTCTTCATATTTTGGCTCTTCTTAAACACTGTGCACTTTAGCCTTAATGATATCACTTGCACTCATACGATTTTATGCCCAAGTAATAAGTACTTTAAAAAACTTTAGATATTTGTTGGTTTTTTTGTTTGTTTGCTTGTGCATTTTAAACATTTGGAAATGCAAATTAATCATCGACTTTGGATGGCCGGGGCTATTTTGGCGTACTAGCGCTGGCGTTAATGAGTTGTCCATGGGCTTGCGTTTTACATGTTTGCGTGTTGAACTAAGGCATTTTAGTTGCAGTTCTTTACCTCCGACTGTCTGTCTGTCCGCTCCGCTTGCCTGTATGTCTGTATATGCAGATTGTGCGTTTCAAAACAGCCAAGCATGTAAGCCAAACAAAAATATTTTGAACATTTGTTTAAAATCATTGCAAAATCTGAAATGAAAAACAAAATTTGATTTGTTCTTTTTTTTTGGTTCTTTATTTTTAATTTTGTGCGTAGAATTACTGGAAAAAAATGAAAAATTCTGTACTCAACTTTTATAATGATACTGTTGGCTGCATTACTGTAAGTATGTATGAAGACAGCAACAGTTTTTGTTGCTGGTAAACATATGCAATCTAAGTAGTTGTTGTTGTTGTTTTTGTTGGCGCGCATGTGTATTTGTCATTGTCAACATCATTTCTCAAATGTTGTTGGTCGCTTTCACGCGGGTGATTAACATAAATGCAAAATGTCATGTTAATTTTTTTTCTTGCCTCTTCGTCTATTCATTTGTTTGTGCAACTGTCTGTCCGTCCGTCTGCGTGCGCTGGCTGGCTGGCAATAACTAAGCTACAAACGCTAACAACGCATCCACTAAGAATAATATATTATTATACCATTCTATATCTTATGTTGTCTATTTTGTATTCTTGAAAACTAAACTAATGCATGTAAATACAAACTTAAATAAATATTTCAATTCTTAAGTTAGTTTTTTTTTCTTTTCTTTCGTTTTATTTTTATTTATTTTTGGTGTTTGCAAACTCCCCTTGTTTATATTATTCCATCTTTTGTTTGTTAGTGAAATTTTAAATTGTATGTTTAATGTCGTTTTGCATATGAAAATTTCTTCGTTATGGCATTCCTTATTAAGTGTGCATATAATCATAAATAGCAACACTTTGCCATTGTCATTTTCTAGACTGCCTTAACATACATACACCCACTTGTCTTGTCTTTTTCTGGGTGTATTTTTCACATATAATTTTGTTGACTTGTTTGATTATCTTTTGCACTTTGAATTTCAGTTGTCGCTTGAAAAAATTCGCGCAGGAGTTGCATCTTTTCTTTGTTGCATTTATATTAAAATTATAAATCACTACGGTTAGTTTTGCTTTATGGTTGTTGAAGGAATTTAAAATGTGTAAACCGTTTAATTTGATTAAGACATTCAAAAATTTTTTCTTCTCGAATTGCATTCATAAATTGGTGGTTATTGTCTGAAGCTTGTAAAACTTTTAACATGCTGCACTTTATAATTAACAACTGCAAAATATCACTTACAAGAACTTTTAAGACGTGAGCGATTTTTTAAATGCTTTACTATAGCGAAATCTTCTAAAAAAAAACGCTAAACAACACTGTTGTCAAGTCATTTGTTTCAGTTATTGCAGGTATAGGAGTAATGAAAAAAATACTTCATGACGGAAAAA
Source organism: Tachina grossa (assembly GCA_949987645.1). Classification (NCBI taxonomy): domain Eukaryota; kingdom Metazoa; phylum Arthropoda; class Insecta; order Diptera; family Tachinidae; genus Tachina; species Tachina grossa. Next base: position 198,162,269 of record OX465274.1, on the reverse strand, counting down.
TTTGTGATGCTTGTTCTTAATACGCATGGCTGCGTGTACAAACGGCATGCATATATATACATCACACACGTTGTGTATATGATGTTTTACATTTCTGCGCACATACAAATGTACACATGCATTGACATTAGTTGTTTAGGCTTGCTTTAAAAACCCATCCTTAAACACATACCTAGCGGGAAAAAGAAGGAGTACGGATGCCTTCTAAAAGGCCTCTGTACTCCTTGTTTTGGACGTAGAAGGCCTGCTCGCCCCATCCCATTTTCATATCTTTTTTACACAAGTTGTCATTGCGAGGTAGGCCTTCCGTTCTCACTTCTTTCGCAGATATTCTAAAAGGCCTTCAAATTAATGGCTCTTAAGAGGCCTTCCAAACAATGGCCTCCCAGAAAATGGCTGTTAAAAGACCTTTAAATAAAGGTCATATTGAGAGGGTTTTAATAAAGGTTTTCAACTTCTGGGGCCTGTATCTCAAAACTTACAAGTGTTGAAATAAAAGTAAAATAGTTGCGAAAATATATTATTTATATGAATATAAATTATTTTCCCAACACTTTTACTTGTAATACAGCACTTGTAAGTTTTGAGAAACAGGCCCAAGGTATTCAATATACACATCCATATATATACATATATAGTGTTTTGACGTTTATTTTGTGATCTGAAACTGTCGAACATATTGAAAGGAAACTTCTGAAAATAAGAACCCATATAGTATTTATATACATACATAATATTGATCGAACAAAACAACTGTCTTATTCAACGTACAAAACTCAACTAAAATGTATATAGAATAAAAAAAGCAAAACAAAATAATTTACTCCTTCTGTCCTCCCTTCCTATAGAAGGGAGCCAAATTCTTCTATAAGGCCTTCCTCAGAAGTTACATAAGAATATTAACTGACACAAAAACATGAATTCGTTTGCTTTTGCTTTGGCAAAATAACAAAACAAAATATGTTAGTCCTTCTCATCTCCCTTCTCATAGAAGGGAATGTGGAATATGTACCCTATCTTCTATGCGAAAAAGCCGAGGCCTTCTATAAGGCATTCTTTAGCAGTTTGATAAAAATGGTAATGGATTCGAAAAAATTCCTGAGCAGGCCTTTAATAAGCCCTGAAGTAAGAAGGTCTTCTGAGTCTTACCGCTGGGTAGTAGCTTACCATCTACATCTTACATACACTCAAACGTTCAATATGTAAAATAACAAGCACACACGCATCAACACTACTTCTTTTGAGCGTTTGTTGCAAACAAGAAGTCTTAGCGACATCGCTTGTTAACACTCACTTAAGGCGGTTTCAGACTATAATACAAGTATTAATACTTTTGTCGAAAACGCAACTCTGACATGTTGAGTTGTTGTTGTTTTTTGAAATTTTTTAAACAGAAATTAGATCAGGGATGCATTTTCGTCAAAAGTATTAATACTTGCATTGTAGTCTGAAACCGCCTTTACACGTACATCAATACATCAGTAAATCCATCGTACTTCACTTATTAAATGACCTAATTTATTATTGGTTTAGTATAACACATGCTACGACAATACATTTAAAAAACAAGACGTATTTGCATTTATGCAGACCGCAGTTAATTTATAACTGAGTACATACTAGTATTTATTAATCTTATGATACAATTACAGAAATTAACTTTAACTTAAGGTAAATTGGATAAAGTGAAAAAAGTTTACAAATTTTACATTTCGTCGGCTTAGAGTGTAAATCTGCAAAATCTACTTTTTATAAAATATAACATTTTAATGCAGTCCGAAAGAAAAAAAAACGCCGCATAGACTATCTAAAATATTTATCTTCATTTTAAACTCTACATGTAGAAAAAACTTAATGTATTAGTCTAATTTCTTAAGCTATGTATAGAAAATGTTAACAGTATTTTGTCTCTCCTGTAAAATTTGTTTGAAATGAGTTAGCAGGTTTACACTCTAGGGCGACGATTGGCTTCTCTTGCAATTAAATGAATCAATATGATTCAGCTTAGTAGCCCGATTCTGGGGGAAGGCTTAATATATAAATGAGCTGGGTTCACTTTTTTTTATATTTAAAAATGGTCTGCCTGTTTACTCTTGCAGGCCTTTACTTTTCACCTTGTTCGGCAATTTTATTATCTTGTTACAAACAAATTGCTAATTATTTAAGAAAATAAACTCCTTTCTTTTCTACATTCAAAAAGATCTTGCAAGTCATTTAAATCAGTTTCAATAGTAAAATTAATACAAATTATATAAATTCTTATTGATATTGCAATTTACCAAAATTATTCTGGTAAATCTAACCAAGCGGAATTGTTACTTTATTTTTATTATTATATATTGCAATTAAGATGAGCAAACTAGTTTTCTAATTGATATAACTAATTTTTAAAAGTTAGTCAATTGATAGCATGAATTGAAAAGAATAATTTTGTTTTATTAAAACAAGCAAATTAAATTGTTACGTCTTATTATATAACATGACGTTCCCTTTCAGACTATTTTTAAGGTTAAAATAGTCAACCCTGCATTATTTTTCTTTTTTGTAAAATTTAATCAAATTTACTATATTTTGGTTAATTCAATAGACATACTTGTGCGCAAATTTTAAGTATTTAAATTTTAGTTTTTAAATTTAACTGCAAATATAAGTTATTTTTGCGATTCAGATGAGCAAACTGTTAGTGTGGTTAATCTAACAAAAAAATTTATTAATTTTTCTCCAATACAACAAAAACACAATTAACTACTGAACTATACATTTGCACAACTGATAAAACTAGGATCAAAAATAATAGAGGTCAATCTAAAATAGCCAACATTTCAGCTTATCAACAAAGTTCTGTTAAAGCAGATGATACGTGTCTAGAGTTATTGAATTTGATTTAAAACTTTGCACCCTTTCATACAGATAGTAACTAGGACTTGGACTTACAAAATCTAAATTAGCTTTTAACATAAATATATTACCAATGCAAATAATTTATTTCTATTAATGCTAAGTTTTTTTATCCTTCATGAAACATGCAATCTAGCTCTCTAATGTTCCAATGTCCTTTGACATTTCTTAATCGTTATTTTGTTAGTATTTTATTATGACGTATAACTTGACCACATAACCCAAATAACGAAATACAATTGATGTCATAATGAAAATTCATATATGTACATATGTAAGTATGTATGTTTTTGTACAAATATATATACCCTGTCGGAAACTAAGATAACTTTAAACTAACTTTAAGCTAACTTTTTCGCAACTAGTGCTTACTAACACTTGAATTACTTTTTATTGGAAACAACTAACTATTTGAACAGTTCGATGTACTAAGCAGTAGTTAATTGTCTCACTCTGCCGTACTTTTGAACTAACTTAAAGTTGATTTTATTTAAGTTACCTGGTAGTCAGTAAGGTACCATCTAAAATAATAACAAAATGAGTTTCAAAGTAGCTGATAGTAAATTTGTTGGCTCTTACTAAATTCCATTACGTACTTAACTTAAGAAAAAATTTTGGGTTAGTTCTGGATGACATTGTAGTTAACTGTTAGTTAGTCTAAGAAAAGTCAACTATAAGTTGATTATTTTAGTAGTCAACCACACATTCCCCGACAGGGTATGTACATATATATTTGTATGTATGTGCCTATAAAATTAAAAATCATTTCTGTGATCTCTTTCAGGCTACGTATAACTATTGCCTACATGTGTGTGTGTGTGTGTGTGTGAGTGTATTTGTCTTTTAAACAACAGTTACCCAGCCAACCAAACTCACAGATTTTGTCTGATATAAGACAATTCTGTACATTTTCGTAAAGGCCGTGATACACTATCATACAAAGTCGTGCGATCTAAGAAAAAGTACAACGCTGGTATGATGGAGCTTATGAAAATTTTCAAAAGACAATAACGATTCATCACACCAGGGTTGTATATTTTCGTTGATCGCACGACTTTGTATGATAGTGTATCACGACCTTAAGTCTTTCGACATATCGGTATACAGAGTTGGTTAAAAATTGTTGACGAAATTTCGAGGAATTTTATATTTTGCTTATGCAGAAATGTCTGCAGGACTTCGTTCAGCCTTCAGATAGAAACCTCGGAGGAATTTTTCATATTAATTTGTTAAGAAATATCTGCACGAAAGCTTGCAGACTGCTGATAGATTTTACAATGGTTTTTATGTTTTGTTTGTGCAGAAATATCTGCAAGATTTCGTAAAGATCTGGGATCAAAAGTTCGAGTTTTTTTTTTCAATTCTATGTTTGATCATTGTTTACAACAATAATTTAATGTGTCTAACGGGATTATCCAATTTGAAGAAAAGAAAACATTTTAATAATCGTCGTTGACAGCAGTGTATCAAGTGAATTTGGAAAGAGAAGACGTGCTAAAAACATAAACCCCCTTATGCCAAAAAGGTTGGTTAAAATTAAGTCATGTGTTAAAACCGGTTTTACCATACAAAATTCGTTTGTTAAACCAACTTTAAGTTTAACAATCGTTTTTGCATAAGCGGGAAAGTGTTTAGTAATAAACAATTTTTATAAATAGAAATATCGGTCGAGTTTTTCAATTCAGGCAAATAAACACGTTTCAATTCATATACAAATTGTTTTCGTATAGACAAAAATCTGATTTATTCAATCTGAAAATGTTGAAGATTTAATGTCAGATTTCTGTCAGACTTTTCTACGATAAATCGTCAAAAGTTTCAAAGTTTTCAACGATTTTTATCTAGATTTCTTCCACAAATCTGCACGATTTGTCGGCAATCATTTCAGAAAAAAAACGATTTATTGTCAGATTTCTGGCATATATCTGTACAAACTGTCCCAAAAACTATGTGAATTTTAAACGACTACAAGTACGATTTCTGTCAGACATCGATTGGAAATATCGGAAGGAAATCCAGAATTTCCCTAGGAAATAACATCAGACATCGTTCAGATATCAGACAGATCTATCTGTGAAGTTAAGGAAATTTCCCCCGACAATTCTTACAGAACTCGTGACAACCACTTCATATATTTTTCGTGTCGACTTCGAGACGAAATCAGTCCCGAAATCGGCAACTTGTGCAGAAAGTCGTTATGAACTCTGAACGATTTCGTTGCATTTGGTTTGCTGGGTACCCACACAATACACACATACTCACGCAGTCATACTTATTTTCTTGTTCACTGATTTTTATTCGTTGTTTGAGGATACGCAAATGACCCATTTGGGGGTTGTTATAACTCTACCACATACTTGTGTATTTGTTGTAAAGGCACGAGTATATTTCCTGATACGAGAAAGCGAATGTAAATGTGAAAGTTTATGTTTTTTAATAAAGGATAAAACACACACATACACATAAAATTCCGTAAGGCTTTATGTATTCGTAAGCGAGTGTATGAGTGTACATGGATTTTTTTATGCGCCAATCTTTGGACGATTATAGCACATGCTAAATAAATGAGCTTATAAAAAGTATACAAATAAGTAAATAAAATAAAAATATAAGAACATTTTTTTTTGCATTATTTGCATTGCAAAGATTATCAGAAAACAAAAGGAGCTACAGCAACTTCCGCTCAATTTATTTTTCAAATGTTTATGGTTCTTGAAGCAATTAACCAGATAAATCATTTACGTATATATGATCAGCAGAGGAAAGCAAAATTAACTGTAAACAGCAAATATATTTTTCTTGAAGCTCTTCATACGTGAATCCATATATACATATAAGATTTAATATATGGAGCCATATAAGAATGTATGCACACATGATATATCACATAAGATCGTTTGTGCAATCAAAAAAGCTTGGATTTTATCACTGGTGAATTGGAAATCCATTAGAAAATAGATACGGTATGCAAAGTTTATATGCGTACCCTCAACGTTTAAAAAAGATAAACTTTTGTTACAAAAAAAAAAAAAAAAAAAAAAAAACATTCTTGTATGATTTTGTACATTGTGGATCAAATAATCAAAAGGATAATCCAGTCATTAATTTTATCGGAAATAACAGAATTCTCTAGATAAGAAACAAGGTTCATATTACTGCAAAAAAATATTGAAAACTAGTGTTAGTATAAAAACGTATAATTTTTTTTTACAATTAGTTGCATTAATTTTTAATATGATTTCTTAAATTAAATTTTATGTACCAAAATGAGTTATGTGTTTTTTAAATAATTGATTTACCTTTTGACTTGAGGAATGAGGAATGAAATGACTTTTAGTTCGTTTTTAATTATTTGTCCAAGCAAAAGTTTCATTAAATACAACTTCCCTGTTCAAAATCTAAAAAAAAAACGAATTTTAGTAATTTAATTTATTGCACAGCAGTGCGCTTATGTGAATTTAGAGAGTATGTAACTAATTATATATGCCTCATATATAGCCTCATTTTTCGGATCCGAACCATATATGGGATATCATATATGCTCCATACATATTTTTTTAGCTGGGGTATTATTATTTTAAAACATTTTAATTTATGACTACAATTTGAATACCCCAATAGATTTTGGAATATACGAAATTTGGCTACATTTAGTTTATTCTGTTTTGAATACAAAATGCATCAAGCAGTGGCTAGAATTGTCTGTGGACTGGAAAGAAAAGAAGTTCGGATCTCTGGAAAAGAGCGTAGTTACCGATATTACGAATAAGATTGTATCTCTTATATCTCCTTTGCAGATTTGTTTATTCACAATATCTGCCTTAAGTTGAAGTTCCATACCAACCGTTATGCATGTTTCAAAAAAGTATAATTAGGGTAATTGTATATAGCCATTTTTATTTTAATCTAGCTAATTTTTTTTAGCTATTTTTCCAAACATGAAATTTGTTTGTGATTTTTCACAAAAAATTTAAACTCGGAACATGGGAACATTAATAATTAACTACCAAAAAAACACAACAGAGTAATATGTTATTGTTTTCGCATAAATCCCGGTTCAAACTTGCCATTTTTGTTGCAGCAGTTTAAAAGCACTTATATGAAATAAATGGCTCAATTGGTAACAATAAGATTTGCTACTGCATTCTTATAATCGTTGCAAGGTGTTTATAAGTTGCCGGGACTACAGTGAAACCTCTCATAACGGACACCTCCTATATCCGGACACCTCTAATAACCGGACAATTTTTGTAGATCCAACACGTTCATTAGTTTTTCCATACGGGACACTCTCATAAAAGCACAGAAGCGGTGAAATGCGGCAACAATAGTTGCATTTAAATAGTAGGTCTTTCTTTATTCAACTCTGATTCATATTTATATTAGTGTCAATGATATTGCTGGTTCCCTGGTTAACGCATATGTAAATACTCATGCGTTGGAGACACAAAGAAATTGCTGTTTATATGAAGAAGTTGTTTGCTTAGCTGGTGTCTCAAAATGGCAGTGAAAAAATTGTTTTTATCAATTACAGAAAAAAAATTATATTTTAAACGACTTTCAAAAAGGAAAATATTCAGTGCACGAACTTGTGAAGATATAAAGTTTCTTGTGTATTTTAACAAATTCATATTGCTACATTTCTTATACAAACTGCCTTTTCAAAGCATTTTTCTCGATACGACTTTCTTGTATTCCAACAAATAAAATCATTGAAAGTCATTTGAAACCCAACAGCTGAAATTATACCAATCTATATTGAAGAAGTCTACTCTTAAAATAATTTTTCAACTACAATGAAATTCAAAAAATGTGTAACTCTCTCATAAGCGGACACCTCTAATAATCAGACAAAAACAGGGCGACCGTGAGTGTCCGGTTATGAGAGATTTCACTGTAATTGGTGGTTTATGATATCAATCAAACAAGGGTCATATTTCTTTTACACGAGTGAAAATATCAAGAAAAATAAAAGTTTAAATGAAAGTTTAAAAAATAGAAAGTTAATAAAAAGTATAAACAAAAATTTCGCAAGGAATGGATTAGTATCCCAAAAATTTAAAGACTTAATAGCAGAATGTACAAATGAATAGAAGGCGTAATGTAAGTATTGTAAGTTTGCACTATATGCGCAGTTTTTTTTATTACCTGAAGAAAAATTATTTTATTTATTACTTCAATTTATTGTTTTCATTTACTTTAAAAAAGTTCCCGATTTGTCTTAAAAAAAACAATTTATGAAATACCTTCTTCTTTTTGCTAAAGTTCATGATTTTTGCATTCGATTTTGGTTAGCCATTTATTTTTGTCTACATTTAGCCATTTTTGGTGGAAGAATTCTGGCAGTACTGGTAGCAAGTTACAGAGCAAAACGCAAGGAATCAGTTTTTAACATAGTTATTTCATTTTAGCTATCGATTGCTTTTATGTACTGAGTGTCACCTCTGTTGTGCTTATTATTTTTTTTTTAAACAACAAAAATACTTGGCGCATAAGACGTTTTGCATGCAACTTGAATTTAGAATCGGAGAGAACGTACAGAAACGCATATGGATAGAACGCATGTTATGAACCTTTAGCTTTAGAACCGCTTTGTGAGATAAAAATAGACAATTTAGGCTGATTATAAAATTTCTCTCCTGAGTGGATTAATTTCAACAGTTTACATCAGTTACAGTTTGCATCAGCTATGGGGCTTTTCAAAATTAAACGTAATTATTTAATTTCAAAGTGCTTTAAAATAATCTGTTAACTAATTATTTCAAGACTCTTTTGCTTCACTTTTTGCAAAACCCTGTATTACTGCAACATATTCAAAAAGTTATTATAGAGTTTAACAAAAACTTTCCACTTTCACTTTCGTTCTAATTTTAGATAGTAAATTTCCATTGTTTGCGGAAAATTGCATTCTTTAAAGTTATCAACTTTAATTGATTTTGTTTAACTTTGTGTTTTTGCAACTTTATACTCGTATGATGCAGCATTGTCATTTTGCAAACGCGTGTCAATAATTAAGGTTCTCTCGCCACAGGGAATGCGTGTGTGTGTGTATTAGCAAGTGTGTGTGTGTGTGTTTTGTATTGGATATTTTTGCAAATCTTTCATCCTTTCAACCCCATTACAAAAGCACTCATACACAGAGACTTACACACACAAGCATCCATTTACAATTCATCGTGCTGTTTGTGCAACGCAGTTGTTGTAATATAAAGTAAAGTTTTTTGCTTTACAGATGAAAGAGATCAAATTGCAGGGAATGCTGTTAAAATTATTGCTGATGCAATTGGTGTCCTTTACATCCCCCTTTTAAAATCCAGTCTGTTATTTAACCCTTTTGTTTTGCTGGATTTCACTCAATACCTTTTAGGTTTGTGTGCAAAAATGTTTAGAAGCGTGTGCTTGTTTGTTTGTGCTAACTTGGCGCATGTGTTGCAGCAATTGTTGTTGATGTTGCTGCTGATGTTGTTGTTATTATTATTATTATTGTTGTTATTGCTAAGTGTTATGTCAGGATTTTCAAGTCGAGTCGTTGTGCTGTTCAACTGTGTGTGTAATGCTGTTAATGTCTGCGTGCCAGTGTTTGTATGCATTTCCTTTGATTGTTTGTTGATATTGTGGGTGCTTTTTAGCGCTTTATGATATCAAAACTACATACATACGAGTAAGTATGTATGCTTTTGTTTTCCTCTTGCATACAAGTACATAATTCTTTGTGTGCTCTTTGTGGATATTTTAAATGAAATATTTTTAAATGTTATACAAAGCACAACAAGGATGCTTTACTCTTTCTACAACAATAAATAAATGAGAGTAAAAAACCGTTTTTCTTTCATCTGGACCCTCCAGCGAGTCGTATGCGATTAAATATGATTTTGTTTGAAAGGAAGCGTGAATTAAAGGAGTTTGTATGGTGTATAATGTTTTTCTTTTGTATACATACATACGTATGTATTACGTCGTTTTGTATTGTTATGTTTATTCTTATTGTAAAAATTCTTTAAAAATGTTTTGTTTATTAAATAACATCATTGTTGAGTTTTTATTCAAAAAAAATTCTATTGTGTTTACTTTAACAAAAGGAGTTATAGTGAATTGCGTTTCTAATTTTATTGTTATCTAACAATTTCTTGAGCTGTTATTTAACATACGTTTTAAGAAAATGAAATTCTAATTCAATATTCTTTCTCTAAATTTTAGTATAAAATTGCGGGGTTTCAAATCAGTTTCTCGTTTTCTCTTTGACCGGTATTCATAAACGATTGTTAAAATTGAAGCAAAATTAATGTGTTTTAAGTCAAGACATAATAAATTTCACAATATGTGATGAATACCCGTGTCTCCCCATCCAATATCGGCAAGATTTTGTTAAAACGTTCAATTTCTTCTAACAGCTGAGTCTCACTATTGTTATTGTTGAAATATGAATTGATCTTCGGAAAAAAAGGTCTGTGGCCCCACTGTGCCGAAGGGACAACCAATTACATAATTGGCTTCAAAATTAACTGCGTCTAAAATATTAATATTATCTTTGGAGCAGTTCGATTTTGTATCTTGCATCTTCTCAATGTTTTTTTCTAATAAAAAAAATCCTGCTGCTTATTTGTTCTCTTATACATATTTCAGAAAAAAAAATTTTTTTTAAACTTAAATCCCTGTTGCTCACTTCACTACTAATATTACTTTTTCCATTCATTTTATTTTTATTCACTATCAATCCTTATTGCCAATAAAAATAAGTTCTCTCTCCCTTTATAAAATGATATGTAAATTTTATCATTTATTTCAATTGTATTACAGTCATTTTATACCATAAAATTAGGATCAAACAATCCAATATTAAAAGTAATACAGAAACGCACAAGCACCCACAAATACGCAGAGAGCAGAATAAACAATTGGCACTACATTGACGATTATGAGGTTTACCAAATTGCTGATGGTGTTGCTGTCGGTGATGATGACTACGTACGTACATGTTATGACCACTTTTATAGTTAATTTAACTGGATAACAAAAGACATCAAAAAACAATGACACTACCACTAAAATACAATAAACTAAAGGTATAAAAATTTAACTTAAATCCTGTTAAACAGCCAGAGGCTGAAAGTACAACACGCACACTCGTTTGTGTATGTGTGTGAGTGAGTGTGTGTCTGTGTGTGTTATCTTTAATTCCGCAATCTTTAACATTTTGGTTATTTTGACATTTTATGCATTTGGGCGAGAGAATATTGTGAAGAAAAAGGATGTAATTTTTTTAGTTAATTTTTTATTTTCCTCTTCTCTATTTAATTCATTATAAGCACCGACAACACAGAAAACTTAAAACAAATTTAAATTCTTAATATTGGTGGTGAGAAAAAAGTATTAATCCTTACAGTTTTAAACTAAACTAAACATCTAAATATATTTATTAATTTTTTTTTCAGCTGAAATTAAAGCATGCTCAAGAATGGGGCAGATCAGATCGTTACAGTGAAGATTTTGAGAACTGTACCGTACTGTACTGATTTTTGAAAGCCGAAAATCGTAATATTTATGGATACACTCCGTTAACATAGGATAGCCTCACTTGAAATTTTAGAGAACAGTATACATTTTCGTGATTCCTTAAAAAAATAGCAAGTATTTTTTTGAAGTCATTCTTAAGAGGATACTCTGTTGCTTTATTCACAAAAATTCCAAATGGGTCAGTAAACATTAAGTGGACTTTCGTAATAGTTCTCGTGAACAGCATGAGAAATTTTAATATTTCAGTGTTAACATTGATTAGCCTCAGTTATGAATTTTCAATTAATATTTGATGTTTATGCAAAAATACCGTTAAGTGCAATAGAAAAACGTTTTATTTGCACAAAGAAAAAGTATTAGGAAAAAGCCGTCGCTTAGTTCCACGGAAATCGCAAAACTTGAGACGTATCACGATCTAGGGCTTTCTATCCGCGCTATTGGCGGAAAGCTTCGTCGCATCCCAAAAGTTATAAGCAATTACATGAAGAATCCATCAGAGTATTTCAAATGGTACAAAGGAAAGACTTACAAGAAGTTTTCACCTCGATATAGTCGCAAAATTCTCTAAATGGCTTCGAATTCATCTGTGAGTTTAAGTAGAATTAGAGCTGCAGTCGGAGTTAGCGTCAGTAAAATAACTATTCATAATGTTATACAAACCACGGAGTACTTGAAGCATCTAAATCATCAAAAAAAGCCAACAATGTAAGACGTACATAAGCAACACAGACTAAAGTTTAAGAAAGATCACATGACGTAGATGGTGCATCAAGGTATATATATATATATTCGTTTGCTGCAACGATAACATAACTATCTAACTTATTTTTTACGATTGCGTTTTTTTCTAATTATTTAATTTTATATTATGTGGCATCCATGCCAAAGCAAGGGTTACAAAAATAAATTCGTTTGATCTTGTGACTTTTTTTACTTTAAGAGACAGCTAATATTTTTAAACGATAAAACTCCAAAAAATATAACAAGCTTTTAATAAAAAATACTGCTCCGTCATGTTTTAAGAATGTACTACTTTTTGTAAGGACGTTGGGGTTACACCTTTGTTGATTCAAAGACTTTTAATAGAAATTCGACTTTAGACTAATATCTAGAGTAACACTTACTTCCCGAGTTTTTAGGGTTCCCTACGCCAAAGATATAAAGGAACCCTATTCTTCCGTCCGTCTGTCTGTCCATCTATCTCTCCGTCCATCTGTCTGTCACAGGCTGCTTCCTGGGAAAACGTAAGAGTTGTGGAACTGAAATTTTCACAGACGCTACAACAGAAAGTATGTGATTTTAAAAAATTAAAGGGTATTCTAAAGCAAGCAGGCAAACTTTTGAAATTTTTTAAAAACGCTAAAACTAAATAATCCCAAAATTAAAAGAGTCACCAAAACAACAAATTAAAAAAAGCTAAAACCAAATTAAATCGCGAATACCCAAAAAAATCTTCAAAACGAAAAAAAACCACCAAAACTAAGAAATTGCTAAATCGAAAATAAATCGCAGAAAACCAAAAAAAAAAACACCAAAATCAAAAAACCCCAAAGGTAAAATAAATAAAACAAGGGGATTATGTTATGACCATTTTTCGATGTTATGTCAGTAGGAACCAGGAATCGGTGTTTGTCTACCCGTTGTCGAAAATAACTGAGTGTCCTTTACAGGCTTTAAGCAATAGGTATAGCTTGAAGTTGCGCTTTAGAGCTAGTGGACAAACTCCAAGTTTTTAGCCGACTTCAAAAAAAGTAATAGGTTAGCAATTTTTACAGGGTGGGCCAAAAGAAACCAAGGGGTGTAAAAGTTTAATAACTTTTTTGTTTATTATTTTTTTTTTCAGATTATATAGACAACACTTGGAGAATTTATAAGGAATGAAAATAATAAACGAAAATCAGAAAATAAGAAATGAATAAATGAAATCAACTTTATTGAAAATTTGATTATGAGTGATGAAGCTCATTTTCATTTGAATGGCTTTGTTAATAAGCAGAACTGTAGGTTCTGGGGTTCTCAAAATCCAAGAGCCATTCATCAACGCCAATTGCACCCCATCAGGTGTACAGTATGGTGTGGGATCACATCTGAAAATGTCATTGGGCCCTACTTCTTCGAGAATGAAGATGGAAGTGCTGTAACCGTAAATGGAGAGCGCTATCGGTTTATGATAGAAATTTTTTTACGTAATGCTCTTGAAAACAGACCTGGTATGTGGTTTCAGCAGGACGGAGCCACTGCCCATACTGCCGGAGACACAATGGCACTTTTAAGTCAAATTTTTGGAGAGCGAATAATTTCTCGAAATTCGGAAATTATTTGGCCTGTGCGATCGCCAGATTTGACAGCACCCGACTATTTTCTTTGAGGTTTTTTGAAGGAGCGAGTGTATGTGAACAAGCCAGAGACAATCCTTGAACTCAAGGCAAACATTGTTGCAGAAATTCGAACGCTACAGCCACAAGTTTTAAAAGATGTTATGGAAAATGCTCTAAAAAGAGCCCATCAGTGCGAAGCTGAAAACGGTGGTCATTTAAGAGACATCATTTTTCGTACTTAGTGTAAAAAAATTTCCATTTTGTATTTTATATAATCTGAAAGAAAAAATAAAAAAAAGTTAATAAACAAAAAAGTTATTAAGCTTTTACACCCCTTGGTTTCTTTTGGCCCACCCTGTATATATTTTTTTAACGCCTATTGTACATTTTTTTTTTGTCTGAGAGGGTTAAGCTTTTCATAGGCCCCATTGAAGTAGGCGGACACACTCCCACCATTTTTTTATTTAATTTTATGATATTCTACTTATTTGATTGCTGCGAAACCTATAAAACGCCTTTGGTTTTAGAAATTACACAATTTGAAAGTTGAAAAGATGGGCGGGGTTACGCCCATTAAAATTTATTATAATATTTCACGCGGTTCTACTTAACCGATTTTTATGAAATTTACCACACACCTTGAGCTCTAAAATAGACACAATCCTCCATTTAAGAAAAATGGGCGGAGTCACGCCCTTTCAAATTTATTATTTTATTTTAAGTGGTTCTACTTTACCGATTTCTACAAGACTGAACACGCACCCTAAGCTCCGAAAAACACACAATATTGCATTAAAAAAATGGGCGGAGGCACTCCCATTAAAATTTAATTTTATATTTAACGTACTTCTTCTTTTCTTCTATCAGATCTTTGTATTGATGTCGGTTTTTTTTGGCAGAAAGAATTATTATTTATATAGTTACAGAATAATGCCGAGTACAATTTTTGGCATTTTGTGACATTGCAATAGTGTGCACTGATGGCAAAGTTTGTCATTTGCGATATTTTTCGTTGTGTGGCATTGTTTTCCATATAAAAAACATAATGACAATAAAATAACAACACAAGAAATGTCAGATGTATATTCGGCATAAGGTGGAATATGAGATTTTGCTCTAAGAACCCAATATATTTTTTTAATTGGAAACTTTAATTTTAATTCAATTATAATTTTATTATATACATACATACATAAGTCCCAGTTTACATCATGCAAGTCATATTGCTAAGCTGATTATTTTGTAGGAAAGATAGAGATGAAGAGAAAAGAAACGACTGCCCAGCATCATGCTTTCTCATTCGTAGTGTTAAATAAATCCAGTAAAGTGCGACTCTGACTCGCGCACGAAGGGTTCCGTACGAACACTAGATATGTAATTAAATACAAACTTCAGCCTATATAATATATATATTTGGCATTTTTTTTTTGGTTTTTGGCTTTTTTTCAATTTGGCGATTTTTTTCATTTTGGAGATTTTTTTCATTTTGGCGTTTTTTTTTCGTTTGGGCGATTTTTTTAGTTTTGGCGCCTTTTTCGCGTTTTGGCGATTTTTTTCTGTTTTTGGCGTTTTATAAATTTGGCGTTTGTTTTTTTCAATTTGACAATTTTTTTTTTCATTTTGGCGATTTTTTTTTTCATATAAACAATTATTTTGGTTTTTGGTGCCTTTTTCGCGTTTTGGCGACTTTTTTTCTTTTTTTGGCTTGTTTTTTTAATTTTAGAGATTTTTTCCATTTGGGCGATTTTTTCGAATTTGGCGATTTATTTTAGTGTTAGAATTTTCTTTTAATTTTGGCGATTTGTTTCGTTTTGGCGATTTTTTTAATTTTTGGCGATTTTTTTTTTGGTTTGGCGATTTTATAATTTTCGGATTTTTTAGTCTTACCGTTTTTGAAAATTTCAATTGTTTGCCTCTTACGATTTCCAAGATATAGCAAATTGTCAAAATTACATATTCAAAACTGCATTAACTGATGGACCACCCATTAATTTATTTTTTTTTAATTTAAGTGTTATTTGTTGTAGTTTGTATGTAAATACACTAATTTTACAAAATTCAAGTTTCAATATATATATATGTACATACAATTGTATGTATATTACATGGAATTTTAACATTTTTCGTTGCTCGTTTTGGAACACCGTTCCTGAGAACATACCGCGTGACGGACAGACGGACAGCGTAGCGAAAACAATATGGTTCCTTTTCGCCTTTGGTGTACGAAACCCTAAAAAAGGACATAGGCATACACAAAATTATGCATTAAAAATATGAGCTGAAAAATAAGATTTGCATTGTGTGAACGCCGAAAAAAAAGTAAGCTTAGCAATAAGACTTGACTTGTGGGAACTGGGAACAAATACATGTGTGAACTTTAGTTTTAAGAGTGTCTGCTGACTTCACTTTAAACATAACCCTGATTTGTGAGCACGATTCATAAAAATTTTCTCATCATTGTATTCAGTCTTTTGCGCAGAATTTGTCCTTTTATTTCACCAATTTTTCCAGCCCTGTGCAAAAAGCAGTATTTGTTTATCTTGCATATTTAATCTGTAAAGTTTTCACAGTGCGAAATTGCATAATTTAACAATTTTCTAGAGTGCTGCTTATTTGCTTTTCCAAAGGATATTCTTTAGTATATTTTATTTTCAGTTGAGCATTCATTCATTCATTTAGTAGATGCTTGTCTAATCAACTGTCATTTGGTTGACATTCCCTAAGGAGTAACTATGACGAAAACGTCATGCAGACAGTTACGATTCCTGAGTGAATCAAAATGTGAATCTTGCAAACAATAGACGAAGGACTATTTGGGTGCACAATGGTTGCCCAAGCAATAGCAGCAGCAAGCAGCAGCAACAAGCAAATGATGAGTTTAACTCTAAGATGAAAGCTGATAATAATTTTATCCTTGCAGCTCGCTCTGTTCTAAGTTGCGGGGAGTGTAGGTTTTTCTTTTTGTTTGCTCATATCTGCTATTACAATTTATTTCTGTTCATTCAGGCTGCCTGCTATTGTTACAGTTGTTGGTGCTAATGCCTTGTTACTATTGTTATGTTATTGCTGTTGTTGGTCCTGGCATTGCCATTTAAATTAGGCAACTGTTTATTATGTTTATTACACTCCTGTTGTTGTTCTTGTTGTAGTTGTTGTTCTTACTTTTATTTTATTATTATTACAGGTCGTTACTTTCACACACAAAAAGGATAATAGTACGATACAAGCAGCACTTGAAAAAAAAATTACACTGAACAACGTTCGTTTGTTTTATTTATTTTTTTTTAACTTTACATTCAGTGAATTTGAATTACTTTTTTGTTAGTATTTGATGTGTTTTGATGTCTCATTGTCATTTAGTTAAAAGTCTAAAACATTTAAGATGTCAATGGCAAAATGCTCATGTACCATCCATTCCGCCCTTCACTATTATTTCTGATTGTTGGCATTTATTAACCCACCAAATAATCTTATTCATCTTTATCACACATTTAAAATGGAACTTTAGCAGCAGCAGGGTTGCTGTATTTTTCCCGTTAATGTTGATCTCTGACGTGATGTGATGTCTGTCGAAATGAGGGAAATTGTTTGCGGACGCGTATTTAGTGTATTTTGATGTCTGTTAAATTGTTTCTAATTAGAGATTGTGGTCGTTAAGATACTTTTGGTTATTATGGAAATTTCTTTATGTGGAGATTATAAAATTAAACGGTCGTGGATTATATAATATTTTAGTAAGGTATTATGGGTCATAAAATTCAGATTAAGAATATTAAAATGAAACTATTGCGGTAAAATGGTGTTGGTGATTAGTTTTAATTATTCAGTAATTTGTAGTTTATTTAGGCTAATAATAAACTTGTGCATAAATATGTGGCATTACAACTTAAAATTACAGAAACCTGGATTATACAAAAAAAAAAAACATGTTTCCCTTTTCGGATTGTTTCACACTTTGTGAAATTATAATCCGCCAACTTCTTTTAGTTTGAGAGGAATTGTGTGATGCCTTCAAGAAAATTAAAAATATGTTTTCTCATATAAATTTTTAATGTTCTGACGTGAAACCTTAAATTAACTGAAACTATTGATGACGTGTATTAAAAACATAATATTTTTATGTATATTTATGATTTGATTAGGCTAAAGTTTATATGGCTTTGTAAGTCAAATTACATGTGATAATTTTTTAGGAACAAATAACACCAAAGTTAATAGTAAATATTCTGGCAAACACTAGCAGAACGGAACAACTAGCTGTTTTCGAAGGTCGCTACACCTTCATCTATAAGTGGTAGAGATGAAGGCTTGTCGTGTTTTTTTTCTCATGAGTATTTCGTAAGTGTTGAGCGTCTTGGCGTTCGTGTTAGTGTCGTGTCGACACGCGCCCATCTCTAGTGTGTGGTGTTATTTGGTGTAAATTTCTGCTTTATGTACTCAAATTTTTAGTGCAAATGGAACATCTGAATTATTTTGATTCATCAAATCAAAATTTTCTGAAAGCTTAATTTTACCATTTCTATATTTACAACAATCTTGCTATTGTCTTTTATAAAATAGTGATTCTTTTTAAAGAAGAAGTTACTAGATTTATTGCTGAGTAGATGTGTCTGGGCCTTTGCACCAGATATCTGGTAATGGCATTGATAAAGCTCTAGCCGGATTTGATAGGTGGCGTAATTTATAATATTTCATGTTAATATTTAAATGAAATTTTGTGAATATTCTGATGTACTATACTAGTATTACGCAGAATATGTTCCCATTCTGCAGCTGCATAGTTGATATGACCAATTCCTACTTCATATCAACCAAACAGATTCTGCATTGCAATCATCCAGTTCAAATTAATTATGGTCCTTCGAGTCGCATTAATCATTTACATTATGGTTACACTTTGAGTCTTAAAAATTCTACTAAGACAAAGCGGGTATTTCTATATCTCCGGAACTAAAAAAAAAATAAGTTAAGCTGAATTTATTGCAAAAAAAAAAAATAGTGAACAGGTGTGTGGTACTTTTTGATGATTGATGCAAAAACTGAGTTTTGGTACTTTTCTGTATCGGATTTATTTTCGAAAATAATAAGCGCAGAAATAAAATTTATATGAAATTGTAATTCTGAAAAATTTCAATCGAATTTTGGCACTTTTTTAAAATTTTAACATACAAGTGTTGAAATTGGTGCATTTTTTTGGTACTTTTTAAAAAAAAATTTATTTTTTTGGTACGTTAATACTTGAAAAAAAAATTTAACTATAACAAAAAAAAAAAAAAAGAATTTATAAGGAAATGTATTTTTTTTTCTACAGATGGACAAAAATTTTTCCAAAACCGGCAAATTACGAATAGTGTGGTACTTTTTGAAACAAGAAGATAACACACGTGTTGAGTAATGACTTCTTGTTTCATCTTTGATATAACTTGCACTTCTCATTTGTTAAAAACGAAGTTTAATTTAATATTTCTAGTTGTTCTAAGAAATAATTGGGTAATGGTTCCCTGATGATATCTGCAATAGTAACAGTGAAATACGCATAGGATCCATCTAACCCCTCAATAATCCATTTCAATGTAATTTTAATAAAAATACTTCACTGAATAAGTAAAATAATAAATAGTGCGTTAACAAATGTTAAACTTAAATTGTAACAATTCCAAAAAAAAAAAAAAAAATTATTAATTGTATTATTTGAAATTTTAACTCAGACAAGTATATTTCCATTTTAGTAAGAACTGAGGTAATAAAAATTCGACCGACGAAGGTGTTAAATAGGTTTTTTAAATTCTTTTTTTTTTTTTTGTACCAAGTAGGATCATATTTTATCGAAACTCCAATCATCACCGGAAAATTTAAATGGAGAATATGTGTTGATACGGCGAATTCCAATGATTTCAACTGATTTGCATTTCGTCGTCAAACATCTGGCTTTGGCCACAACCATGAACAAGGCTCAAGGCCAATCACTAAGTGTTGCTGGTTCGATTTTAGGAATTACCTGATTTTTGCATGGTCAGTGGTATGTTGTTTGCTCCAGAGATGGAACGTCGTAAAATCTTTATGTTTGCATACCTGCCGAAAAGCTCAAAATATTATTTATCCGTTAGCAGTAAGATTAAAAAATAATAAGTAAACAAAATTTACATTTTATTTCAACAATTATAATAAAATGTGTTTACATTTTTAGCGAAGTAGTACATGGCGGGTATCCCCTAATTCTCCATATAAAACAAAAACTTTATTATATTTTCTATGTCGTCGGTGAGTAGAGTGTAAGCCTGCTAACTCACCTCAATAAAATTTTGCAGCAGAGACAAAATACTGTTAACATTTTCTGTTAGCCTAATACATTTTTTTTCGACATTCGAACATTCGACATTTTTCTCTTTCAAACGGCATTAAAATGTCATGTTATAATAAAAAAATTGCTTAGGCTTCTACAATAACATATGTTGGGAATTTTATATATTCTGGATCCACTTTCTACACAATTGTCAAAGATATCAGATACATACGTTCAGCAGGGATAAAATACTGTTAATATTTTCTGTGTATCGCTTAAGAAATTAGCCTATTACATTAATTTTTTTCGACAATCGATGGGCAGACTTTTTCTCTTTCGAACGGCATTAAAATGTCATATGTTATAATAAGTGGATTTATTAGGCTTCTACACTAAAATATGTTGGGAATATTATATATATTCTGGATCCACTTTCTACACAATTGGCAGGGATATCATACGTTCATACAAATATACACAAATTATTCCTTGTGACATAGTTTTGAAAGTAATTACCAAAATCATAATTGAGTTTTGAAGTTCTTGGAATAGATATTAAAAATAAGATTGGAGGTAGATATAAACCCAATTGAAATTGATTGATTTGATCCCAGCCTTAGCTCAAAAAAGCTTTAACGTTTAAGCATTCCTTACTATCGCTAAATAAGCCAAATGTAGTCTTGTTAACATGATAAACAATCTACAGCATTATGTTGTCCTACTAAATCTTTTTACAAGCCACTGCAATTCATAAAAATTATAATTTTGATTTTATTTGCACAACACTTTGTCAGCACTAAATTAAAATTAATATTTTAGATTAATTTGACACAAAACACATTTAATTAGTTCACCTTTCGGTGATAAAAATCTTTGGTATTTTTATAGCAACCGGGCAACAACAAAATTTACGTTTCCTTCAATGAATTATGCGAACAAACAGCAAGATCATGGCAAATATGTGTGTAAGTGTGTTGTTGTTCTTAAACTGCAAGAAAAAGAGAAGACAATAAATTCCAATTATGTCACAAGTGAAATATTTTAATAAACATAAGCTGTGACTACTCAAGAAAGCCCAGATACCACCACACTTGCCCGTACAAAAATACAGATATTATGTATGATTTTTATTAACAAGACACAACAAATAAACTCGTAAATATTCAAACAACCGCAGCAGCAGCAGCAGCAACAACAACAACAACATACTGGCTACATCAACGGCTAACAACAACCAACAACTGCAAACTTTTTTTTTTAAAACAACCAAATACAATAAATCATGAGCTGAAAAACGGCAAAACTGCACTCACTGGCACTCGGGCAAGGAACAGCTACAACAATGTTTTTTAAACGTTTGAAGTTTAAAACAACAATAAGCATAAGGGTTCAACGTCTTATTGTTTATGTTGCTGCTGCTGTTGTTGTTGTTGCTGTTGCTGGTGTTGTTACTGTTGCTGCTGCTTGGTTCGTCTGCTTGGTTTTAGTATAGATAATAATAATAATAACAATAACAACAAGAGCAAAGCGTATAAAATCCAGAACAACAAACTAAAATCTTCAGCACAGTGAGTGGTGGCTCACTGTCAAGTTACTCACTCGCGCAATTAATTACAAGCTCATTAAACAACGAACGGACCAAACAAATTAACAAAAATATTCAGGCAACAACCAGCCAGATATTTAAAGTTTGAATTTATTTGTTATTTCTTTTTGGGGAAATTATTAGGAAATGCAAATAACCATATACAAATTACAGCAATTTCGGTATGTATTTTAAAGTGTTTCTAAGAACTGATTATTGCATTAAGAAAGTTTTCCAATGGAAGTGTAAAAAGTTTGTTAAAGTAATCTAATAAATTTCAAATTTTATTCGATTGTGTATTAAAAATATATTATTTTTTAATGCTTACAATTAATCGAATTCAAAATTTTAAAAATTCATTCCCCTCCGGTAGTACAGGAATGAATAATGAATTAAATTCTATTAATCAAATAAAACTCCAAAAAAGAACAGAGGTGTCTTAAAACACCTGGTTAGAGCTATGCTGCTTAGCTAGCTTAAACAAATTTTATGTGTTAATAGTAATGCAATAAAATTATTTGTATTTTTAACACTATTTATTTAGTATTCATAAAATTTATTTATTTTATTTTTTATAAAACAAAATAAATTTGCCGCAGATACTTACAAGTGGTGATATTTCGCATATCATGACATCTACAGAAAAGTCAACCGCAGGGCTAAAAATTAAAATTAAAAAAATGTTTTATTTTCATTGGGCCTGTGCCAAACGGTAGCAAAGTACTAGTGTAAGTAAATTTTTGACACTTCTGAGGTGAATAAAATTTCACTAGCCCTGGGGGCTAGTAGAAATTTTGACACAACAGGTAAATTTTTGACAAGCTGCAATAAAAAGCATGGTATCATAAAATTTAAATCCACCGCCGTCGCTTCGAGCCGTCGCATAATACAAAGATTTTTACGTCTTTTAAGTTTAATTAAACTGTGAAAAAATCATTGTTTATTTTAGTTTGCGAAAAATGTTGCATCATATATATAATATTATATAATTTTTTGCACCAAAAAAAATTGTTTGATATAAAAATGTCCCCTTAAAATTTTGTAGGTAGTCGGCGGCTTGTAGTCAGGCGAAGCAAAACCGCCGCCGCAGCAATTGTTTCATCAGCTTCTTTCTATGCTCCAGCGAATTTGTCAAAATTTTACATTGTCAAAAAAGATATCATTTGGCACAGCAGAAAAATGAAATTTTTTCCCCACAGGCAAATATTTTTTTACCATAGCACTTTTCTACCGTTTGGCACACACCCATTGAACTGAATTTTTTTCGTTTCCAATGAAAGATACAAATAAAGATAAAAAAAATCAATTTGGATTGCATTTTATTTATTGGCTTGTTCGAAACGAATGAGTACATATCACAAACATACCGTGTAATTGTGCGTGACAGACTTAAAATGTGCGTGACGATGTTAAAAGTTTTAAAAACTATAATATATATAATTTTGTCAAAGTTGTAATGCTATTTATATAATCTAAGATAGCTGTAAAAAAATAAGAAAATTCTATCCAAGTGGATTCGCAGAAATTTAAAATATAAACTAACATCATAGTTTCATAGTATAATTTTTGTAGCGCGTATCAACGAAAATAAAAACTCGTTTCATAAACAGTTTACACATTTTAAAAACGGGTAAAAAATTGAATAGTTAGAACCATGATAAAATAATAAATATAAAGGTACAACCACACTTGACGTATAAAATTAATTCTGACTTTTGTCCCAATTATTTGATTACTGTTTTTTTTTTGTAAACAGAGAGGAAAGCGTTGCCACACACATATAATGGCAACTTTTATTTAGGAATGCTTTTTGAAATGTGTAATTTGAGTTTAGAAATTGTAGTTAAATACATAGGGTCGTATTCAAAAAAACTTAACAAAGCTTTGAAAAATAATGTTAAGTAAAGTTGTATTCAAAAAAATATTATATCAAAATTCTAAAGTAGGCACCTACGTTTGTTAAGGCTACTTTAAGCTGATATTTCCAAAATGTGCATTTTGTACCTCAAATATTTTTGTTAATATAGCACATATTGATTCATGTTACATCTAAAAATTAAGCTAGAACTGCTAGCTCTTATCTTAAATTTATTATTTCTGTCATGTGATGGAAAATATCACTAAATTATCCAAATGATTCGAAATACATAGCAAAATCCATAAAAAATATTAAAATAAATACAATTATACAAAAATGTTTTAGTGATGTACATTCAAACAAAACGAATCGAAAAAAGCTGGATATTCAAATACTCATTTCGTTCGAATAAAATAAATTGAGATAATTTTTCAATGCTCATCATATTTTTTTTACTTTTACTTCATAAAAATGTTTATCTGTTTTGCTTCCATGTCAGAAGCTTATATTTTATAAATTAGGTTGCTTAACTTCAAGATAATAAAAATGTATTTAATAAAATAAAAAATTAGTTGAATACTCGAATGAAATTGTATTCGATGTTGTACATCATAAGCTGTGAAATGGTTGTTGAACATGGTGGTGTTACCAGTATTTATTATTAAATCACAAAATAATTAAAGTTGTCTTTTGAATACAATTTCTTAACAAAGCAATGTTAGCCTTAAAGTGCTTGGTAGCTACTATGAACTTTAAAGCTCAAGTAAAATATTTTTTGAATAAGGCTGATATTTTTTAATGTTAATTGAAGATCAGAATAACGAAATCTGTGTGTATTAAGACATACAAAAGCAAATATTTCATTAATTATTTAATTCAATAGATAACAAAAACAGCCTCACGGCTTGGGATACAACTTCATTCTTAAAAACATCGATACAAAGAAACGCCGTAAATAGAAGCGATACATCGATGTTTTATTAGCAGAATTTACGGTTGTTTCATACATATAATACACAGTTGCATATACTTCGTGTGCAAATTTATTGTTGGTTTACATCAAGCACAACAAACATACTCCGACATTTGCATTTGAGGTAAACACCTTTCAAAGCTCTTAAATTTGTTCTTGTTTCTTTGCAAAGTAACAGTAAGCATTGTTGTCGCCGAGATCTGGTTGGCTGGTGTGCTCTCGTCGGTGTGAAAGTACAAAAAGCTCTTTATAAAAGTTTGCACATTGTGAATATGGCTTGGACGTAGCTGAATACGAGTTAATGCTTTGTTGATATATACAATAAACACTGTTCTTCTTTTTTGTTTGCTAAGGAAATGGCCTATTATTTGACTAGGAACATTTAGTTATCACATTTCTCCTTAGAATGGACTAGTAATGTCCTTAAGAATGCTACAACCCGTTAACAATTTCATCCGAATAATGTAAGGCAGCTACGTCCAAACACACATACTCTAATATATGTATTTGAGATAAACAGCTTTGTTATTGTTTCTTTGCAAAGACCAAAGATATCGCCGAGATCTTTAGGAAAATCGCGGCACTCATTATCGAATTACGAAATATTTCCATATAAATTCTATTGAAATATTTCGTAATTAGATTCGATAACGATTGCCGCGATTTGCCCCTGCTTGGATGTTGTGCTCTCGTCAGTGTGAAAACACAAAAGGTCTTTTGTAAAACCTTACACATAATGCGTATAGCTTGGACGCAGTTGATGTAAGGCAATACACCAGAGAGTATAGAGACAAAGTTCCGCCTTGATTCAGTTGGAAATTTCCTTCCTGTTGCATCTTGCTTGCTGCCGTTGTTGGTGCTGCTGTAATTTATTTGCTGTTTTTTTTTATATATTTATGAAATAATTAAAATATTTTCCATTATTTTTAATTTAATAAGCAAGAAAGTCAAAAAATTAATAAAAAAAAACTCGGATTTCATAAATTAATAAGGTAGCATTAATTTTGAGATTAAAAAATAGTCGGGACAAACGTCAGAAGGTTAATATGGCGACGGAAAGAGAGAACGGTTTTACCTTTATATTATTGTATCATGGTTAGAACCTAAATGTACTCACATAAGAAAAACTTTCCTTAAAAAAATCAGCTATAACTATACGCACGCCGTGAAAGTGCTTGACATGGATTTCATGATAATGTAAACGCAGACTTAGTTCCCCCTTTTATTTAAAATTCTTATTAGTAAGTCTTCTTATTAGTGCTTTACGAATAGAGAAAAATAAAGAAAACTACAAAATATATACATACAAAGAAATAAAAACGAAAATCACGGCTTAGCTCCTGTGTCTGACATAAAGAGCATAGCTCTAATAAACAGCGAATTCAAAAAAAAACTTATTCGTTATTGGATAAGCACGTCTTAATGCATTTCGGTGCCGCTTAAGTACCTTATTACTACCTTTAAACTACGTTACGAAAAAGCTTGCAAAATACAATGCTTAAAGAAAATTTCCAAATAAATTATTGAGAATTACAAAACTGTTTGTTAGATTGAAATACGAAATTACAAAAAGTGAATCTTAACTTAATTTTTTTTTTTTATAACTTAAAACAGCAAAGCTAACAACCTTCTTCCACACGAAAAGTTTACTTTACAAAGTCTTAATTCAGCTTGGAGAAAGAGACTATACTACTATCTCTGTCTTTCACACAGCATAATTAAGACTTTTCAAAGTAAAATTTGCGTGTGGAAAAGGGGTATAACAAAATATCACAAACTCTAACTTTTTCATATCATTCATAAACATGATTTTTCATACACAAAAAAAAAATTAATTATTTTTCATTCCATAAATTTTAAAAACAAATCCCATTTTTTGTGAGAAATTACTTTATTAAACGTTCATATTCAAGAAATTATAATGCATTGACTTCTTGAAAGCTCCCTTTTATGCAACTTTTCACATAAAATTAATTTTTTTTTTCAATAATGTTGTCATTAATTTTAGAAAAGAAAACGGATGAAGAAATATTTATATTATAATAATATATTGAAGTGGAATGGATTACTTTTTTTAAATAGTACTTTTTTGAAAACTTTCCTTTTTGTAAAAAGTACTTAATTTAACTCTTTATAAAAAGCTTTTTAAGCGCTTTGTCTTAACTCTTCCTCTTGATCAGTGTTTCTGTTTGCATAAAACTATATTTTTGTAAAAAGTTTCTTCATTTAAAATGTACCTCTTTTTTACTACAAGTACTTTTTTCAAAAAGTATATTTTTGTGTGAAAAAAGTATTTTGAAAAAAATTATTTTGTTTTTGTAAAATTGATTCGTTTTTTAAACTATTTTTTGTATAAACTATCTTTTTGTAAGAACTAGATTTCAGGTAAAAAACGAGCTTTTGGCAAAAGGTACTATTATCGTAAATACTAACTCTTCCATAAAAGTATCTTGTTCGTAGAAAGTACATTTTTTGTAAAAAGTACGTTTGTGGTAATAAGTAGAGCGTGAGCGTAATTGAAAAAAATTTACCCGTGCGTGATCCTGCGTGATCTTTTTTTAATAATCACGCACGAATTCTCACGCTCTCACGAGATAACATTCCTGCATAGGTACAAATGTAACTGTATTCAATCATTTGAAATAAATTATTTTATAATAATAAATGCGTATATGTATGTATGTATAGTAATATGTATGGAAGTATGAGCTTATAAAAATAATGAATACCCCCAAACAAAATGTTTCGACTTTTTCTGAAGTCTAACGTAACGAATTCGTTAAGACATTTCGGTAGTTTCTCTGAACAATTTTTTTAAACATTAAAACTTTAATTGTTGAGTACATAAGTAAAAGTCTGTGAAATTTTTTTAAATAAATATGTATATGTTGATAAAAAAAAAGGATTGTAACAAATATTAAAAAACGTGAGTATAAGCAAATTATTTCGACAATAGCAGCAACATAACGATGAAGAGGTACTCTGCTATAAAAGCAAAAACAAATCGTACCTACATGTCGTTAGGAATTCGTACCGACTTATCGCAACGAATTCGTACCGACTTATCGTAACGAATTCGTACCGATATATCGTTACGAAGTCGTGTCAACCATTTCATACAAAAATTGTTACGATTTCGGTAATATTTCGGTGCCGAAATCGGAAGATTTTCTCGACCAATCGTTACGAATTCTTAATGAATTCGGAGCATTTTGTTTTGTATACATACACCTTTGTAAGTATGTATGTATGTTTCTTAGATACCCTGTAGGAAGTATCAATTGAGAAACACTACTGATGCAACAGTGTCTTTGTCAACAATACTGCTGAGGAATTGTACCGCAGAAAATGTTTTTTGCTTTAGGGGCCATCCATATATTACGTAACGCTGTAGGGGGAGGGGTGGGGTTCGAGTTTTGTTATGATTTGATATGGTGGGGGTGGAGGGAGTCTTTGAAAATGTTACGTAACAGAAAAATTTTAGTAATTTGTATGTTTTCTCATTTAATATGCTTTTCTCATTTATTTGATTATCATTTATTTAATAGATCATACGTCTTACCTTCACATTTATATTATGTATGTATACATACATACATGTGCGGAATGTCAATTTTTGATATACGAGAATTCGAATATTTAAATATGAAATTAACTTTGCTTTACTTTAATTTACATTGTAAATTTTACAAAAACACGAGCATACATATATACATAGATATGTACACATGTATAATATAATATACATATTATGTAAGAACCTATTTTGCAACCCAAAAAACATGAAAATTATATTATACATATACTTTTTCGTGAGGGTGCGTGATCGTGATAAGTTGTAAAACACTCGTGGGTGATTAAAAATATTTTATTCGTGAGCGTGCGTGATCGTGAAAATGTTCAAAATCATTTGTGCGTGAAAGTGCGTGAGTAAAATATTTTTCTGAGTGAGCGTGCGTGTCGTGAATCAGAAAACACTCACGTGCACATCTCTAGTAATAAGTACATTTTTCGTAAGAAGTAAAATGTTCGTAAAAATTATCTTTTTCGTAGAAAGTAAGTTTTGTAAGTACATACATACCTTTTTTTTCGCAGAAAGTACTTTTTTAGTAAGATGCATATTTTTCATAAAAAAAACCTTTTCTTTTATTTTAACACTCAGGCAATGAATGCCCACTACTATTACTAGGTGGTACCTTCTTTAGGAAAGGGATAGTGATAGAGAAGACAGGCGGTGAAGGAATAGACAGAGGAAGGCTTCATTCCTATACATTTGCGCTTTTTTCACGTTTTTTTAATAAAGTACCATTTTCGCAAAAAGAAAATTATTGGTGAAAAGTACCTTTTGGTGGATAATAAGTACCTTTTAGGAAAAATTACATTTTTCGTCAAAAGTACCTTTTTCATAAAAAGTTACCTTATTCGTGCAAAGTATATTTTTCGTTGAGTTCCTTTTTTTGTAAGAAATAATTTTTTTGTTAAAAGTAAATATAAAGTAGCACTGTTTTGATAGAAATTTAAAAAAAAATATGCTGAAAAAATACTCTTTGGTCCAAAGTTTCTTATTTTTCTCTCAACAACTAAGTCCTAGTTTACACTATCTAAGTCTTATTGCTAAGCTGATTAGTTTGATAGGAGAGAGTGACGAGGGGAAAAGAAACGTTTCTAACTATAATTTTTTTTTTAATGCATGTTTTTTATTTATTGTATCTTCAAATATGAACTAACAATAAGTATTCAAATCTTAAATCTATAAAAAAAGTATTAGGCCCGACCAATGTCAGACATAAGCTTACTGATAGTTATTAATAATACATAAGTAGTGATAAGCAACAAAAAGAAAAAAGTGTTTTCAAGCAGCTTCATCATCTAAAGTGTTGAATATTAGAGCCCGTGTATCTCTCTTTTTTAAGCGGATGTGTCCAGTAAAGTTCAAAATATTACGAGCAAGCGGATTAGGATGTGACTCGAGTTTTGTTAGATATTTGCCTGCGTATTTTACAATTTCTTCAGTCACTAGTGGCATATTCAAATCGCGATGTATATTTGAATTTTTGATGTACCATGGAGCCGATGTTATCATGCGTAAAATTTTATTTTGCCTTCGTTGAATTTTCTCTACATTTGAAGCTGAAGCAGTGCCCCATAGTTGAATTCCGTAACACCATATTGGCTTTAAAAGCGACTTGTATATTAAAAGTTTGCAGTCTAGGCTAAGTGTTGAATTTCTACCAATCAGCCAATGTACCTGAGTTAATTTAAGTTTCATTTGAGTTAACTTAGAGTCAATGTGGTGTTTCCATGTAAGTCGTCGATCAAGGTATATACCAAGATATTTCACATGTGAATGTTGAGGAACAACTTGATTGTTAATCCGAATGGGGGAGCAAGTATCTCTTCTTAGGGTGAACATTATATGGACACACTTTTGTTCATTGACTTTAATTCTCCATAAGTTTAACCAAAGCTCCATCTGGCTAATGTGCTCCTGGAGTTTGCGGGATGCCTCATCAGGGTTTTCGTGCATACTAAGGCAGGCTGTATCGTCGGCAAATGTGGAAGTAAGGATACTACTGCTCACAGGCATATCACAAGTACAAATCAAATATAAAACTGGTCCCAGTATGCTCCCCTGTGGCACACCGGATGAAATAGTTTCAGGCCTACTCGTAAAGTCTCCTTCCACAACAGTGAACTTACGGGAAATAATGTAACTTTCCAAAAGATTTAAAATGTTTATTGGTAAGTAAGTCTTCAATTTTAAAATTAGGCCTTCATGCTACACTTTATCAAATGCCTGGGAGACGTCAATAAAGAGCGTAGAACAATACTTTTTTTCCTCAAAAGTTCTTCTTATAAATTGAACCAATCTGTGAGTTTGTTCAGTGGTGCTATGCTGACTTCTAAAACCAAATTGATGATCTGGTATGCACCCACTACTAATTAGAATTGGGGACAATTTTGTTTTGAGCAGTTTTTCGAAAAGCTTTGACATAGTTGATAGTAGACTTACTGGTCTATATGACTCAGCCTTGGTTAGATCTTTGCCCGGCTTTGGAATCATTTTAACCTTGGCAAGCTTCCAGCTGTGTGGATAATACTCCAGTCGTAAAATGGCATTTAATATGAATAATAGGATTCTCATTGCAATACGAGGCAAGTTCATAAGCATCTGGTTACTAATTCCATCAATACCCGGAGCTTTCTTCGGGTTGAGTTCGGCAATTAATTTTTGTAAATCACGCGTCTTAAACTTTATGTGTTGAGGGGGTAGCGACTACATTCGGCAAATCAGCAACACCAGTACATATGTTTGGCGTAAAAACGGATTTTAAGTGCTCAGCAAATATTTTACCTTTTTCAGTATCGCTTCTTGCCCAACTTCCGGTAGATGTGCGTAGAGGTGGCTTATACTCAATGGGTGTTTTAAGCTTTCTAGCAGCGCGCCACAAAGAGTAATTAGACGCTGGTGTGACATCAAGACCTTCCAGATAATTTTTAAGAGATGCAGTTTTTTCAGATGCAAGCAACTCTTGGAGGCGTTTAGTGAACTCTTTAAATCTGATTTTATTTTGTGGTGATCTGTGGTGTTGCCATTCCCTTCTAGCTCTCCTTTTTTCACGTACGAAACACGTTCAATGTCTGTAGAATAAATTTTATTAAACCCAGTCTGCGGATGGGAGATAGTGGCATGTTCAGCAGCCTGTTTAATATTCTCGCTGAGATTGGCAATGTTAGATTCAATATCATCGGATGTTCTAAGCGTAATGTTTTCCGTGCAAATGACTACTGAGTATTTTTTGAACCCCAGCCAATTAACACGATTGATCATCTTCACATATGGGTCAGGTAATTACTTCTTAATGGACTACAAATTGTAAAGATCGTCGGAGAGTGATCGGACGAAAGATCAAGAGAAGCTTGAACTTGAATTAAATCCCTAATACTATAACTATAATAAAATTAAATTTTTATAATCTTATATCAATTAATTCTTTCAAATAGCTGCTAGGAGTCAGCCAGCATTTAAAGTAACAAGCAACCACAAGTGTTGCTAAGATTTCTTAGCTTCTTATACACATTCATAAATTAAATTTTTATATGCACGATATAATATTTTTATGTAGCTTTCTGTTTTGTTTCCTTTCTATCATAATTTTTGTTAATTGTTTTGTTTTTTTTTTTGGTTGCTTTACTCTTACCTCTTTCTCGCATTTTAAAAATATGACAAAACAAATGGCAGGACAAGAATTCAGAAGAAAAAATTGTAATTATGTCAACATTGTCGTCGCATTGTCCACTTATAGTGGTGGTCTTCCGACAAATGTTGCAAATGTGGCTGCTTCTGTGCTTGGGTTAGCATTGTTGTTGTTGCTGCTGGCACTTTATGAATTATAGAATTGTGTGACATTTGTGACATGCATTTGCTAGCGTTAATTAAATCATTTATTAAATTGTCTAATTTATTAAAAAGAATTTTAAGTGAAATAATAATTATATACGAAAAGCTTCAACTAAAAATATAAATTAAAGTGATGCAAGGATTTCTGTTGCACTAAAATATTTTTTTTTTTTTACAAAAAGATGAGGAAGAATTTAAGCGAATATTTTATTTCAAAAGCAAATGTCAATTAATATTTTAATTGAGTATTTGATAGAAATTGTTGCTTAAAAAATATACAAAAATTAATATTATATTTATTCAATGTTTAATCTAATGAATTACTATGAAAAATTTATAAATTCTAAAAATAAAATAAGCTGTATCTAAAAAATGTTCCTTTATTTTTTGTATGATTTGAAAATTTCTATTTTCATAAATCAGTTTTATATGTTATTGCACCATATAAACGCAAAATCCATTACTGCCATTAACTGCATTAAGATTATTACCCAAGCAGATTTCCAGCAACAGAAAAACATCAACCAACCCAGTAAACTTTAAGCTACTTTTGAGCAAATTGCATTTTGGTTTTAATGGTTTTTATATACCTTAGGAATTACTCATTTTCCTTTAACGACTTTTATTACCAACAACAACAACAATAACAAACAGCGGCCTGATGTTACAAAAACTAAATAAAAGACAACTTTACGGAATAATGTAAGAAAATTTGCTACTTTCTTCTTTGTCTGCCAAAGCAAAACAAAATAAAAACTAAAATAAAACAAAAGCTTAAGAAAAGAAAAGGAAAGATATAATGGTTAAACAAAATCCTTTATGACTTTATTGCAATTTCCAGATGATAATAACTGTCTGTGCTAAAATGTCTACAGGAGAGTTTAGCAGAAAAAAAAACAAATAGACAAGGAAAATGCCTTCAGGTTGAAGGGGTTGAGTGTATGAATTTTAAGCAAAAATAAACCAGCAGCCGCATTGCTACCAAAAACACACACTCTTCAAATAGACATAAGCCTAACTACTCCCAATGGTGACATTTTCAACATTTTGCACAATTTTCCTCATTTACCAAAAAAAAAAAAAAAATAAATACAAAAAAGGCATAAAAATCTTTTTACTCCACCTCTTTATTGTTGAAACTACTAGTATTAAGGATTTTATGCACAACATCCCATTAAAATCACCACAATATGCCATTAAAGGTGCTTGTTATTACTTATTTTACTTCGATTTCAATACTCGTACACCAGCAGCCAGCCACCGCATCTCTTTAAACCAATGAAGGATTCTTAATGTTGTTGCTGCTCAACATCTATAGAGTTTTCTTTTTCCGAAATAAATGGGAATAAGCAAAGAAAAAATAAAGGATAATATTGTTAATGTCTGCTGTATACGTCTAGATAATAAAAATTTGATTAGTTTTTTTTTCTCATCAAAACAATGTAAATCTGTACACGGGTAACAGCAGCAGGATGAGAAAAAAAAACAAAATAAAAAACAAAGAAAGCTGAAAATTTTTATGAAAATTATAATGTTCATCTATTTGTTTAACAATCAGTTTTGTAAAAGTTAACAGCCTATTTTATGTCTTTCACATAATTTGCATGGCACAGTGAAACTAACGCAAAATTATATGAGCATTTCCACAGAAAATTACGTTACCAAGCAATTAAACTTGTGTTTTAGAGCCAGGAAGTTTGATTTTTTTTTCATCTTTTATTAAATATAGAGCTAATTACGTTCTACAGTAACATTTAAAAAAGTGTAGAAAATAGCCTTATTAGTAGCCTTATTTATAAAACTTATTAGGGCCTTATAAAGGGTTTTTAAAACAAATTTTCATGCAATATTTTTCTTAAAAAGCTTTTATAAAGCCCTTATAAGTAAGTTTTTGTATGGAAAATAGGCTATGTCACCAAGAAACGTGACAATGGGTTGACTTATCTGTGGAAATGCCCATATATGAAGTAAAGTAGTACAAGAGTATTCAAATTTGAGTACATGTTTTGAAAAGCATAAATTTTTAAACTTTTTGTAAATAGTTTCAATTGTCATATTGAGAAATTATTAAACAAAAATCTTATGAAACAGTGGCTTGGGTTACCATCAATGCAGATCAATGATTTTTATATGAATGGTATTCCTACAGGATGGTCTCTTTTACCCATCCAGAGGATTGGTGAAGCGAGGGCAGCAGCAAAAAAACGGAATTTGCTCTCATCTCGAGAAGGGTACAACCTATTACGCTTGGTAACAAGCAGATAGAAGTGTCAAACACTGCAAAATATGTCGGTGTCATTATTAACTCTAAGCAGAATTTGCGTATAAATATTCTTGAGAAGATAAATAAGGCATCAATTGCACTTTATCTCTATAAGAAATCCATCGTTTGCTGGATCTATACGCCCATACTACACCCAATTTTCACGTATGGTGTCATCATATAGAGGATCATATGTTACACAAGATTCAAATATATTACTAGTGCTTTTTGCAATGTTCCTACAGATATACTTAGTATGCTTTTACACTTGATACCTTTGGATTTAAAAAAAAAATGATAATCTCTGCAATACGTCTTCGTTGTATTTCTTTATAGAGCGGAAACGGCATCAGAGAGTGCAGAATAGGGGACTCCAAAACTTACACAGAAAAAAATATTCCTGTAATAAACAATTTTAATTGAAACTAAGACCAAAAATCAATTAAAAACGTATTTAAGTCAATTAAACATTTGCTTAAAAATTAATTATGTTTGCAATAAGCAACTGTAATTGAGTACAAAACCAAAAATCAATAAAAAATGTATTTAAATTAATTAAACTTATTTCATTAACAAAATTTTTAAACAAATGTCTAATTGACTTAAATACATTTTTAATTGATTTTTGGTTTATTTGCAATTACAATTGTTTATTGCAAACATAATTAATTTTTAAGCAAAAGTTTAATTGACTTTAATGCGATTTTAATTGATTTTTGGTTTTAATTTCATTTAAAATTGTTTATTGCAGGAATATTTTTTTCTGTGTAGTGAAAAAGGTTCGACTGAGCATCCCTCATCTACTTTATGAATGTATTTAAAATCCCAAAAAAATTTAAAAAAACCGGCCACCGAAAATTATTGAAAGGGAAATTATTTTAAGCTTTTTGGAACTTCATAAGCAAAACAGTTTTCTGGATTCAAATGCGAACTAAATTTTTATTTAGCCTTTACTACTCGGTCATTTCTTTGGACAGTGTCTTATCGTCAAAAATTATGCAATAGATTTTTTTATTTAAGAAATACCGAAGTTTATTTATTTGACATTCAGTATTTAATATATTAGGAATTTTTGCTTGATTTTTGTTTGAAAAGGTCTATTGATGAGTTCCGTAGGCAGTAACGAAATGCATATAGACGTTGCTTAACAAAAAAAAAAAAAAAAACGTGATAAGTTGGCCTAAGCAAATCATAAAATGTAGGAACAAATGAAATTCGAACAATAATAATACAACTAACAAAAAAATAATAGCTAAGTGCTTGTGGCAAAAAAATTAAATAAAAATATACTTAATAGCAACAAACCAAAAAAGTTTCTCTCAAGTAGAACAAAAAAATAAGGAAATTAACTAACATGTGCATACTTAGTAAATAATGAACGACAATGGCAAGACTGTTGTAAATTTAGAGATATTAAAATTGAGCTTTCATTATTGAAAAAGCTTTCATCAAATTGGAATACGATGAATCAAAACAAGAAAAGATGAGTATATAAAGCAGAAAACTACATCAAGTGATACCACACACAGTCGACCAAACATAAAATATCGCTGATTGTTCCGTTCTACTAAGTGTTTGTCAGAATATTTACAATTAACTTTGGCGTTATTTGTCCATTAATAACTATCAAATGTAATTTGGCCTACAAAGCGATGTTAACTGTAGCATAATCAAATCATAAAATACAAGAAACCTGATTCGAAAGCATTTTTTTTTCGTTTCGAATTACAGAGTAGACCAGACCCCCTGAAAAATTGCTCTGTACTCTTCACTATCTCAACACACAAAAATATGTTAAGTATAATAAATAAGAGTAATCAAATTGATAATAAGGAATAAGGGAACTTTCCAGTTGTTACTCAATGGTGATGACACATCCCATCAAAAAAATTAAAATAAATTCAGTGAAGTGCGGCTTTGATCCGCGCACGAAGGGTTCCGTACGGACACTAGATATGTAATTCAATACGAACTTTAGCCTATATAATAAATAGTTTTGGTTTTTTTCGTTTTTGGGTTTTTTCGGTTTTTGGCGCTTTTTTACTTTTTTCCCGTTTTGTCGTTTTTTCGGTGTTTGGCGTTTTTCTCATTTTGGCGACTTTTTTTATAGGCGATTTTTTAGTTTTGGCTCCTTTTCGCGTTTTAGCGATTTTTTCGGTTTCTAGCATTTTTTTTCATTTTGGCGGTTTTTTTTCATTTTGTCGATTTTTTGGGTTTTGCCGGTTTATTTTTGTGTTAGAATTTTTTTTAATATGTTGCTTTTTTGGTTTTACCGATTTTTGGATTTTTTTAGTTTTGCCGTTTTTGAAAATTTCAAGAGTTTGCCTCTTACGGTTTCCAAGATAAAACCAGTTGTCAAAATTACGTAGTCAAAATTGCATTAACTGATGGACCATCCTTTAATTTAAATTTTTTTAAATTTTAGTAATAATTGTTGTGTGTAATAATAAATACATTAATTTTACAAATTTCAAGTGTTAATATACATATGTATGTACATACAATTGTATGTATACACTGAAAGAATTTTTTTCATAAGTTCTATGAATTTCGACATTAATCTAATGAAACAATTCATTAAAATTCAACCAACGTTACGCTTCGTTGGATTAATGAAACCAGTTTCGTTAAAATTATTTTAATGAAAACCTCGTCAAATATATTAAACAGAGTCATCAATGCAATGAAATAACTTCATCGAAGCAACGAAATAATTTCATTAAAACGACGAAATAATTTAATTAAAACCACGAAGTAGTTTCATTAAAACAACGAAATAATTTCATTAAAACAAAGACATTATTTCATTGTATGTGTTGTATGTGAAAATAATCACACAAAAAGTACAAAAACAATCATACAGAACTTCTTTTGATGCAAGCTTTTTGCTGATTGAAATACATTTTAGTTAATTTTAATTATTATTCGAACTCCATTTGTTTCTATATTTATGATTTGAACAGGCTAAAGTTCGTATCGCTTTTTAAGCCAAATTACATGTGATAATTATTAATGAACAAATAACACCAAAGTTAGTTGTAAATATTCTGACAACACATAGTTGAATGGAACAGCCAGCCGTTTTCGAAGGCCACTAAATCTTCATCATCAGCGTTCTTTTGTGTTTGGTTCACTGTGTGTGGTGTCAGTTGATGTAGATTTCAGCTTTATATACTTAGCGTTATTGCAAATGGAATATGTGAATTGTTTTGATTCATCGTATGTCAATTAACATTTAATTTATCAGACTTTCATGACTACAATGAAATTTTCCTTGGGACAACGAATACATTTCATAGCCATAATGAAATTCTAAATTGCTGTATATTTTATTTATTTTTTTAGTTTTAAAGAATTTGATCTTTAACTTAATTGCTCAAAGGCATGTACTTATGTATGTTTATTTCAAGTAACAACTGTAAATGTTTCTTAAGTATAAAGGGTTTCTTAATAATATTAAAATATAGTTGTCATAAAACTATTGAAATATTGTTACGAAATGAAATTCTTTCACAACATTCGTGAAATTTTCATTACATTCGTGAAATTTTCATTACATTTGTGAAATTATCATAAGATTTGTGAAAAAAAAATCTAATGAAATTGTTTCGTTGGATTTATGAAGCAAAATTCTTTCGGTGTATTACATTGGATTTTAACTTATTTCGTTGCTGGTTTTGAAACATACTTTAATTTTTAACTCTCATGTATTTGTTGTTGTAGCGGCCAAGGTTCTACATACTCTGTCCAAATTTCATTTTGTAGCTCTTACGGTTCCTGAGAAAATAGCTTGTGACGGACAGACAGACAGCGTAGCGAAAACAATAGGGTTCCTTTTCACCTTTCGTGTACGGAACCCTAAAAAAAAGTAATCGGATTTCGAATTAAACATTTTTCGTGAAACTTCTTCCCTGCTGGATTACCAACTTTCGACGGTTTTCACAATGTATAATTAAAAACTAGCATAAACTTTAAGTTAGGTAAATTAGGTTTAACTGCTTTTCGCAATGTATAGTTCATTTTTAATCGTCACCACGATCACGTCATATTGTCGGTTAATATACTAAGGGCCATTTTCACAAACTTATGTTAGTTGAAGGTAGGATTTTGTCTAAGTACTAACAATTCCAAATTGATATTTTACTTTTTCAATAATATATTTTGTACTAAAAATACATTGAAATTGATTATTGAGTGGATCCTATGGATATTTCATTGTTGCTAATCCAGATCATCAGAGACCCAAAAATCTCTTAGAAAAGCTATAAATTTTAAGTTAAACTTTCATTTAAACAAATAATATCAAATTATATCAAAGCTGAAGCAAGAACTCAATAATTACCATGTTTCTTATTATATTACTTTTCCATTGCTACATTAAGTCAATTAAAATTTTGATTAAAAAATTAATTAATTAAATTTAATTGAGACAGTTAAATTTGCAATTTAATTTTTCATATTGAATTGTTCTTTTTTTTATACAAAATAGAATCATTCCTCAGAGCATTTTAATGCATAAATCTTAAAAAAAAATACTGTTTTGCTTGGGTCGAGTTAAGCGCGTTTTCCATATATTCACAGATATTGTATAGATCTAAAACCGTAAGAACTAAACAATAAGTCTAAAGGTTTGTTGCCCTTGTGGATGAAAATACTCAATTTGCTGCACCGAATCCAGTGTGTTTGCACTTACAGTACTTAGTTGGTACAAGGCTTAAGCTCAAAATCTAAAAGCTGTTGCCAACAATTAAAGAATTGAAACCAATTCGGATCGAAAGCTGTATCTGAAGAGGACAGAAACGCATACTTGCGCATAAGAAAGCTTCTTTCATAAACCTGTTAACTTCCTACTGTAGTCGCAAAGTCTAGTTGTTATGCTTTAATACAAGACTTTTCCTATTTTAAGGCCTTATTCATACAAAAAAAAAAAAAAAAAAAAAAAAAACAAGATTAATCTTTCTACACACAAAATAATTTTGTTGCGCACTACTGTGCGTTTTTGGATGATCTATAGCCAAACCACCCAATTCGACTTTTAACGCCCTCAAAACTTGGCACCTTATTAACAACATTACCTTCGTCTGAACAGTAACAACAACAACAACAACAACAACAACAACAACAACAACAACAACAACAAAAACAACAACAAGGAAAAATACCACCTTCCTATTTAACTTTTCCTGCACTTTTCTTTTTCAACCAAAAAAATCTTATTAAATTATGGAAAAGCAGTAAGTTTTTTTTTGCTCGATTTTTTATTTTTCTAGAAAACAACATCAATGTTGTTTTGCACACCTTTTTCCTGTTTTGACATGCTGCTACTATTAAACGTGTAATGGCGTTTTTAAAAAGATTTCTTTTCTTATTTTCTTATTTTTTCAATTCATATCCTTAACAATTTTCCTGTGTGTCTGTGCGTTCGCAGTTTCCGTTTGCATTGAGAGGTAAAATAACTGGCACTCACTTTTACAAATATTCAATTGATTTCGTGGGGGTTTTGGCGTAAGAAAATAAATACAAAAAAACCCGCAAAAGATTATATTGAAAATTGAATTTCAAAGGCGTATCGATACCAATTTTTTTTTTGTTTTTTCTTC
Source organism: Tachina grossa (assembly GCA_949987645.1). Lineage (NCBI taxonomy): Eukaryota > Metazoa > Arthropoda > Insecta > Diptera > Tachinidae > Tachina > Tachina grossa. The sequence continues at coordinate 198,122,575 of OX465274.1, read as the reverse complement.
TAACAAGCATATTTATTGTTTTACAACCTCAATAATACAATTTTCAACAACGTACTTTTTATGAGTTTGTATTTTTTGATGTTGTTGTTGCTGTTGCTGTTGCTGTTGTATTGTGTTGGCGAATAATCTAATTTAATTTACATTTTTTTCTTCTTAAAGATTTTGCATATTTTATGGTTTGGAAATAATTTGATTTTTTCTTGAATTGTTGTGAAATATTTCATATTTCTGGCTTTTTAATGTGACAGTAATAAAATTTGATTTTACATTATTTAATAATCAATTATTTTTTGCTTTTCTTTCGCAGGATCACATTGTCAAGGACGTGGAATGGTGAGTGGAAAATTTTTAAATATATATAATTATATCGTTTTAGGTATTACTCGTATATTTCTGTTTCGTTGCTTATGTGTCATATAATATATAATAATATATACATATAACTATATTAGCGAATAATGCTGTGCAAAAAGAAAATACCAAGGCTGGTACAACGACTGATTTTGGCAGAGCAGTAAAAGAGTAGCATCGTTATAGTCACTTTTACACAAGCCTGAAATTTATTTATTTCTTTTAGAAGGATCATAAAATTTTGCTCTTATTTTTAGAAAGGAAAACAAAGTTAAGTTTTACATACGCTGATACTCATATTACCCCCCCCCCCCACCCTTTTTTTGTTAAGTCCTTATATTCTTGGTGCTTTGAACTATTTCTGATTTTGATATACAAAGTAATTTATTAAATTAATGGATTGACATGGCTGCTTGGACTTTGGTAACTCAAACAAATCTTTCTATACTTTTAACCAAAAATATTAAGACAACACATAGTTAAATCATTCTCCTAATGAATAACGTAGTCGAATAACCCAAGTCCGCCGTCTGCACGTGAAGCTCCGAGTAAAGCTAGAGACTTAGGTATTTAAATGATTTGTCAAAATCTGTCTTTAAATTACTAGTGTTGGAAATCAAACGGAGAAAATGATTTCTGTTATTGGCACTGTCTTATTATAAACCAGGGCTGGAAAATTAAAACTTCATTGGATACGTAAAACTAATGAACATTAAATATTATTATAATAAATATTAAATATTACATATTCCTCTTCACTAAACATGCATGTCAAATAGCTGATGTAAACAGATAATCTCTGCCCAATTAGATAGACATGAGTGTTGGTGGAGCGCCTGGCAGCACAGAAAAATGCCGGTATTTTAGCTAGTCAAAGTCTTGTTAAATTTTTCTTGTCTTTCATTAAAAGTCACATTAATAATAACAAGTAAGAGTGCTATATTCGGCTGTGCAGAATCTTATATACCCTTTACCAAAGTGCGTTTATGCAGTATAGAGATACATACATAAGCACATAGTTACTTTTATGTACAAAGAAATAAATAATAATTTTCAAGGCCTAGAATCATAATTTTAGATTTTTCTGATTACTTATACCAATCTAGTAGTTTTTAAAAAAATATAGAAAGTGTGTTAAGTGAAAAAAAAGGAAATTAAAAAAAATGTTTTATTTAGTTACTTTAATGTCCAGAAAAAAATCATAGTTTCCAGCTCTGGAGCTGTGGTTTTTATTTTTATAATTTTCTATACCAAACTTTTCTTTCCAAAACGTAAAATATACATAATTTATAAAGGAAAAGATAAAAATTAATTAGACTTAGTTAATTTTATATATCAAAAAAGTGTAAGTGTCCCAACCGTGAACTCATCCTTTTTGATTTTCTAATCATTTAACAAATGTTTAATTTATAGAAAAAAAGGAAAAATTTGTTTTAGTAAGTTGCTTTTGTACAAAAAAAGTTAAAGTTTTTCAACCCTGCAATCGTCTTTTTAATTTTCTTAATAGTTTTTTTTTATTTGAAAAAACAATTTTATTCGTTATCAAGCATAAAATAAGTTTATTTAATAAAAATAGATAAAAATTAGTTTTCGGTAGTTAATTTTTTATATCACAGAGAGTGTAAGTTTCCCAACCCTGGAATCCTCCTTTTTGATATGTTTTGATTTCTTACACCATCTTTTTTTTAAGAATATTAGATATGTTTAATTTATAGTAAAAAAGAAAAAATTTGTTTTAGTAAGTTACTTTTGTATAAAAAATAAGGTTTCCAACCCTGGAAACGTCATTTTAATTTTTTTAATTTTTTTTATTTTGAAATACCAAATTCATTCGTACTGAAGTATAAAATAAGTTTATTTTATAAAAAAAAATAAAAATTAGTTTTCGGTAGCTAATTTTTTATAACACAAAAAGTGTGAGTTTTCTAACCCTGAAATCAAACTTTTTGATTTTTCTGATTTCTTATACTAATCCCTTTCTTTTAAGAATATAAGATATCTTTAATTTATAGAGAAAAAGGGAAAATTTGCTTTAGTAAGTTACTTTTCTATAAAAAAGGTAAGGTTTTCCAACCCTGGAAACGTGTTTTAAAGTTTTTTAAATTGAAATACCAATTTTGTTCGTACTGAATTATAAAATACTTTTATTTATTTAAAAAAATTAAAATTAGTTTTCCGTAGTTAATTTTTTATATTACAAAAAGAGTAAGTTTCCCAACCCTGGAATCATCCTTTTTAATTTTTCTGATTTCTTACAGCAATCTATTCCTTTTGAGAATATAAGATATCTTTAATTTATAGAGAAAAAGGAAAAATTTGCTTTAGTTACTTTTGTATAAAAAAAGTTAAATTTTTCCAACCCTGGAAACGTCTTTTTAAATTTTTTAATTTTTTTTTTATTTGAAATACCAATTTTGTTCGTGGCGAAGTATAAAATAAGTTTATTTAATAAAAATAATTAAAAAATTAGTTTACGGTAGTTAATTTTGTATATATCACAAAAATCGTGGGTTTTCGAACCCTGGAATCATCCTTTTTGTTTTTCTGATTTCTTACATCAGTCTCCTTCTTTTAAGAACATTACATATGTTTAGTTTACAGAAAAAAAGGAAAAGTTTGTTTTACTTTTGCATAACAAAAAAGGTTTAAGGTTTTCCACCCCTGGAAACGTCTTTGGATAAATAATACAAAATTTTTATTTATCTTTTTTATTGCAATAAATAACTAAATATTGACCTAGAATTTCAAATAAAAATCGTTTCTAAATTTCTGTCAATGTTCTTTAAACCTTTACTCGGGGCAGAGTCCGTCGCAAATAGCAAAACTGAATTTGTATTGAAATTAAATTTATAAACAACATGGAATATTGAAACAGAGATTTAGATGACAAAAAAAAAATTTACCAACTCGTAAGCATATTAGCCGAGATAGCACCTTAAAAATTTTTTTAAAAACTTTAAATTTATTTATTTATTTATTTATTTTGTACATATCCTATAAAGTAAGTTTAGTAGAATATGGTTGCACAAATATGGGCGGAGTAAATATATCATATGCCCAAGATGTTATTAACAGTATTTTAAAAGTTTTTGTGACTGACTATACACGACCTATTTCGAAAATGAAACTTTAATAAGTTTAAAAAAAAATCAATGAAACTATTTTTTAAGCTTTAGGTCAGTAAATTTTATATATTTTTAGTTTTATATCGATATTTCGTTAACCTTTGGTTAACTTCTTCAGGATTATATTTATTTTATTTTTTGGTAATTAGTTTTTGTCTTTTTTTCTTTTAATCAGAAAAAAATATTTGTTGATAATTATAAATAACAACAAATATTTTTTTCTGATTAAAAGAAAAAAAGACAAAAACTAATTACCAAAAAATAAAATAAATATAATCCTGAAGAAGTTAACCAAAGGTTAACGAAATATCGATATAAAACTAAAAATATATAAAATTTACTGACCTAAAGCTTAAAAAATAGTTTCATTGAACATATAAAAAAGGTCGAAAAATTAGATAAACAATTTAAAAAAAAATTTAATAATTTTTTTTTTCGGAATGGCGTGTACAATTAAAAACTCTATAAAGTGTCAAAATATGCCCGAAAGGCGTAAATTATGCTCTAAAAATTAAAAATATGCTAAAAATATGCGTGAAAGACTGCAATATGCTAAAACATGCTTTAAAGAGTAAAATATGCAAAAATATGCACTAACAAATCGACGCCAAAATTCATAAAAAGTTCTGAAACGGATAAATATCTTGTCCCCGCATTAATACGTCACACAAAAAAACATGCAATTGCATATTTTCGGTTTCCCTGGTTATTATCTTTAAGTCCCTTAATAGGTATAACTTAATCTTTCTCCTTTTCGCAAATTAGCACTAGTTGCTTTTTATACTTCATATGAGATTCCTAACTCAAAAAATCGCTGCCACCCTAATAAAATTATAAATATATAAATTCATTTAAAATATATTTTCAATGAAACTTTACACAAACAACTAAATTAAAAAATAAATATATTTTTATGTTTATTTTTATAGTTTAAGGTTTTTATGTCTTCGCAGTCAGCCGGCAATACATCATTCGCTCATGTCAAACTTAACAACAAAGTTTGTTAATTTTTCTTACCAACAGTTTCTTTAACATCCTTCATTTAACTTTTTTTAAGCGTTAAAATAAAAGCTTTTTGCAACAATTTATGTTTTAGTGCATAAGCACATAAAAATATTTAGCTCTCATTACCGACTGGCCAATATGTGCTTTAACTGCGCGTTCTAGACCTTTTTTTCTTGGTTTCCTTACATTCAGATTTTAAATATTTTCTTCTTTTTTTTGCAAAAGTATTTAAATAGCTGGTGTGTGTGTGTGTGTGTTTGTGTGTGTAGTTAAAGTGAAACGCATCTGCAGCCATAAAGTGAGCAAGCAACAAGCCAATGGACAACAACACACACACACACACACACACACACAGCATGTTTAATTACAACTTCAAAACTTCAGAAATCTCACACCTATTAAATCTTCTGCTCAATTTCAATTTTGGTTTCTTTTTTTTTTTCTTTTTAACTCGAGTCATTATAGGTTTTTCTATAGTTTTAGCCCAGCAGTATTCATATTGTATGGCTGCACTTTTCTCTACTTTATATGTTTCATAATGCTCGTATTTTGTTAAAGAAGGCATAAATAAATTTGTTGCTTTAGCGGCAAATTTTTATGGCTTAAGTTTCAATCATTTTCTTTGTTTTTTTGTTTATGTTTTTGTTTTTCTTCAGCAGGTTTCATTTGACTCCCTCTGGTTTTGCGAAGGCAGTTAATTATTTCAAAGGATTTTTTCTTATTTCGTTGCATTTGCTTTTTTTATGAGAAGAAAAGTAATTAAAATATCACTGCAGGCTTTCCCGTGCTGTTGTTTTGTACATTTTTTATTTTTTATTTTATTAGTTAAAGAATACAATTTAAAAATTTAATTAGAATTTATGTATTTGTTTATGGCTGCAGAAATGTGGCCAGAGATTTCAATAATTTAGTGATATTCGATTTTTTGAATTTGTTTATTAAAAAAAATTTATGTTAAGAAAGACTCAAAAATTTAAGCTCTAACTTCTCTTGAAATTATGTATATGCCTTTGGCACAAAAGATTCATCTATTCTATTTTATGTACTCGTATATGCGGTGGTACAGGATGTGTTTCTTTTGAAGATGCAAGACAATTTGAATAAATTTCACAGTGCAACACGAAAAATATAACCATATACACAGAAAAAAATATACAAGATTTATGTTCAACAAAACCATGTTGTTGAATAAAATTTTTAATTTCAATAATATTTGGCATTAACTTAAATATTGTATTTATCAATACTGCGTATTTTAAAATATCATTTAAACTATTTTGTTTGTGTTGGTGTTCATCTTGCTTGTTGATTGATTCAACGTGGTTATGTGCTGATGTTGTTGTTTATTTTGATTGTTGGTGTTGTATACGTGTAAATTCCGACAAGAAGGCGAAAAACGTCGTAGTTTGTTTTTTTTAATCAAGAAAGTTATTTTTAGATTATATCAACGAAATGCGCCATGCAGAAGAAACATAAGAAATCATGTTTTGCGTGTATTCATTATTTGCGTATCTAATAAAGATTTGCTCTTTAGCTGAGTGATAAGTACATTAGTCTATTAGTCAAGAGGTTGCCGGTTCGACTCATTCCAAACGTCTTTAAATTAAAATTTACTGCCAGTTTATAGAAGACAAGTAAAAATTCTCGTCTGCCTATTTCTATTGAAAACAAAAACAGAGCACTCAAATTTGTTTTTGTTTTCAATACTATTAGACAGACGAGCATTTTAACTTGGCTTCTATAAACTGGCAGTTAATAAAAATCCAATTTGTAAAAAAAAAAAAATTAAACAAACAATGAAAAACAACACATTCGAATCTGAAAAACAAATTCATTACAAATTTTTGTTTTTTGTTAACAACTCAATTGTGAATAACACAATAATTTTAATTGGAAATAATTGAGTGGATTTTGTTTTCTTATGTTACAAATGTGTGTTTGTATTTACAAAAATCGTTGTAGGTGCCTTTTTAAATAATATTTTATTTGTATTCACAAATAAATTAGTTGTTTTTATACATTTCTTTTTTTTCTGTGTACGGACACTACTACGTGATAAGAGACTACAGAAAAGATCCGTGTCTGCCAGTTTTGCCACAAGTCATGCACTTTTTTATGGGTCCACAAAGATTTGGGGCCTCGGTGTCATTTTTGCATTTTCTCAGGCTAATATCTTGCAAACCTTTTGGAATTTTGATTTACTCTTTGAAGAAAAATTGTAGCTCTTGTCATAAAGATCTAAAATTGTAAACATATAAAATCAAAAAAACTTTATCTTCAAAATCCAAAACGCAAAAAATGTAAAAAATTTGATTTTTTTTACCTTTTTCCCCCCGTTCAGCTCCATAAGTAGCAAACCGTTCAAAATCTAAGGAAACAATCAACTACAAAAATTTACTTAATATCTCAATAAACAAGTCTTTAGAACATACAAACTTAATAAGAATGATTTTTAATACCGCAAAAGGGAAAATTTTCCCTAAAACTTTTTAATTTCATTTGTTTGGAAATTTTCCACTTTGCGGCTAACTAAACGGTATTAATAATCATTCCTTGGAAGTATTATCATTATACCGTAAAAGTTTACACACGTAAGGTACTGCAAAACTGGAAAAGTTAATTCACATTAAAATTTTTCCAATTTTTAAACGTTTTTTAAAGTTCCGTACATCAAAAGTGAAAAGAAATCCTACTGTTTTCGCTATGATGTAAATATGTCTGTCCACAGGCTGTTTTTTCGAGAACCGTAAGGGCTACACACATGAAATTTTCACAGAATGTGTAAAACTTTGCACGCGACAATAGCTAATATATTAAAATTGAAAAGTAAAGGGCGTTAAAAAGCGAATCCTGATGTGATATACCGACAATTATTATTAGATACACTTACAATCTTCAAAGTCAGTGTATTTCTATGCAGACTATACTAAAATTTAAAAAATTAAAACAACTTTAACAACTTGGCAATCGTAAGAGGCATAACTTCTTCAAATTTTCAAAAAATACCAAATTTAAAAAATGCCTAAACGATAAATCGCGAAAATGAAAGAAAAGCTTAAATGATATATTTGACCCAAAATAAAAACACCTCCAAAAATCAAAAAAAAAAAAATCACCAAAAGTAAAAAGGTCGTCGAAAACTAAAAAAAATCGCGTAAACTAAAAAAATCGTTAAAATTAAAAATATGTTTGAAAAAAATACAAAAGAATCGCTTAAAACAGAAAAGGACATAAAAACGACAAAAAATCACCAAAACTAAAAAAATCGCCAAGACTAATTTCCAAAAAAAATCTCAAAACATAGAAAATCGAGAAATAGAATAAAGCGAAATATTAAAAAAATCTCTAAAACTAAAAATACTTTTTGAAAAAAATAAAAAAAATGCGAAAACGCCAAAAAGAAAAAAGCGGTGAAACTAAAATAAATCACCAAAAACCTAGAAAATCACTAAAAAAAATAAAAAAAAGGCCTAAACTAAAAAAAAAACGCCAAAAACCCAAAAAAACGCGAACGTATACAAACGCCAAAACTAAAAAAATCACCAAAACTAAAAATATGTATTGAGAAAAAAAAATTGAAAACGGAATCAAAGTGTCAAAACTAAAAAAAAAATCGCTGCAACTAACAATATGTTACAAAATAATTGCTAAAACCAAAAATGTTTTTTGAAAAAAAAATCGAGAAAACGAAGAAAAGGCCAAAGCGAAATAATTGCAAAACTGAAAATAAACCAAAAATAAATCACCTAGAAAATCGCTAAAAATGAAAAAAGGCTAAAACTAAAAAAAAACCAAAAAAGGAAAAAAAAATCTAAAACTGAAAAACTAAGAAAAAGCGCTTAAACTTAAAAAATCGCAAGAAACCAAAAAAAATTTTATCGTTTGCTTAAAATTTAAATTTGAAAGATGGGACTAAACATTTAATTGTGGTAGAGTTTAATTAAAAATATAATTGAATCTTCTGTTTGAATATATAATTAAAATAGCTGAGCTCAAAAAACGTTGTCTTAACCCAATTATATTACGACAAGTTACTCAACAATGGTCGAAAATAAAACAAAAACCCACCGGTTATTGTTCCGAACCTCCACTGCTCTTATAGTTCCAGACAAAAACTTTAATTGAAACAATATTTAAATGATTATTTTTATATTTTTACAATTAAAAGTCTCATTAGCAAAACAATTTTTTTTCGCAATTATCCATTATATATTCAGGATTTTTGTAATTGATATAAGCTTTGTAAAGCTATGTACAGACGATTGTCAGATCTTACAATATTGTTAGATCTGGCAATGTGCTGACAATGTACTGGCAATCGAAAATTGCCAGCACAATATTCCTTGTCAGTTCACACGGTTGTCAGAAAATCTTACAATTTATTGCCAGACCGCTGTATGACAATAAATTCATCTTACAAAATCGTCAGTAGAAAAATTGCCAGTTAACACGGTTGTCATATGCACAAATTGTTAGATCTGTTGTTATGCGTTGCCAGACTTAAAACATTTGATAGAAATTGTTAAATATTTATCGTTTGTGTTTGTGTTAAATGTAAAAAGTGAAAGTATAAATTATTATGGACCATAAAGAAGCAGTTGCAATGATTTTGTCTGCCTATATTTTATGATAAATTTTTTCTTTAAAATCAAGCGTGCGCAGTGTTGCCCATGGAAAGAATTCTCTTACAATGACGCCATTGTCAGATGCATAAACTTCGCACATCTGACAATATTAAAATGTCTGACAAATATCTGGCAATAATTTTACAATGTGTTCACACGATTGTAAGATGTCTGACAATTTGTTGTCAGCTGCTAGTCTTGCAATGGACTGACAATGCTTTTTCTGGCAACGACGTCTGACAAAAATTGTCAGTTCACACGGTTGTAAGAAATTTTGTGCACATTTTACTGGCAATATTGTAAGATCTGACAACCGTCTGTACATAGCTTAAGTGCTTTCAGAAATTTAATTCTAGGCCCTTTGGATTAGTTTGAATCAACACTATCAACATGCCGGATATAAACCAGTGAAATCAATTAAAGTTTTGAAACATTTTAATTAAAATCTTATTTTTTATTTTAATTTTACAATTCCGTGGATTGATATCAAACAAACATATCAGCTTTAATATTTCTTAATGGATTAAATATTCTGCTTGCTGTTTTGTTCTAATTACTTTCACCAGAGTACAATAGTAATTTATACTATTTATCTTCTAGGCATTTCAAATCATAATTGAAGACTTTTCGTTGCGAACAAACAAATGCGTGTAATTTGTGGTTCGCATTCATCAAAAGTAGTTTGCAAAATGAAAACAAAAACCACCCGAAGTTAGACAAACGCAAAAAGGATATTTCCCAGCCGTAAGACAAACATATATTATTAGACGCATACACAGTTAGAGATGGAAACGTGAGTAATTTCCCCAACTACTATTTAATAATTTTCGTTGTCAGAATCAGTCGTGAGGACTTGGTTATTTTTAAAAGGTTTAATTTTATTGAATGGTGTTATTTATTTATTTAGTTCTGAAATTGATAATATTTTTCTTAGGAAAAAGTGAAGGAGTGTTGTTAGTAAAACTGCTTAATAAAATCTGTGGCAAGTTGAGCTAAGCTAATTTTGAGTTAATGGCACCCTTGTAATTTTCATAGTCAAAAGTAGCCCCCGACAAAATCTCAACTACTTTTTGCGATTTTTTTTTTCAGGAAGTTATAGCTCAATGACTGTCCCCACCTCTGGTAGCAATAGCATCATTCTCACCATCACTTTGTTAGAAATATATTTGTTTTAGTTATTATTTTTATTTTCATTATTATTATTATTATTATTATGTTGAAGAAATATTTTTTTGCTTGTTTTGTTTCCTGTGCTTTTGTCTTTTGTTCTCCCTGCCCCAGCACTCGTCGCTATCCTTTGCTCTCACTCCTTTAGTAATGCAAACATTGATTTCCTTTTACAACATGGACGTATTAGTTTCAATATGATTTTTTTTTATGTAGAACGCGCAATTCAAAAACTCTTCATTGATTTTGGTATTCTTTTGCATTTTTGTGGATGAGCAAATGCGTGTGTGAGTGATTTGATGTGTGTTCTTATATTCGCTTTTTTATATTACGGGTAATACCTTCAGTTTATTTTCCTACTCCTGTTGCGCACTGCCAATTGCTTGCGGTACAAATACAAATGAAAGTACAACAATTGTACCAAAACCAACAACTGAAAAGTAAAAGAATACGAACGAACACAATGCTCATATCAAATGCAGCATTTACTGTTACTGACAGTTTTCGCGTGCACTTCAAATTGAAGTTCTTTTCAATTTTTATTTACAAATAAATACCCTCTATGCAGTGGATGATGAGGATGATGATGATGATGACGACGATGTGGAGGCAGACGCTTGTGGTGCTGTTGCTGCTGCTGCCCAGCAAAAAAGTTTGCCTACTAGAATGCAAAAAAGTGTATGTGCTCTCCAGTCGTGAGTACTTACAATTTGACTGAATAACCCATTATTTTTGTTTGAGAAGTTCAAAAAGTATGCGGTACCCTATACTTTTTGCCTACAAATATCCAAAAAGTTAATAGATTACTGATTGCCTAAAAGTATTCAAAATTTAATGGGTTATTTTTTGCTCAAAAAAATATAAAATTTAATAGAATAGCCTAAAATTATGAACAAATAGAATTTTCTCACATAAAACTTGTACCTTTTTTGGGATTGTTAAAAATCATAATTTTACAAAGCAAATATGTATATGAGTACGTATATTGAAGAATATGCGAAAACACTTAGATTTTGTAATAAATATTGTAGTAAACCAAAGTTATTTTATTGTTTTCGAAGCTCACTTTCACGATCAATAAATACTTTTCTAGATAGATTTAATTATTAACTAGAAAGTACTACAATAAGTACTTTCACGTAATGATATAAATAATTTGTTATTTTATTAATTACAAGACAGTCATTATTATATACACAAAATAATTAAATAAATAAGAACGACTCATTACTTTGTAAGCCATTAAAAGAGTACTACCCATTACAAAATCTTAAAATTTTTTTGCTGGGTGTTGATGATTTCTTAGTTGGCTGTTTGCCTGAGTCTTTATTTCGTTCTATTTATTTTTTTTTCTTCTTAAATATTTTTTTTTTGTTGAGATTTGTTTGTTTTTCAAACATGTTGTAATTCGGCTCTTTAAGGACATTTCTTTTTATTTTAAAAGGAAGTGACTAATTTGTCTGCAATACAAATAGAATAAAGTCCTTGATTTGAAATTTTTAGTGCTGGTTTTTTAAATTTCAATACAAATTAATTTAGAACGTAATGTTGCGTAAGGTAATGATGCTTAGCAGCGTTTAATTAAGCATGTTGTTAAGAGATGTTATTTGAAGGAAGGGAATAAAGTATGTTGAGAAAAAGGATTTTTGAAGTACAGCTAGAACTCTGGGGTCTAATTGTCGCTTTCGATAGTGAACGTATTCGATCAAGTTTTTTCACTTTGAGATTATGGCATTCGATATTGAACTGTATTATTACATTGTTCGATAGCTAATAATCTCAAACTGAAAAACGTCATTGAGCCAGTTCGTTATCGAAGGCGATAGAGTTGGGCAAAATCCAAAATTTTGGATTGATCCAAAAGACTCAAGGAACTAGGTCGTTCCTTTTGGTCATCGTTCCGGTCTTATACTTTTAACAGTGAATGAATTAGGAACGAGAGAACGTGCCTGTTGCTCGTAAAAACGTCAACAGAAGTTTTTTATGGTTTATTTTAATTTTCTTACAAACTAAGAAAAAATAATTCTTTGTTTTCATAAAATATTTGTAAAAAAAAAAATAATAGCCCACAATAAGCAATACACTTTTGAAATTAGCAAAATTTATCATAAACATTACAAATAAGTGAACGAAACAAGTATAATACACGTTCTTAAGCGTTTGTCAAAACAAATTAATTGCACCTCAAGACGATTTGCCATTACAGAACGAGGAACGATAAAAAAGAAACTTTAAAAAGTCCGCACTGTTCCTTTTTAGGAATCGTTCCGCACCGATCCAATTAGGGAATCGTTCCATGGAACTAGTTCGTTCCGGAACGACACAACTCTAGAAGGCGATGATTAGGCCGCTGGCTTTATGTTGAAACTGAAAACAGAGTTTTTTCAGAATGACATTTTTTAATATCGTCGTATTTTTAGTCCGTATTTCCTTTTTCAATACAGCTCATGCACCTATCTAAATTTCCCTAATTAATTGAATTTCATTAATCAACTAAGGCTCATTAACAGAAATCGTTATTTTCATATAGGTTCAGAAAGAAGTCTGACCTCGGCGACCACTTGACTTAGTTGCTTCTCGAGTTAAACATCCTAGGAATTTCGTTGGCTGTAGGGCTTTTGATTCATGGTTGGTGTGTTAAGTAGCATAGTTCTGTTGAAACCATAGATTACCCAAGTCTCTATCAAGTAGTTCAGGCCATAAAAACTTTTTCTGCTGAGTGGCGCTGTATGGAAAATTCTACTGTTTTGCACGACAACGAATTTAACTGATTAACATTTTCTTCCACAGCAAAAATACATTTTTAGTCAGACGAGGTCGATGAAAACGAGTTGATAGTGATTCAGTATCTTTGAAATTTTGCAGCAAACCTCTAGTACTATCTGTGTCCTTCCCCTTAGGACATTAAATTCAAACTTAAGTCGTAGGCTCAGCTAAACTTTCTCAATGTCTTCTCGTATACTTGTACCAATATTGGTTGACCTGTTTCACAAAATACTAATTTAGTTTCAATTTATTTTTTGTATCGCTTTGGAGCGTCGACAAATATGAAAATGCATCTAGTTTTTGCAGATTTTTGGGGAGTTGTTATTGAAACCAAAATCTGTATGTTAAATTAGGGACTTCTGCAAAACATTTGGTAATAAATCTGGAACTTCTAAACTACTGACTGGTTTGGTATGAAACTTCGATCATCTTTAGAGGAAGACTTAGGCTTTCTAATACATATGTTGTCTGCCTTCTGGCTTAAGTTGGACAGGAATTACAGTCGGCCAAAGTTGATCTGCTGGTACTCAAAAAAACTTCTGAGGCTTGCAACTTTTTTAAAAACTATCCGATATTCATCGGATAAAAGATTTTGAGCTAAAGACAAAAAATTTTTTCTTTGACTTGACCTTTTAGTTGATTGTTGGATTTTAAATTAGAAAGACAACAAATAAATTTTTGACAAAATTCTAAAAAATAAGAAGAAGAAAAATTATTAATATCTGCATTCGTGAAATCGGGAAAAGACTAATAAATCAAAATTTTTAAATTTTCCTGAAAAAGCAAGTTTTTTAAGAAAAAGTATCTTCATTATGTTCAATTTTGTGAAAAACTTTGTTTAACACATGCACTTTTAAATCACATAAAGCTAAAGAAATAAATCTATTGAGAATGTGTTTAGAACAAATCATTATGTATTTTGCACATGTACCCTACGTTCAGCAATGACCAAAAATCGTCAATTTTAAATATATTTTTTGTGCTTAAGCGCTTATTAAAAATTTGAAAATTTCAACTATAACATTTAATTACGTTAATAGTTTTAAATATTTTCAATTTATATTTAAGGGAGCCCTTTCATCAGTGAAAAAAATTAAAAAATTTGTGAAAAAATATTGTTGTGTACCATAAACATATATAGATTGAAATAATTTAATTTTCTTAAATAGGCATTTTTAACTTCCATGTGAGTCTTTTAATGGGCCTGAAAAAATTATTCCAATATAATTAACTGATCTCGAGATATTACGATTGTAGGGTGCAGTTCAAAAAATTTATAGAAAGCGCTTAACTTTCCCTCTATTGACACATCAGCTCTTTACAACTGTTGTGAATTCTGAAATTTAAACTAAATAGAAAAACAAAACTAAATTCAGACTATTATAACAAAAATTAAAAATTTTAAAAACCCCCGACTTTTTTCAGAAAAGATGTTATATCTTCTAAACGGCTGGACCGATTTTCTTCAAACATAGCTAAGAAACCTCTCGATCAAGTCATCTTTCAAACAGAACTAAATGAAAATCGGTACAGCCGCCTGGCCTGTACGTGGACACGGACAGACACACAGATACACAGACACACAGACACACACTACAAACTTATAACACCCCTTATTTTAGTTGGGGGTTAATAAAATAAGTCTATGTACATTTTTCGTTATAAAAAATACAAGTATTTATCGTAATTATACAATATGTTTTATCATGTAAGTTTACTTAGTGCTAATAACAGCCCAGCAAAAAATTCAAAAAAGTTAATCGTGTTTGGAACTAAGCATTTTTGGTGGAAGCTCTTCCCTACTGGATTACCAAGTTAATGATTTTAGCGAGGCGTGAGACTAAAATAATCGATTCTTGAGAAGAACTTACTTTTTAGGGTTCCGTACACCAAAGGTGAAATGGAACCCTATTGTTTTCGCTACGCTGTCCGTCTGTCCGTCACACGGTATTTTCTCAGGAACCGTGAGAGCTACGGACCTGAAATAACAACATGAGAATTAAAAATTAAAGGGTGTTCCAAAACGAGCAACGAAAAATGTTAAAATCCCATGTAATATACATACATACAATTGTATGAACATATGTATGTATATTGAAGTTTGAAATTTGTAAAATTAGTGTATTTTTATACAGACTACTACAATTAACACTAAAATTTAAAAAAATTAAAATTAAAGGGTGGTCCATCAGTTAATGCAATTTTGACTATGTAATTTTGACAATAAAAGATATAGCAAATCTTGGAAACCGTAAGAGGCAAACACTTGAAATTTTCAAAAACGGTAAAACTAAAAAAACCGAAAATTATAAAATCCCCAAACCAAAAAAAAAAATCGCCAAAAATTAAAAAAATCGCCAAAACGAAAAAAATCACCAAAATTAAAAAAAAAATTCTAACACTAAAATAAATCGCCAAATTCGAAAAAAATCGCCAAAATTAAAAAAAAACGCCAAAATGATGAAAAAACGACAAAAATCGAAAAAAATCGCCAAAACGCGAAAATGTCGCCAAAACTAAAAAAAAATTTAAATAAGAAAAAATCGCAAAAATGAAAAAAAATCGCTAAAAAAATAAAAAAAAATGGCCAAAATGAAAAAACTCCAAAAACCGAAACACAATCGCCAAAACAAGAAAATAAACTGTCAAAACTAAAAAAAGAGCCAAAACTTAAAAAATCGCTAAAACCGAAAAAACGCAAAAACCGCCAAAACAAAAAAAAAAAAACGAAAGGACCCCAAAAACGAAAAAAAATGCCAAAGCTATATATTATATAGGATGAAATTTGTATTAAATTACATATCTACTGTTCGTACGGAACCCTTCGTGCGCGTGTCAGAGTCGCACTTTACTGAATTTATTTTATTTGGCAACTTGTTCACTTAATCTATTAAATCTAAAAAATCATTCTCCTCATTTAGCAACTTGAACATAATTTTTGAAAATTTTAGATAATGTGATTTGTAAGCGTGTAATGAAATTTGGCAATGTGAAAAGTAAGTCATTATATGGCAAGTAGTTCCGTTGGTAATGTGTAATGTTTTGCTGGGAGGTGGCATTTAAAGAATAACAAAACACATTTACTAATGAATTTAAAAAAAGGTTTCCGCGCATTACTTTACAGCGGCACTGCGAGCTGTTACCTGGTTATGCTAATGTTTAAAATAAATAACCCTTCACAGGTTATTATATTGAAAATAAGTTTTGAAATTATTATTATGTACCAACACAGAGAAAAAACTGCCTCATAGAATCAATAAGATTTTCTCTATGAAACGTTTTTAGGCTAAGGGGTATCCCAGCAGAAAGAAGCGAAGATTTTTTCATAGAGATTCCTTATTGTTTTTATGTGGTAAATCTTATTAAATTGATCAAGAAGAATACCACATAAAATCAAGAAGAAATCTTATTATTCCCAACTTTTTTTTACTTAATTTCCGTTATTTTTGCCACCAAAAAAACAATCCATAGAGAAAAACTTCTTGATTCTATTAGGTTTTCTTATAAATTGTAAACTATATGGATTTCATATTAATTTTATTAGGTTGCCTTATTGATTTTTTCAATAAGGTTTTCTTCTTGATTTTATTAGGTTCCTTTATGATTATGTGTAAAGCATCTTATTGATTTTTTTAATACGGAAATCTTCTTGATTTTATGAGGTGTCTTGTTACTTCATATCTATAAATAGACACAGACAATTTTTTTTCATGATCTTTTTCTTTTTTGTATAAGCATGTTTGCAAAATTATTTCAATGGTTATTCAGACTGCTTGTTAGCATATTGGTTAGAGTATTTGTCTATCAGTCAGAAGTTTGCTGGTTCAATACTTGTCTCCTTTCAAAGTATATGGTATAGAATTTAAATGAAAATATATAAGCAAAGCACAAAGAATAAAGAAAGACATATTTTTTTTATGAGGTCGCCTCATAAAATCAAGAAGAAAACCTTATTAAAAAAAATCAATAAGATAACCTCATAAAAACTACAAGATTTCTTCTTGATTGTTTCAAAAAGGTTTTCTCTATGAAATTAATAAGATTTCCTTATTGAAAAAAACCATAGAGATAGATTTCTTATTAATTTTGTTCTATTTTATGAGGTAATTATTAGGCACTGTTTTCTGTGAATACACAATCTATTTAGTATTATAGTGTTTTCACACTGACATGGTTTTAATAAAAGTTGGTTTTAACGTTAAAACCAACTGTTAAAACCTGGTTTTACCATACAAATGGTTGCTGTTAAAACCAAATTAAAACCATTTTTGAATTGGTATTAAGTTGGTTTTATGAAATGCAACCAGTGCTGCCAAGTTTAAATGACCAGCAGTAGCTGATAATTTTTATGCCAGTGAATAACAATAGATGGCGCTTGAAAAACTTTCAACTTAAAAATGGATGCAGCACCAAAAATAATCATCAAATTATGGGAAACAAAGAGTTTTTTTGGAAGGAAAACAAAGAAATTATTTTCATTGAACTCTGAAAAGTGAAAATAGACAATATGACTGACATTCGTATGCGTATAAAAAAGGTTATCTTATAATGTATTTGTGCATTTTTATTTATAATAACTTTATTCCCAAGCACTTCTTCTGTATAAGAAGTTTCATAATTTAAAAAAATTTTATTTACAAAATATAAAATAATTTCTATTTTAGAGCGCATTGTGAAATATCTCAGTTTTTAATATAAACAAAAACAGTTAAACAGTATGTCCACCAAGTGTTATTAAAAAGCAGAAAAAATGCAACAACAAATACACGCATTTCTGCAGGAGATTTATTTTATTTTGCGCAAAGTTATTAGACAGCCTGTGAGTTAAAACCTGAATTTAACAAACTTGCAGTGTGAATGCAAAATCAGCTGTTTATGGTTTTAACGTTAAAACCAGGTTTTAACTTTCAGTGTGAAAACACTATTAGGCTGCAACTTGGAAAAACTGTGTAATACTAACTAAAGTATTTATTTTTTAATTAGATGTTTTAGGTTTGTTCATAGAACTAAATTTTTTAATTTGTTTATTTGAATTATTTTTAAGAAAACAATCCAAAATATCGAATATTATTTTTTCGAATTGCTTCAGTGTCTTTCTTTAGTTATATTTGGAAACCATTCGTATTGCTTCAAAACTGTCGTTCTGAGGGCAACAAAAATTTAATAATCTGTAATGATTTACATCTGTGTTCCTTGCTTCTTGAGCTTTTTTTGTAAGTTCTCCCGTAGGTAGGATGAGTGTTTAAGTATAAATTCTTCGTTTCGGTTAATATTTTTCTCTCAGTGTTAATTTAATACAAATTTAAACTTCTTTTTTTTTTTTTGGAAGCCTCTTATAAGCATTTCAACGACTAAGCAGCTAACGGTATTTAAGCATTATTTTGCCACATTTTCCCTTGTTATACTAGTGTTTAACTATAAATAATTACTCGTCATTTAGAAGTCAAAGGATGCACTATATGAAATTATAAGTCCTTTTACAAGGTCAACGAAGCACTATGTGCAATTATAAATCCTTTTACGAGGTAAAATTTAATAAAAATAAAGAGATTTATTACAAAATATTAATTCTTGTTTGTTTTATTTGTATATTTGTACCTCAAAGGATATACCCCGAATCAATGAGATAACACCTTAAGCTCAGTTGGCGTCCATCAATCTCCATGGAAATAAGTTTTTTTTTTATTAATACTTTTAATTCATTAGCAAAAGAGTCAAGTTTTTCATTGATTTTCTCTTTTTATTGTTAATACATTTATTATTTAGTATTAATTATTTTGAAAATATTTATTAATATCCTATCCAAGCCGATTCTCACAGATGTAGTCCCAGTATCTTCAAAAAAAGCGTCTATCAACACTTGCAACTGTCTATGGTCCTTCGAGCTTAATTCTCAATGCCGTGGTTTATAAACGTGCCTTATTCTTTGCACTATAGATTAGGCTGCTCAACATTAAATCACTTTAAAGCTTATACTTTTAGTTAAAATAAAATTATTCTGAGAGACAGTTTTGTCTTTTTTTTACTTCGCTTAACTTTAAAAAGAGAATATGCTCTTGAATATTTACAATGTACTTATATAATTTAACTAAAGCTACAATTCCTCTTTGAATTTAATTATTTTACAAACGACTTCTTTTATTTTAATTTTAATATAATTCAAGGAAAAAAAGAAATATACAACCAGCCGCCGCACACTTGAACAAAATCATGACACTTTGCATACATTTATTATAACTCTTAAACAAATGCAATTGTGGTAATTTTGTACTCATCAAATAACCAGACTAAATGACTTCATTAGCATACACAAGACAAGACGGTAAAACACAAAAGGAGAAAATAATAAAAATCAACTACAATTCAATTGAAATTTCACACAGCCTAAGGGTAAAAATCACTTTGCATTCAGTCCAGTATGAAATTTTGCACAATAAGCACACACACACACACACACAGACACATATGTATACACACACACGAAATGCTAACAGCAGCAGTATAGTGGGTGTCGAATAGTGGTTAAGAGATTCTTTTCTAAAGTATAATTTTGTTATAAAAATTGAAACGGATAAAATTCAATTTGCAAATAAATACGAAATACTCCATCTCAAATAAACATAAAATTCAATTAAATCAAGTAGTTGCGTATAAAAAAAAATAAAAGACAAAAACTCAATAGTCGCACAAAAGAAGGTGGGTTGTTGTAAATTGAAATGAAAACGAGATGAGCAAAAAAAATTAAAACTCAAGAATTTCATTAAATCTACATGAATAATAAATTAAATTTTTTCTAAGACAGACATATTACTCGTACAAGTATGTTTTTGCAAATTTCTGTTTTTTTTTTTTTTTGTATGCGAAGAAAACATGAGTAGGATTTTAAAGATTGTATGCATAAATTTAAATAAATAACTTCTACTGCATTTACTTACAAATTAAATATTTCATTTTTACAACCCAAAAAAAAAACCATCATTGTCAACATATGTAAATGCTCGGAATGCAAACTTACTGCATTATTTACCGCAAAAAAATTGATACGCAAATGAAAATAGAAGAATAGTTTAGATTCTTTTAACTTTTATATATTGTGAAAATTTTGTAGATATTTTGTTTTATAAACATGTCAACAAATTTATAAATTTTAAAAGAATGCTAGCAAAAAAAACTTTAGAAGAAGTAAAATTAAAATTTGCATGTAATTAAATTTTATATGCAAAAAATTTTATATATTACAATTTTTCTAATGACATTCGTATGTAAATTAAATAAATTCCTTGCCCTTTCAATACAATTTTTATTTGCTTACTGGCTTCTTTGTGGTCATAATGCTGTGGCCATCTTTTAAGGTCTTAAAAGAATTCATTTTTTTTTGTGCAAAACTTAAAGAAATATTTTCCATTATTCTTAAGAAAAACAGAATATTTAAGAAAATTCATAAGTTTTTCTTTTGCAGAAATAAAGCAATTAAATACTGTGTTGTGAAACGAATACAGGGTTGCACAATGGGCCTATGTTATATGTTGATATGCTAGTGTTCGCACTTGAAACTTGCATTATCAGTTGCTAGGTAAAGGGTCCGTCATCCAACGTTTTTTTTTCAACTAGTGCTTATTTCGTGAATGGTAACACTTAGCTCATGTCTGATTTGACAGATAATTAGTTTTATCCTGCCAACTGACCATCCAATGCGTTTTCGCTTCGCTAAGTGGGCCTGCGATCGACTTACAGAAGATGCCGATTTTGCCAAAAAAAAAACATCTTTTCAGTTGAAGCTCATTTTGGTCTTGGCGGGTATGTAAACAAGCAAAATTGTTGCATTTGGGGCACAGAAAACCCGCATGCATACATTGAAAAGCCGACGCACCCAAAACGAGGCACTGTTTGGTGCGGATTTTGGTCCAGAGGCATAATTGGGCCATTTTTTTTCGAAAATGAGCAAGGAGTGGCCGTTAAAGTCAATGCGATCGTTATCGGGCCACGTTGAATGAATTTTTGTTCAAAAAAATTGAAGAGGGGGATATTGGCAACATTTGGTTTGAACAGGACAAGGCTACGTGCCACACAGCCGAAGCTTCAGTAGTTTTTTTTATAGCATTTTCAAAAAAAAAGTTATCTGGCGGACCCTATAGTAGGCATTTCTCTTAATCAAAACTTACTTTTATTACTATTTTTTGTTAAAGAAGCTAAGCCGCATATCAAACATTATATATGTAGCTAATCTTTATAAAAAACTTAAATTAAATGCATGCTATTTCATTTGAAATCACTTTGGTTCAACATGATTATTCTTGTTCTTTAAGTATCACATTCACTTTGTTTCAAGTTAAAATAATTTTGATTCAAAGTGATTTTTCATTTTGATTTCACAGTCCTGAAATTTTAAAGCAAGACGAAAGATAATATTTTGTTTGAAGAAGATTACCGGAAATCACATATGAAGCAAAATCATTGCCAAAAAATATTAAATATGATTTGCCTAGATTTTAATATGAAATTGGTCTGTGTATAATAATAATTTTTATTATATAACAATATATAGTAAAGGATATGATGGTAAAAGGAATTTTTATTGTTTTTGAATTTAATAATAATAATTATTTTTATTATATATACAACAATATATAGTAAAGGATATGATGGTAAAAGGAATTTTTATTGTTTTTGAACTTGTAAAGCGAGTAAGCGATTTATGAATTGTTGTATTTAATGGGATTAATCCAACTAATTTTTTTTTTAAGTTTTAATATTTTTATCGAACTTTTGCCCAAAATAAATAAATAGCGTTCTTACAAAAATATTAATTGTTTTTTTTTAACATTGAAGTTTATTATTGATTTCACTGTTCCTAATGCAGATTATCAGGGATCCTTTCTATAACTAGAGAAATTTCAGTTGATTTATAAAATTAAGCTTAAAATAACAGCAAAGCTTAATTTAACCAATATGAGTTGTTAATAATACTGCAAATAAAAGTTTTCTCCTTTGATTAAGTTTGAGGAACTATTTTTGTTGGTTAATGAATTTCGTTTTGATTTTTGTTAGTGTATGTCGGATTTAGTTGAAGGCTGTAGTCACTTACCAAGATGAGATGAATTTGGGCCCTGTGTTCAACTGCAAAACATGCAAAAATGAATTTATATAAACAAGATTAATATGAAAATATCGCGTTTATTTTATAACTAGAAACTAATAATCACCCTTATTCCAATTGTCGACATCGACGTCACTTTAACACAATACCAAAAAAATGGAGCTTTTGTATCCGTTGTCGAAAACAACTGAATCCTTTTGGCAGGTTTATGCTATTTTTTAGACCTTAGGGAACGGAAATAGATTGTGAGTAGCACAAAATTGATCTCGAGAGCGAGCAACCAAGCCCCAATTTTTGGTATTGTTTTTAAAATGACATCGATGTCGACAACTGGAATAAGGGTGAACAATAAAAAAAAATCGTCCTCCTATAGCTGGTAGAAACATTAACAAAGTGGCGAAAAATCTAATTTTTTTTGGATTGGAACAAATTGTACGGCAATTTTATGAGTGAATTGGGATGGATAATAGGGACCAATCGCACGATGTCGGCTATGTTCGATTTTTCACACATTTAAATTCGAATCTACAACAAAATATTAATATTTGTTTAAATATTAATATTTGTTTTTGTTTTGAATGTAAATGTGCGACAAGTCGAACGTTGTCGACATTCAATTCAATTCACATATAACCCAATTGAGTTTAACTGTTTCTTTTCAGTTAATTTAACCAATTTCGCTGTTTAGTGCATTACACCCGTTGATTTCATAAGTAATATTAAAATATAAAAATATAGCAAATTTTTAATAATCCTATGGGCGACTTTTTGACTTTTCTACGCCTACGAGTTATATTAAACAATTAATGTAATATATTTCCTTTTTATTTACATTTTGTATTTAAACTTGTTTTGACCCAAAAATACACATAACAATAGTTTTGATTTATGGTTACTCTTGATATCTAAAAATACAAATTTAAAAAAATTTAATCTATTTTATTTAAATTATATATACCGATTTCGCTCGTAGTTCCAAAAGCACCTGTTTTTAAATGACACAACACTTGTTTCGAAAAAAATCATTTATGTGTAATCTGTCATTGCCAAGCGTAAAAAAATATACTTTATTCCTGGCAATTAATGTTGCCAAATCGAAGAAACAAATACGATTGAAAAGTTACTATACCAATGAAGAAAAAATTAGTGGGAAAATAATTCCCTCTAAATGTAAGACAGTCTTCCAATGGGGGAGTTCCCAACTTTTATGGTTGTTAGCGGCCATACATTTATAAAATAGGCAGTCATATATTTAGCAGGTTTTGCTTAATTCCCGTGAACAAAATGGACGTTCTGTTTGGGTAACGTTCCGCACGCTTCGCTCACTTTACGGTTGCGAGCGATACAGGTCGATGAAAACCAACTTCATTGGAACAAAATTGGATGACATGTATGTACATGGTTTCAATAGGACGGTGCTATGTCCAACACAACTCATACCATGTTGGACATTCTTCACAATCGATTTGAGAGTCTTCTATACACACGGGAAAATAATGTGAATGGGAGATTTCGGACCAGTGAAAGCGTGGCGTATATTTGCAATAAGTTATATTTCCTAAATGATAGAATCGTAGGCATTTAAACGAATACAAAACGTTGACTATATCTCACACATCATAATAAATTTCTTCATAATAGTGCTCCCAAGTTTTATTTTTACCTTTCTAAGCATATCGTAACACTGTGTGTGATATTCTTAACTTGAAAATTGCTAACACCAAAAATTTGCAAAAGAAACAATGCTATTGCAATTTATGCTGCAATTTTTCTAAAACAACAATTTGGCAAATAAGCTGTTTATCTAATTTTTCGACCTTTTTTATATGTTCAATGAGACTATTTTTTAAGCTTTAGGTCAGTAAATTTTATATATTTTTAGTTTTATATCGATATTTCAAAGTTAAAAGTTAAAAGTTAACCAAAGGTTAACGAAATATCGATATAAAATTAAGAATATATAAAATTTACTGACCTAAAGCTTAAAAAATAGTCTCATTTGGCAAATAAGTTTTGAGTAAAAAATAGCAGCTTTATAAAGGCTTTTTAAGAAAATTTTTTTATGAAAATTTGTCTTAAAAACTCTTTATAAAGTCTAAGTAAGTTTTATAAATAAGGCTGGAAATATTTAAAGACCTGCTAACGGTAAGAAAAACATTTTTCAGCTTAAAACATTTGTATATTTGCAAAAGAAGTTAAATTCTAGTTTAGCACCCTATTTCTGTTAAATAATGCAATGTTATAAGGAAAAGTTTTCTTCTAAAAATTCATATAAAATTGTCTAACATGAATATTATTATTGTTTCTTGTCATTTATGTATATATATATATCTATATTGTATATATTATT
Source organism: Tachina grossa (assembly GCA_949987645.1). NCBI lineage: Eukaryota > Metazoa > Arthropoda > Insecta > Diptera > Tachinidae > Tachina > Tachina grossa. The sequence continues at coordinate 198,098,089 of OX465274.1, read as the reverse complement.
ACTTTTTATTTATTCACTGCTAAGGCATTTACTTACATATAAACACAAACATTCCTGCATATGTGTGACATTATATCCTTTTCATTTCAATTTATTTTATGAGTCTTTCCGTTTATGCTGCATTTTAAACAGCATAAATGCAAAGAAAAAAAAAGACTATGATTTTGCAACCTTAGAAAGCAATTTTTTACAGATTTTATGTTTAATTTCAAAAAGAACTCTAAAGAAACTTATATAATATATAGTTTTCACATGCATGCATTCATATGCATTTTATTTAGAAAGTCTCTTCTTTGTGTGTTCGTGTGTTGGCTGTTGCATTATTTTCCTTAGATATTAAACAATGACATCAACATCATTATCAACGTCTTTGTTGTCAATGCTTTTGTATTAGTTTGCTTAACATTCATTTCTTTTCCTTTTATTTTCTTTTGTTTTTTTTACATGCTTTTTACTCTTCCTGTATTTCATTATGAAAAAGATGTTTAAAAGTTTACTTTTCTTGCTGCTAATATTATATTTAGCACACAAGCACGTGTGTTTGTGAGTGTGTGTGTGTGTGTGTATGTATGTGTGTGTGTGTATGTGTGTGTGAGATAATGCATTCCCTCTAGTCAACCTAGAACCATATGTCTCTATGTCAATACTCTTTCTCCAGCGACAATTGCACCAGTTAAAATTTCGGCAACTTTCCTTTTATGCGTGAGTAGAGATACTCTAGAGACGACAGTTCTAGTGTATTTCTGGTGATATTTTCAATGAACGCGTCAATAGTTTTCTTTTCTTTTTTATTAATATCCGACTAAAAAAAGGGGTGTTATAAGTTTGTAGTGTGTCTGTGTATCTGTGTGTCTGTGTATCTGTGTGTCTGTCCGTGTCCACGTACAAGCCAAACGGCTGGACCGATTTTCATTTTCTGTTTGAAAGATTACTTTATCGAGAGGGTTCTTAGCTATGTTTGAATGAAAAATCGGTACATACATTTAGAAGATATAACATCTTTTCTGAAAAAAGTCGAGGGTTTTTAAAATTTTTAATTTTTGTTATTATTTATGTTGTGCAATAATATTAAATAAATATATGTAGACGAGGGTCACTAAAATCTACAAATGAATCTTCGGTTCAAATATCTCCATATGGTCGTAAAATAACTACCTTCTCAATAGTGCTAAAGTCTACTGATAGATTTTGAATGACAACCCTATGTTGTTTGTCAATAGGCATTTGCATTGGCTGGGGTACACCAAGTCAGTAGCACTATTGACAATGTCACTAGAAAATCACTATAAGTTTACTATTGACAACGAGAGAATATATCGATATTGTAGACTAGAGCCCATAAAATTTACTAGTGAATATTTGGTGCCAATGTCTCCATGTGGTCCCGAAAGAACTACTAAGTCAGTAGTTCTATAGTCTAGTGGTGGATTTTCAATGACAAGCTAATGTTAAATGTCAATAGATGGTATCATTGGCTGGGGTACACATGGTCAGTAGTGCTACTGAAAACGTCACTAGTAAATCACCACAATTTCACTATTCGCACTTTCTGCAGGGTTGTGTCACATCCTTGTTACTTAGAGTCGTCCTCGTATTGTGCACATATTTTAAATAAAATAAATGAAGTACATTTTGTAGCAGCACTCAGAAGAACGTTGCAAGACTGTTGGTGAACTCTCAAGCAAACAAAAATTCACAACGATCCATTCACATAAATGCAGTAAGTAATTTTATTGCATTTAACATTTACAAAAGTTCATATATTTTTACAAATATTGTAGTTAAATGGAAGCATGTACATATGTATAAATGTATATATTTACTACATAAGTAAGTACATGTCTTGTGGCAAGTAAATAGTAGTGGCAATCTCTTTTTTTCATATGTCATTTTCTTTCTGAGCACTCTAGTCGTACAATATAATGGTCTGAATAAATGAAGAAAAGACTTTATTGTAATCGAGTGTAGAAAAGTTTCTTTTCTCCTTCATTAATGCGTATTAGGGTTAAGAAATATTATCTGTATGTTTTACGTTTTCAGCATACAATTAGTTTTTAATACATCTTGAAAAGTTTTGTATAACAAGTTACAGGGATTTTCTTATGGTAGAGATTTTCTGCTAAATTTAATTTTGAAAAATGAAATGTAGCATAATTATGTGTTGAAAAAAATTTAGTTTCTCAACAACTTCTTTTTAAAGATACTGTCATAAAAGAACGAGAGACATACCAATTCCACATGTACGATCATGTACAGTCAGGCTGTCCAGAGAAGCGCCAGAGTGTCGAACATCAATCAGCTTTTTATACAAATGAATAAACACATGCTTATACATTTCTCTCGGTTTTCTCTCTGTGTGCAGCTCTGATGTTCAGTCTACACTATGCTCTCACGTGATTGAGCGTCATAATGACAGGGAATGCAATGACATGCATAAGAGTAAAAAAAGAGTAAAAGTGGGCGTGGTAAATTTTTATTTCCGTAAAAGTTAAGTTGGGTTACAACAACTAATAAAAAAATTAATGAAATCGGTGCAGGCATTCTCCAATTTTAGATTAATTAAAAAAGTGGGCGTGGCTAATTTTTCTTTCCGTAAAACTTGGGTCATGACAAACATTAAAAAAAAAATTTTTGCGAAATCGCTGCATCCATTCTCCGATTTTGTATTAATTAAAATTAGTGGGCTGTGACAAGATTTGAATCAACAAGAACAAGAATTTATCGCTCATTTATTGAGACAACGTCATAACTCTAAAAATAAAATTTTTGAGTTAATTATGCAGAGTTCATCCAAAAATCGTTCTTCATATTGTGTAAAAGTAAAATATTGTTTATTCAACTCATGCAAATATGTGGTTGTGTGAAAACTTTAAACTCGTTTTCTGGCAAACTAGTTTTTTTGAGTTATGACGTTGTTTGAGGAAATGAGTGATATATAAAAAGGAATATAGAAACTCTTGAAACGATATCTTTCTTTAATAGAGAAAAATGTTACTACATATTAGTTACTTACTTTTATATACAAAAAAAATTAACTTTCCAGCTCTGGTACTGACTTTTTGAATTCGTTGCTTTTTAATGCCAAACTATTTCTTTTAAAATTGTAACAAATATTTAATTCATAAACAATTTTTTTTTTTAATTTTCCAACCTTGCAACTATTCTTTAGATTTTCTTATTTTCTACATTAACTTTGTGCTTTCTAAAAAAGGATGTATGTATCTTAAACTAATAGAGAAAAAAAATAAGTCTGAATTAGTTACTTTTATACACTGAAAAAAGATTACATTTTCCAGCCCTGGTACCATCTTTTTGAGTGTGCTGATTTTTAATATCAATCTGTTTCTTTCTAAATTATAAAATATGTTTAATTCATAAAGAATTTTTTTTTAAATTTCCCAACCGTGGTACTGCATTTAGATATTGCTGATTTTTAATATTAACCATTTGCTTTCTAAAATATGAATTATTTTTAATTAGTAAAGAAAAAAATTAGTTTTAGTCAAGTACCAAAAAAATTTTAAGCGTTCCAGCCCTGGAATTTTTTTTTAATTCGCTTATTTTTGTACCAATCTATTTTTTTCACCCCCGACTAAAAAAGGGGTGTTATAAGTTTGTAGTGTGTGTCTGTGTATCTGTGTATCTGTGTGTCTGTCCGTGTCCACTTACAGGCCAAGCCGCTGGACCGATTTTCGTTTAGTTTTTTCTGTTTGAAAGATGACTTGATCGAGAGGGTTCTTAGCTATGTTTGAAGAAAATCGATCCAGCCGTTTAGAAGATATAATATCTTTTCTGAAAAAAGTCGGGGGTTTTTAAAATTTTTAATTTTTGCTATTTTATTTATAATATATATTTAGTTCATAAAGAAAATATTTCTTTAAGTTTCCAGCCCTGGAATTTTTCTTTAGATTTTGCTCATTTGCAATATAAACTTATTTTTGCTTTCTAAAATATGAATTATATTTCGTTAATAAATAAAAAATTTGACTTTCCAGCCCTGGAAACATGTTTTTGAATTATGTGATTCTTAATACCAATTTATTTCTTTCTAGATTATAAAGAAAAATATTATTACATATTAGTTAGATACTTTTGTATACCAAAAACGTTTAAATTTTCCAGCCCTGATACCGTCTTTATAAATTCGCTATTTTTTAACACCAATCTGTTTCTTTAAAAATTATAACAAATATTTCATTTAAATTTTTTTTTTAATTTTCCAACCCTGGAACTGTTTTTAGATTTTCTAATTTTCTATATTAAGCTTTTGCTTGGCAAAAAAGAATGAATTATGTTTAATTAATAAAGAAAAAAATAGTTTTATACACCAAAAAATATTTAAACTTTCCAAGAAACGTAGTAGATTCTGATACCTAAAAGGGTGTGGAATAAGATGAAATGAGTTAGATTTCTGATAAAAATTTATTTACCCCATAACAACGTACAAAATGCATCTCCCAACTGAATGTGTGTTCAAAGTGATAATGCGTTATGAACATTTTAATGCGTTTTTCTCAAAACTTAATTTTCACACAATAGGTCTCTTTTCTCGGAGAAGGTCACATTTACATACATATGTATATAATATTGACTAAGTTCTTTTATATAGCAAAAAAGTTTAAATTTTGCAGCACTGCAAACGTCTTCCTGAATTCGCTGATTTTTAAAACACACCTATTTTTCTTCTAAATTATAAAATATGTTTAATTCATAAATAACATTGCACAACAAAATAGAAGTTTTTTTATGATGTTTAAATAAAAATTACTGATCCTTATGTGTTTTTGTCTCCTGATTACGATGGAGTCATAAGTTTTTCTCTATCAGCTCTAGTTTTGAAGATATAGTGTCATTTAGGATTTGCATAATTTGCATCTCTTTTTGTATTATACCGTTATATATTACGAATGGTACTGCAAACTTAAAAATACTTTCTGTATTATAAATTCACACAAAAATCACTTTCATTTTAATAGATTCACATTGATGTGTATATCAGGGTATCTGACTATTATTGCAAGGATATTAAAAATCGTGTGTTTTTATTTTAGTCCTTTTAAAATTTTTTTATTATAATTTTTTTGACCAAATATAACTAATTCTTATGTATTTTTGTTCGCTGATTACAAAAATAGGTTTATTTATTTTCTAGCACCTCTAAATTAAGAGATATTTTGTGTTACATAAAAAAAATTCTTAAAATTTTTCTTTTCGAAAGCCATCCAAAAAAAATTGTTTTTAATATTACATTTGTCCATTTACAAGTTATTAGTGCAATTATTACGCAAAAAAAATATTGTATGGACCAGTCCAGAAACTTTTTATGCTATATATATAATGCTATAAGTCTAATCAAAAAATTTTAAAAGGACTAAACTAAATAAAAACACACGATTTTTAACATCCTTGCAATAATAGTCAGATACCCTGATATACTCATCAATGTAAATCTATTTAAATGAAAGGGATTTTTATGTAGATAAATAATCCAGAAAGTATTTTTAAGTTTGGAGTAAGTACCATTCGTAATATATTAACGGTATAATACGAAAAGAGATGCAAATTATGCAAATCCTAAATGACAGTATATCTTCAAAACTAGAGCTGATAGAGAAAAACTAATGACACCATTGTAATCAGGAGACAAAAATACAGTAGGATCGGCTATTTTTATTTAAACATCCAAATCACTGTTGTGCAGTGTAATTTATTTTTGATTTCCACCTCTGGAACCAACTTTTTTATTTTGCCGCTTTACAATGGCAAACTATATAAGATAAAATCTGACTTATCAGTCCGAGACCGATTGGCAATTGCTTTCTACATTATATATACTAGTATTTCCTACATTATTACAAAATTAGTTGCTGTAAGAATATCTGAAAAAAAATATTACAACCATATTAAAACTCATGTCCAACGTTAATTAATTTCATTTTCATACAAAATAACTACTGAGATAAATCAATTGTACTGAAAAAGAATTGAAGCAAAGCATACATACGTGTTAGTATTTATAAATGCGGATATAAAATAAATCAATTAAAAAGACATATTAAATCATGTTCTATATTAAACTAGACCAAGTAGACTTTCAACTTAAATCTCAGTTAAGAAAATAAAACACAACAACCATTTGTAAAATATATATTGCAGTTTGCCGTCGTTGCAAAAGAATAAAATGTGACACTCACTACGAGTATTTTTCAAAACACATCATGAACTTTGCCACAAAGCCGGAGACACTTTCACATTTAAGACTAGAACTGCAACACAAACTCACACACACATACACACACATGCATACAGATGAATAAATTGTAGTTAAAATACATGCCATAAATTACTTAACAAACTGATATTGAGTTCATAAGATTTTATTTAAAACATTGTGATCTGAGTTGCTTTTTTTTGTTTTAACACTATTCATTTTTGTTCTGGTTTTTTTTATTGAAATTGGAACCGAATACAAGAAACCTAAATTTTTGCTGCATCTTATCAAGTATAAGACTTGGCATAGTCCAAAATGTTATATACGAGGGTGGTGCCTAAATATCTATGCTTATAAAAATTCACTACAAATGATTTTAAGATCGTGGAATTGGAGAAATTAATTAGTGGCGTGTAATAGAAACTTTGTATGTAAGGGATGTTTTTTTATAGATGTTGGCAACACTTTTTTTACTCGGTGCCATTTTGTTAGCTGTCAAGTGATTTATATTTAGTTTGGTTTGGCAGTTCAGCATGAATAGACTAACGCTTCCAAATTGTAGCAAATTTATTTTGAAAATCATGGTTCTGTTCGAAGCGCACATTGTCCATTTTGCGGTCAATATAATCGTCCACGTTTACTCTAAATGATAATACACATCCACAGAGATCTGCAGAAAGCTTGTTACATATATTTATAAACTTTACTTTAAGTAGGCAAAATATATTTGTGACCAACTGTACATGATTTAAAAATACGCATATCCATCTAAAAAGCGTCCTTCATAATAGCGGTTTGATACAAAAAAAAATAAAATACTTCAAAAAATAGTGTAACAGAAAAAACATTTTTTTAATATTTTAATCAATTTTTGCAAAAAAATTTTTAAATTGTGTCAGAAAAATTTTTCTGGTGCTCATGGTCAGATCGTCCCAGGTCTACAATGGGGTTTAAGGGTTTAGAGAGGAGTTTCGGCTGCAAAAAGGTGCTAATCTATTTTTGTTCCGTTTTGACCTGTGGAAGTTATGCTCTGTTAAGTAGGAGAGTTTAGGAATATTTAGACCTTAAAAAAAATTATTTTCTAAAATTTATAAACACCTTATTTTTCTAGTACTGATAGTTTACAAACAAGGTAATTATACAAAATTTATTTCGCTTGAATATCTTATAAAACCAAAAAGTTATAGATGTTTAAAAATCAAAAGGTTACTAAGAAATTTCTCATTTTAGCAAAATACTGAAAATGTCCTTTTTGAGTCACCCTGTTCACTTTGATATAGTTTTTTTAGTCTTTGATATAGTTGAAATATAGTTTTTGTTTTTTGGCTCCCGAGGTGCACTAGTGTCTACTTTCGAATGAACTTTAACATTTTACAATCAGTGACTATAAAAAAAATTACTTTTGGCCACCTAAAAATACAGTACAGCCAGTATCCTAGAAGTAATTTCTGCTCTAGAGCTAAGGTTAGAGGAAGACCCGAATCAGTCCATAGAGTCTATAATCAAGTAATTACTTTTTCGTTCTTCAATTGAACAACCATAATGTGCAGAAGCTGTGGTTACAACAAGATGGCACAACATGCCACACACAGCTGATGCCTCAATTGATTTATTGAAGGAACCGCATAATTTCACGTTTCGGCCTCCAATGTCATAGGATTTAACACCGCTAGACTATTTTCTGTGTGGAAACGATTGGCCACTTGAGGGACATTATACGGCCACAAATGTTGGAAAAAGTCATCGAAAATTTAACCTCCAGATAGAAGAAAAGCATAAATCAATACTTTTTTTATATTAAAATATTTTCATTTCAGTGAAACTTTTTGAATGAAAAGTTCAAAATATATTGACTATTTATTTTTTCCTTTGACAATTATTTTGAGTTATTAAAATGTTGCATTTTGTTCAGCCTGGTGTTTTATCACATGCGCAATAAATTTATAATATCAATATGTTTTTAATTAGAAGATAAAAAATATTTAATTTAAAATAAATACAATCAGAAAATTTTCCAAACATTAGCTCAGGAAATTCCTTTTTGTACTAAACATATGATGACTCCTGGGATGATAAATTGAATCTATTTTACCATAGAAATTGCTTTAAGTTTAAATTAATGGTAGTTTTAATTCAGGGGTGACTTTACGATATCCTATATTTTTTCCTTCAGATAATTTAGCAAAATTGTAAAATTGTACTTTAGGAGAGAATCTATCGTTATAAATAATTTATATTCCTAAAGATAATCTGGCAATATCATTGATAATTCTATTAGATGATTATCTAGCAATATCACAGTTTTATCTTCTAGAAGTATTACATTCGTACCTCTTCGAAGTATCGCCCTGGCCGCACAAAAGATAATCTGGCAATGTCATTTATAATTCTATTAGATGATTATCTAGCAATATCACAGTTTTATCTTCTAGAAGTATTACATTCGTACCTCTTCGAAGTATCGCCCCGACCGCACAACCTCTCCCGAAGTGGAAAACTTCCGCAATAATATTTTTCTTCCAGACAATACGATTTCGAATCATTTTCGTATTACTTTGCTTGCAGGTATATACCCTTTACTTTGTATTCTGTCATTGCCTAAAGATAAATATCGAATAGTAAATATCCTTCAATAAAAATGCATAAACTCGATTTAGCGATTTTTGTTGGTGTGAGAAAGAGGCAAGTTATATATACTCCCAACAAGAACTTCCGAATACTTTTTACCTAATATCAAATAATGTAATACAATTTCTTTAGTGTGTTCCGAATTTCTCATACAACCCTCGCTCACTTATTTTCTACAATCAACGACTTTGGCTACAAGGTGGCGCTATAAATGGTTGGGATTTTTTTTAATCTAACATTTGATGTTATTGCTGGTTACTATTGTAACTAATCGTGATAATATGGTTGTATGTATGAGTGTGAGACTTCTATGTATGCACGTGTGTGTGTGTGTGTAAACGTATGAAGAAGAAGGAGGCCTTAAATGCACTTTGCTCGTGCTCTAGTTTGTACACTATAATGTTTGTATGCATTTTTGTTAGTTGTTGTTGTTTGTTTTTGTCGTCGTGGTTGCAGTTGTGTATTAATTTTATTTTTATTTTAGATATTGCAATTTTATATGACATTCTAATTGCAGAATGCAGTCAATGCGAAAGTGCAAAATCATGTCAACAACAATTTTCCATTGGCGGCATAACATTTATGTGTTTATTTTTTTTCATTCTTGGTTACAGTTGTTAAATGGCAAGAAGGAATTGAAATAGCATCGAAAATAGTAAAACAATATGTTTGATTTTCAATGTGTTTGTATGTATATGTTTGTGTGTGTTTGTGTGGTATAAGTGGTTGTAAATGTTTAATGCTGGCAAATGCTGTGGTAGTTTCAGTATTTAGTTCAGGTGGTAAAACTTTATCTGCACAAATTTATATAGTCTATGATTGGCAAACCTGAATTTCACTATTGTTATTTTGACCCAGAGAAATTGTGAAAATAAGGGTTTTATATATTTTATATATTTTATATTTCAATTACATATTGTTTACATGAGGCTTCTCCAATTTGCCAAAAGTTTTTCTGCTCATCTGACTCTAGGTGCTCTACTCAACTACTTTGTAATCCGAAACGAAAGCAAAAGATTTTGAATTTACATATTGTTAATAAACCAATTCGAAAGCATTTTGTTTCATTTCGTGTTAGTCCTGATTCACACACATCAGGTTTAGCTGATCAGTTTTTGTTCAATTTTCTTTTGAACCTGCATTTACGTTCATACACACCGTCAAGTTTGTTTCATCAAGTCTCATCAATTTGTGTTGTAGTAGAGTATTACGAATGACAAAACAAAAGGAAAAAGCAAACTTGACTGGTACGGTCATGTCTGTACCCCTTTCCATTCTCTTTTCCTCTCTCTCCTAAAAACTCAAGACTTGACGACTCAGACTTGACGTGTGTGAATCAGGACTTACTGACTAAAATGTTCTCATGATCATTTGAACAAATGAGCGATAATCCTATGAATACTTACTGAGTGTTCAAAGTTGAACACTAAACCCACGCATGCTTATTACCAACATGGCTCTCATGAAATGTTGAAAGTTAACATGGCTTCTCTTGAAAATACACATACATTTAAAAGTAAGGTCCACTTGATAAGAGCTTTACAAATCTGTTGTTAGGAAAAACATCAATGAAATTGATAAGATCCCGTATATCGAAAGAGTCGGTGGCATGTATTCGATGCATTTAAATAAAAGGCCCAGCTAAATGTACAATTTCCTTTCCAGAAATATCCTCCCCTATCTCAAAATTAAAGCATTAAAGTGTTGGCAACGACCCCCTCCCCCCCCCCCCAAAAAAAAACAATTCGACAGCTTAGGGCATGTAAAAATGGAGGGTTTCACGGCAGAACAACTTTTCTTCATTATTTAACAATATTTCAAAAATAATGACAGCTTGGCGGCCGCAGTTTTAAAATTTCATACAAAATATGGTCCTAATAGTGTTAAAACTTTGTCAACTGTCAAGAGATGAATTGAAATATTCCGAGAGACTGGAAACGCCAAACACACTGGTCGTCCAAAAATAAGCCGTTTAAGTGTCAATGTGAAAGTAGTGCTTAACTTACTTTTTTAAAAATGAGGTCAAGCCGTAACCATTTTTGGTGCCCGATATCGCGACATGATAACAGAATTCTTTCAGATGTAATTGGATGATATTGATATTGCCAATATGTGATTTAAATGAGGCGGTGCCACAGACAACATTTTAATTACTCCATGAGAAATTTCCAGGTCATGTACTCTCTTGTTTCGGTGATCAGAAATAACCCATTAGATCGTATAATTTAACATCATTAGATTTCTCTATGTCAACAAATCAACAACCACCAGTGCGTTAAAGGAGAAAATTCCACGCTGCATCAACAGAAGTTCAGCACTTTTATGTAAAATCGTCATGGAATATTTTGAGAAACGAGTGCGTATGTGCATGAAAAGCCGTGGAGGACATTTCCGTAAAAACCTTTTGCTATGTACCTTATGATTCAATAAAATCACTAACAATCAAAAGACTAAAAACTATATTTTCTAGTTAACTCAAATCTTGAGTTAATTTTGGGGATACTTTTTATATATAGTACATACAAAAAATTATCATCTGTTTATTTTTTATCATAAACGTTGTTTGATATCGTTTCTAATGGATCTATTATGAATATCAAGCAAACTTAAAATTGGTTGCCATTCGCCAACCTAAGATTATCGGTTGCCAGAAAGCAATGGTAACCATAATTTCTGGGTTCCGTCCGTAACTTTTTTGAATAAAACATATGCATGTTGTTAGAAGAAAAAATTACTTTTTTAACGTTTTCCGAATTCTTTATCCCCTTCAAAAAGTTAGATTTATAGAGATCATTTGCTTTTAAGATTATTTCACCAATGTAGTCAAATCTAATTAGTGTTTTTTATCGGAATTGTTACAATTTGAGTTTAAAATTTTTAAACGCACTAATAATCCCAAATTAGTATTTTACTTATTAAATAAAATATTTATTTTTATTAAAAATAAATTGAAATTGATTATTGAGGAATTTAGCTGAATCCTATACGCATTTCACTATTACTAATGCGCATCATCAGGGAACGTTTACCCAAAGTTTCTTAAAACAACTAGAGTTATTATGTTATAAACTTAACAAAGTTGAAACAAGAACTCAATAATCAACATGTTTTTTATTTTCTTACTTTACCATTGCTGCATTCGCTCACTTTTTTCCAGCTTCAAATTGTAGTCGTAAGAGTATGTAAAAAGAAAATAAATGTAAATAACAACAACAGCTATTCAAGAATAGAGTGTTGCCACACAAGTATTTTTTTGACCGGGTGCAGTCAAGTTAATAATTATTATATTTTTTTTCAAATCTATTTTTATCGAGCTATTTTTCAGAATTGGAAACAAGAAATAGTCACTCGGAGCTGAACTCGGAGAAAAGGGTGGATGAGAGAGCAATTCGTAGCCAAATGAATTTTATGGAAACTGCACATGCTTGCAACCTTGCATTGTCGTGGTTAAAAAGAACGTTTTTCTTGGCCAATTGTGTTGGTCAAATATTCAGTAAATCGACCCAATAAGTTGGCATAATATTGAATCCTGTTGACTCACCCCGAGAAATCCACTATTTCGACTGTCGTTCGTTGTGTAATATGCTGTGGATTCACGTTTTGTCCACTGTTATGAAACGCTGTAACAATTCGTCCAGATTATACTTGAACAACGCTAAGTACTCCTAGTAAATGTAAGAGTACTGCACAACCCTTAAAGCAAATTAGAAAACTTTTTTTTAATTCAAGTAATTTTATGATTAAAACCATTCTGTCTAATTTTCCTTCATCACGTCAAAGCAACAACAACAAACTAGGTTATAGTGCTGCAATGCTTTCTGCAATACATATTCTCCTTTGATTTGGTAATTATCTTGAAATCAGTACAGTCGACTCCGCTTTACTGGAAATAAGCAAAATCCAATTTTTTTCAGTTATCCGAATTTTTCTCTAAAACGTAGTTCCGATTATTGAAATTTGTTACAGTTAAGAGTGCTGCTTAAAATCAGTAAATGTCTAGCCACTGGCATTGACAATATAATAGAAAAATGCAATAAAGTACGTAAGAGCGAAAAGGACAAATACATACATTTTGCCATTTAATTTTTTAACGGACAAAACATGCACAATTTTTTCAGCCTTAAGTTATGCAATCGATTTCTAGTAAATAAATTTGTCATTGTTTATTTTTTCACTAAATCGAAGTAAGTTTCATACAAAACGTAGCTGTGGGCTTGCTTTTGGTTTTCAGTAATACGATATTTTCAGTATAGCGATGTTTCGCTAAAGCGAGGCGAATAAGACTAGCTGCGTTTAAAATCAGTGCAGGGATTTGAGTCGCTTTCAATAATCCGATTTTTTCAGTAAAGCGTGTTGCGCTAAAGCGGATTCGACTGTATTGTTCTTCTAAAAAATTTCGGCCAACTTTCTTTCACCACATTGAAATCTCAATTAGCAAATGTTTTAAAGTGTAAACTTTTTGAACCCAAAATAAGTTATTGCTTGTAATGTGATACAGCCATTGTTTCTAAATTCAATTAAATAACATTGTTTGTAATTTAAAAGAAAGCTGAAGCAAAAACAGAGAAAAACAAAAATCATTAAAAATCATTAAATTAGTCGCACATGCCCAACAGGCAAATCTGCAGTTTGCATAATTGTAATTACATCAACAAAAGCAAAATAACAACATCAGCAACAATAATAACACCAGTGTGATAACAATATTGTAACAGCAGAAAGAAATAAATCCAAATGCAATAATACAAATTAAAACAATCTACAGACAATAAAACACTTTGCAACACAAACGCCAAACGAAATGCTGTTGTTCATTAATCGACAAAACAAACAAAAAAGCGGGAACAACATGGGTAAAATGTGTGCTGAAACGTTGTAAATAAAATTCAAAATTCTTGATACAGTTGACAAAGTTTTGGCATTTTGGGGGAAAGAAATTTTGTAAATAAAGTTGAAATTAAAATAAAGATACCAAAAAAAAACAAAGAAATCCGACCAATTTAACAATAACGGCCGTTGAAAGACGTGTGGAAGAGATGCTCATATACTTGCAACTACATCAACGAAAATAACACCAACAAATGAAACATTTTAATGTAAATTATGTAAATTATCTTAGTAGACGCTAAAAAAAATAATAATAAGAAAAAAAAAAACACAATGAAGCAAATAACTTAACTAGAAGTCTAAAGAGCAACAGAAGGACAGCCAAGATAAGTATATTTTAACAAGCACACAGAGGAAACATGTAGATTTACATTGAAAGAAATGTTTCAGGAAATTTTGTATTAATATATTTTTTATTGCTGCATGCAGTGGTGCAATAGTGCAAGTTCGCAACATAGCCCGTCACTGCAGAAAATTTAATTTTTTAGGGTTCTATACACCCAAGGTGATAGGGTGTTCTACCACTTAATGTAATTTTGACAACTTGCTGTATCTGGGAAATCATAAAAGGTAATATCTTGAAAACGTTAAAGCTATAAATCCCAAAATTATAAAACCGCCCAACCGAAAAATATCGCAAAAAAAAAGCGTTAAGCTAAAAGAATCTCTAAGACTAAAATAAATAGCCAAAAACGCCTAAAACCGAAAAAAATCGCCGAAACGGAAAAAACCGTCAAAACTAAAAAAAATCGTTAAAATTAAAATAAATCGCCGAAACCGAAAAAACGCCAAAAAAACGCAAAAAAAAAACCAAAATTATCAAAAAAAAAAAAGAAATTAATAAAACTTTCCTGCTTGATCTGTAAATCAAGTCGATTAAAAACGCTTCGATTGAATCCACTAATAGCGACTTTTTTCAGACTTTTTTGTAGCTTTCAATTTTTTTGAGCTTGAAATATCATACCTGAAATTAATTTTGTATGTATGATTTAAAAAAACATCAAATGGGGGCTACTATTTATTTTTGGAAAACGTGAAATTTACTTGGAATCTGTTTATAGAACATGGTCGGCAAAAGTTCGTACACGCAACGAAAATATATGGTTGTAGAATGGTTGAGAAAACAACATTATGTTCTCTGAAACAAATGTGTGGTCGTCGAAAACTAGCTATTGTTATTTTAAACATTTATTTCGTTACGATAAACAGAGTAATGTTTGAATTTAGTAATTACATTATCACATCCATATAAACGTGTGATATGGTTAGAGTTTAACAATATAGTTTTGTTAAAAATTTATGACTACAACATAATTTGTATTATTATTTAAAAATAATATGATGTAAATAACAATATAATGTTATCCAAAACCATACTATGCTAAGTTTTAAGAAAAAATCTTTTTCGGAAACATCCGTCAGCTCAGTATTTCATTTGTAAGCTATCGGTAGTGCACGGGTGGTTCAAATAAATTAATAAAGTATAAACAAAAGGGTAGACCATTAAAAATATATAAACATTTGTGTATCTCTTTACACAGACATGTCTGTATGTCGTTTAAGTATACATTTCTATATATACATTTTATTTCAACAATATTAATTTATTTGTATTTCGAATTTAACGCACAGCTGTTTCTACAATAAATATATGATTAAAAAACAAAATAGTATTATTGTATTAAATAATACTGTGGTCGTATTTAACAATATTAATATAATATTAAAACATGGTATGATTAGTCTCAATTATATTTTAGTCACATCTAACAATAATGTTGTCATATTTACAATACTAAGATTATTATATAATTAACTCAGATAATATTATAATTAACTCAGATAATAATATTGTTAAAGTTTTTTTTCTATTAACAATAATATGATTTGACTGCAACCATATAATTCAATCATAGTATGTTGCTACTTGATTATGGTTAGCTCAACCATATTTTGTTCTTTGCGTGTATATTATTACATATCTAGTATCCGTATGGAACTCTTCGTGTGCAAGTCAAAGTCGCACTTTACTGAATTTATTTCAACCTACTAATTAATTCGAGTCGAAGCCATACTTGAAATTAATGATCCATTGTCATTATTTTCCGTTATACCTGAAAGTCGGTAGTGATTATAGTTCTGCCAATCCGTGTAACTTGTACGATTTCCCTGGTTTGCTTTTTGTAATTAAATTTAGCCTTTCTTGGAATCGTCAGTCTAAACATCTGACCGTATGAGTATCTGTTTCTGCAATAATGTTCACTATACTTGTCATGCAACGGGTCGTTCATCTCTGTTGTGTCAACTCTTGGAACTAGAATTGCTTCATTTCTACCCGAAAGTATTTAAATCTTACTATTTCTGGTTCGCTATGATCATGATACTCCACAGTGCTCTATTTCCTTAGAGGAAAGATCTTTTATTTTCTGTGCTACTAAGAAATATATCCCTCGTTATAGGAGCTTTTGTTGGATGTAGCCTTAATAAGTCGTCAGCTCTTAAGGTTGCAACTTGCTCTAAAGCCTCGTAAGAATTTTTTGCAGAAAAAATTCTAGAGCTGACGCTAAGTATCCCTCTTTCTCTAAAATAATGACTAGCGAATGTACCATGTTGGGTACCCTAGAGCTTTGGCAGAAGTTCAAAGGCATGGTAAAAGAGAAACGCACCTGTATTCTATTACGCTAAGACTTTGGAAATTCGTAGGCTCACTGAAAAGAATAATTAAAGATTACATTATTTTACTTTAAATTTGTCAGGAACCTTTTTGAATATCGGGTAAAGTAATATCGGTCAAGCAACCGTAAAGTTTAGCGCACAGATGGCGTCATATGTTGAATGTTGGAAAATTGTTGCCACATTTCACGCACAACTTCTCGATAATTGTGTTACACATATTCACACTGTCTACTTGAAAGCTTGACATTAGCTGTCAAACAAACCAGTGCTGCCAACTCAATAACGTGAGTCGCATTTCACTAAGAACTCAAAGCAAGAATTTGACATCAGCTGTCAAACAAATAGCGCATGCGTCTAAAACCAAAATTTTTTCGCTCAGTGTGCATTTCTGTTAAAATGCAAAAAATTGTTGACAAAAAAAAAACTTGAAACACAAAATGAAAAATATGTTGTTGTGACATATAAAGTGCGGGCGTTGATATCTTTTCTTCATCATTGTCATTGCAGCGTCATTATCGTCATCATGTGGTTACCAGATTCTTTATGGTTGTTTGTATTATTTAAATACACAAGCGACAATAATAACAATAACAACAAGAAGAACAACAACAATAGCAGCAGCAGCAGCAGCAGCAGCAACAAATACAGAAAAAACAACTATTAATTGCCTTTATTGTCTGTTAGCTGCTGTTTATTTTTTTTTAATTTTCTTCTCATTTTTATTTCCTTAATACTAGAGGAGGTTTCTTATTTATTTCATTTAATACCCTGGTATATCTAGCGTGTGGCAAGCAAACAAACATTCGTTGCCATTCATGCCATGCAACAACAGCAGAAACATCATTCAATATTCAAACAAATTGTAGGACTTGTATGTATTTTACAAAAGCGCGAGAGTTGAGGAAACGATATAAAAAACCCGCACTTTAGATTCACTTACAAATTTAATTAAGTTCAATCGACAACAAAATGCTGCATAACAACGGCAACGACAACAACAAACACAAACACAAACTTATTGTCATAGTCATTGTTGTCATCCTCAATGTCGTTGTCGTCACCAAAGTCGTCATCTTCATTAGCTTCAGCTCATTTACTAGACAATTCCTAACAACAATGCATACAGTTTTCTATTTACCATTAAACAAACGATAGAACAGTTGAACAAAAAATCTTCGTTTTTAAAAAATATAAAAAGTATAAATTGTGGAAATAAAATGTTCAATTTCATTGGTAGCTAGCACATCAATTTCAAGTATTTAATATAGAATCGAATTAATTTAAATTAAAGTGGAAAATATTAGAGTGGCTTGGCTTTATTCAAACAAATCACTTCATGAAGCCTGTAAGCAATTGAAATTTTAACGATTTGAAGTAAGTTTTTGTGATGCTGTTGGCGCACAAGGTGTAAAGAGAGTTTGGGGGAGAAAATCTTTATTGAAAATATATTGTGCTATTTCGCAAATTAACATATTAAAAACATTTTATGATCTTGGATTATGTGAGTCGAAATTGATTGTTTGAAATGTATGCTCATTCGAATATATGTATATTTTACTTTCCAAGTTTTTCTTATAGAAATAATTATAATGATGTTAATATAACTTTTATATTGCAAGCGAAAATATATGTGCCATTAATTATGAAAGTGTTCTAACTCATGTGCAGTTTTGCCTCGAAATATCAAATAAATCTTAAAAAAACTTCCATAAATATTTAAAAAATATAAAATAAATTTATATAAATCGAGACTAGCACAACTCTAAATTAAAATGTTGCAAAATATAAAAATTAATTTTTAAACTGTTCAAAAGTAATCTACTCCATATTTCGACTAAAGAAATATATGACTTAGACCACTTTCATAATTAAGGGCACATATTAAAAGTTTCTTCAATTATACGGAAAAATATGTACCTATGCTTTAAAGCAGCTCAACTTTTAACCGTCTCCAGAGTCTGGCGAAGCTTGCCTGGGGCCTAATTCCCGCATTCGATTGCTAGCGAGTTATTACTCGAATGTGCGAGTTTTCTAACTTTTGGGATTTTCGCATTCGGTTTCGAATAATAAATATCGAAATTTCTAATGACAGCATTCGATAACGTGCATACATTCGAATGCCACCGTTCGTGTTTTTACTCGCAAACAAAAAGGCATTCGAAATCATATTTAACATAGAATAAATTCAGTAAAGTGCGACTCTGACACGCGCACGAAGGGTTCCGTACGAACACTAGATATGTAATTTAATACAAACTTCATCCTATATAATATATAGTTTTGGCATTTTTTCGTTTTTGGGGTCTTTTCGGTTTTTTTTTGTTTTGGCGTTTTTTTTGCGTTTTTTTCGGTTTTGACGATTTTTTCAAGTTTTGGCTATTTTTTTAGTTTTGACACTTTATTTTCTCGTTTTGGCGATTTTTTCGGTTTTTGGCGTTTTTTCATTTTGGCGATTTTTTTTATTGTTTAGCGATTTTTTTTCATTTTTGCGATTTTTTTTAAATAAATTTTTTTTTTAGTTTTGGCGACATTTTCGCGTTTTAGCGATTTTTTTCGATTTTTGGCGTTTTATTTTAATTTTGGCGATTTTTTTCATATTGGCGATTTTTTCGAATTTGGCGATTTATTTTAGTGTTAGAAATTTTCTTTTAATTTTGGCGATTTTTTTCGTTTTTGCGTTTTTTTTTTAATTTTTGGCGATTTTTTTTTGGTTTGGTGATTTTATAATTTTCGGTTTTTTAGTTTTACCGTTTTTGAAAATTTCAAGTGTTTGCCTCTTACGGTTTCCAAGATTTGCTATATCTTTTATTGTCAAAATTACATAGTCAAAATTGCATTAACTGATGGACCACCCTTTAATTAAATTTTTTTAAATTTTAATGTTAATTGTTGTAGTCTGTATAAAAATACACTAATTTTACAAATTTCAAGTTTCAATATACATATGTTCATACAATTGTATGTATATTACATGGGATTCTAAGATTTTTCGTTGCTCGTTTTGGAACACCCTTTAATTTTAAATTCTCATATAGTTGTTGTTGTAGCTGCCAAGGTTCTACATACTCTGTCCACATTTCAGGTCCGTAGCTCTTACGGTTCCTGAGAAAACACCGTGTGACGGACAGACGGACAGCGTAGCGAAAACAATAGGGTTCCTTTTCGCCTTTGGTGTACGGAACCATAAAAAGCGGAGAAAAAGAAAATTCATGTTCAATATTTGAATTATTTATTTATAAATGAATGAATGCAAAAATGTAAGTATAAAAAAAATACAAATTAAAGAATTTCTAGTTGACTTTAAATATAACAAAACACACTGACTTGGCAAATAATGTTTTGAGTTGCCGGGGAAAATAAAAAAAAATCAACCAACTCTGGCAGCATCTAAATGACAACTTAACTGATTCTGGTCAAGCAATAAAAGAATCGAAAATGTGGCTAGTGCTCTATTCTCTAACTTTACACAAATTTTTTATTAAGTTATTTATTAAATTAAAATGAAAATAACATTTATGTATATTCGTTTCATTTTTCTGCATATAAGTACGTGTGTATGTACGTACATACATATGTTTTTGCACACATACACATATACAAACATATGCTTTTGCTTACAGTTTATTCAGTGTTGTGAAATGAATTTATATATAAATATATTTGCCTTTTTCCAACACTGAAAGAAAAACTCCATTCGTTTGGTAGCGAGTAACATCATCGGAAAATTTCTTGCCATCGAAATAAATTTCTATTCGAATGCAATTCCGATCACGAGTGCAGGAATTAGGCCCCTGGTAAAGGACCTAACTGAAAACGATTCGCTGATTTTAATTTTATTGCAGTTTGCTAATATATCTCAATCAGCAAAGAGTTACGGCATGAATTTGCTATTGAAAACGGAAATGTATTTCACATTTACTAAAGTAATTAAAAGTGTAGTACTGAGGCCGAATTATCACATTCGTAATGGAATTTCGTCACACATCGAATGTATGAATTACTGCATTCGATAGTAATCGTATCGAAAGTTTTTATATGTCAGTTGTGGAATCGACTACAGTTTAATAAAAGAGGTTTGATGACAAAAAAAATAAAAAATAAAATACATCTAAAACTAGCATTACAGAAAAAACATTGTTTTTAACTATTTTACTAAAATTTTGCAAAAACTTTCGAATTTGTGTCAGAAAAAATTGTTCTCTGCTCACGGTCAGATCGTCCCGGGTATACAATGGGGCATAGATGTTTAGAGGAGAGTTTCGGCTACAAAAGTTTTTAATCTTTTTTTGTTCCCTTTTGACCTGTGGAAGTTATAATCTGTTAAGTGGGAGAGTTTAGGAATATTTGTACCTTAAAAAAAATTTATATAATAATTTCTAAATATTATAAGCACCTTATTTTTGTAGTACTAATAGCTTACAATTAAAGTAATTATATAAAATTTACTTCGATTGAATATTAAATTACAGAAATATTTTGAATTTCCTTAAAGGGCTAAAATGTTTTTGATGTGTAAACATCTATACGCTAGGGGGTAGAAATCTTTCGACTTTGATTCTTTGCTGAGATTTCTTTACTGAGATTTCTTTGCTGAGATTTCTTTGCTTTTCTTTCACAGCATTATCAAATCGGTGTGAGCTATGTATGAGTGTATTAGTGTTTGAAAGAAGCAATACCAAGCAGAGAAACAAGTCGACCGGCTCGAAGCTGACGGTGCGCCGCCGCCGGTTATTTTTCTGTATATTTCCGTAGACCAAAGGTGAAAATGAACCGTAAGAGCTACGGACTTGATATTTGGACACAATGTGTAGACATTTGGCCACTACAACAGCAAATACATGAGAGTTAAAAATTAAAGGGTGTTCCAAAACGAGCAACGAAAAATGTTAAGATCCCATGTAATATACATACAATTGAATGTACATATATACACTTGAAATTTTAAAAGTTAGTGTATTTTTATACAGACTACAACAATTAACACTAAATTTAAAAAATTTAAATCAATGGGTGTTCCATCAATTAATGCAATTTTGACTTTGTAATTTTGACAACTTGCTGTATCTTGGAAACCGTAAGAGCAAAACTCTTGAAATTTTCAAAAACGGTAAAACTAAAAAATTAATAAAATATAAAATCGCCAAATATAAAAAAATCGCCAAAAACAGAAAAATCGCCAATATGAAAAAAATCGCCAAAATGAAAAAATCGCCTAAATAAAAAAACCCCAAAAACAGAAAACAATCGCCAAAATGAAAAAAACCCCAAACGACAGAAAAAAATCGCCAAAATGAAAAACATCCTTAAACAAAAAAATCGCCAATATGAAAAAATCGCCAATATGAAAAAATCGCCGAAATGAAAAAATCGCCTAAATAAAAAAAACCACAAGAACAGAAAATAATCGCCAAAATGAAAAAAACCCCAAAAACCAGAAAAAAATCGCCAAAATGAAAAAATCGCCAAAATGAAAAAAATTGCGAAAATTAAAAAAACCCAAAAAGAGAAAAAAACGTCAAAACTGAAAAAACTTAAAAAAGGAAGAAAGCTAAAAAAAAAAAAAAAAGATCAAAACCGAATGTGCGCGAGTCAAAGTCGCACTTTACTGAATTTATTTTAATTGCAAATGCGTACACAACAACAAGAACAGCAACAACTAAACGATGAACAACAGGAATTAAAAATTAAAAAGTAAAAGTAAAGGTATTTACCATAGATGAGCACTGCAGTACCACTAAAGTTTCAGTAAAAACAATAAAAAATGTTTAACAAGTAAATTTTTACTGAATACTAAAATTTTTTTCTACAATTTTTATAAATTGCCTAAATGATTTGTTATATGATGAGGTGCATTGAATTTTCAGTAGCCAGTAATGCCCGTATTCATATTGAAATTCTACCAAGTGGCTAAATGTTTTTCTTTCAAAAGTTTCAAAATTTAATGAAAAAACTTTGCCACTTGCTACAATTTTATTATGATTACGGCCCTACGATTTTACTGATAATGCAAATTAAATTTAATTAGCAGTAAAAATTTACTGAATTTTTTTAGTAATCAGTAAATTTACTGCTTACTGCAATTCTGAATGCAGTACATATAATTACATATACTGCAGTGTGCCCATTTACTAACCAAATAAGTTTAATAAAACAAACAAAAACCAACAAATTCATATGAATTTACAATATTGAAAGTTTTGATACTTTTAATTAGTAAATTGCACGATCTAGGCGGCCAATTCTGGCCTCCAAAACGCGAAATAACACGACCGGAAAATGACTGATGTAGCAATTGAATTGTTTCTCTGGCTGTATGACATGTGGCGCCGTCTTGTTGAAACCACATGCCCTCCACATTCATTTCTTCAATTCTAGGCACGAAAAAACTGGGTATCATTTCACTATACCGAACACCATTGACTGTTTGCGCTTGACCTGCGTTTGAGCGACATCATCACGTCCAGCTGCGACATTTTCGGTCAATCGACCTGTTCGAAGGCGCGTTGTTGTCTTTACATCACCAACAGACCCAGTTTCGGCAAATTTATCCATTAATCTCGTTACAATTTTCTCTTTTGGAGCATTATTGTGACACCAAATTGATCGCAAATTTGCGAACTGTAGCCACAAAACTTTCACCATTTTGGTAAAACAATTTCACAATGAGAATGCGTTGTTCATTCGTGTAGCGCTCCATTTTTAATAACCTCGTACCTTCTACTAGCAAACAATAACAATTGTTCAAATGTCAAACAATGACACTTGGAATGGCACCAAATTTAAATCTTGCGTTCTTGTTGGGACACCCTTTATAAACAGGTGTGGGTAATCTTGTTCGCAAGTATGGTTGAATTAAAAAAAAAAATTAATAGATTTTACTGCTTTAATTCATTTACTCAAACAACGTCTTGACTCAAAAAATTAAATTTTTGAGTTAATGATACAGAATTAATCCTTATATCGTTCTTCATATTGTGTAAAAATGTCATACATATTTTCTGGCAAAGAAGTTTTATCATCAGATTTCATTACATAAATCTCTTTAAACAAATTGGAGTGTGATGAATTAAAACAATTGCTATATTTTATTTGCATTGAAAGATATGTAGAGCTGAAATTTGCACCAACTGATAACACACACAGTGGACAAAACACAATAACTCTTACGATAAAGGCGTGACGGCCTTAGAGAACAGCATGTTGTCCCGTTCTGCTTTAGCCTAATCCAGTCATAACCAAACAGAGTTTAAACAACAGTAAATGAACAAACAAATGTCCGAAATTGAAATTCTTTAATGGCATTTTATTTTTAAAATCTTGTAACACTGCGCCATTCACATGTAAAATACTTTGGTATACACCTTGATCGACGGCTTACATGGAAACAACTCATTGATTCTAAGCTTACATAAATAAAACTAAAATTAACTGAGGTACATTGGCTGTTTGATAGAAATTCAACTCTCAGTCTAGATTGCAAATTTTTGATATACAAGTCACTTTTGAAACCTATATGGTGCTACGGAATTCAACTATGGGGCACTGCTTAAGCTTCCAATGTCGAGAGAATTCAACGAAAGCAAAACATAATTTTACTTATGATAACTTCGGCTCCATGGTACATAAAAAATTCAAATACACATCGTGATTTAAATATGCCACTAGTGACTGAAGAAATTGCAAAATACGCAAGCAAATATTTAACAAAACTCGAATCACATCCTAATCCGCTTGCTCGTAATATTTTGAACTTTACTGGACACATTCGCCTTATACTCAACACTCCAGATGGGACTACTTGAAAATATATATATTTTTCCTTTTTGATTATCACTACTTACATATGTATTATTTATAACTATCACTAAGTTTATGTCCGACAGTGGTCGGGCCTCATAAATATATTTTAGATTTAAGATTTGAATACTTATTGTTAGTTCATATTTGAAGGTACAATAAATAAATACATGTATTAAAAGAAATATGCTCTTTACAAACGCAATAAAATAGCACAGTGGCGTTGGCTGAAGTAGTTAGCACGTTAACTACAAAACCGAAGATCCTGGGTTCAATCTCTGTATCTGACAGTCATTGAATAATAACACCACGCATTTTTCTGACGCGCCTTAGTGTCTCTTTGTATCAGTTGTTGTAGGAAAGTTCAAGTGATGAAGGCATAGTCACTGGTCACTGAACTATATCGACTTCAGTAGATGATAATCCTAATGTAATATCAGAGTGCCCGCCTCCTTCGTCGGTATTGTGTAGCAGAATTATCGGCGAAGTAAAATAACCAATAAAATGGCTACTAAATACAGCTTCAAAAATTTAATACCAGAAGGCGCTGCAACATTGCATGATTAAAAAAAAGCGTGCAAAAAGCAGAGTTGTAAAATAATGCAACTTTCCTCTATCTCTTCCCTCACCACCTATTTTCTATCACTATCCCTTTCCTAAAGAAGGTAAAACCTAGTAATAGTAGTAGGCATTAATTGCCTGAATGTTACTTCTCTTAAAAAAAAAAAAAAACAGTCGCTGGTATGCAGCGTTTTATCTGCCTCTCGCAAGAAATTTCAAACCATTGTACATACATACATATATACTGTGTTTATACATACACGCATACACATACATATGTATGTCACAAAGATTTCCATTCGGCATTCAGTGGGCCCCCACTTATAAAATTCCTCAAATTTTATTCCGTTTAATTACATTTGCAAAAATTATCTACGAACACATTTAATGTATGAAAATTTCAATTACACTGACACTCATTCAACTACATTGAATTGGTACAACAATTGAAAACAATACTCGTACGCTGTTGCTTCCATTAAACGTTGCCTGCTATTCTATTGATACAACTAGAATAATGAATAAGTGTTGAATAATTTACAAATCTCGTAACTATTGAAGAGCGACAAACTTACACGTTCAACAAACACATACTTTTTCATATAAATACATACATATATACATACATACATACATACACTCAAAATAAAAATCAATCCATCCGTACTTAAATCAATTCAAAGCGGTGTCATAAGTACGGTAAGAACGGATTTACTCAAATCAAGTACAAAAGACTTAATTTAAGTACGGACTATTCAAGTGCTAAATACTTAATTTTATCTATATTTAATCCTGATTCCGTACTTGAAATAATTCCAAAACCAGATTGATTTCAGTTAACCTCAGATTGAATTAATTTCAAAATACGCTTGTTTCAAGAATATCTAACTTGATTTAATGCGAATCCATACTTGAAATACTCCCAAAACGAGATTGATCTAAGAAAATCTGGGATTGAGTTAATCTAAAAATGGTGTTCATTTAATCCCGAATCCGTACTTGAAATATGCCAAAAGCTCCTGTTTTAAGAAATCCTAACTTGATTTTTTGAATAAAAAGATTTAATATAATTTCTTATTAACTTTTTATTGTCCGTATTAATATTTTTTGTTTGTTTTAATTATTGATAAGAATTTCTATGGTAATAACAATTAAATTTAATGCAAAAGACCAAAAGCGTGTATTGTTTCATTTACGTCGCTCTATTACGCGTATCTCTAACAGTGTTGGCAGAAAATTATGATGGAAGAATGCTAAATGAGTCCAATATGTCTGTTCTATGGATTACTAGATTTTAAATTTATATAGGTTGTTTAATATAATAATAATATATGTTTAATGCTTTTTTACTAAATAAGCTGATTATATTTATAATCGTCATCGCTCCAAAAGTGCAACCCCATCAGTGCTCTAAGCGAAACTATGTTATTAAGAAGCTAGGGGTTCTTGGTCACCTAGAGCGATAACATAATTTTGAGTCCGGTCTTACAGCGAGTTGAGCATAAGAAAATAATTCTTCAATGAGAACTCATGAGACATGCATATGCAGTAAGTTTTCGCACCTATTACTATTTTTTACTTAATATTTATGTATCTTTATGTACATACGTATGTATTTATATGTATATATTGAAACGGGACTTGTTAAAAACAACACGCGTACTCGATAAAAAAAAGCCCCATATTTATTATTTACTCTTTAGACATTCAGAAACATCTTCGCAATTAAGCCCCTCAGAAGCTGGTGCAGTTTGGAGTCGTCATTGCTTTCACTTTTTATTTTTTTTAGTTAATATTGATATTATAGTTATATTGAATTAATTATCATTGAACATTATAGTTTGATTTTATTTACCATTACATTTTTAAAACCACACTTTTGCACACGGGTATTAAGAATAAACCGCACTTACTCACACTTAAATAAAATAAATATCCGTTAATAATTACAAATATTAAATTGTTTTTATTTTAATGTACTGGTTTTTTAATTAATTTTTTTAATTTTATTGAATTTCTATCATAAGCATACTAATGAACTTGAAATTTTTTGGTAAAAAGGATTTTAAAATTTTTTTTTCATATGTGTATAAAGTTTGTGCACGCAGTCGTACTTTAAACGAGTTTTTTTACTCACTTCAAAAACTTTGTACTTGATTTAAAATTTTTTACATAATTTAAACACTTCATACTCAATTTAAGACACTTCAGGATTGGTTTCCTAAAGTAATCCCGTTTTCGGCTTGATGTAAGAAAATGTTAAATCTATTCGTACTTAAATTTTTAAATACGATCCGTACTAAAAGTAAGTAACAAAAATTTAAATTTAGTATGGATTTTTTCTTTCTGTGTATGTAAGAGTATGTAGGAAAATATTCAAATACTGTTGTATTGTCAATATAAAAACAACACTTGTTCGTTAAACAAATAAATAAATGAATGGATGGCTGAATGGACGGAACGGTTTGTTGGCCGGCTGTTGGAATAGTTGGATGGATGGATGGTTGGATGGATATATAACATATTTAATTTAACAGATTCTTTTGTCTGTATAGTTGGAGCAAGATTGAATTGAATCGAAATATGTATACAAAGCAGTCTCTACAGTTGTTTCGACGACACTTAAGTCCAGCGTGTAATAGCGTTTGTGTGTGAGTGATTACCGGGGCAAACGAAGAAAAAAAAAGAGATTTGCAAGGCCATAGTGAATTTTATGTAGTATACTTTAGCGACTACAACACAAACTATTCAACTGGCTATGCGAAATGAAATACTATACTGTACTATACATACATATCGTTGCCAAAAATGCAAACTGCTGTGCTATATAAATTGCTGAAAATTTTACAACGAGGAGGAAAAAGCTTGTTTTGCTTTTTTAGATTTAAATAAAATTTATTAAGATGAAACTAAGAGAGAGGTTTGAAATTTAGCAAGGCATTGGCTTGCTAAATCAATAAACTTTGTCATTAAAAACGAGCTAACGTAGGAATTCATTATATTAGTGAAACATTTCATGCATATAATGAAAAGCTACACAGGAAAAAGAATTCACCAATTAATGTTTTCAATTAATGATTTAATTGGTTCAATTAATTTGAATGGAAAAACTTAATTGATATTATCAAATTGATTATAGGTGAACATTAAATTAATTTTTTGATTGATATTACAAATATTTTAAATGATATTACAAAATTGTTCACATAATTTTTTTGGTGTAATGAACAGTTTCATTCATAGGGCGGGTTTCCACCTGTGTGCCATGTGCCACACAAGCGTAAAAAAGCATGACCACTAATTACTAATGAAAAACAGTTTAATTCAGACACGTATTTATTAAGTTAAACAGTTTCATACACAACTAATAGACAATTTTATAGAATCCAGCGTGATTGGAAACTGTTTAAATCAATAAATATATGTCTGAATTAAACAGTTTTTCATTAGTAATTAGTTGGTTACGCTTTTTTAAGCAAATGGCACACAAGAAATGCCAGATGTAAACTCAGCCATACAATGAAGAATTATTAATAATGCATTAGAATGAATGTGTTTCTCCTAGTGTAGTTAGCACATTGATTATAAAACCGAAAGACCTGGGTTAGAGCCCGGTTCTGACAGCCATGAAACAACAATACCGTGCATTTTAATGATCTGCATTATTAGTGTCTCTTTATAGAAATTGTTGTAGAAAAGTTCAAGTGATTAAGTTACGAGTCACTGAACTACTCCAGCTTCAGTGGATACTAATTCTAATTTAAAATCAGAGCACCCTCCTTCGTCGGCATTGTGTAGCAGAATCATCATCGCAGTAAAATAACTTATAAAATGGCTACTAAAAAAGGTTTCAAAATGTAATACCCCTCATTAACACCAGAGGTGCTGCAACACTGCATTATTAGAAAAGTGAAAAAAGGAGAGTTGTAAAAGAATGAAGCTTTCCTCTATCTCTTCCTTCAGGTGGTGAAGGAAGAGATAGAGGAAAGCTATCACGATTTATTTCCAAAAAAAAGGTGACACGTATTAATAGCAGTAGGGATTCATTGCCTGAGTGTTACTTCTCCTTAAAAGAAAACAACATCTTCAGTTAAAAAAATAATTATTAATTATTAGTTCTAACAATTTAGGTTTTTCAAAGAACATAAATTATGCATCTAGATATGCTTAACCATCAACAAATAATTTTTTTAAAGCGTACTCATTTTGACACGCGTATAATAAAAATTAAGTATTAAAATAATTAAACCTTTTATTTAATTAAATTTTTAAACAAAAGTTTAATTGTTTTAATTGCATTTTTAATTAAACTTTTAATCTATTTATTTGGTATAATTATATTTATTAATTTAATTGACTCAATTACATTTTAAACTCGTTAGTTGGAGAAAAATTTTTGAATAGATTATTGTTAATAAAAAGAAAGATTTTGCATATTTTGTTGGGTAAGGCGGTTTGCATTTTGGATGGCGATATGCATGCATTTATGTATATATACAAAAGTATGATTGTAGTGTATTTTATTTTTACAAAAGTTTGTCAAGACTTTTAATTTGATCCCCGTTACTCGTACCACCACCGCAGCCACACACCTTCTTATTGTCTTAAATTCGAGAGTTGTGGGATGTTTACCCATTGTCAGAATTAGTGAAATTTGTTTGCTTCTATAGTTACACGTCTTACAGTTTCCCTTAATATTTCGTTGACAAAGGGGACTTTAGGTACTCGGATAATACAATCGCTATATGTAGAATATACTTATTATTGTTGTCTTGGAATAAGAGCCCGTGCAAGAGATATACAAAGCTAGTCTATGCTGCTTATTGAAGAGGAAAAAACTGCTTTTTACGATTTAAGTATAAGTGTGTCACAACTGTCACTTCGAAATATCAGCTGACGATAGAAAGCTTTTCAAAAATGTTTGTTTCGGAGTATATGCAAGCAACTACGGCTTCAATTGCTAAAGATTCTATACATCAAAAAGCAGGTGCAATAACAATGCTCGAGGTATAAAATTTCAAACAAGCGTGGAAATTTTTGTACATGACTGTATGATCTTGAAGTAACTTTGTGAAGAGAAACTCTTTCTGTATTACTAATAATTATATAAACCGAACATAGTGTTTCAAAGAACTGTGTGCTAGTGTACTAGTCCTTGAGAGAATGAATTAAAGAAATCAGGTTACATATCATAAATATATTGATCAGGTCCGATTCATAACAGATTTGAATATGTTAAATATTGAAAGAATAATTAAATCGTATAATAGTGGTTGGCTTTCTTTCCCCTTTTTTCCCAGCACCGATAGCTGGCTGGTATTTTAATGCTGTTAACTAAAGCGACCGACTGTCAATCGTTCATTTATTTGAGGACAGACTTTTGCAAAGATATATGAATGTTTGTTGCATTTATGGATTTACATAATTGAATTTGTTATATTGTCATATGTATTTCGAATGTAGATTTTTACGCTTTTCGAAATTCTAGCTGTTCTTGTCGTATTATTTTTAATCAAGTGCTGCTACACAACAACGTTCCACACACAGCTGCTGGTTAAATGTTGCTTAAGGTTTAATTCTTTTTTTTTCAAAATTTAAAAAATAAAACTGATGGTTATAGAAAATGTTTGTACTAAAATACAATACAATATGCTGCTGCAGACTGTTGCTTGTAATGCTGAAAATAATGACTACGATGGCATGATTATGATGGTGTGTTCAATTTGTTTGTTTTATAGAATACTTCAATAACAATTGATAGTTCCGGTGCGTTTGTCGCTCGCTCTAGTCTTCGTCGTCGTCGTCGTCGTCGTCGTCGTCGTCGTCGTTGTCAACATAATTTTCATCGTCATCGTAATTTTATTCAAGTGTTGTTTGTTTTATTTTATTAAACACAGAAATTTTTTTTACTTGCTTCTTCCTACAAACACACACTGCACTCACTAACTGACCACTATTCATATTCCACGGCATGGCATAGTTTGGATGACATTCAACCGTCCAGCATGCGAGTTTTCCGTCACAAAAGTGTATAAAAGTGAGTGATTATCATAATTTGTTGTGTTTGTTTTGACTTTTTTTTCCCATGACATCCATCCAATCAGACATACGAAGGCAAAGTGGAAAGTCTAATGCTTTATACTTTACATGTTTTCGGCTTCTAGTGAGGAATAATTGCAATAAGCAAGCATGGAGAGTAGCGTGATTCGAGCCCGATCTCCGACATTCATTAAATAACAACATCGCGCATTTTTCTGTTTTACATTATTGTCCCTTTGCAGAATCATCGGAGAGGTAAAATAACCAGTACCATGGATACTAGATACAGCTTTGAAAATTTAACACGCTTCATTCACAGCAGAGGCGCTGCAATGAGAAAATTAGAGTTGTAAAAAAATGAAGCTTTCCTCTATCTCTTCCTTCACCACTTGTCTTCTGTATCACGATCCCTTTCCTAAATAAGGTAAGACCTAATACAAGTAGTAGGCATTCATTGCCTGAGTGTTAATTCTCTTCAAAAAAATTAAAGGCCTTATTTTGTAAAACGCAACGCTTAGTGTTGAGAAAATTTGAATGTATTTTGTTTTTGTAATTTAAATTTTTTCATTTAAAATTTGTCAACGCTTGGCGTTTTGCGTTTTACAAAATTAGGCCCTAAGAGTTATGGAGTTTATTTATTTATAGATTGAATTTCAGTCGGTGTTGTGTCGTTGGTTCCTTGCTTTTTCATTGTGAGTGATAAACACATTCACCACAGCAAGCTACCGACTACCAAATGTCAAGGATAGAATACACATGTTTATATGAGAATGATTCTTCTGAAGACAGCAAGGCAACAGGAAGATAGGTTGTTGTCTATGCTGATTTTGTCGTTGTAGTCCAATTAAACTAATTTCTATTTCTTTGGATACAATGAGAAAATTCAGTGTTTGCCAGTATAATACAAAGTGTTGAATGAATAATTTTGTGCAATTATTTCATATTATTTAACAGAAACAATATCCAAAAATTGATGTAAACAATAAATTGATTCGTTTTTGTACTTTTACGTGAAATAAGTACATTTCAAAAAAGAGTAATTAATTTTTAAAAATGCAAGTGGCAATACTGAACTATGTATTTGTACTTGAATATCAGGTGCAGATGGTGCTGCTGCCGGCTCCAAATTAATGGCCTATTTCCCACCTGCGAAAGAAAACGTTCGACTCACAATTTATATTGAAAACAACAATAAAATACGAAAATTTGTTTTTGTTTTCAATATAAATTGTAAGTCGAACGTTTTCTTTCGCAGGTTGGAAATAGGCCATAATTAAATAGCCGGCTACGAGGCGACAAATGCTGCTAGCATCGTGTGGTCGTGTAGCCTGCTGTGGTGAATGTGTTTAATGCATTAAGAGTTAAAATTTTTTGAAGTGCATATCAAAGAATGACAAAAGTTTCATTTTAAGTACTCTTTGAGTAGTGGTCGTCAAACAAATGTGAATGCCTACAGCTTAAAATAAAAAACAGGTTCATATCGACGGCTCCATTCTAAAACATGGTGAGTAAAAAAATCCAGTTTTGAGATAAACGCCTTCAAAGTTTATTGATGATATCTCGGAAATGTTATGAGATAGAAACTTGAGACTTTTTGCAATCATATTATAATTGTTATTGGATTTTTTTTAGTTTAATTTAACTTTATAAATTTGTTGTAGATCATAGCTAAAAGTGCCTTACCTAGTGATCTAAATCGACTTGTCATCTTTCTGGTGGTCCTTTCTCATCTGCAATTGTCATCTAAGTACATATAGCATGTTTTAGTTTGACTACTTAATTTTATTTTTGACTACTTAATTCCAATCTTAATAATGCTAAGTGTACTTTTATCATTTAAAAATTAAGGTTTTCTAAACTTCACATATTATGCTAATTATATTTTTGCTCACAACTTTTGATATAATAGTCCGATTACTATCATGATTTTACACAATATAAGTTAATAAAGGATTTATTCATAAATGCTATTCCCAGCTCAACATTTTATTGCGACTTAGCGTGTTTTGGAATGGGACCGTCGATATACAAACACACAACTATAAACAACGCAGCACAAACGACTGCAGCTAAAATCTGATGATTGCATGAGCTACAATCCTACGCATAAGTAAAAAATACTATGACTATTAATTGGCCACACATGCATAGATATTTACAAGGCTTTTTTATTTACATACACATTAAACATGCTTACACGCAGCCAAACCACACTTTCCATTCCATTTTACACAATCACAAGATTATCCATATGGTGTTGAATGATGTATAAATATCCCGAGTATTATGCGAATATTTTTTTGTCTGACTAAAATCTCACATCCGTAGTATGAACTCAGGCTGAAAGTATGAGAGAGAGTCAATGCGTTTAATAAATAGCTCTATGTCTTTTCATTTATAGTTGTAGTTTTTTTTTAGTTTTTCGCATAAACGAAGTAGAAATGCTCCTGTATGTTGGAATCGGCCATAGTTCTAGTTGCTTTAGAGAAAATATGAATGCGTACGAATTGTTTGCGCTACAATTATGACTATAAGCAGTTACTAATATTAAGACTATTTATTTAAGTACTCATTGTCATTCTCTGACATTTTTTTGTTTGTTTTTGTTTTCATATATTTAACATGAACACCAAAGTGTACATTGTGCGTGAAGAAAGAAAATTTTATTTATTTTGTCTATTCGCCTATCGCAGAATTGGAAAACTTGGCATAATTATAACAACTTGACGATACAGTTCCGTATAGTTTGTCCTGAGTTTAGCAAAACTGAACTCTAAAGTGACCTTTAAAAATTCTCCTTTCCCTCAAAAAATAGGATCATCCAAAGAGTAATCTCGTAGCGCTCCTTTGCGAGTAATGGATTACTTCATAAAACTCCGGATCTCATTGGATTTTTAACACGGCATGTCCGCAGACATGAGTACTCCTTTTAAGCTCCTGTTGGAGTACTCCCCTTGATCTTGAAAATGGCGACAGAGGGACTAATCGTTTTTGTGTCCTAAAAGAGCATAAAGGGAGTAATGTTTTTTTTTTTTTTTGAGAATTTTTCAATTTCTTTTTAAACTAGTCGTCTTAAATAGAGCTGGCAAACTATCGATAGTCACGCCATTCGATATTTTCGAAAGTTTTTTTGGAAAACTATCGATACTATCTAATTATTTTACACTATGTTCACACGGCAATACGAACAGTCGTTTTGAATGTTGATATACATATGTATATGGATAAAAACAATTAGGTAAAATTATAAAAAATTTATTTTTTTTTAATTTTGTTCTAATTTTTCAATATTAAATACACATCTATTTTTTGTTTTTTTTTTACAAAAACATATTTAGCTTTAACAGCCAGTTCAGATAAATTAGCAATAATTTGTTATCAAAAGATTCAGTAAAATTCAGAATGAAACAAAATGGTTCGCTCACAAAATTTTTTATATTTTTAAATCAGTAT
Organism: Tachina grossa; assembly: GCA_949987645.1. Taxonomy (NCBI): domain Eukaryota; kingdom Metazoa; phylum Arthropoda; class Insecta; order Diptera; family Tachinidae; genus Tachina; species Tachina grossa. Next base: position 198,063,837 of record OX465274.1, on the reverse strand, counting down.
TCGAGTGCGGATCGTGAATGTGAGAGCGAACCTCGATATTTGTTGTCCGTGTGATCATTGAGTTAGGAATGTTGAGTTTCATTTTTCAATACATATCGCTCATTTATTCAAACAACGTCATAATTCAAATAAAACTACTTTTGTAGAAATTGAGTTAAGTTTTCAATTAACATACAACTCAGTGGATATATTAATGAAGTATTCTTTTATAAAATGGTGAGCTTGCACGCCATTTGCGTAAATTTTGGAACAAATTAAGTTTAGGGGCACCTCTTACATATTAATAAAAGTATCCTACCCTATAGAAAATTGAAAAATACGATAAAAATTAAATAAAAAAGTTGGCGGCGAGACCTAGTTTCCGAGTTATGGCCCTCTGAAATTGTAAAGGGTGTTTTTTATTGAGGTATAGAACTTTAAGTTGGCATCACTTTTTTAACTGGCGGCCATTTTGTCAGCTGTCAAGTAATATTTAGTTTTGTTTGCCATTTTATCATGAACAGGTTGACAAAAGAACAACGCTTGCAAATCGTGCAAATTTATTTCGAAAATAATGGTTCAGTTCGCGAAGTTTACCGCAAGCTCCGTCCATTTTATGGTCGACATAATCGTCCATCAGAGCAATTAATTCGGTTAACCATGGATCGTTTTCGCACTACGCTTACTCTATGTGATAATACGCATCCGCAGAGACGTCGAACAGTGCGCACCGAAGAAACAATTGCCGCTGTAGAGCAAAGTGTTGAAGAGGACCCGAATGAATCGATTCGCCACCGTGCACAGCAATTGGAGCCGACTAACCGACTATTTTGTTCCCGAATCGGATGGCATGAATGTGGATGAGTTGTGGTTCCAACAAGACGGCGCTACATGCCACACAGCGCACGTCACAATCGATTTATTGAAGGAAACATTCGATGAGCGCATAATTTCGCGGAATGGAACTGTCAATTGGCCACCAGGATCGTGTGATTTGACACCATTGGATTATTTTCTTTGGGGATATGTGAAGTCGCTCGTCTACGCCAACAAACCAGAAACGTTAGGGGACTTGGAAGCCAACATTCGTGGCGTTATTGCCAACATACGGCCCCATATGCTCGAAAAAGTGGTTGAAAATTGGACCTGTAGAATTGGTTTTATTCGAGCCAGCCGCGGCGGCCACATGCTCGAAATCATATTTAAACATTAATGGCATAAAATTATCCTTCCAATAAAGCCAAATTGATGGACATTAAAACGATTTTTTTGTGTTTTATTTCAATTCGAAGTTATATACCTCTAAAAAAAACACCCATTAGTACAAAATTGTGATTATATGGTGTATTTTTCAACGACTGCGACTCTTTTTTTTGGCTAATGACAAGACAACACAATTTTCGAACAGAATTTTACCATAAGAATTTTCTCTACCATGGTATTTCCCTACACGGCGCATCCCAATAGAGATTTTCTGCATTGCCAAGTTCTCCTAACTAATAACGTTTTTCTGCATTGCAGGCCTTCGGCGGGGCGTAAGGATTTTCTCAACCATGGTGTTTCCAGACACGGCGCAGCCAAATAAAGATTTTCGGCGTTGCAAAGTTTTCTTGCCTAATAACGTTGCCCTGCATTGCCGCTCTTCGGCGGGGCGTAAGGACTTTCTCCACCATGGTGTTTTCCGACAGGGCACAGACTAATAAAGATTTTCTGTCTTGCAAAATTTCCTTGCCTAATAACATCTTGCTTGCATTTTACCATTTCATGAAAGGTATTGTCAAAAGCTTTAAAACCATACCATTATTGGTCATATTCGTTGGAAAAAACCGCATAATCACACTATTGTACTACAATTTCAGAGGCCGATAACTCCGAAACTAGGCTTCGCCGCCAATTTTTTTTGCTTAATCTATTTTCATATTTTCAATTTTCTATACGATTGGAGAGGTGCCCCTAAACTCAATTTAAGACTGAATTTTTTAGACAAGATGAAATATGACTGGTGTATAATTAATTAATCCATTAATTTATTTTTTGAGTTATGACGTTATTTTAGTAAGTGAGCGATATGTACTTATGTATTTTCAATAGAAGACAACTAATATAATAAATTTTATCGAGTTTATTGTCAATTTGGTAATAAATTTTTTCAACGATAGTATCGCTATCGAGAAAAAACTATCGATAGTCTAATAAAAACAAAACTATCGATACTATCGATAGTACTATCGATAGTTTGCCAGCTCTAGTCTTAAATGACGCTTTGATACTAAATTGTGATACATTTTTAACAATTTGTTACTATACCCGTACCTTTTCGCTTTTTTTTTAATAACACGTCTTTCACTTTTAAAACTAAACTGACTAAATAGAAAAACAAAACGAAAACATCAACAATTAACAGTTATGTCAAAGAAAAAAAAACCAAAAATGTACTGATACATCCCTCATTGATCCATTTGGAGTATTAAGCGAGGCATAAACAAAAAAAGTTTCGATAGCTCGCTTATTATTTCAAATGGAAGAACAAGTCATTACACCTTTATTGCCCGATTGTGGATTAATCCATATATTTTTTACTAGGTTATTACAACTGTCCCATAAATAGTAACTTTTTTTATTATTTTCCGAACTCTTCTCGGACTACCCTCTTTCATGTACACTTATTCGCGGACCGGACAACAAACCATTTATACAATTCTATATAAAAATTTTGATGCTGGAGCTGTTTATGTTAAATGTTTGATTGCAATTGCAGATGCGAACGTGTGTGCTTGTGTGTGTGTGTGTATCTGCTTACATGTATTAGTGTGTGGGTTAGTGAATATATTTAGTACCCCATGCCCTGATGCCCCACTGTGCTTGTTTTGCTTGTGTTGCATGCCACAAAAATCACCACAATTTGTCAATAAATTCAAAAAAAGCGATACATACTCACATACCATAAGCAAAAGACTTACACAAGCATACATAATATGTATATTTGTATATACATATGTATGTACATATATAACGTACGTATAAGATGGCAGCAGCAACTATAAAAATCATCAACAAACTACAAAACAATTGTAAAATAAACATTTTTAGTGTTTTATATTCTTGACGTTGATGTTGTTGATGCTGTTTATAAAATTGTTTGTTGTACTAAAATGGAAATTTTGCTATTGTTGTTGATATTGTTGTACCGAGATTTCATCAGATGCTGATCTGTTGCTGTTATTGTTGTTGTTGTTATTGTGTTTGTTATTGTTTTTGTTATTTATACGCTGCTGAGTGATATTGTTGCTGATGATATTGCCTCAACGGCTGGCTGATGGTTTGTTAAGTGAAAAAAAAAGTGTTGTTGTTGCTGCTGCCGCTGCTGGAGTATTTACATACATCCAAGTGACATAATAACCATCAGCAAGTATTCATCTTTCTTCTTTTTTTTTTTTTTTTTTTTGCCTGATGCTCCTGCTTGTAAAAGTCGTCATGGTGTGGCGGTTATAGATGGTAATGTATCATAGAGGTCGTCGAAGGTTTGTATACATTCTGCGTGGGTTGACAGTTATATGACACTTAATGACACATTATTGAGTTGTTACTTTAATGAATAATTTTGATAATATAATTAACTACTTCGCTTTAGTTTGGGCTTGAACTTTATCAAATAGAATTTATCTGTTTGAATATGATTTCGTGGAAAAAGGAAATGTAATGAAATAATTTAACTAATGAGCATAATGTGATTAAAGAGATTAAAAAAAATGTTTATTATCATATTGTTTTTTCTACGTAAAATCAAAGCAGATTAAAATTTAGTGTTCATAAAGAAGTAAATATGGAGGTGTGGGAAACATTTTTAGAAAATTTTTCGGGAGTTGTATATTTAAATTATTATGAATTTAATTTAACCTAAAAATGTTGGATAAGCTAACTTCAAATTTGTCGGACCAATAAATTTTAAAGTAAATTTTAAGCATTTGAAACGTTTATACTTTGTGCTGAAGATATGGTAGCTGATCACTTGGATCCAAATAACAGGCCCGTTTTGTGTTACCGGAGAGTAGGAAGGGGATAGTGCCAGCGTTGTCAACTTGGTGCGTTTCGCACCATTTTGGGTGCTTTTTGAAATTTTTTGTGCGAAAAATTCCTAAGTTGGTGCGTGGTGCGCTTTTTTTAAAATTTCGGAGCGTTTTTTAATTTATGGTGGCACCAACGCAAATTTAACACAGCAATGGGTTAAAACCTCAAAATTCTTGTTGTGAAACTTGCCAACTTCCTGATAGTGCTAACTACCATATTAATAGTAGTGATGCTTATAACACATTACAATTTGAAATGAAATCTGTCTAATGTCCCGATGATAACAATAATGTTGAAAATATTAGCTTTATTAATTTCATCTCTTTTTAGAAAGTTTTAAACATAATTTATAAAATTAATGTACAAAAATGTATATTTGCAAACATATGTACATATGTGCCCCCTTAATAATGAAAGTTTATAAGTCATACATATCTTTGGTCGAAATATTTAGCAAATTACATTTGAACAAATCCAAAAGTATTTTTTATTATGCAACAGTTTAATTTAGAGTTGTACTAGTCTCGACTAATATAAATTTATTTTACTATATCGAATCAAAAATGCGTATGACTTAGACCACTTCCATAATTAAGAACACATGTCGCACATTTACTTCAATAGTGGCATAACTCAAAAAAAAAACAGTTTTGCAGAAAACGCGTTTTAAGTTTTCAATTTGCATACAACTCAATGGAGAAATGAAAAAAAAAATCTTCTCTCAGGAGGTGATGGTACAAGCTATTTATATGAAATTTTTACACAAGATAAAATACGAAATGCCGCATTTTTCTGCATTGTTAACTCAAAAAACTCATTTTTTGAGTTATGCCACTATTGAAGTAAATGTGCGATGTGTACCATGTATGTATGTACGAATTTGTTTAATTTATTTTTTTTTTTTTTTGGTTTTTTAAATATTTTACACATATTCACCCTTATCGGGAATAAAAGTTCACGTGAAAAGTGTTCCTTCCCTTTCCCTAAAATTGTGATCGCCAATGTTTGCGTTGTTCTTGTGTTAGTATACTATTTTCTCATTTTGTTCACCATATTTTTGTTCACGGGAAATATTTCACGTGAATTTTAAATATTTGAGTAAAAAAGTTTAGTACTTTTATTAGTTTTGAATTCTTGCTATTCTTGCTATCTCTTTAAAAAGTTTTTTACAGTATTTATATATAATAAAAATTAATATAAACAAATTTGTTAAGTTCTTATAGTTTTTATTTTTTTAACCCTGAACTGTAAATGCCTGTTTAAGTGTTAATTTTTTAACACAAAAAAATAATATTGCACTTTTTTTTGTAAAATTAATTCAATAAACATTTTAAGCTAAAAAAAGAAATTCTAAGCTGGTGCGTTTTTTTGTAAATGGCGCGTTTTTTTTTCTCCATTTTGGTGCGTTTTGAAATTTCAAAGTTGACAACGCTGGATAGTGCAATAAAAGATAGTGAAGTGGCAGATAGATGGAGAGAAGAGAAGATTAATTAATTTTTGTCTGTTTTTAAAAATCTACTATTGTGCGTTTTGTTGATTTTTATATCATCGTTGCAGCGCCTTTGGTGTAGAAGTAGACATGTTGATTATTGAGTTCTTGTTTCAACTTTGTTATTTGTTATTGAGCTTCTCATTTGTTTAAATGGAAGTTTATAATATAATAACTCTAGTTGTTCTAAGAAGCAGCTAAACCCCTCAATAATCAATTTCAATGTATTTTTAATAAAAAAATATTTTACTTAATAAGTAAAATATTAATTTCGGATTATTAGTGCGTTTAAAAAAATTCTAAACTTAAATTGTAACGATTCCCATAAAAAACACTAAGTAGATGTATTTCTTTCACCCATAAATCCATTTTATTAGTTACAGTAGTTTTCGTTTATAGTCACTACCGTTTATTGTCACATTAATGATATAGTCCATAATTAACGTTTTTTGTTACTTTTGAACTTAATTTCATTGAAAAAGTTGACGAGATAGTCCATTTACTATATAATCATATTTGACATATATGCACCAACTCTGTGGTAGTCAAAACCCAAATTGTATGCAAACAATTCGCGTTATAGTCACACAAATTTTCAACAGAATTTTTTTAGTTATTTATTTGAGTCATAAACCAAAAAGTAAATCTAAATTTCAAATTCCATATACTGTTAGTAGAAAAACGTGTATTTAGAACAAAATATAGTTGCATAAAAGGCCACACAAATGTACGGGTTGTATGAAAATTCTTTTATATGCCTCTGCGTGGCATATAAAAAAATTAGGCTTATAGTCACGTTAGCGATATAGTCCACAATTTCTGTGCAATTTTAAATGTGACTATAAGCGAAAACTACTGTATTTTACTTCGGGGATGATCAAATGATACAAATATCTACGAAAAAAGGCGCTGTGATATACACTACCATAGACACTATCATATATCAGAAAAATCTATGATGTTGTTGTTGCTCTTAACTGGATCTGGCCGGTGTTTAAGCTCGTTCTCCAGAAAATGACATTTACATACTTTGTAGTTGATCGCTAACTATTTCAGCACCCCTGAAGATGTGGTAACTACAATAACAGTTTCAGGGCAGAAATATACATTTATGTGTTAAGATTTGGGCGTACTCCTGCGCAATTTTTCATATGTGTGATCATGTCAAGGGTTCCTGGTGCACACGTGTGTGAATTTTTTCCCTAAATTCAAAAATCTATCTATAATCTTATAATTCCAATAAGTCCAATCATAGTGAAGATAGTTCGGATAACCAACTTAACTAGAAATTCAAATAAATTCTTACTGCGAGATTGTGTTATTACAAAGTTGGCCTCGCCCAATTTAAATTTGTATTGAATTACAAATTTAGCTTTGATTCGTACACTTTTCTCAACTGATACCCCTGTAGTTGAGTGGAAGTGATGCTAGCCTATCGTGGGTTAGATTCCCCATAGACCCTGGGTGTTTTCCGCAGACAAATTATCACTTCGCGGGTTGTGTGTGTTAAAAAAAATACTATTGCGCCATGCTCAGGAAGTATAGTGTGTGTTAAGTTTCATAGCAATTTTTTGAGTGGATATACATCAGATGCTTATTAAATTTTAAGGCCAGCGCTATCAATTAAAATAAACTTAGGACAATATGTCAAATAATAAATTTCTGAAATGTAAAATTTAGATTTTATCTAATGGGTTTCTTATTGTATAAACATATAAAAAAATAAAATAGATTCATATAGAATATAAATTATTTGCTGTGTTTTGTTAAAGTTTCTAAGCCTACTACGCTTATTTTTCTTTTGTGATTTTCAAAAATATTAGTATTTGTGAATTCTCAAGTCTTTGCATAAGATAAGAGGCTTGTGACTGTTTAAAATAAGTGGTTGAAGTCTACTAATGGTTTGGCTCAGCACCAGTGAATTATATATAGACAATGCTTAATCACTAGCAAATAAATTTTAATTAAAATATACTTATGACAAAATGTCAAATAATAAAATTCAAATAATAAAATTTTGGTTTTTTAAATTTTTTGTGACTTTTTTTGGTTATTAGCTAATTTTTATTGTTATTTTTTTTACAATACTTATATTAAGTTTTGGAGTTTTTTCAGTTTTAGGTGATTTATTTTAGTGTTCTTACGACTTTTTTATTTTTAGTGATTGATTTGTGGTTTAGCGATTTATTTTTTTGCGATAGTTTTCATTTGAGCGATTTGATCATTTTGGCAATTGTTTGTCTTGGCATTTATTTTAATTTTAGGATTTTTTAGTTTGAAAGTCTCAACAAAGGACTTTCAAGACTTTTACTCTTACGGCTTTCGGGATAGAGCAAGCTGTCAAAATTACGTTAACTGATGGATTACCCATTAGTTATGATTATTGGTATAGTCTGCATAAAAATACACTAACTTTGAACAGTTCAAGTGAATATGTATAAGAAGATGTTCTGTAAACTGCGCATTTTGAAATCGTGCGATTTCCAAGAACGATAAATAGTGTTTGCTAACGATCAGACGATTTAGTGCATTCGAAATTAAAACATCTAAAACATTAAAAACCAATTGAAAAGCTACAATAAGTCATAATAATTGAGCTCTTTCCTTGAGATTAGGAGATTTCCCCTTCGTGCCTTTCCTGTCAAGAGCAGTTCTGTTTTTTTTGGAAAAAGGTCGCTTTTTTGCAATGTTATTAAGGAAGATACTTCCTTAATAATAATAACTCGCCTGGTAAATCAAGAAATTGGTATGCTTCAGTGCACTCTAACTTGATTGTTATTTGAACGCTTAAAATCTTGTATTATCACGTCATTCTCACCAATGAAAATATTTGTGGCAAAAAGAAAAAAGTGGTTAAGGTGAGATAAGCTGGTATTGATTTAATGGTACGAGTATCTTAGTATCTGGTCAAAATTTAACTTAATTGTGTAGTTTTTCAGAAAGTTATATGTAACACTATAACTTGTGTCTTATCTTTTTTTAGACTTCTAATCTCATTTGGAATAAAAGCCGAAATTAGGTTATACTTTGGTATATTTTAACTTAAGTGTTTGCTTAAAAAAATAAACAGAGAATCTCCCAGTTTACCTGCAAAAGAAATAAATTTCCGGAAATTGACTTGAACTCTTAAAATTGTTCTCCTGCAAAACAGTAAAATATGACTTAAGCACTTTTTCCTTATTGCCACAGATATACTTCAAACAAAATTTTATTTTAAACCAATGAAAGTGCATTTATTGCTGGTTGTATACCAAACTATCTAGGCGCACGGTAGTGCGCCAGGCCAAGTTCCGGCCAATGCACGCAGTGTGTGTATTTACAGGAAGACATTCGAGCTATTCTTACCCCCCTCATAACTTTGTTCCCCGCGACGTAAAATTATGAAATTTAAATTATAATTAGAATAAATTCATATAACCTTACATGCGAACCTTGAAAGATTTATAATGAAAGGTTCCGGAGATATGGAGGTGCAAAAAGTGCATATTTTAAGACATACTCACTGACTCACTGACTCACTGATCACTCATCAAATTGATGAAGCACTTTCGCTATAGCTAGAGAGTTAAGATTTGGTACACGAGTAGATACAGGTGAGCAATGAACCAGAAAAATCTGAAAACCTAAAAATTGTAAACAATTGGGTCGGGGCTACGCCCATAAAAATTAAAATCTGTGCTAGTGAGCTGAAATTTGCTACAGATCTAGGTCTAGGTGAGCAATAAACTAAAAAAGTTTTAAAACCAGAAAATTTTGGCCAGGAAGGCGCGGCTACGCCCATAAAGGTCAGAATTAAAAAAGCAAATCTAAGGCGCTTAAAGGAAGCTATTTTATTGAAATTAGGCATACATGCTGCGATAAGACAAGCCTAAACATTTTTCATTAAAAAAGTGGGCGTTGACACGCCCATACAATTTCAACCTCATTGTATACGTATTGTATACGTGTACTACGGCTCAACATATTTAGATATACTATTTCTGTATGTATTATTATCCGTTTGCAACGAAACTTGACAGGAATAATTAACAGAGACCGAAAAAAAATTTCAAGTTTGGAAAAGTGGGCGGGGTTACGCCCATTAAAATTATAAATGAACAGTTGTGCTAAGGAGATGAAATTTGATACGCGAATAGGTATAGGGGAGAAAACAACAAGAAACCCCTGAAAACCCGGAAATTTTAGTCAGAGGGGCGGGGCTGCGCCCATAAAAATTAAAAATTAAAAGTTGCTTTTATGAGCTGAAATTTGATACACAAGTAGGTCTAGATGAGAAACGAACTAGAGAAATCTGAAAAACAAAAAATGTTTACCAGAATGGGCGGGGCCACGCTACTATTGTTTGAACCTGAAAACTTACATCCTTATTTATAAAACTTATTAAGACTTTTTAAGAAAATTTTTTACTGAAAATTTGCCTTAAAACCCCTTTATAAAGCTTTAATAAGTTAAATATATAAGGCTGTTAATATACAGCTTTTAACTTAAGCCATTTCAGTGAAATTTTGCATATACGTTACACGTATACAATACTTTAAACTATAACCTAAAAAGTGGGCGTGATCACTCCCATAAAATTTTAGCCTTGTGTTTAATCTACTTCGGTCTAGCATATTTTAGAAGAAAATTAGTATGAATTATAAGCGCGGCTCACAATAATATTGTGAGTTTAAATAGTGGGAGGGGTAATGCTCATAAAATTACAAGGTACAGTTAACGCTAAAGAGCTGAAATTTTATGCACAAGCAAGTGTAGATGAGTAAACCAATGGAAAAATCTTAAAACCAAGAAGTTTTATCCGCTAAAACTTCAATTCACAGTAGAGTGCTGAAATTTGGTACACAAATTAATCTAGATCAGTGATCACTTAGAAAAATCTAAGAAACCAGAAGTTTCAATCAAGGGTTTGGAAACAAGCACTGTTAACTCAAAATTAAGTTCAATTGTATTGCAACTTTTCATCCACATTGCACTTATCCAAAGTAAAAATTTCCTGTTTTGAAAAGTGGACGTGACTACACCCATAAATCGTAGCTTTTTCTTTCATATACTTCGACTTAGCAGTTTTTAGTCTATTACTCATGTATTTCTCAATAGCTTTTTCATACAAAACTTTGCATGAATCATAAGCACTAACAGATATAAAAGTCGGCGGGGCCAGGCCCATAATATTATACTGTAAAAAGCTGACGTTTTGTAGACAAATAGTCCTAATTAATTTACTCAGTCGGAAAATCCAAAAATTAAAGCACCACCCACCCTATTGAAACTTTGTATGCACATTGGGCATATCCTTTTGAATTATGTACTTCGGCTAGGCAGACTTTAATATGTAGATATATTGAGAAAATAGGCGGGATCACTCCCACTAGAATTGACGCTGTATTTTACATATTTCTTTTTAGACGACTCTTAACAAATTGCGTACACACTGGCGATCCGTTGTAATAGCAAAATAATTCATTTTTAAGGTGTACAATCCAACACTCATCATGCTCTAACCCATTATTTTATGTAACTATACCATTGTTAACTGTCACAGTGATCATGAATAGAAATAAAACACCCCAGAAACCTTAAGTTTAAAAAGTGTTAACATGGAAAATTTTTCAAAAAGTAGTCATATCCTCACAAAAACATCAATGTGAAAAAAGGCCAAGTTCCTATCAAAAATTTCGGCCATCAAAAGCAGTGAGAGATAAATTTTGACCAAATTATAGTTTAATACAATACCTATCACTGAAATATGCTATAAATTATATAAATTTGTAATCGTAAGGGTGTCATATAATTTTTAGATAATCTGCTAACTTGGCAATAATTTTACCCTTCTAAAAAAGGAGAGAATAATGTTCATTTCTTTATATCGGTAAAAATTTTGTCAAGTTAGCAGATTATCAAGAAATTATATTTCACCCTTACGATTACAAATTTATATAATTCATAGCATATTTCAGTGTTAGGTATTGTACCAAACAAGAACTTGGTCAAAATTTATATCTCACTGCTTTTGATGGCCGAAATTTTTGATAGGAACTTGGCATTTTTTCACATTGATGTTTTTGTGAGGATACCATTTACCATTACTAAAATACGAACTAAAATCTATAATTGTCTACACGTTTAATAAATCATGCTACAAAAAATTCAGAGAAAATTTTATTTTAAACACTTCAATATACCAAACAATCAATTAAATGGCCGAAACAAGCAATTATTAGATGGCAGTAAAATATACATACTCTTACTAATGTATGTATGTATGTATCTATTTACAATGAAATTATAAAGCATTCTTCTTCCAGAAAACTTACAATTACAAACATTTATAAACACTTATGGGTTTATAATTAACGCTAATTTGTGGCATGAAAAGGTAAATAAACAAATAATTTAGACAAAAATGATTAAAAATCCATTTGGTAGCCAACACCTCAAGTTAATTAAAATTAATTACATTTTTACCAAAAAAAAAAAAGAAAAAAGAACCCACACAATTCAACTTAATTTCATATTTTCCCTAAACGTCTGAACAAACACACATGTTTATTTTTCAAAGCATTCCTTGAACTCTTTTGCTTGAGTCCAAAAAAAAAGATCCTGGGAATTTAAGCGTTCTTTAACAGCTGTCGAAGTGTTGAAAAATAATACAAGAAAAAAACAAAATAAAATAAAATTATGTTTTGCTGCTCATCCTGACGTCGAATCCAATTTTCACACTTCAAATGTCATATTCAAGCTTGACCACAGAGTTTATTTATTTATCGGTAGAGAGCAAAATACGATATTTATTTTTTTAAGCAGGGGAACAACGAGCATCTGATCAAAACAGCACACTAAAGTATTTACTTATTTCTCAATCATTATTTTTAGGTTTGCTACAAAAGTTTCTTGCATTTCCATTTAATACCTGGAAATGAGTTTCAGCCAATTAATATTTAATCATTTATTTTAAAAACGAATTTTTCTCAGGTTTGTCTTGAAATTAGCACGCAATACATGTGGAACAAATAAATAAACAGCAGAGAACAGCAATGAGTAGTGAAAAAGTGAGTAGAGTTGTATTATGACTTATAGTTTCTTGACCTTATGCGCACTCATATTTATTCGAAGGTTGTCTATGAATCATATTCCCTCAAAAGTTTGAAGTGCGTTTCGAACTCGTACTTACTCATGTTTTAGACTCGGCAGTTTTTCTTGAAGCAAGTCTGAGTTTATGGGAGAGAGAAGAAAGAAGAAAGAAGAGGGGCACTGACTTGCTTGTACAGAAAAGTTACTTCAATTCCCTTTTGTTATTTCATTCGCAGCATTAAAACAATAAGAAAATTGAACAAGAAACCGTCTGAGTGTAAACAAACGAGCAGTTTTAAAAGAGAATTGAAGATAGCTGCTTCAAGAAAAACTGCCAAGTCTAAAACATGACTTAGCAACATTTATGACGTTGTTGATTTCGACTCTCCTTAACTCAATTCCTATGGACGACACAAAATAAGTACGATTCAAAATGTGCACTTTGCATATGAATATTAAAGTTCTCATTGTGTGGTTATGTGTTTCTCTGTTGCTTTTTATATTTTTTATTTTTGCAGAAATTCCAAAACAACCCTGTTTACTAAAATTGTATACTAATTGCAAACTGTTTAGTGACCAAAATTTTAAATAAACAAACTTTTAATATACATGCATGAGGTTAGTGAGCTGAATCAATGTGAGCATAAGTATTTTCCTGAAATTAGAAATCAAACTGAGATCATTTATGAGTGTGAGTGCGGTATGACTAAGATGTCGACGTCGCATTCATATTTATTTCAACCTATACTTATAAATCAAAATCATCGTGAGTATGCGTAAATCAGAGTAGTTCAGAGTAGAGTAAATGATGTCTACTCGCTTATACTTAAAAGTTAATTAGTCAGTATGAATAGCGAAAAAACGATTCATTGCCGATCACTGATAAGCAGCGTTTGCTCGAATGAGAGACCGAGCGAGTAACTCAGCGAAAAATTTTTGTTGAAAAATTCATTTATATATATTTTTTTTGTACAAAAGAATGTGAATGAAGTCATGTGTGTTTGCGTGTGTGTGAGTATTCCATCACATGTTATTGGAAATTATCCTTTCGTGACCTTTTGTTTTTGTGGTTTGGAAATTGTTCCATGTTCTTTATTTTTCCTGTTTAGTTTTGGCTTAAAATGCTCATAGTTTTCACAGAATATCGTACATGGGATTGATTGACTCTTTTATTTCTCACTTTAATTTTGTTAATTGGTAATGGTCATTTGTGAATTGTGTGCAATTTAATTGGTTCAATTTTCTTATTACACTCTTAAGAAGAAAACAAAAGAATGCATGTGTAAAAAAAGTGTAGGAAAACCCTGACTCTAGCATATGTTGCTAAAAAGAATTATAAACATATACACATATGTAACCTTCTCCGAGAAAAGGGACCTAGTGTGTGAAAATGAAGTTTTAAGAAAAAAAAAACTTTTAAAGTTTCATAACGCATTATTAGATGCGATTTGGTATGTTTAGTTATGATTATCAGAAATCTAAATTATTTTATCTTAATCTACACCCTTTTAGGTACCAGAATCCACTCTTAAGTTCAAACCCGTTTTTTGACACACTAGGTCCCTTTTCTCGAAGCAGGTCACATATTGTAAATACTAAGTTAAATTTAAAAAATTTTTAGTGGCCATGAGCCCTAATAGGAAAGTTTTAAAATTGCAATAAAGCCAGTTATAAGTACATACAGCTTGTCATTCTTGCAGCTTCTTTAGATCGGTATATTACTGACTTGATTTTATGATTTTGTTAATAATACTCTATTTGAGAAGAATTAGTGGGTTAAATATCCTTCAAAACTTAACTCTTAGGGCTTGTCCCACGATGTCAACAACGTTCGACTTTTCGCAAACTTACATTCCAAACAAGAACAAATTTTAACCCTGCAGAAAGTGCGAATAGTGAAATTGTAGTGATCTACTAGTGACATTGTCAGCAGTACTACTGACCAGGTGTACCCAAGCCAATGTAATCATTTAAGATTTAACATTTAACATTAGCTTGTCATTGAAAATCCACCACTAGACTGTAGCACTACTGACTAAGTAGTTCTTTTGGGACCACATGGAGACATTGGCACCAAAGATTCACTAGTAAATTTTAGGGGCTCTAGTATACAATATCGATATTTCCTCGCTCGTTGTCAATAGTAAAATTATAGTGATTTTCTAGTGGCATAACCAATAGTGCCAATAGAAAATGTAATCGCCTATACACTATATAACATAGGGTTGTCATTGAAAATCTTGACTTTAGCACTATTGAGGTAGTTTTTTTACGAGAGGAGATATTTGAACCAAGTATTCACTAGTACATTTTAGTGACACTCGTCTGCATATATTTATTTAATATTATTGCATAGCATAATAAAAAAAGAAAAACAAACTATTGACGCGATCATTGCCAATATCACCAGAAATACACTACAACTGTTGTCTCTAAAGTATCTCTTGCATAAAAGGAAAGCTGTCGACATTTTAACTAGTGCAATTGTCGCTGGAGATAGAGTATTGACATAGATACATATGGTTCTAGACTGACTAGAGGGAATATTTTGCTGTTGTTTCAAATGTGAGTGTGCAACAAGTCGAACGTTGTCGACATCGCGGGACAGGGCCTTAAACGTTTTAAATTATTAATTAAGATCTAGTGTTAAAATTAAGTTTAAAGCTTTACTATATTCAGAGACCTAAGTAGAATTTTTATAGATGTTTACATAATCCCTTAATCATTGTTTAAGTGTACTTATTTGAATCCTTTTTGTAAAGCAAGCCGAAAATAATCCATTCACTTGATGCAAGAAAAACAATGGGGTCTAAAACGCGAAACACTGAATAACATATGTATCTGTACATACCAGAACCAATACACCCAAAACTGGTGCAAACAGGTATATCTGTGCAGGCCTATATTATAATCCGCAATGGATTGGGTCAACATTGATTGCCGCTCTTTCCACTATAACCTAAAAAAAATATTTTCAAAACTTTCTTCACAACTTTGTAATTACATGTTCAAGTAAAAACTTTATTTTGTGTCCAGCTCTTGTGGCCACATACAAGAAGGTAATAATAAAAATAATTATATTAATGTTGTGTTTACGGCCAATTTAAACACCATTACTGTTTGTTGTCTTATGCTCCACAAGGAAAATATGCAAATTTTAAATATTATAAAATATGATAAAAATTATATTCTAACCTCCCTTAATCCAACTGCCAGTCAAAGACTGACATCTCATATTAACTGGCCTTTAGGTATTTATTTAATAGTATAACAAACCATAAATGTCCTCTTTAACATCTATTAAAAAAAAACAACACAAACACACACATAAAATCCCCCTGCCCTCTTATGTAAAGGGAATATTGTGTAGTCGGAAGTCTAAAAATAATAAAAAAAAAATATGAAAAAACTTTAAGCACCAAATTAAAAAATGATTCATAAAAACTTTTTAAGCTGAATGTTTAAATGAATTTTTAATTTATTTGCTATAATACCCAAACACACTCTCGTTGTATTTTCATCCTGTTCGTATAAAAAAAAATATATATAAAACCAAATCGCAGAGATATGAAGTGATAGTTAAAAAAAAGTAAGCAAGCAACAGCAGCAAATAGAGAAATGAAAATTCAACAGCTTATGTTTTGTACTTCATTATTATGAATATTAGCTGAGTTTTTGTCATTTCTGTAAAATAAACGAGTCTTATTTTATATGCAATCAAATTAGAAAAAAATAAATATTGGGTTAGAGCAGGCGATATGCAGTAAGACTTTTAATACTATATGCTAGAGTATTAATTTTCTTCTCACAGATTTCCAAATAGACAACAGATATTTATGTACAATATATTTTAAATGATTCAAGTACCCACCAACCTGTAATAAAATTTAAAAATGTATGAATCATTTTTTGTTTATTAGTGTGTAGTTTCCACAAAGCAAGCAAGTGACTTGTCAAAAAAAATATATGAAAAGCACTCAAATTTTTGAGTTATTCCTATACAAATTTTCTAGACAATTCGATTGCTTGCATTATGGAAACTACACATAAGAATATTTATTTGCTTAAGGCACTAAATTTGTGAGGTTTATAACAAAAAATTACTAAATACCATTTAATAAATTGAATCAATGTAGCTACAAGTAAATGCATCAGAGAGCCTAATAGCCGATGCCGTCTATGTTAGCAACGCGTTATCTGCCATATACATATATCATGCCATAACCGCGAAAATAGCTTAAGCAACATAATTTTCAAACTTCCATTTTTGACCAAAATCGATCATTTGCGATCGTAAATAGTCGATTTTCATCAAAAAAAAAATGAAGTCCAAAATATTTGTCGCTTAAGCTATTTTAGCGATTATTTCTCGATATAAGCGGCAGTGATACATATTTTTTATTTTAATTTAATCATTTATTAATTAGTATTTAATATTTTTTTAATTTAATTTTTTCTTATATTTACTTGTACGCAAATATCGCAGATTTTGCAACAAAGTTGAAAGCTAAGTAGGTGTTCAATTCAACAGCCCGTCAACAGCAGTAGTTGCCATGACTCATAGTAGAATTAGTGGATCGTATCGTGTTGCTTTTGAAGTTGTCGTATGGTTAAAATCTGGATGTTATGGCTCAGTTAGCCGACTGTAATTTAACTGCAACAGTAAGAAACAGCTGATCGATTTTAGTATATGAAAAGTTATGTACAGATTATTACATTACTTTTCAGGTAACAATATCCTACCAATGCCGTTACATTCCTTTACAATCGACCTTAAGTTAGTGAAAACGTGAGGCTGCCAGCGAATGTATGAGCTGTTATTATATTTATCTTTGCTTTATGCGTGTTTGTGTAAGTCAGAAGTTGACGTAAAAATCTATTTTCTGTAGATTTCTACCTCACATACGTTACGATACATATTTAATAAGTAGCCACATGTTTTATTTGTGCTACAGAGTTTGTCAGCTGATCCGTCAACTCACGATACGAATCGGCTAATTCTACCATCAACCTGCAACTAAAATAAAACTATAGCCCAATTCACAATCTTGTGCAAATGGTCTTGCATCGTTGCATGTGCACAGTGGTATAGTATATTGATACTCACCACTAAGAATTGTTAAGTGGTGAATATTAATATGCTATACTATTTTGCACATGCAACGATGCAAGACCATTTGCACAAAATTGTGAATTGGGCTTATGCCTTATATAAAAAACTCAGTGACGTATTGCAATGATAAAAGTTCACTACAAAAATAGTGGAAATTTCGCGGACTCTGTTTGCAAAACTAAAGAATTTTTGGGTCGTCCTGAGGCACCTTCTCGGCTAGCAATTGTAAAACTGGGAAAAAAATATTTGAGCTCGTGTACGGTTCTACTTTCACAAATATCTAGCAATTATTTGTAGAAATATTTTCCATCCTCAACGTGTGAAGGTTTTGTATGATTTTTGGTCTGATGGGGTCATTGGGACTTGCGTTGCCGGAGCAATTGTTAGGCTGAATGGTTTGCACTATCGAACAATGATTAATGATTTTTTATTGCCGCAATTGGAAGATATTGATGTTGACGACTTTTGTTATCAACAAGACGGCACACATGCCACACTAGTATCTAGATCTTGAGATTTAACACCCTGCAGGAAGTTGAACTGACACAATACTAGTTACGTGACCGGTCACCAAGTGATAGGGACTAGTCCGAGTTCTAACACTTCCTATGAAGCGGACCAGTCACTTTTACATGGGAATGGCCTAGGATGGGGTTAATTGATACTTTTTATGCACCTTGTGACTTGTTACTGAACTATCCCATAGGAACCTATTCGGTGTAGAATAATATAAATTATATATATATGTCCTTCCGACATTTAACTGTGACAATGAAAATTTTAATTTTTTTTTTGTTGTTACAAATGCAATTAAAATTTATTTTTAAGCAGAAAATTTTTTGAGATTCGAACCGTTAAGCTTGCGCATGACAGCCTTGCACACTACCCACTCAACCATAGGGCCACTCATGTTTCAAAAGTATAAATACCAGTTAAGCTTAGGTTAATGTCTCAGTATAGTTACGGGACTGGTTCCAGAGTCACATTGAAGGGAGCAACTAACATTGTATTTACAATAATTGATAGGTACATGTATTCAACCACATCGAACATGTTCAGTGCCGTTTACTACAATATTGCACCGAGTCCAAATTAAATTGGCTCAAGATCAAGATGATATATCACAAAAATGGTGAAAATGTAATCATTTACACGATATGTCTTTTTTTCGTCCACTTCTCCGTACTTTTCATAACACTCGCATTTTCTCAAGTCATAGGACGAGTACGTTTGGATCAATTGTCACCAAATTTTCTGCAGGGCACTTTTGGGCTTTTTTTCTTCTTTAGGATTACATGGAAGAAAATGTGCATGCCAATGGCCCTTAATCGTTTCCAGACTTCGAAGAAGGAATGGTCCCGAAAGAGTTACTTAATGGTCTTTATTAATTGCATTCTCTCCCCTTAAAGATAAAATAAAAAACTGATGATTTCACTTTGAAATACTCGTTTTTTAATATCAAAATAAAACTTCCTATTGGAAAAGCTTATTTTTATTTTATTTCTCTCACAAAAAGACAATTTTCGGCCTCCAGGGCAAATTCCGCACAATAATTCTACCCGATTTTTTTCTGGCATCGATTTCTTAATAAACATTTTTCTGAATTTGATAATCATTTAAATTGAAACATTCTCCTGAGCTCTGGACTTATATTTACATTAAAGATATGCTTACAAAATTAAATTTTAATTGAGATGAAACCTGTTTCACCAATTGTAAGTACTTGGGGCATTGTTTTGATAAGTCTATATGGGAATGATTTAAATTGCAACACAAAAACACATATAAAATTGTTTAATGTTTAGCGTTGTGTGCCAGGCTCGTTGTACTTTTTGTGTTCTTTTTCCATTTAACGCTACATTTATACATGAAAGTACTTTCTTGAAATTTCTGTATACGTATAATGAATAAACATCTTAATAAAATAAATGACTTTTATGAAAATTTCTTGTTAACTTTCACAGGAAAGTGAAAGTTCATTTTAAAAATTTCGACGAAAAATAAAGTTGGAAAAAATTGTTTTGTTCACTTTTTAATTAGAGTTACCAAGAATGTTACCTTCACAAATTCATAAGGCAATAAATTGGGAATAAGTATTACTGTTAATATTGTAATAATATTATTGTTTTCAAAAGGCATGAATTGTCTTCTTCCTGTACATTTGAAAGTAAGATATTATAATTCTTTAAATATTTATACAAAATAAGGATAATTTAGAAGATCTATTCACCACAATCCTGTATATTTGTACAAATCTTTAAAGGGGTGTAACACTGTTAACCTTTTTTTCATTTTACTTTCTGAAAACATCAAAAATTTACTTTCTTGAAAAAATCGTTGAAAGCTGACTGTAAATTAAAAACAATGTGAGTGTGTTAGTGAAAAAATGTGATTTTATTGCTACTTTCTTGCAATTAGTTTCATGTGTAAATGGTAGGTAAAGCTCTACTTCGTAATTCATTTCAAGTTCTTTAACTTTTTCTCCCATCCAATAATTTTCTTACACCAGCCTCCTCCGTCCAAACTGTCATGAAACTTTTACACATCCTTTTTCTACTTACCACTATTTGGTTGGTATTTGTTACAATGTCAACATTTTCCATAAATAATAATTTCATTTTACATTCATAAATGTTTCTTTTTAGGGATGGATGTTTAGGTGGAGGTTTTTTTCTTTTACAATTTTTAATCTTCTACAGTATTTGTGCAGCATTTATGGACTTAAAAAAAATCTATAGTTTTTGTAAGTTTTGTAAAGTCGAAAAATATATATTAACATATTTTTATTTTAATAGTTTAATCCTACGCACATGTGCCTTTGTATGGGTATTTAATTGTGCGTGTGTGTGTGTGTGTGTGTGCAGCAGGAACCACGAGTGCATTTGCGTGATATTTTCATAATGCCGGATTATAGGGTGTCAAAGTTATTTAAAAAAAAGTGGCAAGACTTTTTTCAGCTTTATGCTAAATATTAAAAATACGAGTTAGTAGCTTGATAAAATATTTCACACTAGATGCGCAGCGAAATAAAAAAGTAGCTTGTTTTGTTGGTGTTTTTTATTAGACATCTGCATGAAACTAAATAATGATGTTTATGAAACTTTCGCTATAATTTTTTATTCGTTTCATTTCTATTTCATACAGGTGAATAACTATGAAACAAGAGCAATGAATATTCAATAGTTAAGAACGCAGTAAAATGATGTTGGTTTGTTTACTCATACAAGAGCATTCTAACATTTACAAATGTGAAACAGAACATGTGTTGAGTAAATCTCGATTAAGTTCATGTAAAAACAATATGCTTTTAAAGATCAGTGTTGCCAGTTGTAGGAAAAGGGAAATAATAAGCATAATCGCCGAAAAGGAAGTTAAAAAATTACACATAATTATCTTTCTTTTCAATGCAATATTATTGTTGTTTACAATTTCGTATTTTTACATAGGGTGATGATAATCAAATTTTTTGAGTATTATTAAAATTTTAATTTCAAAAATAATTGTTAGTTATATATTTGCTTGGAAGAATATAAATAGTTATTTTCGCTTGGAAACGAGTACTTTTGTCGTGTTTTGTTTAATTTTTGTCAATTTCAATTTTTTTATATCATATGAAATAAAAAAAAAGCACGTGACCAAAACCGTTAGACACCTACATAACTAATAATCAAATTTGCTTAAGAATATATTAATTTCTCATAAACCAATTCCTTTCTTTCATTTTGCATCTAAAAGTGTGTGTTTCTTTCCATAGCATTTCATTTTATGGTTGTGTGCAGTTCATTACAAGAATATATAATATATTAAAATAGTTTAAAGATTTATATTATTTAAAAATGCAAATAATAAATTAAAATATGTATTACTAATATGTATGGAATATACATATGTACTTAGTTATGTATGTATGTGTAAAAGTTAAAACTTTAATTTAAAAGTGAAACCTATTACACATGTGCGACCCATACAAAAAATTCCATGATTTTACTATATTGGCAACATTGCTATTGCGAATTAATAACAGAAGATGAGATGAGAGAAAGCAGCATGAACAAAAGTCGTTTCAATGAACAATCTCTTTGTGTTAACAGTATGAAACGAAACGTTTTTACTCACAGTATGATAAAAGCAACAGTTTGTTGAGTATTAACATATTTATTCGAAGTTGGGCTTTAGTAAACAAACATTTCAGTAGTTTCATGGATGGAATTGTTCATGCAACTCTATATTTTTTATACATTTTATTAATACGTTTAAAAACTTAAATTCAAATAGTTAATATTTCACATCATTAAAAGATGGCAGTCCCGAAATAATTACAAACTTTATTTCGAGGGCTAACTCCTAAGCCCAACAATGCTCCAGTTCTGGAAAAGAAACAAAATTTTTATAAGTTAAAAAGTATAAAGACTCAGTTAGCCGACTGTAATGTAATGTAACTGTAACGTAGAAAACAGCTGATAGATATTTTTATATAAAAAGTAGGCTACGTTACATTACATCTCTATAACCATTTTCATTACTTTTCACATAACAAAATCGATCAGCTGTTTCTTACTGTTACATTACATTACAGTCGGCTAACTGAGCCTTAAGCAAGGCAAATCTATTTGTGGTTTTCTCAGCAGCCCTGGTGGATATTCTGGAGTTGCTGAAACATTTTTCATTATGAATTTTTCAAAGATAATTAAGGTGGGTGGGTCTATCTTATCTAAATATGCCTTGAGAGTTACTTACAACCAACTTATTGTTTAGAAAAATGTTGTAAAGCCTGGTGGCATAAACGTTGCTCCCAACTTTAAATAAAATTAATGTTACTTTAAACATAAATTTTGTTTGGGATATCAAATTAGCCAGCGGTATCTCTTTTTATTTTAATTATATGCAGCACAGTGAAGTCGCTATAATAAGAACAAATTAAAAACAGGTAGAAATCCCAGCCCTCATATCAACTGAAAATAAACTAAAATATCTCGTAATACGAGTATTGCATATAATAATTCGTCACTGAAAAATTTCTTCCACACAACATTCATTTACACTTTCCACACAACATGAAAACATTCTCTTGATTTTCTCTATTTATATGATTCGCTTTATTTACCAAATACTTTTAAATTTATCATTAGTTCACCCTTAAAATTTAAATTATCCGCAAAAGTCAACTCAACAATGGCATAGCAAAATAACTAACGATAAAATTACATTAAATATTTAAACATTTCATTTACAAAACTGAAACGAAAATAAAACAAGGAAATGAAAACGGAATCACAAAGCCTCGTATACGAGTAGCAACGTTTTTTTTTAACAGAATCTTAATTTAGGGGAGGCGGTATAGAAATTCAATATAATGATGACGAATACGAGAATACGAAAGCGATACGACTCCATTTGGGTAACACAAAAAAAAAATAAATGAAGGCAGGAACTAAAGTCACTGGAGGTGGCAGACTTCTAACTAACAATGAGATTGTGCAAGAAGGAGCAGCATGCCACACAAAACACCAGACAATGTCTGGTGATAACAATTCAAGCGTAAGCAACTGCCACAACAACAACAACAGCAACAAGGACAACAACAGCAAATGGAAGAGATATGAAAAAAAAGAAAATGCCAGGAGAAATTGTCGTGTGGCATGTGATTAATGATTGTCAAACAAATTTGAAAATTACGAAAAAGTGAAGGGAACTCAGCCCATTAACAAAAAAACAAGAAAGGAATGGTTGTGTCTTGCTGCTTTTTTTAAAGGGAATTTTGATAAAAGATTTAAAAATTTAAATAAATGTTTGACAAGAGGCAAACATAAACTTGTTTAACACCTGTGCTTATACATACTATATACATATTTATACTTTTTTTTTCTTTCTTAATGGTGTTTATAATTACAAAAATAAGAAATTATCAGCAGTGCAACACAGTGCTTTTTGGGGGCAAAAAAAAAACTTAAATAGATTTGATTTAGTAAAACTGTTGCCAATGTTTTGAAAGTCCGCACAAAAAGACAAATGACTATAGATCTTCTGTCGTAAATGTGTTTGCTTAAAAATTCGTGCTCAAAATTTTAACATATTAGTGATTGTAACTAAAGCCTTGGAATAGATCCTTACATATTTACGCACTAAGTAAGTCTGATTCTAGAGTGGGATGCAATGAACGAAACGGGCAATATTTAAAATTATATTTTAAAGAACAAGTGCGCAGCAGGGAGCAAGCGGACTTTATTGCAATAGTCGAATTGCCAAAAAATTCTTTCTTCTATCGTATCATATAGCACAGTTTTTCAGACTGAAATGTTTAAAGGAAATTAGTAACAGGGTGCCAGACAGTATTTTCACGGATAGTAAAGCTGTTGTTACTGGAACTTACTCATTCGGCAAAAATGGTTGCATTAGGATCAGTGCGAATCTCCTCCAGTTTCTAGCACCAAGCTTTGTAAGATCATCTTCCCTTTTCACCTTTTCACCAGAGCTTCGGCCTTTCCATTCTACGCCTTCCTTCAGGATCACATTCAAGTGATTTCTTCGCTGGATAATTTTTCTCCATGTGCACTACGTGTTCTAGTCAGCAATGTTTATCTCTCCGTACATTTCATACAGCTCTTGATTCAATCGATAGCGATACTCTCCATCTATCTTATGAAGAATTTTTTTTCTTAAACAGTTCAAGAATGGCCTCGCCTGCTTACACTTCATTTGGTGATTTGTATGAATAATATTAAAAAAGATAACTACAGGCAATTTTTGGTAATTTTAAAGGGGGTAAAAGCAATTTTTTGAAAGATCATTGTCCCTCTCCTCTTCGAAATAACCTTTCTACTGCTAATAAGATAAGAAGAGTTTTTCTCAAAAAGAAATGTTAAAAAACACAAGTTAGACTATCACTCTGCTTGAAGCCTGACTATCGGGCTAGTCAAGGAACACTGGTACGTGTCGATTTGTTATTTTATTTTGTGAAAGTTCATTAGTCGATTTACCAAGTCTAAAACCGCACTATTAGAATCTAATTCTTTCACGGACTTTAGATTTTTATTGTTCGCATGGTACGCTAATTAGGATTTTGTATACAATGGGAAGATTTCTACACCCCTCATTGGCACTTGTGGTTTTATCTCCTTTCTTATGTACATGATATAACACGCTGTGATTACAATCATTGGGCATGCGTTCTTCCATCCAGATGGAACTAATAACGTCCGTTAATGTAGAAATGACATAAGTTCATACACATACTGTACAGATTTAAAGATAATATGTGTATCGGTACATCAAAGTATAACAGGAAACATAGGAACTGATAGGATTTCAAGGATCGTATCATCTTTCACTAACGTCACATTTTTTAAGAGACTCAAAACCGTGAGATGAATAACCGGAATCTTTTAGGTTCATCCAAATTAAGAAAATCCAAAAAGAGACTATAATATTGGATAGGCCAACACTCCGAGGACTGGTTAGACCGACCACAAGCTGATAAGGTCTCATCTAGCTCGCATGAGACTGTATCACATATAGAGCATACAAGGAGGAGTAAGAAAAAGTGGAACACTACATGTGCCATGGATAACCTGACCAGAGATCCCGCTTTTCACAGGTCGATCCCGCCTCGAATTTCTGTCCCGCTTTATCCCGCTTTTCAGAGTTTAGAAGAATTCAATGCCTTGTTCGATTTTTATTAAAATGTAACTGATAAAAATTCATTCTTCATATTTTTTAAGTGCGGTTATTGCTTAACTAGCTAAAACCCTGTGTGCTTCGCTACAACCCATAAACGATTTGAGATGAAAAGAATTTTTTTCATCAGAAATGCTACTTGCTTCACTGTTTTGTACAACAGAATCCTCATTATCAACATAAATAGTCACGAAGAGTTTACAAATTTCCACTACATCAGTTTTCAAGATATTTTTAAGTAAACATATTCTCTATTTAAGAGGAGCCGTGCTACTTTTCCAATAACTATTATTTTCTATCATCGGCAGAATCAACGGAATTTCAAGTTTGTGTTTGTAGCAGATAGCAAGATATTATAAAAATAAATATTTAATTTTTTTGGGAGGTGACGCACTTTTTGGTCTATTATTGACTCTTTTTTTATAATATTTCTCTTTTTGTAGGCGTTACTGCTTATGAAAAAAAATCAATATTTAGACTATTTTGGCTTGCAAGATATCTTGAAGTAATAGCGTCATGTTCCTTCTAGACCATCAATAATAGTCTGTAATCAAGGCAGCAAGATCGGTACTCTGGTATTATTTTTGAATACAAACAAAAATTTGCACTATATGTGAGAGTAGTAAACATACTACTTGTTAGGCACCACGCCTACTTGTTAAATTCTGAAATTGTTTCCAGAGACAATGCACAATATCAGCAGAGTTATTTCAACACAATATTTCTAGGTTCTCACTATATTATTTTTTCAGATATCTCACAGTAAATATTTTTTCTTTATTGCAGGTTTCACACCCAAAATGTCTAATTCGAACTTTTTTGTAAGACAACGCAAAATATAAAAATCCACAATCACACCAAATTCCTGGTTTATTGCTGAAAGATGTTTCAAAATAAAAAATAATATTTGCTTAATTTACTGAAAACTGTTTTTCGGTAAACAATAGTTTGCTGCGTCCTAACAGTGTT
The DNA here is from genome assembly GCA_949987645.1 of Tachina grossa. Taxonomy (NCBI): domain Eukaryota; kingdom Metazoa; phylum Arthropoda; class Insecta; order Diptera; family Tachinidae; genus Tachina; species Tachina grossa. The sequence continues at coordinate 198,037,474 of OX465274.1, read as the reverse complement.
AGTTTTACTTTTAAAATTATAAACAAAAAGTTTTTGGCAAAAGTAAACAGCAGCCTGCTATAAGTAGAATGAATTTTTTGTGTGAAAAATTTTATGATTTTTGTTTCAAATAGCTTTATAGCTTTATTATATGAATTATTGTTATTTGTTTTATATTTGCTTAATTCACAAAACCTCTTGTATCTCTGTATCGATTGTATTATCATATTAAATACAAGAGTGTAACATTTGTTGTATGAAATTTTCATATAAAAATGAAATACACTATTACACTTTTATTTCATATGTTTTTAAAATGTTGTATTCAAAGAGAGGCTCTCTGAGAGAATTTTTATGTAGCTTGTTCTTCTTTTTTCATTAAAAATACGAAATACATTAATACACAACACAGAGGGTGTTCACAATTGAAAAACCAAAAGTGTATTTGATACACAAATACACGATAAAGATTGTTGTGAATTAAGCAATTATAATGAAAGTGCCACATTAAAAAAGGTAGCAAAATCGGTCCAGCCGCTCTTAATTGATGCGATTACCAACGAACGACGTTTGATTTTTATTTATATAGATAAATAATTGTTTTATAAATACTTTTTTTTTATTTAAAAGCGTTTCTATTGAGTTGAGAAATGTGTTTTTAAGTAAATACAAAATTTTATGTGCATATTGCACATCCCGCTTTCTAAAAGATATTTATCTTGCAATCCCGCTTTTTGGCTGTATTTTCTTCCAAATCCCGCTTTTTGATCGGCTATGTCCCGCTTTTTGCAAAACCCATCTGGTCACGTTAGCCATGGAAGATCATTAAGGCGGTCGTAGAAACTATAATTACACCCAGAAAAAATATTGGTTGGAAAACGGTTAGTCCAATCAAATATCATTTGCATTAACTATATTTCAGTTCACGCTATCAATTTTCTGTTAATCCAAAAACCAATCCATATTCATTGCCATAAGGGCATAATTGTAACAAAAATATGATTGTTACAATACTTAAATTGATTGCATCAACCGATCCTATGCTTTTGTCATGTGACTAATTAACTGATTGGTTAACCCAAACCGAATAAAATATTACAAATTGGATTTTACTACCAACTTTTGGTATTAGCAACTAAAAAATTGTCGTTCTATATTAAAATTAAAATAAAAACTTTCAATCAGTTGCTGCAACTAACTAGAGGTTGAATTTACTATCATAGTTTATAGCAGCAAATTAAAAAATTAACTTTTGTGACTTTGAAAGATATTATGATTTGTGAATTCTCAAATGGTTTTTGAAAGTCTGTGCATAAGATAAAAGGTTTGAGGCTTTTCAAAATGTGTGGAAATAGGAAATAAATTTCAACTAAAAAAAAACTTATGACAATATGTTAAATAATAAATTTCTTAAATTGTGTATTTTTATTTGCGTTTATTGTTTATTTTTATTTCAGCAAGGAAGGCCAATTTTTCTTTTAGAGGTACCAATTATAATATTGTTTTTATTATATTAACCAAATTTTCGGTAGCAAGAATAACATTTATTTCAAATTCCATACTATCAACAAATTTGTTCTGTTACTGCAACTATTGGGTTGAGGGTTATAATTAAAATATAGTGGTACCACAAGAAAACTTCACTCGCTATAGCAGAATTCTATGATAGTTGCTGCATCCGCCAAAATTCAATTGGCTACAAGTTCGGTTGTCACAACGAATCTGTTTTCTCTGTGTAGAGAGACCTGGCATGACCGATTAATAAAATAGATTTTTTTGAGGTAAGAAGTATTAGGCGGCATCCTTCTGTAGAGCTGAAAACATGGGATATTGGCCATAGCTGCGATCCCATAAGGGATTGGGTCAACTTAGTTGCCCATCTTTTCAACCTTACCTAATCTAATGGAAACAAAATTTATTCGTTTAATCTTAGCCAGACTCAGTCAAATCAACATTACAGTTTTTCTGGCATGCATTATTGTCTATGCTTTCATCGATATTTTTAGCATTAATTTTTCGGTGAAATAAAATAACTAATAAAGAGGCCATTACATGACTGAAGGTGATGTGCGTACATAATACCAGAGGCGCTATGAATGTTCACAAAAATGCATAATAACAGAGTTGCAATTTAATGTTTCACTACCATTTCTCTCTTCGCTATCCTTTTACCGAAGAAAATATCACACGTACACGCATGTACATACATATATGTTGGTAGGCATATTAATTGCCTGAGTATAACTTCTCTCAGGACCAATTTCACCAATTCTGTTTAAATATCAATCCATTGAAAAAAATAAAATAAAATAAAATAAAATAAAATAAAATAAAATAAAATAAAATAAAATAAAATAAAATGTGTGAAAAACAACTTTTAAATATGAATTGATATTTTAATAGAGTTAGGAAAATTGGCTCTGAAACAGAAAAAAATATAAACAAGATATTCGAGAATTTGATGGAAATCGAATTTTAAAATAAAACAGAGACAAGTTTTGATAAACTCCATTTTTTATTTGGGATATATATTGGTCCAGGAGTTTCGCTTATACTATAACAAATCTAAAGGATATACGTAAAGACGTTAATTTATTCTAGGTGCCTTTTTTATAAAGACAAGTAACACTCAAGCAATGAATGCCTACTACTATTACTAGGTGTTACCTTCTTTAAGGAAAGGGATAGTGTGTGAAAAGACGGGTGGTGAAGGAAGAGACAGAAGAAAACTTCATTATTTTACAACTCTCCATATTTGCACGTTTTTAATTATGCTGCGTTACAGCGCCTCTGATGTCAACTAGCCCTAATAAAGACCACTGTTGCTGCTAATAAAAACAAAATCATTTTTTTGATATTTTTAATAATATTTTCTTTTATTATTAATATTTTTTTATATTTTCATTTAAGTGTTAATTTTTTATAGCTTAAATCTTTCACGTTTTATTTTTATAATTAATTTATTACAATTTTTGAAAGTTTTTTTAAGATTAAGATTGTTTTATTTTATTCATTATTATTTATCATATACTTCGCAATTATTTTACACATTAAGCAATTAATGACTTATTTTATAAATTAATTAATTTGGTAATGATAAACGTTAAGCTTATGGGTGTGTTTTTTTTTATAATAATTTTAATACAGAATATTACTATAAAATAATTCATATAAATGTACACTCACATACAATTAATTTAAAATTAGTTTTTTATTTAAGTTTAAGTTTTCTTGACCTTCAAGTGTTCGTGACTGTTAAATATAATTTTTTGTTTGTATATCTTTCTGGGAGACGAGTAGTTTTATTTACTTATTTATTAATTTTAATTTAAAAGTTTTTTCTCTTATGCTCCATAAAAAATATTGCTAAACTCCCGGTCACTCAATCGGTTACTCATTCGTTCCTTTAATTATTAAATTTTTATATTAGCCCAATTCTTAATATTCCTAGAGAAATAACTTCTAAGGAATTAATTTTTCGCTAGAATAAAATCTAACTATTCTAAACAGACAGCGAAAAAAAAAATTAAAAAGGGAAAAAGAATTTCGTGTTATCGAAGTCAGCTGTTTTACTTTTAGATAATAATCTGCAAATTTGAAAATCATTTCTTTAAAATAGGAAATCAAATAATATGAAGAAATTCTCTAGAAATTATTATTCAGAAACAGGCTGATCTTAAATTTTTTACATATTATTTTATTAAGGTTTACATTTCGTTTTTTTTTGGTGCTAATAAAAAAACTATTTTATTTATATTGTATAATTTAAATACTAGAGAACAATTTTTTTTAATTTTTTATATTGCATTTTAAACTTTGTGTACATATTTTAATTTCTAAATAATATTGATATATTTACAAATTCTTAATTATTCATTTATATTAAATATATTTGCGTATACTTTTATTTTTGTCATAAATTAAATAAAAAAAATCACATAACAAAAACTAATATTTTTGTCGCTTAACCTAAAATTGGAAAAAAAAGAGCTCTACCGAAAAATTTTGTTTCCATGCTGAATTGTGAAGGTTGGATTTTTTTAATCACATAATTTTTTTCAATTATTTCTTTGCTCTTCTCTTAAATTGGTTCTGTTTTGAAATGAAAAATGATTATTTTTGTTTCTATTCTAGAATTTTAAATTAATTCGTATACATTTTTTACTATTCATTTATTTTTTTTTCTCATTAAGGCGCACTGTACATTTAAAAATATTTTCAAGTTTTAAGCTTATATTACATTTAAAAATTACTTTTAATTTATGTTTAAATAAAGTCGTATACATTTGGTTGTTTTTTTTTAATGTTTTTTGTTTTTTTGTTTTGAAAAAGCTTTTAGGTACTTTTAATTATACATATATTTATATAAATAATGTATCTGTAAATAGATTTATTTTGTTAAATAAAATTTTATTAAATTTAGCATTTACAATTACGTATATCGTTTAAGTTTATTTCGTAATAAAGTGGGCTCATGCATCATTCCACCCACTATTTACAAATAAATTCAGTTCAAGGAGCCGCTTTAACAGAATAAAGTAAATTGTAACTGAAAAAAAACAAATTATGTAAGAAAACAAATGAAAATTCACGAAAATTGCATTAGAGGTAGCCTGTCTGATAACTGTGGTAAGCTAAAGAGAAAAGTGCCAATAATTTTTCATGCTCATCAAGACCTAAGTAATGAGACATTTAGTAAATGTTTTCACATTATCCACCAAAAAAAAAATGTGTTAACAATATCATATTGTAAAATAAAGAACATAATATACCATTGGGGCCTGCGTAAACAGTCTTGAAATGTAAAGATGTCTTGTTTGTTTAAATGTAATCTCATTGCATGTATTATACTAAACCACCCTGCAGTCAGACTGGGACCAAATGTGTTTATGTCAACACTAAAATTCCAGTAGTAGTTACATTGTCTACAATTTATCTTCTATTCGTGAGTATAAAAGAAATAAAGAAAACAGATGTGGCGTATTTCTGGTGGATTTCGCAACAACCTGTCAATATAAATAAATTTGTATGTACGTAAGGTATAGAAATGTACCAGTAAATGTCTGGTTGGTATGTGTCCATGTTGCCATAGGAACTACGTAGTCAGTACCTAGTTAATTGTTTTAGTGTCACTAGTAGATTTTCAATCACAAGCACATGCTAAATGTCTATATCATAAAGTAATGTATGGGGAATAATTGTAGAGTAGTACTGCCCTCTAGTCAGCCTAGAACCATATGTCTCTATGTCAATACTCTTTCTCCAGCGACAATTGCACTTGGTAAAATGTCGACAACTTTCCTTTTATGTGCGAGTAGAGATACGTTAGAGACAACAGTTCTAGGGTATTTCTGGTGATATTGGCAATGAACGCGTCAATAGTTTGTTTTTCTTTTTTTTATTATGCTATGCAATAATATTAAATAAATATATGTAGACGAGGGTCACTAAAATGTACTAGTGAAACTTTGGTTCAAATATCTCCTCTCGTAAAAAAACGACCTCAATAGTGCTAAAGTCTAGATTTTCAATGACAACCCTATGGATATATGTCAATAGGCGATTACATTGGCTGGGGTACACCTAGTCAGTAGCACTATTGACAATGTCACTAGAAAATTAATTTTACTATTGACAACGAGCGAGGAAATATCGATATTATAGACTAGAGCTCCCAAAATTTACTAGTGAATCTCCGATGAGAATGTCTCCATGTTGTCCCAAAAGAACTACTTAGTCAGTAGTGCTACAGTCTAGTGGTGGATTTTCAATGACAAGCTAATGTTAAATGTCAATAGATAATACCATTAAACGGGGTATACCTGGTCAATAGTACTACTGACAAAGTCACTAGTAAATTACCACAATTTCACTATTCGCACTTTCTGCAGGGTGGTGACAAAATCAAAAGCGACTCAGTAAATTTTCACTATCGACATTTCCTTCATGGCAATTATAAATGCTGTCGTAATATAATAAGCGAAGCAATGTAAAGAAGCTTTGATGCAGCCTTGATGCAGCCATATACATATCGCTCATTTGCTTCAATAGTGGCATAACTCAAAAAATGAGTTTTTTGAGTTAATAATGCAGAAAGATGCGGCATTTTGTATTTTATCTTGTGTAAAAATTTCATATAAATAGCTTGTACCATCACCTCCTGAGAGAAGAATTTTTTTTCATTTCTCCATTGAGTTGTATGCAAAATAAAAACCTAAAACGCGTTTTCTGCAAAACTGGTTTTTTGAGTTGTGCCACTATTGAAGTAAATGAGCGATATAATGGCATCCTGACCTTCAACAGGAATAATTTACGGCTTGTTACTGGTTTTCTGTATGGTCACTTTGGACTGATATATCCTCTGTGGAAAAGTAACCAAGTTGGTTCACCTTTGTGTCGCTTGTGCTTATTAGATGACGCGACGACGACACATATTCTTTGTGAGTGTATCGTATTGTGTGACAGTAGAAGGCGTGTTTTTCATTCTAAGTTTTTGTGTTCAGATGATGTTAGGCGGGCTTCTCACGCTAATTAAGCTATTATGTTCGTGTTTAAGGCAGGTTTTTTTAAAGCAAGCGCACACAACTAATGTCAATGCATGTGTGGGTTTTTATGAAAAAGAGTATACACACAACGTGTGTTCATATGCGCCCATGAGTGTGAATAAGCAAGCATCACAAATACTTTCGTCACGAAATATCCTCTTCTTTACTTCTATACCTGCATTAACTGAAACAAATACCTTGCAGACAATGTTTTTCAACATTTGTTTTAGAAGACCTCGCTGTAGTAAAGCATTTAAAATATCATTCATGTCTTGAAAGTTTTTATAAATGGTCTTTTGCAGGGGTATAATACACAAGCGCTCAAACATACAAGAGAATGTTGAAATAAACATTCAGAACACAACCACAACTACTATGTTATAATTTCTGCTTGTTAAGAAATATACATACATATGTACAAGCACAGAAACTAATAAGCCAATACAGATGCCACAGTCGAACAACAACTACTACTAGAATTATTTACCAATGTTGTTATACTATCATTTTTATATACAAAAAATCATCAGAAGGTTATTCTACCATGAACTATTAATGATGTGTTCCGAAGCTAGGCTGAAAAAGCTATGACTTTTTAGATGTTTCTAGTAATCCTCTGGAATGCTTATGCTACGTATAAAAAGAGCAATATGTCAGGTAATTAGTCAGCATTGGAAACTAAAGAAAACAGCGAAGCTAACATCATGGTATTTCGGGAATGAATAATTTTACATTGTGTGCTTAACATCACTTAAATCAGTGTTGATAAAGCTTTTAATTTGATAATAATTTCACTATTTCTATTTTACTTTCTATCTATAATTTAGTAAATTTTTAATTCACCAGTAACAAGGAAATTTTGCGCCCTTAATTATGTAAGTGGTCTAAGTCACACGCAGAAAATAATATCATCGAAATGCAACCAACAAAACAAATTGTTAAAAATTAACAGTCATCATTATTGATATAACAAATTTAAAATTTTGTAGTCAATTGTTACAAATTACTCAACAAAATTATTTGTTAAATTATATAATAATATAATCTGCACATGTAGAAGAAACAAGAAATCATATTTTGTGTATATTCATCATTTGCGTATTTAATAAAGTGCTGCTCTTTAGCTGAGAGGTAAGTGAGTCAGTTTGTTAGTGTTGATGTTGCCGGTTCAACTCCGCCCAAAGACGTTTAATGTTTTTTCGCAGACAAGCAAAAAATCGTTTCGAAGATTGTGATTGTGTATAAAAAGCATTGTTAATATAACAATTATGATACAGAAATTCAACAATTCACATTGTTAATATGACAATAACTTTAATTGAAATAACTTTGAAATCTAACAAAAATAAATGTCAAAAAAAAAAATTAAATTCAACAAATTATTTGCTGATATATTTAATTGAAAATATTTTTAAGATTTTCCTTCAACTTACAATTTCGTTAATTGTATTTACAAAAATCGTTGTAGGTTCAAAATCAATTAATTATTTAATTGATATAACAAAAAAATTAATTGTATTTACAAATAATTTTTTTCAGTGTATGCATTTTTGCTTCAAAATATCAAATTAATCTTTAACAAACTTCAACAAATCCTTAAGCCCTTATGACACTTCATTTTTTCTTCATTGATTTGATATTGAATTGATTGAAAGGAACAATAAATCTTAGAAAGAACAAAGTATATAAAACGGAAACAAAAGTTTTAAATGTTGTAAAATTTTCGTAATTAGAAATCGCTAGTATTAAGACAAAACAAACTAAAAATCGCTATGTTTGACCATAAACTGCTAATTAACCGACACTTTTATGTTTCAAGCTTCAAATGTCAATTTTAAGTTAAAATATTTTGAATTTTTTTTGACATATCTTTATTTGTTATCGATAACTTTAGTCAAGTTGTTGACATTATTTCATTTTTATAATATAGCTGAACGCGTTGCACCTGTTGAATTGTCCTATTACAATATGGTTGCACTTTTCTTTAAAAGTTAATAAATGAAAGAAAAATCCTCACAAAAACATCAATGTGAAAAAAGGCCAAGTTCTTATCAAAAATTTCGGCCATCAAAAGCAGTGAGATATAAATTTTGACCAAGTTCTTGTTTGGTACAATACCTATCACTGAAATATGCTATGAATTATATAAATTTGTAATCGTAAGGGTGTCATATAATTTCTTGATAATGTGCTAACTTGACAACATTTTTACCGATATAAAGAAATGAACATTATTCTCTCTTTTTTTAGAAGGGTAAAAATATTGCCAAGTTAGCCGATTATCTAAAAATTATATGACACCCTTACGATTACAAATTTATATAATTCATAGCATATTTCAGTGATAGGTATTGTACCTAACAAGAACTTGGTCAAAATTTATATCTCACTGCTTTTGATGGCCGAAATTTTTGATAGGAACTTGGCCTTTTTTTACATTGATGTTTTTGTGAGGATCTGACTACTTTTTGAAAAATTTTCTATGTTAACACTTTTTAAACTTAAGGTTTCTGAGGTGTTTTATTTCTATTCATGATCACTGTGACATTTAACAATGGTATAGTTACATAAAATAATGGGTTAGAGCATGATGAGTGTTGGATTGTACACCTTAAAAATGAATTATTTTGCTATTACAACGGATCGCCAGTGTGTACGCAATTTGTTAAGAGTCGTCTAAAAAGAAATATGTAAAATACAGCGTCAATTCTAGTGGGAGTGATCCCGCCTATTTTCTCAATATATCTACATATTAAAGTCTGCTAGCCGAAGTACATAATTCAAAAGGATATGCCCAATGTGCATACAAAGTTTCAATAGGGTGGATGGTGCTTTAATTTTTGGATTTTCCGACTGAGTAAATTAATTAGGACTATTTGTCTACAAAATGTCAGCTTTCTACAGTATAATATTATGGGCCTGGCCCCGCCGACTTTTATATCTGTTAGTGCTTATGATTCATGCAAAGTTTTGTATGAAAAAGCTATTAAGAAATACATGAGTAATAGACTAAAAACTGCTAAGTCGAAGTATATGAAAGAAAAAGCTACGATTTATGGGTGTAGTCACGTCCACTTTTCAAAACAGGAAATTTTTACTTTGGATAAGTGCAATGTGTATGAAAAGTTTCAATAAAATTGAACTTAATTTTGAGTTAACAGTGCTTGTTCCCAACCCTTGATTGAAACTTCTGATCTAGATTAATTTTTGTACCAAATTTTAGCACTGTACTGTGAATTGAAGTTTTAGCAGATAAAACTTCTTGGTTTTAAGATTTTTCCATTGATTTACTCATCTACACTTGCTTGTGTATAAAATTTCAGCTCTTTAGCGTGAATTTTACCTTATAATTTTATGAGCATTACCCCTCCCACTATTTTAAACTCACAATATTGTTGTGAGCCGCGCTTATAATTCATACTAATTTTCTTCTAAAATATGCTAGACCGAAGTAGATTAAACACAAGGCTAAAATTTTATGGGAGTGATCACGCCCACTTTTTTAGGTTATAGTTTAAAGTATTGTATACGTGTTATGGAAAGTTTCACTAAAATGGCTTAAGTTAAAAGCTGTATATTAACAGCCTTATATATTTAACTTATTAAAGCTTTATAAAGGGGTTTTAAGACAAATTTTCATAAAAAAATTTTCTTAAAAAGTCTTAATAAGTTTTATAAATAAGGCTGTAAGTTTTCAGGTTCAAACAATAGTAGCGTGGCCCCGCCCATTCTGGTAAAATTTTTTTGTTTTTCAGATTTCTCTAGTTCGTTTCTCACCTAGACCTACTTGTGTATCAAATTTCAGCTCATAAAAGCAATTTTTAATTTTTAGTGCTTATGGGCGCAGCTCCGCCCCTCTGACTAAAATTTCCGGGGTTTCAGGGTTTTCTTGTTGTTTTCTCCCCTATACCTATTCGCGTATCAAATTTCAGCTCCTTAGCACAACTTTTCATTTATAATTTTAATGGGCATAACCCCGCCCACTTTTCCAAACTTAAGAGTTTTTTTCGGTCACTGTTAATTATTCCTGTCAAGTTTCGTTGCAAACGGATAATAATACATACAGAAATAGTATATCTAAATATGCTGAGCCGTAGTACACGTATACAATACGTATACAATGAGGTTGAAATTGTATGGACGTGTCAACGCCCACTTTTTTAATGAAAAATTTTTAGGCTTGTCTTATCGCAGCATGTGTGCCGAATTTCAATAAAATAGCTTCCTTTAAGCGCCTTAGATTTGCTTTTTTAATTCTGACCTTTATGGGCGTAGCCGCGCCTTCCTGGCCAAAATTTTCTGGTTTTAAAACTTTTTTAGTTTATTGCTCACCTAGACCTAGATCTGTAGCAAATTTCAGCTCACTAGCACAGATTTGAATTTTTATGGGCGTAGCCACGCCCCCCTTATTTAAAATTTTTAGGTTTTCAGATTTTTTCTGGTTCATTGCTCACCTATATATACTCGTGTACCAAATCTTAGCTATCTAGCTATAGCGGAAGTGCTTCATCAATTTGATGAGTGATCAGTGAGTCAGTGAGTATGTCTTAAAATATGCACTTTTTGCACATCCATATCTCCGGAACTTTCAAGCTTCGCATATAAGGTTATATGAATTTATTCTAATTATGGTTTAAATTTCATAATTTTATGATCGCGGGGAAAAAGGTTTGGGGGGGGCGGTAAAAACAGCTCGAATTGCTTCCTGTAAATATACACACTGCGTGCATTGGCCGGAACTTGGCTTGGCGTACTACCATGCGCCTAGATGAAGTTTCATATGGGATTTACTAATACGAGTATTATAAATGTGAAAGTGAGTTTGTTTGTTTGTTACACTTTCATGCTCAAACCACTAAACCGATTTTGAAAGTTTTTTTCATCCATAGAAAGCTACATTACCAGCGTCAAACATAGGTAATTTTTTATCCGGTTAGGAACCGGTTTTCTTAAATTTGACACGGATTTTAAAACCACTAAACCGATTTTGAAAATTCTTTCCCCAATAGAAAGCTACTTTACCAGCGGCAAATATTGCTTATCTTTTATCCGGTTCTTAACCGGTTTTCTTATATTTAGTTTTGTTTTTAAATTTTTTTATCGGTTTTTTAATTTTTTTAACATTATCAGTGAGTAACAATTAACAGAACATTCATAAATTTTAAGTATAGATTCCAAAATGTCAGATCAACGCGAGGCGAGCTGCGGGTAAAAACTAGTATTTAATAAATATTAAATAAACTTATTTTAATCGGGACAACTACAACTCTTAATTGAAATGCTGCATAATATAAACATATTTTTTTGATTTTCTCCAAGGTAATCTGCGAGATATATCTACCAAAGAAATGTATGACTTAGACCACTTTCATAATTAAGGCCACATTTCTATCCATTTAACTAAAATTATAAATAGTGGCTCTTGTTTTGAGGTATTTATGAAATTAACTTCATTATTTGGCAACTTGTATGTCAAAAAAGGAGCATTCAAATTAGTTAATAAAATATTGAAATGGCAAAGTAAATACTAATCCTTTCTTTATGATTTTAAAGCAATGCCATCGAAAGAAATGTGTTCGTGTATAAAGCTGGGGTCACACCATTGGCACAATGCACAGTAGGTCAAATGATCACTTTTTCTGTGCAAAAGTAATAAAAACAAAATTGACATTTTACTTTTTTTTTCGTTGTTTTTAATTGTCAACACTTTAAAATAAAGACACGTTATTTTAATTTTCTGAAAATATTAAGCACTATCGCATATTTTTGCATCTAAGTCAATAGATTTAAGTTATTCTGAAAATAAACTTGTGAGTTCAGTAGAAATCGGTGAACTTTAAATGCTATTTTCTCGAATTGCGTTGGCATCAACTCATTGCTGTGAAATGGAAAATAAAGCGACAAGTAATTATTCATGTTTTTTATAAAAAGTGTTTCAAATTTATATCGCTATGCTTTAAAATAACTCATTATAATGAGCTATAGCTTAAACGGTATAATTTATCATAAGCACAGACTTTATGTGGGCCCTCAAAACTTTTGACCCCATTTGACCCCTTTCAAATTTAAAGTATAAATTAAGTAATAATCAATGAGTTATTTGCAATTTATTTCAAAGTGCAATTTTTTGCGTTTTGCGAGTAATGCCTCTTTTTAGTAGGTAACATTTGTATGAAAATAACTGAACTCTTGATGAAATTAATGAAAAAAAGAGGATTTTTTGAATTTAAATCTACCAAATAAACTAGATATAAGCAATTAGCTAATGTTTTGTTAAAATTAAAATATTTTAATGCATATATCGACTGTTGTTATTAAAGGATTAATTTCTGGTCTTTAATGGGTTAAATTTAATTTTGAAGACATTTTCTCAGAATTTGCATTAAATACCATGATTTTGCAAGCGAATTTAATTTCGCACAGAAAAAGTGGTGATTTGACCTATAGTGCAATGTACCAATTTTCACTGGCTCACTGAAATAAATTCATAGGTAACAAAGTAAATTTGCCTTATTACTCAACTAATTGAAATATAATTACACAACTGCACCACACTGCATTAGTAATAAGGCCATATAGACTTATTCAAGAATTACTTAAGTAATAATGTTATTTTGGCTTATTACTTATGACTCTATCGCAGTGAGCCGACGAAAATTGGTACATTGTGCCAATCGTGCGACCCCAGCTTAAGTATATATTTGTATAAGATTGAAGTTCGACACTCTGGTGCCACTTTGGCAACTATGACGGATTGAAGTGATTGCTATTTATTCGGTGCAAACGTAGAATTTTCACCTTATAATGCTTTAATCATTATGTAAGAATACTAATTCGAAGATTTGATTATCAAATTAAGGTTCACAAAATTCCCAAAATAATTCTGAATTATACAAAGAAAGCGACAATACGCTGCTTTTCGTAATAATCATAATTTGCCAGTTTTGTTTTCGGAAACAGCAAAGCAAATACCGTCACCATAAAGTCTCTGCGCTATTAACCGACTGACAACCGATATTTATGGTATATTTTATATCTTTAGTTTTTGTCCAAAGGCTATAAGAAGCGATCTTAGGTTATTGGTAGCTTGTACCGACTAAATAAAGAAAAAAATTAAAATTAATCAAATTCAGCCAAGCCCAACACTGATCGTTTATGCAATCCAAATTGATTTTTCTCATGAAAATTGTCCTATCCAAGTAAAAGTCTTTAAATTTGGTACACATATTTTCTAGAAGAAAAAAAAAGATACGTACCGGATTTCATTAAAATCGGCCACGCCCACTGCTCACCGTCCATGCAAACCAAATTTTTTTCGTATAAACTTTTCGCTATCCAAGCAGACGTTGTCAAATTTGATACATACACTTCCTGGAATAAAAAATACGCACGGCGCATGGCCACGTCCACAACCAATAAGAATATAACATAGATAAGAATGTTTCTTAATACACAGAAAAAACTAAATTTCATTTTCAGTAACCAAATTCGTTGAATCAGTAAATATTTTATTTGAATGCGGTCCTACAAATAATTTTGTAAATTCTGTAAAAATTTAAATTAATCATAGTTCGGCTGATAAAAATGTTATTTCAGTGTCTTGGTGTTTATCTTGCTTGTTGATAGGAACAACGTGCTGTTGTGCGGTTGTTGTTGTTTATTTTGTTTGATCGTGTTGTATACATGTAAATGCCGAAAAGTAGCCGACAAACGCCGTGGCCGCCTGTTTCTTCTCTACATAGTTTTTTGGTACAAATTAATTTAGTCGAACAATACAGAATATTTACTGAAACTAAGTTTGATTTCAAACAAATATTTGTTTAAAAATTTTTTGGGAATAATTTTTTCTGTGTACATATATTTTTTAAAGTTCGACAAACAACTTTATTCTTAGTTCACCTGTCATTTATTTGACTACATATTCATATGCCAAATTCTGTTTGGATGGTTCATTTCTTAAGCTGGTTTTAAAATGGTACGAGTATGATGAAAGCATATGAAAAATGTGAGTGTTTAACAAAACTTTATTGATTTTCGGAATTTTCTGAGAATTACTTTTTTAATCGAAATAACACTAGTACATTCCCACTTTTAATTTTATTGAAAGAACAGCTTAGGTGAAATGAGGTTACATAATTTTTGCCATTGAAAAGCAAAAGTAGATACCCACCAAAAAAATTAGACATTACCATCAGAACTACTTGCCATACTTTTCTGACTGCCAAATTTCATTACTCGCTTACAAATCACATTATATAAAATTTAAAAAAATATGTAGAAGTTGATTTACGAGAAAAATAGTTCTTTTAGTCTTCTTCTTAATAGTTCTAAAGAGTCGATTATTTTAGTATCACGCCTTGTTAAAATCATTAAGTTGGTAATCCAGTAGGGAAGAGCTTCCACCAAAAATTCTTAGCTCCAAACCCAATTACCTTTTTTGAAATTTTTTGCTGGATAAATTTTTAGCTGCTTATAGAATTGGTGTACTTTATTAATAAAATTTTCACAAAACTGTTTTCTTTTACCATTGCTACCATTTTAGAAATGCTATAGTTTTCAAAGATATTAAACTCAAAATAAATTACCAATAAAATTTTTAAAATATTTACCACGGAATTGTATGGTTAGCACCCTAGCAGAGATTTTACGTAAATTCAACGATTTCAATAATAAAATCTGTAGCAATAAGGAAAAAGTACTTAAGTCATATTTTACTGTTTTGCAGGAGAACACTTTTACGCGTTCAAGTCGATTTCCAGAAATTTATTTCTTTTACAATTAAAGACTGGTACGCAGTTCACACGGAATTTCAGGTTCTCATACAAACTGAAGGGTGTCCCAACAAGAACGCAAGATTTAAATTTGGCGCCATTCGAAGTGTCATTGTTTGACATTTGAATAATTGTTATTGTTTGATAGTAGAAGGTACGAGGTTAGTAAAAATGGAGCGCTACACGAATGAACAACGCATTCTCATTGTTAAATTGTTTTACCAAAATTGTGAAAGTTTTGCGGCTACAGTTCGCAAATTTGCGATCAATTTGAGGTCACAATAATACTCCAAAAGAGTCAACTGTAAAGAGATTAATGGATAAATTTGCCGAAACTGGGTCTGTTAGCAATGTAAAGACAACAACGCGCCTTCGATCAGGTCGATCGACCGAAAATGTCGCAGCTGTACGTGATGATGTCGCTCAAACGCAGGTCAAGCGCAAACAGTCAATGGTGTTCGGTATCGTGAAATGATAACCAGTTTTTTCGTGCCTAGAATTGAAGAAATGAATGTGGAGGGCATATGGTTTCAACAAGACGGCGCCACATGTCATACAGCCAGAGAAACAATTCAATTGCTACATCAGTCATTTCCCGGTCGTGTTATTTCGGGTTTTGGAGACCAGAATTGGCCGCCTACATCGTGCGATTTAACACAATTAGACTTTTTTCTTTGGGGTTTTTTCAATTCGATGGTTTACGCGAATAAGCCGACGACGACTAAAGCCTTAAACGAGGAAATTGGACGCTGCATTAATGAAATACCGCAGCATTTATGCAAAACGGCCGTTGAAAATTTCATTAAAAGATCGCGTGTGTGCCAGCAAAGCAGCGGCGGCCATCTGCCCGATTTGTTCTTCCACACATAACCTCATTTTGTCTACTTTACGATATAATAAAGTTTCACGATTTTTTTTAAATATCTGTGTTTTATTTAAAATTTAAATCTTGCGTTCTTGTTGGGACATCCTTTATATGTAAAAAAAAATACGGAAATTCAGGTCGGTAAATTTCATAAAGAATTTTCCATTTGCTAGTACGGACTTTCAAAGGAGGAGTACACGGAATTTTTAAATTCATTGCCTATTTTAGGGATGTTATAAATATATGTGGAGACTTTTTTCCATCAACTGAAACCAAAATTAATGTTCAAACAATTGTTTTGTCACGGAATTTTTGACATTTCTAATTTTCATCAATTTGTGATTAATTTTTATTGTTTTTATGTGTTTTAAATTGAAAAATAAATGCATTTGTGTGTATGCAAACATAATTCTCCACAAAAGCCTTCACAATTATTTTTCCGTGTAGAAATAATTGTAAATCTACAAACGTGAAATTCCGTAAGAATTCCCTACCGGGCTTAAATTGGGAAATTCTCTGTTAACATATATTTTTTTTAAGCAAACATCGTTCTTCATAAATACTATAAGGCCGGGTTAACATCTGTGTGCCATGTGCCACACAAGCGTAAAAAAGCGTAACCAACTAATTACTAATGAAAAACTTTTTGATTCTGACATGTACATATTTATTAAGTTAAATAGTTTCATACATAACTACTAGACAATTTTATAGAGTCCAACATGATTGGAAATTGCTTAAATCAATAAATATATGTCTGAATCAAACAATTTTTCATTAGTAATTAGTTGGTTACGCTTTTTTTGGGCAAATGACACACAAGAAATGCCAGATGTTAACTCAGCCTAAGTAAAACATTTAAGTTAAAATATACCAAAGTATAACTTTTATTAAGCTATTATTCCAAATGAGATTAGAAGTCTAAAAAAGATAAGTCGAAATTCATAGTGCTATAACTTCTTGAAAAATCGCATAAATTATAAAGATTTTGACGAGCTTTACTTTCGAATATGCAGATTACAGAGGTACCATTAACTCAAAATCAGCTTATCTCGACTTAAGCACTTTTTCCTTTTTGCCATAGGTGTTATATTTAGAGATTTCTCTGTGCAACTGCATCATTCGATTTTTATAATTGAAAAAAAAACAGAGTTTTTAACTGTGCAACGCATTGTGACATTTGTCCTCCCTCATGTCCCTTCATAAAATGTTATATTTGCATAAATGGTTATGGATAAAACTTAAAAAATAAAATAAAAATGTGCTCTTAAGCCATTTTAATACATACATTAAATCGAAATTACCTATCTACTGTAGATATTGTGCCCGAAATGGTACATTTCGTAGGTCGGGTATATGATATGAATAACTTCACTAGATTTTGCCAAGTATAGAAGCAATGGGCCCTATTATGAGCTGATTTTGAGGTTAACTCTACGCTGGCTACCAACTACGGAATACAGCATGTCATATACGAGTTTCTATTTTCCATATGCATCGATTTTTTCTCAAACAGAATTTGTGCTGTTATCGATGTTTTCCGTTTTTCTAAAATGTATATATTTTTACTGACTTCCGCTTTTGCTATTTTTATGACATTACTATACATTCAAGGCTGTCATAGCTATGGTACTTTCTGTTGTTGTCATGAAATCACATTGCTTTTATATAACCTCTATTAACAGTGTTTCTTAATTACCCATACTAGGCCCGGTCCCACGTGACCCGTATAGAAGAGATTCAACGCAGCAATCTATTCTAAGCTTTTGTTCTTTCTTTATGGTTCGGCAATATTAAAACGACAATCAAAATATATACTTCCGGTACAAATATAAATAAATATCGAAAATCTCTCTTAGTTGCATATCTGCAGTTAGTGTTGTTTTCAAAAGTTTACCTAATGTATTGTAACAGTTGACTTTTGTAAGTAAAAATTATTAATAAATAAATCCGACATAAGCTGAGCCGCAGCCAGTAAAATATCTGAGTAAGAGAAGGGTTGAGCTTCTTTTTAATTTTACTAAAATTTGAGTAAATTAATACAATGGCAATTGAAATTTGAACTTTACATAAATTTTAGCAGTTTTCATTGAACATTCTCAGATGTATGTATATAATGTTACACTCAGGGAAAAGCTGCAACTTATAAATAAGAACTCTTCTCATATTAATCTAATAATTTTCATTATACCTAGTAGTTTCATAATTATACCGTGTTCACACTTATGGTTTTAAACGTGTTTAACGCCTCATTACTGTTTAAGAGCTTAAACACGACGATTTTGAGATGTTTTACCATACATTGACTTGTTTTGTTAAACATCTCAAATAAAGTGTTTAAGATTTAAACACTTCCTTAAACACAATAATGGAGTATGTTCAGTCCGTTTTTTGATAACTCTGGCAACTTTGTGTTGTTATTAAATGGCTTCACGTCAAAAATTATTTGGTAAACAAGTAATTAGTTACAGAATACTAAAATATTTAGAAGAACAATTGTGGTTTGAAAATAATTAACCAATAAAAAAGCATAATTGTTCGTAATTTCTTACAAATACAAAAATTCATTGACAAAACGTCAACCTTAAACATCTCAAATGTAATGTGAACGGTTGTGTTTAGTTTTTTAAAACACTTGCCTTAAACATGTTTCAGACCATAAGTGTGAACATGATATTACTGACACAGTTTAAATCGCCCCCACTCTTAGAAATGCACTGAACGTACTCCATTTACTTTGACAGTTTCCTTACAACTGATATCTATACTTCGTTTTCGTGTTAAAAGTTTTTGGCGTTTGTTACCTATAATTATGGAATGGGGAGATATTGAAAACCGTATCGTGGTAATTGGATTAAAAAAATATGGAATGAAAACTGGAGACATATATCGAATGTTGCAGCCGCTCGGGGTAAGTCGCAGCTTTGTCTATCGTGCTGTGAAACTGTTTGAGGATACCGGCGGAGTAGCAGACCGTCCGAGATCTGGCCGTCCGCGTTGTGTGCGAACTCCTAGAGCCGTCAAAGCTGTAAACAATAGAATTTATAGAAATCCGCTCCGAAAGCAGCAAATATTGTCGCGGGAGATGAATATATCAAAGATATCCATTTCTCGCTTTATTAAATATGATTTGGAACTTCGGGGTTATAAAAGACATACAGGGCATCTACTTACCGCGGCACTGAAGCAGAAAGGCAAGCAAAAATCAAAAGCATTGATTCGCCAGTACGCAAATAGTGGCCACAGAAAAATTCTCTTTACCGATGAACAAATTTTTACTGTGGAGGAGTATTTCAACAAACAAAATGATAGAGTCTATGCTCAGTCGTCTTTACAAGCAAATGAATTGGTTCCGAGAGTTCAGAGAGGTCACCGTCCTGCTTCTGTAATGGTATGGTGGGGAGTCTATTATAATGGGGTCACCAAGCTCCATTTCAGCGAAAAAGGTGTTAAAACATCGGCAAAGGTGTACCAATCTGATGTTTTGGAAAAGGTTGTGAATCCATTAAATAGCGCTCTGTTCAAAAACGAGCCGAGGACCTTTCAACAAGACTCTGCCCCAACCTATAAAGCTAAAACCACTCAATACTGGTTAAAAAACAATGTACCAAATTTTATTTCTACGGAAGATTGGCCATCGTGTAGTCCAGACCTGAATCCTTTAGACTACAAATTGTGGTCCGTTTTACAAGGCATGGTCTGTACTACTCACCGCAGAAATTTGGAATCTCTTAAGCGTGCACTTATGCGCGCAGTGAACAATTTTCCCCTGGAAGTCTGGCGTACTGCAATAGATGATTGGCCTGTCAGACTTCGATCCTGTTGGAGGGCAAATGGCGGCCATTTTGAATAGTTTTTCTTTTGTTATACTCCCAAATATTTAATAAACCAAAATACAAAAAATTATTAAAAACTCTCTTGCCGTTTGTTTTTATCAAGAAAAAACCTTGTGTCAGAATATATGAAAGTACTAGGTAATAGAAAATGTGTATTGAAATACTTAGAAATAAAAAAAATTAATAAATTAATACTCTAAATTAATATTTTTCCATATTGAAATAAGAAATTTCAACATGACTAGACTTTCGTTGATGTTTCTTATTAATTCAATATAGTTTTTATTGAATTTAAGCTGTTTTTTCTCTGGATGTAGTGTTTGACTACAGTTTTTGGGGCGGCGTTTCCGCCTGGAAGCTTTACTAGCGCAGGAGTTTAGTTGTTTTGTTTTTATAAACAAAACAAAAAACACAGCTGTTTTAGTATTGCAAACATTTGCACTTCTCAGTCTGTTATGGTTTTTTATGTTGAATATATTTATGTTTTAGTGTAGCAAATATCAATATCATACGACTTTTTTTTTCTGTGGCAACGCAGAATATAGCATACATCCTGGACTTGCTAAAACTACTTTTTTATTTTGTTTGCAACGAATAATGAATGCCCCCAATGTATTATTTTTTAGAATATACTGGTTTCAATTGACATAAAAGTGAGGCTAACTAACTACCTCTAGAGTTCATGAGAAATCGCTAAAAACCAAATGAAAGCATATAAAATTAATATTTTGCAAAAGAAAAAGGAAATTCTTTCAAATCAACCAAAAAAACGAAATAAAAACACAAAATATTCTTTTTTATATTTTTTTAAATAATTATTATTTTTTTATAATAGTTTCTTTTTTCTCTTAAATCATTTCCATTTGTTTTTTCATTCATTCAAAAAATAATCATTCATTAATAACTATAATAACTAAAATTAAAAATAATAATAAAAATAATATTAAAATAAAAATACAATTGTTCTTTTATTAATTATTTAATAGGCATTAATATAATTAAAACTATATGCAGTTGCCTTATAATTAATATTTATAGATTTAGAATTAGTTATTTATAATTAAAATAAAGTACACAATAGAATTATTTAAGAAATTACCGTCATTTAAAAGAAATCAAAAAAAAAACTTTAAAACAAATTAATAATACTAGAAATTTTTGATGAGATAAAAATAAATAAAACAAAACAATTTTTATAGTTTTTTTTAAATTTTTTAAGACAAAATCCAATATTTAATTTTTGAATTATTTATAAAAAAAAGAAGTGGTTAATTATGATAAAATATAATAATAAAGCATTTTGTTGTATGTTTTTTAATGATTTTTAATGTTTATAAATTTATATATTTATTTTTTAACTTAAGGAAAGATAATTTACACAGTTTAAAAAGCAGAGAAGATAAAAACAATGCTTAACAACTTTTGCTAAGGGCTTGAAAAAGCTGCTTTGACCATGATGCTTTTAAAAGGGAAAATTAATTCCTAAGGACATTTTTTTTTACTTATTTAACTTGATTTAAAATTTTTTCTTTTGTTTTTTTTTTTGAAGCAGAGTTTCTAGTTTGAATGTTGAGCAAATTTTAAAATTTTCAGTTGATTGCGGTTTTTGTAACTACTTTGCATATTCCCATTTTTTTTTCAAGTAATGTTATTAGTAAATAAAATACTTTTTCTAGACAGGCGAATCGAGGTTTCCAGACTTCTTAAGTCGACTTTTTATTATATACTCAGTGATGCCAGATCACCAAGTCAGCCAGCAAGTCGTATGCTTGACGATTTGAAATGAGTATTCGTTAGTGTAAATGTAGCGTTCGTTAGGCCGCCTTCACATGAGCTGTATTTTACATTTGATATATCAAATTTTCCACTGCAAAATACATACATGTGTGTGTGTGTGAGTGTGTGTGAAAGCATTAAAAGTTTGCATCTGCAAGAGACAGGTGACAATATCAAAAAATTTCAATTAGAGCGCGCTGTATATTGATGTGACAAAGCATCTGACATCAGCTGTTTTGGTATAAGTGCGAGAAAGAGTGTGAGGGAAACAGCTTATGTCAGATATTTTAAAGCAAAAAAATAAAAGTTATTTGTAAATTTTTAATTACGACAAACATACGAAATTATATTCGAGTTTTGCAGGTGCGAAATACAGTCAGTGTTAAAACAGCTTTAGGGCGGAAACATTTCGTCATGAACCGTCCTGTATAAAAAGAAACTAACTCACAAAAGTGTTCACCGGGAACAATGTATGTAGTCAAAAAAACTTTTGCTGATCTTTCAAAGGCCGCTTTGGTGAGACCACTACCGTCAATAGATCTGCACTGCAAATCAACCACAATCAAGTAAGTATCGCACAGCGAACGTTTTATTGTAATTTGTACATAAACAACTTGAATTGACGGTTTCGTCTCATCCAAATAATTTAAAATTACCAACCGTATTGAGAAACACTCTCCCTTCTTGAGTTAGTGTATTTCGAAGGACGCAGCTATAGGGCAACAGGTATCCAGCCAACGTTGCCATCAAAACCAACTCCACTCGGCTGTATATATGCAGCAGAATCATTCCAATTATCGTTCATAGATAAATTATTCATGTGAACCGCATACAATCGCGTATAGAACAATTTACATGAGTCCCTCAAGCAAAGATAATTCATTTTATTCTTAACCGAAAACAAAATGTAAATATTTTCACATCATCCACCAAAAAGTTTTCAATAGAAAAATTTATCAAATATAAAAGTTAGTGATATACTATTAGCTAAAGAACATAATATACAAGCGCACAAACATACAAGAGGATGTTGTAATAAACATTCAGAGCACAACCACAACTATTATATTATACCTTCTGCTTGTTAAGAAATATACAAGCACATAAACAAATAAGCCAATACAGATGCCAGAGACAAACAACCAGAACTACAATGCTTTACCAATGATGATGAAAATAAGCACTAATTGTAACTGATGCTTCTTTAAATCCAATATTATTGCTATTCTTAAAATAACAAATTCGAAAAAGAACAAATAAAATATATTCGGAAGGAAAGTGATTAATTAGCTCTATAGATTATCTAGCAAACACTATCAAATATTATTTCAGAAAAAATCGATTTCTTGATAAGACGACTTCACCTGGTAGCGATATTACATTAATTATCATTTAGATTCCCACATTTTGTCATACTTTTTGCTTTCAGAATTCTCGTATTCTGTTTCAGTTAAAAAGTTTTTATAACGACCTAAAATTTAAATTAACTAACACCACTCGCACAGAAACAATCACATCAAATATGTTTTTTCCGCGCATTTTTCTTTTTTTTCCTCAAACAATTCTCGTATTCTGTTTACATTAAATTTTTTTTTATTTTAACTAAGACCACTCGCAGAGAATTAGTCACATGAAGGCTGATGATAATTATGTTCCAATCTGTGAGGGTCCAATAAATTTGCCTTGTTAACATTACAATCCGTAACTTAAATACAAAAGAAGAACAAAATTTTTTTAATGCATGAATGACAACACAGCCCGAATACGAATACCAATACCTCAAACAAGTACGAAACACGAACGGAAAAATTTTTCTCTACACGATACAGCATGTATTGAGGGTCACAAAATTTAATTAATTATTTTAAGAGCCGCTTTGAAACTGTGGTGCTAAGTGGGCACTGCCAACAGCTGATACTATGAGTTTACGTGTAAAAATTTAAGCTTTAATACGCCCCTACACTGTCAACAAATTTGATGGTTTTGTGTTAAATTTTTTCTTTCAGAGAAATCCAAAAATCATTTCGAGTTTTTCATTTCATTTTTGCTCAACATGAAACGACCGCATGACGCATGAAATCAGATTATTTTGTCGTGCGTGCTCGTGGCAAAAGCAACTCAATCCCTCGGAGTAAATCTTCCACTCGCTGGGCAGCTTTTTGCGTTTTTATGAGTGATTTGAAACTATTTGCTGCTCTCATGCGAGTACACTAGAAAAAGGCTTTCATACCTTGAGTGATTTTGAAAATAAAAAAAGTAAGAATTAACTAAAAAAAATTTTTCAAAAATAAAATAAATTTAACAATAAATGAAAATATACGTTGATACAACATACAATTTATAAATATAAAAATTATATTTACATTGACCATGAAACTTTTTTTTTAGTGTATTTGCAGCAATCAGAGATTGCTCGTTTAAAATACTGCATGTGAGAAATAGTTATGAACTTAAAGAAGTAAAGAAGTTCGCAAGCCCTGTTTTGTGTGACGCTTGTTTAAATTTGTATATAAACCAAATGAGAATTTTATCAAAGATTTCTAAGAGAGTATCGGATAGAAAATAGAAAATAACACTTCTTTGTGCATTAGGACTTCTTAAGAAGAAAAAACCAAAAATTTTGTCACACTTTGGCAACAATAAAGATGCCATCCTTCAAAAGCTCTTTCTACATTCTTTGCTTTATAAAATAATTGAAATTTATTTGCCGGTAGTTTAGCATGTCTATATACGCATTTCATTGGCGCTTGAACCAAACCATCAGTAGACTTTAACCACAAATTTTAAACAGTCACAAACCTCTTACTTTATGCATAGACTTTCAAAAACTATATGAGAATTCATAAAATAATAATACTTTTGAAAATCACAAAAGAAAAAATAAGCTTAATAGGCTTTGAAACTGATACAAAGTTCTTTGCTTTATGTTAGAATCAATTAAATTTTTCCTGCCACATGAACATATTTTTTTTTTTTGAACGATTTTCTTAAATTGAGTTCTCATAATTTTTTTCACGATTCGAGGTCCTGTGAGCCGCTTCTGACTATTTCCAGGATGATTATCATATCTAAGTACCCATGTGTGTATATATGTATATGTCTGTATGTGTTTGTAAACGTCGCATAACTTAACACCTCAGCAGATTAAAAGCAACATTTGAACTCAATTAGAGGTC
This sequence comes from Tachina grossa, assembly GCA_949987645.1. NCBI lineage: Eukaryota > Metazoa > Arthropoda > Insecta > Diptera > Tachinidae > Tachina > Tachina grossa. Next base: position 198,012,526 of record OX465274.1, on the reverse strand, counting down.
TTAAGATAGTGGATCGACTCGGTCTGATAGATTTTCGAAAATAAAATTTTCACACAACTTTTTTTTATTTTAAGCTATTACGTGGATTAAGTTCAAGATTTAATCAGTTCTTTACCTCAGAAAAATACGTCTATTGCCGCCATTTTCACTAAAATCGGATTATTAATTTCAGAGACATTGACTTTTACCAAAAATTTCAAAAAAAAATCGAATTTTTCTAATAACTTCAAAAGTATACTTAAAATCGTATGCTGCAAATGTGACCAAAATCTGTAGTTTAGCGCGAAGTTTCAGAAATGTCCTGCAATAGCAACCGATTTCCATATTGTTTTTCTACTATATATAAGCTTTTTACATTGAGTTAAATAATTTATTCTCTGATACTTTTAATACCAAAACAATCCAAATACAATATTAACAATCACTGATTTTCTTAGAACTTTAAAATAAATTATTCATACAGATCTAGTGAAGTAATGAAATGATTTTAATATATTTATTGTCACAACTGCTGGAAGTTTTTTATCGGATCAACGGACCGTTGAAAAAAATTCTTAAGAAGTTCTTTTGAAGCAAGAAACTAGATTTTGTTGTTAATATATATAATTGAATATTTAATACTAACATCAACGAGAAGAATGGTTTGTTCAATCAGTGTATTGGCTGTCAACATCTTAAGAATCGTCCACGAACTGCCAGTATTCTTAACTACATATGTTAATATTAATACTAACTAAATGGGAATTCTAATATGCCTTGCTACAAACGCTACGTGATGTAAACGAGCACAAACCTGGCTTTGAATTGTAATTTTATGCAAATTTGATAAATAGAACATAACTTACATTTTTTTCGTTTAATAACAACTAGAGGTACTTAGCATTTCACTGCTTGGGGTAATTGTTATATATCAAAGATCAGAAATGTTAATAAAACTTAAGTTCATCATAGAAAAAAACTGTGTCCCAAGAGCACAAGGAACTAGAATAAATATTCTTTTTATCATAGGCTTTTGACCAAAATGTAAGAGAGAGAGAGAGGGTTAGTGTGATTTTCGGGATAATGATCAAACCAGTAAAATCTGTTCCAAACCATGAAATCCATTCCAAGTTTCCTTTTTTAAAAGGCAATTGCTATCGTTTTAAAAATTGTTTGTTGGCATTTTTAGTGTGAGTCATGTTCAACAGTGTGCTTGCTGCGTTCAGCCAACTATACAATGAGCGCACAAATCTATCACAGAGAGTTTAAACGTCTGGCCCTTCCTGAAATGCGAGTATCATGCAAATATTGTTTCCTCTCATTTGCTGTTACGTTAGTCAATCAAAGGCGAATTCTGCGGCCGAGCATTCTTTTACAAAATAAAAAAGTCGTACTGAGTTTAGATTGCCTTACCAGGTTACCAGACTTTTTGCTTACACTCAATCCCTCTTAACGTCTAACAAATTATTTTTTTAAGCCAAAAACTGGAAAGTCATTTAAAAGGTTTTTTAGCAAAGTTAAATTTTAAAGAGGCCTTTTTCTAAAAAAAAAAAACTAAAAAGAAATTTTGTAGATTCTAGATTCCTTTTCGCTTTAACATAAATTTGTTAATGTTTTTTTGTGTTTATAATAATAATTAAACATTAATGTTTTTTTTCATTGTTTAAGTGATTATAATTAAAAACTTTTTACATTTACAATTGGTATACATGGTTGTATTACATATATACATATGCATGTATATATGTATGTGTGTGGGTGTTGTTTTTGGGTGTTTAGGTGTGTGTGTGTGTGTGTGTGTGTGTGTATTGGTTGCTTAAGGGTGTGTATTTTAGAGTGTATTCGTTTATTTTAAGATTTTTACTAAAATTTTTTATTGTTTCATTATATTTTTTTGTTTGTTTGTTTTATTTTATGTTATTTTATAATTAATTTATTAAATTATGTATACATATGTATGTGTTTCTTTGCCTTACAATGATAAATATTAATTTAAGATTTTCTTTTATGTAAATTTGCAATTTCTTGGTTTTTTTCTTCCTTTTTTATTTTTTCTTTTTTAACTAAATTCATTTTACTGTGTTTTTTGCTTTTAAGTAGATTTGAAATCAAAATTTTTATATTCGGAATTAGTTTAATTTTATTTCCTGTTATTAAATATCTTTCTTGCAACATTTTGTTAAAAAAAAACATAATTATTTTTTTTGTTATCTATGCAATTAAAGTTCAGCTCATGGGGCCTTAAATAAGGAGATCATTTTCTTTTTACATAAAATTAAATGTTAGAAATTTAAGCTTAGTTACAGGACTTTTTAAGTGATAAACGAAAAAAATATGTTTTCTTTTTCAAAAAATTAAATTCGCTGTGTTAAGTTTTTAAAGTTTAGTAGAACATAAATTTAATAAAACTGTGTTGCCCCTTAGAGAATAGTGGGGAACTGGTTAACATGTCCGAGAGCTCTTTAGCTAGAGCAAGTATTTTTTTTTTGTAGATTTTCGTTGTAAATAAATTTCCATAAAACACTACGTGGTTGGAGAAGTTCTGTAAAGAAATAAAAAAGTAAGCAAAATTATTTGAAAATAATTTATTTTCTTCTTATTACACGAGAGAGAGAGAAAAAGAGATTTTAAAAATATTTTTTTCAAATAATAATTTTATTTTTTTTAACATCAAATTATTCTGGCATGTGATGCAGATCGATTATGTAAAATGAACTAAAATTTAATTTAAAAAATTTGATGTCCATCACATGTTTTGTTTATACTTTAAAATTATTCTTTAATATTTTTTATTAAATACATAACCGCATAAAGAAAGGGACCTAAGGGTAAAATTAATCAATTTTCCCTTTTTTTTGATGTGGACAACATCTGAGCATCGAATTAGACCGATCCCATGTCCCGAAAGTGTTCCCTCCCAGAGATATGCGCGTGATGTGATGGTACACCAAAGATACACGTATTTAAATCTTTAAAATGGGTCTCCTGAACAAAACCGGTTTTTAACCTTAGGTCCCTTTCTATTTTGCGCGTCACATCTATAGCCATATTTTTTCAAAATTGTTGTGGATTGCTTCAGTTTTTTTTTTAATTTTTGTTCTGAAAGCCAAAAGTTTGCAATATGCATCGCATAAATATTGTTGAAATTATCGGCTTTATGTCATTTGAAGTGTATCAAACAAACAGATTAAACTTAAATAAATTTTGATTTAAAATTTATTAATATAAATTTTTACTGAAATTTAACTGAATATGCACTTCTAATTAAATTTATATCACTTAAGTTTTTACACTTCAATTAATTACTTTAACAAAAATTTTAAATTAATTTATCATCATCATTCCAGTTTACGACATCCGCGACATTTTTACCCAATATCAAAAAATTTGGGCTTGTTTACTCGCTCTAGGGAACAATTTTGTGCAACTGAGAACCTATTTTCGTTCCATAAGGTCTAGAAAATAACATAAACCTGCCAACAGTTGTTTTCGACAACCGGTACACAAGCCCCAATTTTTTGATGTTGTACTAAAGTGACGTCCTTGCCGAAAACTAGAATAAGGGTGAACTTATAAAGAGTGTTATTTTTAAAACGTAAGGTTGTGTTTTGTTTGTGTAATTATATTTTTCCATATTAAATTTGTATATCGTCACCTAAAATCCAAAAAGTCGTAACAACCAAAAAATTCAAAATAGATTTTTTGATGTATTATGATGTGATTAACCAAATTACATCATAATCAATCAAAAATTCTATTTTGATTTTTTTGGTTGTTACGGGCTTTTGGATTTTAGGTGACGATATGTTATGCATCGGGTTTCACAAAATAATGCCCTGAACTTTTAATTAAAATTATTCATTAGAAAGTTAAATAAACTTAAAATAAACTTAAATTTTCCGAAAAGTTGTTTTCAGTTTTGCAAGAGGTGAATTTAAAATTGTTTTTTTGAAACATATTAAATTTAATTTTTAAAAGCTCATTCCTTTACTCTTTCAAAAAATTTCTAATAATAATAATTTTAATCAGGAATAATTTCTTAATCGCATTATCAATTCATATTGAATGAAAAATTTTTACGCATTAAAGTGATTTTCTAAAGAACAAAAGAAAAATTAAACTAGCTTTTTTAGCTGGCGGAAATACGTGCATTTTTTTATGCAGCCAAGTGTGTGAGCACCCATCTGTATCTACTTGGGTACAGATTATTATTAACATCAGCTATCTTACTTAAATTTTTAATGAAATTGAAAATATAAAATGATTATATTTCACATACAACTATTAATTTATCTTTGGTAAATACATTTGTAAGTATCACTATTCATTTTCTGTTTTTCCGTTTCTTTTTTAATTTTCTATTCAGGTTAGTACGAAGTGAACGAAGAAAACGTATAGTGATACTTACAAATGTATTTACCAAAGATAAATCAATACAATATGCACAATATAATCAACCATTTCTCATATTCCATTTCATTAAAGATGCGCGTTAAAAAGCTGATATTTATAATAATCTCTGCCCAAGTAGATAGAACAGAAAAATGCCGGTACATACTCCAGCTAAAAAGTATAGTTTAATTTTTCTTCTCTTTAAAAAATAACATTAATGAATAAAAAATATTTTATTCCATAAAAATTTAATATAATAATAATATTTAATATTTATATATAAACATAATCTCAATATATAAACTTACATGTAAATATATTCTTGGAAAAATTCAAAAATACTTACTTACCTTTTGCTTACATTATTTTGAAAACCGTTTCTTTACACTTTCTTTCGTGTCTTAAAATTTTGAAATAAATTCTTAGAAATTTTGGATGAGATTAAAGCTTTTTAAAAAGTTTAACATCTTTACGTATATCCGGTATTTTTTCACGTCTTCATTTTAATTAAATTAAAAGAAAAAATTAAACAACAAAATAATTCTTGATCCCATGTATATTAGCCGTGTTGCTTATTTAGTTGCTGTGTGCCGTATATTATTTAGGACTTATAGATTTGCTCTAAGATTTTGGTTTAGGGTGTCTCCATTGTTTGTTTTGTTTTGTTTTGTCATTCCATATATATATATATATATCTAAATATATAGTTTATTTTAAATCTTTGCCAACTCCAGAGTTTTCTAGTTAGTTTATTGTTGGTTTTGTTCTGCTGTTCGCTTGTTGTAAGTTGTTTTCTTTTTATCTGTTTAATGAGATTTGATTGTTAAACTTGATTACAAATGTTGTCCATAGTATTCAGCAGCGTGGGGATAGTGAGGATATGCTTGATGGAAACCAGGATCACCGGGAGGACGATGCATCATATGGGCTTGGCTGTCCATCATATAACCCATGGGATCATGGCCATAGCCAGACGGACCGGCATGCGGGGTATATACTGGAAGAAGGAAAATTTTTGTTAATAATTTTATTTTGAATTTAAAAAATTATTTTATTTTCTATTATTTGTAATAAGAAAATTTTGTACAAAAAAAATTTTAAATAAAATACATTTTAAACTCATTTTAAATTTTATAAATATGGGGAAAAGAATTTAAAGATTTTGCTATTTTTTCTGTGAAATTAATTTTGTTTAAACCTTTTTCTATATATGTGACGCGCAAAATAGAAAGGGAACTAAGGGTAAAACCCCGTTTTGTTCAGGAGAGCCATTTCAAAGATTTAAATACGTGCATCTTTGGTGTACCAGCACTGAATAAAACGCCCATATCTCTGGGAGGGAACACTTTAGGGGCATAGGATCGGTCTCATTCGATGCTCAGATGTTGTCCACATCAAAAAAAAAAAAAAAAAAAAAAAATTTAAATTGATTTTTTTTACCCTTAGGTCCCTTTCCCTATGCGCTGTCACATATATAAAATACATATATATGTATGTGTATGTGCATTTGAATTGAGTACCCAGTCTTTTTACCTTAATTACAAAGTTTAATTCTGTTGTATTAAAATTACTCTGTAGTTTTTATTTCTAGACTTTGAATATAAGTTTTTATATACTTATTATTTTAGGATTTCTATTTCGAAAAAATAACCTTTGAAATAATTTTTACTTTTATTGAATATATGTATATAATATATAAATACTTTAATTTGAATAAAGTAAATCCATTACCGCAAAAAAAAGCTTAAGCGACATAATTTTCGAACTTAAATTTTTAACCAAAATCGATTGTTTAAGATCGGAAATAATCGATTTTCGTCACAAAAAACCAGGTCCAAAATATGTGTCGGTTAAGCGTTTTTGGCGGTTATTTGTAAATATTTCTATAAAAAAATTTAAATTGAATTCCAAATAAAAATAAGTGACTTGAAATGAGCTCGCTCTAAAAATACTCATATTGACCGAAACTCATGTTCGTTTTTGATTCGAAGTTAATTTCGAATATTATAAAAAAGGTCCAAGCATTATAAAGCAATGCTCTCATTAACTCTTTAAGGAACGTATAACTTGTTCATGAATACTATGACTGAAAACAAAATTAATTGAAATGAAAGTGAGTTCGATTTGAATAAAAAAATGTTTTCGAAATTAACTACATACATGAGTTTTTTAAAGCATAATTTTTTTCATCATGATTTTAGAAAAATTTAATTTTGCTATCAAGTTAACATCAAAAATATAAGTAGTTTATTTAAAATTTTTCTACTTGAAGTTTTTGAAATTTGCTTAGAAATTTCGAATGTTCGAACTTAGCCAGCAGAACATGATATCAAAAAAAAAAAAAAATTATTACTAGAACTGAGCTTTGGTTTTTATTGAGTTATATGGCACTAATTGCCAGAATTCGAAACTTCGAAATTTTATTCGAAATCAATTTTTTTTTTATATTTAAATCTTAATATTGTTTGGGCTATAAGTATACATTACAGTCTTAATAAAATTTTACTAGGATAAGGTATACTTTTAGTATTTCGAATTTTCGAACTTTGGTAAAAATATTCAAATCGTTTTTTTTTTGCCTGATTGAAAAATTTTAATATAAAATCAAAAATATTTAGTCTTGATCCTAGAAAATGAAAGTTTCGAAATTTCGAAAACTTGTTCGAAATATTTTTTTCTACTTTTTACAAATATTTCGATTAATAACAAAATTTTTTAGATTTTACCAGGCTGAGGCATAAATTTCGTTTTTCGAATTTTCGAACTTGTTTAGAAAAATTGAGTCTTTTTATTTGTTTATTCTATAGCTCGTATTTAAAACGAAAAATTTAAATTTATATTTTAGAATGTTACGAAATTTTTAAGTTTTATTCGAAATCAGTTTTTTGAAACTTTTAAAAAAATTCAATCTTCAGAAAAGTTTAGATATACATACATACTCGTATATAGGAGCAAACTTCGCTAGTAAAGGGTCCGTCATCTAACGTTTTTTTTTTAACTAGTGCTTATTTCGTGAATGGTAACACTTAGCTCATGTCTGATTTGACAGATAATTAGTTTTATCCTTCCTCTGAACGAGCCAACTGACCATCCAAAGCGTTTTCGCTTCGCTAAGTGGGCCTGCGATCGACTTACAGAAGTTGCCAATTTTGCCAAAAAGAAATCATCTTTTCAGATGAAGCTCATTTTGATCTTGGAGGGTATGCAAACAAGCAAAATTGTCGCATTTGGGGCACAGAAAACCCGCACGAATACATTGAAAAGCCGACGCACCCAAAACGAGTCAGTGTTTGGTGAGGATTTTGGTCCAGAGGCATAATTGGGCCATTTTTTTTTTAAATGAGCAAGAAGTGGCCGTTATAGTCAATGGCGATCGTTATCGGGCCATGTTGAATGAATTTTTGTTTAAAAAAATTGAAGAGGAGGATATTGGCAACATTTGGTTTCAACAGGACGGCGCTACGTGCCACACAGCCGAAGCTTCAGTAGTCTTTTTATAGCATTTTCAAAAAAACAAAGTTATCTGGCGGACCCTTTATAATGCATACGTTTCGTGTCTCGAATACTCGAAGTTAAGTATGAAATTTCAGTTCTCTTTTTTTTAATTTTGAAATTTGAATTTCATATGGAAAATACGAACACTTGTCTTAGAAAACAAAAAACTCGATATTTCGAAATTTTAGTTGAAATATTTTTTTAACACTTTTTTCCCAGTATTTCGATTTTTCGAACTTAGTTTTAAGATTTATTTTTTTTTTTCTAATTTGATCATTTGAAACTGAGATGAGGAAAAGTGTGCTCTAATCTAAGTGAAATTTTTAGTGACTTTTTGGACTTTTACTTTTCGAACATTACTTCGACTGAACCAGAAAAAAATTTATTTTTGATTAAGTATTAAAAATTATGTAATTATAGATCAATTGTTTCTGTAGTATTATATGTATGTATGTATATATTTGTACTCTAATAATATATCTTATTATTACATTAATATTTAATTCAAATAATTACCTGCACGATTTGATTGATCAATCATTGGCTGCACAATTCTTCGTCTCGCATTAATGAACCTGTATGAAAGAAAACAAGACAAACAAAAGTTATATTAAAAAAAATCAGCTAAAGTTGAGAACAAAGAAAAACATTTAATAAGAAATTATTGTTGCAATCTACTATGTACACATGTTTCTCGTATAAACTATATATATAAAATCCGTTTTTAACAAATCATAATTAGGCTTATAATCCCATAAATGTTTATTTCATAAATAATTTATAAAATGATTTATAACATCTCTTTTTTCCATTCGCTCTTTCTAAATATTTCTGCGAGTTGGTGGTGTATTTTTGTATTTGATTCTTAAAGAACCGAATCTTTTTGAGCAGCACAGCTACGACCATAAAAAATAATAAGTTTTTCTTATTGCAATTTTTATTGTATTTATTTGCTAGTTTTGTTGTTGCTGTTGTTGTTTGCTGCTGATTCAATGTGCCACTGCATTTAAACCATGATAAAAGTCTAAAATGCCGACAATTGTATATTTTTATTTGTAACAAACAACAATCATGAGAAGAGTTGCTTTCTGCTGCTGATGATGATGATGGTTGACAAAATCATAATGTTGCAGTTAAGAAATTCTGCATCAACTACAGAAATATCGGCATTATTATAACAAACAAAAAGAATGACAAAAAAAAAAAACAAAATCAACCTGATTTAAATTTTTTTATGCTGTCCTTTTTTATATATAAGTATTTTTATTTTGTAACCATGATTCTGTGGTTGATATTTTTTTGTTTATTTAAGATGTTTAATACAAAATATTTATTTATTTCTTGGTAGTTCTTGTTGTTCTTATAACTTTTCTGGGTTGTTATTTCTGAAAAAAATATGAGCAAAAACTAACAATTTCTTGGCAAACAAACATTTTTATTTTTTTTATTTTTTTGTTAAAGGTTGTTGGTTGGGTTACACATTTTTTCCTGCTGCTGTTAAAAACTTAAGTTGCAGTTAAGAAAAATAACAGAAATCTTATATAAAAACCTTATTATTGTTGGCTACAAATTGAGGTTAATGCTCGAAGATTGTTTTATTTTTTTTTTGTTTGTTTGGTTTTTTGAAACATTATTGTTTATTAAGAACAAATGAAACTGACAAAGAAAAATCAACGATGAAAACCTTGGCACAAAACAGCCAATAATTTTTGAAAATTATTTCGTTCGTAAATGATTTTTTCGAGAATCGTAAAATTTTGCCAGGTAAGTGAAAAAGCTTGCAATATTAAATTTATTTCAGATTTTATAACAATATAATTTTCTTTTAAATTTTTGGTTGTTTTGTTTTTTTGTTTTATGTTTACAATTACGATTAGCTTGTCTGCGAAAAACAGCCAGGTTATATAGTGGGAATCGAACCGACGACCTCTGGACTGAGAGGCTAGCATCGCTACCACTCAGCGACAGGGGCAAGTCCAGGACAGTGACACAGAAAATGTTCTACACCTTTGTGCCAGCCTACCTATGAGATATTGTCCGGTTAGCACGGACATTAGAATCGGGAGTTGTTTCCTATTTTTTAAAATTAAAGAAGCTGCGTTTTTTCCAATTCAGATGATTCCATAACTGCCTTGTGGTCACGCAATCATTTCTGGTGACCCACCTTCTATTTGTTTCATCTTTTGTCTTGCGCCTAAGTCTGAGTTTGCAGGAGAGTAGGGGTAAAGCCACACATCCCAAATCCGGTGGAACTTTTAAGATTGTCCCAGCTGTAGCAAGCTAATTAGCCCTAGAGTTAGAGAGGATTGGCAGTTGAGGGCTGTTGTTGTTCTTAGAAACAGGGATTCAAGTTCCATAATAGCTGTCTGACTAACAAAGTCGTTGAAGTGATATTCGCTTTCAACCAATCAGCAACTTCTCTTTGAAATATTACGTAACAGAAAAAATTACTAATTTTGTACAAAAATACGTATGTTTTTCTCATTTATTTATTTAATTGATCATACGTGTTGCCTACATATATTATGTACGAGTATGTATACTACATACATCTGCCGAATGTCAACTTTTGATACTCGCGAATTCGAATTCGAATATTTAAAACGATATCCGCGAATGCGAGTATTTAAAAGGATATTCGCGAATACGAATATCTATTGTATGTAAAATCTATGGACATTTAATTGGGGGTCTATTTTATTCTGCAAAATTAAATAAATTAAATTCAGTAAAGTGCGACTCTGACTAGCGCACGAAGGGTTCCGTACGAACACTAGATATCTAATTTAATACTTTAACTTCAGCTTATATAATATATAGTTTTGGCTTTTTTTGTTTTTGGCGTTTTTTCAATTTCGCGATTTTTTTCATTTTGGCGATTTTTTTCATTTAGGCTTTTTTTCATTTGGGCGATTTTTTTTTAGTTTTGACGCCTTTTTCGCGTTTTGGCGATTTTTTCGGTTTTTGGCGTTTTTTTTAATATGGCGATTTTTTTTAATTTTGGCGTTTTTTTCATATAAACAATTATTTTGGTTTTGGCGCCTTTTTCGCGTTTTGGCAATTTTTTTCGATTTTTGGCGTTTTTTTTATTTGGCGATTTTTTTCATTTTGGTGATTTTTTCAAATTTGGCGATTTATTTTAGTGTTAAAATTTTTTTTTTTAATTTTGGCGATTTTTTTCGTTTTGGCGTTTTTTTAATTTTTGGCGATTTTTTTTTTTTTTTGGTTTGGCTTTTGAAAATTTCAAGTGTTTGCCTCTTACGGTTTCCAAGATATAGCAAATTGTCAAAATTACATACTCAAAATTGCATTAACTGATGTTGTAGTATGTATAAAAATACACTAATTTTACAAATTTCAAGTTTCAATATACATATGTTCATACAATTGTATGTACATTGCATGGGATTTTAATATTTTTCGTTGCTCGTTTTGGAACACCCTTTAATTTTTAATTCTCATGTATTTGTTGTTGTAGCGGCCAAGATTCTATATACTCTGTCCAAATTTCAGGTCCGTAGCTCTTACGGTTCCAGAGGAAATACAGCGTAGCGAAAACAATAGGGTTCCTTTTCACCTTTGGTGTACGGAACCCTAAAAATGTGTATGGAAAAGATCTTCATAATTCTGCCCGCGTAAATTAAAGTTTATGAAAACTGTCCAAAAATTTAAATAACATTTGAAAATTATACAAAGTTTTTATAATAAATTAAACAAATTGTAGTCAAACTGAACATACATGGTTCTGAATTCCTCATCTTTCTTTATCCATTTACATTTCTAAATATTCTTAATATATGCATGTACATAAAAACTTCTTTCCATATTAAACTGCAACATAGATATATTAACATTAAATCCAACAAATACATAGAAGGAAATAGTATTTGCAATAGTTTAAGAAAGAGTTTCTTGAAATTCTCATGGACAAAAAAGTGTCCTTTCAAAAAATATATTCTTTCAGTTTTAACAGTTTTGTTGGTCAACTTGAGGCTATAATATTTAAGTTTTGAGAGATGTGTTAATGGAAACTTGCATACATAGAAGTATTTTCATAAGGATATTATTTTAATTTTTTAAACAACAGAACTTAAAAAAATATTATGGAAACAACAGTGAAATGCGTTTAGGAACTAGATTGTGTAAGGTATTTTTAAGGTATATTTTTTTAATGGGCAAATATCTATTGAAAATGTAATATTGTAGAAGGGTCAAAAATTAAGAAAAGAAAAATTGCATATCTTTCGTAATTGACATCATTTTGACTCATTTGATATCCCAACAATCTGTATGTTTAAAGCAGGTTAAAAATGTTGGGTCTTATGCAAAAAAAATTAATAAAGCTTTGCCAAGCAATGTTAAGTAAAGTTGTATTCAAAAAAAATTATTGTATCAAAATTCTAAAGTAGGCAATCACGTTTGTTAAGGCTACTTTAAGTTGATATTTCCAAAATGTGTATTTTGTACCTCAAATATTTTTCTTAATATAGCACATATTGATTCATGTTACATCTGAAAATGAAGCTAGAAGTGCTAGCTCTTATCTTAAATTTATTATTTGTGTCATGTAATGGGAAACATCACCAAATTATCCAAATGCTTCGAAATACATAGCAAAATCCATAAAAAAATATTAAAATAAATACAATTATGCAAAAATGTTTTAGTGATGTACATACAATCAAAACAAATCGAAAAAAGCTGGATATTCAAATACTCGTTTCATTTGAATAAAACAAATTGTGATAATTTTTCACATTTTTTTACTTTTACTTCATGGTTGTGTTTATCTGTTTTCCTATTAAGTCAGAAGCTCATATTTTTTAAATTAGGTTGCTTTACTTCAAGATAATAAAAATTTATTTAATAAAATAAAAAAATATTTGAATACCCGAATGAAATTATATTCAATTTTGTACATCATAAGCTATGAAGTGGTTGTTGAACACGGTGGTGTTACCAGTATTTATTATTAAATCACAAAATATTTAAAGTTGTCTTTTGCATATGATTTTTTAATAAAGCTATGTTAGCCTTAAAGTGCTTATCAACTAATAAAGGGTGTTTTTTATTGAGGTATAGAACTTTAAGTTGGCATCACTTTTTTAACTGGCGGCCATTTTGTCGGCTGTTAAGTGATTAATATTTAGTTTGGTTTGCCATTTTATCATAAACAGGTTGACAAAAGAACAACGCTTGCAAATCGTGCAAATTTATTTCGAAAATAATGGTTCAGTTCGCGAAGTTTACCGCAAGCTCCGTCCATATTATGGTCGACATAATCGTCCATCAGAGCAATTAATTCGGTTAACCATGGATCGTTTTCGCACTACGTTTACTCTATGTAATAATACGCATCCGCAGAGACGTCGAACAGTGCGCACCGAAGAAACAATTGCCGCTGTAGAGCAAAGTGTTGAAGAGGACCCGAATGAATCGATTCGCCACCGTGCACAGCAATTGGAGCCGACTAACCGACTATTTTGTTCCCGAATTGGATGGCATGAATGTGGATGAGTTGTGGTTCCAACAAGACGGCGCTACATGCCACACAGCGCACGTCACAATCGATTTATTGAAGGAAACATTCGATGAGCGCATAATTTCGCGGAATGGACCTGTCAATTGGCCACCAAGATCGTGTGATTTGACACCATTGGATTATTTTCTTTGGGGATATGTGAAGTCGCTCGTCTACGCCAACAAACCAGAAACGTTAGGGGACTTGGAAGCCAACATTCTTGGCGTTATTGCCAACATACGGCCCCATATGCTCGAAAAAGTGGTTGAAAATTGGACCTGTAGAATTGGCTTTATTCGAGCCAGCCGCGGCGGCCACATGCCCAAAATCATATTTAAACATTAATGGCATAAAATTATCCTTCCAATAAATCCAAATTGATGGACATTAAAACGATTTTCTTGTGTTTTATTTCAATTCGAAGTTCTATACCTCTTAAAAAACACCCTATAGAAGGAAATAGTATTTGCAATAGTTTAAGAAAGAGTTTCTTGAAATTCTCATGGACAAAAAAGTGTCCTTTCAAAAAATATATTCTTCCAGTTTTAACAGTTTTGTTGGTCAACTTGAGGCTATAATATTTAAGTTTTGAGAGATGTGTTAATGGAAACTTGCATACATAGAAGTATTTTCATAAGGATATTATTTTAATTTTTTAAACAACAGAACTTAAAAAAATATTATGGAAACAACAGTGAAATGCGTTTAGGAACTAGATTGTGTAAGGTATTTTTAAGGTATATTTTTTTAATGGGCAAATATCTATTGAAAATGTAATATTGTAGAAGGGTCAAAAATTAAGAAAAGAAAAATTGCATATCTTTCGTAATTGACATCATTTTGACTCATTTGATATCCCAACAATCTGTATATTTAAACCGGGTTAAAAATGTTCTCTTTTAGAAAATGAAACATAATTTACCATGGCAACCTTTATTAATACAAGATATATTTTTTTTTTGTTTCATGCACATTTTAGATTGATTTGAAGATGGCCAAACGAAGTCATCTTTAAGCTCTCTGAAATACACGACGACTTCACTTATAGAAACTAGTGAAAGCGACCGCAAGGCTAATACCAATTCTCGTCTTGGTGTTTCAAATACTGCTCAGTCATCAATACGGAAAACTATAGCACATTATTTGGCAAAAAACGCATAGCAAAAAAATAAAAAATAATTTTTTTTAACTATCACAAACTAATATTTGTGTGCCATTCATTTAAATTTCGTTTTGGATTTATGAATTTCTTTACATATATATTTTTTTAAACGAATACGAATATTTAGAAACGGCCCAATGTTTTGGAATTCCAATACACATAAGTAATAAATACATACAGTTTAGGAATAAGCTGTCTATAAAACCATAATTTTTGGAGTTTGAGGACACTTGGGAAGAAATTTAAAAAATAGTTTTGCCAATATATGGAGTACGTTCATATGTAAGCTTATTTAATTTTTGTCTACGCACTGTGCTAGTTTAACAAATTAATTTAAAATAATGAATTAAATTTAATTTTTTTAATAAAAACTTTAAAATATTTAATCTATTTTTTATCTCATTGTTACGTTATTCCAAAGGGGGTGGGGGCGGGGGGTTCATAGTTTTTTTACGATCTGTTACTAGTTGGAGGGGGGAGGGAGTCAAAAATCGGGGAAAACAGCGTTACGTAATATATGGACAGCCCCTTATAGCAAGGATCTCTAACTGGAAGACGCTGCAGTAACCCGAAGTCGCTTTGCAATGCGAAAAGACTCCATAACCCACACCTTCTTTTGCCTGGATTTCCAGTAGGGATGCCAAAGGGGATTAGGTTTTTTAAAACCCGGGATTCGGGGTTTTGAATTAAAAAAAACGGGATTTTATAATCTAAAAAATATTATATAATCTCATTTATTAGCTTTTATAATTATAATTTATTATTGATGTAAGTATAAGTATTAAAAAAATTCTTAATTCATGAAGAAAGTTAAATTCATTGCAGAACCAAATAAAACATTTTTGATGTATTATTGGTAGGAAAAATTTAAATTAATATGGAAGCAATATTTGTATATTAAGTCGTATCTCTTAAGAAACTTCTTAAAAAAATTAATGCATCTAGGGTGGCAGCCGACAATCGAAATCTTATTTTATTGCATATATAAGCTGCTGACGAAAAACAACATTCGCTTGGTGCTGTAATTGCGCTATGAAATAAGGCCCAAGGAAATAACGCCCAAATAAGAAATGAAATAAAGCCCAATTAAATAAAACCCAAAAAAATTAATTGAGGCCCAAGAGCAAATTTATGAAATAACACCCAATATATATGAAATAAAGCCAAATTAAAAAATCCTTAATTTTATTGAACCTTATTTTATTTTCTTATTTGGCCGTTATTTCCGTGGGCTTTATTTGATAGCGCTAAGCGACACCTCTCTTTGTGGGCCAAGAAAGTTAGTTATTTTTAGTATTTTTGCTTGAGGTACAACCTTCTAGCTGAATATCATGGGTCTATAAAAATATTTAAAACATTTTCTTTCATATATTTATCTGACAAAGTATACTTACATTAATATGTGTCAAAAGACCTTTGGTAGAACCTCCCTAAAGTTTTTAGTACCTTTTTGCAAAATTTGCTTTTTGCGTACGCAGTTCCATTATCATCCACTAAGAAAAAACACCAAACCAAGCTTCCGACTTTGTTTTGTGTGGTACAAAATTCATTACTAATAATTTTTTCGCCTACGACTTCTTTTTATAACCAGTAAAAAGCATTTGACTCATGGCTACTATGATTAAATTTCAACTCATGTTTATTTACAAACGTAAACATAGTTGCATTTAATAAAAAAAAATTCAGATTTTTAGTGTTACCAAAATCCCGGGATTTCTGCTTAAAATCCCGGGACTCGGGATTCAGTTTTTTAGAATAATCCCGGGTTTTCGGTATTCGGGATTTCGGTATTGGCATCGCTAATTTCCAGTCATCCACAATTCTGTGGATGCTATCCAAGTTTTATAAAAACGTTCATATGGTAGAGCAAAAGAGGTTTGGTCAACCCTTCATCCCCAAGCCTCATCGTCGAGTATTCTAAAGTGGCCGGTACCATTTCCGTTGCACAGAGAGGTAGAACGAAGATGTATTGCTGAGGTTGCTGCCATCTCTTTCCGTACTAGGTCCAATTGTGCAGGAGCATATCCAGTACATACGTAAGAGTAGTCAGAAGAGCACTGGTTATATACAAGGATGCAAGTAAGATATGAAGATACATATTTTTCTCCAGGGAAGGCCACCATACGATTATTCCATACATGGGAATTGAACGTAAGACCCCACCTTTTCTCAATGGATTTTTTTGCATAAATAGAGTGAAATTGTTGCTTTTGTTACTCTCTCTAGAACATTAGTTTTGAAACTCAACTTTTAATCAAGAATAACTACGAGATATTTTGCAGTGTTGGACACTTTTATCTCTATATTATTAAGAGCGATAGGTTGGAAAACAATTATCTTAAGCTTTTTGGGCACTTTAGTCATGCAAATTTTTACACTACTGCTGCTAAATTGCATAGTGTTATATTTTTTAATGCATCAGCTATTTAATATGCCTTGAATATGATGTACTACATGTACTCATAATTATGAAAGTGATCATATATATATCTTTTTTTAAGAATCCAAGGCTTCCAAGACATGCCAAAATATTGTAATTGACAGTAAACAAATTTTTTATTTTTTATCAATAATTAAAAATTCTCCAAAGTTTGACTTTATAGTAAATTCGCAACGTTTTAAATGTCAAAAATAACTTACGATCGATAACTCTTTCAATATGAAATTTTTTATTTTACTGTTTTTAATATGTTCAATTAAAAAACACATTTGGAGGATTGAAACGCTTGTCTTAAGTGTTATAGTGTCAAAATATTTTAAATTATTTTATTATATATTTTTTATTTTTTTGCTTCTTTTTTAAACAAAAATTTTAAAACAATATGACACTTAAGACTACCGTTTGAATACACAGAAAAAAATAGAGAAGAATTATTTTCAATAAAACCATGTTATTGAATCAAATTTTAGTTTCAATAATATTTGTCATTAACTTGAATATTGTATTTATCAATTCCGCACATTTTAAAATATCATTTAATGCACTGCTGGCCAGAGAAGCGCCAGAGTGCCGAACATCAATCGGCTTTTTGTACAAATGAATGCACATACGCGTATACATTACTCTCGGTTTTCTCTCTGTGGGCAGCATTGATTTAATGCAGAGCTGCCCACAGAGAGAAACCCGAGAGTAAATTATAAACGTATGTGTATTCATTTGTATAAAAAGCCGATTGATGTTCGGCACTCTGGCGCTTCTTTGGGCAGCCTAGATTTAATGTCATTTATTTGTGTTGGTGTTTATTTTGATTGTTGGTGTTGTGTACGTGTGAGTTCGGACAAAAAGCCGAAAAACGTCGTGGCTTGTTTTTTTTACTCAACAAAGTTATTTTTAGATTAGAAGAAACAAAAGAAATCATGTTTTGCATGTATTCATTATTTGCGTATCCAAAAGTGATTTGCTCTTTAGCTGAGTGGTAAGTACGTTAGTTTATTAGTCAAGAGATTGCCGGTTCGACTCATCCCAAACACATTTAGTTTTAATAGCAGCCAAGCAAAAGCAAACAAAAAGGGGTTGAAAAATGTGACATTCATCCACACACACAACACAATAACAATTATCACTGAAAATAAAATTTCAGTCAACAACTTTTTTCTTTGAAGCATTAAATTTCTTTATTGACTGAAAAAAATATATTCAATAAACGTGCATACAATTTTATTTATCAATAATGCAAAAATCATCATCACAGAAAATTCGAAAGATTTTTTATTGAATCAACGATTTTCGTATTCAAATATCAAAATAATTTTTTTCTGTGTACCCCAAGTGTGTGTCTTACTTATTTATACTTACCAGTTATTCACTTGCAGTATCGTTAGGCCGGTATCTTGCGCCAGTTGTTTTTTCTGATCTTCGGAGGGGTAGGGATGCTGAAAAAAAAGAAAATAATTTTTATAATTATTAAAAGTGAATTAAAATCAAATATATATATTTATAATGAACATGTAGCTCGAAATCAAGTATTTCTACAAGGATTTTATCCTTTTAGTCACAATAATTTTGTGCAAAAATCTTAAGAAATATGAGACTAGGAAACCAAAAAAATACAATCAAACTTAATTATACCCATAAACTATGGTTCCTAAATGAATTATAGCTTGAAACATTTAAAAAAAAGTAATTTGCTATAACTAAATAAAAATCCAGGAAAATGGGCAGATGCGCTTGTGGTTGAAAGCCCTTCAAATTGTGATCAATCATTTTCATTTTATTACTACACCTTTTACTTTTTTACAATTTATTTTTATAAACAAATGATTGGTAGTTTATCTAAATAAATTCTTTATTTGATATTAATATTATTATATATGTGTATTCATGAGCAAAAATGTGTAAGTTAAATAAAAGATAACCCAAAAAAAAAACTAACGCCACTAATCTTGGTAATTTAATACCATAATCATAAACACACACTCAAAATATCCTTAATACTCAGTTTATATTTATTTACTTCAACCCATTTCAAAAATTTCTGATAATTAGAGAAAAAAAGTGCATAGTGCAGTCTAAATTATTCGAAGAAATATCTATGTACATGGATATTTGTTTAGCCCGCCCTCTTATATTCCCAAAATTAAGCTAAAATAGAAAAAGAAAAATTATATTACAAAAAAAAAATAAATAAATAGAAGTAAACTAAAAATTGAAAACATGTCTGTCTGTCTGTCAAGCCGCCGCCAGAGTGGCGTCAGTATATAAACAATTATTTGTTGCATTTGAAAATCATATCAAAAATCACACAATAATATCTAAACAAATTCTTTCCAAGCAATTACAAATTGTTGAATTGAAAATCGAAAGAATTAATGTAAAATATACTTGAAATGTAATAACTCTAGTTAGTATACAAATAATGATCACAGCGTAGCATTTCTATTTATATTGAAATCATAATTGCGAGGGTGTTACTTGTATTGTGTAAATGACAACTTGTTTTTTCCCATACACTTCGTGCTGAGTTTGTAATTTATTGTTTTGATCAAATTAGTTTCATTATACCTTTTTTATTTCAAGAAAATTAAATTTTTTTTTTGCTGTTGCCGGAGCAAAGATGTGGGGCTTGCTTCATCTTCTGGTAATACATAAGGCTCGACTCAGCCGTTCTTAGAAATTTCTCTGGTTTGAAGTTTCTTTCAATGCCGGATGTGGACATCGCCCCTACTCTGTAGCGTGTAATAATATTTATCAAGATATTGGTAGTGGACAAATAACCGACTGCCCCTGAATAAGCGATAGAAAATTAATTCAAAGCTGTCGTTTTTTCTTAAATAAATACAAATAGCAAATAAATTAGATTTATCCATATTTGTAGGCGAGGCAGTAATTCTATAAAATATCTTTTACATGAGTTTTTAAATCAATAAAGGCACCAATATTATGCTAAGATTCCAATGAGAAATTTTTAGGAATATGAGAATTCGACTTAAAACCAAAGGAATTTTAGACGTGAGAGCAGAAAGTTTCTTAAAATTTCACAATGTCAAAAATAAATTTGTGTAAAGTTCCAAAGCTCAAGAATTTCAAAATTATTAAAGAAATGCGACCCAACCCGTTGTTTAAATAGTCATCAGGATCACAATTTTTATATAGCAGGATATCTGTCGCATTCTAATATTTCTCACAATGATCATTGAGCTTTCCAAGAGAGTACAATTTTTAAAATAAATTTTTACAATTTCATTAATCATATTATGGATCATATTGCTATAAAAATATATGTAGATGAACAAATTTAATAAAAAAATTTCTTCAACAAAAACATTTGTATACAATAATAACAAACCAGATATTATTATTTAAATAATAAAATACGCAAGCACACAAGCATTAAAATATATAAGGCAGACGGTGTTGAATTAAACATTAAAAACGTGGCAACTACTGTTATATTATGCATTCTGCTTGTTAAAAAATGTACAACTATACAAATATATGAGCCGATGCAGCTAGCTCAAAAGGACACAACTTAAATAGACTGCAGACACTTTATTTTTTTTCCTAACAACATTTTAACCTAACCTAACCTAGTAGATGCAGACAAAAGATACAAGCAACAATAACTATTTATGATGCTGTGGACAGCGAGAGAAATGTATTCGTGTATGTGCAGTTCGGCATTCTGGTGCTACTTTGGCCAATGACGTTTTACTGTCAGTGCTCATATATAAGTACTGTTGTTAATTATTAGTCTTTTATATTTGTTCGAATAAAATTTCATCATTTTTTTCTTGTTCGAACAGACGAATAATTTTGAACTTTTGTTCGAATATTCGAACGAACAAAGAATAAAAAAATATATTCGAACAATCTTAAAAAAGTTTGCAAAAAACGACACGTATGTGTATTAGTTTAATTTTTTTTTTAACAAACCAAAAATTATACATTACACAAGAAAAACATATGATTTCAATAACAGATTTAGAAATATTAATAACAAAACTTAAAAATTTTAAGAACCTTTGGCGCAGTTGACGCTGTAGTATAAGTTAAGAACTCTGTGTTCCACTAATACTATTAAAGTAGCAGAATCGCAAAAAAGAAGAGAGTAAATTAATATATAGAAAATTTTAAATAACTTCCAATCGACTAAACCGATTTTCTTCAAGTATAAATTAGAAGATATACCATCATGTCACCTTTCAAACGCAAACAAAGCAAATTAAAATCGGTCAAGCAGTTCGGGAGCTAAGGCGTCAAAGTAACGCAAATCTAACAGAATATATGTATCTAAAAACTATCTGATACCTTCTAAGCGGCTGGATCGATTTTCTTCAAACATAGCTAAGAACACTTTCGATCAAGTCACCTTTCAAACAGAAATAACTAAATCAGAATCAGTCCAGCCGATTGGTCTATAGGTGGAGTCTTAAAAACAAACAGATATAAAGTTGGTATTTAATGCTTTTTTACGTCGTTCAATAATTCGATTTTTAACGCTTTTGATTAGAGAAAATCAGTTTTTTTCTAATCTCTTTATCAAAAACTATAAGACACCTTCTAATTCCATGAAAGAAGCATTACCTTTTCCCAGAAAGAAAAAAGATAAGTTTAGCGAACATATGTATGTTTATATATGTACATACAAACAAGCTTACACAAGTATTTATAATTTGGAGTAATTTGATTATCATATTGTTAACAAATTAAAAAGTAATGGAATGTAAAATACTTTTTATATAAAGTAGTTAAGGAAATTGTTCGAATATTCGAATATTCGACAAAAATGATTCGAATAATTTTTTATTCTAAATTGAATATTTTTGTTCGTTCAAATAAAAATGATAAAAAGTTGTTCGAATATTCGAACAATTCTTGTTCGAATGACAACACTATATACAAGCCAACAATACGAGCAATACAAGTATTATGAACTAATGGCGCTATCTAAAGCTAAAATTGAGAGGATGTGGAATGTCCCGAGAATTTCTGGATTTTGCTAATATTCTTCTTGAAGCTTTTTGTTAGGCATAAAAAGGGCGATGCGTTCGCTAAACAAGCATTCAAGTCTTGTGTGAATCTTAGAAGTGAATTATTTTAACATTGTGTGTTTGAAAGCTCTTAATGTCAGTGTTGAGTATATAAAGTATTCTCATTTGATGAGAAATGTACACATTCTTAAAAGGTAAAAACGTAACATGATACTCGTCATTATACCTACAATTTGCCTACGAAATAAAATTCAGTAAATTTATTTCAAATTAAGCTGTTCCATAGTTGCTAACACCCAGCAAAAATTGCTGCTTCCCAGAAGCGTTTTTGTAAGGGCGACAGTGTTAGAGAATCACTTGCTTCGGAGCATGAATAAGGCATTTTTTTTTGTGCGAGATGAGTTAGCTAGAAGCAATACACTGTTTCCGAAAAGCCATGAATTTGTGCTATATAAAAATTATTCACAGAAGTAATAATATATATTTTTGCAAAAGTTACTGATTTGAATTTTTTTTTTTTACTTTTTTCTACTTTTTTCAAGTAAGCTATAAATTGCTTCCCTTAATTGTTAGTACTTTCAAATCAGATTTTTTGCTCGGCAGTGCCCTGCTAACGGAAAAATTAACTTTGCTAAAAAATTTTGGTTGTCGTCTCCACTAGTTAAATTCATCTGAACACATGTGAAATAGCAATATTATAACTAAAATTAACTATTTTGTCCAAGTAGTACTTAATGCCAAAAGAACACTGACATCTCTAAGTTACTAAGCAACCCTCGTAACTTACTTTTATATTAATCTAATCTTTTACTTTTTTATTTATTTTTTTTTCTTGTTTTGTTATCTTTGTGTTTAAACTAATATCAGCCTAAATTTTCTTTTTTTTGTGGCGCTTAATTCGTGGTATAATTTTTGTGTTAAAATAATGTTTAATCTTATTGAGTGAATAGTTAGTTAAAAAAGACAGTGGCAGTTATTTGCTTAATGATTAAACAGTTTATGAAAATGTTAAAGAAAAATGATTGATTAGACTGCAGCAACATGATGATTACAAATTCATTACAAACGCGTAATGTAGAGAAAAAGCATATAGATAAAAAAAATACAATCTTACTTTCTCAGTAAGGGAACAATGAACAAGAACAACAAAATTATACTTTAAATAAAATAACAAGCTTTTCAAGAGTGATTTTGGAGAAAAGAGACCAAATTAATTATAAGAAGAAGACAAATATACACTTCCAAAAACTTATAATCAGCGCTTTCCTTTCAGATAGCTTCAGCAATAGGATCGAATTAATTCTAACGAATTAAATGAAAAAAAACGATCTGACATACCGATGACTACCTTTGAGGTCCTAGGCTCCGTATAGGATCGGAGAGAATGTATGTTATTATTTTTATTATATCATTAAATTCTTAATTGAAGAAGTTACCACGTTGACTACAAAACCGAAGTTCCTGGGTTCGAGCCCGGTCTCCGGCAGTCATTAAATAACAACAACATGTGTTTTTCTGACGTGCGTTAGTTTCCTAAGTATAAGTTGTTTTTCAAGTGGTGAAGGCACAGATAGTGGTCACTAAACTATACCGACTTCAGCAGATGCTAATCCTAATGTAACATACGTGCGCCCTTCTTTTTCGGTATTGTGTAGCAGAGCCATCGTCAAAGTAAAATAACCAATAAAACGGCTACTAAAGCACACATCTTCAAAAATTTAATACACCTCATTGACACCAGAGGCGCTGCAACACTGCTTTATTAAAAAGCGTGCAAAAAAAGCAGAGTTCCAAAAGAATGAAAGCTTTCCTTTATATCTTTCTTCACTATTTGTCTTCTCTATCACTATCCCTTTCTTAAAGAAGATAACACCTAGTAATAGTAATAGGCATTCATTGCCTGAGTGTTACTACTCTTTAAAAAAAGTTCAAATAGAAAAACAGTTATTGTAGCAAAATCTTTCGATCACAACAAATATTCGAGAATAAAAGTCATGACTGGCTGGAAATCGAACTGATGTTTGTTGAAAGGCAAGATTCAGTTTCTACGGCAAAAATCCATTAATTGTTCTGCAAACTTCTCATCCTTCTCATCCGCCCTATTCACCAAACTTAGTCTCAAGTGCATATTTCCTGTTCGGAAAAGACTTGTGGCTAAAAGAATGAAATTAACTCACAAGCAAATATCTATTTTGATAACCTCTGCCTATCTTATTTTTTCGGAAGAGTTAAAAAATTGGAGAAACGTTGGACAAAGTGTATATGCTCAAACATAAAATTATTTTCTATCAAAAAACCGATGTTCCGTTCAATAAATCATGGACATGTAGCTCAATAGTTTTTTTTTTTTCTTTCAAAAAGTTTGTTGTGGTTTAAGTACGTCTGGAGCCTTTTGTTGCTGCTAAGGCAACTAACTAGTAGACTTTCCTTCGAATGAACAAAATCTTGCAAAACTTCAATATTTATAGAAAAACTTACAAAACACAATTGAGAATTATAAGCATATGAATCCAGTAATCTTTGAAAGTTTTTCAAACCTACAACAAGCATTAATGTACAATACTGGGACATGTGTAGTCTATTTTATTTTTTATTTATATTCCCTATTTTTATTATTTTTTATTATTTTATAAAAATCAAAAGCGGATGTTAGTTCTTAATAACTATTGTCAAACCTCTTTTTAGCACACATTTTCAGAAAAAAAATATGTATTTTCAACTCAACAATAAAACCTCAACTAAAGCACGAGTCATCATCACTTAAACAACATCCGGCAGCTGTAGCAGTAATCCTTTATATTTCCACAATTGTTTTAAAATAAATTTCAATTTAAGGACACAGCATCACACACACAAAATCAAAAAAATTTTAATGCGAATTTAAGCACAACAAAAAAAATTTTATTAATTTATGAAAACATGACTTTTAACAGAAAATAGCAAACAATAAATGATTTTTATACATTCATACTACACTTCGTATTTTATTATATGTTATTTTTTTTTTAACAAGCATCAATAGATATTATAGACCAAACAACAAAGCTTTCTAAAGCCAGAGTAGGACACAACAAACCACAACATGAAGCAGGAGAAAACCTATGACAATTTATGGCTTTTTACCAATAACAAAAACTGCAACAGCAGCAGAAGCAGCAGCAGCAGTATTAGAAGAAACTGCAATTTTCTTTGAAAAGAAACAAAAAAATAAATAAAAATTTAAGGAAACTCAACTCAAACTAATAACGTAAAAAGAAAATGTTATGCAGTGTGTGAAGTAAATGTACATGTTGTTGTTTTTGTTGCTTATTGTAAATAGTTAGGAAACGAAACATAATATGCACATATCTAAACATTAGACCGCTGCAAAAGACCACTTGCAAGAACGTTTAAGGCATGAGGGATTTTTCAAATGCTTTACTACAGCGAAATCTTCTAAAACAAACGCTAAACAACACTGTTGGCAGATATAGGAGTAAAGAAGAAAAATTTGTGATGCCTGCTTCTTCATACGCATGGGCGTGCATACAAAGGTCATTCATGTAAATACGCCCACACGTTGTATGTAGGATCTTTTATTTTTCTGCGCACATACAAACGCACACATGCATTAGTTGTGTGCTCTTGTTTTAAAAACCAACCTTAAGCACAAACATAATAGCTTACCACCACGGCTGCCAGTAGTGAAATTCACTAACTTTTAACGAATAGACAAATGTTATTTTTCTCTACAATTATTATTGATTGCATTAACGATTATTTTATTTACTAACTTCTTGTTAACAACTTCGTTTAAATTTGATATCATGTGGCAGCTCTGTTAAAATTAACGAAGAACACAAAGAGGAATTGAAAATAAATAAATGAATTTGTACTTGTACACAAACATATTTTCATCAATTTCTTTAATTTTGAGAAATAAAGATTGAATTGAATATTAAAATAATAGCAATATTGTTATTTATAGCTAAAAGTTTTTACATGTGTGTATAATGCTGTAAAATAATTACTTGAGTTCTTTCTGCTAAAAGAGCATGTACTTTAACTGAACAGCTGACTGTTGTCGATTCAATAACACCACAAAAATTATCGTCGTTTAGTTAACAACAACACATGTGGTTTAAAAGTGTTACTGCATAGAAAAGTCGGTAATTTTGATGTTATTGTTTCTAAACGATACGATTATCGCTAAAATAAGTTAATGAATCGAACTACAGATTTGACGATTCTTGGTGCCGAAAATAGCAAAATGTGGATTTGACGATTTTTCCCTTAAAATTGACGATTTTTTAGAAGTCCAAATATTGCAGTTCTTTTATAAAAAAGCGACTATTTTTATTTATGTATTACTTACCTTATAAAAGATTTTAGTGTAATTTTGCCCACACTTTATTTTATATTGATATCTCTGATATCAATTTGATATTCTAAAAAAAAAATAAATGTGAAAAACGGCCAAGTTCCTATAAAAAATTTCGGGCAACAAGACTACTGACACCAAGACTTGAACATAACTTGGCAATATTTTTCATAATTTTGCCACTGAGAAAAAAAAAGTTATAAGGTGTTAAAAAAGGACAATGGTTTCAATTTCCCAATAAACATGCAAAATAAAACATACACTCAAAAAAAAGACATGTACTATTATTAAGGAAAAAAAGTTTCTAAATTTAAGTAAAAAAACTTTCTAAGTTTACGTAATTTTTTCTAAGTTTAAGTAATTTTTTACAAAAATCTAGTAAAAATTACTTAATATGAGTAAAAAATAAAAAAGTTCATATCCTTAAAAGTAGTTCATAAAAATACACACAAAAATTCTCACATTCAAGGACAAGTTTACTGGCTTAAAGGAAATATGTACCAAATATTAGAAAACGGTTTAAAAGTTTAGGGAAAATGTATCCTAAGAACTAGTCAATATCGTCTTAAATCAAAAAATAAATTTTAGGAAATGACTTACTCCTGATTAGTTCATCAAATTTGACTAACTTGAAAGATATAAAAACGTATTCTAAATCTTAGAAAAATATTTACCAGTTTTAAGTATTTTTTCTTTAAATTTTAGAATATATTTTTTATTTGCATTAATCAAAAAATTTAAGTAAATGTTTCATATTTCCGAGGAATATTTGAACTTGAAATAAATTTTTTTGAAATAAAATAAAATTTGAAAACTCAAAAATTTCAATGCTTATTCAGGCTGCCCTGTTAGGCAATTGGTTAGAGTTCTTGCCTATCAGTCAGAAGGTTGTTGGTTCAATACTTGCCCCCTCTCAAGGAATTAATACGTATGTATGGTGACTTAATTTAGAA
The DNA here is from genome assembly GCA_949987645.1 of Tachina grossa. NCBI lineage: Eukaryota > Metazoa > Arthropoda > Insecta > Diptera > Tachinidae > Tachina > Tachina grossa. The sequence goes on along the minus strand of OX465274.1, from coordinate 197,985,233 downwards.
TATAATATGAAGACATAATATAAAACATACCATGTGGTATAGAATTTAATAAAAAATAAAAAAGTACCAGAATTAAAGACATAAAAAAACTTTAAAAAATTTATTAAATTTGAGATCAAAGATGAAAATTTTTTTTTGCAAAGCTCCGAATTTTATGGGAAAATTTAACTTAATTTTAGAAAAATTTTACTCAAATATAAAAATAGTTATAATTACTATAAACTAGTTCATTCATGAACTAGAAATTTAGTAAATATTTTACTGGTTTCAAGTAAAAACGACAACTTTTTATTACTCAAATTTAGAAAATTTTCCAAAGTTTTAGTTAGTTTTTTTTTTTGAGTGTATGTATACACTAGTGCATGTTAATTTTATTTTGCAAAAATCGTGTAGCAAAAAAAAGTAATCTAGACGAAATTTTCAGAAAATTCTCCGAAAAAACTACATGTCTAAAATCAATCCCTATATTGCGCCTCTCGACATGAAAATATATTTTCCCTTCTTTAAAATATTTTTTTTTTAATTAAAATTTTTTTAAATAAAAAAATTTATGACCTGAAATAAATGCTAGTAATTTTGAACAATTCTCCACGTACTTCCTGCTTTTAATTTTTTCGCGAGCTAGCTAGACTTATCCATACTATTTGGTTTCCCATTTTCATCCTTAAAGTCAATATCTTCTAATAAGGCAGGAAGTAGCCAAAGAAGAAGCTCAGGAAGAGGAAATAAATTTTCATGTCAAGACGCGTGGTATGGGGTTTGATTTTACACTCATGGTTTCTTTGCAAAATTTTCTTAGAATTATTTTTTTGAAATCGAGTTTTTTGTATTTTTCGATAAAAGAAATCTAATGTATCGAAAAATGTAAAAATCACGATTTCAAAAAAATCATAACTAGAAAATTTAACGAAATAACGATGTTTTAAAATTTTCTATTCATACTAATCGACCCGTCCTAGTATACACGTTAAAAAATTCATTTTGATTTGTCCGATTTTTCTGACGATTTTTCGAGTATAAAATGACGATTATTTTATAGTTTATCGGGCTTTCGACGATTTTTCGATTATTTTATCCGGCAGCCCTGCTTACCACCCTGCAGGAAAAGTCAATAGTAAAATTATACTGATTATCTATTGACGATGTCAACAGTACTACTGACAAATTATACCCCAACTAATGCTATCTACTATTGACATTTAACACATTCTTGTGCTACGAAGTCTACCAGTAGACTGCGTCAATACTGACTAGGTAGTTCTTAAGGGACCATATGCCGAAAATGTCAATAGTAAGATTGTACTGACTTACTATTGACGATATCACCACACTATGGCAAATAACAGAAGTAAAACTACTTATTAATTTAAATTTTATGTTTCGCTGAATTAGTAAAGTCAAACACTAAGGTATGGATCTGAAAGTGTGACAAATCTTTAACTGATGGCACAAAATCTTCCACAGAGTCCAAAAAAATTTCCATTATTGTATAATTTCACTAAAATTGTTTAATTTTAAAATTTTTTATTTTTATACAACATGAATATGAATATGCATGACGCCAACTTTATTTTCAACAAACCAATAAAACATTAAGAAGAAGCGTAGTTGTGTGTATCTGAAAAAATGTTTTCTACGCATCAAAAACAATATTAAAATATTAATATGTAGGCGCTCCGCTGACAATATCACCACACTAGTCGACAAAAGTGGTGACTTGGGGACACTTAACTCCACGCTTCCTTCAAGGCATCCACATCTTATACGCACACACACTCAAACGTACAATATGCAAAATAACAAGCATACACGCATCAACACTACTTCTTTTGGTTGTTTGTTACGAACAAGAAGTCTTCACTTGTAAACACTCATATACACGTACATCAATACATCCATTGTGCTTCGCTTATTATACGACAGCATTTATTATTGGTTTAGTATAATACATGCTACGACAATACATTTAAAAAACAAGACCTATTGACATTTCAAGACTACTTACGCAGCCCTCTAAAATATATGTGTACTTGTACTTATATCATCCTGCATATATTACAAGGACACAAACTCTTATGACTGCTTATGTCACAAAGTATGTGCTTATAAGCAGGATAACAAGAAACTATATTCGACAAGACAGACCAGCTTACACACATACACAAACACAAATTTATTTGCGTCTCACTTTTAAGGATACTCTGGCAAGTATTTTGTTGAAAATTTCAATTTCAACATATTTTGCAACTAAAATAAATTGTATATTGTGTAAATTCAATATTAATATTGTTTTCTCTCCGCAAATGCAAGGAAGCAACCAAACATTTGTATGCTTGTGCGTTCATGCGTGTGTGTGTGTGTGTGTTTAAACAACAATAATAATAGATGTCCTTGTTAGCAAAACATGATTTTGCATAAGAAAACGGTAAATTTCACGCAACAAATGACAATTTCGACAGAAAGCAAATACCAATAGTATTGAAAATTGCACATTTATTCTGGCAAATAGCAACAACTAACTCACTGCACTTTTGAGCTGATAAATATGTAAATGCATGCATGCATGTGCATGTGTGCCTGCAAAATCCTGTAGGTGTGTGCTTAAGTAATTCCTACTAACCAAAAGGTATGTATGTATGTAGTTATTGTTAATAATAATTGCTGGCATTGCTGCTGCTGTTGTTTGTTTATTTGTATTGTTGTTGCACACAAGCATTATTTTGCAAAATAATATTGATTATTTAACAAAATTGCATTTTATTGTCATTTATTTCTTATTTTCTTGTCACAGCCAACAAAAGGATATTTTATGCAACTTTGCTTGCTATGCACTTTTGTTTTTTTCTTCTTCTTCTTGTGCTTCATTTTAATATTATTTAGTTATAGTTAGTAGATATTGTTTTGTTCATTGTTATGTCAAAGTTTTAAGGCGTGTTTTTTCCTTTTTTTGGTGTGTTGTTTTCCAAACAATAAATTTTCCTTAGAATAGACGAAAACAATATTTTCTCTTAATAAAAGAAGAATGAATGAGTGAATGAATGTGTGTATTATTTTGGCAGTTTTTGCTAGAAATTTCTAGAAATTAATAATTTCTAACATTTTATGCATTTCATATCCATGGGGAGTTGTCCTAACATGAGACTTGAAGGCAATAAATTTAATTAAAATCTTGTTTAAGAAATTAATTTATTATTAACCTTAAGGACATAAACAATAACTAAAGTTTTATAACAAAGAAATTCTTTGAAACACAACTAAAGAATAAAGATTTTTAAGTTTAATTAAATTTTTTGTAGATTATAAAAGAAAAAGTAGAGAAATGTAAAGCTTTCATTTAAATTCAGAAACAGAAAAAAACTGAAATTCCCGAGATATTCGTAAAATACAAAACTCCCATATTAATTTATACGATTTAATAAGCACATACCTTAATCTTTTATTACATAAAAATTTAAAAAAAAATTTGAGTACGATGAATGAAAAAATTCACATATTCCATTTCCATTGAAAAATATTTATATAGAGCTGTGGATTTCAGCACATGTTTTTGATTATTATCAGTGTGATTAGAGAAGACAGGTGGTGAAGAAAGAGATAGATGAAAGCTCCATTTCTTTTTTACAACCCTGTATGTTTTTTTAATAATGTAGTGTTGCAGTGCCTCTGGTGTCAATGAGGTGTATTAAAATTTTGAATCCGTGTTTAAGTAGCCATTTTTTTATTGCTTATTTTACTTTTCCGATGATTCTGCAACATAATATCTATGAAGTAGGGCACTCTGATATAACATTAGCATTACTATCCGCTGAAGCTTGATTTTGTTTTGTCAATATCATATGACGGAGAATTAATTTTAAGTTAGATTTTGTGCTATCAAAATGTCAACATCCAAAGGAAGTTTCACAAAAATAATGGCAGTGTTTTTGAAAAAAAAATAAAAAATAAAAGTAATGCAAGGAAAACACGTTTGTGGATGAAATGATAGTTTAAAAGAAACAACAACATAGATCTGATATTTTTTTTTTAATCTCATTAAAAATGTGTTCATGTTTGATGAACAAAAACAAGAAACACATCAAAATGTGAAATCAAGCATAACAAAAATTTAAATTTTTTGATATTTAGCTGTTCAGCTTTACCGTAGCTACAATTTTGTCAAATACTGTCTGCAAAAAATTAGTCATTCTGAAAAAAATTATACCAAAAAAATTTAATTTTTTATCACTTGCAAAAAAGTGCACGAAGAAACAATTTTTTTTTTGGTGTAAAAAGTTAGTAATATTTTTTAGTGGAGTCAGCTTTATATTATTGTTACATCTAGGCCATATTCCGGCTTCTACGCGCAGTGTGTTTAGTTACACAAAGCCATTCGACCTGTTTATACCCTCGTCATAATTTTGTTCCTCTCAATTGTAAAATTATGAAATTTAAACTATAAGTAGAATTAATTCATGTAACTTCATTTACGAATTTAGAAAGTTTTACAATGAAAGCTTGGTGAAAGTATGGAGGCGCAAAAATTTCACATTCTAAGACATACTCACTTACTCACTTATTAATATTATAAAGCATTTGCGCTATAGGTAGAGAACTGAAATTTGGTACACAAGTAGACAGAGGTGAGTCCCTAACTAGAAAAATCTAAGAGCGCAGCGGGCGGGGCAACGCCCATAAGGCAAAAACTAAAAAGTTAATCTAAAGCGTTTAACTCAATTTTCCTGAAATTTTGCATACACCTTGCGATAAAACAAATATTCTTAATTTTTGTTAACAAAAAAAAGGAGCGTTACCATACCAATAAAATTTAAACGATCTGTTTTCTATATTTTAGCCTAATCGATATTTTTATATTATTTATGTATTTTTTTATTATCAATTTCCTTCGAAACTTGACACGAATGATAAACACTGGCCACAAAAAATCTTAAGGTTAAAAAAGTGGGCGGAACTACGCACATAGAATCAAAAATTAAAATTTATCATAGAAAGCTCAAATTTGGTGTAGAAGGAGAGATATGCGAGTAACCAAATAGAGAAATCTGAAAACCAACAGGGCGTAGCCCTTAAAACTATAAATCGCACTATAAGTAGCTGAAACTTGATACACAAATAAATTTGGATCAGAGATCGCCTTGAAAAATAAAACTTCGGAAATTTCAATCAGGGGGCGGGGATACGTGCTTTAAACTCAAAATTAGGAATTTAAGTTGAGGCGTTCAAACTAGATCGATTTTATTGCATTTAGCCAATGCAATAATTTTATGTTTGTTTGTAGGCTTACCAGATTTTGGTCTATTACTTATGTATTTCTCATAAGCCTTTTCTTACGAAAGTTTGCATGAACCATATGCATTGGCCATAGCATATATCTAAATTAGAAAAGTGGGCGGGCTCCTACCCATACACATTTAAAATAAAAATTTGCGCTAGAGAGCTGAAATTTGATACACAAGTAGACCAAAATAAGCTACGAACAGAAAAAATCTGTAAGCACCGAGGGAGAAAGGCGGTAATATTACACCGCCGCTAGTTTTTCACAGTAGAAGTTTGGCCCGTGGCGTTTTCGAAAAAATAATACCCAACATACAAAACAGTAACTTAGGGCAGGTGTAATAACTCTTTCTCTCATGATAATTTTCGATGAAGAGTTGTCGCAAAAAAATCGAAACAGTTAACGTATGGTGAATGAAATCCGAGCAAACTTAAAGTTAACAAAAAACAAGTATAATAAAACTTATTTTAATTTGCGATTTATTTATTTTTTATTATTAATGCTGAAGAAAATTTATAAAAAAAATGGTTCCGGCAGAGTTTGCTTTCCAGATTTTCTGTGGTTGTTCTCTCATTGTCATCTGAATGCCACATGTTTTAAAGTTTTTAACTCTTTTTTTATTTTTATGATTAAAGAATCAACATTTTTGGCTTTGTATGCGTTTTTGCACACATTTATATTAAAATCGGTACAAAAAGTTTCAATAGGCAGCACTTGTAGAACATTTAGGGGATTCATTTACTTAGGCACAAATTTAACTTTTTTTTTCAAATTCTCTTCGCGTAATGTGGGATTCCAAATCTGGTCAAAATACTGTTTTTTCTTTTTCAGTATATTTTTGGATAAAGTCGCTCAGATACAAATTTTTCATTATAAATTTGGGTATTCACTGCTAAACCAGCTTTGAAAAAACTGGCTCACTGATACCACTTTTGCCTATGGCTAATCACAACAAAATTTCTCCTGGAAACTTTGTCTTTCAGATAAAGTTTGCTTTTTCAAGTGCTTTGTAATTGGAAGACTCAAAGTAATATTTTGGCTGTCATTCCTTACACTCAGAAAAAAGCATCCTATTAATTCGCCAAAAGGGTCCCTATTAATTTAATAGGGACAAAATTTGTTCCAAATCACATCAAAACAATAGGAATTGAATAGTGTTGTACTATTGAAACAATTATTTTGAAACTATTATGTATCAATATGAAAAACTATTAAAGTAATGTGATCACCATATTAAAAATCAACGAAAACGCAGTATTAAATTAATGTGGTGTCCCTATTAATTTTCAATGGAACATTTCACATTATATTTTCTATAAGATATACAATTATTTTAATAGTTTACACAAAAATCAATATTAATCCCATTGATTTAATAGTTTAAAAATATGAAGTTTAAATATCAATGTGAAAAACTATTAAAATAATGTGACCACCGGTTAACGTCATGCGCCAGACGTGTACAGATGCTTCTTCGCGTTTTTGCAAATGTCTGTCTTTGACTTTCTTTTTTATGCATTCTCATTTTCAACGCGAAGAGTGAAGTCGAATTTTGTGTTGCTCCAAAAACAACTTTATGTTGTTCCAAAACCTAAGTGTTTATTGTATGAATTCTGCTCCAAAAAATAAAAACAATTGAGGTACAACCATCGTACGGCTTTCCGGAGTTCCCAGCAACCAGCACCACAACCATCGCACGGAGTTCCGGCTTCTCCACAACCATAACACGGCTTTCCGGCGTTGCCAGCAGCTAGCACCACAACCATCGCACGGCATTCCGGCGTTCCAGGTTTCCAGAACCACATCAGAGGTAAACAGTATATTCAAAAAACTAATGAATAGTATATTCCTATTAATTTAATATGGTATATTATTAAATCAATAGGATCACTATTAATTTTACCGCTAGTTTTTTACTACTGTAGTGAGTATTACCAAGCATACATAGTACATACACACACTAATACATTTACTTTACATGATGTCGACGAATTTGACGGTCCTCCAATTCATTTACATCTTCTAAAAGATGGAAAAATGGCTTTCAGGCTAAAAAAAATTATATATCAAATGTACTTTAATAAATATAATAATTCTGTTATTTAAAGAAATGTTTGTTTGATTCAATTATTAAAGTTTTTGAAAATTTCAGGGTCCAATTGAATAATGCTTTACGCCATTTGAAGTAATATTTCAATCCTATTAAATATAATAGTACATCATATTAAAGTTTAATGCGAAGTACTATTTCTTTAATCGGGATATAATATAGAATAAATAATACACTACGTTTAATATAATATGACAATCCTATTAAAACAATAGTTGCTTCACTAGTATTTTGCTGAGTTTTAATATGAATTTCTTATTATTTTTAAAGGAGGTCCCATTAGCTTCTAATGATCTTAGCCGAATTAAATCAATACGGTTCACTTTAAATATAATAGCACATACTATTAAAATATAATTCGGTGTACTATTAATTCAAAACTATAATAGTATTAAAATAATAGTAGAAACCGACTACCGATTCAATAGTTTGAATATTATTAATTTAAAGTGATTTATCCCATTGACTAAAAACAATAGTAAAAAACTATTAAAATAATTATTATTCTTATTAATTTCATAGGATTTTTTTCTGAGTGTACCTTCGACGGCGAAATATGACTCGTCATCCATCATGCATTTGTACTCTGATGAGCAAGAAAAATAATTTTTTGAGAGTTCGCGTAACCTGCACATTACGGTCTTCTTTTGAGCTTCGGTCGTGAATGGTGATGTTTTTTTCTTTTTTTTCCTGAACGCCCATAGATTCTGAATATTTATTAACTGTATTTTTGTCACAATTATATTTTTTACCCAATTGACGATAAGATTTTGCAATGTAACCTACACATTTTCTTTTAATTGACTTATTAACTCCCGACTAAAAAAAGAGGTGTTATAAGTTTGTAGTGTGTGTATGTGTGTCTGTGTATCTGTGTATACGTACAGGCCCAACGGCTGGACCGATTTTCATTTAGTTTTTTCTGTTTGAAAGATGTCTTGATCGAGAGGGTTCTTAGCTCTGTTTGAAGAAAATCGGTCTAGCCGTTGAGAAGATATAACATCTTTTCTGAAAAAAGTCGGGGGTTTTTAAAATTTTTAATTTTTGTTATTATAAATAAATAAGTTTATTTTACTATAAATATACGTTTTTTATGAAACCCATGTTCTTAAATTGTTTAAAAAGCTCACTTTTATTCTTCTGTGGATTATTTTCACCATACGTTATTCCACAATCCTGAGGATATCAGTATCTGTGTACTCCACATATGTTAAATCGGAACTGAGATGGTGTGTTTAATTTTGCTCCACCCTGTATAATACGATCTATGAAACAAATTGAGGCTTTTGGAAATACACACGGTCCAGACAGTATAGCTTCGATGGTACTACTAAGGGGTAATAAAACCCTATACCCAGTTTGGCGATTTTGGTGACCAGTTAGTATTTTATGGGCCTCCAAAGATTTCGCAAATCACTGCACCCTCAAAAAATAGTGTCATCAGTTTTTGGCCAACAGCTAATTTAGACTCAGTGATAGCGTTTAGCTATATATAGCTATAATGTAGTTAAGAGTCTGGCAAAAAAAATCTGCTTAACATCTTATGCTAAAAAATTATTTCTTCTTGCACTTTTTTTGTGCAAAAATTAAAGAAAAAAATTTTTTTTCAGTTTTTTTTTTCTAACAATATTTGGTAAAGTTGGAGAAATTATGAGAATATATAAATATAATCTGAACATGTCTAGGCATCCTAAGGACCTCATTAAGCCCACTTTTCAGCTTAAAAATTTTCGTTTAGTCTATCTTCGGACAATAATCTGCAGTTAAGTCCTAGTTTACACTATGCAAGTCTTATTGCTAAGCTGACTAGTATAATAGAAGAGAGTGGCGAGGGGAAAGAAACGTTTCTGTTCCCCTCGAGTCTCTCTCTATCTCTCTCTCTCTCTCTCTCCTATCAAACTAATCAGCTTAGCAATAAGACTTGCATAGTGCAAACTAGGACTAAGTTAAGTCAAATGTATAAGAAGGAAAACTCATGCGCTGTTTAACTGCACTTGAAGTTTTTCCTCTTAAACAGTGTCTAACTAAATGACTTATAAGATCTTCTAGCAAATACCGGGAGTTGTGTGTAGCAAAACAAACAAATTTTTTTATTTTCTTCTAAATAAGAGATAAGATCTTTTTAAAAAGCTGTTATAATCACAAACCAGCTACTAGATTTGCTTTTCTTACTGCAGCCAGTCTCTGGCTGTTTACAAAATAAATAAAAATCGAATTAAGCAAACAATTCTCCTTTTTTGTATGCATTATTATTTTCTTTTTTACATAATTTTTTTATTTTAATTTTAAAGTAAATATGATATAAAATGCTTTATTAGCTGGTTATTTTTTTAGTATTATTATTGTAGTTGTTGTTTAGTTAGCCAAGTATTTGAGTGTGTAAGAGCAAAAAGTGGTAGTGGTAGTGAGTGCTAGTAAGCAATTCTGTAGTTTTAATGTTGTTTATGGTTGATTCTGTATGAACGAGCGAACGAATGAATGAATGAATGAATGTATGCATAAACGTGTGTGTAAGCTTTATTATTATTATTTTTTTTTTTATTTCATTATTATTATATTTTTATGGTAGGAGGTGGAGATTTGCTTTAATGCTTGGTGGCTGGCTGGCTGACTGGCTGACTGACTGCTAGAATATACAATATTTAGCCAGCCATATTTGTTATGGTTGCTGTCTGCTGTCTGCTGTGTTTTCATTATGAAATGATACGCAAAACTGTGTTCAGTTTGCTATTGGCTACGGCCACCACACATCACATCACTACTGGCAGCAAAAAGCTCTAAAGAGAGGTTGCTTTATACAGATATCAACACTAGAAATTGAAGGCTGGCAAAAAATTAAAAACAACTACCACACACATACATACATACATATACGCACTTACAAAATTACATACATATGAAATATATTTACATACTTGTTTTCATATTTGATTCAGCAGTATAATGAATTGTACATACTCCTCGTATTGTTCGTTTGTAAGAGTAAAATAATAATGAACAAAAAAAAAAACGGAAACAAAACTTTACCTAATGCACATTTTAACACCAAAAATTTTTAACTAAAACTTTATTTCCAAGAAATTTCTTAAGTAATACATCACTGTCAAACTTTCTAAACACAAACTTTGTATGCAAAACCAAAAAAAAAAAGTTAAGCAGAAAGAAAATATATATTTTCCTTTTTTACTTTACCAGGAAGAAAATAAAATTTCATTTTCTTAACATGCTGTCACATTAAGATTTGTATCTACACAATAACGTTTTAAAACTACATTTATGTGTAAATGTATATGCAAGTCTGTAATAAAATGAAATGACCAACAGACATCCTTTAATCTCTTTTAATACTTTCAATGTTAATTTGGTGGTCAATTTCGGTTAAGAATGTTTTTTTTCTTCTTCTCTTGCTGTGTGTAAGTAAACAAATATATAAAATTTTATTATAAAAACTTTTAAAATTTTTTTTATTTATATTTTTGGCAATCCTTTTTTTTTTTGCTACTTTTAGCAAATATCCTTTTTGGCTATCGTTAACTCTATACGCTTGGCTATTTTATGGCTTAAGGAAATCATGATTGAACTTTCATGGGTTTTAAGAAGTTTCCTAAAGACATTTTCGTTATTTGGTCTGGCTTCATAAATGAAGCATAACAAATAGAATTTATTTCCGGTCAGTGATTGCAATATTAAATAAAGTGGTAGTTTCAGAAAAGTAATTTAAAATATTGTGTATGTAGATAAAAAATTAATAGAGAAATTATATCATCGAATGTTAGCAATTTGGGAAATACGTATACGTAATTTCCTTGAGCCAAATGATACGGCAAAGAGACATGTACACATACACACATGTGTGTATATATTAGAGGGCTGCGTAAACAGTCTTGAAATGTAAATACGTCTTGTTTTTAAATGTATTTTAGTACCATATATTATACTAAGACAATGATAAATGATGTCGTTTAATAATTAAAGCAAGATGGGTGTATTGATGCATGTGTATATGAGTGTTTACAAGCGATGTCGCGAAGCCTTCTTGTTCGTAACAAACAATCAAAAGAAGTAGTGTTGATGCGTGTATGCTTTTTATTTTGAATATTGTACGTTTGAGTATGTATAGGATGGTAAGCTATTATGTGTTTCAGGTTGGTTTTTAAAGCAATCGTACACAACTAAAGTCAATGCATGTGTGTGCCTTTGTATGTGCGCAGAAAAAAAAAGATCATACACATGCACGATGTTTGTATACGCGCCCATGCGTATTACATCTATACCTGAAATAACTTAAACAAATATCTGGCAAACAGGGTGGTTTAGCCTTTGTTTTAAAAGATTTTACTGTAGTAAAGTATTTGAAAAATTTCTCATGTGTTAAAAGTTCTTGTAAGTGGTCTTGTGCAGGGCTGTAGTACATATTGTTATAAAAAAAACACGTGCAACTGCTAAAAGAAAACACTCAAATGGCGGGAATTGGAGCGCTATGAAATAAGGCCCAAGGAAAAAACGCCCAAATAAAATAAAACCAAAAGAAAAAATTAAATAAGACCAAAAGAAAATTTATAAAGAAATACACAATATCAATAAAATAAAGCACAATTGAAAAACCAAATTCAAGATGAAATAAGTCTCAAAAATAATGAAATAAAACCTAAACAATCTCAAGATGAAACAAATCCAAAAAAAAAAAATAATTAAATACAGCGTAATTGAAAATTCTTTAATTTTATTTGGCCTCTTATTTCATTTTCTTATAGGGAGTTATTTTCTTGGGGCTTATTTCATAGCGCGGGAATTTGCTGAATATGGCAAGACTCCATCGCGTACCTGGAATTCAACATTAGAATTAGATATTTTGAGACTGTTGAAAATGGTTGCTTCGAGTAATAATTTTATTTTCTAAATTAAACTGGTTTTGGCAGGTCAAATCTTTTGAGTTGGAGTAAAGTGTTAAATTGCTGTCAGACAGTGCTGGACCTAGGCCTAGTCCCGTTAGATTCGGTCTTATTATAAAACTTTTGACTTTATGTCTCTGTGCACTGCTGTTAAGTTGAATTTTGGATGTTGGGTCAATTCAGTTATTTCATGAAATTGTGAATGTAATCGAAAGTTGTTCATCAACTTCTATTGAAAAAGTTTTAATTTTCTTTGATGTAAACGGAGCTTCATGTAGTTGCACAAACACTGGACTTTCTGTTTTATTTTTATTTTTTATACGTTTTTTTTAAACAAAAATTTATGGTTTTTACATAAATTTTTTAATTTTTTTTGCCTCAACCTATACGATATGTCTTAAACTGCTGGTCTGACTAAGAAGCAATGTTTGTACAGATTTTTGATGATTTTGCTGTCGAACTTCCATTGTTTTTACTCAATTTGTGATAATATAGGGTGTTTTTTTAAGAGGTATAGAACTTTGAATTGAAATAAAACACAAGAAAATCGTTTTAATGTCTATCAATTTGGCTTTATTGGAAGGATATTTTTATGCCATTAATGTTTAAATATGATTTTGGGCATGTGGCGGCCGCTGCTGGCTCGAATAAAGCCAATTCTAAAGGTCCAATTTTCAACCACTTTTTCGAGCATATGGGGCCGTATGTTGGCAATAACGCCACGAATGTTGGCTTCAGAGTCCCCTAACGTTTCTGGTTTGTTGGCGTAGACGAGCGACTTCACATATCCCCAAAGAAAATAATCCAATGGTGTCAAATCACACGATTTTGGTGGCCAATTGACGGGTCCATTCCGCGAAATTATGCGCTCATCGAATGTTTCCTTCAATAAATCGATTGTGACGTGCGCTGTGTGGCATGTAGCGCCGTCTTGTTGGAACCACAACTCATCCACATTCATGCCATCCAATTCGGGAACAAAATAGTCGGTTAGTCGGCTCCAATTGCTGTGCACGGTGGCGAATCGATTCATTCGGGTCCTCTTCAACACTTTGCTCTACAGCGGCAATTGTTTCTTCGGTGCGCACTGTTCGACGTCTCTGCGGATGCGTATTATCACATAGAGTAAACGTAGTGCGAAAACAATCCATGGTTAACCGAATTAATTGCTCTGATGGACGATTATGTCGACCATAAAATGGACGGAGCTTGCGGTAAACTTCGCGAACTGAACCATTATTTTCGAAATAAATTTGCACGATTTGCAAGCGTTGTTCTTTTGTCAACCTGTTCATGATGAAATGGCAAACCAAACTAAATATTAATCACTTGACAGCTGACAAAATGGCCGCCAGTTAAAAAAGTGATGCCAACTTAAAGTTCTATACCTCAATAAAAAACACCCTTTATATGTCGTGCAAGAAGGTGACTTCATATTTGTTACATATAATGACGTGACAAAAATTTTCTAACTTTACCGTAGCTAGAACCTTGCTAAATATTATTAGTGAAAAATCAAAAGTCACTGGAAGTTATTCAGAAAAAAATTTAAAAAAAATTCGAGAAATAATTTCTTCATGCAGCCTAACTTAAGTAATTTATATTCTTACTTAATACATGAAATACTGAAGTATATTTATTTGACATAATGTCTTTATTTAATTTCAAAAAATTGGCTTGTTTTTATGGTTAAGCAATTGTCTATATGCATTTCGTTCCCGCTTGTGGCACTCGTCAGTAGACTTTAAACCAAAAAAGTTTTGAATTCAGTTAACAAACTCCGTATGTTTATAGTAAGACTCTTAATACTATATTGAGAATCACAATATACAAACATAATAAGTTTGAAAACCGCAAACAAAAAATCTTTACAAAACAAGCATCTTTATTCAACTGTGCATCTATATTATTTTCCACCACCTTTTTACCATTAGCTGCCACATTGGGCAACAATAAAAGTATTTAAAAAGCAAAAAGAAAAATAAAATATGTATTTTCATACATGAAATACTGAAGTATATTTATTTGACATAATGTCTTTATTTAATTTCAAAAAATTGGCTTGTTTTTATGGTTAAGCAATTGTCTATATGCATTTCGTTCCCGCTTGTGGAACTCGTCAGTAGACTTGCAGCCGCGCACTTGATTAGCACCAATTTATATCAAAATGTCTCACAAAAAAATATTCCTTTACTTTTGAAAAAAAAGTGCACGAAGAAACTATTTTTTTTGGCATAAGATGTAAAGAACATTTTTTTACCAGACTCTTGATGTAGCTCATTATTGTCATATATAGTTTAGAGTTATTACCAAGTCTGAATTAGCTGTTGGCTAAAAACTGATGACACCATTTTTTGAGGACGCACTGTTTTTTCGAACCATTTGGAGGCCCATAACAAAAAACAATTGGTCACCAAAAATTCCCAAACTAAGTATAGGGTTTCATTTCCCTCTGGAAGTAAGCTCGAAATTTTACTTTCAAGACCGTGTGTATTTTACACTGTTGCACAGTGCTATTTATCCATAAAATATTGGCAATCGTTTTGTATTAGAAATTTTTTTTTTTTACTTTGGATCCTCTACACTACTTGCAATTAGCATTCACGTCACAAAATCTTCTAAAAACTTGGGAAACGCAGACCTTGTAAATCCCTTGCTGATTTGGCATATTTAACCTTTGTTGCAACGTAAAAAACTCCACCCGGTCAAAAATACTTGTGTGGCAACACTCTATTCTTGAATAGCTGTTGTTGTTTTTTACATTTATTTTCTTTACTACATACTTCTTACAACTACAATTTGAGCTGACAAAAGTCAGCCAATGTAGCAAATGAGAAGTTCAACTATAATTACTCTATTTGTTCTCACGAAGTTTTGATGTACAAGTGCCATTTCTTTTGTTTAATAGTGAATTCAGAAAATCAATTTGACAAAAAAAAAATGGAAATTTCAAGAGAAGGTTTTCTTCGTTGGATTATTTTTCAAAAATTTCGACCATCAAAAAACACAGTATATCACTCGTATAGTGAATTCAATCCTGTTCGTAGTTCCGTCGCTGACGAATTCCGTAAAGGTCGTGCAAAATCAGTTGTTGTGCCACAAAACGTCGGTGCAGTGTGTTAACTAATAATGCAAGATTGTCATGTGGCATATTGTAAGTTAGATGCATCCTTGCACATCAGTTCGATTTTGCATGAACTTTTAGTTGTAAAAAAAAAATTTCTCATTGTATACTCCATAATTTATCAATCGCTTAAACAAAAAGCTCGCATCAACTGGTTTAAGGAAATGATTTTAAAGTTGAAGAACCGTAGTGCTTCGAAAGACGTGTATAAAGTCGTGACAGGTGAAGAATCATGGATATATGCTTACAAGCCGGAAAGAACAGCAACTGACCGCGTATGAGTATTACAAGGCGAGCTAGATCCAACAAAAGTTGTTCCTGGAAGAAGCACAGCGAAGCAAATTGTAGCCTGTTTCTTCAGCCAAATGGGTCATGTGGCCACTGTTCCGCCTGACCAACGTATAACTGTTAATTCTAAGTGGTATACGACCATTTGTTTGCCGGAAATCTCCGGAGAAATTCATAAAACTATGACAATACGAGCTCTCACACATCTCGTCAAACAAGTAAACTTTGGAGCAGTCAAAACATCGAATTGATGACTCAATCTCCATACAGTCCTGACTTGGCACCCAATGACTTTCTTTTTTGTTTCGAATATCAAAGGTAAACTGCGTGGTCAATGACTTATGAGCGCCGAAGAAGCAGTTTAAAGCGTTCTAAAACCATGAATGGAAAAACTGCTACGACAAATGGTTTGAACGATTGCAAAAGTGTAGTGATCATCAAAAGCCACTAAAGTCATTTTCATTTAAAAATTTTTGTTTTTATTTGCTATTCCCGAAATATAAATAGTAGCCGTCGTACTTGTATGAAATCCTTACACATACATATAAATTACAAAAATGCCATTAATTTTCTGATATTAACCAACAAAAAAAAAAAACTAATCTTATTAGTTATGACATTCTTGCATCAAAGGCTCTTTATGTCTACTGACTAGAGCTGCATGCACAAATCTTATAATTAGTATTTTTATTGAAACTACTTTTTTTTCCTGAGACATTCGTATGCTAATTAATAATACTTTTTCATCTCACTCTCAACAAATTTCACTTAAATTACTACTCGCTTTTTAAGTTTCACTTCATTTCTCTACTTGAATCATTTAATTAAAACTATATTATATGTGGCTATATCTTTCCATCTAACCTTTTAAGTTTTTTCTTTTTTTGTTGAAAATTTGTTTAAAGTGCAAAAAAATAGAGTGAATATGTATAAATTTTAAAAACATGGTGTGAAATGCATATGAATGTCATTTTGAGACAAAGTCCATTTCATGTATTAATTTACCATACAACAAAATAATTAATTACTGTCACGCCTTAAAAAGAAAACCACAAAAAAAAAGACAGAAATAGAAGACAACAACGGCGAAAATCAACATTTGCACATAAACTAGAGAACAATTTCACTTGCACATTTAAAAGACTTATTGAATGTTGTGTTGCAAATATAAAAGGCAAAAACATGCTAAGAACAATAATCATACACATGTTGCAAGCAGACAAATACAACAATAACAAGATTAAATAAAAGTATTTATTTTCTTGTTGTCAGGCAGAAATTTAAGGGAATGAAATCTTTAGAAAAATTTTAATAGCAAAAAAGTATAAATAATTGAAGCAAATCCGCGAATAACGTTGTAACAGACAACTTTCAACATAAAACCATCCAAAATTATGCATTTCATCTCCGTCAAAATACAATTACAAACAATCAGTCAGTAGAAGAACTTTTTAAGTAAGGCTGAGTACACATCTGGCATTTTTCTTGCGTTGTCATTTTTAAAATGAGCGCGACGCCGCTCTCCTCATGTCTTTTATATGGAAATCAATGCCTCACAAGAAAAAGTACAGGAAATGACAAACGTTGCCACTAGCATACACTATTAGGATGTCACAAATATCATAATGTTTACTCAACATAACAAACAAAATTATACGAACGGAATATTTGAAAGTAGATGATAAATGAAAAGGAGGCACACGAAGAAAAGTTAATATTTTATTCGTACTTTTCGAACTTCCCTCGTAGTTATATAAAATGCAAAAAAACCGTCGATCGAACCAAGAAATAGCTATATAATTACTATGGGGTTTCTGCACCATCGATTTGAATCGCAAAAAAGTGGTTTGCTGACTTTCGTTGTGGTCGCCCAAGTTCAAATGACGCTGAACGTTCGGACGGCTAATTGAGGTCAGCACATCCGAAAATGTTGAAAAAATCCACCATATGGTGTTGGCCGATCGAGGAGTAAAAAGGCGTGAGGTTCATGATGCCATAGGCATTTTATATGGCAGTGTGGTTTCGATTTTAAATGATCAGCTGGGTTTAAGAAAGTTGTCTGCAAGATGGGTGCCGCGTTTGCTCTCAATTGACTATAAACGTAAACGTGTGACAACTTCAAATGATTGTTTGGAGTTATTTAACCGCAACCCGAATGAGGTTTTGTTGGCGTTTTGTAACTGTGGATGCAACATGGATCCATTACTATACTCCGGAGACCAATCACACCTGACCTGATCCGAATAAGGTCGAAGTGAGTTTGTCGGCCAATAAGGTGATGGCGACAGTTTTTTGGAATGCACGCGAGATAATCCACATCGATTACCTTCAAAAGGGAAAATAGCTGATAGCCAAAGTAGCTAGTGCTATTTAAATATTATATTAGTCTTATATTTATATTAGTTTAATATTATGTAAATAAATAAATAAATAAATAATAAACGGTGAATATTATGCAAACTTATTAGACCGATTTAATGAGGATTTAAAAAGAAAGCGACCCCGTATGGCCAAGAAAAAAGTTATTTTTCATCAAAATAATGCGCGAGTGCACACGTGTGTAGTCTCAATGGCAAAACTCTATGAGTTGGGCTACAAATTGGTACCCCATCCGCCATATTCTCTGGATTTAGGCCTTAGTCACTACTTCCTATTTCCAAACCTAAAGAAATAGCTAGGTGGAAACAGACTTAGCTCCAACGATAAAATTATTGACCAACCAAATGCCTATTTTAAGGACCTCGAAAAATTCCATTTTTTTTTTTTTTTTTTTTTTTGGAAGGGATACAAAAACTGGAGAAACATTGGACTTAGTGTATTTAGTTGAAAAATAACTTTTTATTTTGCAAAAAAAACTGTATTTCATTCAAAAAGTCACGGAGTTATTGATCCGCCTCATTGTCATTATTTTTGAAAAGCTGAAAACATTAATTACAAAATAATCTTGGACTTAAAAGAGAATACTAAAAATACGATTTTTATTAAATTAAATGTATTGTTTTATAAATAGTAGGCGTCATTTTCAAATACCATCCATAGTTACTTCTGTTGTGTTTTTTCAGTTAAAAAAAACTCTGGGTAGTTGCAACAAATATGTAGCAACTGCTATTGCGAACGGTCCGAATGAATATTATCATTTTCCATTACTAACTTTTTGTGTGTGTAGTTATACATTTTTAATGTGGATCAAATCTCTGACCCATCCACCATCTAATAATGGACTGCACACTTGGATTAGGAAGATTTTGTTAATGATTGACTGTCTCTTACACAAAATATTTGCATATACATTAAGCTGCTCTACTCCTTTTTGGTTTATTTATTATTAGTCTTAAAGACTGTGGCTTTGGCTGAAGTAGATAGCACGTTGACTATAAAACCGAAGGTACTGGGTTCAATCCCTGTATCCAACAGTCAGTAAATAACAACACCACGCATTTTTCTGATGTACATAAGTGTCCCTTTGTGTCAGTTGTTGTAGGAAAGTTAATTGACTGGTCACTGAACTATATCGACTTCAGCAGATGCTAATCTGAATGTAACATCAGAGCGTCCTCCTTCGTTTTGTAGCAGAATCATCGGCGAAGTAAAATAACCGATAAAATGGCTACTAACCACAGCCTCAACAAAAATTTTAATACGCCTTATTTAACACCAGAGGCGCTGCAACACTGCATTACTAAAATCATGCAAACGTGTCTCTTTCTTCACCGCTTGTCTTCTCTATCACTATCCCTTTCCTAAAGAAGGTAACACCTAGTTAATAGTAGTCGGCAATCACTGCCTGAGTGTTACTTCGCTTTAAAAAAAAAATCGCATACACTGTTTATAACATCCACTGTTAATGTTGTCCATCCATACAAAGTATATTTGTATACATATATCGCTAATGAAAATTTCAATTTAAAATTAACAATTTAATTTGCTAAATGTTTAGCATAAAAAGGTACGGCTTAATTTGATTTATTGCTTCTTAATGATTTGTTACTTTTAAGTAACTGCTTCATCACAAAATTCAGAAATAAATGCAAATGCTTTGCAATTGTGAGGAGCAGAGTGTTGTTTTTGCTGCTATTATTGTTGTTTTTATTTTCTTTGGCAAAAAGATGATATTTGTCGTTTGGCTGTCATCAGGGGTGTAAGTTAGAGACATTAGTTTGAATTTTATTTAATACAACAGCAACAACAACAACAATAAATAAGTAAATAATTTATTTAAACTTGGCGAAAATTATAAAGTAACAATTTTTGTTTTAAATAGTATGATTTTTTCATTTAGTTTTTCTATTTCTTGCCTCATATTTCTTTTTAATAATATGTGCTTTAAAATGTGTACAGTGCGTCGAGTTGTTGTTTTTGGTAGTGATGGTGGTTGTTGGTTGTTGGTGGTGGCAGTAGTGCGAGTAGTAGAAGGTTGTCATGACAAGTTTAAAATTTTGCTGGAACGTGTTGTCTGCAATATTTTTATTTTTTATTTTATTTGCCATTTTACACACTGCAAAATTTTACAAGTTTGTAGAAAAGTGTTAATGTTTGCTTACATATTTGTTTGTTTGTATGTTGCATAAGTATGGGATTGTGTGTGTTTGTTGGTGTGCATGTGTGTTCGTTGTGCAGCCAACAAATGTTGACGTCGCCATGCGCAAATTGTTTTGTAGACATTTTTGTTGTACGTATGGCTTCTGGTGTGTTGGTGTTGTTGTATGTGCATTAAAATTAAAAACAGCCAGAATGAAAAAAATATACTACAACAACAGCAACAACACGTTAAATGCATGATGGTGTTAAATAGCGAGCAAAAACAATAATAACAGGCCAACAAACAACAACAAGAACAGCAAATACAACAGCAGCAACGACGACGTCGAAATATGCACATGTTATTTTAAAAATAGGCGGCCTTAAAGGCGTCAGCCATTATGGTTTATATTTTAAGACGAATGCGAAAAAAAACTGATTAAAATTATATGCATTAAAGGAAAAAAAAACAGAAAAGTAAGAAAAAGTAAAACATAATTACTTGAGATATTTTCAGGCATTAAGTACCTACCAATTGAAATGAGAAATAATATAAAATAAAATAAAAGTAACTAGGTATTTTAAGGCCTTATTAAATTACAATGTTGGAGGATTACAAGACTAATTTGTAACAATCAAAAATTTTCAAATTCATTTTTAGATTTATTTTAAATAGGTCACATTAAGTTTTAAAATTTATGCGAACTTATGAAATATTATTTCTATACTAAGTTAGTTTTT
This sequence comes from Tachina grossa, assembly GCA_949987645.1. Classification (NCBI taxonomy): domain Eukaryota; kingdom Metazoa; phylum Arthropoda; class Insecta; order Diptera; family Tachinidae; genus Tachina; species Tachina grossa. Next base: position 197,964,288 of record OX465274.1, on the reverse strand, counting down.
AATTTTATTTTTCTAGAATTGATTAGGTGTATTTAAAGCTGTAATTTCCTATTTTGACGCAGCTAGAAGACAGTTGCAAACATTCTGAAAAAACACTAGCAAAACTGAACAACATGCTGTTTGCCTTATCTACATATTTTTTCAATGCAAATGGAATATGTGAATTATTTTGATTCATCGTACTCTAAACCAGCTACGCCAGGCCATAACCACAATGTGCAAACTTTTATAAAAAGCTTTTTGTGCTTTCACACCGACGAGAGTACAACATCCACAACAACAATACAACAGACAGCAATGCTTGCTCTTACCTTGCAAAGCGACAAGACCAAATTTAAGAGCTTTCAAAGCAAAATGAGGTAAATGCAAATATCAGTGTATGTGTGTTTGGATGTAGCGGCTCCAAACACACACACACCCACTCTGATTTCTGCATTTAAGGTAAATATATATGTATACATCATTATATATCATTAGTTTAGCAACCAAAAATCAAATGAGGGTTACACCACTTCTGCGCTGATAGCTTCAATTATTTTAAATTCCTAACCCATTTTTCGCTCTATCCTGAAATTTTTTTTCTTTTACAAATACAGCTTAAGACATTTTCTGTCTACATTTAACTCTTATTTCATTAGCACTCATTGGTACGCTTGATATTAGGAAAAAGTTTATATGAATAAATATGTGCGTCTGTCATTCAGTCAGTCAAGCCAACATGCAAAAGACGAGTACTAAAAAAAAACTACAACAGAGACTCCCCTCCTACTTTTTGCTTTTTATTAAGTTTTTTTTCTTGTTGCAGGAACATAATATTATTATAGGTTTGTTGCTGCATTTGTTACTGTTGTTGCAAATAATATGTTCCATGTGTTGTTGGTTGCGCGAGTAACCATAACGTAATTTTACAAAGTGTTTCATTTGCACAATGTCCTCATTTATACATATAAAGCAATAATAAAAACAACAACAACAGCATGAAAGTAACATTTAAAATAACACAAGTTTTTAGGTCGTGTCTGAGGCTTGCAACGCACAATTTTAAGTTTGTACTTTTCTTATGTATGCTTGTACGGGTATTTAGTAAATGTTGCTGGGTTGTTCTTTTTATTCCTCCAAATGTTGTTGTTGTCGTTGTTGTTGCTTTTCTTATGCCATTTCTGTTAGTTGCTATTGCAATTGTTGTTTTTGTTGCTGCCTTTGTTGTTGTTTTCGTTGTTGTTACTGTGTGTATTATTACGTTTTCATATAAAAATTTTTGTTTGATGGCTGACTGACTTGACTGTTTCGTTTTCTTTTAGCTTGTTTTATTTTCATTTTTTGTGTTAAGCATGTTTGGTTGGTTGTTTGCTGTGCTGGCTCCGCTTAAACTTACTTTTTAGTTAGTATGTATTAGGGATGCCAAACTTAAAATCCCGAACACGGAAGTCCCGGGATTTTCGGGATTTGGCAAATCCCGAATCCCGGCATTTCATTTTCGGGATTTCTCATTGTATAAAAACTTTATAAATTCAAATTTTCGTTGATTTTGAGGTATTTTTTATAATATTTAAAAGTCCCATACAATTTTATACGTACAGTTTTAACAATTTAATGACTTTTCGTGATATTTTTCTTATAAATTAACAACAAGAGCAAAATAAATAAAATACTTTCTTACAGTTATTTTCATCAAAGGTGCTACAATATATGTACATTTTAGAATTATTTTGAAAACAAAAGAAACATATTACCTTTGGAAGGGAAATAACATTTGAAAAATTCATAAGTTTGACAAATTTATTCTGTCTTTTTCTATATTATGAGGGCAATTATAATTCAAATTCCACGAGAAATTTTTCCCGGGGAATAATTTCAAACAGTAACAAATAATAGGGAAAACAAAAAAATTTAATTGGAAAAGAGAGAAATTTCTTGCGGAAATTTATTCATAATTGCAGTCTGTATGTCGACTCCTCAACGCTAAAAAAATTAGCACTTATCTACTTGTCGGTAACAATTGAGTACTATAGAAACCTCCTTACAATTGGAGTAGAATACAATACAAGGCAAGTGAATGAAAACTTTTTGTTGTCGGGTTGACGTAAAAGCGAGAAATATTTACAGAATGATGCGGACTATTTTGTCTAAAAAACTGCTCGAGTAAGTATTTATTTATTTAGACCGTTTATGTCGTTTTTGATACAAACCTAAGATCAAACTCATTTAAATTACATGGATTTGATACATAGTTTTAGTCAAAAACGACCGACTGAATGAGTTCGACTCAATTATAGTTGTATTCGAGTTGCAGAGTAGAAGGCCAGGACTTTAATAAACCATACTCCTCTTAGCGAACGTATGAATACATACATATGTATCTCTTGAACTTGTAGAAAAAAACTTATGTATGAATTTTAAATTTTTCAGTAGAGCAAAAATACTGTTCAAGTGCTCAGGCAAACTTTTAATGTATGTGCCTATAAAAATGTGATCTTTAGACGTAATTAATCGAATTTGATTAGAATAGTGTATACATTTATTTTAATTTTTCGACATGTTCAGCCTTATTAGTCGTAACGAAATCGATAAAAAATTAGATAATGCTTAGTATACATACATATGTAACAACCCAAGGTGTATCTAACTAGGTGGCAGCGCTACTTCAGCTAATAATTTTTGCTCTATGTGCTTTGTAGCTGAAGAATGTCAAAAACTTCGATTTTGTTTTGCTTTTAGTACAATTATTTTTGTGCTTTTGACATTCTTGGGTTCTTTACACAGCTATGGTTGCCGTATTTTTGCATAACAAATCCTTACGCAGTCACCTGTATAATTGCACCATGGTAACAACCGTTATACTTGTTGTTGATCAATCGCAATTAAAAAAACGTTAGTAGATATATTTTTAACAAAACAATATTGTTTTTGCAACTTATTTGTATGAAAGTGAATCTAAAAATTTTCGTAAGTCAACTTAAGCGGTAGTGCTAAAAGTCCACCGATATGTATATTCGTTTTGGTTTAGATAATAGAAAAACATTTATATAGAAAACAAAAACAAGTTTTCATATTTAGTTATTATTTTCACTATAAATTCTCTAACATCAAATGTGATTAATCAACTTAATAAGAGATGAGAAAAATTCTTTTGATTTTTATTTCATACTCATATTAGAAAATTGTTCACTTTAAAGACAATTGTGCAATGATAAATTATGAATATAAAACCTTTTAAAATGCATTAAATTGTTATTAAGGTAATATTTATTTAAAAAAATAATTTATTTTACGAAAAATATTTAGATCCCGAAATATCGAAAATCCCGTGATCCCGAAAATCCCGGGATTACAAAATCCCGAATCCCGGGATTTCCAAAAATCAATCCCGATTGGCATCCCTAGTATGTATGTATGCATGTTGCTTAGTTGTTGCTGTTATTATTAATACTGGGTGTTTTTTATTGAGGTATAGAACTTTAAGTTAGCATCACTTTTTTAACTGGCGGCTATTTTGTCAGCTGTCAAGTGATTAATATTTAGTTTGGTTTGCCATTTCATCATGAACATTTTGACAAAAGAACAACGCTTGCAAATCGTGCAAATTTATTTCGAAAATAATGGTTCAGTTCGCGAAGTTTACCGCAAGCTCCGTCCATTTTATGGTCGACATAATCGTCCATCAGAGCAATTAATTCGGTTAACCATGGATCGTTTTCGCACTACGTTTACTCTATGTAATAATACGCATCCGCAGAGACGTCGAACAGTGCGCACCGAAGAAACAATTGCCGCTGTAGAGCAAAGTGTTGAAGAGGACCCGAATGAATCGATTCGCCACCGTGCACAGCAATTGGAGCCGACTAACCGACTATTTTGTTCCCGAATTGGATGGCATGAATGTGGATGAGTTGTGGTTCCAACAAGACGGCGCTACATGCCACACAGCGCACGTCACAATCGATTTATTGAAGGAAACATTCGATGAGCGCATAATTTCGCGGAATGGACCTGTCAATTGGCCACCAAGATCGTGTGATTTGACACCATTGGATTATTTTCTTTGGGGATATGTGAAGTCGCTCGTCTACGCCAACAAACCAGAAACGTTAGGGGACTTGGAAGCCAACATTCTTGGCGTTATTGCCAACATACGGCCCCATATGCTCGAAAAAGTGGTTGAAAATTGGACCTTTAGAATTGGCTTTATTCGAGCCAGCAGCGGCCGCCACATGCCCAAAATCATATTTAAACATTAATGGCATAAAATTATCCTTCCAATAAAGCCAAATTGATGGACATTAAAACGATTTTCTTGTGTTTTATTTCAATTCAAAGTTCTATGCCTCTTAAAAAAACACCCTATATAACTACAATGTCTGCTGTTCTGTGGCAAAAGCCTGGTTTTTGTTTCACAGTTTTATTTAATTTTCAGTTGTACAATTTTTATTGTATGGTGGCTGTTTTTGATAATTATAGGCTACTAAACGGTTAATTATCGACATTTAATATGGCTGTCGTTTTTATAGTTTATAGACTGGCTGTTTTAACTAAACTTTTTATATGTTTTATATGTATGTATGTATGGAAGTGTATACGCTCTTACGGGGAGGAAGGCAAACTAAAATGGCGCGTTTTTTTGTTAAGAAAAAGCGAGTTTTCTGTTTGTTTTATAAAGAAAATCTACTTACTGTTAAATGCTGAAACAGCCACGCTCTTAAAATATTTGTTGCTACTTTTGGGAAAATGCCACGTTTCTTTTGGTTCTTTTTGCCATTCGCATCGTCGTCCTCTTCGCCGGTGCCCTCGCCGCTACCTATACTAGCGTTGCTGGCATCGCCTAAAAGTAAAATAGATAAGACTAGATTAGATTTGTTCTAAGTGGATATATAAAAAATTAATAATACTTTCTAATTAGTATAATAATGTATATAAAAATATTTGATGGACCAAAAGCATGTATACTAGATATAAAATCACTTTGGAACACTTTAGAAAATTACATTAATTAAAAAAAAAATATATATTTCATTCTACCTACAAGAATTGAAAAATATTGAACTTAACCCCGATTAAGACATTATGCCTGAATAAAATTAGGGAAGTAACGATACGCCATTTTGCCGATCCGATACCGATACCGATACTAAAAAAGAAATATCGGCGATATCGATTCCGATACCGATACGCATATTGAAATAGAACTCAAGCTAAAATTAACAAAATTCAAGTAGAGTAATTAATACCTGATTTACATTAAGAATTTTTTCATGAAATTTCATGAAGTTTGTTGCACGCAACTTTTTCTATTATCTCTGATACATTTTTGATAACTTTTTTGATGTAAGTTGCTCCTCCAGGCCTCCTATTAACAAATAAAAAAATTTCATGCAACTAATTTCATGAGAAAAATGCTTAATGTAAATTAGGTATAATTGTTTTATTATTCAAAATTACAGTGTAGGATATTATTAATATTAAAAATTGATATTTGAATTCACTCTGAAATTAACAAAAACCTAATTATTTTTTTTAACAAAATACATATGGACATGATTAAGCATTTAGAGAACATTTCACTACTATGGTGCTAGGCTGTTAATATATTAAAAACAGCTCTAAAAAAATTTAAGAAATATCGTCGTATCGACAGTAAAATATCGCCGATATCGATACATCGGCAAATCAGAAATATCGCCGATATATCGGTATCTGTTACATCCCTTTGTAATTAAAATATATTTTCCCCAAATTTTAGGCTTCAGATCCTTATATTTCACTACTTATGTTAGCTTTTCGACATAGCTTCGGATTCAAATTACTTTGGTTCTAATCATAGATAAATAGTTAATATAAACACAACATTGCTTTCATCATTATTGAAATCTCAAAAATTCCTTACACAAATGCAAACTAATTTAATATAAATAATTCTAAGATATAGGATATAAGAAGTTTTTTTTTTGACATTTCTAATGTAATTTTTTAATTTAAATTTTTATCTCAACTGTTAAAATTTTATTGCTTTTAAACAACTGCAGAGAAAATTGGAAAAACTTAATTTCGAATAGAATATTTTCTTTAAAAATAAAAGTTTTAAACTCTTGAAAGTGTTTTTAAAGCTTATGTACCTGGTCCAAAAATATTTTGTTTTAAATTTAGAAATGATTCTCATAAAATATGCGGAAGTTAAACACTCACAACTGTTTAAATAAGCCATCATTTTTCAAAACATTTCTAATTATTAAAAAGAAAACTAGTTTTTTTATTTATTTAGGCCTGAAATTTATATCTTAAATAAACATCCGTTTATTTATTGTTCAAAATGATTTACATATTACACATATAGTTTGTAATTTTTAATATTAATTTCTTTCAGTCATTTTGGTAAATTTAATTTACAACTTAAAATATTTGACTATCATGAAAACAATACAAACAAACAAACTTTTCAAAATAATTTGAATAAATAAACATGAAAACAAAACATAATTTAATTTGTTTTTAAATGGCATTTAAACAAAAGATAAAAAAATTATTTAAAAAAAATATAATAGAATATTATTAGAGATGGGAAAGTGACTAAAATTTCGTTTACAAGTATGCACCTTAACAAAAAAAAGATGTTTATTAATATTTTCTTGATGATTTCCATGACAAAAATTCAATTCAAATTAAAAAAAAGCTTTCACTGATATTTTATTTAAAAATCAGTTTTAAACGATTTATTTCATTTCGTATATCCGAAATTTATAAATAATATTTTTTATAAACAAATGCCGTTTTCTTTTGTAAAGTTTTTAGCTTGTTGTTAAGAAAAATTAAATTTAGCTTTAGTTTAAAGTAAAAGTTTACGCTTGTAATTTATTATTGCGACTTTTCATTGAAAAAAAAGCAATGTGAGTCCGATCACAGAGGAGATGTGTAAACATCTAGTAATGAAAATTTTTATTTAAGTTGGAAGTACTTATGCTTTTAGTATTTTTTTAAAATTAATTAATTAAAAGTATCAAAACTTTCAGTATTGTAAATATGTACATATGAATTTGTTGGTTTTTGTTTGTTTTATTAAACTTATTTTGTTAGTAAATGGGCACACTGCAGTATATGTATATGTACTGCATTCAAAATTGCAGTCAGCAGTAAATTTACTGATTACTAAAAAAATTCAGTAAATTTTTACTGCTAATTAAATTTAATTTGCATTATCAGTAAAATCGTAGGGCCGTAATCATAATAAAATTATAGCAAGTGGCAAAGTTTTTTCATTTAAATTTTGAAACTTTTGAATGAAAAACATTTAGCCACTTGGTAGAATTTCAATATGAATACGGGCATTACTGACTACTGAAAATTCAATGCACCTCAGCATATAACAAATCATTTAGGCAATTTATAAAAATTGTAGAAAGAAATTTTAGTAATCAGAAAAAATTTACTTGTTAAACATTTTTTATTGTTTTTACTGAAACTTTAGTGGTACTGCAGTGCTCATCTATGGTAAATGCCTTTACTTTTACTTTTTAATTTTTAATTCCTGTTGTTCATCGTTTAGTTGTTGCTGTTCTTGTTGTTGTGTACGCATTGCAATTAAAATAAATTCAGTAAAGTGCGACTTTGACTCGCGCACATTCGGTTTTGATCTTTTTTTTTTTTTTTTTTTGATTTAGCTTTCTTCCTTTTTTAAGTTTTTTCTTTTTTTGGGTTTTTTTAATTTTGGCAATTTTTTTCATTTTGGCGAGTTTTTCATTTTGGCGATTTTTTTCTGCTTTTTGGTGTGTTTTTCATTTTGGCGATTTTTTTTTTTCTGTTTTTGGGGTTTTTTTATTTAGGCGATTTTTTTCATTTTGGCGATTTTTTCATATTGGCGATTTTTTTGTTTAAGGATTTTTTTCATTTTGGCGATTTTTCCGGTTTTTCGCAATTTATTTTAGTCCTAGAGATTTTTTTTAATTTGGTGCTTTTTTCGTTTTGGCGATTTCTTTTTGTTTTTGGCGATTTTTTTATATTTGGCAATTTTATATTTTATTGATTTTTTAGTTTTACCGTTTTTGAAAATTTCAAGAGTTTTGCTCTTACAGTTTCCAAGATACAGCAAGTTGTCAAAATTACAAAGTCAAAATTGCATTAACTGATGGAACACCCATTGATTTAAATTTTTTAAATTTAGTGTTAGTTGTTGTAGTCTGTATAAAAATACACTAGCTTTTAAGATTTCAAGTGTATATATGTACATACAATTGTATGTATATTACATGGGATTTTAACATTTTTCGTTGCTCGTTTTGGAACACCCTTTAATTTTTAAATCTTATGTATTTGTTGTTGTAGTGGCCAAATGTCTACACATTATGTCCAAATTTCAAGTCCGTAGCTCTTACGGTTCATTTTCACCTTTGGTCTACGGAAATATACAGAAAAATAACCGGCGGCGGCGCACCGTCGGCTTCGAACCGGTCTTCTTGTTTCTCTGCTTGGTATTGCTTCTTTCAAACACCAATACACTCATACATAGCTCATACCGATTTGACAATGCTGTGAAAGAAAAGCAAAGAAATCTCAGCAAAGAAATCTCAGCAAGGAATCAAAGTCAAAAGATTTATACCCCCTAGCGTATAGATGTTTACACATCAAAAACTTAAGCCCGAATAAGAAACTATTTCTGATTAATAATCACTATACAGTATACAGTTCAACTAAATCTAAAATTGTTTCATTTAAGTGCAACAAATGTAAAAATTTTTCCTAGAAAAGAAAACGCCCTTAGCTAATGCACTTACTCATTTCTTGCATTAATACTGCTCTAAGCATTTACCATGTGTAATCTTCAGTTTTATAGTAAATATATTCATAATTATTTGTTTTGAATACAACAAACAGAATCAATGATCATCACAAACATTTTGAAGTTCAAATATTTGTTATGATAACTAGAAGCACGAGTAACATGAATAATTTCGAAATTGAAATTCTATTTGTTTATTTGAGCTGCTCTTCTGTATTTGAATAAATTTTAAGGGCTTTTCTCATATATAATTAATTATCAAAATTAACTTTAAATTACCTTAAAAGTAAATACGAACACACATAATGAAGATGTGACGAGAAAAAGTTTTATTTGAATAAGGTTATACACAATGTAAACGACCAGTATTTGCATTATATCAAATACTGTATGGACCCCAATAGCAGTGGTGTAGTATCACCTGCTTGCTTTACATAATTCTTGATTCATTAAAGTTTTACCAATTTTTTGAAACGTTAAAATTTCACAAATCCAAAACTCATGAAAAAATAATTTTTTTTTACAAAAAAAAATCCAAATTAATCAATTTAGTCAATCAAGCAAATTCATTAAATACTCTTAGGACTTGTGCCACGATGTCACCAACGTTAGACTTGTCGCACATTTACGATCAACACAATAACAAATTTTAAAATTTTGTTCTTGTTTCCAATGTTAGTGACATCTTGGGACAGGTCGTAAATAAAATATTGATAATTTCAGCTTGTTGTTGGTTAGGCAACATTTGCAATGTATAGTATAGATGCATTAATAAATATACAATGTATTAAGTCTAAAAGTAGTTTTTTAAATCTGATCTTTATTAATACTGTACAACTATTTCGAACTTTTTCCAATATTACAGGTGTCTGACATTCAATTCTGGTAAAGAAGACAAAAAATATACGTGCGTCGGCGTTTTGAAAGATCACATGGAAATTTTATTTTAAGACGGAGTTAAACTTTCCTCTTTTGGTTTATTCGTGCACCATAGTTATCGGTATATGAAACTATGTGTTCTTTAGATCCGAGATGTAGGAGTTGTTCAGCAACTTTGTAGAAAATATTAACACAAATATTTTTTTTACACCACACTAGCCCTCTCCCTCCTATAACGGTTGTTTTTGGCTCTATTCTGACAAATCGTCAAAACACTTTTAAACAGATATAATCCGGGAATGAAATGTTCTACAAAAATTTTACTATGTACATATCGTTAACTTAATACGAAAAGGCCCTAACTCATTTTTTAATATTTTACAGGAGGAGGAAAAAACTAAATAAAAAAAGATGCAATATTGATACAAAATTTTTTTAAACGCAATCTTATGTGCTTATGTAAAGTGTTTTAAATAAAAATTGCGTTTAAAAAAATTTTGTATCAATATTGCATCTTTTTTTACTTAGTTTTTTCCTCCTCCTGTAAAATATAAAAAAATGAGTTAGGGCCTTTTCGTATTAAGTTAACGATATATGCCTTTAAGCCTTTAAGACCCAAAACTTAACACCAATAGCCAAAACCAACCGAACTGAAGATTGCTTTTTTTATTCTTACAAATTCAATTGTGGGAACTTAATCCTTTTCGTGTTTTAATTGCCCCTATATAAAATTACTATTTAAAATAATTTGAAATATAAGTTCTGAACTTAAACCCTTGTAATTTGGAAAGCAATTCAAAAAGACAAATTATTTTTTTTTTTTAATTAAATTGTTAAAGTAATCACGATGACCTAATTTGACAGTGTAAATACAAACGATTCTTGATTGATGATTAAATAATAAATTTAACAAATGTCTTAATGTGTGAAAAACCATAATTCTTAGACTGAGAATTAAAATATTCAGAAAACTATTTAAATTTATTTTTTGTTTAAACTTTAAATAAATTATCCTTTCTATATATATGTATTTGTATTTAATTACTCGACCTTATTTTTAATATGAATTTGTGTGGTTTTATAGATATTGTATCTATTCAGACTTTCAAGGTCATTCAATTTCTTTAAAATGTAATAAAAGACGTATTTTTATTTCATTTTTAATGTATCCGACGTTTCGTTGGGATTTTCCAACATCTTCAGGGATAATTATTTTTATTGAAATATAATTTATCTTTTATTCCAATTTACTTTTAAGATTTTGCGATGTATTTTGAAGAGACATAAAATGTATAAAATAAAACACATAACGTAAAAAATAATTGCAAATGTAAATAAAATAAAAATAAAGTATCACAGCCTTTTCTTAACTTCTAACATCACAGTTGGAATTACACTCCTTTCTTTGGTCCTTGCAATCAAAGTGAATTTCAAATTTATGTGACGGCCTTACCAAGCAAGGTTCGAACTTAATTTTTTTCTTTCTCTCATATGTTTTACGTGTATATAACTCCACTGAATTACAATCTCATATATTTAAAAGGATATGCTATAGTTTGTTTTCCTTGCAATATTTCTCTCTCCATCTGAAAAACAAATAAAAAAAGCAACAAAAACTGCACACAGCCAAAACAAAAAAAGTATCATTTCCAATTTGCAGTAAATTTTGAGATTTTATTTCTTGTTGTGCGAGAGCAACGAAAACAAGGAAAAAAATTACATTAGATTTTCTTTATATTTAAACTAAAAAAATAAAAAATAATGTAAAATAAACATAAATAAGTTTATTTTTTTGGAAATATTTTTAATCAAATTTGTTTTGCCTGCATTTTTAAAGCAGCTTTTCAGGCGTTTCAACTGGTATTTTTTCATTCCCAACTCACATCTCATGATTAATTTATGGTTTTATGTGAAATTTATAATAAATATAATTTAATTTTTATTTTGCAGTTTTTCTACATATTTTATTAAATAATTTGTAGGTGAAAAAATTGCTTTACAAAAACAAAAAAACAAAAAAACGCAATTTTAATTCGTTGTGGTTGCCGTATTGTTTTTATTTTAATTCGTTGTCGTTGTGTGTGTTTTTGTTTTTAATTCAAGCCACCCTGCAGAAAGTGCGAATAGTGAAAATGTGGTGATTTACTAGTGACATTGTCAGTAGTACTACTGACCAGGTGTACCCCAGCCAATGGTATCATCTATTGACATTTAACATTAGCTTGTCATTGAAAATCCACTACTAGACTGTAGCACTACTAACTAAGTATTTCTTTTGGGACCACATGAAGACATTGACACCAAAGATTCACTAGTAAATTTTAGGGGCTCTAGTCTACAATATCGATATTTCCTCGCTCGTTGTCAATAGCAAAATTATAGTGATTTTCTAGCGACATTGTCAATAGTGCTACTGATTAGGTGTACCCCAGCCAATGTAATCGCCTATTGACATATATCATAGGGTTGTCATTGAAAATCTAGACTTTAGCACTATTGAGGTAGTTTTTTTTACGAGAGGAGATATTTGAACCAAAGATTCACTAGTACATTTTAGTGATCCTCTTCTGCATATATTTATTTAATATTATTGCACATTATAATAAAGAAGAAAAACAAACTATTGACGCGTTTGTTGACAATATCACCAGAAATACACTAGAACTGTTGTCTCTAACGTATCTCTACTAGCGCATGAAAGGAAAGTCGTCGACATTTTAACTGGTGCAATTGGCGCTGGAGAAAGAGTATTGACATAGAGACATATGGTTCTAGGCTGACTAGAGGGCACATAATGTGTTGTTTTACGGCTGCAAGTTTTCCCTTGGAATAAAAAAATTAAATTTTTTCTGTGGTTTTGCGTTAAAGTTTATTTGTAAAATTTTATATGTACATACATACATATTTGCCAATAGTTTTTCTTTACTGCTTTTCATTATGCAAGTGTTATTATTTTAACAAAATTTTAATAATTGAGTGATAAATTTGAGAGATTTTTTTCTCGTATTTTTTTTTTTTTTTTTGTTGCAGTAATGAACAACGAAAACCTATAAAATTAAAAGTAATAGTGTGGAAAGTTTATATATGAATGAACAGTGTAATATTTGTATATATTTTTTTTAGATTTACTAAGAAACTTGGTTACGTTTTTAGAACGAATTGAGATGATATTATACGGTTAAAATAAGAGTTTACAAGACAAACTTAACCTTATGTGTGAAGATAAATGTGTATTTTTCTAGCAAAGACACAAACCATAAGCTCGCTTATAATGTGCATAACAGAGCACTGTTAATCAGTTAACAGTTTCTTCTAGCTTTACTCAAGCATTTTTTTAGTTAAAGTTTATTGGCGAGTTTACAAGCAGGAACGAAATGTATGTGGATCAGTATTGTCAAATATAAAACTATAGTTGTATGTATCACAAAAGTTGTCACATTTTTCTCTGAAGTACAAGGAAAAAAATAAATATTTGAAACAGATGCAGTTTAGTCCAAAAAAATTAACAAAAAAAAAAAACAAAAAAATCAATAATCCGACTGCGACCAACTTTGAACCGTTAAATATCCTAAATGATCATTCCAAATGGAAAGTCATAAGAGAAACCTGAATATGATTGTATACCTGTCGAATGATACCCACTTTGATATATGTGACAGCGCATAGAGAAAGGGACCTAAGGGTAAAAACCTGTTTTGTTCAGGAGAGCCATTTTAAAGATTTAAATACGTGTATCTTTGGTGTACCAGCACTGAATAAAACGCGCATATCTCTGGGAGGGAACACTTTAGGGGCATGGGATCCGTCTCATTCGATGCTCAGATGTTGTCCACATCAAAAAAAAAAAAAAAAGTGAAAATTTATTTTTTTACCCTTAGGTCCCTTTTCTCTATGCGCTGTCACATATGTAGTTCACTGATTTTTTATTTTTTCGTATTTACAAAATGGCGTCTACTGGTCGCCATATTGAATTTTAACAACTGAAATAACTTTAGTGACACTCCCAGGATGAAGACAAATCGATTGACGGTCCGGTCCACGCGTTCGGTTTATAATATATGGTGCCGCAAAGGAACACACATACATACATGCATACATACATACATGCATACATACATACATACATTTATACATAGGCTGATAAACGCAATACCCTTCTTTGCTTTGCGCAGTCGGGTGAAAAATAAAAAAGTGGGCAGCGACCCATATTTTCCGAGTTATGGGGCACTGATCTTTTCATAGGAAACTGTGAAAAATCTCCAAAAATAAATTTTTAACTATCTTATCTGATAGAAACTTGAAAAATAAGAAAAAACTTAATGATAAAAAAAAATTGGCTGCAACCCATATTTCCCGAGTTATTGGTATTTAAAGTTTTTATAGAAAATACAGTTTAGTCATATTGCTCCAAAAAAGCAAAATGTCTTTCCACTACATATTCATTTTTTCAAACAAGCAAAGACCCCTTTTAGACATAAGACAAAGACAAAGTTTACTTTGCAAAGTCTTAATTCAGCTGAGCGTTTGTAAAAGGGGTCAAACTTTGTTTGGAAAAAAATAAATATACTGAAATCTATCCAAAACTAATATGCCTTCAAAACTAATGTTCCTTTTCATAATATCACAAATATTATGAATACAAGTGTATGTACATCGAAATTGTTTCCCATCTTTAAGCCCTAAAAGACCAACAAAAACCACTTGAAAATCGCTTGATATCAGATTTTTACAATATTTCAAATTGCTGCAGCAAAATTTTCTTAAATTTTCAATTGAAACCATATGCATGTTTAACACACACAAACACACAAAAAAAGAATGAATTTAATTACATGATCATCATGATCATGTTGCCCGATGATACAAGTGGCTTTTGCACATCGTTATTATAACAATAAGCAACACGCCTAAAAGATTAATTTTGCTCTTCAAATTTGCTTTTGTTGTTGTTCTTTTCCTTATTTTCTCTCTGCATTACACTGAATTGTTTGGAGTTGCTTTTAGCCAAAGGGGAGGACAGTATGTATGTATGTATGTATGGTGTTTCTTATTTTATTATTATTTTTTTCTTTAATTTTATTTCAGTTTTTTTAAGTTGATAATCTTTTTATGGTTTCAAGAACTTTAATTTATATAAAAATTATGTTGTTGCCGTTGTAGTTGCCACCACACTCACGAGTGTACATAAACATACGAGTATTTTCTTTGCTTTTTTGGCTGCAAACTTTAAGTGGTGCTAAAGTGCAGTCTTAAAACCACTTGATAGATAATGAATAAAGACGATTATTTTCATATACAAAAAATCCATTAATCATGGATTTTGAAATTATTATTTTTTATATTTTTTCATACATAGTGTTTATGTTCTAATATCAAGTGGTGTTGGGAATTTTAAGGTTCTGTTAAAGAAGAAGTGGAAATAAAAAAACTTATTTCTCATAAGTGGTTTAAAGTTAAAGAAAGTATAAAAATTGCAAAAGTTTATTGAAGAAAATTTTCTTGCAAGATAGTAAACAATTTATTTTTTTTATCAATATAGTTTTTCCACGTGCCTAGAAGCTGTTAAGCTTAAAATATAACTTAAGAACTTAAACACCAGGAATAAGTTTTGGCATATTTCTGCAGGCTCAAACTGAATTCCGAACTTTATTGTATAGAACCTTGTGAAAAATAATTTTGTTTATCATTTTAGCCCATTAAGGAAAGGACCAAAAAAGAAAGTACACTGAAAATTTTTTTTTCATAAATTCAATGAATGAAATTCATTGACGAAGATTAACTAATATTTTCCTAAAAATACGTTGATTCAATGCACTCATACATTGTTTTAATGAAAATATTCATTGAAACTTAATAAGAATTTTAATGTACATTTGAACGGTACGTTGAAATCATTCATTATAGATAATTTCAAAAATGTTAATGAACCAGTTCCTCGATTCAACGTACGAGTACATCCATATTTTTACATATGTATGTATATGTAGATACCAGAGAAGCGCAATGAGTAGTGAAAAAGTGAGTAGAGTTGAATTATGATTTATAATTTCTTGTACCTATGCGCACTCATACTTATTGCAATGTTGTCTATGAGTCATATTCACTCGAAAGTTTGAAGTTCTCATCGCACTCATACTTAGCAAGATTTATGACGTTGTTGATTTCGACTCTCCTGAACTCAATATTTAAAGACGATACAAAATAAGTATTGTATGGCAAAGCCAACTTCGTATACCATTTTTACTATATGGATAAGTTGAATGAGCTGAATCAATGCAAATAGTATAAGTATTTTTCTGAAATTATAAATCAAACTGAGGTTATTTGTGAGTATGAGTGTGGTATGAGTATGATGTGGACGTCGCATTCATATTTATTGCAACCTATACTTATAAATAAATATTATTGTGAGTATGCGTAAATCAGAGTAGTCGATTTTAAATCATGTCTACTCACTTATACATATTTAAAATTTTGTGAGTCAGTATGAATAGCGAAAACATGATTCAATGCCAATGACTGGTAGATACGAAAACTTAAAAAAGTATGTATTTAAATACACACAAATGATGATACACACAATAAAATATAAAGAATTTGTATCTTGATTCAATGAACTTTTTCGTTAACTCAATGTACTCATACATTGTTTTCCAATGTGAATTAACTAAAAAAATCAAAGAAAAGAGAAACATAATGATAAGTAGTTTGAAGCTGCCATTTAACAAGGAATGTTGTGTTTGCTTATTTTTCGTTCATTTATTTTTATATAACAGATTAAAAAGAAGATTCGTAATTAAAAATTATGTGCTTTAATTGTAAAGAAAAAGTTGATAACATATTTTGAAACAATGTATGACTTTATTGGGCCAATGTATAGGTGCATTAAAATCAATATGAAAGTTCAATGAAACAGTGTATGCATTCATTGGATCAACTTTTATGTGCATTGAAATCAATGTTAAGGTTCACTGAAGCAATGTATTAGTACATTACTTCAAATTATAACTTAACTCAATTCAGAAAATCATTGAAATAATGAACAGTTTCGTTGTGCCAATGAAGTTATATAATGATTTTAAAACAAGGAAATTTTAGCAATCAACGTTGCTTCATTGATTCAATGTACCTGTGTCTTGAGTCAAAATTAAAGCAAAAGTTTATTGAAACAATGAACTATTTCATTGCTTTTATGTACTTTTTTGGTTCAGTGTATGTAGCTATGTAACAGTCGATTTGATAGTTCTCTTTTTGCATTAAACAAAAAGCATTAATAATGCAATTAATTATTTATTTAATTAGTGATGCAGGAGGTTTGTTGTCTTCGTTTTAAATAGCCAATTGTTATGATAAAAATCTTAATTCTATAAAGATATTGCGTTTGTTAAGAGCATGGCTAATTTATCTTGTTTAGTTTGTTTTTTAATTTATTTCAATAGATATTTCCAACAAAAATCAATAAATTCTATTACTCATTTTGTAAACTTTGTTGCGTGTTAATTTTTTTCTTCAAGTAAATATTTCATTTATAAATGTTGTTAATATTTTTTTAAAGGCATTAAACTGCAATTCGTTTTTATTTTTACTGCAAAAAATATATAATACTTTATTTAAATCTGTGCTTGCCTGGTTTGTGATTTAGCAAAACCAGTTGTATGTACTCGTACATACAATTATAGTAATAAATTTTCACCTTTAGCCAATAATTTTAATTCATTAAGCACATTGTCTTTAGCTGTCCTCCTTTATTAGCTGCCGTATTGTGATAAATGATGAATCAATAAAAGGTCATTAAAATTTTATTAAAAAAAAAATAATAATATTATTTTGTTTTATATCAAAATAATAAACAACAACAACAAAATTAATAATAAAATAATAAAACAACTTTTCAAGCAGTTTGTTTAAACCAGACAGACGTTGTTTATACTTCTTTTATTTCCTATATTTTTTGTTTTGAGCGGGAAGCAAGCAGGCAGGCATCAGTGTGTGGTCTGAACGTGCAGTGGCACAAAAGTTCACAAGAGACGACAGTTAAAAACAACAAAGTTTGTTTGTTAAATTTTAATAAGCAAAAGAGAAGTTGGAGTGGAACAAAAAGTCATAAAGAAAATTAATATTATGATTTTAGAAGAGTCATTGTTTTTATTGTCATTTAAGCATGTTGTACGTGTCGTCTGTAAACACTTGAAACAACAAGCTTTAGCACCCATCACGAGTATGATAAACAACACACACACACACATTCACACACACACGCACACACACTTACAGTGTCTAACAAAAGCCTATTCACATTGAATTCTCTTTATGGATAATTTCTTTAAACAAATTTACTTTCCTCAGCCACTGTTGGACGTGCATAAATAAAAATGTTTATGCAACATAATGGGTACATGTCCGTTATTACAAGTATTTAATATTGTATTGGTCTTGTGAAAAACTCTGCTGCCTCAACTGCATCTACTTAATGCTTGGAAGTCTTAAGCCACACAGCAAGTTTGGTTAAATTGCTGCTTTCTTTTATCAGTTAATAAATTTTATTTATTTTTATTTTTGAAGTGTGTGTGTGTGTGTATAAAAAAGAAAATATGAATATTTCCTTAACACTTTGCTTTTGAAAAAAAAATAAACATATTTGTGTATGTTGGATTGTTAAGTATTTTGAAAAAATTTCAAATTGTGTTAAATGATAAATTCTTTTTACACAAATCAAGTCCTGTATTTATTCATCACTTAAGCAAAGAAAGACTGAAAAAAAAATGTGTAAGAAGTAATTGTTTTGTTTATTTTAATTAGAAAAAAAAACGGACCAGGCTAAAATGGAAACTACTCAATAACATGCTTAATAAATAAATATTAAACATGTGTGCAAATGAATTTGTAGAAACACTTTCATTACACCTAAAAAACCATAATCCACGAAAAGGCCTAAGTACAAATAAAAATCAGTTCAATACAAAATGAAACAACAACAAAACAAAAGTAGAAACTTTGACTTTAAACAGATTTCCGGTCATGCATATATGTACATACATACGTACTCGTACTCGTACTGTTGCCCCAGTACAAATGCTTTCATAGACCATTAAATATTCTATATTTTCTTTGCATTTTCTTTTGATTGGTTGTTGCCGTGATTGACAGCCGATTGGCATGATTTTGTATAAACATGCATTTGCATAGACTCGTTATATTTTTGCCAAACCATCGTATCACGAACGATTTGTTATAGAAATCTGGAACATGAAAGTTTATTTAAGAAGAAGAATGAACAAATAAAATAAATAAATATACGAGTATGTATTTTAAATAATCAACAATAATTGAATGTGTTTCAAGTTGTTTTTTTTTCAACTAAAATAGCTAAAGTAAAAATTAATGAATGAATAAATAGAAATGCTAACGTTAATAAAAATTTCAAATAAACTTTTGAGAGCAGAAATAAGAACAAATAATTTAAAATTATGAAGCTTTTTGTATATATGCAACATTGTGTGGTAAAGTTGATGGAAACAAATGTCAATGAAGTTTTTAAGTGAATTGAAATAAAATATTGAAATCTCATAATTACAACAAATATAAAGTTTTAAAATAAATTGAAGCGACTTCAGAAATAAGCACTACAAAGTTAAAGGAAACTTAGATTATACGAGTAATAAGTTTTAAAATTTTTATCGCACTTAAAGTAAATAGGCGGGACCATGCCCATTAAAAATAAATATTAGATAACTCTCGCCTCTCGCTTCTATTTGTTTGATTTTTACAAAACTTTACCCAGAGGAAAAACTACTTAAAATCAATAAGAACCATATTTAATAAATGATAACACATTAACGAAATTAACTAGTAATGTTAAAATTTGTAATTTCAATATGAAACAATATTAATTTAAAGTTGCCCTATTTTGATAATTTCAATATGGAAACAATATATAGAACTAATATTTTTCGGCATTTAAAATCGGAATCTGAAAATAATATGTTTCAACTTCAAAACAATATCGATTAAATGTAATTCACGAAATATGTACCAACTACATTAATTCAAAGTTAAATGTATGCATTTTAAAATAATTTTTCTTTTATATTGAAAATATTTTAATTCTTATTTTTAAGTTGCAGCTTTTGCCTTAGTGTTGAGGTCTGAGGGCGACGATATTTTGTATTTAGATAAGTGGGTAAGATTACTAACATTTGCAAAAGTGGGCTGGTTACCCCCCTGAAAATTTCAAATTGACTTTAAGAAGCTAAAAAAAATACAGCTTCTTGAAAAATATAACCGACTAACTAAAGTCTCAAAAGTTAAAAATAATTTGAACTAATTTAAAAAAAATATATATTTTTACTGGCGTTACCTATAGTGCTATGCGAAGTCGATGCTAATAAAGTTAGAAAATTTTACACTTACATATTTATGCTCTAACTTATCATTATTTTTGTCATCGACTTTGAAAAGCACTATAGGTAATGCATATTAAAAATATTTAAATTATTTGAATTTAAATCTTCTGAATGCCACTTTCAGAGCTGAAGGTGTATGTCAAGCTACCTAAGAATCTGTTAAATAAAAGCAAGTGAAATGACAATGGCAAGACTGTTGTAAATTTAGAGATGGTGGAATTGAGCTTCCATTATAAAAAAAGCTGCGATGAATCCAACCAATTCACATATTCCATTTGCAATAAAAGCTGAGTATATAAAGCAGAAATCTACATCAACTAACATCACACACAGTGGACCAAACAGAAAATAACGCTGATGATGAAGGTATAGTGGCCTTCGGAAACAGCTAGTTGTTCCGTTCTACTAAATGTTTGTCAGATTATTTACAATTAACTTTAGTATTATTTATTCATTAATAATTATCACATGTAATTTGGCTTACAGATCGTAAATATAGAAATATAATATTAATGTTTAATGGGCATGGTCAGCCTACTTTTTTAAGAACAGAGAGAACGAACTTTATGCCCAGGTTAGTGGGGATTGATTAAGTAGAAGCATACACAATTTAATACAAACTTTAAGGGGCGTGGTCACGCCTATTTTATAAAATGTAAGATTGTGACATTCTAAAATTCTAAACTGCTTGACAGTTTTCCTTTGGATCGGATAAGTACAAGTATTTATAATTTAGTACTAAACTTGAATGGGTGTTTCCCGCCCACTATTTTTAACAAATACTTTTAACAAAAAAGAACTCAGGGTGTTTGAGAAGTTTCTTAAGAATCAGCTACGCAGAAGCTGGTGAAATATAACATTGAGTTTTAGTGGACGAAGCTCCGCCTATTTTTTTAAAATCGAAATTGTGTTATTTCTAAAACTCGTGAATTTTCGTAAGAATCGGTTAAGTAAAAGTACCTTAAATATAACTTTGAATTGTAATAGACGAGGCTCCGCCCATTATGTGAAGCTCTAGATTGTGCCATTACGAAAGACCAACGGTTGTGCTAAGCTTCATACTGATGCGATAAATAAAAATATTTAATACCAATATAAAAAATATATTGGAAGTGTTACCACCCACTTTTTTAGCAGTCGAACCAAACGGAAGCTAAATTTTTTTAGACAAAAAAAATTAGTTTTTTATTATGGAGTTATGAAGTATCGCGCATAAGAATTGCTTTATGTAATTAAAATAAGAATGTACGTAGTGAGGCTTAAATTTCAGGTAGGAAATTTTTAATTAACGCCGACACAGAATTGTAATCACTGTACTCAGAAAATAAAATAAAAAGATTTGTCAAGGCAATTATTTTTTTTAGTAAATGTAATAAAAATTTAATTAGCACTTCCGCTATAACAATTTTTATAAATAAAAACGCGAAATTTGTAGGTTAAGAAATTAAAATCATTTTAATTATTTACAATTTAATTTAACAGTAACAATCGAATTGTTAACAAAAATATATGCATCTAAGAAATTAAATTGTCAAATTTTGATCAGTTTTAAAATTTCGCAACATTGTTACAGTAACAATAATTTTTGTTACTATAGCAGGTATAAAAAAAATTTCTGCGAGTCAACAAACAGCATTTATCAGCAGGTGTTGCCAACTTTATTTTTCCTTTACTTGGTGTACAATGGTTTTAGTTGTGTAATGCTCAATAATTTATTGGGAGTTTATCTATATTGAGAGTTTGTCTATACATAAGCATTGGGCTTTATTAATCTTTTTGAGATATGGTTTAAGCCTACTAATGATTTGCTTGAGTAGCAACAATATGCATCTGGGCATGCTTAACCAACAACAAATACAAATTCTTCAGGGTAAATACATTAAGGCCCGGGCACAATGAATCCGTCATACGTTAAACTTCGCCTTTTTCATCCTCTAGCCTTTACAGACTAGAGGGCTGCATAAAGAGTCTTGAAATGTAAATACGTCTTTTATATAATATGTATTGTCGTAGCATGTATTAAACTAAACCAATAATAAATGATGTTGCTTCATAAAAGAAGCACGATGGATGTATTAATGTACGTGTATAGGAGTGTTAACAAGCGATGTCGGGAAGACTTCTTGTTCGTAACAAACATTCAAAAGAAGTAGTGTTGTTGCGTGTATGCTTGTTATTTTGCATATTGTACGTTTGAGTGTGTGTGTGTGTGTGTGTGTGTGTAAGATGTAGATGGTAAGCTATTATGTGTTTAAGGGAGGTTTTTTTTTAAAAACAAGCGCACACAACTAATGTCAATGCATGTGTGCGTTTTTATGAGCGCTGAAAAATAAAAGATCATTCACACAACGTGTGTGCGTATGCATGTACATGCATAACTATTTTATACGCGCCCATGCGTATATGAAGAAGCAAGCATCACAAATTGTTCCATAACGAAGTATTTTCTTCTTTAAGGCTCAGTTAGCCGACTGTAATGTAATGTAACTGCAACAGTAAGAAACAGCTGATCGATTTTGTTATGTGAAAAGTAATGAAAATGGTTATAGAGATGTAATGTAACGTAACCTACTTTTCATACAAAAATGTCAATTAGCTGTTTCCTACGTTGCTGTTACTTTACATTACAGTCGGCTAACTGAGCCTTTAATCCTATAATTGGAATAACTGATACAACCAGTGTTGTTTAGTTTTTGTTTTAGAAGATTTCGCTGTAGTAAAGCATTTGAAAGATCCCTCATGTCTAAAAATTTCTTGTAAGTGGTCTTATGCAGGAGTCTATTACAGACTCAACGTCAGATAAATATACTTCGCTTGTTTTTTTTAAATAAAATGTTAATTATATCAATATTTTAGTTTTATTTAACAGGTATTAAAACTTTAATTTTTACTCGTATTATAAAATAATTACGTGTTACTTTTTTTGCATGAGTGACATATTTCTAAAAGCAATCAGTATTTTGATAAACTGCAGCTTCTTTAAACAAAATTTGATTGGAATATCAAAGCAATTTTAATGATATTTGAATGATTATATTCATACTTATGATATCTTTGTTACCTTTTCAAAATCATAAATATTATTTATAATTCAAAAGTTCACATTTCTTTCCCACTAACACCAACCGGAAATGGCTAAAGGCAATAACTTTATCTCATATTCCCGAAAAGAAATACAAATTTCAACATAAAACCTTAAACAATATAATAACTAATTGCATTTAAAGCAAAAGTTTTGTTCTCTTAACAAAAAAAAAATAGCAGACAAAAAATCGATATATAAATGCGAAACAGAGTTTTTTTGTAACAAACTCCAAATCAACGGAACAAAAAAAAATCCACTGCAATGGATCACACAAATCCGCCATGAAAATCCACACAAGCCTTAAGTAAAAAAAACATATAAAAAATAATAACAATAATAATAATAACAATAAAAAAACAACAAAGTAAACCAACATACAGCAGCCAATGCCACCATCTCGGTACCACAATAAAAAAACATGGTTGCAACAATAATAAAAAAAAACGAGTATTAACCAAAAAAAGGTTAATGCCATCATTTAAACAGCTAAAATATATTTAAAAAAAAATATTATTATTGACTTTGTATGTTCTTTTCATGATGTGGCTATTGCAAAATACTCTCCGTCTGTCTGGCTGTATGAGAGCGAGACTGTGTGAATATGATGTGATGTTGCAAATGCAGGTTGCCTCGCAGTTTTTTTGTTAATGTGCTTTTTAGCTTTTTTGTAGATATATATATATTTTTTTTTATAATACAACCAATATATTATTATTTTGTTGCAAGAAAATAAGACGCAAAAAATCATTTTGTGATGGTGTTGCTTGATTGGTGATCCATCATAATTTTTTTTTGCGCAAGTTGAATTTTTGTGAATTTTGTTCATGCTTTTAAGCTGGTTGGCTTAATGAAGGTGGTTCATATAGTAAATCCAAATAAAAAAGAATAAAAAAATGAGGATTTAGTTTTTATATAGACAGGCTTACAAGCTGCATTAAGGCAAGTAAATAAAAAAAAATAGGATTGGCTTGTTAAATTTAAAATTGAGAGAAATTAAAAATTAACAAAATTTTATTAATTTAAAAATCGTGTTTTGTTAAAATTAAATATTAAAAAAAAATAACTTGGTTATATCTGCTATTGGCTGCAGCAGTAAAATATGGCCTGGCCTCTAAAAACAAATAACTACTCCAATATGTCTTCTTTTTAAACAAACTGCATAAACTTCTCATTAAATGTTCTGTATAATAAATATTTTTATAAACATTATTTCACAAAAATATACTTCTTGTTTTTTTGGACTTTCGTGTTGAAAGATTTTCACATGAATTGAAATATGGTACATTGCATGTTTATAATATGACTTATGCGTTGAATTTAAATAATATGCAATATTGTTTTATACTACAAAAAAAAAAAGCAGCAAATTTTTTTTTTTCAAAAGGAAGTTAGTGTTTCTAAAAAAAATTTCCCGCACATATTTTATAATGAGAAACATGTATTTATTTTTTGCCTTTTACCCTATTCCATATGCAAGCAATTATGATGTCAAAACAGCCTAAGGATACGACGAGTATGTATGTGGCTGCATATTTTTTGTATAATAAAAATCTTGAATTTTTTTTGTTTTGCAAATTGGAAACATAAAAAACGGCGAAATTAATCTGCATACATAAAATTAAGAATACAGTTTTTTTTCATAACTTGCAGCTAAGTATCATAAAAAAATATTTTTGGATGTATCAAAAGCCATTTAATGAGCATAAAAATAAACGCTTTCAAACGCTGTATGAAGCTTTTAATATTGAAAAAAAAAATATTAGAAACCAGTTTAAATGCTCGTATAAACTGAATTTGTAAGACTAAACAAATTTATATATTCAATTAAGATTTTACACTTGCATTAACTATTGTTTATTTTTTATTATGAAACAAATTATATTAAGAGGCTAAACGAACTTAATATGTTTATGGAAAAAGTGCCAAAATGTTATTGAAAATTACTACATAAACATACTATGCTAAAAAAAAGCTTCAAATAAATATGTATACTTCAGTGTTTTTCTATAAAAATCAATAATAATATGTATTCAAAACGTGTAAATAGCTTTCTAAAACATCTTAAGGCTATGCTTTAAAAGCTGTTCCCTACTACTTCAGCTTTTTTAAAGCTAATATTCAAGTTCTTTAGGCAGTTTTTGAACTTGATGATATCTTTGAATTTCATATACATATAAATTAGGATCTGAACAAGATCGAAATTAACGTTTTGTTTACAATTAAAAAAAAAAGTTTAAGGTTGAATACAAATTCACAAAAGCTTTTTTTAAAGTTTTTCGAAATAGTATTTGAAAGCTACTAAGAATATATGATATTTTACAATACTAATAATAATTTTTGGAAATGCCTTAAAATAAAAAAAAGAAAAAACGTAAATCTGCGATTATTATGAACAACACCATGGGTCTATTTTTCTCGATTTTTTTTGCATAGACCAACTTTTTTTTAGAAAATTTAAATTCACTTAAAAAACAATATACATATGTATAGTACTAATCAATAAGTCAAAAATATTGTTTCCTTTATATGTGCAGTTTTCACATTACGAACAATCAATTTGTGAAGAAACTTTATATGAAAGCTCTAAATTTTTTGTTGTTGTTTTTATTTTAAAATCTTTCGACAAACCTACTGTTCATAAGTACGAGTACCTTAGTTTTCGGATTGCAAGAAAGAGAGACACATTTAAATTATTTTTGTAGTTTAAACATTAAATGAACTACTGCACACTTATGTGTTTTAATTTGTTCATGAAAATAACGTTGCTATGATTTCATTATTTTAAGGCAATTATCTTAAATTTATAATTTTCATATTTTAAAAAAATTTATGATTATTTTATTTATTTTCGATATTTCGCTAGCTTTAATGAAAGCTAATTGAAAATGAAGTTTCACCTAAATAGCTTAATTGTTATTGTTATAACTTTTTTTTTGAGTTGTAGCTTTTAGAGCTTTACTTTGCTTTTTACAGAAAACGAACAATTTCAGAGCATGAGTGAATTGATCAACTGTATCTATCACTCAGAACAGTGCCAATTCAGAGCTTTTACAAATACTAATTGCTAATGGTATTCAATAAAAAATCTCTTCAAGAGCCTATTAAAGCTTTTAGAGCTTTAACTTGATTTTCACATCAAACGAACAATTTCAGACCATTTTTTGACTGCATTGATCAACTTTATCTAGACAAACTTGCAATATTTTTGTTAAAGCTCTCCATAAAGCATTTTTATAGCTTAAGATTGTTTTTATAATAAGAATCCTCATTAAAACATTGAGGGCAATTATGAATAAAATTCCAAGAGAAATTTTTCCCGGGGAAAAATTCCAACTAATGGCAAGTAATAGGGAAAACAAAAAATTCTAATTGGAAAAGGGAGAAATTTCTCGCGGAATTTTATTCATAATTGCCCTGATTAACTTTTAAGCAGTTTTCCTTGCTTTGATTAAAGCTTAAAAAAAGCTTACTTCTAGTTTCAGCTTATGTCTAATATTAAAGCTCATTTTTTAAGGTTTGTAAGCTATTTAGTGCTTTCATTCAGAAATAAATTTGTTTTTGCGTTTATACAAATACTTATTTTTAATTTAAGCATAGAGTTATGTTTGAGATATACATTGGAAATATTTTCAATAAGAACTTTTGCAATTTATGCAATTATTTGTTAAAAGCTATATACAAAGCTTTCATTTAGCGTAAGATAGTTTTTTTAAGGAACTTGTGTTTGTGTTTTTAAAAAGGCTTACTTTGAGTTTAAGCTTAACTTTAATATTTGAGAAATAATTGGGAATATATATTTTATAATTTTTTAAGCACTTCAAAAGCTTTGTAATACTTCGTTTAAAGTTTGCTATGAAGCTAAATTTAAGTTTAAGATTATTTTTATTAAAAATTTGTTTTTGATCTTATAAAAAAGCTTACTTTAATTTTAAGCTTAATTTTAATATTTAAGAAATACATAGGGAATATTTTAAACCATAACTGTAGAATTTAGTGCATTTTACAATTTCCTAAGAATCTTAAAAGCTTATTTTAAGCTCGTAAGCTATTTCGTGTTAAAACCTACTTTATAAATATTTTCCATTAAAGAAACTTGTAATTTATATTTTAAGAAAGGCTAATTTCCTTTCTATAATAATATTTTTGATTATTTTTTTTTGCAAAAATTTTGCAAATTTTTTAATAACCAAGAACCAAGTTGCTAGTCGTTAAGTATAAATTGAAAAAAAAAATTGTATTTGGACTTTCTTTTGAAAGTAATGCATTTGTGGCATAGCTCTTTAAATATTAAAATATCCAACTGTGTACACACTTTACATTAATACGAAGACCTTGTCTCGTTCATCATCATCATCATCACCATCGTCGTCGTCGTCGTCGTAGTCGTCCAGCAGCATCTTCATCAAGCTGTACAATATAACATTGTAAAGAACATACAACATGCCACCATACACACATACAACATACTATACAACAATAACACTGCAAATGCTGATGATGATGATTATTATTCTTAAAATATGTTTAAAGTGATGTGATATTCAATGAATTGCATTTAGATATGCATGTATGAATTGCATACATTTATAAATACGAGTATGTGTGTATGTATGCCCTGCAGTCAGACTGGGGCCAAGTGTCTCTATGTCAACACTAAAACTCTAGTAGTAGTTACACTGTCTACAATTTCTCTTTTATTCGTCAGTATAAAATAAAGAGAGAAAACAGATGTGGTGTATTTCTGGTGGATTTTGCAACAACTTGTCAATATACATAAATTAAGGAATAGAAATGTACCAGTAAATTTCTGGTTGGTATGTCTCCATGTTCCCATAAGAACTATGAATTCACTATCTAGTCAATTATTTTAGAGTTACTAGTAGAATTTCAATGACAAGCACATGCTAAATGTCTATAGCACAAAGTATTATATGGGGAATAATTGTAGAGTAGTACTGGTGACAAAGTCAAAAGCGACTCAGTACATTTTCACCATCGACATTTCCTTCAGGGTGGCTTGCTGGCTGGATGGATGGATGCCTGGCTGGTTGAAAGAGTAGATTTTTCGGGTTGCCATTATGGATGGTTTGTTTGTTACATACAAACCGGACCAAACCAAACCAAATATATAAAAAAAAATTAAAACTCAGAAACACAAAAACGGTTGTAAACTTGTCTCCTAATAAAGAACTCAAATTGGCGCGTTCAACAAAACGACATCAGCGGTGATGATGACGACTGTGTATGTTTTGTGTAAAAATGACTACGAAACCAGCAAGAGTTCTATAAATTGTATAGGTGTGTGAATATATAATATGAAATGTCATATGAATGCAATTTTTGCCAGCCAAAGCCAAAAAACCTTAAACACACAGATTCCACCCCCCCCCCCCCCAACATCAAGCTCTAATGCGACAGACAGAGAGGGATTGAGAGCACAAGAGAAATAAGAAAAAAAACATCATGTAATATACAAAATAAACTTCAACCTCCTGCGGTGTAAAGTTGACGTACGATCATGTGGCGGGCATACAAAATAACTATAGATAAAATAACTTTAACAAATAAATTGCTCAAAAAATAAAATAAAACGAATGAGAATAGTATTTAAAAATTTTATAAAATAACTGAATTTTTAATTTTTTTTACTAGAAATTTAAATTTTCTTGCAAACTTTTTAACAAGTATTTGCCATCAGTGACAATTTGTATGGGTATTAATTGAATATTGGTTTTTTATTCTGCAAATACCAGAATTATATAAATTCTTTTTTTTTTGTGCCACAAGCAAACGAATTAATGTCACTTGTTTAATTCACATACGAGTTTATTTGTTGGTTTGTTTCCTTATAAAAAAAAAATTACAATAAATAAAAATAAAAATAAGAAAATTGTGGGGCTTCAAGATTTGCATATTTTGTTGGCTTGGCTCTTTTTATTTTTAGTATTTGGTGTCTTGATCTCAATTTCTTGTCGTAAATTCATGGATAAAAATATTTTTATTTTGTTGGTTTTCCTCTTCACTCCCTCCTCCATTTCGTTCTGTTCCTGTTCACTTCTAGTGGTGGCCATAAATTTGGCAAATTTGACAATTATGAGCTTTAATAATAAATAAAATTGACAATCAATATGGTGATTTTTGCTTATTTATTTTCTATATATGTAAGTGTATACATGCAAATGTTTTTTTTTCATGTGAAAATGCATTGTAAATAAATTTACATACAATCAGTGGCGTTTGGACAGAGGAGAGGATTGCCTCATAAGTCAGCCTATCAATGGTTTCTTTAAGCAAGACCAAATTATATTTAAATTTGGATTTTCCGTGGCGGAACAATTAATGTCATTCAAGTAACAAAATAAAAAATAACTTTCACTGAAGTCAATAACATCTAACTACTGAGATCCATAAGTAGCGAGAATACGGTCTATTTCCCATGATTTTAATATAAGATTGTCATTAACCCTGCACCGTCATCCTTCGTCAAAATGACGACGCGTGATTTTATTTTTGATCTAAAACAACTTTTTTCTGTTTGTGTTGGTTTCGTTTTTTGTATAGCTTCAGTCGCTATTGCTAGTTACTCGAAACTAATGTTGCTTTTTTAGTTTAATATATTTATTATAAGAAACTTCAAGACTTAGTTTTACGTTAAACAATCAAAAGAAATAAAAATATAATAATATAATAATTAAAAACTATCTAAATATCAATATAAATCTATTTTGGTAATTATTTTTGCTCACGACGTTTTTATTGGCTCTTCAAATAGGTCTTAGTCAAAACGACGAAGGGTGACGTTAGTGTCAAAGAAAAATAAGGATGACGTTCTAGTGTTAAAGCAATTTTGCATATTTGTATGTTTGTGTGTTTTTTTTTTAATTTGTGGGGATGCTCTTTTACTTAGGATGTTTTTTTATAGAGTGTCACAACTTGGAGTTGGCATCACTGCTTTATTTGAGCACCCATTTAACAGCTGATAGTTGCTTTTTGTTTAGTTTGCTTTGAAATTTTATTATGAATCCACTTACACCAGAGCAACGCGTGCAAGTTGTTGAAATTTTTAATCAAAATAAAAATTCTATACGTCAAACTCATCGTGAACTTATTCCATCTAATGGCGTACGTAATCGATGAAGACCATTTCTGGTTGAATGGGTAAGTAAATAAGCAGAATTGTCGCATTTAGAGTGAATAGAATACAGACTTTGTCGAAACACCATTACATCCACAGAAAATTACTGTTTGTTACTCTTTATGGGCTGGCGAAGTCATTGTCTGATGTGTCTTCAAAAACGATGATAGTCATAATTCGAAAAGTTGTTGAAAATTGGTGTTCCATATATCGCTCCTTCTACGCACCAGCCGTGACATCCACATGACACAAATCGTATCTAAACATTAATTTCATAAAATTTTCTTTCCAATAAAGCTTGTTTTATTGATATTAAGAATATATTTCCTTGTTTTGTTATGATTTAAACTTGTATCACTCTATAAAAAACATTCTTTACTAGAGCTAATTAATAACATCGAAGTATGTTTATTTGATATCTAATAATTAATTTATTAGGATTTTTTGTTTGCTTGTTGCTTAAGCAATATTTCGTTTCTGCTTAAGAAACTCATGAGTAGACTTCAACCAAAAGATTTTTGAAATAAGTTAGAAAACTTTATGTGTTTATAGAAAGCCTCTCAATATGTTATTGAGAATCACATACACAAACATAATATGCTTAAATTTAAATTTAATTTTAAAATAAAAATCATTAAAAATCTATTAGATTTTGTATCCATTTTTAATTTTGCTCAACCTTTTTGGAAAATCTAATAAAAATGATTATTTTGTAAAGATTTTTGTTTGAAACTTTTAAGCTTATTTTGCTTGTGTACGTGATTAAAATATTTCCTATAAACACATGATCATTTTTAAATTTTTAAAAAATCTCTTAGATAAAGTCTACTTATGAGTTCCTTAAGCTGAAATAAAACTTTTATCGACGTTAATTGTATGTAAACTTTGTCTAAACAAATTTTTTATAAATTGATTGCTTTTGTTGGGTTGGTGTGAAAGCTTCTAGTGCCGTGTGGTCGGCACCTTCTATTACGTATGTGTACACATGCATTATTGAGAACAAGTTGTGTGTATCGCATACTCGTAAGAATCAGCGTTGCCAGAGAAAAGTTTGGTTTGTTAACGTACGTTGTCATGCATAAAAAATTATGCATGCAAAAGCATTTTCAAGCATATATTTAAATTATATTAAGAAAATATTTTACAAAACTATCTCCTTACTCACCACTACATTGACGTAGCAACAACAAAAGATGTCTTTCTTTATAAAACAAACTTGAGCGTTGCTTCTGACCATAATAAAATCAAGTTGGGTTTTCGAGATGTAAAATTTCAAGTTAGGGAAATGAGACGAAAATTTCCCTGGCAACACCGGCTCTTGGTGAGAGTATAACACACACAATTGTAAAATACATTTGCATAGGTTGCCGATCACAGTTCTAGTGCTACAGGGATTTCCAGCTAGTTGTCGGAAAGTATCATCTACTTAAATAAGATATCAAGTTTCCTTATTGGCTTGCTTAGCTTCTGGCCTGCTAACCGATTTACCATTACCTTCCCCTTAATCTTAATCTTCAAATTTTAGTCGAAAAAAAAAATCAAAAAATATATGTCACACCTACTAAAACCTATATAATATTTTTTACAAGTGGTCGAAATTACGCCCCTTGAAAAAAGCGACATATAACATTTAAGGAATTCTATGTGACTCGGCCTTTAGTTTCGCACAAATCTGAGTTAAGAAACCCCTTCTTTTTAGAAGCTCATTATAAAATATATAATTATTTCTATTACTACTCCCACCCCCTGGTTTTCCTACGACTTTGTTTATCATACTCATACATACACATACATACATGTGCATATTTAGCCCGCTCACACAGACTGCCGGTATGTCAAACATTTTTAAGGTGGGAAAACATGTGTTAGCCATACAGAGTTTGAGCAAACTTTTAATTTAATAAACAAATAAATTGATAAAAGAAGCAAAAAAAAAACAAGAAAGACTTAAATAAATAAGATTTTAAAATGATTATTGATGTCGCTTATGGGGGTCATGAATTAAGGATTAATGACAAACGAAAGAAATTGAATATAATTGAATTTTCGCATGTAGCAAACTTTAATTTTTTTAAAACAATGGAAGGGGTTTATCGTCGATAGGATTAAGTAAATAAACAAAAATCAAATAAAAAAATATAAAATATTTTATATTTATATTTAGAAACATTTTAAAGCGTAAAGAAAACAATATTTTATTATATAGTTCTCATCAAGCTAAAGAAGAATTCCGAGGCAGCCTATTAAATTTTATGAAATGTTAAGCTCCATATTTTTCTTATATATTTTATTGTATTTTTAACTCGAGAACTTGCATATTATGCAAATATAATCAACCTGGGATGCGGGATCGCTAGAATAGTCATCCTTAAAACACTTGACACGGGAACCCGGGGCCTTAGGTTTTATAGTCAACGTGCTAAATACTTCAGCCAGCACTACCCTCATCTGATCTCTTCATAATGCTAACGCAATATAAAAGAAAAAAAGATGTAGAATACACCATCGCCTCTCACCAGTCCTAATTTGTTTACGTTCGCTAGCGTTACTGTATAATTTTCTTGGTCCTTTTCCTTGCATCAGCTATTTGTGTGACAGTTAGGGTGATCGATTATTCGACATTTTCCAGAAACCGGGTTTCGAATAGTTCGAATATTTGAAATTATGAAAAACCCGGTTTCGGTTTTTACAATTCAGGAAAAACCGGTCAACCGGTTTTTTAAGTAAGAAAATTATTATACAAAAGTTTTGATTTTAAATTGCTTTATTAAAAAAAAGAGTTCACAGTTCATGTAAATACTATAAAACAAAACAAAAATTATAGTACATAAATATTTGTATATAATATACCGTTGACGAATAAACTCCACACACAACCATCATTTTTACGGTTTGTGGAAAATTGGGAAGAAATTCAAAAAAATTAAATATGCCAATATTTAGGATGCTAATAAATATGTTTATACAAAAATTAAAAAAAAAAATAATTATAACAACTACAGTAGCAAAAATATTAAAAATACATAGGAGAAAAGTCTACATACAGGCATAAAATACGTGAAAAATACGTGCAAAATGTTTGATGTCGTCAACTTGTTTGAAAATTCAGTGATTTCCGGTACCAAGCATTCCGGTACAATGGCATCCAAATATGGTCTATTATGTTGTTGTTATTATAATTATTTTTAATTTTTTATTTTTTGTATAAACATATATATTTACATCCTAAATATTGGCATAATTAATTTTTTGCATTTCTTCCCAAGTTTCCTCAAATCCCAAAAATGATGGGTGTATGTAGAGTTTATTCCTTAATTTTATATACATATGAATGTATGGAAAAGTTGGATATCTACCTCTACATAAAATATGAAGCAAACTGTCAAAAAAAACTAAAAAACACTTTTTGCAACTGTATTTTGAAATCCATTGCACACCATAAAGCCAATTAAATTCGCCTCTGCTGTTACCTCATAAAATAATTTCTCTTAAATTTCATGTTTCAGTAAATGTTGCCATGATCAAAAAAAGCTTAGAGCTTTTAAACTAAAAAAAAATACTTACGAAAATCAACCAAACACGCAAAATGTACAAATAGAAAAGTATTCGACTCAGCCGGTTTTAAATTGTAAAAAAAACCGGACTATTCGACATTCGAAAAATCCGTGACAGTGTCTCGAAATCCTTCTCAAAATCTAGAAAGACTAATTGGAGTGGGGATCTCCATTTTACTGACTGTTCTATTATTATACGAAAGCTGATTATGTGATCTTCGCATGATTTTCGTTTGCGAAATTTTAGCTGTTAGTTGCATAGAACTGAATATAGTGCTGTTTTTAGCCTCTCGTTTATAATTTAGAATAAGAATTTATTTACGGTGTCGATTAAGATGATACCACTCCAATATTTTCATTGTGAAAGATCACATTTTTCCGGTTAGTTTATAATAAAATATTCCTTTAGGTCATCGCATATTGAAATGGTTATCCAATATTCACATATGATTTTGCTCATGAGTTTGGAACTGCTTAGCTCAGAAGATAGCTTGTTTGGTCCAGGTGATTTTTTTTTTTTAATTTTCCAAGCTAAATTTTTGGTATATATTGCATTTTTATTTTCCTCAAATAAATTATTACCCCAAAGTACAAATACTTTTAGTGTTAGTAAGACTCTTGGTCTCTGTTATGCGAGACTCAATTATTTTTACTGACTGACTGACATTCCCCCCTAGTACAATATTCAACATTAAATAAGCTGCTTAATTATGAAAATAAATTGAATCTTTTGTAATCATCATAATGTTCATTTCTCATTTCTGTTCGTACGGAAAGAAATTAATGAAAGGCAAAATAAAAGACTCTTAAGAGGAATACAAAGTTATTTCAAATATTTATTTTTAATTCGAAATATATCTTGCTTACTTTGTTTTTGCTTAAGAAAACAAAGGTCAATATGTTTTTGGAATTATCTCCTACGGCTTTTTCCTTAAATATGCTTCGAAATACAAAAAAAAAATCATAAGTATTTCACAGGAAATCTTTATTTCTTATTATTATTATTTTTTTTTTTTTTCAAAAAACTACCAGCACCAAAAGTATTGAGAAACACCCGCAATCCGAACATGAGATGGAACATATCATTCATACACACAACACACACACACACACATCCACATGCCCACATACATACATACATTTGTATATATTTTTAACCATACACAGTTTTTTAAGGTATTTTTTATTTAATTTTTATTTACTAATTTCAGCTCCATCTTCAGATGGCATAACTTCATAATAAAAACCCAAAAAAAATTTCAAGATAAACTGAAGCTTTCAATTCTTTCTTCATTTTGAAAAAAGGCTCAAATCAAAAATCCCAACTAAACTTTTTTTCGTCTTCAACTATTTATGTGTGTGTGTGTGCGTGTGTGTGCATTTTAGGCCGTGGCTTTAATAATGATAACCTGGTTTTTAATCAGAAAATTTATAACTTTTAAGAACAGAAAGAAGAAAAAAATAAGACATACACATACATTTGCAAAATATGTGATATGATGAGCCTGAGTTAAGAGTTGACCATTTTTATTTAATTTTTTTTATCTCTACATTGGCCATATTGAGGAGTTCTTTTATTTTTTTTGCTAAAGTTATTGGTTTTGTTTTGTTACGATCTTGTGATGATAATAGGTTACGCTTGATCGTATAATTATATAGCGTGTCAGATAAAAATTGTTTTAAATGAAAAGTTTATAAATTTTTTAAACGAAGAGTTAGGAATTTTTGCAAAAAAGTTCGTTGAAAATATTTGCTTAAAAGATTTTTATAGACAAATATAAATAAGTAAAATGATATAATATACACTTACCACTTGCACTTGTGCCATAATTGTCTGTAATTAAAAAAAGGAAAATATTTTGTTTAAATCATTTGCATTTATGAGGGTTTATTTTAAAAGTTTTTTGTTAAGTAAAAATTTTGCAAAAACTGTGTTATAAATATTTTACTGTCATGTTATCGTAGACAATCAAAAATCCTAGTCTGCTTAGGATTGAAATATTGAAAACAAAAACAAAACTTTTAAATATATTTTTATTTTTTCAATTTGTACAAATTGTATAGATATCTATTTGTTTACAGATATTTACAGTGTTAGTTATATTTTATAGATCAAAGCCGTTGATATAAACGCCAGGCAAATTATCTTTCAGGGCAATTATGAATAAAACTCCGCGAAAATTTTCTCCCTTTTCCAATTATAATTTTTTGTTTTCCCTATTACTGGCTAATGTTTAAAATTGTTTCAAGTGAAAACTTTCTCGCGGAATTTAATTCCCAATTGCCATCTTTGCTCAGAAATTTCTGGCATTAATGGCTAGAGAAAATCCTGCAGTTATGCTCTAGTTTAGTATTCATTTGCTTATCAGAAGCCTGTTTGGCTGATTAGAGAGGGTCGCAATTTTTAAAATATGTGCGTAATAGTGAAAATATTGTTTAACAAATTGTTGTTTATTTACAACTAAAAAAAATATTTTAATCGAATCGATTAATAGGACTAATGATGCATAAAAATTTTTATATCAAGAAAAGAGTGAATTTGAGCTAAGTCTTAATTTTATTTGGAAATAGTTGAAAAAAAGTTTATTCGGTTAAAGAATAAATTTTATTCGATATCTGTAAATCAGAAATATTTGTATAAAAAATTAGTTTTATAGTGAAACAAAAAAATACTCATCAAAATATTTATTAAGTAATGAAAATATAGTTTTCTAAAATGATGTTTATGAACATGATAATTTTTTTAATATATACAATGTACATACTACCGATCTAATTCATAAATGATTATTAACAGTTCAATAACACATTAATAGTCAAAAATCGCTAAATGTGTATTCATAAATGATTAATAGCCTATTAGACGTTTAATAAACGTTTCATAACTCAGAGATTTTTAATGTAGCCTCCATGCTACTTTAAGCGTTTGATAAACAATTATAAATAATATTTTCTTGATTTTTTTATCCCTTATGTGAGATTTTCTGTGGTTTCTCACTTTTATGTTTCTTGTTTATTCTTATGCATGTCTCCTGAATAATGTTCTTGGGCAAATGTATTAATTTATGTAAGTTGGTACATGTATGTATGTATGCATAATTGTACAAAAAGAAAAATACATACATATAAACATCGTTGAAAATTAAAGAAATCCCATTCATTGGCAAAAAGAAAAATAGAATTATAAACATAAGGGCATATGTAAGTACAAGCATACGTATGTTTGTATGGTACTGCATGCTCACATATGTATGTATGTATGTACAAAAACATTTTAAAATTAAAACAAAATAGTGATGCATAATCGACTGCTATAAAATGGGTATTTGCCTACCTCTGTACTCAGCCGAATATAAATGTGTTTAAATACAATTTTTTGTAACATATAAATTTTTTTGGTTTATTTATTAATAAAAAGTGAAACGCCTACTTTTTAAGTTATTTTTTAATATCATTATGCGTAATGATTTACTTTTTTTTCAACTCAAACAGACTACCTAGATAATCGATTCTTCGTTGTATGCATCACTAAACATAAAATGAGAGCGAAAGTAGCATGATGTTGCCAACATAAAATTACAAAAGAAGCAAAATCGTTTAATAGTTAATTCACTAATATTAATCAGTTATGAATACAAATTTTTATTAGAGCTTAATAAAGCAAAATCTGTTTCATAAGTAATGTACAGATTAAAGCTGAAATAAGGAATTTTTATGAATTAGACCGTACATATATACATACATTGTACATATGTATGTATGTACATATATGAAATCAGATTTGAATCGAATAAAATTTAAGCAGTATTTGAAAGTTCACACTTACATTGTTTAAATAGCAAGTATAAGGAAAAATTATTTATGCAATTTTATTCACTTAATCGAATAAATTTTATTCGAAAAAATTTATTCGAATAAATTTTTTTCGATTAATCAAATAAATAATGCGTATTAAATTGTATTTCAAGAGTAAAAAGAATTTAAGCCCAATTGTATCTAAATATTGTTCAGTGTAAACGATTAAATCTTATTCGATTAAATTAATAACACAAACAAATTATTTTAAATAGTGAAACTAAACGTAAGTAAGATTATTTTATGTAGTTAAAAGTGAAAATATTGTATTCCAAATCGATGACTGGAGAAATACCGATTAGTTTTCAATTATTCGAGGTAAACTTACTCTGACGAAAATACTCGTACATTATGGTCAAGAGCCAAATACGAATATAAATAACATAAGTTCTAATAAATTTTTTAAATAATAGTTTCATTCAGGTAATCGAATTAATTTTAGCCTTTTTAAGTTCGAAAGAATAAATAAAAAATAAGTTTTTTATAAGAATTACAAAAACTGCAATGAAAACACAAAGAATTGCCAAAATTATCTTAATTGCATTTCGTTTCGAATAAAAATAAAAAAGTTTTACCAGCTATTCAACAAAATTAAAATAATTAATAATAATTAAGAACTTAGGAAACAAAACTTCAAGCAAAAATTTTCAATAGAAAGATTCTTAAGTCTCAGTTAGCCGACTGTAATGGAATGTAATTGCAACGGTGGGAAACAGCTGATCGATTTTGTTATGTAAAGGCTCAGTTACCCGACTGTAATGTAATGTAACTGTAACGTAGGAAACAGCTGCTCGATATTTTTATATGAAAAGTAGATTACGTTACATTACATCTCTATAACCATTTTCATTACTTTTCACATAACCATATCGATCAGCTGTTTCCTACTGTTGCAGTTACATTACATTACAGTCGGCTAACTGAGCCTTAAAAACGTAGGTTACTTTACATTACATCTATGTAACCATTTTCATTACTTTTTACATACCAATATGGATCAGCTGTTTCCTACTGCTGCAATTATATTACATGACTGCCGACTAAAGGCTCAGTTAGCTGATTGTAATATAATGTAAATGCAACGCAGGAAATAGCTGATCGATATTTTAATATGAAAAGTAGGTTACGTTACATTACATCTCTCTCACATAACAATATCGATCAGCTGTTTCCTCTTGTTATAGTTACATTACATTACAGTCAGCTAACTGAGCCTTAACTCAGCCTTTAATATGTTATAGATAATCACACGCACAAAAGTTATTGTGTTAAAAGGTTAAAGTCTACTGAAGATTTCCTAAAGCAGGAATGAAATGCGGAGCTTTACAACAAAACAAGCAAAAGTTCTTAATATGTAAAATAATGAATGTCAAATTAATATACTTAGGTATTTTTTATAGGAGTATATAAGATAATTAAGATAAAAGTTATTGCAGATAAAATTTACTCGAATCAAAGCTGAAATTGTATTATTCGAATAGATTATAATCTCATACTATTGTTAAAGAAAATGTGATATATCAAATGAAGACGCACTTTATTCGAATAAAATTTGAGGCAGATGATTTATGCAATTAACTAAGTCCATTCAAAAGATAAATGAATAGAAAACCTTAAAAGGAATATGGGGGCTATATGTTGGTTGCACAAATTAATAGAGAATATTAATTAATTTTTTTTAACTATACCTAACCAAAGCAGCTGCTTTCAAAGAATTAATAAAAGCTTTTGCTTTTTGAAAGATTTTATTTTTTAATTTATTAGCTTGAAATATTTTCAGGATTTCAGTTTTTTTTTAAATCTACTTTTTTATAAACATTTATAACGTCTGATTCTAAGCAGGTGTCCTAAATTTTTGCCTTTAACAAATTTGTGCTCTATAATTATATTTTTCCAGTCATTTATCATTAAAAGAATTTTTAAAACATTTCAGTTTTTGTTTTGCAATTTTAAAACATCTAAGCACGAACATCTTTTTCTAAGCCATAATTCAAAATATAACCTGATTAAAGCTTAAAAAAAAAGGTTTTTTTCTGCAAATATATATTTAAAATATTTGCAGAAGAAAAAGCCATCAATCAAATTATGGTTTTAAGGTAAAAAAAATCAAAAGAAAAAGAAATTCCCATCACACACAAATATTTAACAATGACTGTTAGTCATAAAAGAATGAATTCTTTTTAGTGACTTCCAAGCACTGGTGCCCACCCTTCTTCAAGGCTGTTTTTTCACTTTTGTTGCTTTTACTTAGCACAACTTTCTTAAGCAAAAATCTTTTTTTAAGCTTAAAGACAAAACTCAACTACAAATAATGCATTAAATATGACCTTCTACGTGTTAAATATATTAAATTGTTTATTTATTGTATATACATATTTTTTTTTCAGCTGCTGTTTGTGTTTATTGCAGCAGACCAGTCAGCCAGCCAACAACCTAAGAGCCAAAAACAGTGTTGTCAACTTTCTTGTTTGTTTATGTCATGTCTCTTTAACCAATTTTGCATACTAAAATAAACAAATGCCAAATAGGCGCGATGCATAATGCATTTTAAATGATTTCTATAACAACGAACGTATTCCAACCAATAAAAGCTGATGATAATGGTGATGGGTTTTTAAATGGTGTCTAAATATGCATCTTTTTTTTAAATATATATTTTTTATATTCATTTCAAAGCCATGGTTTCTTGGACTGGAATGACAAAAATCAATTAGGAATACAATAAACGTAATAACAATTTTTTCCTTTTTTTTAGATTTGTTTTTGCTGAAGTGAATATTTTTTTAACAAGCAACACGTACTTTTCATTTAAAGCATCTTAGAATATTAAAATGGGATCAACGAAAAATAAGTTTGAAATGCAGCTAAAATAAATGTCTGCCTACAGAGACCATAATTTTGTTTAATTTGCTGCTCTTTTTTTCTATAAGCTAAGATATTTAATATGCTAAAAATGTTTTTAAACAAAGAAGTAAACAAATTCCTGGGAGTTTTGAATTAAAACAAAAATTGTTTAAATAAAAAAACTTTGTTTTTTTCCGTCTTATGTACTATATGTAAACGTTTTGTTAAACATGTTGAATTATTTTAATCATACTGCCTTCTTTTCAAAAGTATTTAAAATTTTTAACTAAAGTCCTTAAAGGAGTTTTTTCCTATACCAAAGAAAAAAACACAAAATTCCTGTAAGCACTTTTGAATTTTTTCTTGAACATTTTGCTTACTTTGAGGCTTAAAATAAGGCGAGAATTAAAGCTTAAGCTTAATCTTGCTAAGGTTTTAAATTTGTGTGTATGTATTTGTTAAAAAAAAAGAAACTTGAAATTTTTACATTTAAGACGATTATTTATGAACTGCAAGCCAAATGTCATGTGATGCTTACTTAAAGCAAGCTTGTTGCTGTTTATAGCCTTTACCACCAGCATCAGCACCACCACCAGCACCACCACCACCACCTCCACTAACACCACCAGCATCTGCATCACCATCAACATAAGCATCATGATCCACATCAACCTCATCATTACCATCATCGTTAAGATGATGCGTTCTTTGCCTCATAACCATCAAAGCTTTTGGCTTTAAGTTTAGCTTGTTCATTATCATTGTTGTGTTGTTGTTATTGTTGTACTGGTGTCTGTCCGTCCGTTAGTGCATTTTCTACCTTAAATACGGGTATAAATGTTTTTTGTATGTTAACAAACGTGTATCAATGCATGTTCAATAACTTAAATGACAAAGAAATCAAAATGAATGAAAGTCTTATGAAGTTTATTTTTAATTTTCTTAAGCAACAACAACAACAGCAACAGAAAACTCCTTCCCGCCAGACTGTATTATTTTTTTTTTTTTTTTGTAACTTTGAGGCCTTTTTTTGTGTGTGTTTGTGTGTGCTTTTTTCTCGTCATACTGTTACTGTGTTTGTTGGCTTGAAGCTTCATATTGTGAAGTGATATCCCCAAGTGATTTTAAGGTGTGTTTCAGGAATTCACTTTTTAGTCATTTCATTTCAAGCAGCAGTATTTTTTTTTTCTCTCTGTTTCTTTAATTTCAATATATTTTCTGTTAAAGACTTAATGTCTTTTTAACAAAAAAAAAAAGTATATTTAAGCTTTAGAGAAAAAGACGCAGAGAAAAAAAGCAAAAACAATCAACTTCATCATCATTTTCAATATACGATTTAAGGTTATTTCACATTTTGGATTTTTATTTTTCTTAATTTTTTCTTTCTGAACGTTTCATCACAAGTTTTAAGCCATACATCTATGGCCTTAACATTAATATTGGCCACAGCCACCAAAAACCAAATAAGAAAAAAGTATCTCTTAACAAAAAAAAAAAAGAAGATTCGTGTTGATCATCTTTAACATCATCAACTCAAACGTATCGCATTTCATTGAAGCGCGAAATTATTATGCCTAGTTGGGGATTTTGTTAACAGTGTTTCAGTTTACGTATGTTGTTTTTGTTTCTCTCTTAAGTCCAAAGTTACAAATATGTACAAAAAAAAAACATTTTAAGATTTCAATGATTTCTTCAAAATAAAAATAAAAAATAAAAAATCAGTCAACATTTTAACCCGACAAACAGACAAAAAAAAAAAAAAAAAAAAAAAAAAAAAAAAAGACTGATATGAAACCTTTATATATATATATATTTATAGCGTAAATAAGAATTTATGGGACAACCTTAAAGAAAACCAAAAAATATAAGCACAACTTTCAAACTCACCGACAAAATCATCTTTAATTCAAAAGCTAAATAAATGAAATATTTATACAATTGCTAAACTAACTAAATAAAATTACTAAGGTTTCAAAAAATAAAAATAAAAAATAAAAAAACAAACGCTGACAAAATCACATAAAAATCCCTTGACCGAGACAATGACTATTTGAAATCTAAGTTTTAGTTAAGTTATATTAAAGGAACTAGTCTTAAGACTTTAAAATATCTCAAAACTCCATTAAAACTGCCGCCAAGCGAAGCCATCTCAAGCCGAAATAGCAAACGTAAGCTAAAGTTTTTATAGTGGCTTTAAATATTATT
Source organism: Tachina grossa (assembly GCA_949987645.1). Lineage (NCBI taxonomy): Eukaryota > Metazoa > Arthropoda > Insecta > Diptera > Tachinidae > Tachina > Tachina grossa. The sequence continues at coordinate 197,921,564 of OX465274.1, read as the reverse complement.
TAAGCCAAGAGCTGATACTAACTTGACTATACTCGTGTTAGAATACTAGTTTTACCACCTGAATAAAATTTTCGCAAAAATTTTTTCATGAAAACATAATGATTTCCTGTTACTTAAGATTTTTATTTTATAATTTTTTTAACTCCCCTTCGGCCCATGGTTGTGAATATATTCATTCTAGGAAAAAATATTACCAAACAATATTTCAAATTAAATTTTTTTCAACTATTACCTCTTATTGAAAAATAAAAATATAAATAATAAATTAAAACCTTAATTAAGTCAAATAAATTTTTGTTTAAAAAGTTAAATGATTAAAAACCCAATTTACAATCCATAGTTAACTAACGCCAGTGGTTTAACCAATGATTTTTTTCTCGTAAATTCCATTGCTTAAACCACTTTCATAAGTTAAATAAAGGCTGGAAATTTGAGCCTAAAAGTTTGATTAAAAATTTAATTGAATCAGTTAAAGTTTTGTTTAAAAATTTAATTGACGAAAAAGTTGAACTAAAAATTTAATAGAGCCAATTCAAATTTTTGTCTATAAAGTTGTAATTTTTAAAAACTTTAATTGACACAAATAAATCTTCAATTGATTTTTTATTAATTTTTTCAATTAAAGTTGTTAATTGGAGAAATATTTATTTTGTGCATGTTTCATTAGACGAGGCCTAATTTTTATTCGTTGTATAAGATTATCAAAGGTAGGGGCTCTATAAGGTTTGCTCTGTCCCCAATAAATATAAAAAAAAATCCGCGAACTATAACATTATTTAAACGTTACTATGAATTGATGTTTTTTTTAGTAAAAAGTTTATTGATATATTTTTTTAAGCGAGTTAAAAAAAAGGAGGAGGTTATCAATTCGTCTGTATTTTTTTTACATTATTACCAACCGATTGTAAAAATTCTTTTTCTAACTGGGGGAATATAGCTTCCTATTAGTCCTATTGTAAAAAAGGGGCGTGTTCTTGCCCACAAATTTTTTATTTGGTTTTATGATATTCTACATATTTTATTGTTGCTAACACCTTTCGTTATTGTAATTACACAATTTTGAGTTTGGAGAAATAGACGAGGCTATGCCTATTAAAATTTATTATTATATTTCACTTGGTTCTGCTTAACCGATTTTTATGAAACTTACCACCCACTTTAAGCCCCAACTTTTGTTTTTTTTTTTTTTTTTTTTTTTTGAAAAGAGAAGTAACACTCAGGCAATTAATGCCTACTACTATTACTAGGTGTTACCTTCTTTAGGAAAGGGATAGTGATAGAAGACAGGTGGTGAAGGAAGAGATAGAAGAAAGCTTCATTCTTTTACAACTCTGCTTTTTGCACGCTTTTTTTAATAATGCAGTGTTGCAGCGCCTTCTGGTGTTAATTGAGGCGTATTAATTTTGAAGCTGTGTTTTAGTAGCCATTTTATTGGTTATTTTACTTCGCCGATGATTTTTGCGACACAATACCGACGAAGGAGGGCGCTCTGAGGTTACATTAGGATTAGCATCTGCTGAAGTCGGTATAGTTCAGTGACCAGTGACTATGCCTTCATCACTTGAACTTTTCCCACAATAACTTATACAAAGAACACTAATGCATATCAGAAAAATGCGTGGTGTTGTTATTTTGAGGACTGTCGGATACAGGGATTGAACCCAGGATCTTCAGTTTTATAGTCAACGTGCTAACTACTTCAGCCAACGCCACCCTCATTTAAAAAAAAATAGGTGGAGTCACGCCCATTAAAGTTTAATTTTTTTTAAGTCGTGCAACTTTACCGATTTTTACAAAACTTAAATCAAACCCTGATCTATGAAGACACACAATCTCTTGCATTAAAAAATTGGGCGGAAGCATGCCTATTAAATTTTTCTTTTTATACTTCACGCACTTCTTAACCAACATACATATTTTCCAAATATTTTTTGTTTAAAAGAACTTACTCCTAGTTTTGTCCCATAAATGTTTTTCGAAAATGAGCTATCAGATCTTTGCAATGAAGTCGGTTTTTATTTGTAGAATTACATATTTATTAATAAAATTCATAAAATAATGAAAATTTATTATCGATAATAATTAGAAAATAATTAGAACTTGCTCAATTTAAAAACCATTCCTCACTTTAGATGAAAAAATTTAAAACAAAAAATGTATTGAAAATAATAATAAATTATTATGGCAAACACTAGCAGAACGGAACAACATGCTGTTTTTGATTGCTGTTTTACTTTCCTTATCAGCTTTCTTGTGTGATGTCAACTGATGTAAACTTCAGCTCTATATATGTACTAGTGTCCTGCACAAGACTATTTATAAGACCTTTCAAGACATGAGAGTTTTTTTTTCAAATGCTTTATTACAGCGAAATATTCTAAAAGAATCGCTAAGCAACACTGTTGGCAAGTAATTTTTTTCGGTGGTTTGTCTTGCCAACAGTGTTGTTTAGCGATTCTTTTAGAATGTTTCGCTGTAGTAAAGCATTGGAAAAAATCTCTCATGTCTTGAAAAGTCTTATAAATACTCTTGTGCAGGACACTAATATGTACTCGTATGTACACACATATTTTTCAATGCAAGTGGAATACGTGAATTGTTATGTCTCATTGTACTGTAAGTTTTTTAAAGCTTTGTATGTAAGGAAAGCTTAAATTTTAGAATCACTCATTTATAACAGTATTGGCGTTGTATTGTTTCTTCTCTACTTATCGTGCACATATCTGTTAATCTTTATTCTAATATTTTTCATAAAGCTGCTGAATTTATTATTTATTGCGATTCTCAACTCATTAAAAGTTTTCACCGCTTTTGAAAGACCTGCAGGATCTTCCTTTCATATCAATGTTGATGGCATTTTTCATTTATTCTGAAGAATTTTTTCCAAAGACTAAAAGGTCTCTGCTCTCCTGTTTTCCATAAAACAAAAAATCAAGTATAATATTGGCAGATTGGTTCTGATTGATATCAAGATTTGTTGTTGTTTATAACAACTGAAGGGAGGCGAACATTTTTATTTTAAGTTCACATGAAACAATAAAAAAAGTATTAATTTACGACGAGCAAGAAACTTTATCTCGCTTGCTTATATTGAAAACAAAAATCCATTTTCTTATTTTATTCTTATTTTCAATACAATTTGTCAATCGAAAGGTTATTGTCGAAATTGTGGTCCAGACTGTAACTATGCAGAAAAATACAAGATTAAGTAAATTAATTTTTCAATTATAAAATACTCAATATTTTCAATTGGTTTTAAAAAAATAGCATCATAAAATTGAATTTTTTATGCTAGGGCTTCATGCAATGGTGCTATGATATATAAACTGCCCTGGAAACGATCAAATAAACTTATCAATCACATAGTTGTATACAAGCAGTCGTGTTTTTTATGACTACACACACGCTTTTTTGCCAACAGTTGATGCAAATCAAAAAGTTTTTTTTTTTTTTGATAAATGGTTATTTGATCGTATCCAACTCTGATTGACAAAACAAAATCAGTTTATAATTCTTGTTAATTATGGAGAAGTGCGCTGGCGAACAAGAGTTTAACTTGCTTATTTGCACGTCTACATTTAAGCGAAAATCATATGCAGTGATTTTCGAATTTATTTGAACGTATGGAGGGTACTTAAGACTTGTATTATAAAGCAATGTAAGCTGTTATTGGTAGAAACGATTTTAAACATTTATCAAAATTTTTATTAATTCTGTGGCTCTTTTAAGCGTTCAAGTCGATTTTCAGAAATTTATTTCCATTACAGCTAAATTGGGAAATTATTTCTGCATTAAACTTATTTTTTTTTAATCAAAAATTGTTCTACACACTATAAGTAATACATTTAAGTTGAAATATACTAAATTATAACCTAACTTAAGCTATTATTCCAAGTGCTACAAATTCTTCAAAAACCACACAAAGTATTTGAGATTTTGACCAGGGTGCTTTCAAAGATGCAGATTACGGAGATACCATTAATTGTAAACCAGCTTATCTCGATTTAAGCACTTTTTCCTTTTTTACCACAGAATTATTTTTGACATAAATCATATGATAAGAAAACTTCAAGACAGCTTTTACCAGGCAAGTGCATTAGGTCTTTGTAAGTTTGGCAATTGAAAGGAATAATATTTTACAAAATACTAGCTGCGCGCCGACTTGAATGCATACACAAAAATTCATTCAAGTCAATCCAACCGCTTAGTTTCATTATAGATAAATAGCCTAGATACCGACAGCTGCGCAATCAGCTGGGCTGATTTGTAAATCTAACGCATTCAAGGCTCCACACAAACGCATACAAAAAATTCATTCAAATCGGTCCTCCAGTGACATACACACGTACAGTAGAATTATATATATAAAAATTAGCATATCAAAAATCCTAGTGATCTCTAAAGGCTAGAATTCACTATCCTACACAATCGCGCGACTTTTGAGGAAATACAACCCTGGCATGATGGCGTTTGTGAAGATTTTCAAATACAATAACAATTCATTAGATCAGAGTTTTATATTTTCGTATGTCGTGTGATTGGGTAGAATAGTGAGTCCTAGCCGTAAATAGTATTCGAACGGACCAATATTTTAATATTTCGAAGACATGAAAAAATGGCATCTGCAAGTTCCCCTTATTTTCAATCAGTCCTAATGTAGCATATATTTAAGTCTATAGGCTTTTAGCCCTGACTTTTTTGAAGTAAAAATTCTTATAACGAAAGAAAATAAAAAAAAAATATCGTGGTGTAATAACATTAAATTGTTGCTGATTATCCTTTTGGCGGTTTTTACTTATGCTTTTATGTTGATTTCTATACTTTTCAAGTCACTCAAACGGACAGTCATTCACTAGAAATATCCAGCATCTAGTAAAAAAAGAAAAAACAGAAAATAAGAACGACTCCTTTGCATATTGTTTTATGGCCTTAAACATTTTGTAGTTAAGTTGAAAAAAATTTTGGTTTTCTTTTTTATTTTCTTATAACATGTTGGCTTTTTTTTTTTTTTTGTTTCGTTTTTTTTCGAATTCTAAATAATATTACTGTCTTGGCTCGATGTTTGTTAACGGCGTCTATTTGTAGCTAAATTTTTTTTTCTTCTTACTACTGACGGTTTAAAGCAAAAGAATGTTGTTTAGAATAATGCAGCCATTTGTTAGTTACTGTTTAGCAAAAATGGCGTTACACTGGCTGCACATGCAACTAAGGCTGAAAATTAAAAAAAAAAATATGAAACAAAAAGCAAAAATAAAAACTAAAGGCAACATATGCCGCCACCGACGCGCCGCTTTACTTTGCAAAACATTGATTTTTGTGCAGTGTTTCCTTTTTGTTTGAAGTGCTTGTTTGTGTTTGTCGAAATAAAAGCCTAAATGCAACTCTATTTGAAAATGTTGTTACTGCTGCCAATGTTCTTCTCGTTGTTGTTGCTGCCAGCCATTAAGTGTTGTTGAAACTCTAAGTAATTTTTTTTTTATTTTTTTGTAAAGGAAATCAAGCAAAAATATCAAACAATTTTTACCGCATTTTAAACTAAGTTTTTTGAACTGTTTTTTTTTTCTGCCAGCATGCTTCATCATGTTGCTGACGATGATGAGAAGAATGATGACGTACGTACCTCTTGTAACAAATGTATAAACATGGTTTTTTTTCATTTTCCTTTTTTTTCTTGCCTACTTTGCATTTGAATAGAAAGATCATGAAATCTATGCTTAAAATTTCTTGCTGCATTTGCAAAAGGCAACCAACGTCAAGTGCAGCAGCCTCCAAAAAAATAAATAAATAAAAGCTTCACTTATTTAAATATTCTCTTGGTGTTGTATTTTGCTAGACATTTTGTCTGTGAATGTTATGTTTGAATGTATGGACTTTTGTTGTATGTACTCTATGTTGCATTAAGAACAACTTGTCGAAATGTTTATGCTTCACTGCTTTTTTCATCTTTATGGCTTTTTAAGTTTGTTTTTCAAGCATTTAATAAAAATCGATATTTACTAAAAATAATATATACTCATACTATACATACATTTATTTATTTTCTTATCTTTTCATGCGTTTGTTTTCGTTGTTAATGATGAACTATTTTCTCTGTGCTGGTAAACTGATATGGTCGTTCAACAAAAAATAAAATAATAAATACTTGAAATATTAGGTAAGTTAATTTGCATTTTTCTTTTTAAAGTGTTTTTAGAACTACTTTTTATTATATTTCAACATAAATATATCTATATATATTGCTTATATCTTTGTGTAAATTAATACCATTCCGCAAAAAATAGTAAAGAACAAACAAATACAACGGCAATACTATTGAAAATTAGAGATGCTAGATTTGAGCTTTCATAACATAAAAAAAGCTTTCAACAACTTGGAGTACGATGTATCAAAGCAATTCACATATTCCATTTGCATTACAATATATGTGTGTAGAGCTTAAGTTTACACTAATTGATAACACACCTAGTGGACCAAACAAAATAAAGCTGATCAAAGTATTTAAATACAGCAAAGTTTAGAATTATAATTAAACAAGAAAAATTAGACGTAAAGGCCGGGGCACAATGGATCCGTCATACGTTAAACTTCGCCTTTTTCAACTGACATTAACGCAACGACGAAGTAGGTTGGCACAATGAGTACTTTATTGACGGAAGCATTTGAATAGCTTCAATATGTCTATTCTCCATTTTATTTATTAAATTAAACTTTTTGTATTCATTTCGTTTATTTCTTTTGTTTAATTTTATTTTTGTTGCCACAAAACACAAAAAACTAAATCAGAACATACCAAAAAAATCAACCAATAGCTGTCAAACTACTCAACGTACACAAAAAGTTAAAAGTTGACCAAATTTTGTAGTTTGCGATGACGGACAAGTACTGAATGTAACAGGCCTCATACGAAACAAAGTATTTCAACTTAGCTGTCAGTTGAAGAAGGCGAAGTTAAACGCATGACGGATTCATTGTGCCTCGGCCTTAAGTGTTACCATATATTGAGGCTAATTTCGTATTTATTCACGTTTGCAATGTACATATGTATATTATAAATTGATCAGTTTGAAACCCTATAAAGATATATTTTATTTATTTCGTGAAATCACAAGTGAAAACAATATTATAAAATAAAGCTTAAAATATATAAAAATAACAATTATTTTAAGTCCGATAGAAATTAATAATGGGTTAACTTTCCAATTAACTGTTATATTAAGATGACTTATGAAACTTTTGGTTACACTTCCAGTATATCGATTTTTTGTAGAAAATTTTGCTTAAATATCTTACCCAATACCAGTAGTGCAATTCAGTTACTCTTTACGATCCGACAATCGTAATTTATGTCTATACATTTTGTGGCTTGCAATAACGATTGTGCGATTCAGTAAATTCTTTTTAACGATAGTACGCAGCTGATATTTTCTGTAGATTTTTATCGATAAAATTAACTGCACAAAATTATTGTCACTTAAATAACGACACAGCTGACATTAACCTACAGCGAATATCGTTAAAAATGTTACCGAATAGCAAATTCGATAAATTTTCGTTATAAGTATTTTAACGATGCGATTATCGTTAAAAAAAAAGTTAGTGAATTCCACTACAGGTGAGTAGTTAAAGTAACGATGCCATCATATGCATCGTTCCTTCGCCGATTGAAGTCTAGAGCAGTTGAAAACTGCTCCGATTATTTTCGAGGAATTGTATTCAGTGATGACACTCATTTATAGAACAACGGGCTTATTAATAAACAAAATTTTTGCTTTTGGAGCGAAAACAATCCACAAAATATCCTATAGACTCCATTACATCCGGAGAAATGCTCCGTTCTGTTCGATTTATGAAATTTCGAGAAATTAACCTGTCAATTCGCCTTTAAGATCATAGGATTTATTATCTCTCAATTATTTCCTATTCGTATTCTGATTGACATACGAGGAGCAATGATCGAGAAAGTGGCCCAAAGCTGAGGCCATGTGACCGAAATAATTTTCAAATACTTGTACTTATGCAATATATTGAGCTTTCAGATGCAAACATTTTTTGAATTAAAATTTAAGTTTTTATGTTATTTTTAAATTCATAAATACTATCGGCCATGAAAAATACCTAGTGCGGAGCACAAAACCAATGATCCAAACACAATCTGGTGACAAAGATTATGGTGGCAAGAAAGATACCTTAAAATCTAAGATTCTTCGAAGAGTAAAAATTTCGATTCAAATTAGTAATAGATCTGTAACAAAGGCATTTCCATCTTTTAAAGCTACTGTTATATCTTTATGTTTGTTAAATTATTGCAATATTATTGTGAAATAATTGATATTGTACATTAAAATTAGTATATGACACAATATATTGGATAAAATCAAAATTATTTTGATTTATATTGCGCAATAAGAAATATTTTGTATTGTGTTGACAACATACATTTTTTAAATTTCCTAAAAGCAAATGTGCGCGTAGCTTTCAAATTATCGCTTTATTATTGTGCAATAATTGTTATTGTGCAATAAAATTGTCTTTGTGTTTATAATATTGGTTTATGGAACAATATATTGGATAAAATCAAAAGTCTTTTGATTTATATTGCGCAATAAGAAATATTTTGTTATATATTGACAACATCAATTTTAAAATTCTTTAAACGCACATGTGCGTGTAGCTTTCAAATGAATGCAATATTATTGTGCAATAATTGATATTGTACAATAAAACTGCTTTACTGTATATTATATTGGTATATGGCACAACATATTGGATAAACCAAAAGTATTTTGATTTATATTGAGAAATAAGCAATATTTGATAATGTGTTGATAATATCAATTTTAAAATTTCTTAAACCCACATGTGCGTGTAGCTTTTGTTTACTTTTACATATACTGTAAGGAAAATTGCACCGTATATATTTTCTTTAATATTGGGCCATTTATTGAATAAAGTAAATTAAAACTGCAGTAATAATAGCAAGAAAGTAGCCAATAATATTACATACATTATGAATACCTTATTACTAAAAATATTGTCAGAAAAACTAATAAGTGGAAAATGCTTGTAAATAATTTTGTAAAACAACTTATAAATCACGTCAGGTCAAAGCAAGTAAAGCAAGCCGTGCAAACACTGTGATCAGCAATCACGATGGTGGGAACGCGGCAAGTGATTGAAATCGTGGTGAAGGCATAACACTATTTCAAATGACTCTTAAGCTATTCACTTACGTATGATTCTACATGCTACTTGTACGTGTTCGACGTCTTGTCACAGGTTGATTGGGCTGTGGGATTTGTGCGAGGTGTTAGTGGGCTTGTGCGCAAACATTTAATGTTTTCCCCTATATCGCTATAAAACGTCAGAGTGAGTGTATAACAGAGAAGTCTTACCAGCAAATCTTTAACTAAAGTTAATTAACATTAATAATCAATAAAGCAATTGCGTCATTCGTTTCGAAACTTTCTTTAATTATTGACGTTTAAGTTAAAGCAATTTTACCACTTTTAGTTACGGAAAGTTTACTTTGCAAAGTTTTAAAACAGCTGGGAGAAAGACAGAAAGAGATAGTATTCCTCCTTCTGTCTTTCACACAGCTGAACTAAGACTTTGCAAAGTAAACTTTGTGTGTCTAAAAGGGGTATTTGTTCAACGTACATAAGTGCAGAAGTTCTGCTCACATAAATCACACTCACACATCATACGCGTAGGGAAGGTTTTAATATAAAATATAAAATATTTACCGGGACTACCCAGGAAGACTGAGGAATATAATCGTCTTGAGGCATCGGCATTTCTAGTATCGGCAGGTGATGACCACTCTCTTCGACACCATCGACCTGAAACAAAATGGAAAAAAACCTTCATCACGCACTTGATAACAACTTATCAAAGCTAGCTTTTAATAATTTAAATTAAAAACTGAATAAATGAATTATAAAAAATAAATCTACAAACAACATAACTAACAACAAAATATAAAATTAAAACCATAAAGAGTCAAGCAAAGTTAAGTTTTCATATTCTTAATATTTTTAATTTTTTATTATTTGTAACACTTGTCATGTTTGTATTAACAGCTTAAAATGTCATTGAAAATATTTCTCTTTTTTATTATTTTTGTTTATGTTAGAAAATTTCTATATAAAAAAAGAAACACCGAAAAATGCGCTTAAATAGGAATTATAGATAAAATTGACAGTTTCATATCTTAAATATATAAAAACTGTTTAAATGTGACCAAAAAAAAAACCAAATGTACACAAAATAATAAAATATGTATATGCGGAATTAAAATCTTAATTTAAATAAAACTATAAAAAAATGTAGGTTGCAAATGAAACTTAACCCAAGATTGGCTAATCATGATATTTTTACGAGTTTTAGAAATGTTGTGTGTGCCGTCGTTATGTCTGGCTTAAAAAAAAAATATTTTAATTTTTTGTACTAAAAAAAAAAAAAAAAAATGCACACCATCCTGTTTGAAAATTTAGCTTTTAAATAAAGTTTTAAAAATAATATCGTAATGCTGTTGTAATTTCAAATGACGTTAATAATAATTTATTTTATAACCTTAAATGGCACATAAAAACAATGTTAATAAGAAGTGCCATATAATTTTTATAACAAGAGAGATGGTTGTTTGTTGTTATTTGTTTTTTTTTTTTTAAATATTTTTTTCCTTCCAAGACAATACTCCAACCAAGCAACCCAGCAACCAACCACCAAACAAACAGTTTACTTTAGAGCACTGCATACCCTTAGGCATTTGGTTTGTTGTTTTATTTTTTTTTGTATTTAAAACAGCAAAAAAAAAACAACAACAGCCACAAGAAGTGCGTAAAAACTAAACTTCCTTGTAACCTATTCCTTATTATTAAGGTACACACCTTTATTTAAATTCTGTCGTTATTTTAAGATGTTAAAAAAAAGTAAGAAATATAAAAAAATACTTTTGTGAAAACTTAATGGCCAATTTTCTTTTGGGTGTAATGTGCGTATTAAATTTAATGCTTTTGTGGGGTGTTTATGCGTATATAGTTGAAAAAAGATTGTATTATTTTTTAGCGTTTAAGGCAACAAAAAGCCTATTAAAAATATCAACAACAACAACAATAAGACTAGTGACATAATTTTCCTGGTAACTGTAAGTTAAGTGAGTGACCCCGTTAATTTTACATCTGCAGCCAAATTACAGCATTTCACCGTAGTTTCCAAGGAATTTAAATTAAAATTTTAAGCGACATCGCATGTCCATAATATTCCTTTGACTGAGGAGATTCTTTAGTAAAGTTAAATTGGGTAATAGTGAATTGTTTTGCTTACCAATCGAAAATCTACAGTTTTTGTTCTAGATTAATGATGAAATCGCCCTAAAATTAAATTTGTTGAAGTTATTGAAATATATTACCAATTCTCAATTTAAATAGATAAGAACAGATACTAGGTTTGGTAAAGTTCAAAATGTGTGGTTCAAGTTTACTGATGATTTGGCAAAGCAATAATGAAATGCATAACCACCAGCAAATAAATTTCAACTAAAATATAACTTTAAAAGTTTTAACTCAGTTTGTCAATTTTTCAAAATATTTCTTTAAGCGGGTTGCAGCTTTTAAGGTTCGACAAGTCTGGTTGAAATAAAGTTGAAAATGTTGAGGGAATGAATGACTTAATTATGAGTGGTAACCGAACTTTAGTTGCGCTGCCAATTGCCATTATATTTTAGCGTATGGCAACTGTCAACTAACAGCTGTTCATTTTAGTTGCCAATTAACAGTAATTTTTAGTTGGTGCATAGTTTTAAAGAGGGAAAAAGATGGTCGAATTTAAAAACTAAAATTTCATTAAATAAAAAGTGAAAGAAAAATTGTTAACCACATATTATTTTAAGTCATCCCATTAATCATGACTCAGGTCCCTCATTTGTGTGACGTAGATATAGAATATGTGTTGTAAGCGAAGTACATTTCTTCTATCATACTTTTTGCAACAAATACTCAATTGTATTCTATTATGACATACCTTTTTATGTTTTTGTTTGTCTATACTTGTCTAGGAGATGAACAGTTTCAAAATCTTTGATTTTAGAACTGTTCAGTAGAAAAATTTTTCAGCAAATTAAAATTAACAAATATTGACATGAAGAATAACTCCCTTATGCAAAAACGTTTGTTAAAGTTAAAGCATGTGTTAAAACCTGTTTTGCCATACAAAATTCATTTGTTAAACCAACTTTAAGTTTAATAATCGTTTTTGCATAATGCCTGGTACTTTGTTCACAATTACAGCGAAATGCTGTCAAACTACATATAAAAGTATTTGGTATGAAATATTTGCGAAATAAATTCGCAAAAGTAGTACTCTGTTCTTGTCGTAAAAAACACGTAAAATCATGTCTTTCCATGCAAAATTAGTCTGGCATCATTTTAGTTTAGCTGCGAAACAACATGAGCAGTGCTTTTTTCGCACGGAATTTTGACAATGTTGCATACTTTCAAGCAATAAAAGCGAGAAATTTATAAAAAAAACCGCGAGTTGGGCTACATTTAGTACATGTCAAATTTTTTACGCGAAATAACAAATGGTGCTGAAAATTTTTCACAACTTTGAACAGAGTACAAGCCTTAAGGCTGTAAGTTGTCGTCTGGTACCATCGTTTCAATATTTTTTTGCATATGAAGGTATAGGACAATATTGAGCGGACCCTTTTAAACCAACCAAAAATATGTTGAAAACGAAATATTGGAATATCGCATACAGCAATACTTAGTTTACATTAAGCCTTTTTTAACAAAATTAGTTGCACGAAAACTTATGCATTTGTTAACAGGAGGACGGAAAAACAAATTAGATGATTAAAAAAAGTTGCTGAAAATGCTTCAGAGATTCATGTCACGTTATTTTTTTTTATAAATCACTCTCTTATAAAGCGCTGCAATTACTGACAAGAAAAAGATTCGTCATTAATATATCGCTATCTTTATTGACACTGGCCAATATAACAGCAATATTCTCCTCAGTATGCATTCTTTGCATATATTGGTGGATTTATGTTTAAAAAAAAGTAAAACTGTTGAGAAATTTAGTCACAACAGATTGAAAAGGTCGATCGATTATAGCGACCATAAAATGGACATAATTTACGAAACATAGGAAACAGCACGAATTTTGATAATACAATTCAATGATTTGAAAGTGTTGTTCGTTTGTTAGTGTATTCATGGTGAATTGGCTAAACCTTACTGAGCATTTTTGGAATTGCCACAAGTTACGAATCTTTTTTTTTTTTTTTTGAAGTGAAAAAAACAAATAGTAAAAAAAATCACTCGATATATGTATATTCTTATACATATAAAAAGCATTGCTTATTATCAAACACAAAATTTGTTTTGTGCAATTTATAACATTTTGGACAATTTTGAAGGTTCATTTGTGTAAAATAGAATTACGATTCCGGCAACACTGCTCGTGACACAGTTGATTTATTAAAGGAAACGTTTGGTAACCGCATAGTTTCACGTTTCGGACCCGTGAATTGACTTCCAATAACGTGCGATTTAACGGCGCTTTGCTAGACTATTTTCTCTGGGGATGTGTGAAGTCGCTAATCTATGCCGATAAGTTCAATACGATTGAGCACTTGGAGGACAAGATTCCCCGCGAAAAAGTAATCGAAAATTGGAGCTCCAGATTAGACTACGTCCGATGCAGCCGCGGCGGTCATATGACGGAAGTCATATTTAAATTACAATGCGAGAAGATTATCTTTCGAATAAAGTAAATTTTATGTCAATTGAATAAATACATCTTTGTAACTTAAAATACAAATATTCATGAAAAGTATTTTAAGGTTTGTTCTTTTATAATCCTCAACAGGCAAGTATTTGTGAATGTGTGCATACATTGTACATATGTATATGTATGTGTGTCTTTCGCATAATTTTTCATTTCTCTCTATTCTGGTTTTCAGTCTTAAAAATTTTCCAATTACATACATACATTAAATAACATTTAGTTACTTTTATTTTCAAATATTTTACAAAATTTTAGTTCGATTACCTCTGTACGTAATTGTATGCATTGGGTAGTATTAATAAAAAAATATATATATATTTGCTTTTTATTTAGAAATTTGCTTTAAAACCCCAAATATGTGCTCGTTAGAATGTTTTTTGTTTGTTTTTTAAACAAATTTTTAAGTAAAAAAAATTTTTAATTCATACTAAACATTATCTTTCGCTTTAAAGTACTACTAGACAATGTACATACAATAAATATTCATATTCATATACATATGTATGTAGTAGAGTAGGGCATATACAAATTTATTTAATAGACTCACGGTCACGACCCCCAAAGAAAATGTTTTCGCACATAAATCTTAATAATTTTTATTTGGCGTGCATGATTTTTTAGCTCGGCGCTTTTTTGCGCGCAAAACATAACGCACGCCGAGAAAAAATTAAATTAAATTAAAAAAAAGAAACTATAGCAGTAAAGTTGCCGCACAGTCTGCAAGATACGAGAACTATTTTCAAAAATAATTAAGAGTTTAAAAGAGTAAAAATAAATAAAATATGAGTGTTTTCAAGCAATAAACTCAAAGCAAAATGTTTGTTGCTTTTTTTGTGCTTTTTAAGGAGAAAAACCAAAGAGAATATTATAAAGATTGAGAATGAGTGCTTGCAATGAGTTTTTTCCCCGCTTTTCAAATACAAAATAAAAAAACTTGTTGTTTTTTTATTACCTTTTTTCTGAAGAGCTTAAAAATAGGGGAAAATTTATTTTTGTTAAAGAGAGTATAGGGAGAATTTAATGCAAAATTTCTTAAATAAAACATGTAATTATATGCTGAAAGTTGTAAAATGTAATAAATTTGAAGCATTTAAATAATATAATTAAATTATTAATTTAATGCTACAATAACTTTACAAGTTTATTTATTCCGACATAATTTGGTAAAATTTAGTTTAGTTTAATTAATCTCTTTTCTTCTTTTATGTAATCATGCAGCCATTTTTTTATTATTTTTTTCCTTTTTGTGCTTTTGTTTTTGCATCTTCTAGATACTTTTTTATTTAGCCTTTTTTATGTGTTGTTATTTTTCTTTTAAGTTTCAGTAGTTATTGCTTTTGTTTGTTTCATATGGCTGTCATATGGTGACTTTAAAAAATGGGTGGAGTGTCATTTTGTTTTTGCCCAGACATTATGACTTTTAAGTTTTGTTTTTCTTTTAATTTTATATTTATTTACACTCTTGCAATTTCAAGCAAGAAAATCGTTAGCTCTTTTTTTTCTTAATTGTGTGTAATGGGAATTATTTTGGAATGCCGTCGCTTTAATTTGTTTCGTACATAAAAAATAAAAGCAATTCCTGCATTAATTTAGAAATATTTGACACAACTTTTTGTCGTTCGTTCATTCATTTAAATTAAAGAAAATCTGCTTTTTTTAATGTTCTTTATTTCTATTATTGTTTGTTGCTGTTGCTGTTGCTGTTGTTAGATTATATTTTTTCATATTGTTTTAAGATAAAATTGTATTTCGAAAGTGACAGTTAAAATGATTTATCACTTTGTTTCGCTGCTGTAGTGCTACAATTTGTGCTGTGTCTCTGTCTGTCCGTCCGTCCGTCCGTCCGTCCAGCCGTCTGTCCAGTCATCAGTCTTTCTGTTTGTTTGTGCCTCTAAAACAATAGATTTTTGTTGCTGTAGGCGGTTCTTTTTTTTCATATTTTGTGATTTTGTTCTAAAAACGACCCTCACTAGAGTGTACGTACATATTTTTTTTTTGGTTTTTCTTTTTTTAAATAATGTGTCTATCTTTATGTCTGTGAAAACATCAAACACTTGTTTGACGGCTTAGGCTTTTAAATATCTATATGTACATAATTAAATATTTATCTTATTAAACATTTTAATTGTTACGATTAAAATTGCGACATGCAACTATCTACCTACTCTGTCTTAAGGCAAAGATCTGTATGCTGTTAAGCAATTTTGCACAAAAGATCAACGTGACCTTATTAAGATTTTGAACTTATTATCTAACAGACATTAAAGATATGATTATAGAGATCTTATAACAAAATTTTTGATAGAAAATCGGTCTTTCAATAAGACGTTTTGATTGATAACAAAAAACCGTTTATAAAGGGTGTCCCAGCAAGAACGCAAGATTTAAATTTGGCGCCATTCGAAGTGTCATTGTTTGACATTTGAACAATTGTTATTGTTTGCTAGTAGAAGGTACGAGGTTAGTAAAAATGGAGCGCTACACGAATGAACAACGCATTCTCATTGTGAAATTGTTTTACCAAAATGGTGAAAGTTTTGCGGCTACAGTTTGCAAATTTGCGATCAATTTGGGGTCGCAATAATGCTCCAAAAGAGTCAACTGTAAAGAGATTAATGGATAAATTTGCCGAAACTGGGTCTGTTAGTGATGTAAAGACAACAACGCGCCTTAGATCAGGTCGATCGACCGAAAATGTCGCAGCTGTACGTGATGATGTCGCTCAAACGCAGGTCAAGCGCAAACAGTCAATGGTGTTCGGTATCTTGAAATGATAACCAGTTTTTTCGTGCCTAGAATTGAAGAAATGAATGTGGAGGGCATGTGGTTTCAACAAGATGGCGCCACATGTCATACAGCCAGAGAAACAATTCAATTGCTACATCAGTCATTTCCCGGTCCTGTTATTTCGCGTTTTGGACACCAGAATTGGCCGCTTAGATCATGCGATTTAACACCATTAGACTTTTTTCTTTGGAGTTTTTTGAAGTCGATGGTTTACGCGAATAAGCCGACGACGACTCAAGCCTTAAAAGAGGAAATTGGACGCTGCATTAATGAAATACCGCAGCATTTATGCAAAACGGCCATTGAAAATTTTTGTCTACTTTACGATATAATAAAGTTTCACGATTTTTTTTTTTATTTAAAATTTAAATCTTGCGTTCTTGTTGGGACACCCTTTATAAGCGAAATCGCTAGATTTTCTTTTCTAATTCTAAAGAGGAGGGTATCCCATTAATAATTATTAATTTTATAATGAAATTATAATAGAAAGCAATATAAGCCAAAAAGCCGCCACGGCTATGTTTCCAGACCATATTTTTTCATGAAATCTTTCATCAGAAACTCACACACTTGCAACTAAACAAATATCCTTCCTAACATCTTTGATGTCTTCAATTGTTTTTGTACCCTTAGCATATGCCAACCAGAACTCAATATAAAGCTACGACATTTTGCAGTTCAAGCCTGGCAAAGTCAGGTAGTTCCCTGAACTCAATTAACAGCGCCCATTTGGGTCATTATCTTATTCTTTAACCCTGCACACATAACCCTCGAACGTATCCCTCTAAACCTAACCATTCGTCGTTTCGACGAGCACGTTTTGGGGCGTATAATATCGGTTCTAAACATATATATTTTTGTACTTGCAACACATACATACCTTTAGCAAGTACTTTGTTAGTAAATACAACTATATATTTCTATTCTGTTACAAGGATATTTATTATAATCCATTTTTCCAAAAAGCATTTTTTTTTTGAGATCACATTGTTATAAAATTTATTTAAACAAACAAAACAAAAAAGCCTTTTTCTCTTTGGCAAAACTTAACTATAACACTGTTGTCATTTAAAAAAATATATAAAATAAATTTTTTGAAGCGCATTGTGTGCAGAAATCAACTTTATGCTCGCCAACACTCGTCGAAGCGACGAACAAGTTTATCATATCTCAATAATTACGTGCTCACGCGCCGAGTTTGGTTGTCTCCTGCAAAAGCTCAGCGAAAACTAAGTTGGCAAGAAATTTAGCGGCGATCGGTGCACGTGTTAAAAAGAAATAGCAATTTTTTTGTCCGGTGTTCGTCGTTTCGACGAAGGTTATGTGTCTAGGGTTAATACAGGGAAGTGATACAGAAAATAATGTAAAATTTATTATATTCAACCTTTAAAATCTGTTTAGGACTGCCTTTGAAACAGTGTCTGCTCCATATGGACACCGAAACCGAGATCTGTTTCCTAATTCTTGAAATCAAAGGAATCGTATTTTTCTTCTTTAGGTGGTTCCACTTCTGCCTGGTAAACATTCGGTCATTTCCTGTAGTTACCTTCTATTTGTTTTTTCCTCATGCTAGAAGCACAACTGAAACGAACTAAGAATTTTGCCCAACGCAACGCGACGAATTCGTAGAGAAAAATTTTCTGTATAAATTCCTGGTAAGAAGCATATGTATAATCGACAAAAAATAACATCTGTTACAATTAAAAAAGTTATTTACTGTCTGTTTAAAGAAAGAAATATTTAAAAACAAATTGTTCATCATATCATATTTAATATAGTAAATGCGTCATTCGCGGCCGTATTAAAAGAAATAAATCTTTTGCGGTTGCAGCTCGGAGAATTTTTGCCGACGCCATGATTGTTTGTAGTTTCGCATACACAACAGTGTTGCCGGAATCCAAATTCTATTTTATACAGACGAACCTTCAAAATTATCCAAATTTTTATAAATTACACAGAAAAAAGTTTGAGTTTTATAATAAGTATTGCTTTTTATTTACGAATATATATCGAGTAATTTTTTTTACTATTCTTTTTTTATAGTGGAAAAAGAGATTCGTAGTTTGTGGCAATTCCAAAAATTTTCAGTTATGTTTGTCCTTTCACAATGAATGCACTAACAAACGAACAACACTTCCAAATCACTGAATTTTATTACTCGTAGCAAAATTCGTGCTGTGTGAGATATGCGTTTCGTAAATAACGTCTATTTTTTCAGCTATAATCGACATTACGAACAGGCTTTACAAACTCTTGTGACTAAATTTCACTTTATTGAGTGTGCACTGAGGAAAATATTTCTGTTATATAGGCCAGTGTTAGTTAAGATCGCGGTATGTCTATTCGCAACGTTACAGTCGATGGAGCAAGGTACCGTGCGATGGTTACCGTCTCTTTTTGCTCAATATTAAAGAAGTGAAACGTGTATTATGGCACGAAATACCATGAACCTATTGAGAAGTTTTGCAGCAGTATGTTGGCCACCAACATCATACGCTTTGATCCCCCTGGGCTATTTTTTGTGGGAATACGTGAAGTCTCTTGTGTAAAGGGACAACAAACATGCTGCGGGCATCATTTATTTATTTATTTAATTATTCATTTATTTATTTATTTTCTTTTCGATGTCCCATACACAAGACTTTAAGTCTCATATTGCAGTATGGAACTCAGTACAAGTACATACAAAAATAAAATTAATATACAATGTGATATACATAGATAAGTTGGTAAATAATTATAAATAGATATAACCAACATAAAGTGAAGGTTAAGAAAAGAAATGAAATAATAAAAACGTAATTATCAAACAAAATTAAGTTAATCTCAAAGTAAAGTAAAATTAATTTAAAAATTGACAGATAATACTACACTAATTACTTGAGAGCTGTAGGGAATATTGTTCCAGAGACTTATTGCGTGAATAAAGAATTGGTATTTGGATATCTGAGTATTGTATCTAAAACAAAGCAGTCTTTTACCTCTATTAAGGATTGAAAAATTCAATCGTGCAAAAAGATGTTCGGGTTGACACGTGTATATTATTTTATGCATAAAGATTAAAATCCTTAACTTCAAATAGTCATCAAAACACATACCATAAAGTTTGTTTACGTACAAAGAGACATGATCATACCTTCTTAAACCATATACGTAACGAACTATATTATTAAAAGTCACATTAAGTTTACTTTTACTATTACTATCGCAACTGGCAAAAATTTCACACCCATACAGTAAAATTGGCATCAGGTATGTTTTAGCGAGAATTGTACGAATATTAATAGGAGTGCAATGATGGATTTGCCAAAGATTTCTTAATATAGAAAACACGCGACCGCAAGCAAAATTTATGTGGTTAGACCAAGTGAGGGTACTATTAAAGTAGATTCCCAAATTTTTAGCAACGTTTACAATCACAATGGGTTTACTATTTAAGGTTAAGACAGGATTATGATCAAGTTTCAATAAATTCTTTTTAATAATTAAGCATTTGGATTTAGTAGGATTAATCTCGAGTCCATTAGCCTTAGCCCATTCAGAGATACGATGCAATTCTTCATTTAAAGTTCTCACACACATTAAAGAATTTCTTTAAAGTAAATGGTAGGCATTGTAATTTTTATCCAAAATGGAAAAATGAGAACATCGCCCATCCAAATATTGCCAAACAAAAATATAAAAAGATTATATGTACAACTGTTTGGTGATAAATTCAAGAAGTGGAGAACTATTTTAAATTAAGCGAAGAACTATTTTAAATGAAACTAAAACGTTTGGTTGAGCCGAAATTAAACAAAAATTACACAAAAATGTAATGATCCAATAGTTCACGAAAAAAATTATTTTGTCCCATTTTTTGGATAATTATACAAGAATTGACATGGCTGGTACACAAATATGTTTTTTTTTTTTGGCGACGAATATTCCCTGCCAAAAATGTATCGTTCGTCACAACAGTTATGTTCCTAGCGTCTAGAGCAAAGCCTCTAGGCCCCGCGCATCAAGCGGGCATTCCAGGGCCATGATGCTGATTACAGTTCTTTTTTTTTTTTTTTTTAAACACAAACACAATTCGCAAAGCGATTAGCTTGTCTGCGAAAAACACCCAGGGTCTATGGTGGGAATCGAACCCACGACCTCCGGACTGAGAGGCTAGCATCGCTACCACTCAGCCACAGGGGCACTCAACAAGTCTACAGATTCTAGGAGCTCTTATCACAAGTAAGAACTTTTATTCTAAGATTAATTTGAAATTTTTATTTATAGGAGTGAAAACGTGTGAAGAATTGAAAGGAAAGAAAGTCAGATATCTGGGCCATAGAAGTTTCTAATTAGAAATAATTTTACTGATAATATTCTTATATTAAAAACAAAATTTATTAAATTAAAAAGCTACCAAAATAAATTGTTAAAAATTTGCCCTACGACGGTAACATTGATTAAGTAAAATCGTCGGGATGTAACAGATACAATTTTTTATTAAACACAAATTTTATAGTTTGATCTAGATATTTTACCAAGTCATTGGATTAATATAAAATCAACAATTGCTTTATTCAATGATTTTTATAAGGATTGAATGTTTTGTTGCATATCTGCTACATTGCTCCATAGAGGGTTAAAATATATTTATTTTTGTGTAAAACTTTATACAACTGTTTCTCTTTCGTTCCATTGATTAGATTTATCTATAATATTTTTCTTTGTTGATATAAAAATGCTTTGTAATATTTCCGTTCATTAAATCTTATTTTTCCCTAAAGTCAGCCGTAAAATGAGTCTAAGTTTTAAAGTTTTTTAAACGTCAAAAATATACACCACCCCTACACTCATCGTCATTTACTTAAATTTTTCGTTATTTGCTGTCGTCAACATTTTTAGCTCAAGTGTTTTGTTACCCTAATATAAATATTTTTTATATATAAATATATTTTCTTGAATTTTTTTTTTCTACATAATATAAAAAATTAATAAATGAACAAAATTTCTAAATGAAAAATGTTTTTAGGTCTTTAACTACGTAAATATATTTATATATACATATATTTTTGAATCGCTTTAAGCAAATTTTATATATTTATGTGTGTATCTGAAGCTTTACACTTTATACCCCAACAACTATGAATGTAGATACGGATTCCAATACAAAATATTTTAATATGAATGTTGTATGACTGAATATGTATGTATATTGTAAGTTGCTTTTTTCCATACAAATTATTATTTTTTTTCTTTCCTATTTGTTACAAAGTGAAATAAAGTTTAGTTAGAATAGAAAAAAAACTTAAATTACTTTTTTTCCACACAATGTCATTTAGATTATTTTTCTGTATTTTAGGAATTTTTATTTTTTTTCTCCTTTCAAAACAATTTTTTTTCATCTGTAAATGTGTTTGTTGTAGGTCTGTTTGAAATTGTTTCTTATTTGTTTGTTTCGTATTATACTCATGTACGTACACACATACACACATACATACATACATATAAATTTTCTAATTTAAAAAATACTTTTGTTGTTGTAGTTGTTTTACGTTTTGCATGAATTGCGGCAAAATGATTTATGTACCGTGAAAATGTGCATATGAATGTACAAATGTTATGCGTTTAATTTGCAAAATGAGCCAGAGTGAATAAGTTATACCTACATAGAGAGTAATAAGCATAATAACAATTACAATAAGTTACAAAAATAATAAAGTAGTTTAAAATAAAAAAATATGAATTTAATTAAAAGAAAACTAAAAGCACTTGCACTTAATTCTTAAAGTCGTTTATCATACTTAAATATTGAAAATTATACTTTGAAGTTTTAATATGCACGTTATTCCGTCGCTGTGAGCGATGGCATAAGCTCGAAGAAAAAAAACCTGACTGAGTCTTAGCTACAGTCTGGATTAGTAGGACTTTGAGAGAAAAGCTGGAAAATCAATCAAACACACTTTTTTAGATCGAACTTTATTTTTCCCCTTATATTTATGATTTGATTAGTATAAACTTCGTATCGCTCTTTAAGCCAAATTGTTTAAGGAAAAAAATAACATCAAATTTATTTGTAAATATTCTGACAAACACTAGCTGAACGGAACAACCAGCTGGTGGAAATTTTTGCTTTTTATATACTCATTTTTCAATGCAAATGGAATATGTGAGTTGTATTGATTCACCGCATTACATTTTGCTGAAAGCTTGTTTTTTTTGTAATGAAAGCTCAATTTACCATCGGTAATTTTCAACAATCTTGCCAATGTCACTTGTTCTTTACTGGTTTTTTTTTCGAGATCCTTAAATCAAAGATTTTGATTATAGATAATTTCATCATTGGTCAATTTCTTCATTCAATATTTGCGGTTTCACAATGAAAATAAATTGTGAGTAAATTTAAAATTTAAGCTCGTTCTCTGTAAAACCATTTTTTTTTAGTTATGACATTATTGAAGTAAATGAGTGATATTTCGATATGCATATTTTGATCTTGGCACACATTTTTCTAATGAACCCTTATTTTATTGTTCTTTGAAAGCAGCCATTTTCTTTAAGTTGAATTGGATTATTAATTTGGCATAGCTTTTATTGCTTATTTTAATTCCAATTTCTTGATGTCCTGTTAAGAGAAGTAACACTGAGGAAATGAACGCCTACTACTATTACTAGATGTTACTTTCTTTAGGAAAGGGTTAGTGATAGAGAAGACAGATGGTGAAGGAAGAGATAGTGGAAAGCTTCATTATTTTACAACTCTGCTTTTTGCACAGTTTTTTTTAATAATACAGTGTTTCAGCACCTCTGGTGTCAATGAGACGTATTAAATTTCGAAGCGGTGCTTTGTGCCATTTTATTGGTTATTTTACTTCGCTGATTATTCTGCTTCACAATCCCCACGATATTACATTAGGATTAGTATCCGCTGTAGCTGGTGTAGTTCAGTGACCAGTGTCCTATACCTTCTTCATTGAACTTTCCTACAACCACTTAAACAAAGAGACACTAATGTACATCAGAAAAATGCGTGGTGTTATTATTTCATGACTTTTTGATACAGGGCTCGAACGCAGGACCTTCGGTTTGCAGTCAACGTGATAACTACTTTAGCCAACGCTATCCAAACGGCTAGACCAATTTTAAATTGTTGTTTCTTTCGTTTGAAAGACGACTTGATCTAATATCTTCTAGCGTATACTTAAAAGTATCGGTCCATCCGTTTGGAAGTTATCATAATTTTTGTTTGTATTAACCAAAAATTTTTGTGGTGAATTTTAAATTGACGAATTTGTCTCATTTAGAAGAATTCTGTTTATGACAATCAGTGGTTTTCCTGAATTTTAATTTTATTTATGTGTGCTGTGCACGACTTTTAACAGCTGTTAGTTGATTTGCTCAATCCCACTTAATATTTTTTTTTATTTTTCATTACAAATTGCTCTATTTTTGCAAAAAAAAATAACCAATAATATAATAGTATGTTTTTGTTTTAATGAACGCGTTTTAATTTTTTGCTGTTATTATTATTATTATAATT
This sequence comes from Tachina grossa, assembly GCA_949987645.1. Lineage (NCBI taxonomy): Eukaryota > Metazoa > Arthropoda > Insecta > Diptera > Tachinidae > Tachina > Tachina grossa. The sequence continues at coordinate 197,897,464 of OX465274.1, read as the reverse complement.
TTTTAGTTAAGTTTAACGATTTTGTTTATTCATTTTATTTCCATCCCAATAAGCACTCAAAAAATAAAAATTCAAGCACTTGAAATTGAACTGGAAACAAAGTTGAACTCAAGCATTTTGTCAAGTAATTTTCAAGTTTGAAAATATTTTTAAATAAAAAATCAAACAACATATGTATATATATGCTCAAACCTTGTCAAATACGTAATTTATTTATTATTAAAACTGAAATTGTGGTGAATATATCAAAAACATATAAATAAAAGTGAATTTGGAAAACAAAGGTGAGTGAAACGTGAAAACAATAGGGAAAGCAGATGCGCAGAAAATAATTATTAGAAAACAAAGGAATTACATTTTGATTTCCATTTTGAAAGCCTTGTTTTTGCAGCTTGAAATATACTTGAATTCAATTGTAATACAAGGTTGAATTACAGTATAATTCAAGGCTTGAATTAAACTGTACTACAACTGAATTGTTCGCATTGAGTTCAAGTTCCCTTTTCACTGGAGAATGCTATTGAATTAAAGTGTGAATCAAGCATAATTCAACCCTTGACAATTGATTGTGTGGCTTGAATAACACTTGTTTTACACTTGATTTCAAGCAGAATTGCTTATTGGGATATTACATTGCGTGTAGTTTTACATTAAGATAATTTAAGCTTCATCAAAAAACATTAACAACAACAACAACAAAAAATCAGTGCAAATTTGCACTTTGTTTTTGCTTGTACTAAAAACTGTAGCAGTTTATGGCCGTTTTTATACTCATATAATTAGGAAATTAATCTGTCAGATTTTATGAGGCAAATAAATAGCAACAGTAGCAAGCATACAGCCAATAGCAGCTACTTTTTTGAATGTTTGGTTAATGGGTGTTTCTGAATGTGTGTCTTTGGGTTTGTTTGTTTGTTTTTTTTAATTCGTATAACTCTTCAATTATCAGAGCTGTTGTCATGCGACAACTCTCTGTAAAAAAATAAACAGTTCAAAGACTTTTTCCACATATTTAGAGACCAGCAAAGTCTATGTTATATTTGATATTTAATATTCTGTGAGATATACTTATAATACAAAATGTAAATCAATACGACAGCGTAAGAAGCTCGAAGTGAGTGGAAAGTTGCCTGAGTTAGGTAGAGCAGGTATACCCAAAACTCGCAATTTTACATGTCTCTGAGAAAGTCTGATCTTACCCAGGCACCACCATGACATTTCATACTCTCGCGCTTAATTATCAATTTTTAATTATAATTATTAAAGAAAATATTATTAAGAGAAATTCCTTTAAGTGAAGTTCTTAAAAATGCCTAACCAAGACACAGGCCGAGAAAATCCATAACCACTTAAGTCGAATTAAGAATTTTTTATAAAGATATTAATATTAAGTTCGAATAAATATATGATATAAATAAACTAATAGTGTTTTCACACTGACATGGTTTTAATAAAAGTTGGTTTTAACGTTAAAACCAACTGTCAAAACCTGGTTTTACCATACAAATTGTTTTTGTTAAAACCAAAATAAAACCATATTTGAATTGGTTTTAAGTTGGTTTTATGAAATGCAACCTTGTTTTCGCTGTGATAAATTCAGTGCTGCCAAGTTAAAATAACCGACAGCAGCTAATAATGTTATGTCAGTGAATAACAATAGATGGCGCTTGAAAAATTTTCAACACAAAAATGGATGCAGCAGCAACAATAATCAAAAAATTATGGAAAAAAAAGATTTTTTTTGAAGTAAAACAAAGAAAATATTTTAAATTGAACCCTGGAAAGTGAAAATAGACAATATGACTAACATTATTCTGCCTATAAAAAAGGTTTATCTTATAATGTATTTGTGCATTTTTATATTATTAACAATATTTCCAAGCACTTCTTCATTCTGTATAAAAAGTTCCATAATTTAAAAAAAAAATTATTTACAAAATATAAAATAATTTCCATTTTAGAACGCATTGTGAAATATCTCAGTTTTTCATACAAACAAAAACAGTTGAACAGTATGTCCAACAAGTGTTATTAAAAAGCAGAAAAAATGTAACAACAAATACACGCATTTCTGCAGGAGATTTATTTTATTTTGAGCAAAGTTATTAGACAGCCTGTGAGTTAAAAACTGAATTTAACAAACTTGCAGTGCGAAAGCAAAATCAGCTGTTTATCGTTTTAACGTTAGAACCAGGTTTTAACTTTCAGTGTGAAAACACTATAATGTTTGATTTACGAGAACAATTTGGTTCTAGTGTCCATTGATAATGGAATGTACCCCTAAAAGTATGCCGCTGCTACAAATATTTAGCTTAAAACTTTTTTTTTGTCTTCACTAAAGATAACATTGAATTTATACTATAGCATATTTTTCCATTAATTTCCTTTAACCTTCTTGCATTAGTTAGTTTAACCAACTTCTTCGGTTGCTGTGATTTTATTTGTCAAAATTAGTAACATTTATCTGTTGCTTTTTGGTGTGTTGAAGAAAGTTGTCCATAGAATTTTAGGTAACATAAATAATATAAACTATATTAAGCTTTAAAATAGTGTTTGGCTTGCAAGAACAATTTCGTTCTAGTATTATCTGGACTTCATGCGTAAATTTAGATTGATAATGGTTAGTGCTCTTAAAAGTATGATGTAACTTCAGTGATTATTGGAACAATTTCTATTGAAATATATAATTATAAATTTTTTGTTAACAGCAATAATACCGTGGCGGCATGCTTAACCACCAGCAAATAAATTTTAGGTGAACTAGTATCAAAGCATATATTTTTTTTATTAAATAACCCAACTGCTCAACATAAGTAAAATTAACCTGTTTTGTTGGTTAGTGCAATTTTAAACGTAAAACTTGGTTAGATTTGCCTGTTAACTTTTTATGTGTAAAATAACTTTAAATGAAGTACCGTCTGCTGTCCTCACTTAGTGCCAGAAGTGAATATATCAAACGAAATTATATATATCAGGCCCTTATTTTGTGAATCGAAATACTAAGCGTTGACAAATTTTATATGGATTATATTTTTGTAATTTAGGCTTATATCATATAAAATTTGTCAACGCTTTGCCTAGCATTTTATTAAATAAGGCCCCTGCCATCTGTTTCTACAAATCAGACGGTCGACTTGAGTATAAAATTTATATGGAAAGCACTAATTTGGATTGATTGATGTTTATACAAATTTTCTAGACGAGTTGTCTGTCTGACTTGTGAAAACTACTCTTTAGTCTCTTTCTAAAAGTCTTACTAAAAAAACTTATAGTATTAAAAATTATAAATTTTTGCAGGATTACATTTTATTAATATTTTTCTACAATTTTGTTGCAGTTTAATTTACAATTTTATGCCTGCATATTTTTTTTCTACTTATTTAATTTTATTTTACATTTATTTCCTTTGTTTATCACATAAATGAAATACTGTTTGTTTTTGCATAAGCTAAAAATAAAAAAAAAAAAATAAAATGAGCAAAAGCTCAACCAATTGGAAAATTTACACGTGAAAATTGTGAAAAATTGTTGTGGTTTTAATATATGGTTTATTGATGTGTGCTGCTATTTGGCTTCGTACGTATAATAGAAAAACAAGGTGAAAATGTTGCAGCGGTGTTTGCAAAAATTTTAATTTTTATTTCTAAAAACCAGAATATTATATTTGTGATTTAATATTACAAATATGGAGAGACATTTTATACAATTTTATTTGTATTATATAAATTTACTATTAAATTTTTTTGGTTCGTTTATGGCCATTCTAGGGGGTGCATTGCTCCCCCAAATAATTGCTGTTGTCCCGCCCCCCTCAGAAATATTAAAAATTGCATTTAATTATATATTTATATATTACTCCTGAAAATCACCAGTCATAATGCCTCCCCATGAAAAAATATCTAGCTATACCAATGGAAAATTTATACTGTTTACACTAAGTTTTTTTTTTAGCACTTATCAAAATTTCGTATCGACAACAAAAACCATTGAAATTGTTCTTAAACCACTGAAATTGTTTCTAAACTACAATCAAAAAAACTGCACCGTAGCTAACACGTTTTTAGCACAGAAGCTTACTTTTTAGTACATATTTGAATAATACTTGCATCAACAAGTTTTACTACATTTAAAGATGATTTTGACAAAATTTAATGACGAAGTCGATTTTGTTTTATTTGGGAAATATGCAAAATTTTGCTTGAAATCTCGTAAATACTAGACTATGATCAAATGTAAATGTGTTGTAAATAGTAAGCTTCTCTATTTAGAAAGGTTTGTGAATTAGCTAAAATGCAGTTATTTACAGTAATTTTGACTTAGCTGCACAATCAACTTTGCACGACTTTTTGTGCAGATAAGTCAACAATGATGTTATCTTAAATGCACTTACCTGCCTAAATGTGCAGGTATACAATTTTTGACTTCAGTTTTATACACATACATGGTTTCAAATTTATGTAACTATATTTTTTTAATATGTGCATCTTAGACTTGGGTCGAACTCGTTCACTAGTTCAGTTTTGCCACAAACCAATGATCAAATCCATTTAATTTAAATGGTTTGTGGCGAAAATGAACTAGTGAACGAGTTCGACCCAAGTCTAGTGCAGCTATCTTAAATTTTTTATATGAGAATAATTTAAAACTGCCAAAAATATGTTAAATGCGCAGGTATACAAAGTGCACTTAAAAAAGGATTTTGAACAATAATTACAGAAAAAATTAATTTTGTGCAGTTAAGTCAATGTGCAGCTAACATTGATTTTTTGTATGAAATAATTTTAAAATTACCAAAATTTTAGGGCACTTATCCTAAATGTGCAGATATAGAAAGCGCACTTGAAAAACGAATTTGTATGGGATTTTAAAGAAAAGTGACAGAAATTCATAATTTTAGGCATAATTTTGGACTTACAAAGTGCACTTAAACAAAAGGCAGCTAAATCAAAACTCCTGTATGTATAGTTTAATGGTGTTTGTTTTGAATAAGAAATCTTGATAAATGCAAAAAAAAAAATAATTGAAATTGTTTAATATAATTTAATAGTTCGAGTTCTAAAATTCTAATAATTCACAGCCTGTCCCACGATGTCGACAAAAAATTACTTTTATTGAAAACAAAAATTTGTTATTTATATTTTTTACGTAGGCTATTTTTGGACAGTTTTCTTAATTATTAAGATGCAAACAAAACAAATCTATTTCATATTTTTCCTCAACGTTTCGTCAGCTTTTTTCCGACGTCTTCAGGAGAAGTTGTTATTATTAAGTTGATTCTTCAGTTACATTACTAAATAAAATAAAATGCAATAACCTGACAAGTAAAGTTCTGTGATATTAGTTTTTAAGTTCGACTGTAATATTTTCTTTTATTTATTATTATTTAAATTACACACTTAATTGTTAGTGATGTCCAGTTTTTTATAATTTATTTAGTAATGTAACTGAAGGATCAACTTAATAATAAAAACTTTTCCTGAAGACGTCGGAAAAAAGCTGACGAAACGTTGAGGAAGAAGATGAAATAGATTTGTTTTATTTGCTTCTTAATAATTAAGAAAACTGACCAAAAATAGCCTACGTAAAAAATATAAATATTCACTAACGAAATTGGTCATAAAATATAAACAAAAAAAAAAATTGTTACATTTTCTTATTTTATTGTTGTCTAAAGAGCATGTTGTTGACTGATTGACATGTTGTCTATCGATTTCCTTAGTCTTAATGCAAGGCGGTGGTGGAAAACTATCGATTTCACTATCGGTACTATAGATAGTTAATATTTTTGTGACTATAGTTAATGATACACCACTAAAACCAAAAAATTTAAATATGTTGCTTTTCATAAACAAAAATAACTGAATGACTGAAAAATTTCTTCCGCTGATCTCACTTATTTTTTATACAATTATTTTAGTTTTATTATTCAATAGGAACTGACAAATAAAATTCTATTTTATTTTGTTTAAAAATATTTTGTTTTTAATTTTTAGTGTAAATAAATATGTATATTATACGAGAACCATACTACTTCTAACTTTGAATGGATATATCGATAAATTTTTTAAAACTATCGAAAACTTTAGATAGTGCACTATCGATAATCTTCAACCTCTAGTGCAGTGATCTAAACTTCACTGGCGATAACATGCTGATGCCATCATGTTTTTTAATTTGAGATTATGTCATTAGGTTTCTAATCATGTAATAATATGGTTCGAATGTCATAATCTCAGACTGAGAAAACGTGATCGAAAGTGGCGATTAGCCCCCAGATCTGTTAAAAACATTTATGCACATTTAATGTAGCAATTTTCTAGGCTACTGAATAATATAAATAAATCAGCTCTTAGATATTAAAAGTGAGACCTGCAGCACCTCAATATGAAGTGCTTAAAATAATTGATTATTTCATAACTATTTGTTATTTGTTTTCTTATATTTTTGTGCTAGTTGATTTTTATATTTATACTAAATAATATATATATTTATTATAGTCGCCTTTTAGGTAGTTAAAATAAATCCAGTTGCCACAAAATACTATGAAACGTCCCTTTAATTGATTTTTGTTTATTTTTTTCAATAAAGTAAAAGTTCATTTTAGTTCCATTTAAATAAAACCAACCATTAACCAATAGACACGTCTGTCACGACCTCCAATTTTGACTGTTAAACTACTGAACACGCCGCATAAACATACACACACACACACACACACACACATTCACTATACTTTCAGACACACAACATACGAGTGCATGCCTACACATTACCTTCGGGTCTACTCCAATAAACAAACAAAACAAAAAGCCAACATGGGTGGTTTGAAGTGGGTTTTTGTTCTTCTTTTTTTTCTTAGTACTGAAATGATGGCTTTTGTTTTAGGTTATTTTTTTTTGTCATAAGCTTAGAATTGGTGTTTTTGGATTTGTTTGCATAGAAAAAAAAATACCTAAAACAAAGTCTATAAAGTGTGACACAGGCAAAGTGTGACTCCAAACAGTCTCACCTAGAGTAAAGAAAAAAAAATAATAAAAATTCAATACTTCAACAACACCACCTCCACCATTCCATAAACTATTCTCCTGCAAAAAGAAAAAAATCTAAAAAAATAAAAAACAAACGTATAGTTTTTCGGTTTATTTAAGTTTCATTGATTTTTTATGAACCTTATAAATGAGGCAACTAAATTTTGGATTTGACTACAGAATTTCTTTTTTCTTAGTAGAGAATGCATTTGTGATGTGATGATGCATTCACATAATGATATATGATCTTGTTGAGCAAACAATCCCTGAGCACGTGTCTGATATTTGAAAATGTTTTCTTTTGCCAAAAAAATTAAAACAAGCCAAAAATTCAAGTTAAAATGTTTAAAGTAATTTATCTTGTGTATAATAAAAGTACATAATGATTATGATGATGAGGATCGTTCGTTGTCTTGCTCTACAGAGGGAGTATGAGCAAGAGCATGTCTGGAGTATGAATATAAATTACACCCTGTTTGTGGTACGTTGATGTTTTAAGTTTTATGCGTTATTTTTTTGGCGTTTTGCAAGATCCCCAAAAAAATGTATCAATTTACATAAGAAGTAATCAAGCTGATACCCTAAATACAGACCCTTTTTTATATTAGCTGCATAAAAAATCTTGCTTTTGAGATTTTCCTGTTAAATGGACATGTTCTTACATGTGATATATATCCTGTTCCCACACGTTCAAACACCTTCAATTTAAAACGATATTTTCTTTGTTGTTGCTGTTGAGCAACACAAAAGTGCACTAACCGATGTGTAATATTATTTGCATGATGCATACTCTTTACATTTTTATATAAAAAAAAAATTATTTTTATTTTTAAAATTGTTGGGAATTTAGTATTCCCAAAGTCTTTCTTTTTTTTGTATTTTTTTTCTTCGGTTGGTGTTGTTTAAAAGAAAAATCTCTTGTTGCTTTGTTGTAGGAAAAAGAACGAATGAAGAATGTATGCAGGTCTTGGACAATAATGTTATTATGAGTTTGATATTTTGCGTTTTATTAAAATACATTATGATGAGCTACATTTGCCATTACATGGTTCATTGGTTTATGTATGTGCTTGCTACCTACAAGTAATCAAGTATCAAGTAGAGTCGAGATATTCTAGTGATTAGTCATACTAGATCCACACTATTGCGCTGACTGAAAACAGTCAAGTACTTTACTTGCTTTTATTTTTAACTTTTTATTGCATAAGGTCGATTGAATTTTTTTCGAGGTTTTATTTTGTGTGGTTTGATGGAGTTATAGTAAATTATTTTAATAAAGAAAAAGTATGTTTTTTTTCTTCTATAAACTTTTACGATTTTGGATTGTTAGTTTTACGAATACAAAATAAAGTTTTTTCTGTATAAGAAATGAATGGAGTCTATCAAAGGATGTTGAGAATCAATAATAAGATTCTAAAGAAACATAACCCATTGTAGTGTACCCCACTTACTGTGATATACTCTACCAGTTCATTGTAATAATTAACAGAACGCTTACTTTATAAAATGACACACTTGTATTTTTATTACTAATTTACGTATAGCACAATTAAAGACAGAAAAGGTAGAATTAGTAAAATCGTATCATTCTACCTTACAGCTTGCCGTATCGTTCAACTTTGTGCACAAGTTATAGAAAATTTAACTGTTTGCACAGCACATTTTTTTTGTCTGGCATTAAATGCGGCGTTTTTGACATTCGCTACAGAAAAATCTGTTTTCTGCAGATTCCTACGTTAGCAGTGCTACCACCACATATTTTATAACTAGTAACATGCATTGTATATGGTACGGTTTTTGTCAGCTGACACGCAACATTACGATACAATTTTACTAATTCTACCTAAAGAAACACAAAAATTTAAAAATGTAAAATAGTATATAAGCACGCCAAGATGTTCAATAAAATCAGACTTTAATTTGTAAACGCAATCCGGGCAATAACTTGCCTTGTTTTGGATTAAATTCTCTAATCTTTTGTCACTTCTTTTGAGCGCCTACTGATTGAGCTGTTCTCCCTGACAGCTGTATAAACTAACAAAGGGACTGGAAATATACTACAAACACTACAACATCCTAAGACTAACCTTTACATCCTATTAGTTCAACCTTTACATGGTGATCCTGATATCATATAATATCCTTTAAAACCTTACACTTGCACTTTAGATGGCGATCCTCCCTGCAACCTTTACACCATAATTAGGCATTCAAATTTTCTTATATTAGAGTTCTAGCTTGAAGAGAGTAGCTGAGAATTCTTATAAAATGATGCAAGGCACTAGGCAAACTATATTTATATTATCTACACTGAGGCACTCCTATAAAAAAATAAACATTAATATCCATCATAAATATCATACATATCGTGCCATAACCGCAAAAAATCTTCAAGTTTTGACGAAAATCGACTACCTACGATCATATTTAATCAATTTTCAGCAAAAAACGAAGTTCAAAAAATATGTCGCTTCAGCTCTTTTCTCTCGGTTATGGCCCGTTATGTTGTATATAAAAACCTAAAGACAATGTTGTTAAAAACTCGCCTACGCGAAATTCAGTAGATTTCATTTCAAATGCTTATCAAATTCCATAACGTTTACATTAAGTTGTTTGACATTTATCAAGACTTCGTATCCAGAGCAAAAACTACAATATAGCTAATTCGCACACCTTTTTAAGTATAGCGGTTTATTGTTTAATGCAAGTTTGATACAATTTGTATCACTACTGCTACTAAATTTTAAGTAGATTTCAACAGAAGGAGATTATGTTTTGTATGGGAAATCTAATCGAAGTCTTCTAGATTTTATTTGACGTCTCGTAAATACTAGAATTTATTCAGATGTAAGCGAACTAAAAATAATAAAAAAACTACAAAAAAATAGGAATACTAAACTATATATATTTAGTCGCTAACATAAAAATAAAATTAAAGTGCTTTAAATTTCCAAAAAAAAAAGTTTGAGCAACTGTAAATATGCACGAGAAAATGCTTTCCATTTTACGCATTTATTAAAAAAAAATAAAGATAATCAACCAAAAATTCAATTCAGTCAATTAAACTTTTGGTTTAAAATTCATGGAATTAAAAGTTTATTTAAAAATTTAATTGAGTTAATTAGACCTTCATTTAAAAATTGCGGGAACTAAACATTAAAAAAATTACTATTTTTAATTAAAGGAGCTGATTGCAAAAGTGTTTGTTCTGTGTATACATAATCCTAATTTTTTATATTTTTGTACGAAAGTGAAGCATATTTTTGGGAACAATGCCATCAAATCTTTAAATGTGTTTTTTTAAAACAAAATGCAGAAGTTTTAAAATTACATATAAAAGTTTAAAAGAAAACAGAGTTAACGTGAGGAAACAGACTTTTTTTTTAACTTTTGACTCTTGGTGGAAGGTTCTTAATTCTTTAACCTTTTGTCGGCTTCATGTCAATACAATATTCAAAAAATTGACGCTTGCCTACTCTTTGACTAAACCAACAGATGTGTCTCAGATCAATATGAGCACCTACATTTTCGGCCTCATCTCACGGTTGTCTAAACACCGGGTGAAGGTAAGCGTCCAACCATCGCCCCCATGTACCATTAGAAAGCACCATGTGACGACATTTAACATTATTATCCCTGCACTATGCACATGTACCTTCCTAAGGTACTATGAGCTATCTAAACTCTTACTGCTAAGACCGTAGTCAAAGCAGCTTCTGTTGTATGGCAACAGCACCTAGAATAGTATCTGGCTGACCGCATCACGTCAATCACTAGCATTGATTTAACACCCGGAACACAAGACTATACTCCCAGCCCCAGCGCTTTTGGTAGCAACAACCACCACGTGCGATTCTCAGTGATCCGATGCTGCAAGTGTGGTTGCTCACGCCCACAGCTAGGCATCTAAGAGAATTCCTCAACATTTACCGGCATACCTCAACCACTCATCAGAGCTAGACGAATGTGTGAGCCTACACAATCTAGTACCTACTCCATACAGCTGAACATCATCCATTAAACCCCGTGGGGTTGGAGGAAACCGACCGTTTAGTAAAGAATCATGCCGACACGATACACCTATCGAACGAGCAGCTTTGCTGCCTTGTGCCAGATACAAGCCTCTGGTTATATCTCGAAGTTCCAACCCGGAAGGTTTTACCTATGTCGTCTTTTGAACTCAGGGCAGTTCCAGGTGACGCAGCACCTGCTCGACAATATAGCAGACCTATTTCCTTTTAAGCATTTGTATGTGTACATCCGTTCCTCTGCTGCCAGAGATAGGTTAGTAACGCACAAGTTCAATGGGTAAAAAGTCAAAGCTACGCCGTGGAGAAAAGAAAATTTACCGGGCTGGGGTCCCCGGGATTTCCACACCCATAATCTCTGAAGAGATCTCCCTGAGCGGTAAATAAACTAACAGACTCTGTTCGTGTTATTTGCGAGAACTTAGGGAATAGGTTGTTTATATCTTTAAATGTTTTCGAGACCGTGTAGACAAGCGCCAACTTTTTTTCCTTATAGCGCGTTTACATTTTAGCAAAATCTATTAGATTTCCCATCCAAAAAAAATCAACTTCTATTACTTAAAATTTAATAGAACTGAGGAATGAATGAAACTATGTTTCCTCAAAGTTGTATTAAATATTCAGCTTGTGTTTATACAAAGCTGTGTGAATTGGCTACATTGCAGTTGTTTGGTTGTAGTTTTGGAAAATGTTCGCTTCTAGGTTTTACTTTGGATAAAAAATCTTGATAAATGACAAAAAAAGAAAAGCTTGGTGTAAATGGTATATATATTCATAAAGATTTTAATGGAAATCTGCTAGATTTTGTGCTCGTATAAATGCCCTATTAGCAGTTTTACTATCAAACTGAATTTTTCAAAATATTATATTCTTCTAATGGCATCTTAATTAAGAAGTAGTGAAAAACTGTTGCATATATGTCAGGCGCCAAAAAGCTGCTGCACTTGTGAGTCTTGATCTCTTGCTAAGTTTTTGCACATTGTTTACTTCTGGCAGGCTGATGTTAAAGAGCTTTTTTGATTCGTTTCAAACTCACGGCAAAATCTTTCCTCATAATGCCTTCTGGGCATCTATCTGTCTTAAGTATACTTATGTAAATGTTATTATTATAATTTTTGTCGCTGTTTAACATTGCTCAAGTGTATGCCAGGAACATAAAGTGAATGCATCCATCTGCATATAGCAACGCTTGCGTTTATATGGTGCTGCTTTTTTTTACTTTTATTTTTTTCGGTTTATTTTGGATACTTGGTGGATACAAACTCGCACTACTTGGGCGATGGTGAGTGACTATATTCTTTGTCTTTTATGATTCTTATTTAATCATAAGAAAATGTATACAGACATATATTAGTTTTTGTTTTTGTCATCATGATATACCTCTTTTGGTGCTGTTAAATATACTTATACGAATTTTTTTCTTTTTCTTTTTCTTTTTTGTTGTATTTTAGTATAGAACAAGTACAATCTACAACACCACTAAAATAATACATATATAAAGAGTGTGACTAATATAAACATACAAAAGGCAAAGTTATAAGCTAAAATGACAGTTGCGACATGTTCGCGTAGGCGTCATCATCATCAACAGCATCATTGAGATTCATATTATTTTTATTGTTATTTCTGTTGTTGCTTGTGCTGTTGCGCTGGTGTTGTTGTTGTTGCTCTATTGGTGTCTGCTCCAAGAAGTTTATTTTTGTTTCCCTTATACGCTTGGTATTTGAATATTGCTTTGCATGCATATTGTACCAAAATGTGTGTAATGTATACGAGTATTTTTAGTTTTTGTTTTCTTTTTGCGTTTTTGAGTGTCTATATTTTATTAAAGTTGTCATATTTAAATTTGTTGGTTTAAGGTGACAACTTACATTGCAATTGTATTAAATGCAACAGCCAAGCAACAGTCATATGTCACCACATAATGCAAAAAAAAAATAATAAAAAAAATATAAGGTGTTGTTGTCTTTAAGACAAAAGTATTAATAATAACTAATTTCGAGCCATAACAAGTAAGATAATATAGTTAGTTGTTATGAGAAAAGTATATTTAATAATAAATAATTTTATACTTAAGTGCCTAAACATAAAATCAAGAAATTATTTTGTTAAAAAAGATTTATACAAATATTAACGGTCTAATTCATAAAAAATATTTTAGGTTTATTACAGGTTTATTTGACAAATTTCCCATAGAAATATGTCAAATAAGCGCTTAATAAACCTGAAATATTTTTTATGAATAAGGCAGTAAATATTTTTAAATGTTTTTTTTTTAAAGGGATTGAGCACTTAAAAGCAGAAAACTTTACGAAACCAGAAATAAAATCTCACTTCTAAAAATAAGTAATATTTTTATTTGCAATATACGGAAAATTTTAAAACATGTATATCGCTCATTTATTTAAACAACATCATAACTCCAAAAAAACTGGTTTGGTAGAAACCGAGATTAAATTTTTTAATTTACCGGGCAATAGTGGGATAAGATATGTTGCACAATATAAAGAACGATATGAGGATTAATTCTGCATTATTAACTCAAAAATTTGATTTTTTGTGTAATGACATATCTGTGGCAAAAAAGGAAAAAATGCTTAAGTCGAGATAAGCTGATTTTTAGTTAATGGTACCTCCGTCATCTGCATATTTCAAAGTACCTCTGGCCAAAGTCTCAATTAGTTTGTAAGATTTTTCAGGAAGTTATAGCACTATTACTTGCGATTTATATTTTTAAGACTTGTAATCTCATTTGGAACAATAGCTTAATTTAGGTTATACTTTCGAATATTTCAACTGAAATGTATTACTTATAGTGTATAGAACGATGTTTGTTAAAAAAATACAGCTTAACAGAGAATTACCCAATTTAACTGCAAAAGAAATAAATTTCTGAAAATTGACTCGAAAGCTTAAAAGTGCTCTCCTGCAAATCCGTAATAATATGACTTAAGCATTTTTTCCTTATTGCCTGCCATAGATATATAAAATATACAGCTTAAATTGCCATAGAAATTGCTAATCAATTTTGAAAATAAACTCGGCTAAAAGCTTAAATATTTTCTTAATTTTTTTTATATTTTTGCAATACAACAAACTGTTTCATTTACAACTTTTAAATTCTACTCTCGTTTTTAATTTCCTTATTTTCCTAGAATTTTGGCTTACCATGAAAGGGAGCTAACTATTCGCTTGTACATATGTATATGTGTATTATATATTTGGAAATTACTAGACCAAAGGAAAGTAGATTTTTTCCGGTTTAGAAATTAGTTTGTTTTCCATTTTCCTTAATACAAGATTATTGCCATTGGTATAGTATTTCGTATCCAAAGTCACTCAGTCAAATGTAGATTCTTGTTGAATCTGTTCATAAACGATAGTGTGTGTGTGTGAGTGTGAGTATGCGTGAGTTTATATGCTAGCACATACACACATTTCACGTAACATTAATTCTGTGATTTATTAGGGTCACGTGACCGTCAAACGGACGAATAAGCTAAACATACTCGTACATACATACGTACGAGTCAATATGCACTACATGAGCAGAAATTAAATCCAAGCAATGATTAAGAAAATAGGAAAAAAAGTAGCCATTGACTGGCCCATACTAACACACTACTACCTAATGCAAGACTTATGTTGATGATGATCATTTACTTGATAAAACTTATTCTAAAGCTGAAGAGTTTGAGTATGAAATCCTTGTTTGTTTTTTTTTTTTTTTTGTTTAAACTTAAACGATATCGACCGCAAAATTTTTGCCATAATCGCCCGTAGAAAACCATTTGCGAATTTTTAATTTCCAGTTTCTTAAAAAGTATTTTTTGGTAAATTAACAGAGCATAATCTATATTATTTTTGAATTTTTTTTTTATATGAAAAAAATAAAAAATTTGATTTTGTATTCAAAAAATCAAATTATATTTTTACTGAAATAGGACCTGCCATTGAATTCGTAAAATTAAGTATCAAAACTGGTAAAAGTTTAATAGAGTGAAAATTTTTTTTCGTTATTAAAATAATTTACTAAATCAGTTTAAATTGTAAAATTAAATTTAAACACATGTTTGTTAAAAGAAAAACTTTTCGCATACCTCGTTTATACGCAAATCTTATTTGCAAATAAAACTTATTGCAAATACTGAACTCACCGTTTATACGTAGATAGAATACATTACTATCTGTGAATGATATTGCCACACATTGTTAAATATGTATTAAATTTCTTACAAAACAAAAATAATTGGCAACATTTTACACCTTATTTGCAAATAGTTTTCGTGAGTTATTAACTTACAATAAAAAAGTTATACGGCAAAGCTTTCCAGTTTTATTTGCAAATAAGAAGTGCGTATAAACGGGATAATAATTTTTTTCTGTAAGGTTAAACACATTTAGATACCTTTCGTTGCTGTTTATGCAAGTCATCAGTAGAATTCAATCACCATTAAATGAAGCTTACAAAACTTCAATGCTTATATGTAGATAAACGATCATAATGGACCCAACTGGGTCTCCAAGTTGAGGTGCGTTATAGCACCATCCTTCCGAACCAAAAGATAAACTCTCAATAAATTATTTAGAATTACAAAACTACAAACAAGCGTAACAATGTTTCAACTGCCTTGCATCACTTTCAAAAAAAGGTTAAGGGTTAAGTCCCAAATTGTACAGCCCTAATAAAAATCATGTTGACAATTAAATTAAATAAAAACTAGACTAAAGAGACTGTGATTTACATAATTTAAAACTATTAGAAATGTTGCTTTTTCTGCCATTTTCGTGCATTCAAAAGTTATGATATGCTAAAGTAAAATTAAAACTTGTAATAAAAACATGTTGAAACCCTAAATTTTTAAACTGCAAATAACACCATTACTTAAATATTTATTTAAAATAAGAGACGTAATAAAGATTTGGAGTAAAATCTAGTAGATGACCCACATAAAACAAAATCTGCTTCGTCGTTAGATTTTGTCGAAAACGAATAAAAATCCAGCAGAGAATGGCTAATGAATTTCGCTTCGTCAAGGAAGGGGCTTAATTTTTTTTTAAATGCTTGAACTTTATTCAGTCTTATTTTGTTCGACAGCTTATTATTCAGTTATATTAAAAACAGTTTAATTTTTCTTCATATTAGCAAAAAGTTATTCATTACTCTTCGCAAAGTTGAGGCTGGAATTGCAGCTATTGTCGCTCGAATGAATGTTATGCAAGTGTCTTTCATGCAGTATTTTGGCACTATGTCGAAACATGGGGCTTGCTTTGTATGGCAGCAGCTACTGCAGCAATAGCTTCCTCTTTCGAATGGAAGGATTTCGATTACACGACCTTCTAATAACTATTCCATGCTCTGCAAAATTATTCACTCTTTCATAATGGTCCTTCTACTCGGAGGATAGCCGCCAAACGTGTACTTATATTCTCTTTGAACCAAAACTATAGATTTCAATGCGTGATAGCAACGGACAATCCAGATTCTTTTTTCAGTGTCCCAGTTTTCCATTTTTATTAAATCTAAGGGTCAAAACAAAACTCTAGACTACTTGGTTTCCATGAGCCACACTGTAGAACTTAGGGAATGGTCACACTTAGGCAAATATTTGCTCAAAAAACGTGACCACAAAATATTAATGAAAAAGCTTTCAATTCAGATTCATGTTTGTTACGTTAAATAGCTTCCAATAATGTTGGAATCTATTAGTTGTTTATGAAACTGTTTAACTTCAGAAGTGACGCAACAATGTTTTCTGTTTTAAAATAAACGGATGTACTTAAAAAGGTGTATGAATTGGCTATGTTGCAGTTTAGGAAAAAAATCGGTTAAAGGTTTTTGTTTTGGATACGAAATCTTGATAACTGTTAAAAAAAATTGGTGTAAACGGTATAGATTTTAATAAAGATTTTTATCCAAATATGCCTTATTCCGCTCAATTGTAAATACTATTTAAAGCATTTTTTCATATATGTATATGTAAGTTATAAAAAATCTCCCGACTTTAAATCTCAGCTTTCATACAAACCAATATCAGCTTTCGAATTTCAACGTGATTTTTTTTTTAAATTTTCGCAAATATACTACTTCTCCTACAATCCCTTTAAATAGTTAAAAATTTTGCCTATTTTAAATTGATTTTTTTTTTTAAATCTTTAAGTCCTATAAACTAATTCTTCAATATATATTATTTCAATAAACGTGACTTTTACCATAAAGTTAAATATGATTTTGGTAAGCATTTGTAAGAAATTTTTAATTTAAAGCTGAACACTTTCTCAAAATATATTTCCCTACTATAGACTTTAAGGAAGTTGCAAAAGTACACGCAAAGAAAAAATATGGTTGAGGTAACCATAATCAGACAGCAACATACTATGATTGAATTATATGGTTGCACTCAAATAATATTTTTGTTTATAGAAAAGTAAACTTTAAATAATATTATTACCTGAGTTAGTAATAATATTATCTACAAAAACAATGAAACTTGTTACACCTAATCTTAGTATTATAAATAATACAACACTATTGTTAGGTGTGACTAAAATATAATTGAGACTCACCATACAGTGTTCTCATATTATAATAATATTGTTAAATACGACCACAGTATTATTTAATATAACAATACTCTTTTGATTTTTAATAATATATTTATTGGTAGATCTTTTATTTAAAACAGCTGTGCGTCAAATCCGAAATAAAAATAAATTAATATTCTTGAATGTATATATAGAAATGTATACTTACATATGTGTGCATACACTAAATACAGACATATCTGTATAAAGAGATAAACATGTGTACATATATATATATATTTTGATCTACCCTTTTGTTTATATTTTATTTATTTATTTAACACCATGCGTGTACTATCGATAGCTTACAAGCGAAACACTGAACTGACAGAAGATGTTTTTGAAAAAGATTTTTTTCAAAACTTAATATAGTATGGTTTTCGATAACATTATATTGTTATTTACATAATATTATTTTTAAATAATAATATAAATTATGTTGTACTCATAAATTTTTAACAAAACTATATTGTTAAACTCTAACGATATCGCACTTTCTATGAATATAATAATGTTATTATTAAATTCAAACATTACACTGCTTGTAGTAACGAAATTAATGTTTAAAATAACAATAACTAGTTTTCAACGACCACATATTTGTTTCAGAGAACATAATATTGTTTTCTCAACCATTCTCCAACCATATCTTTTCTTTGCGTGTGTAGACATTTTCATAAAAAATTAATAAAAACGCAAACAAAAGCTGTTGTGGCAATTTTATTGAATTAACAGTTCCTTTAACATTAATTTAAATTTGAGGTCTAAGCGTTTCCGCAATAAACCCTAGTACTCTCTTCAAATTTATTAGAAATATTGAGCAACATTTATTATTTCATTTCAATTTGATATGTAAACAATGTTAACTAGCCCTTGAAGCTGTGCTACACTTTCTTAAGTTTATAAAAGTGTGTTTGTTGTAAATTCCATGAGAAACAAGTCACATACTCATATTATTTCACATGAAAACTTAAAATGTTGCAGATACATTTCATAATATCTTTTTCCTAAGATGAACAGAGTACTACTTCTGCAAAAAAAAAAAAATTATAAAAAATTCATGCGAATTTTTTTTATATGTATTTTGACAGCATTTCACACTAAATTTTTAACAGTGTACCTGTAATAAACAAAAATTCTTAATTATTTTTTTTTTTTTTTGGCTTACAGATCGATACAAACTTTAGCCTAATCAAATCATAAAAATAAATTCATCGTGTTAAAAGTATGACCTTCTTGCAACATTAAAGTAAAAAAAGTAATTAAAAAGTGTTGCCTACCTTGAGGCACTGAAACTGCTGGTATTTGTATTCGAGTACTTTGTAGTAAACTTTCTCGTTTTTTAATGGAATATAATAATTTAATTTCTATTTTTTTTTGTTTTGTTAAATAAAATAAGATGATTTATTTTCTCTATTTGTAACTGGTGAGTAAAAATAGTAATAAAATATTTGCCTATTGTAAGGCTAAAAAGCTAATTTAGGTGTACATACAAGTAGGTATTTAATTTACGTCTCTTCTTACAGCCTTATTTATAAAACTTATTCTAAAACAAATTTTCATACAAAAATTTTTCTTAAAAAGCCTTTATAAAGCCTTAATAATTTTTATAAATAAGGCTCTTGGCTTTAATTAAATGCTAAAACTACCTTTAAGAAGCGTTGCCTAGTTTTCGGCTTTAAATTACTTACACTTGAATTTATTGATTTATTATAACAAATAATTATGTTTATTTGCGTACATTCAGTTGGTTTGTTCCTTACTACCAACAACAAAACGTAAGCACAACAGCAACAACAAAACTACATAAAACAGACATACACTAGCAAAAAAACCATGACTTTTACTTATACATATGTAAACTAGTAGATAAAATTTTATGTATTACTTAAAATATCGGTAAAAAAATGTATATATACATACAACAATAACAACTACAACCGGCGAACACATGCGCTGTTGTGACTTTGAATTCTGTGCTGGTTTGCCCCGTTTTTGTTGCTATTCCTTTCGCCCCATTCACAGAGCAATTTAAAGAAAAATGAAAAAAAAAACACAAACGTATGAAAATTACAAATTTTATTTATATTTGCTGGATTGTTCATTTTTAATAATAACAACCCTTTTGTGTTGTTGGACTTATAATACGTGTATGGATGTGTTTGTATGTGCATTTTTTACTTAAAATAATAGCGATTCATGCGTTTTATTTAAGCAGACTTCCTTAGTTTTATTTTTGCAGCCTTGTTTTTTTTAAAATAAATATTTAGGTATAAAGTCTACATTAAGGCTTTAATGCTTAAGGCCAAATAGCATACAAAAATAAATATGTATATATATCTGTATGTTTGTAAAATTTGGCTGGTTATGTCTGCAATGCATTTTGTTATTGTGTTATATTTTTTGGTTTCATAAAATATGGAAGTTGTAGGCCATGAACAAAATATTTCTGTATATCTTGTATGTAAGAAAGAATATTTTAGTTTTTGTTTTTTATATTAAGAGGCATTTGTTTTTCATTTACGGCTTTTATGTACTTAAAGTTGTAACGTTTTTTGCCAGTTTAAGATGCAGGAATAACCAGCAGCACGCAAACCAGCAGAGGAAAGTTTGCGTTTGTTCTGTAGTTGTTGTTATTGTTGTGGTAATGTTTTTTTAATTATGGAATAAGGACACCTAGTCTGGCTGCAATTTTCCAAGACCACAAAGAGATAAATAAATATTTTATTTACCAAAAAGTAATTATTTTTATGGAAATAACATTCATTGTCTGTCTGGCTGGTACTAGAGAAATGTATTATGCATGAATTATGCTGCAGCCTAAAAGTATGTGAAATTAATTTAATTTTTTTTTCAGATTAAATACATACATATGTATGTATCTACAATATGTTAGGCCTACTTTTTTGGCTAGACATAATAAAATACTTTTTGTAAAATTGTTGTTAAAGTACGTATATAAAATTATAAATGTCTGGTATGAAAATACTTAAGGCCTATTTGTACGAGTATTATACTACAGTTAAGTTTACGGGCTATAAAAACAATAAAAATCAAATAGAACTCTTTATCCGGAATGTCTGACTGGCACATAAAAGTAGTTAACCCCTTCCTAAGGAAATGAAAAAGTAATAATTTCGTAAAAACACTAACGCATACAAATACGCTCCTGCTGTAAAAGAGTAGTAAATTTACACTCTTTATTTAACTCAGGCAGGAACAATCACAGAACACAGATAGTTGAAAATTACATATACATTTGCAACACTTAAATAAGATACACATGCTGTTAAAACACTTTCATATGCGAATTTGTATGAATGTATGTGGTTATTGTCACCATAACCGTACAAACTACAACATGCATATATACATACATATGTTATTCACACATACACACAAATTTTTAAACAAGTGAAGTAAGTTAACGTGTAATGGTGGAAAAACCAGTGTCAAGGTTAACGACCAATGAATTTATTTTGCTTGAATAAATTTTACGATAATGAGGAAATTGTCGTTGTAAGTATTACTACTACATATAAACTCACATTTGCACACACACACACACACACAGACACACACCCATATCCATATATATTAACAATAAAAGTAAAATGCCATCGTCATGTACTTAAGCGAAAGGCCAGTCACCATACAACAACAACAACAATAAAAAACCCGTAAAATTTGTTTTTTTTTCACTTTTAAAGGAAGTTTAAATTAATATATGGCTCTTAAAAGTAGGCTTTAAATTTTTGTCTTTTTTTCATTAAAGAAAGTTTAACAATATTTTTGCAATTAATTCTTTAGCCTTAAAGTAGGCTGAAAATAATTTGTGTTTTATTTTATGAGTACAAGTTTGTGTTTGTGTATGTGTGTGTTTGCTGCTCTGCATGTTGAGCATTGAAAAAAAATTGCTTTTTTTGCTTGTAATTGTGTTACTGGTTTTGTCTGTGTGAATTGTCTGGAACTTGTGCTGGTAATTTATGACCATCTTGACGGTTTTTAGGTTTTTGTTGGCTTATAACTTTTTCCCATAAATTGAAGGTAAAATTTGTAACAGTAAAATACACTTGTTGCTCTGCTCTAGAAAAAATATTTAAAAGAAAAACTTTACAATTTTATTTATAAATTTAAACAATAAAATCCGCTCATTGTTTCAAGTCTCGTAACTTTTAAACAAAACATTTTCAGCTATCAGTGAATTATTTTAGAGATTAGTTATTACATAATAGAGAAGATGTGATTTGTTGTAAAGAAATTTTGGAATTTCCCTAATTGGTTTTTTAAAAAGTTTTTACAAAAAGTGCATACCCTTGCCCTTTTCTTTAACTACAGCCCTGCATCAAGTTTCACATAATGTTTATACAACGACAAACAAGAAGCAGAAAAAGAAGAAGAAGATGATGATGAAAAAAATAAATATAAGAGAAAATCTTAATACTATATATTTTCTTCTTAGAATGATTCGATGATTTTTAAGCGCCTGCGTTAAAATGAAAACCAATCGCATCAAAGCACCCCATTAAATAACGTCATCTACCAACATCATCGTCATTATTATTAACATCCTCTAGGAAAAAATATTATACAATAACCATGCACACACACACTAACATACATATATAATTTTTTCTCTAGAATTTTGTTAGATTTTATATACATACATATTTTTTTTTTTGTTTTGCTTAACTACCAACAGCTGTGAATTTAAAATAATTTAAGAAATGTTTTGAAATAAAATTTAAGGAAATGCTGAAGAAATTTACTTCAATTACAACAACTACTTTTTAAAACTTTCTGGTAAAATTAAAGCATACCTTAATATGGTGTTAATTGTTTAAAGTAGACTATTTTAATTATTAATAACTATTATACGTAAAAATTACATGGATTGCTTAGCACAGAGGCCTTGAGGGAAATGATTCCTAATAGTTTCGGAATAATCCATTACTCTGCTACCAACTTAGATTTAGACGCTAAAGTGAGGAGTAAAAACATAGACAGCAGCTGCAATGAGCAAATTATGATATCACCTGGCAATTTTGAACTCACTTGAGCCAGGGTTTCTTTATTCATCTTCGAACATTATCATGCGTAAGCACTTAGAGCGGTTTGGAATTATTTATATATATTAGTTTAGTATTTTTAATCTGAAATAGTTAGTTTGTATTAAATAGAACAAAAATAAGCAAATTAACTATCATATGCATAATTAGTAACGAACAAACGACAAGAATGTTATAAATTTAGAGATAGTAAAATTGAGAATTCATTACAAAAAATTGTAATATGATGAATCAAACCAATTCACATATTCCATTAGCTATAAAATCTGAGTATGTAAAGCATTAATATACATCAGTTGACACCACGCACAGTGAATCAAACATAAAAGAATGCTGATAATGAAGGTGTAGTGACCTTGGCAAACAACTAGTTGTTCCGTTCCACCAAGTGTTTGTCAGAATTTTTGCAATTAACTTTGGTGTTATTTATTCACAGTAAATGATTAAACAGAATACCGGCTTCAACACATTTTCCATACAAATTGACACAAAAAAACGGCCGCAGAAACCAGTCGTGAGATAGAATCTATTTTATTTTGAGAGCGTTTTTTCTTATGCTCTCACATATAAATACTTATTCTCAAAAAAATGTTACCATACTTTCAATAAATTTCATACATTTTGTAAACAAAACTGCAAAGAAAAATAAGCACAAAAGAAAATAAAACAAAAATTAGAGAGCATTTGAAGTTACTGCCGTCGATGTTATTATGGGCTTGATTAATTTGTCAGCGATTTTCCTGAAGTTGCAGACTTTATTTTGTTTCTACATTAATAGTAATAGCACTCACATGTAATTTGGCTCAAAAAACGACAACGAACTTTAGTCTAATCAAATCAGAAATATAGATATTATATCCCAGCAAAAAATTAACCATTACCATCACAACTACTTGCCATATAATGACTTACTTTTATGATTACCAAATTTCGTTACTCGCTCACAAATCTCATTATATAAATTTAAAAAAATGCTGTACAAGTTGATAAATGAGGAGAATTTTAGATTTAATAGACTGCGTTAACATGTTGACAAATAAAAGAAGTAAAAATATCTCCAGAATCGATTATTTTAGTCTCACGCCTTGTTAAAATCATTAAGTTGGGTAATCTAGTAGGGAAATGTTTCCACCAAAAATGTCTAATTACAAACTCAATTACCTTTCTTGAAATTTTTTGCTGGGATATTATTGAGGTTTGCGTTGGCTGAAGCAGTTAGCACATTGATCTTCGGTTTGAAGGTCCTGGGTTCTAGCCTGGACTCTAACAGTCATTCAATAACAACACCTTTGTATCAGTTGCTGTAGGAAAGTTCAAGTGATGAAGGCATAGATACTCGTCACTGAACTACCCCGGCTTCAGCGGATCGGCGAAGTGAAATAACCAAGAAAATGGCTACTTAGCCCAGCTTTAAAAATTTAGTACGCTTCATTGACACCAGAGGCGCTGTAAGACTGCTAACACTTTTATTGTTGTTGTTGTCATTGTTTTATGCATTTTTATTAGAGTGTGCAAATGCCATGATTTGCTATGCATAAGTGACGATTTAGTCATGCTTGATCGTGGTTGTAGTTATTTATATATAATAATGATTTAAAAAAAAAACTTGTGTGACTTTATTGAACTTTCTTAGGCTTATTAAATAATCTATTTTTGTATAATTCTTATTCAAATTCAGTCAATGGCAGGCAATTATTCATTGGGAGCGTGAGTGAATAAAGATATCATGAATTTGTGCTTGTTTTATTGGTTAAGCACCGTTTATATGCAATTTGTTTCAACTTCGGTATTTCCTATAAAAAAAATCGTTTTTATTAATTAATTAATAATGGTGGGTACTTGACTAGCTCATCCTACACCGCCAAGATTTTATTGAAACATGTTGCTTGTTCTAAAAGCTGTCCACATCAAATTCAGTGAACCTTTCTATTATAGTTGTGAATATATGAACTAATCCGCGAAAATTGGGCTTGGCCCCACTGTGCGATGGTTGGTAGGGATTCCACTTAAGCATAGTCTACTTGGTATTACAATAGACCAAGAGGTCCAAGTGTGGCCGATACTCTAACTATCATAATTATCTAATATAATTTAATAAAAATTAAAGCCGAAATATCGTCGGCTTAGAGTATAAACCTGCTAAGTCACTAAAGGAGAGACAAAAGACTGTTAATGGTTTCTATACAAAGCTTAAGAAATTAGCCTAATACATAAAGTTGCTTTGACATAGAAACCCATCAAAAAATTACACATTACCATTATAAGTACTTGCCATATAATGACTTACTTTTCTGATTGCCAATTTTTATTACTCGCTTAGAAATTACATTACCTAAAATTACAAAAAATGACGCGCAAGCTGCTAAATGAAGAGAATGATTTTTTTTAGACGAAATAGATTACGTGAAATGTTGACAAATAAAAAAAAATGTAAGTACTTCTCAAGAATGGATTATTTTAGTCTCACGCCTTGTTAAAATCATTAAGTTGGTAATCCAGTAGGGAAGTGCTTCCACCAAAAATTCTTAGTTCAAAACTCGATTACCTTTTTTGAAATTTTTTGCTGGGAAGCTTCAAATTAAAATAAATATTTTATCAAGTCGATGAGGCGACTCTTGCTTTTTAGAGCGGCATTAGAACGTCATATGTTATAATAAGTGGATTTAGCAGATTTACACTCTCAGCCGACATTATTATATTAAACTCTCTTCACTTCTCAGTAGAAAATCTGACACATTTTAACTCAGTTATTCCACGTAAGCTCACTGGACTTATTTCAATATCATAGCAGGGAGATGATGCCTCCTGGAAAAGTTTCATGTATTGAGTAAAATGTATGATAACTTTTTAAATAAAAAAAAATAAAATATAAATATAGTTTTTGCAGCAGGGCGTGGCATATCAGTCCAGGCTAAAAATTAACTGTGTTCCAAATTTTATAACAAACTTTCACGCTCTTAAATCATTTGCCTTGACTATTACTAGAGTAAATTTGAAATTGAACATTACCTAATTGGAAACTTTAAACTTTCATACACAGGAAAAAATGCCTCTCAACAACATAATTAATTCAAAATAAAACCAAAAATTGATTAAAAGTTTCACTGAGACCATTAAACTATTTAACTAATTAAATTTTCAAATAAAAGTCTGATTAATTCAATTAAATTTTTAATTATATATTTGTATTTCGTTCAATTGAAGTTATTCATTGGACAGACATTTTTTTCTGTTGTAAAGCCTAGAACGGAGTTTATACGGAATTTCAGGTTCTCATACAAAATGTATGTAAAAAAAATCACGAAAATTCAGATTGTGAAATTTCAAAAAGAAATTTTCATTTGCTAGTACGGATTTTCAAAAGGAAAATATACGTAATTTTTGAAATTATTATTATTGCCTATCTTAGGGAGCTATAAATATAAATGGAGACTTTTTTCAGTCAACTGAAACAAAAATTAATGCTCAAACAATTGTTTGGTCATGGAATTTTTGACATTTCTAATTTTCATCAATTTGTGATTAATTTTTAGTATTTTTGTGTGTTGTAAATTTAAAAAATAAATGAAATTATGTGTATGCAAACATAATTCTACACAAAAGGCTACGCGATTATTTTTCCGTGTAGCAATAAATGTAAATTTACAAATGTGAAATTCCGTAAGAACTCCGTACCGGGCTTAAGACTAGATGTTGTATACACAAGCGATTTTTTCTTAATGAAATTTGTATGGCAAAAAATATTTTTTGGAGCTTTTGGACTTTCGTTATTTTTCACAAAAATGTTAATCGCTTAGAAACGATTTTTTTTTTAAATCTGTTTATTAGTTTTTCATACTAAATGTCTTTAATATTACCACTTAAATATACTTTTTTATACGTCTTTCGCATGAAATATTTGCAAATATATTGTAATACCGAATTTCATATAGATATCACTGTAAACATTTTTCAGCATTTCTCTAGTTTGTGCTCTAAAAAATGTTGTTAAAATGAAAAACTAAGCGAAATTCTTTGCTGCACATTTGCTACTAGATGGTTGCGACTCGTACATTATGGTGGAGTAAAATTATAACAACCATGTTGGTTGTAAGGAGTGTAAAAAGCAGGCAAAACAACAATAACAGCAACGTTAACAAGGAAAAACCAGAAGCTTAGTAGCAAAAATATCATGAGAGTGCAACGTAAAAATTCCAATTTACTATTTGGCTAAAGCCTGTGCTTAAAAATACTTTCATTTCCGTTTTGGTTGTTGAATGTATTTTTTTTTTTTTGGTTTTTGTTTAACAAAAAACAAAAAATTCTTTATTTTTTTAAAGAAGCGAATTTACTTTTCTTCTCTTCGAGCTTTAATTAAACCTTTAAATGAGGTAAAAGTATAAGTAATGATTTTTGTATATTTAAAGTAGAAATTAAAAACTTATGAATATATTATAATAATATAAATAATAAATAATATTTGTGATTTGAACGGGCTAAAGTTCGTATCGCAAAATAAGCAAATTAAGTAACATGTGTATAATTAGTAAAAAGAACAAAACGACAATGGTAAGACTGTTGTAAATATAGTGATGGTAAAATTGAGCTTACAATACAAAAAAGCTTTCAGCAAATTGAAATACGTTGAATCAAAACAATTCACATATTCCATTTGCAATAAAATGCTAAGTATATAAAGCAGAAATCTACATCAACTGACACCACACACAGTGGACCAAACACAAAAGAACGCTGATGATGAAGGTTCAGTGGCCTTCGAAAACGGCTGGCTGTTCCGTTCAACTATGTGTTGTTAGTCAGAATATTTACAACAGACTTTGCTGTTATTTGTTCATTAATAATTATCACATGTAATTTGGCTTAAAAAAGCGATACGAACTTTAGCCCGTTCAAATCACAAATATAGAAACAAATGGAGTTCGAATAATAATTAAAATTAACTAAAAAAAAAATAAATAATATTATTTATTATATTTTTTTTTGCAATCAGGCATGAATTTTGCGGTTTAGACATATGCTTTTGATTATTTTATAATAGACTTGTATCGAACTCTTTCAGTAGCTCGTTTTTGACACAAAGATAAGATCAAACCCATTTAAATTACATGGGTTTGATAATAGGTTTGTGTCAAAAACGAGTCTATTTTATAATTTTAAATATACGCTGACATTAAAAATCAATTGATAGATCAAAAAGATTTTATAGTTTAATTGTGATATTTTAAGCAAAAACATTGCTACAATGCTTCGAGCACTTATCAATAGAAAACTTTTTAAAGCTTTAAGCTGTCGTTTTAAGCTTTAAGCTTTTTTTTAATGTATATAAAATAAACTTTTTTTAAATAATTAAGAATTTTTCCGAAACCAAAAAAAAAAAAAAAAATTTTTCCAATACATATCGAGCTTTTGATTCAATAAAACTTGTTTTAAAGAAAACGAGTTGAAAGCTTTGAATTAACTAACAACTTATGCTAGGAACACAATTGGGACGAACGACGAATTTCGTCCACGTCGACGAATTCGTCGATAAGAATTCGTTGCGTAAATTCGTCGTGTGAAGCACAATAACGACGAATTTACTCAGCGAATGCAGCTCTTATAATCATTGTTGCCATTTTAGCATTTTCACTGCCAGATCTGGCATTTTCATTAGCTAAAAAGCATTCAACTTTCAAAAAATTCTGCTAAATGCTTTCTGGCAGAATTTGTTGACAATAAAAAATTTAAATTTATTAAAAATATTCCTCTATATATAGGATTTTTCTCATGAATGTATATGCATTGCAGGGTAAAGGTTCCCTGATAATCTGTACTAGCAACTGTTAAACGCGCATAGCATCCAGAGAACCCCTCAATAATCGATTTTAATGTATTTTAAATAAAACAAAATATTTTACTGAATAAGTAAAATAATATTTTGAGATTAACTATTAGTGTTTTAAAAAAATTTTAAATGTAATTGTAACATATCTAAAAATTACCAATTATTAACTATTTTATGTTTGTATATGCTATACGTGTAAATACTAATAAGTTTGTAAATATAAACATGAAATTCAAAGCTATTTCAATAATTTTCTTCATTTATATCTGTCATTATAGTTTTGTTCTGTAGAGCATTTTAGCAGAATTTTTTGACCGATTCAGCATTCTTTCATCATCATTTTCTGGCAATACTGCTTATAATTGATAAAGTTGGTTATTGTCAGTGTGACCATATTAGCTAATTTTGGGCTAAATTTAGCTTATTTCTTCTGGATTTAGCTTTAAAATTTTTATTAAGCTCTTAGCTTCTTTTTTTAGCTTTTTGAAAACGCATTTAGATTTTTTATCCCTTTTTAATCCAAATTGCATATTCTCTAAAAATATATTAAAGACATATGTGATTTAGCTTAATTTTATTTTAAAATCTGGTCACACTGTTTATTGTGTATGTAAAGAGAGTGAGAGCAAATGGTTTTTTCGTCGTTCGTCGGCGAAATAAATCTATCTCAGAGTTCGTCACGCACGACGAATTTGGCTCTACGGCGGTGTTGTGTTCATTTTCATATGAAAAAATGTGTTTTATTTTTTATGACGAAAGTTCGCACCGAAAAATTCGTCGTTCGTCCCAGTTGTGTTCCTAGCATTAGTAAAAAAAGTATTCTTCTCTCCAGAGTTGAGTATACAAGTTATTTGTATGAAGAACGATATAACGATTAATTCTGTATTATTCACTCAAAAATCACGTTGTTTGATTTATGGCTCTATAGCAGCCAAGGCTCAACATGTTAATGAAGATTAAGTCGATAGTTGTGCCATGAGCTTTCTTAATTTAATATTAAAAATAATTTATAAATTTTGGCAATATATTTCATCTTATATTTACAAAAAATCTATGTGCGTTTTTTGAATCACAAAGATGAATTGTGTCTGCGTTGCAAAAAGTTAACTACCTAACTAATTATTAAGCTTACTAAAGCTTAAAGTCAGTGTATGCTTTAACATATTGTGCAAAAAATTAATTTTAAATGTAAGACTCCTTTAATATATTTCTTGAAATTTTACAAGGCTTTGAAAGCTTTTAAGGCTTAAAATTTTTGTTTGTCAAAAGCTTTCTTATACTTAAAGCTCTAATGCAGCTACGTTGAAACATACATACTCTGATTTATGCATTTGAGGGAAACAGCTTTGAAAGCTCTTCAAATTCGTTCTTGTTTCTTTGCAAAGTAAGCACGTCATTGTTTTCCTCGAGATCAAATTGCCTGTAGTGCTCTCGTCGCTGTGAAAGCACAAAGCTCTTATGTAAAAGCTTGCATTTTATATATACAAGCTGATATCATGGGTTAAACAATATTTCACATATTTGCTTAAATTCTCTTACTTCTATTCAACTACTCTTTGCAAAAGCAATTAATTTTTTATTCTTTCATAACAATAACGAAAAAAAATATAACATTAAAAGCTTATATGGGAGATGGCAGTGGAAAATAAAGAAATTGTATAAAAAGATATTATATAAAAAATGTAATAAAGCAAATGGTATTATTAGCTATTTTATATGTTACTTTTTTTTCCTTTTTTTTTTTTGTAGGAAACATACAAGCAAAGAAGGGTTGCTAAGCAATTTTTAAATTTAATTTCTCTGGTGTTCAACAAAATTTTTTTTTATATTACTTTACTTAATATTTTTTTCCTTGTAACGTTTCAGCTTTTGCAATTTCATTTTGCACAACAACAACGACAACAACAGCAGCAGCAGTACTGTGTAACATAGAATTCCTTAAAATCCTTAGCTGTCACAATATATTTTTTGTGCCTGACTTAATTTTCTTGCTTGCATTTCTCTCCATCAAAATAAGAAAAAAAAAAGTTTTTTTTATATAACTTTTTTTTTCTTCATTCCTTTGGAGTTTGCTACATACAAATAAATATGCTTTACAGTTTTGTTGCTGTTATTTGAAGCATTCATTCGTGCAACACTTATACTTGGATGGATACATACAGAAAAGTTGTGTGAATTTTTACAAAAGCATGTTGGTTACGTGTGTGTGTGTGTGTGTGTGCCATGCCACTTCTAAGCCACACACCATTTTCATCTAACAAACAACCAGT
Organism: Tachina grossa; assembly: GCA_949987645.1. NCBI lineage: Eukaryota > Metazoa > Arthropoda > Insecta > Diptera > Tachinidae > Tachina > Tachina grossa. The sequence continues at coordinate 197,866,660 of OX465274.1, read as the reverse complement.
CAAAGTCTTGGATGAGGGTAACATTTCTCCACACACACACCAACAAGAAAGAAACTTTTCATTGCTCACACATTTATAATTTAAAAAATAAAGGAATAAAATTTACCAAAAATTTTTTATTATAAGAAGAGAATAATGTTGCTGGGTTTCTATACCCTCTTGTTAAAAGGAAAACTTTCCTAATAGTAAATATGAATGCATTGAAAAGCAGAAATTGTTGTTGCAAAAACTAATATGGCAACCATGATCGCAATGGCAACCAAATACAGTGAACTCTTGATAGTTAGAAATTCAGTAATTCCTATATTTAGATAATTTGATAAGTACCCAGCAAAAAATTTCAAAAAGGTAATCGAGTTTGGAACTAAGCATTTTTGGTGGAAGCACTTCCCTACTGGATTACCAACTTAATGATTTAAACAAGGCGTGAGACTAAAATAATCGATTCTTGAGAAGTACTTACATTTTTTTTATTTGTCAACATTTCACGTAATCTATTTCGTCTCAAAAAATCATTCTCTTCATTTAGCAACTTGCACGTCATTTTTTGTAATTTTACGTAATGTGATTTGTAAGCGAGTAATGAAAATTGGCAATCAGAAAAGTAAGTCATTATATGGCAAGTAGTTCAATTGGTAATGTGTAATTTTTTGCTGGGTATTTAATAAATTGAAAACAAAGCCATGACTTTTGGTCCTCTCGGTAGTTTGAAGTATTTGAGTGCGTCTGCGCACTATAATTTGAATAACTGAAATTTAGTTAATGGTTTGTGTTGTATAAAATAAAATAAAATAAAATAAAAGCAGTATATAGGAATTTGATGCTGCTCGAGGTAGTTAGATAATTATAAGTTTTCTAACCCTAAAATATGTTTTTAATGACCCTTGCAATACCCTTAGAATTCAAAACGTAGACAAGAGATAATTTCTTAACAATTATCAGCACAATCGGAAATCGATGAAGAAGATCGGATCTAGATAAACAATCAGAAATTTAAATCGAACTTTTTTTAATTTTATATTTTTTTTCTAGTTTTCTGAATTTTTGATTATCGAGAGTCTACTGTATGTTTTTACTGTTTCAAGAATAATAAACAAATGTTAATGAAAACCTTAAATTATTATAAGCAGGGAAACCAGAAATATACTCAACAAAAAGTGTTATATGCTCATTCAATATATAATTAAAAAAAAACTTCAAAATATGCACTAAATACTCAAAAATATGCTCTTAAAAACAAAATAATTTTTTTTATTTGGAAATGAAAACAATTTTTTTAATCAACAATACAATAACATTTGCATATAAAAGAAGACAAAAATAAAAAAAAAATCACGAAATCCCACTTTCGACACAATGTACCGATTTTCGTCAGCTCACTGAAATAAAGTCATAAGTAACAAACCAAAATGGCTTTACTTCTCAACTAGTGGAAAAATAAAGACGTGCTGGCACTGCACTGCAGTGATAACCAATAGACTTATTCCAGAATTAATTGAGAAATAAAGCCGTTTTTTTGTTCCTTATGACTTGATTGCAGTGAGCCGACGAAAATCGGCACATTGCGACGATAGTGGGATCTCGGCTTCAGAACTATATTTTGGACAAATAAGACAAGCTTTTTATATATTTTTATATATAATTGTTATTGAAATAAACAACAAAATATTGACTTACAACCGAGTACACACTATTTTTTTTTTCTTTAAAAAGGACAGTAACACTCAGGCAATTAATGCTTACTACTATTATTACTAGGTGTTACCTTCTTTAGGAAAGGGATAGTGATAGAAGGCAGGCGGTGAAGAAAGAGATAGAAGAAAGCTTCATTATTTTTACACTGCTTTTTTTGCACGTTTTTTTTTAATAATGCAGTGTTGCAGCGCCTTCTGTTGTCAAATGAGGCGTGTTAAATTTTGAAGCTGTGTTTAGTAGCCATTGGTTATTTTACTTCGCCGATGATTCTGCTACACAACGAAGGAGGGTGCTCTGATGTTACATTAGGATTAGCACCTGCTGAAGTCGGTATAGTTCAGTGACTACGCCTTCATCACATGAACTTTCCTACAACAACTGATACAAAGGGACACTAATGCACATCAGAAAAATGCGTGCTGTTGTCATTTTAATGACTGTCGGATACAGGGATTGAACCCAGGATCTTCGATTTTGTAGTCAACGTGCTAACTACTTCAGCCAACGCCACCCCCTTAGTTAGTTTCTTAGTTTCTCCCAGAGGAAAGGTAGTTCACATCCCCATATTGTGAAGCTATTAAGATTAATGATCTAAGATTTACTCTACTACAGTATGGCATTTTATGACATCGTAATAATATGTACTAGGTGCAACGTTTGTCATTGTCATTGAACTTTTTTCGTTGTATAGCATTAGTCCAATTCACAATCTTGTGCAAATCGTCTTGCATCGTAGCATGTGCAAAATAGTATAGTATATTGATACTCACCACTTAATAGTTCTTATTGGTGAGTATCAATATACTATACCATTTTGCACATGCAACGACGCCAGACCATTTACACATGATGGTGAGTTAGGCTTATGTGAAGGGCCTTGCGAACGTTTGCATTAGGTTTGCGAATTAAAAATCTTAGGCTGACTTCTAAATGAAATTTTCTTTATACACTGAAAACATTTTTTTAACATCTACTGTTGTAATGGGGGGGGGCGTCTGTCACGAATGCCAAAACAAAATTTTGATTGAATATTTTTATGGAATCGTCAAAACTTTGGGTAATTGCGGAGTGATAGATTTTATTCAAAGCAATTGGTCTATTAATTTAAATAACCATTGCAATTGTGTTTATTAAAAACTTTTACTTTGTCAAAATGTAGAACATCTACAATAATATTACATGCATAGAACGCTGGATATGAGATTTGGATGGCGAAAATAAGTAATCAAATTTTTGGACAAAGGCTTCTAAGCATATTAAAATCAACAAAAAATCTACATATTATCAAAATGTGCCCTAAAGGCCTGAAATATGCTCCGGAAAATTGAAAAAAAATCTTAAAAATATGCGTGTAAGACTGACGTATGCAAAAATATGCCAGAAAGAGTAAAAAGTGCAAAAATATGCTGAAATATGCATAAATATGCACCAAAAAATCAATGCCAAAATTCATAAACAGTTCTAAAATGGATAAATATTTTTATCTCCGCGCTAATACGTCCCACAAGAAAAACATCAATTTGCATATTTTCGGCTTCTCTTGGTTAAAATTATTATTTAATAAAAATGTTTCAGAATTTAAAAGACATTTTTTTTTCATTTATTTCACTCGTAACTTATTTAATATGCTTCACAAATATTTTTAATCATTAGATATTATAATTAAATGTAAAACCTTTTAATACCAAAGCTTTAAATACCTAAAACAAAAACCATTTGTTGTGAATTTAAACAGGCAACACGAACATTTTAAATTTCTCTCCTAAAAGTATGCAGCATTTTTTAATTATTCTCAAAACCCACAAGTCTCTAGAAACTGATTTCGATATTTTAAAGCATTTTAATGAAAAATTTTTATATGCTTTCATTTGCATATTTTCATAGGTATCAAAGCTTATTATTATGTATTATTGTATCGATTTAAATGATTGAACTTGGCGAGTTTGTCAAATAAGACTTTTTTTACGCTAGCACTACTAACCTAATAAAATAAACAACAATTTTGCTCAACTTTTATTAACTGCGAATGACATGTGTAAAAATTGTTGTTAGAGGGAGACATAAAACAAAAAAAAGCATGCTTAGCTGTCAAAAAGCTGTCAAAAAAAGAAATATGCATAGAGAATGACCTCTAAAATAAAATACGGGCTGTTGTTTATTATTAGATTGCTACGCTGTCGCTGCTGCTGCTGCTGCTGCTGCTATGCCACAAAACAATTTGTCTGCTTGGATTTTATATATATTTTGTACTTTTGTTGTTCGCATTTCAAGCGTAAAAGAAATGAAGTTCGTGTGTCTGAATTATTTTTTTTTTCAACTACAAACTGCAAACTACTGTATGAAGTGTATTTGACATAATGTGGCACTTTCATATTGTATTTTTTGTTTTGTTTTATTAAAATAAATTGAAAGTTGGAAAAAGGCCTTTAAATAAAAAATTTACATTTTATTATAAACGAGACTTGCAAAATAGCAGACTGACGCCTAATTGTTGATGATGATCAACATCATCATCATTATCATTGTCGCAGCTCCGTCGTCATTTTTAGTGATAATAATGATGACAATGATTGTTTGATTGTAGTATGCTAAAAACTGTTAAGTTAGTTTATTAAGTGTCATTATTGACACATAGTGACAATTAGAATGACAGCATAAGTCTACAAACGTATTGAGAATATAATTTATAATTTAAAAAGTTAACAAACAATTGCCTTTTTCCACACGTTGTCTTTGTTTTCGTTTTGTTTTTTTTTTTATTTTTTATTTTTTTGTGAATTAAAATGAAAAATGACAAATAAGAAATGAAAGGTTGAATGACCTCTGCAGCAATTGAGTGTAATGAATTGTGGAGAAAGCTTTAAATTAAATGATTTTAACGAACGTAATTTTGTTCGTAATTGAATTGAAAATGTTTAAAGAAGTTTTTCTTTCTCTGTTATCTTTTCTTTAAAAAAAAGCTGACAGACTTTTCGAAAAGAAAGTACAATTACTGTAAAAATGTAATGGTATGAGATTTGAGGAAATTTTGAGATTCTATGTTGGCTAGATAATAATAAAAAAATGACTCGTGCAAAGAGAAATAAATAATAATTAATAAGAAATAGCTGGGCAAAAATCGTGGAGGTCTATTTAGTAATTCGAAACGAATTTCAAGGCTTTCGAATTTGTAGGTTAATGATATGCAAATTCGGAAGCACTTTCTTCCGTTTCGAGTAAGGCTCTCTTTTCTCTCTTTTAAATATCAAATTTTTTAAAATATATTAAAACAAAATTAATAAGCATCAGTTAAGTCGAAGTAATTAAAATATAATATTATAAACAAATAATAATAAACAAAATAATAATGACAAATAATAAATTTTCTTTAAAGTTCAATCAATGTTTTATTTTTCATTTAGCCTTGTAAATACTTTTATTGTTATCCAATGGATTCCTAATTGTATAGTCCCTATTTACACTATGCAAGTCTTATTGCTAAGCTGATTAGTTTATTAGGAGAGAGAGACGGGGGGAAAAGAAACGTTGCTTTTCCCCTCGTCTCTCTCTCCCTGAAACTAATCAGCTTAGCAATAAGACTTGCACAGTGTGATTTGGGACATAAGGATGTAGAAAAATAAAATGACTTCACCTTAATATAAATTATTTGCTGGGGTTTTTTTTTATCAGTTTCAAAGCCTACTAAGCTTATTTTTTCTTTTGTAATGAATTCTCATATAGTTTTTGAAAGTCTATGCATAAAGTAAGAGGTTTGTGACTGTTTAAAATTTGTGGTTAAAGTCTACTTATGATTTGGTTGAAGCGCCAATGAAATACGTATATAGACATGCTAAACTACCAGCAAATAAATTTCAATTATTTTATGTACACTTCTGACAATATGTCAAATAATTAATTTTTATTTTTTATTATTTCTTATTAAATAAATAATACATTTAATTTGAAATATTGCAAAGTAAAGGCTGTGTTTTATAGAGGTGTAGAACTTTGGAATGAAATAAAAGCAGAATTTTTTAAATTGGCATGAAATTTACTTCATTCTGCTTGGCTCGGACGTAGTCTTTTCTTCGATGGCTTTTCAATATTTGGGGCCGTATATTGGCAATAATGCGGCGAATGTTGTCCTCCAAGAAAATAGTGTAGCGATGCTAAGTCGCATGATCTTGATTGCCAATTCACCCCAAAGGTGAAACTATGCGCTTACCAAACGTTTCCTGCAATAGATCAATTGTGGCACGAGTTGTGTGAAATATTTCGCCGTCTTGTTGAAATGACTGCTCCTGCACATGATGATTGCTCAATTGATGAACGAAGAAGTCACTAATAATGGCTCTATAACGCCGTATAGAGCGATTCTTCTTCTGTAAGCACTGTACGACGAATCTGTGCATGCGTATTATCATGTAGAGTAAGCGTGTTGCGAAAACTTTTCATAGTTAATCGAATTCATTGCTCTTTCTGATGGACGATTATGTTGAGCGTAAAATGCGCGATACGTATTTCGAGCAGTATCATGATTTTCAAAATAAATTTGCGTCAGTCTATTATAAGCAACGAATCATTAAGCTACAACCTCTTGAAAAATCGTGCAAAATACTAGAGATTTTGACTAAAGGTAGTTTGGAATATGGAAATTACAAAAGCGCCATTAACTCAAAATTAACTTATCTTAACTTAAGCACTTTTTCCACACTGTTTGCCACAGAAATCAATGCTTCCAAAAATAGTTTTTATGGAAATAAAAAGGTTTGCTTTAAGTTGGAACAATTTTCCCTTATGCCACGTCAAGTGTGATTTGTTAAAATACCATAGATGCAATTAAACGTGCACAACCATACAAAACAGCTGTTTGAACGAAACTTATGGGCAACACTGTATTATGATTGTTTGGCAGCACTAATAGGTAAAGCAAATATTTGTATCGTTTAATCATGTTTTTTGTTGCTTTGCAGTGTTACCATATGTGAAAATTTATCTTATTTTTGAAGTTTTTAGACATGTTAAAACGACAAAAAAGATTTCTTGTCTAAAAATAAGATTTTTAAAAATTTTACTTTTGGTACTTTTAATATATTATTCAGGGATTCTTTGACTAAACTACTTAAAAATTTTTGATTTGCTTCATAATGATCTTGCACATGTTCTATACAGTAAATATTTTGTGTTTACTTATAATAGTTCACAAGAAACAAAATAAATTTTAACTCATTTTCATTCAATAAAATAACAAAAAAGATTTTTGGTACCAAAAACTGATTTTTTTGCTAGACTTGAAGATTTTTAAAAAATTCATATGGCAACACTGTTGCTGCGTCTTGTCTCTCGCTCTCTTTCTCTCTTTCAGCCATGCTGTATTTATCTCTACCCTTTCCTCTAACCGGCATTTTTTCATTTCTGTCTGTCTTGTTTTCTTTTTGTCTTTATCGCTTGTTTTTCTGAGTTTATTTCTCTCACTGTTGTTTTTCTTGATCTCTTCGTGTGTGAAATTTATTATTTGTGCATGGGCGTGGCTTTGCCTACTTTTATGGTATTGTTAAATTCTAGTAATATTTTAATATGTTTTATAGCAACAGGGACAATAAAAAATGAATTAAATTTGAAAAAAAAAAATCATGAAATTGTTTGAAACACCGGACTGAATTCATTGCAACATGCTTTAATATAATAGGCATAATTACTCTATGACAATCTACTTTTTCCGACTTTTCGAAAAGCTTACTTGTCGTTTCAGTAGATTTGGCTTAAAAACCATTTCTTCTTAAAAACTTTATATTAAAAAAAAAAAAAAAAAAAAAAAAAAAAAAAAAAAAAAAAAAAACTTAAAGTTAAAACCATTTTAATTAAGCGCTTTAAACTTTAAAACATGCATAAAGTCATGGCACAGTTACAGACTTGAAGAAAATCCCATTCAGTTTATTTTAAATTTACTATTATTATCATGTAAATAATACAGCGGTAGCAGCAATTTTGTACATTAAAAGTAACAAAAACAAAAGCAAAAAGAAATATTCAATGCTGGCGACCTTGAAAATCTGCTGGTGAAATTTATAACAAATTAAAAGCCATAATTTTTCATCTTGACTTAAAAGCATACTGTGTGAATGTGTGTGTAAATGTAGAGCTACATATGTTTGTGTTTATATATATATATATGTGTGTGTGTGTGTGTGGCAGTAGTTGGTAGCACAAGCGAAGAGTTCAAAGCTCCCACATTAATATATCACTTTTATTTTTTTTTTCAAATTACAGTTGCTGTTGTTGTTGTTTTAAAAGGGAAATCCCCGTAAATACTACTATGATTTTACTACAAGACATTATGGGTTGTTTGCTGTTTTGTTGGTGTTGGCTTTTCAGTTTATTGTCTGTATTACAGGCCATCTCGTTCTAGCCTGTTTTAAATTTTTGGCCCATAAATTGTATGAATGAATATTTGTTATTGTTGTCTGCATACACACCAGCCACACACATATACACAAACAAATGTAAGTAAAACAGCTCACGAAAATATAATAAATTTTAGGCAAAAAGGAAAAAAAACAATAATAATAAAACAATAATTCAACTTGGCGGCAGCAAAAGTGGAGAAGAAAAAAAATTAAAAACGAAATTTTGTATTGCATATCTTCACTGTTAACCAATGAAGCCACGCAGCACTGAATTAATGACAGACAAAACATTAACAGTGCAAAAGCCATTGAACCATTAACATTCTTGTTTTTTTTTTAAATCAAGAAAAAATAAATATAATAAAAATGCAACAAAGGAATTTAAGAAAATTTCTGCTTAAACTCGCTACGAAATCGAAAATATGAAAATGTATTAAGCTTTTGTTTTTATGTTTTCATTTCAAATCATAATTGTAAAGAACAATTGTTGCTGTGAGTCAATGTTGCTGGCTTATTTTTTGTGTGTATGTGTGTGTGTGTGTGTGTGTTTGTGTTTTTTTTTCTTCCACAAACTTGATGGTGGTGCCCATTAATTTTATTATTTGCCGACTTGTTTGACAGTTCTGACAGACAATTATTTAAAACTTGTGTTTTTGTTCTAAGTTGTTATTGTGTGTCGAGTTATTAGTACACGCTCGCTAGAGTGGCAAATGCAGTCAGTGGTGGCAGTAGAAGTAGTGCTTTAGTAGTTGTAGTCTAAAACATAAATATAAACTTCACTTTTTTTTAGAGGTCACCGTGCTGCATAAAAAAGCACACTAAAAAAAATTATCATCATCGTCATTATTATCGTCATCACATGGAGGAGCTTTACCAGAAATGATAGTAACAAATAAATTTTAACACCATTTATTATTGTTAGTTTTTTTTTTTTGGTCGGTTCACTTGCACTTTTTGTGTTTGTGTCAGTTGTTGTTGTTGTTGTTTTTCTTCTTTTGTTGGCTGTGGCTGGTTGGGGAGGAGCTATTTTTATGTTTGTTTTAAATGAATGGCTTTTAATATGGGTTAGTGGAGAATTGCATATTGAAGTTCAGTTTAAAAAATTCACATGTCTAGTTAAACAAAGAAGCGAATAATGACTTTTTCTTTAGAAAAAATTTTGATAAATTAATATAGGAAACATAAAGACAATGTCATTCAGGCTTAAATTGAATCAAAAACACTAAAGTCTATTTTGAGAGCTGCGTATTAAATAAAAATATGGTGCATACTTTAAGGAAAATTAATTAATTTATATAGACATTCCTTTTTGCATCAAAATAACTTTTGTTGCATTTATGGCCACAGCTGGTGCTATCACTCACTGGGAGCTAGAAACACTAACAAATGCCAAAACACATAAGCCTGTTAATTATAAAAAAATAATGTTTCTTATTTTATAGACAATTTTTATTGTTTTTGGTATTTATTTATGTTTTTTTTTTGTTTTTGTTTTCCATGTCTAAAAATTATGAAAAATGAAGTGTAAAAACTGTTAGTGTTGATCATAAAATTCATTTTTATAGTTATTAAAAATGTAGCAACAACTCGCAAATTTTTGCATATTATATTTTTTTTGTAATAAATACTTTTTTTTTCATACTCTTAACTCCGCTGCTCTACAGCAGAAGAAGACGAGAAGTGAAGCTCGTAAAAACATGAAACAACTCTGTAAAAGATTTAATAGTCATAGGAGTCATAAAAAAATGTGGAGTTTTTTTATTTTTCGTTCTTAACTCTTTGGCTTTGAATACTTATTTTATTGATAGTTGGTTACGTTTCGTTGTAGTCTCTTTTTATAGGCAGAACTAATTTTTAGAGTAAATGTTTTATAACTTGCTTTTATTGAGATTGTAGATTTGTTAAAGAAATTAGTGGCGGCAAGAATGGTAGCAGGCCGCACTGTTGTTAATGTTGTTGTTGCTTTGACTTTATGTAAAGTAGCGGTAGCCTGATGAAGTATAAAGTGTAGCGAAAAGGGGGAAGTGCAGGAAGCACAAAAAAAAAACAAAAAAGGTTTACTTAACTTATTTAGGAGATTTTGCCAAGACCTTTTATTGTGTAGTTTAAAATGTATAAATGCCAGCATTGAGGTGGATATTTATGTGCTTAATGCACATTTTTGGACATCGACTTATGGAAAGCAGGTCAATATTATTCGTGGCCTGACTCATAGGTAAATGTTTACTGTGATAATGTCTGTATGAACAGACGTACAGACGTATTGGAACGCAAGCAGACACTCTGAAGGATAAACTGCGTACTCACGTTAAAAAGGTTATGTTTTCTGTTTTTGAGTACAAATCAATGGCAAAACAATATTTCATAGCAATGGGAGCTTGCCGCCTCCAACGCAAGTACATCAAAGTACTTTGACGTTGGGATGCTCCATTCTATATTTTTCTGAAATATCGGTGGTTCCGAAGAATTATTACCAAGCTGCACTATTATTATCGATACAGAATATATTTTTGGAGGTTTTAGAAAAATCCTCACGATTGTTTTTGAGTTTAAGCAAGGCGGTGTATTTTTATATATACTATACACAGATTAACTTTTGCTTGCTCTTGCTTGTCAAAAACGAATTATTTAAAATTATATAATGTGATTCGCATATTAAGGGAGATTTTTTTAATAATTGTGAAACTTGAATAGCCTTTTTATTTGTAACAATATTTTTGTGTTTAATTGACTTAAAATATCAAGCTTGAAGTAATTGAAAGCTCTTAGTGTTAAAAGTTGCTATTACCCAGATTCATCAAAGAATATAAAAAATAAATGTTGGCGTTCACTTGAAAAAAAGAGAGCTATTAACTTATTTTATTTTTTGTTTCATATATGGGAAAAATTCCAACAGCTCTCAAGAAGCGCAATAAGCATTTTTTTGTATAAAAATCTATTAAAGCTTTCTTTGCAAACAAATTTTTCAAAAAGCTAGAAAGTTATTTTTTTAAATCTTGTGAAGTCTTAATAGCTTTCGTTGATTTGAAAAAAGAAATTTTAGTTTTTTTTTGACATTTCTAAAAATTTTAATATACATATCGTTACCTTGATATAGAAAAGCCCTAACTCATTTTTTACAAATCGAGATTTTTGTGTTTTTCGTTAATTAAATGTTCTTCTGGCGAAATATACAAGAAACTTGATTTTAAAAAATAATGATGACTTAGGGCCTATCTATATTAAGATAACGATATGTATATTTTCCCAAAGCTTTCAAGAAAACAGCAATTTAAGCTCATAGCACACTTACACCTGCACGATTTCAATTAAAATGTTTAAAAAAATCTATGCCCTTTACACCAAGTTAAGTCATTGATGGGCCTATATAACCTTATTGTGTTGGGCCCTTCCAAAATCAGAATATATAAATAAGTCAGTAATTTCAAAATCTTGAAAGCTTTTTGCTTAAAGAATTATTTTATAACAATTGGTACAAAAATTTGGAAAAGTTATATTTTTATATTTGTATATACATATTTGATATTTTTATGCAGACATCAAAAAAGTTCTTTGAAAGCTATGCCTAAAGTCTTGTTGTATATTCTAAGTTTCTGATAAAAAAAAAAAGCTTTAAATATGATATTTAAATATTAGTTGGAGTTTTAACTAAGAGTTGTTATATAAACTCAATTTATTCTTAATGCTTCCAAATCTCAGCGAAATTGTTTCATTAAAGTTTAGTTTTTTTCCCAGTAGCCCAAGAGCAGTGTTTTCTCTACGACAACTAATTTTTATTATAATTGAATAGCTCAAAGTACAAATTTTGTCTAGTTTTAAGTGCTATAAAATTAAAACTTTATGTATAAAAAAAACCAATAAAACTAACCTTAAATCATTTTGGATGAAACTCTCAACCATTAAATTCTTTCCGTAAATCAAATAGCAATTAAATTAAAACGCAGTTCCAAATAATTTTTTTTTTAAACAGAATCTGCCGATTAATTTCCCATCCATAAAAATTGACATTTTTTATAGTTCTCTTGATGATTAAATTTTAAATTATTTAAAAATTGTTTCAATTTCTGGTCTGTCTTAAGAATATCTAAAAGCACTTAATAGAAACATTTTGTAGATTATATTTATGTAGTAAGTGTCTTTTAGTTTATTTTTTTTTTTGGTTGTCAAGTGAACAAAAAGGGGAGGAGTTGATATTTTAAGATGCTGGTCACATACTGCTGGTAGATATTGCAAAATTGTGAAAACATCTTAAGAGATATAATATTTATGAGGGGTTGCTTACGTTCTTTTTTTATTATTATTTTTTGTTCGCTTTTTGCAACATTTCTTTTTTACTGTTTTACTTTGGGTATCAACAGGATATTTAAGGATAAAAGTTTTATTTGCTTTTAAGTTTCTTTGCTTTGGCTAAAAACAATTTGTTTCATAAATAATTCATAAAAAGGAATTGAATTTATTTTATTTAGTTTTTTTTTGTTCTTTTACCCATAAAATAATCAACTAGGAAAAAATTGGTAAAAGTTAAGTTCAACAAATTTCGCAGTAAGTTTTGAGTTGATAAGCAAAATTTTGTGGTAAAAAATTTGGTTTGCTATGTAAGAAATCTTTTTTCTTGATAAAGATAAAAATCAATCAATAAAAACGTCTACACTTGCAAGCGAAATTGTTCTATCACTTGACCTGCTGTCCAGCTTGCGCTCGCATAGTGATGAAAATTTGCAATATTTTTATAACTCTTTCCTTAAACATAAATTCATTAAATTATGTTTCTTTTGGGGCTACCAACAGAAAAGGGTGTTGACCAAGCACGTTCTGCAATAACTATACTTTTACAGTAGCTTTGAGTTAACAAAAGCCGTAAAAGATGCAAAAAAAAAACAAATTATAATCAAAATTAAACTTTACTACTTGATATTTCATCGAAGACACTACATCAATGAATAAATGAATGTGTCCTCCATTTAAGAAAAGAAAACACAGCCTGCTCCGCTTTTAAAACTCATTATAGGTGATCTTTTAATATATTTATAATAAGTTTCTGGCAGACATTAAGTTTAAAGCCAATTGGGCGTTGTTTATTACGGCCCTTTGAAACGTGATCGATCATTTAGCGTGCGGGAGCTGTCCATCAGTCTTCACTTCTTTTCTATTCATCTTAGAATGTGTGTATGCAACAAATAAAGAAAAGAAAAAGGAGACAAACGTCAGCACATTTAGAACACAAGGTGTACCTCAAGCCCTGGTAGAGCTTTAAACAAGAAAAAAATCGTATTTTTAATTAAAATTTAAAAGCTTATAATGAATTTTTATCAGCTGCCTTATTATTTTATTTTTTTCTGTACTCGATAAACATCCTGTAGCTGTTTTTCCTGAAGAATTATTTTGTTCTATACTTTTGATGATTTTATGTCATATTTTTCGTGATTACTGCAGACATTTTCAGTGTCTTTTTTTGCGATTTTTTTTTTTTTGGTTTATATATTGATTAATGTTTTTGTTTTTAAAAGCTTTTAATTAATTTATGTGTTGCCTGGAAATGCTACTGTTTCGCTTTATTCATGTGTATAAAGTGTAGATATAGTTGCGCAGGTTTCTGTTAATATGATTTATAGATTTCAGAAAAACTTAACTTTGCTTTAGATAGTTTTAAAAGTTAATACAAAATTTATTTTTTTAAGCCATGCATTAAGATAACAATATTAAGAAATATTAAGAAAATAAAATATTTCTTAAAACAAAAGTGTTAATAATGAGGCGATGAATTGTGACTTACCATCATATGTTAGTTCTGTAGGATTTAGTGATGATAAGAACTTACCATCTGAAAAGAGAGATTGAAATAAAAGAAAATTAGTTTGATTGTCAAAAAAATAGTAATACTAGGTTCACTTACGCCAACTTAGGTTAAGCAACTTTTAGGTTTATAAATGAGAGTGAGAGAGAGTTAATGGAGAGTTTAGCTGCCATTTTTCCTCTCTCGCCCAAGAACTAAAAGTTTGTTCAACTTAAATTGCCGTGTGTGAGCCCACTTTAAATGATAAATCCTAAATAGTTAAGAAATCAAAGATTATCGTTTTTATAGCAGTTATTAACGAAGCAGCTTAAACTCTGTTATTATTTCTCAATTTTGCGTACTTATCATATTTGAAATTGAGAAATACTATCAAGAGGAATTCTCATTCTCTGTAGCAGACATTTAGGAAGTTCACAAAAAATTATAAGTTAAATGGAAAACAGTTTCTTTTTGCGTAGTTTTAGCAATGTCTGCTTTATAAACATGATATACAGGATGTCTCAAAAAGAATGTGATGATCCTGCGGATATGTGGCTTTTAATAATCGCGTTGCAATGGATCGTTCCTCAGGGCCTCTCATTCAAAAATGGATCAAACAGTTTGAAGAAACCGGCACAATATTATAAAAAACCAAAAACGGAACTAACTAGATCATCTACACTGAGAGAAAAATGACGATCTAAATTTAAGAACAAAATTCTAGAATTTAGATTGCAGAAATCTTATTATTTCAATCTTGAAATTTGGTCAGTAAGATTGACATTCTCATTTGACATTCATTTAAGCATAAACTCCTAATTTATTGAATGAATTCTTAAAATCAAGAACATCGTCTTAAACTTTAAGAACGCATTCTTAAAATAAAGAATGTTCTTTAGTTTAAGATAATATTCTTAAATTTTTAAGAACAAAATCTTAAGTTCAATTTTAAAATTAGATCCTATGCGATCTTTAAAAAAAATTAAGATTTTATACTTGAATCAAAAATTTTCTCATTTAACAGACTATTAAGATTGAAATGATTTGATTTTGAGCGTAAGATTTTAGTGTAAGAACATTTTTTCCCTTAGTGTAGAGCGGTAGAAATTAATAAAATTATTAATCAGACTGTTCACAACTATATCAACCTTTCAACTAGGAGACGCTTTGATGCTTTAAAACCGCTACGTCTAAGGCATGTGCAAACTGTTACAAAAGAGCTTTTGTGCTTTCACACCGACGAGAGCACAACAACCAATCAAATTTAGGTGACCACAATGCTTCCTGTTACTTAACCAAGAAAGAAGAAAAAATTCAGGAGCTTTGAAAGCTGTTAACAAATGTCAGAGTGTGGAGGTGGCTGTTTTAAAGCTTTGTTTCTTTGCAAAGTAAGAGCAAGCATTGTTATCTTTTGTGTTGTTGCTGTTGTTGTTGTACTATTGCCAGTGTAAAATAGACCCCTGCACAAGAGCAGTTACAACAACTTTTAAGTCATGAGGGATCTTTCAAATGTTTTACTACAGAAAAAATCTTTTGAAACAAAAGCTAAACAACACTGTTTGCAAAAAATTTGTTTCAGTTATTGCAGGTATAGGAGTAAACAAGAAAATACTTCGTGAAGAAAGAATTTATGTGTTGCTTCTTCCTACGCATGGACGCGTAAGCAAAGATCATGCATGTACATACACACATACATGTTGAGTGCATGCTCTTTTATTTTTCAGGACAGATAAAAACGCACACACGCATTGACATTAGCATATATACATGACATAATAGCTTACCATCTACATCCTACACACACACTCAAACGTACAATATGCAAAATAACAAGCATACACGCATCAACACTACTTATCTTGATTGTTTGTTACGAAGAAGAAGTCTTCGCGACATCACTTGGAAATACTAATACACACAAACATGAATACATCCATAGTGCTTCGCTTATTAAACGACATCATTTATTATTGGTTTAGTATAATACATGCTACGACAAAACATTTAAAAAACATTTCAAGACTGTTTACGCAGCCCTCTAGTGGGAAAGCACAAAAGCTCTTTTGTTAAAGTTTGCAAATTGTGCATATGGCTTGGCAAAGATCATAATTTTTTTTATACTAGGTTAGGCCCCAGAACGGCACCTGTCTAGGAAGGCGAGAAAGAATATGAAATAAATTCTCTCTTTGTCACACTATTTGTTCATTACTAAAACACGAATTAATTTGTTCTTCTTATATAGCATACCGATATTTTTGCAGAGTCCTGCAGACATACAAATCTCATGAAAAAAGGCCTTTCATCAGCAAGAGCGGGACAGTGGCAGAGTAGGTATACGATTCGGCTTCCTCCTCTTTTACGTCACGATAACTTCTCCAGAAGTCGTGTAATGCGAGGAGGTTTAATCTCCTAGGTTTTATGCCTATGTGCCAGTGGCCTGTTACTACTGGCCTGTTAGTACTGTACTAGTGCGCAAAGAACTTCATAAATTTTAATTTTCACTTTAACAACTTGTTGGCCACATTTTCTGTTTGCTGTGATATGATTTCTTAATAAATCATTATAATTAACCAATTTTAAAGACAACTTCGACAGAGTTTCTGTTTTTTGTTTTCGTTTTTTTTTTTGTATTTTAGCAACTGTTAAACACAATTTTAGTGTCAGTAAATCTACAATAACAATTTAAATTTTTTTCTTACATAAAACAACAATTAACATTCTTAACAATAAAGTCGTGCAATAAAATTCAAAAAACTCATGCATCATTTGCTGTTGCGCTCTGTCGCACAGCCAAACATACAAGAGCTTTTTTAGTCTAAACAAAAAAAAAATCGAGCGAAATTCCACCTAAATATGCGCTTAAATCCCTACAATAAATGTCAACTCTTTTAAAGACAACTTGTCAAATAAGCACAAATCACGGACTGGCTCGGCTTTCTTACAAACACTGATTCGTCTTCATCAAAGTCAGGGCAATGATTGTCATCATTATTATCATCATGAGCCCGAACAGCGATCGACCATAATAATAATAACTTTTTGTTTTTGTAAAACATAAATAAATAAAAATACCAATTCGCACTTGCAATGAAATCACAATGAAAATTGATAGCAGGCAACACCTTCAACACACAAGCACTGACATCAACGTCCCCGTCGATGTCGCCACCACCGCCTCCACCACCTTCACCGCTCTTAAAGTATTCTTAAAACCAAAAAAAAAAAAATACAACAAAAAATTATACCATTCTAGTCACAATATATTTCTTTCAGTAAGTTTAAGTTTAAAAACCCGGCTGAAAAGATCTCATCACATCAGCTTGATTTCATTTATTTAAGTAAAACTCATCAACGCCAACCACCATGAAGAAAAATTGAAGGATATTCTTACGTTTTTCATTTCATTTGATTTCACATCATTTCCCTTACTTTGCGCATTTCATTTCAATTTTACAATTAAATTTCAAAAAACAAAACGAAACAATAAAAAAAATAAGGGAAAAAAGTAGCTCTAAAATGTGAACATTCATGAGCATTGTCGTGTACGAGTACGAGAAGGGTATGAAGACAACATTAGCAGGAGGAGGCTAAGCAAAAGTCTGGCTTTATAGTTTTTGTATTTCAACGCCCATATAAGGCTTATTTCGATTTATTTATCACCTGTCGTCCGAAATTGCAAATTTTCTTAAACAGCAGCAGCAACAACAAAAACAACAGCATTAGCAACAGCACGAGCAGGAGCAGGAGCAGAGACAGCAACAACACAACTCTCCAAGTTTTTGTTGTTGCATTTGTATTATATGAAAACAGAAAATTATATTAAATGACCATTATATATGCCTTACGCGATTTATTTTGCTTTTGTTGTGTTTTTCCTGGCTTCTACTCTACATTTTGGCTACAACTACTGCTGCTGCTGCTGCTGCTGCTGCTGCTGCTGTTCGCAAGAGATATTGTCATTTCAAGCACAAGCAATTAACAAAATGTTGCTTAAGGTTTAAGTTGTTGCTGTTTTGTTTCAGTTGGTCTTCTTGTTTTAATTTTTTTGGACTCTTTTGTAGCCGTAAGGTGCCACAATATAAATATATATTTTGTAATTGGTTTTCAACTTTTTTCTCATTCATATGCGCGATTATATGCATGTGTGTGTGTGCGTGTGTGTTTGTGTGACAAAAGAGCCGTAGGAATAGTCAAGTTACCCCAAATGAATATCAAGTAGTGGAGAATTAAAATTTTTGTTAATAAAAAAAAACTAAAAAAAATAGCGTAGGGTCTGTGTCATTGATCTTGACTGCCAGTGGAAGTATTAATCCCTTTTGACAGTTTCTGAGGGAATATAAGAAAGAGAGACAGAGATAGAAATGTTAATGAATTCTAAAGCAGGAGTCGCCACAATTTAATTACATATTTCTTTTAGAATCTCTCAGGGACATTAAAATAAAAATGCTTCATTCGTACATCGGAATTAAACACTTTTTGAAAAAATTTAACAATTCCTATAACAAAACTTTTTTAACGTAATTTTTAAAAAATGTACTTTCTGAAGAAAGGTACGTTTTAATAAAATGTATTATTTAATAAAAGATATTTTTTCAAAAATATACACTTGCTTAAGAAAAGGTACCTTTTGGGGAAAAAATTAAAAAATAAATTTCTTAAAGAATTTAATTTAAAGAAAATGTTTTTCTCGATATACAAAAAAGTTCTTTTTAAGAAAATATAATTTTTCTGGGAAATTACTTTTTAGAAGTGGTACTTTATGAAAAAAGGCACGTATTGAGAAAACGTACTATTAGAGAAAATGTATCTTTTTTTTTGAGAACTTAGTTTAAAAAAATTTTTTAAGAAAAGTACTTCATAAGAAAAGGTACTTTTGAATAAAATGTAATTCTTAAGAAAATGTATTTTTAAGAATACATAATTTTTAAGAACATGTACTTTTTGAGAAAGATACATACTTTTTAAGGAAATTTACTTTTTAAGAAAAGGTATTTTTGGAGAAAAGGTACCTTTTAAGAAAATATACTCCCTGAGAAAAGGTTTTTTCTAAGAAAAGGTACTTTTTACAATAATGTGCTTATTAAGAAAAGTTGCGTTTTAAGAAAAACTACTTTTTAATAAAAGGTACTTTCTGGGAAAAGGTAGTTTTTAAGAAAAGGTACTTTTTAAAGAAAATGTACTTTTTAAAGAAAAGGTACTTTTTAAAGAAAAGGAACTTTTTACAGAAAATGTACTTTTTAAGAAAAGGTACTTTTGAAAAAAGATACTTTTTAAGAAAAGATACTTTTTAATAAAAGGTCCTTTTTAAGAAAAGATACTTTTTATGAAACGGTACTTTTTAAGAAAAGGTACTTTTTAAGAAAAGGTACTTTTTAAGAAAGGGTACTTTTTAAGAATAGGTACTTTTGAGAAAAGTTATTTAAAAAAGTACTTTTAAGGAAAAGGTCCTTTTTTAGAAAAGATACTTCTAAAGAGAAGGTACTTTTCAAGAAAATGTACTCTTTAAGAAAACGTCCTTTTTAAGATATGGTATTTATTAATAAAAGGTACTTCTAAAGAAAAAGTTCTTTTTAGAAGAGGTACTTTTCAAGGATAGGTACTTTAGAAAAAATACTTAAAAAATTGCCACGCCCATGTGTATGTATAGTGTATATGTATATGGAGCAACTATTGCTTTTCAGCAACTCTACGTCCGTACAAAGTGAATAACCTTCATCTGCTGTTTCCACTCACCGATTCTTATGAAACTTTGCAGACACATTTACCTCCCGTAACAATTTAAAATTTATATTAAAAAGGTGGGTAGTGCTTTACTAAGCTATGGGCAAATTACAGTAATCATATAGACCAGCTTCCGCGGATAACAAATGTATGAAACTGACATACTATGCGTCCTTAAAGGATTACCTAAACTGACAACAAAGGACAATGAGGCATTAAATAAAATGAGCAGACTCAGAAGAATCATGCGCAGGAGTATAAAAAATGCACTTAATTTTTTACGCTCCGCAAATTCAGCATCAAGAAAATCTAGCGACAAGCCTTGCAAAATATAATTTATGGGTTTTACTTAATTTAAAGTCTAAAGTTTGGGCAATTTTCTTAAATATTTTTAAATTAATAATAGTTTAATTTAAAAATGTTTTTTTTTTACTAGTTATCAATATATCAATTTAATCATATTGATTAAATATTTCAATCTCATAATATTGGAGAGAAAATTTAAAATTTTTGCTTACAATTAATTTTTTACACATTCCAAATAATAAATAAATATTTATTTATTTTTTGCACTTTACTCCATTTGTAATTTGTATTTAACCTTCTTTTTTTGGGCTTAACTGATTGCTTGATTCATGTTTATGCATGCATTTTTTAAAGTGCAACACTGTGTTTTTGTCTGCTATTTTTTTTGTGTGTTGGTTTCACTCATTGTCTTATCAATATTACGAATAAAAAAAATATATAAAGAATCGTAAGAAAAAGTGAAAAAAATATATATATACAAATAAAAATAAATAAAAATAAACCGGCCCATTTCATAAGTAAATTTACATGTTCTTTTTGAGATAAAGTTTTGCTGGTTGAATAAATGCACAAATTGTAGGATTAAAGAAGAAAAATGCACTCTCACACTCGGACATACATACAAGTATAGAATTGAATTTGGTTGAAATGCTTAAACAGGAAAGCATAATTTATTGATAAATAATTTTTTGCAAAAAAATAAAAATAAATAATATATAATAAGAATAAAAAAATTATCAGCCTTTTTTTAATACTTAAGATGTTTTATTTTTTATTTAAAATTTTCTTTAAATTGCTAAAGATTTTAAAACAAAATAATTCTTGCAGCACTCTTAGGCACTCATAACCATACAAAGTAACAATAACAACGCAAAGTCCAAAAAAAGATTTAAACAACTTTGTTGTATTTGTTAATCATTTAAAACCATTACTTAACCATGCCATGTATGTTAATACTTAGATTCCATCATCTTCTTCTACTCGGGCTTATATTTATTTTTTATTTTTATATATTATATTTTTTTCTTATAGAAAACAAGTATGCCATAGAGTTTTATATTTTAAAATAAACCACCAACAAGCAAGAACAAACTTAACAACAGTGGAGAATATCAGTGAAAAAAATTAACATCATTATCATCAGCATTAGGTTTGTTCGGCTGGCTGGCTTGGCTGGATGGATGAATGGCCTAGCCAACTAAGTTGAGGCTAGCTAGCTCATGTGTCTGGCTTTTTTTTTAACCTGATGGTGGCTTTCTTCCAAAGCTTTATCGGCTTTATGTGTTTTAAGTAAGTTTCAAATGAACAATATAACAACAAAATAATATAAATAAACATATTGCATAGTTGAAATGAATTAAAAACAAGTTCTGCTTAACATTTTAAAGTCATTTTCTTAACTTGTTGAAAAAACCAAACATATACACACACACACGCGTACACCTAGACATTTCTATACAAGTGTTGTTGCTTGTAGCTCGTAGCTTCTTATGCTAAGCATTTGTAGTTATTGTATTGTATTTGTATTGCTAAAGCTCAAGTTGTTAAAATGAGTTACAGTTAAACGAAATAATATTCCTAGGCTTAAAAAAGAGAAAAAAATTAAGTGTATAGTTCTATTCTGGGCAACATTTTCCATTGTTAAAAATAACAGTTTCTTCCACTATCGGGAACCGTAAGAGAGAAAGTACACAGAAAAAAATATTCCTGCAATGAACAACTTTAATTGAAAATATATATAAATATAATATAAATAACCTATCTGATTCTAGTGCAGTAATTTATAAGATATCATATCTTGTTGTATTAGAAAGACAATTGTAAATAAAGAAAGAACGAAAGAAAATAAATATAAAAATCAATTTAAAATTTAATTAAGTCAATTAAGCTTTGTAATTAGCTAAACTTTTAAACAAAGTTTAATTGACTTAAATACATTTTTAATTGATTTTTGGTTTTATATTCAATTAATGTTGTTGATTGCAGGAATAGTTTTTTCTGTTTAGCTAACCAACCCTTAATTGATATCTAGGGCAATGCTGATAAAAATAAGCCACTAAGGACACTCAACAAGAAAAAAGTCTTCGCATACGAATCATATCTTTCACTTCAAAAATAAATGAAGGACGGGTTGATAAGTGCGTGCCTTTTTTTAATGAAACAGGTTTTTTGATAAAAAAAATATTTTATTTCTTAACGTCCATAGTTTTTTTTTAATCTATATATATTTTGTTCAAATATAAGATACATTTTTTGAACCTTTCGAAAAAGGAAGATTTGTCTAGGCCATCAAAATAATTATTTGTTTGAAACATACTTTCATCGTTAGAGTCAAATCTCTTTCCAGGGAAATATTTCTTTAGGTTTCGGGGCAGGAAATTCTCAGTCAAGGCTTAATAGTGAGGATGAGGGAGCAGAGATTCGCAGCCTGATACGTGAATTATTGCTATGAGAACTGCACACGTAGACACTCTTGCATTACTCTGGTTTAAAAGATTATTTTGTTTTTAGTCGTTTGTTTTTTCAAATTCTAATTAGGTACAGCTAACCAAAATGTTTGCATATATTTGGTTTCAATAAAAGTTAGTTTTAACATTAAAATAAATTTTTAAATCCTGATTTTACCACACAAATTGATTTTGTTAAAACCAGCTTGAATTGGTTTTATAAAATACAACCCTGATTTCGCTGTGCTAAAGTCAGTGCTGCCAAGTTAAAATGACCGGCATCAGCTGATAATCGTTGTGCCAGTGAATTAGAGTCGATATTGATTGAAATATTTTCAACTTCAAAACGGATGCAGCCAAAACAATAATAAAAACTTGCGTGAAAAACTATCTTTTGAAGGGAAAACAACGAAAATATTTTCATTGACCTCTGGGAAGTGAAAATAGACGAAATGAATGACATGCATCTGCCTGTCAAAAAAAGGTTTATTTTATCTTCTTTACTTTGTATAAGTAGGTCCATATATTTAACATTTTCATTTAAAAAATATAAAATAATTTATATTTTAGATCTTATTCTAAAATTTCTGAGTTTTTAATACCAACAAAACCAGCTGTGGTACTGTTTGTCAAATAAGTGTTACAAGAATAAGAAAAAAAATACCACAAACAAATACACGTATTTCAACAGTAGATTTATTTTATTTTGAACAAATTTATTAGACAAGCTGTTGTTTAAAACCAGAACTAATCAAAATTTATGGTTTTAAGTTTAGGTGTGAAAACACTATAATATTCGGTATTGAATGGTTTACTTTTTTTTTCTTAAATATTCAATGTGAATTCTATCCCGAAAACCAGTCGACAGAACTTCATTGTCTTACAAACTAACCTTAGCCTTCTTTGGCCAAGATTCACCCAGACAACCTGCTGTCTTGACTGCTATTTGGTCGCTGCTGTATTGTAGTGGATCATCGTTTTATACAACGTTACCAAAAACTCCTCAGTACTTATGCCAAGCAATGCCAAATACTACTGCGAAGTTGTCACTCGATTGCGTTTGTGGTTCATTGTGAATCAACGAGGCACATATCTGGGTAAAAGCTTTCTTATACCCAACTCAGCGTTCAGAATTGAAAACCCTGATCCAAGTCTCACATCGGTCAATACCATATCGTGAACTTTTTACATTTTTTCGGGTAAAGAAACCTCAACTGGGCATCCAGAGCGATTGGCAAATTCTGTGCTTCTACGATCACAACGAAATTCAGTAAGCCACTTTTTCCCTATTGAAATTGATGGTGCATAATCCGGATAGTATTTATCAAACTTAGCCTTTTTCGCAAGAAATAATGTTTACAGGCCGGTATTTACATACCACTTAATCGTTTGACTTTTGAGAAAATGCAACCTTGATCTAATGAGTTGTTATTTCTTTTTGGTAATTTTTAGAAACTCCATTAGGTCAGGGTTGCATTTTCTCAAAAGTTGTTTGGCTGTAGACTAGTGAATTCCAGCCTTAATGAGCACACGAAATATAGTTTTATCCATTTTCTTTTAAAATCAAATTAAACACGAACCAAATCAAGCAGTTGATTTAAATTTTTTACAACATAAAGATGCCTGTTGATAGCAGTAATAGTGTTGCCTTTTCAGTAAAGAGGCTAATAATTTTAAAAATCTCGGACTTATTGACCCGTCTTTATACTTTTAAGCAGAGAGCTCTCACTTAATTCCCATGAATTTTAAATATTATGTCATCATTTGCAAATATATTTGTTAGTAATAAAACAAACACAATGCTACCGAGCACGTCCACAGGTTGCGGTTAGTAGAAAGTTTGCTAGATATGCGGAATAGCTGCTAAAGCAGTCGCTGGGTTCCATGCTGAGAGTCTCAGAGGATTGGCGGCCGGACTCCTAACAAATTCTGAGTACCTGGACCTTCAAATAACCCATAGCCGCTTACTGTCAGCGACTGTTTCTCATGTTAGCGGCGGCTGGATGTAAGCATCGGATCTTGTAACAAAGGGATCGTTATACAAACGTGATATAAGACTTCTAAAACAGCCCGCCTGAAGGCCATACTGGCAGCCCCAGTTCCAAGATGGGATGCGGTAGACCAATCAGCTATACTCATCTTAAACCAACTGATTACCGAAACCCCGAGAAATAATATGGTAAATAATATTTAATCAACCCCTTTGATGACAACTTTCAGCTTTAAACAACGGACACGATTTGGAACTTGGAATGCCGGGATGCTTTTGGATCCTTGAGGCCCTATGCTCCTTATGGGAACTAAAAAATCTAATATGTATATATAAAACAAATGCTCGTAAAAAGGAAGTATTTATGGGAAAATCTTTAACTTAGTTCTTTATAAGTTTAATGAACAATTTAGAATACGAAAATAGAGTGAAGGAAACCATTGACTTAATTTTAATTCATTCATCGATAAGCTCATATTTTAACTAATATCCCAGTTGTCGTTCTCAACTCAAGTCAGTTTGGTCGTCTGTATGTCTGCGAAACTTGCACACAAAGCAATTCTCTTCGTCTTGGACACTTGGATCCTAGATTAAAGAAAAACTTTTAAAGTCTTCTTTAATCTATTACCAAAACGTCGTAGTCAAAGTCGAAATACAACAACCACGACAATATGGAATTACTTGAAAGTATAATGGCACAAGAAAACAACAAATTTGAACGTACATTGTGAATGGTAATGGCAATATAAAATTTGAGGTGACTCTAATGCAAATAAAGGGAGTTTAGATTGACAACAACTTTCAAATTTATTTATGTTCCCAAGATACTGGTAAAATATTTTTTTTAGTTAATTTAATTATTATTTTTCGAACTTCATTTGTTTCTATATTTATGATTTGAATAGGCTTTTTAAGCCAAATTATTTTTTTTTTTAATTTTGTTGAAAGGTTTTTCTTTAGAATTTTTCAAAAAAATATCACCTTTTCCATTGTCTAACGTTACACTGTGCCATTAGGTCTAAATAAATAAAGAGAGGGTTATTTCATTTTCTTAAAGTATTTTAGCCTTTTTGATTAGGTGATCATCGTAACGCATGACATGCCATGTTCTTTAGTTAGTGTTGTTGTCAGCATCGTCATCATCATCGCCATCGTCATGAGCATCTACATCTTTACTTATAGAACTTATATGCACCTCTAAAATGTATTATCATTCTAAAAGGTTTAAAAGCATAAACACATACACACGTGCACATGCATATACGTATATATGTTGGGAGTATGTTAAAATGTACATATGTATGATCATGGTTTTGATGATGTTGTTTGTTGTTTGCTGTTGTTCAGTTTCAATTTCTTATGGAATGGGGTATGGTCAGTCAGTCAGTCACTCAGTCATTGGTTTCTTTTGCTATATTGATGTTTAATTTTTGTTTCTTGTAGTTGTTGTTATTTTATTTAAATATGCAAAATAGTTTTCGGTAAAAATGCAAACAAAACCGTCGTCGTCGTCGTCGTCGTCCATGCACTTTTTTTCCCTAACCACTCAGACATTTTCTTCAGCGACAGCTTTTAGGCCTGATATGAAGACTTCTTCTTCTACTTGCCTTGATGATCTTTATTTCTATAATATGGTTCTTG
This sequence comes from Tachina grossa, assembly GCA_949987645.1. Lineage (NCBI taxonomy): Eukaryota > Metazoa > Arthropoda > Insecta > Diptera > Tachinidae > Tachina > Tachina grossa. The sequence continues at coordinate 197,840,701 of OX465274.1, read as the reverse complement.
TAAAAATGATTTTTGTTATTGTTGCTGTTGTTGTGCTGGTGTTTGCTGGTGTTGCTTCTTTTGATGAACTCAATGTCGTCGTATTCCATTATACCTCATTATCGCCTTAAGCGTATAAATTATGTTGATGGGTTTTTGTTGGTCTTATTTCTCTCCTTCTTTTGTTTAAAAAAGAAACATTTTACTTGAAAATAATTTTTTGTGTTTTTTTTTTAGAGAAAAAAGGTTCAAAATGGCTTAAGTTTTTTTTCTGGATTTTAAATTAGCTTTGAAGGTGGTGCTGTTTAATTTGTAAACAGACATTTTTCAAAAAAAAAAAATTAAATTAAAACAAGAAACGAAATGAATTTGCATAATAAAATTTGTTACTAACTAAAAGCAGTTGTTGGACAGCAAGATATTTGGTAATATAAACCAAGCTAGATTTAACAAAAATTACAAAAAAATGTTTTATTTAATTTAGATTATAAGATTTCAAATTCTTATATTTTTAAATTTTTTTTATCAATTTTATTAATGCTATTCCAAAAAAAAAAACATTAATAGTGATAAAAATTGGTTTTAATACCAAAATATTCAACACTCAATCAAATAACTAGAACCAATTAATTAAAAAAGCTTACAATTTAACTCTTCTAAACTGAGTTTCTGTCAACAGGCAACTGTCAGTTGAGTTCTATTCAAATTTGAACAAGCTACTTTATTTAGCTTGTTGCTGTAACGTGAAAATGGAAGAAAGTGAATTTTTGTGCTCATTAAGTATTATTTTTCGCGGAAAAAACCACACGTTAAGCCAAGGCTAAGCTTTATTTGTAATCCAGCTATCGCGTTAGCTAGAAAGCTGAATAACATTGCAGAAAGAAATCACATGATTCTGGTGACCATAATCTATGATACGGTTCGATTATACGATTATTTCATAACTTAGTAATATGTATATCTATATTAATGTCCTGCACAACCACCATTTAAAAGACCTTTCGAGACATGAGAGATTTTTCAAATGCTTTACTGCAGCGAAATATTCTAAAAAAACACTGTTGGCAAGACCTTTGTTTCGGTTGTTTGTCTTGCCAACAGTGTTGTTTAGCGTTTGTTTGCCTTGCGCAGGACACTAATTTATATTAAATAACTTAACCTAGGTTTTTAGTTTTTTAACATACAAATAAATTTAGTAAAGCCCTGCAATTATGAAAAAATTTATCATTAATTTGCATCATCAAAATAAAGACATACATATATTTATATTTGTGCATTCTCTACTGATAAAAATAATATTTTTTCTTACTTAACATTTAATGTGATTAATATTTTTATATTTTATAAAAATATATGCTTTATTTATAATTGTATTATAGATAAATTTGCAGCCATAAAATACAATAAATGTTTTAAAATTTATATATGTACGTACATAAAAAAAACGAGGAATTAATACAACAACTCATTGATAACATAAGTCTATTAAAAAACTCACACTTACACACGCACACACTCACTCGCTCACTCACTCACTCCCCTGCCGTAAATTGACAAATTATAATAATACTATAATTTTTACCAACATTGTACTGTATATAATGCAAAGAAGAAAAAAACGACAGCAATTTTAATTAAATTATAAAAACAATATAAAGCATTATTTAAAAACCACAATTCTTAATTAAATTTTTCAAAAAAAAAAAAAAAAATCATAATAAAAAATGAACAACATGCCAACCTGCAGCAGCGTATATTAAAACATTTTATTATCTTTAAAAAAAGTTTTCGTTGATTACAAAAAATTAAAAAAAATGCGAAAAAGAAAATAATACCAGAATTGCATAATTTTTTTTTTAGAAAATTTATTCAAATAATAACTGTCATTTTAACACAGTTTACTAGTTAGCGAAGAGATAGTGATAGTGAGAGAAATTAAACAGGGGAATAAGCACTAGGAAGACGAGATAATACGAGGACGGTACTAGAAGTAACTATACATCACAAAAAATTTAATATTAGTTAGAAGTTTTACTACCCTGGTCAAATAAGCAACAAAACAACAACAAAAACAACTAAATATTAGTGGGAACTTTTATTACTTTATTTTTTTCGTATTTACTAAATGGTGTCAAAAACTGTGTCAAAAAATAAAATAAAATGCAAGGGTTCCGTGAACAGGAATTACGCAAGAACTCCTGCAGTACATCATGTGAAAGTATTTATGATTTGATCAGGCTAAAGTTCGTATCGCCTTGTAGCCATTAGCTGGTAATAAAAAATATATATTTGGTTTATAAGTTACGTCATTGTTTGGTCCCCATCTAAATTCGGCAAAATGAATACGAAACTCTGAATGTTGGCAGAATAAAAATTGTTAGTCATTATCATGGGTTCTTTATGGGTTAACAAATTATACAAATTTAAAATTGTTTTTTGTTGTTGGTTAAGCACTTGTGGATACATTACGTTGCTGGTAATGCAGCTCATCATTAGACTTCAACCACAATTCATTCTCATATGTCTTTACTCTTTGTTGCTATCAAAGGCTGCAGGACCCTCATGCTTATAGACAAACTCCCAACAAATTATTGGGAACTCAAAAACTTCAAACGCAATAGGCAGCAATAAAATGTATCTAAACTTGCTAAGCCATCACCAAACAAACTTTTTGAAATTTTTATAATTTGTTAACCCATTAAGAGCAGCTGGTATTCGTCAATGCACAAATGAATGCATGAATTAAGTTAAAAGGGAAACACAGGATACTGCAACCAAAGTAGATCTATTGTATCCCTTGCCAGGTGCTAGAGTACCTCAGCTAAACCAGCTCTCCTGATGCATCTCAAGATTGCCAGTGGGTGTAGTATTGGCAGTTCCCAATCCTCCTACAGGTGCTTCCCCATTTGGCTTTATCTTCTGTGGTATAACGCTTCACAGTTTCATCGTCGTAATCACAAAATCTGCACAGGCTGTTACTCTTAATGTCAAGTCTGTTGAGGTGTTTTATCAGTTTACAATGGCCTGTGAGGAAGCCTGTGAGCATTCTTATATTGTTTTTACTCAGGGAGATGAAAGCTATGCAACAATTTTTGTTATACGTTCCAATCATTAGCTTTGCATGTCTCAATCCAGGTGCTCCCTATTACTCTTGATCTCAGTCGATATATCTTCCAATTCAAGTCTGCAAAATGGTTCTGGTCCGACCATGGGTGTACCAGCCCCTCTTCTGGCCATTTTGACTGCATTATCATTTCTTACAACCCGGGCGTGTCCAGGAACCCAGCAGAGTGTGACCTTAACTTAGAGGTATAGTTATATGAGCTGAGCGCTTTGATGGCAGATTGGCTATCCGAGCAAATGGCTATTTCTTTCCTTCGGTAGCCCCTATCAAGATTAAATTGTGCGCATCAATCAATGGCATAAGCTTCCGGTTGAAAAATGGTTGGAGATTTTCATAAGGACTCGTGGTTAGTTAGACCTTGGTCCTACAACTCTCACACCAGAACCTGCCGGCCTTCTGGAGTCATCAGTGTAACACCTGTCTTTGCTTCACCCTGTCAGGAAGCCTGTAGCAAATTATACATTTCGACAAGTGTTGAATAAAAATAAGAGATTACGAGTACCATAAATTGTATAAATTTTAGCACTTCAAGTCACAACAAAAAAATGCATAACCGACACAATTTTTGAACCTAATTTTATTTGACAAAAATCCATTGTTTACCATCGCAAATAATCGATTTTGGAAAAAACCTAAGTTCGAAAATTATGTCGTTTAAGCTTTTTTGTGGTTGTGGCACAAAAATTAATGCACAAAAATCCTGGTGTTATGGGAAAACTGCGGAGGCCCTTAAACCGGAAAGAGTGGGATTCCCTGAACTCTTATACATATTATAGGACTGCGTTAAGAATTTTGAAATGTAAATATGTCTTGTTTTTTAAATGTATTCTCGTGGTATGTATTATACTAAACCAATAATAAATGCTGTCATTTACTAAGCGAAGCACTATGGATGTATTGATGTTCGTGTATATGAGTGTTTCCAAGTGATGTCTCGAAGACTTCTTGTTCGTAACAAACACTCAAAATAAGTAGTGTTGATGTGTGTATGCTTGCAAATTGTACATTTGTGTGTGTGTGGAAGATATAGATGATAAGCTACTATATGTTTAAGGGTCATTTTTAAAGTATTTTCTTCTTTATTCCAATGTTGGCAAGACAGTTATTGTCTTGCCAACATTGTTATTAAGCGCTTGTTTTAGAAGATTTCGCTGTAGTAAAGCATTTGAAAAATCCCTCATGTCTTAAAAGTTGTTGTAAGTGGACTTGTGCAGGACTTTAATACATATCAGATTTTTTCTATCACTTAAGATAATTGTTGCTTATTCGGAATAACTACACTGAACTAGATTTAAGTCCAGGAATATAATGGCAAACCATGTATAAGAGACATATCAAGCTAACTGTTTCTACAATGCTATACATATACTATGCTAAAAACAATTCTACAACTACCCTCGTAAACCATTTCAGCTGACTCTCGTTTATTTGATTTAATTGTTTTTAACCAGTTTATACTTAAATGTTTTAGCAAATCTTTATAATTTCTATAAACAATTTTAATTTTTAATTGATGTGGAATTATTATGTATGTACGAGTAGAATTGTTTGTTTCTATTTTTTTTTACAAATTATTAAAATTTTCTAAAGCAAGTCATGCTAGATTTTTTTTCTTTCTCTTTGTCTGTAATACGAAGTCGTGCTAAAACAATTCAGCTTTAAAGAAAATGCTAAGAAAAAAAACTATAATTTTAAAAAAGTATTGCATGCAACCATTCAATCATTTAATCTTGTTTAAATTGTTGTGCTTTATTTATTGCAGACTTTTACTACCATGTGTTTGGACTGTTGGCCGGGCATAAAGCTACTCGTACTAATGCTGGTGCTGCTCGACTCTCTTTTTTTTAAAAAAACTTTTTTAGCCATGATCTAATAGGAAAAATTTTATGCTTGTGTAAACCATTTGTCGACAATTTTGTTTAAAACATGTCCGCTAGTTTTCTTTTGTTTTTTGTTGATGTTTCTTTTTTATATATATTATTTTATTTTTTTGGTTTCTGCTCTCTATTAAGAAAGAGACTGGACTGTCTAGGCCATCAGTAAACAATTTTCTTGTTTAAACTAAAACCATGTACAAAATTAGATGGAGGAAACAAACAAAAAAAATCAAAAAGAGAGAAAATAATAAAACAAAATATCTATTGCAACTTCATGCAATTTCTTTACTTATAGACATTTATACACAAGTATTAATTCAATGTTTCAGTCTTTATTTGCAGTATTTTTTTCTTCTTCATTCGTTTACTTTAAACATGATTGCATATAGAAAAAGAAAAACTATGACTTCAATTCACAATGAATAAATAGGAGGCATGATCTTGAGTTTTGTACAGTTTTAGCTACAATGCTTACATTTTATTTAAGACGTAACGAATTTTAAGTGCTCTATATATTGAACGATTTGGTTAAACAATAGATGATTCTATGAACAGACAGTTGTTGAAAAAAGAAATTTGAATCAATTTTACACCCCCTCCATAATAGATATATCTCTCACACCGGAATCACTGAATCTGCTTAACTATTTCTTGCTTCCAAAACTCTTATAATATTGCAATAAACTTTTAAGTCTTATAGTGTTTGGTAAGCTAAAAATATCAACCAAAAACTAATTTTTTAAACAGGTTGTAAGGCGGAGGACTAAAAGTCATGAACAATTACGGAAATCGCAGACACAAATATGAAAATTTAATTAACAAACATTTTTATTGTTGTAAAATCAGATGAAAACATGTGCAAGTTTTATAAAAAAAAAAAATATATGCGTGTCCAAATGTTTATGACATCAAACCGAAATAGTAAATTTGTAAGTAAAATATTTTTTTCTTCTAATACATCTTTACAAACATTTCTAAGGAAGATGCTCATTAAACTTTGCTATTGGATATGAAAGTAACTTTTATGTTTCTTAAATTCATACTTTTATCGTATTGTTACTTAAGAAGTTTGTGAAAAGCTAAAAATGGAATCAAAATCGTAAAAATTTTTTGTTCTGTAAAGGCTTTTTTTTAGAAGCTTTTATGCTTATTATGCTGGTGTACATAATTCTCAAACCTGCCTGAAATTGTTTAGCTTATTTAAAAATTTGTTTGGTTGAAGTCTACTGATGAATTTCTAAAGCAGAATCCAAAGGTATTTAGACGTTGCTTAACCATCAAACAAATAAATATTCTTTAAAACTTAGGGCGGAGTTACATTTGTGTGCCATGTGCCAAAGAAAGCGTAAACTCTAATGAAAAATTGTTTGATTCAGACATGTATTTATAGATTTAAACAATTTCCAATCATGTTGGACTCTGTAAAATAAGTCTATTTAACTTAATAAATACATGTCTAAATCAAATAGTTTTTCATTAGTAGTTAGTGGTTACGCTTTTTTTTCACATGTGTGGCATAATTTTGTTAACTCACAAGAGTTCAGTGGCCAATTGTGGTCGCCTCTTTGTAAAATCACGCTATCTGGAAACTGCGAAAGAGCGATCGCATCGATCCCACCAGACCAAAAACCACACCAAGCAGTCCGGTATGGAGAAGCTTTTCAACATTAATTCTTGATTTTTCCGAGTCCCCAATGCGACAATACTGCTTGTTAACATAACCTTCAAGATGAATTTTGCCATTAAATTTCGGATTGGTTTGATAAATTTCTATGATTTAGTTACCAAAGGCACGATGTTGTATTTGGTCGGTAATCATAAAATCTTAAGTTAGCGATTAAGGCATTTATGTTTTTATTGTGAATAAACTTTTTATAATAAAGTGAAATACGGGCTTAACCCAGTATACGTTTAGCAGTTTAAATCATTATGATGTTAGGACCACTATCGATCAATAACTTATTCATCGTTATCTTAGATCGAAATTTTAAAGTATGTATATTTATATAAACTCCATTGAAGTATTTCCTAATTTAGTTCGATACCTAGTGAAGTAATTTTCCCCCAGCTAAGCTGGCAATACTAATAACAATCATTCTCGCAGTATGGACTAGATTCAAGAAAAAAGTGAAAAAATCCGAGTAATCACGTTAAAATATTTTATTTCAAAAATTTATCTAAAGCTTTTCACTTCAATTGGCAGCCGGCGGCTGCTAACTTTACTTGGGTTCATCCACAGGTCCCCTTGTTATAGTCAAATTTCTATTACACATTTTCCAGAAAGTATCTACCCTATTGTTTTCTCATCGATGTCCGTCTGTCCGACACAGGCTGCCTTTTCGGGAACCATTGGAGTTACAGAATGTATAAAACCTTGGCCTCTATAAGAGCAAATACATGTATGACAATTAATAATTAAAGGCTGTTCTTATGCGACGTGTGTGTGTGTGTGTTTGATTCAAAATCACTCTGTACTGAATTTATTAAATAATCGAATGTCCATCAATATGTAATATTTTTGTTCTTTAAATGTAAAATAACATTTTTATTTTGCAATAAATATTCAATAAATATAATGACACCTTAAAAGAAAATTATTATATTTCATCTTGTAAATATTTCCGTCTTGTTATTTAAAAAAACATAATATTTATTGCGAATCTTATAGTGTTTTCACTTGGTTTTAAAGTTAAAATCATAAACAGCTGATTTTTGCATTCACACTGCAAGTTTGTTAAGTTCATTTTTCAAATCACAGAATTTGCTCAAAATTAAAATAAATCTCCTGCAGAAATGCGTTTATTTGTTGTTATATTTTCATCTGCTTTTTATAACACTGTACAACAACTGTTTTGGTTTGTCTGAAAAACTCAGATATTTCATAATGTGTTCTAAAATGGAAATTATTTTATATTGTGTAAATAAACAGTTTTTAAATTATGGAACTGGTTATAGTACAAAGTGAAGAAGTGCTTGGAAATAAAATTATTAAATATAAAAATGCACAAACACATTATAATATAAACCTTTTTTTATAGGCAGATGGATGGATGCCAGTCATATCGTCTATTTTCACTTTTCAGAGGTCAATGAAAATATTTTCGTTGTTATCCTTCCAAAAAACTCTTTTCACCATAATTTTTGAACTATTGTTGCGGCTGCATTAATTTTTAAGTTGAAAATCTTTTAATCGGTATCGAATCTTATTTACTAGCATAAGCATCATCAGCTGCTTCCGGTCATTATAACTTGGCAGCAGTGAATTTAGCACAGCGGGAACAAGGTTGTATTTCATAAGACCAATTTAAAACCAATTCAAAAATAATTTTAAGTAGGTTTTAACAAAAACAATTTGTTTGGTAAAACCAACTGTTTTAATGTTAAAACCAAATTTTATTAAAACCAACTTTTATTAAAACCATGTCAGTGTGAAGACACTATTAATAAGGAATACTTTAAACTTTGTCTTATTTTGATGTAGTGATTTGTGCTATTCAATTTTTATATTTCGATGGCTTTCTCACTCTCTTTGCAACTAACGGTGTGTGTGTGTGTGTTGTTGTGTGTGTGTTTGTGTTTGTGCATGTTCGTCTTAATGCAATTAACGATAAACATTTAAAAATGTGTCACCATCAATTAAGATACAACATACAAATAATTAAATACTCGTATTATAAAATATCAGCAACAAGACCAATAAACTAACATAAATAATAAACTACAGTCAAGCGTTTGTACATAATATTCGTATCTAATAGAGAAAATAACTAGAATGTGAAAACATATTTAAATTTGTTTTTTTTTTAAATTAAAGATTTTCTTCTCTCGAATTTATTTCATTCAATAGTATAAAATTATCTAGCAAAAATAAAATAATAATAATAAAAGATTAAATATTGTTAAAAGATTAAATTGTTGAATTTGAAATTTTATAATAAAATATTAAGCAGATTTAAAGATTTATAAATTATTTGCTTTTTTTTAAATATTGTATGTTTTGTTTTTTTTTCTTGCTGTGCATATAAATGCATAAATTATTTTTACCTGTTTTATATGTTTTTCACTAGTTCTTTACATAATATAATTTATATTAATTTATTTTATGATACAATATATAATGTTTTCTTTTTTAAATATAAAATGTACAAACATATATACATACATGAATATGTATGTAGAAATGTATATACATATGTACATATGTATGTATGTACCTTTTTGTCATTTGTATGTAGTCCTATTTTATTTAAATAAATTCCATGTGTATATAAAAGCTTTAAGAGATAAGCTGATTCTGAAGCTGTTTTATATATTATATTTTTTTTATTAAAATTTATTATATACAATACAGTTTTTTCTATTTATGTACATATAAATAAATTTAACAAAAAAAAAGTGTATTGCATTTGCATAATATTTGCATTAATAGTGGGATTCAATACATATACAATAACATTTTTTTTTTACTTTTTGTTAATTTTTGTTTTGTTTTTATTTTTATTTTTTTATTTTTAAGTGATAGCTTTAGTGGAATTAATTTAAATTATATTATAATTTCTGTTATTGTTGCTTTTGGTTTTTGTTCTGTTAAGAATTTGAGATTAAATTAATGAAAAAACCAGCAATAATATAATTATTTTAAATATGCCATGACACATAACTAATAACGAAACAGGATTTAATTATTTATAAAAAATAAAATAATATGTATATGGATATTTTTTGTTTGTTTGTGCAAACAACAATAACACTAACCAATCAGAATTAATAATAAAAAGTACGAATTAACCAATAATAACAAATATTTAATGGAATAGGGATTGAGTTTGTACAAGGTTTTATAAAAACAATAGTTTAACGATAAAAATTACACACGTACATACATATGTATGTATTTTATGTACATATATAATTTTTTACATTCAGCTGCATGCATATACACTGATAGGTAGAAAAGGAAAACGATATCTATGAAATATTTAAACATCGTTTAGTTTTAAAAGATCAGAAAACATTAGAAAAAGATCACAAAGCTAAAACACAAATGTTGGGACTGAGAATCGGAAAAGAAATAAAATTGAACTGGGTAAAACCTAGACTGACAATGCTGCCTTTTACTAGTCGACTGTGTAAGGAAATGTCAAAAAATCTACACAATCGATAACTTTTCTATAAGAAAAGTGCGTTGTGACCCACTCGAATTTTCTATAAGAAAAGTGTTATGACAGAGTTGAATTTTCTATGAAGAAAGTGTGCTGTGACACTCTCAACTTTTTTCTATAGAAAAGTATGATGTGAGACAGCCAACTTTTTTTCATGGAAAAGTGTGCTGTGTTTCAACCAATCTTTTTCTATTGAAACGTATGCACTCATACAGACAACTTTTTTCTATATGTGTGCTGTGATATAGTCAAATTAAAAAACTAATAAGTTAATAATCTCAAACTTTGATCAATACGAATTTTTCATTTATGTTTTTGATATGGAGAAAAATTTTAAAATTTTAAGGGTTCCATACACCAAAGGTGGAAAGAAACCCTCTTATTTTCGCTACCATGTCGGTCTGTCTGCCACAGGCTATTTTCTCAAAAACCGCTTTACCGAATTTTTAATTTAAACTATTTTCAGAAAATTTGTTTAAGCCTGATAACACTTGTTTATCTGACTTAAGAAGTTAGTTTTAATTGGTTCTTTTTAATCATGAGGAAGCTTAATGTTTTCCATGCCCGGTTAAAGTTCAAAATCACAGTCTTTAGTTAAAAAATCACCAAAGCTCAATTAATTAAATATCATAAATATTTATATTCTCAGTTAAACAATCTCTATTAGTTAACCCATGAGTATGAATACGGGAATTAATGTAAATCCCCAGCAAAAATAACACATTACCATCGGAACTACTTGCCATATAATGACTTACTTTTCAGATTACCATATTTCATTACTCGCTTACAAATCATGTTACTTAAAATTTAAAAAAAAATTATGTACAAGTTACTAAATGAGGAGAATAATTCTTTTAGATTAAATAAATTACGTGAACAAGTTGCCTTCTCAAGAATCAATTATTTTAGTCTCACGCCTTGAATTCCAGTAGGGAAGAGCTTCCACCAAAAATGTTTAATTCCAAACTCGATTAGCTTTTTTTGAAATTTTTTGCTGGGTCACTTTGTTATTATAAAAAACACTATTTTTACGAAAAACTAATTTAAAATATTCAATATGCACAAATTGAGAAAGAAAGAAATTTAGTTTTCTCCCCAGGAATTTTTACATAATATGAACAATAACATGAAGATTTATTCTGCATTATTTAGTTATGACGTTATCGAAGTAAATGGACGATATGTACATACATAAGTATTCAGTTAGAAAACTTAAATTTTTTCCATAAAGCAAATATTTTTTCTCAATCTGTCGGCTTGTAAGAAAGTGTTTTAATTTTGAAAACTTGATGTGCTGGACATGTAGCCCGCATGTTTGCTGGGAATAGACACATACATTGTCATCTCTAATTTCTAAGGTAACTTTAGATTTTTTCTTATATTATTTTCCTCAACATTCTTCCCTGGCTTTATCTTATCGTAAACTTTGTAAATTTATTAAAATTGTATGTCATGTCTAATGTGTATTTAATATTAAGTTTATATTCACTATCACAAGCCAACGAGTAGGGGTTTTCAAATAAACACTAAAGCTGCAAATTAGACATCCCTTTTGGGATTAATATTAAAGCAACATTCAGTTGAGCACCACAGCAAAAAAAAAAAAAAAAAAAATGCAGAAGAAAAAAATCAACTGAAATGGGAATATAAATATAAAAATACTTTCTAACTCCCTTTTAACAGGAAGAAAAGTACAAGAAAAAAAATTCACCAACTAACTAACATTTATTTTTATTATACACCTTTTTGGTTAAACAACCATTTTGTTTTTTTTTCTTCTTTTCTGCCAGTTTTTTTTTTGCTGTCTCCTGATACACCCCCTCAATATTTGATAACCTAGTTAAACATTTTGTGGTTACTTGAATTGTCTTTTCAATGAGCAGAAATGTTGGCATTACTTACATTTTAATGTTGACTTTACTGTTATGTATGTGTGGCTCTTTGTTTTTTTTTCTCTTCTTTTTTTGGCAATTTCAAATTAGTTTCTCCATTTTCTAAGCTAAACTGCTTATAAAGTTGTAATTTTCCTTTACATTAATGTGTGTAATACGTATGACGTTTGCGTTATTGTATTGCCTACTTCTAGGCTTAAAGCCCTCTTTATTAAAAGAAATGCCTTTATTTTTACTTCTTGGTTTTTTTTTTGCTATTATTTTTGTATGTAGGCATAAGTAAAAGGCCATAAATTAGTCAACGTAAATTAGAAAATATGTTTGCATTGAAAATGGAAATTTTCTTTTATTTTTTTTCTCTTCATTTGCTTCATCCATGAAACATACGTTTGTTTACCATTGTTAAGGTTTTTCCTTTTGGCAAAATGAAAAAAATTTATATTAAGTCCATGAATTTCTTATAAATTAGTTGTTAAAATATTTACGAATGTTTTTTTTTTTTTGTTGTTTTGTTCTGTTATCTAATGGCTTTTGTTACTTTTTACATAAATTATGGCTTATATTAAAATATATATATATATATATATATATATATATATATATATATATATATATATATATATATATACCAAGAAAATCAACAACAAATATTTATGTACATATATACATATTAAGTTTTCCACTTTTTCTTTAGGAGTTCAGGAAAATATTATTTAAATATCATTGTATATGACGTTAATTTGTGATTACAAAAAAAAAGGTAGATGATAGTAACAAAGCAAACCTTAAAAGCATAATTTAATTTCATATAAACTGTCACTGCAGCAAGTTGAAGAGCAAAGAATATTCTTATTAGGATAAAGTCGGTCGGGGTGGATTGAAAATTATTGATAAAATGGATATTGTTTTGTTTGTTTTTGTTTTAAATTAAATTTATAAAATATGAAAGTTTGTTTTAATGTAAAATACAGTTTTTAAGAAATTATGAAAATTGTTTTTATGGCACTACGCTTAATTTTATGTTCAAATAAATTCTACTTTGACGCCCTACAGTTTGAAGATTCTTAAAATAAAACTAATAAATGGTCATTCAAAATTAATATGGTGGACTCTCTTTTTCTTCCTTCCCTCTTTTTCTTTTCACTTGTAACAAGGAAAAGCTTAGATTTATGTTGATTATACTAATGCATTAAACACATTCACCACAGCAGGCTACACGGACACACGACTTCAAATGCCGCCAGCAGCATTTGTCGCCTCGTAGCCGGCTACTTAATTATTTTGGAGACGGCAGCAGCACCATCTGCAGCTGATATTCAAGTACAAATACATAGTTCAGTATTGTCACTTTTATATATTTTGCATTTATAAAAATTAATTACTCTTTTAAAGTGTACTTATTTCACGTAAAAGTACAAAATTAATAAATTTACTCTTCACATAAATTTTTGGATATTGTTTCTGTTAAATAATATGAAATAATTGTAAGAAATATTGAATTTTCTCATTGTAGCCAACGAAATAGAAATTGGTTTAATTGGACTACAACGACAAAATCAGCATAGACACTGCCGCCATGTTGCCTTGCTGTCTTCAAAATAATCATTCTCATAAAAACATGTGTATTCTATCCCTGGCATTTGGTAGTCGGTAGCTTGCTGTGGTGAATGTGTTTAATGCTTAAGTTTAACAATATTTAAAAAATTTGATACTCGTGTAATGCATGTTAAGCTTTCGAATATTTCTATGTTTCCAAAAATTGGGTTAGTTATATGAATTAAAATAATCTTACAATAAAACAAACTGTGTGGAATATATTACAAAATATAATATTATTTTTTTAATGCACGAAAAAATTATTGTTGAATTTTTTTCAATTCAATTCATTTGTTTTTTTAATTATATTTTAATTTAATTTATATTTTATTAATTCTATGTTAATAATATATAGGTTTTTATTCTCAAATTAACGCTTTTTCTATTTAAATTCAAACTTTTTCAAATCAAACTAAATTTTTTTCAAAGTAATTTAAATTTTATTCAAAATAAATTAAATTATTTTCAACACAAATTAAACTTCTTACAAATCGTATTGAATATTTTTCATTTCAAATTAATTTTTTTTCATTTTACATTAAATTTTTTAACTTCAAATTAATTTTTTTAATTAAACTCAAAATACTTAAAAAATTATTTTTATTTATACAAAATTAAATTTAAAATAAACTTCAATTACTTGCTATATAAAATTTTCAATGTAGCGTTTCTCCAGTTGCAGCTTATGACAAATTCATAGTCAACATAATAATTGTTGCAATATGAAGGTGTTACGGGTTCTACTGATCGGTTAATTATGGTGACCAAGTCCATGTTACTCTCTGGATCAGCTACCATATTACGACCACAGAGCTTAGTCTTTGAGAAAACTTTTTCAATTGGGTTTAGTATAAGGGAGTATGGAGGAAGAAAAACTAAAATGTGAGCGGACTCAGCAATTTTATCTTTAACCACTTGCGTTTTGTGTATCTTTGCATTGTCAAGGATCAGACAAGCACCTGTGATGTTGGATTCAGCTAATTTATCGAATAATTCTTCAAGGAAATGTGTGAAAATATTGGTATTAACCGAGGAATTAGGAATTACTTTTTTATGTAAAACGCCATGTATGTTCATAGCTGCAATAAGGGAAACACTGCGTACCAGTTTTGTGAGTGAAAGGGTTAACCGGCGTTTAAATTATTGTACTGGAAAATATTTTCCAGTACTATAAATAACACAATAATAGAAAAGGAATCACGAATAAAAGAAAAAACAAGTTTTTAAATCTTTCTGCATTGAATTCGTGGAAAAATTAATTTGAAGTGGAAAAAATTTAATTTGAAAAAAAAAATAATTTAATTATAAAAGAAAAAAAATTAATTTGAAATGAAAAAAATTAATATGAGTTGAAAATAATTTAATTCGTTTTGAATAAAATTGAAATTGCCTTGAAAAAAATTGAGTTTGATTTGTAAAAAATTTAATTTGAATTGAAAAAGTGTTAATTTGACAGTAAAAACCTATACATAAATTTTCTTTGGGGGTGTGTCAAACGGTAGAAAAGTACTATGGTAAAAAAAATTTTTGCCTGTGGGGAAAAAATTTAATTTTTCTGCTGTGCCAAATGATATATTTTTTGAAAATGTAAAATTTTGACAAATTTGATTTAGCATAGACAGAAGCTGATGAAAAAATTGCTGCGGCGGCGAAGCAAAACCTTTGATTAAAAGCCGCCGTCTACCAACAAATTTTGAAAAGGACATTTTTATATAAAACAATATTCTTGTAGCAAAAAATTATATAATATTGTATGTATGATGCAACATTTTTCGCAAATTTAAAAATATAATGATTATTTCACAGTCTAATTACATTTAAAGAACGTAAAAATCTATGTATTAGGTGACGGCCTGAAGCGACGGCGGTGGTTTTAAATTTTATAATACAATGCTTCTTATTGGCTGCTTGTCAAAAATTTATCTATTGTGTCAAAAAATTCTACTAGCCCCCAGGGCTAGTGAAATTTTATTCACCTCATAAGTGTCAAAAATTTACTTACATCAGTACTTTGCTACCGTTTGGCACAGGCCCTTTTTATAAAATCGGGCAGTTTCTTAAACTATGCCACATTTACATGAAAATATAATACCCCATTAATCTTTTAATTTGTTTATTGCAAATTCTTATTAATTTTGGCGCGACTTCAATAAAATTAAAATAGAAAAAAAAACTGAAGTTCATTTCGTTCTCTTGCCTCTTGACAACTTTTATAGATCTTATACGGATGGTAAAGGTTGGCTATTGGTGGTATTCGGTATTTAATGCAATTGTTCTTGCTATAGTGTTAACGCAAATTATCGTAGCTTTTCTTCAAATTCAATAAATACAAAATACCCACACAATCCAAAAAAAAAAAAATTATATAACACTTACTTTTACGCAAGAACGCCTGCATCAAGCAACGAATACCGCTATTGTATTTTTGTGTAGCATTTGAACTTCAAAGGCAATGCGTTGCATCAATTAAATTTTTCACTTTTGCGGCTACCTAAGGGCTACCTAAACAGTGTTAAGCATCATTCCTAGGAAGTTCATGTGTTCTAAAAGCTTGTTAACTTTGAGCTCAGGTATATTTATTGTTTCCTAGAATTTTGAACGGTTTGCTACCTATTGACCTGAACAACGGAAAAAGGCAAAATAATCCATTTTTTTAAGTTTTTTTCGATTTTGATCTTGATGATTTTTTTTTTTTTGATTTTATATCTTCACAATTTTTGTTCTTTAAGAACAAAAGAGAGAGAGAGAGAGAGAGAGAGAGAGAGTAAATCAAAATTCCAAACGGTTTGCAAGATATGAGCCTGAGAAAACAATCAGTTTTTTTTTGCAAAAATGACACCGAGGCCCCAAATCTTTGGGGTCCCATAAAAAAGTGCATGAACTGGGAGAAACGGGTCTCTTTTTTGGTCTTTTGCTACGCCTGAAAAGCTTCAACAAAAAATAAATTACATTTTTTTGAGATGCATTTCGTCACGCATTCAATGTGACAATTAATTAATATTTTAACTAAAAATTATCTGAACATAATTAAAAAATTTGTTTAAGAAAATATTTAAATATTTTTGATTTATCAAAAATCACACTTTGTAGAACATTGGTGAATATTGGTGAAGCCGTGTCAAATATTTTACATTATAACTTAATTTTTCCTTAGGGTGGAGTTGGCTAAAGTAGTTAGTACATTGACTAAAAAACCGAAGGTACTGGGTTCAATCCCTGTATCTAACAGGCATTAAAAATAACAACACAACGTATTTTTCTGATATGCATTGTTGTCTCCCTATATCAGTTATTGTAGGAAAGTTCAAGTGATGAAGGCATAGTCACTAAACCGACATCAGCAGATACTAATCCTAATGTAAAAACAGAGCGCCCTCCTTCGTTGTGTAGCAGAATCATCGGCGAAATAAAATAACCGATAAAATGGTTACTAACCACAGCTGCCAAAAAAATTAATATGCCTCATTTAACACCAGAGGCGCTGCAACACTGCATTATTAAAAGCGCGCAAAAAGCAGCGTTGTAAAAGAATGAAGGTTTTCTCTGTCTCTTGCTGTCTTCTCTATAACTATTCCTTTCCTGAAAAAGGTAACACCTCGTAATAATGGTAGGCATTTATTGCCTGAGTGTTCCTTCTCTTAAAAAAAGATTTGTATTCCATATAATAATATTCAAATATGTATAAGAATAATACGTTATAACAAATAAATATAGAACATAACTTAATAATAAACAAATTTAGCTAATTTATGTATAAATTTTCCTTGTATATACAAACTATAAAATAGATTTGTTTCAAACTTTTTCTTAGGCTTTTGTATTTCGTCTAGAATTCCAATACCCATAACGTTTCCCCTCAATATACATTTGCTACTGCTTGCTAGTGATCATTAAGAAAATGTTTTTCTTATCTTCTAGTCATCATTTAATTAATGTTTTAATACACTTATGGAAACTATATTTGTAATTGTTTTGTCAACCCCCCCCCCCCCAAAAAAAAAAATACTCACATTCCTACGTTGTTAAAAACTTTTCTACTTTCACAAAAGTTGCATTAAGTTATATTGAAGAACAAACCAAAAAATAAACAAGTAAGAGTGCGATATTCGGCTGTGCCGAATCTTATATACCCTTTACCAAAGTGTTTTTATGTAGTATAGAGTGTATACATAAAGTATAAACAAAAAGAAAAAAATAATTTGACCTAGTTACTTTTATGTACAAAAATATAAATTTACAAACCCTAGAATCATTATATTAGATAATTCTGATTCTTTATATCAATCTAGTAGTTCTTAAAAAAATATAGAAAGTGTGTTAAGTAAAAAAAAAGAAAAAAGGAAATTTAAAAAAAGTGTTTTATTTAGTTACTTTAATATCCAGAAAAAAATTCAGAGCTTCCAGCTCTGGAGCTGTGGTTTTTATGTTTTTAATTTTCTACACCAAACTTTTCTTTCCAAAACGTAAAATATGTATAATCTATAAAGGAAAAGATAAAAATTAATTAGACTTAGTTACTTTTATATATCACAAAAAGTGTAAGTTTCCCAACCCTGAGATCATTCTTTTTGATTTTTCTGATTTCTTGCACCAATCCATTTCTTTTAAGAATTTAAGATATGTTTAATTTATAGAAAAAAGGAACAATTTGTTTTAGTAAGTTACTTTTGTACAAAAAAATTTAAAGTTTTCCAACCCTGAAATCGTCTTTTTAATTTTTTTAATGGTGTTTTTTATTTTAAATACCAATGTTATTCGTACTCAAGCATAAAATAAGTTTATTTATTAATTTTCGGTAGTTATTTTTTTATATCACAAAGAGTGTAAGTTTCCCAACCCTGGAATACCCAATTTTGTTTTTTTGTGTTTTCTTAAAAACAATCTTTTTTTAAGAATGTAAGATATGTTTAATTTATAGTAAAAAAAAAGAAAAATTTGTTTTAGTAAGTTACTTTTGTATAAAAAATAAGGTTTTCCAACCCTGGAAACGTCATTTTAATTTTTTTAGTTTTTTTTTTAATTTGTAATACCAAATTCATTCGTACTGAAGTATAAAATAAGTTAATTTTATAAAAAAAAAATTTAAATTAGTTTACGGTAGTTAATTTTATATATCACAAAAAGTGTAAGTTTTCCAGCCCTGGAACCGTTCTTTTTGATTTTTCAGATTTCGTACACCAATATGTTTCTTTTAAGAGTATAAGCTAAGTTTAATATATAGAGAAAAAGAAAAAAATTGTTTTAGTAAGTTACTTTTGTATAAGAAAAACGTTAAAGTTTTCGAACCCTGGAAACGTCTTTTTCATGTATTAAATTTTTTTTTAATTTTTAATATCAATTTACTGTGTACTGCAGTATAAAATAAGTTAATTTAATAAAAAAATAGTAAGACCTAGTTACTTTTATATATTTTAAAAAGTGTAAGTTTCCCAACCCTGGAATCATCCTTTTTGATTTCTCTGATTTGCTACACCAATCTCTTTCTTTTAAGAATCTAAGATATGCTTAATTTCTAGAGAAAAAGAAAAAATTTGTTTTAGTAAGTTACTTTTGTATAAGAAAAAAAAAATTAAAGTTTTGGAAACGTCTTTTTAATTTTTTTAACTTTCTTTTTTAATTTGAAATACCAATTTAATTTGTACTGAAGTATAAAATAAATTAATTTAATAAAAAAAATATAAAAATTAGTTAACGGTATTTAATTTTTTATATCACAAAAATTTGAAGTTTCCCAACCCTTGAATTTTCCTTTTAATTTTTCTGATTTTTTAACCCAATCTCTTTCTTCTTAGAATATAAGATATATTTAACTTATAGAAAAAAGGAAAAATTTCTTTTAGTAAATTAATTTTGTATAATTTTGTATAAAAAAGTTAAAGTTTTCCAACCCTGGAAACGTGTATTTAATTTTTTTATTTTTTATTTTATTTTTTATTAAGAAATGTTAATTTTATCCATACTGAAGTATAAAATAAGTTTATTTAATAAAAAAATAATAATAACTAGTTTTCGGTAGTTATTTTGTATGGCAAAATGAAGTTTAAGTTTCCCAGCTCTGAAATCGTCTGCTCGATTTTCCTGATTTTCAATACCAATCTTATTTCGACCATTTCTGACACACCAGTCCAAGAACAAAGTCTCTGGCTTTTCTGGGAGCTTCGGAAAACCGATTTCACGTACAGACAGACGGACAGACGGACAGACGGTTATCGCTTATTCGTCTTCCCTATGCATAAGGATCCAGAATATATATACTTTATGGCTCGCTTATTAATATTCTAGAAATTACAAACGGAATGACAAACCTTTATATACCCTTTTATAATTTTTGGTAAAGGGTATAAAAAAACACAGAAATTACTTGATAGTATTACTCGTATTATACTGCGTATTACCAACAACCACTGACCAACTGACTGGACTGGTCATTGTGCCAGTATCTGTAAATATGTATTCCTTTTAAATGTCATCTAAAGAAGGCCCTTTTCATGGCTAAACTACAACAACTGGAAATTAATGTAAACACAACTGTTACATTAAAGCGTTAACGTATGTAAGTAAGGGCGTCTGAGCGTTTCCTTATGTGTCATAATTGAGTGGTTTGTGGTAGAACGTTGCTAATGTGTTTTGACTGTACGATACGCAACAACTAATTGTCTAATTCATAAAAGTACGTGTATATTAATGATAATAAAACAAATGCATTTAAACGCAATTACTTTGTAAGTTTTGTGCGATGTGCGATACGTTCATACGTATCTATATATGTATGTATGTATGGATGTATGTATGTCTAAACATTTAGAAGTAAGTAAGGGTGCTACACTGCACTGCACCTACGGTCATTACCACCAAAAACACATTTGCCGACAATGGGCATTTCATTAACAAAAGTCCTTTAGCTGTTTTAATAACAAAGAGAATTTATATAATTTTGATATTTATTACGATAAAAACTTGTAAAAGTTGTTGTGTTTTTATTACGGCCCATCATAAAGATCTGTTATCAATTATAATTTTATTAAAATCATCATTCCCCCCATACATATACTTTCAATACATTATTTAATATAATTATTTTAAATAATCCTTTTTTCCACCATAATGTGGTCATACAAAATTTTGTGTTATAAATCAATGGTTTTGTGTAGATTTTGGGAAAATTTGTTTGTGTGTGTGTGTGTGTGGAAACTTTCTAATATTTATTAAGTTTTTAGTTTTGGTTTAATTTGTTGGTGTAACTAGTTTTGGGCAGTGGCTTTATGCCCAAATAAAATTTCAACAAAACCTCAATTAGAACATAATGACATTGAAAATTACGCGCCACAGTCATGAACGCAATCAGCAATAAGATACACAGAGGAGTCGCTTATGCATGCATACACACACACACACACACATACACCTACACATATACATACATATGTATGTATGTACTTATGTGGTAGTGTAGAGAATGTCCTTTATTAAGTGTTTGTTGATTTTTTCTATAGAGATATTGAGAGCGTGTGTGTGTGTTCCAGTTTACTGGCCGGCAAATATTTAAATTTAATTGAGTGTCTGGTGTAGTCACAGTATTTTATAGTTTAAAGCCGTAGTTGATATTGTGGCAGCGTTAACAAATATACCCCTTTTAGACACGGAAAGTTAACTTTGCAAAGTCTTTATTCAGCTGGGAGAAAGACAGAAAGAGATAGTATTCCTCAATCTATCTTTCACACAGCTGAAGTAAGGCTTTGCAAAGTAGACTTTGGGTGTGTAAAAGGAGTATTACATATTACATATTAATTACATTTTGTAGTTTTCACAATGTTTAATTAAAAACTAACAGTGACTTTAACGGTAAGTTTTGTATGAAGAACCTTAAGGTAATCATACATTGTGAAAGTGGCCGTTAAGTAAAGTAAATAAAATCAATTTAATTTTTAATATCTCTTGTGATAGAATTTCAAAATTTTTATAAATTTCTTTCATCTGATCCACAAAATCAACAACTTTTCACCTAAAAATCAATTATAATTCTGACACTGTTCTTAATAAATTTGTTGAAAATTAAATTAAAATGAAAAAAAAGCCTTTAACAATTTTAATAGATTTATTTTTTGTTCGTTAACATAAAAAGATTTTAACGTTTTGATAACATTACAAGTGGCATTATGTAGATTATTAATATTGTGTTAATAAACATTTTGTTGTTCCGTTTTATTTTTTTTATTATTTTTGCTCTAATGAGTGAGTGCATTTTCAGTTTTTGTAAATACTTTGTAGCTTAAGCTTGTATATATGTACATATAAGCAATTATTAACGTGTGTTGCAGTTGTCGTCATTGTCATTAAATTCATATAAGTCATTTAATTATTAGAAATTTCAGCACTTGCATGCAACCAAGCAGAACACGAGTCTACATTCACAAAAAAAAAATAAAACACGCACTTAAATATGGCAACAGAAATAAACAAAACTTCTACTAATTGTTACAATTGTCATTATGAAAAATAAGAAGAATAATAATAATGTAACTATAATTATAGCAAAACTATATTTATATAATAATATTGTAAAGGATTTTAGAGATAACTAAATAACTACACAAATGAAATAACGTAAGACTAAAGAGATTACTAGAAGTCTCAAGAGGAGTAATCTTAATATAAGATATGACTTCTAGAAAATTTACACTTCCACAAAATTTAGAATGTTTTGATTAAAATCTTCGCGAAAATCTTTATAGTTTCCATCAATTTTTTGTTTATATTTATCAAACTTATTTAGTCTAAATAAATGAAAATTTTCCAAAACTAAAACCAAATAACTGCAATGTAGCTAATTCACACACCTTTTTATGCACTCGTAGTCTTTCCAATGCAAAGAAAAACAACGATATTATGCATTTAAAGTCACCCAAGACAATTAAACACCTATTACGGCCATTGTAGTTTTATGTGTCATTCTAAACAGGGTTGTCAGATTTCAAAAATCGAAGAAGTCGCCAAAAATCAGTTTTATGTAGTTTTTATTATTAAATATTTGATAATAAATATGTTTTTATATAATATTTTTTTAATATAAATTTCTGTAAAATGATCGTATCAAAATTTATCAGAAAATCGCCAAATATTAGAAATAAAATCGCCAAAAATTATTTCTTTAAAATTTTTCTCATCAAAATTCAAAACGAATTAATGACTATAATTAATAGAAGAAAAAGCATCAAAATCAAATTGTTTTAATTTCTTGCAGACGAGTTTTGGTAGGATTTATTTTTGAAACTACTCCTTCAACAAACTAATTTTCCTGAATTAGAAAAATTTTGAAGTTCAGTTTTGTTTAAAAAAATAATAGTCATAATAATCGCCAAAAAATTTATTTATCGCCAGAAAAATTGTCGTCAAACTTAAATTTTGTACACCAAACAAGTTGAAAAATCGCCACGTTTGGCGAGAAATCGCCATTTCTGACAGCCCTGATTCTAACTGCAAAAGCAATATGATCACTTAGTTCATTTAAATAATGGACAAATGTTTGGAAATTTTATATGACAGAAGCTCGTTTATTTTATTGGATTTTTTTTTTTTTTAATATTTCAATTAATATTTTAATTGAATATTTTAAAATTTTCAAATAATTTTGTCACTAATTGTTTAATTGAATCCTTAAAACTTAAAAATTTTTCATTGTATCTTTAAAAGGACCTCAATTAAATTTTTTGTTAATGTAATACTTTTTTTAATTGGAAATATAAAATAAATGTAATTTAAATAGTTGAGTTAATTTTAATTGAAATGTATTTGCTGGTGATAAAGCATTGTTTATATGGATTTCATTGTTGATTTAACAAATCGTGAGTACATTCCAACCACACTTATTGACGATGTGTTTAAGAAACAATGAAATGCATATAGACAAAGCTTAACCACCAACAAATAAATTTCAAATAAAATAAACTTATGACAATATGTGTTATAATCAAATTCTTAAATACACCCCTTTTCCACACACAAAGTTTACTTTGCAAAGTCTTAATTCAGTTGTGTGAAAGACAGAGGTAGTATAGTACAGTCTCTTTCTGTCTTTCTTCCAGCTGAATGAAGACTTTGCAAAGTAAACTTTGCGTGTGGAAAAGGGGTAATAGTTGAGTTAATACTACAATTTTTGTAATTGCTTGAAAACAAATTAATTTTTTAATTGAATCAATAATCAATTTTAATGTATTTTTAAATAAAAAAAATATTTTACTTAGTATGTAAATTAATAATTTGGGATTATTAGTGTGTTAAATTTTTAAGTTTAAAAATTTTAAGAATTTTCATTTAAAAAACACTAATTATTAACTTGACTGCAGCCGGTCAAAAAAAAAAATAGTTGTGTGGCAACACTCTATTCTGGAATAGCTGTTGTTGTTATTTATATTTATTTTTGTTACATACTTTTTACAACTACAATTCGAGCTAAAAAAAAGTCAGCCAATGTAGTAAAGTAAGAAAATAATAAAAAGTATGTTGTTTAATGAGTTCTTGTTTCAACTTTGTTATTTGTTTAAATGAAAATTTATAAGATAATAACTCTAGTTGTTTTTAAGAAAATTTTTTGGTAAAGGTTCCCGGATGATCTGAAATGTGCGTAGGATGCAGCTAAACCCCTCAATAATCAATTTTATTGTATTTTTAATAAAAAAAATATTTTACCTAATAAGTAAAAAATTAATTTGGCGTTATTATTGCTTTAACAAACGTTAAACTTGAATCTTAGTTTATTTTAATTGAATCTTCTTTTTACTTTTTTTCTGTTTGGTAAAAAAAAGGAAAGGCCTGTCCCACGATGTCACCAAAAATCGTTCGATCGAATACTTATATTGGAAACAACAAAAAATGTTCTAATGTTTTTATTGTTTGCAATACAAGTTGTCGATCGAACGATTTCTGGTGACACCGTGAGACAGGCCGTTCATTTATTGAAAATATAAACCTGCAAGCAACTTGATCTTACAAATCGTTAATATTTACATATATAATTTCGTGATTATACATATGTGCCCTTAGAAAGTGGTCTAAGTCATATGCATTTTTGCTCCGAAGTATTAAATCAATCTTAAAAAAATTGCAATAAATATTTACAAAACATTAAATAAATTTATGTTAATCGAGACAAGTACAACTCAAAATTAAAATATTGTACAACATAAAAATATTGCTTGATCTGTTCAATTGTAATCTACTTAATATATCGACCAAATAAATTTATGACTTAGACCACTTTCATAATTAAGGGCATACATATTAGAGACCTGCGTAAACAGTCTTGAAATGTAAATACGCCATGTTTTTTAAATGTATTCACGTCGCATGTATTATTCTAAACCAATAATAAATGCTGTCGTACTAAAGAGTCCGCCGTCTAACGTTTTTTTATTCAACTAGTGCTTATTTCGTGAACGGTAACACTTAGCTCATGTCTGATTTGACAGATAATTAGTTTTATCCTTCCGCTGAACGAGCCAACTGACCATCCAATGCGTTTTCGCTCGCTAAGTGGGCCTGCGGTCTTACAGAAGATGCCGATTTTGCAAAAAAGTCATATTTTCAGATGAAGCTCATTTGGATCTTGGAGGTTATGTAAACAAGCAAAATTGTCGCATTTGAAAAGCCGACGCACCCAAAACGAGTCACTATTTGGTGCGGATTTTGGTCCAGAGGCATAATTGGGCCATTTTTTCGAAAATGAGCAAGAAGTGGTCGTTACAGTCTATGTCGATCCTTATCGGGCCATGTTGAACGAAGTTTTGTTCACAAAAATTGAGGAGGAGGATATTGGCAACATTTGGTTTCAACAGGACGGCGCTACGTGCCACACAGCCGAAGCTTCAGTAGTTTTTTTTTATAGCATTTTCAAAAAAAAGTTATCTGGCGGACCCTTTATAAGCGAAGCACGATGAATGTATTGGGCTACGTGTATATCAGTGTTAACAAGCGATGCTGCCAAGACTGCTTATTTGTAACAAACACTCAAAAGAAGTAGTGTTGATTTGTGTATGCTTGTTAATTTGCATGCTGCACGTTTGAGTGTGTGTGTGTGTAAGATGTAGATAGTAAGCTATTATGTGATTAACCGCATACAACTAATGTTGTGCGTTTGCATATGCGCAGAAAAATAAGAGATCATACACACATACATGCATGGCGTTTGTTCACGCGCTCATGCGTAGAAAGAAGCAAGCATCACAAATTCTTCCGTCACGAAGTATTTACTTCTTTACTCCTATACCTACAATACTGAAATAAATTCCTTGCAAACAGTGTTGTTAACGTTTGTTTTAGAAGATTTCGCTGTAGTAAAGCATTTGAAAAATCCCTCATGTCTTAAAAGTTCTTATAAAATATCTTGTGCAGGACACTAATACATATATCTATTCGCTCGTAGCATTTAAATGGGTTAATCTTTCAGAAAGCTCGTTTAAATAAACTAGCTTAAGTGTAATTTAACTAAACTCTCAACTGTTTTGAGTTTCTTTGCATTCCTTGTAATCATCATAATTATTTAAAAAGTAAAAAAATCTTATTAAACTGAACACCAAAAAATATAATTTTTTCAAAAATACTTGGGTCATAATCATTTTAGTAGCTTATAATTTCTGTGGCATGAAATACATACTGCATAAAACATGAGGCAACACCTTGCAATTAAATTAAATAACATACATACATACGTATTGAAAAATAAGACCGAAACAAAAACCTCCTAATGTATGGATATGCTAGAGAAAAGAAAAACAAACTAAAATGCCTCAAACAAAAAACAAAAAAACTATACCCCAAACTAAACATTTAATATAAAAGGCGTTACTTAAGACACAAAACCATACAGGTACACAAAATAGCCATTTACCACCAACAATTATAAAGAAATTAGTTGTTCTTTTTACTTATTTCTCATAAAATATTTCTAAAATGATAAATTTGAAACCAAAAGCAAAATGTTACAGTAGTTCCAAGTATTTGTTACTTTTTTTTTATTCAAGAGAATTTAAGAAAAAATCTCATATAAATTGCAAACAAAAAACTGTCTAAACTGACTGTTACAGGTCGTTTAAGGTCGTCACCATTTCATACAACAATAATAATTACTGATTAAACACTATAAATAATATTTTTATTTATTAAAACATTTCCACATACATTCACATTAAACAAGAAATTTAAAAAAAAAAAATTTGCACAGCAAAATGCTTGTTATTTTTTTATATTTTTATTTAATAACAAAAGACAGACAGACGAGCGATCGAGCACATTTGGAGTGTAATAGAAAAGATGAATTCTAATGTTGAACAACGAACAAGCGAAAACGATCGTTCGAACAGACAAAATGGACAGTTGAGACAGTTGATATCAAGCACAATACTTCAAAATGTCGATCATGATAATTGTTGAAATTATTATTTTTATATACTTGTTATTGTTATTGTTGTTGCTGCTGTACCCATAGCAATAATAATGCTTATGATGTTGTTGCTTGTTGGCTGTGGAAGATCATGTCTGTATGAATTATTGCTTTTTGCTGCCGTTCGCTTGAGTCTGGGTGTTCTTTCCGTATTGAATGTTGTTTGCTGGGTTTTGTATATTTTTGCGCTTAATGAAAAGATTAAAGTTTGGAGCTCGTCTTTAATAGACAAATAAGAATTTCGTATGTACATATCGCTCATTTGCTTCAATAGTGGCACAACTCAAAAAAACCAGTTTTGCAGAAAACGCGTTTTAAGTTTTTATTTTGCATACAACTCAATGGAGAAATGAAAAAAAATTCTTCTCTCAGGAGGTGATGGTACAAGCTATTTATATGAAATTTTTACACAAGATAAAATACAAAATGCCGCAACTTTCTGCATTATTAACTCAAAAAACTCATTTTTTGAGTTATGCCACTATTGAAGCAAATGAGCGATATGGCATTTGCTTTTTATTTATTAAAATCTTTCTTAATATTTATTATTTGTTTTTATTCTAACTGCAAATAAATTTTTATAAAAGCAAGAATTTTAGAAGCTTACACCAAAGCTTTTTAAAATATGATTTTGTTTTCAATGTAAATACGAGAGTTTTCGATTGCCTTCCATGAATTGGCAGTTAGCTTTAGATATAATAATTTCAAAAAAAATATTTAATTTGTAAAAAGAATTAAAGAAAATACTAAACATGAGCCTGGTTGAAACCGTCCAAACATGAATGATCGGTGTGTGAGACTTGGATTTCTTCACACACGTGGCAGAAATCACTTTAAACCAACGATCCCCACACATATACATTCACATATATGTTTGTGTTGGTGCTTCGTTTTTGAGTGTAATATCTATTCATCTTCTTATAGCAGGGCTGCCACGATATATATGATAAATATATGTAAAACTGTAATTTGAGTCAATTTCTTGTGTTCAAAAAGAGATTAATGCACATTTGATGTATTTTAAATAGTATATAATAGCTTTGTTTCAGATATGATTATTCAAGCTCTAAAAAGTAGAAAAACTTGAAACTAAACTAATTTAAAAAGAATGCATTGTTGTGCAGTAACATGCGACTACACAACCTGCACATATGAATAGTCTGAAATTAAAGTGGTAACCCTGATTGTAGTAACAATTGAGTACACATTAAATAAAAATACAAATTATCTCTTATTGCTCTCTTCATTATTGTGAGAGTACTCGCACGCGTGCGCGGTTTTGCAGATCGCTGCTTTAAACGCAAACGTCAACAAGCTATTAACGGTTGCAGGCGGATGACGCCACTGTTTGTTTGATTATTGAATTAGGTGCGTAGCAGAGAATGACAAATTGTCGTTTAAAGTACTCTTTCAGTATCTGCTGCCAAATAACTATGAATGCGTTAATCTAAAAATAAAAAACACGCTCATATGCAAACACACGCATTAATTTTAAAACGAATACTTTTAACTATATACATCCAACAACTTTTTTTTAACTTTTTAAATTACGCAGCACAAACGATAGTAACTTATATTTATAGACTGTATGAGCTTTAATCATATGCATGAGTATACAAATACTCTGACTGTTAATCGGCTACACATGCGTATATACATGGCTATTTTGTTTACACACACATAAAATATGTTTTCAAAAAGCCACACACACACACATACATTCTTAATTCCATTTTATACATACAAATGTTCATATAGGGTGGCGAAATAAATATGCTGGATATCATGCGCATATTTTTTTGTCCGATTAATTACCCATAGCCTGAGTAAAAGCATACTCACACATACACCCTTTTTATTTTTAGTTTGTAGCTTCAGTTTTCTGCAGAAATAAAGAAGATATGCTCTTATATGTTGGAATCGGCCTTAAAGCTTTTCAGATATGTAATAATTCCCAATTACATTCCCGCAGTTATTATATAAAGTTCCGTATTAAGTTCCAAAACAATCTCTGCATTTTGAAGATCATATTTACAAAATAAAAAAATAAAAAATTTTATGATTAAAACAATTCTTAAACTTTTTCTGCTTATGTTATTAAGAATAGAAACAGCCATTACTGATTTATTAAAATTAAAACAAAATCATAATTTATTTCAATTATAAAAACAACAACAACAAAATGATGTGACAATTGTGGCAGCGGGCTTATCACCGATTCCCACCAAATCTTGGTGACCAATACCAATGAAATATGATAAGATTATATACAAACTAGATTTTGTTTTAAGTATGAAATTTGTTTATAAAGCAAAGAATTTCTATCACCCTAATCTCTATTTAAACGTATCGTTTAAAATTTTATTAAACAAATTTATGAAAAGCTATAAGGTATTTTATATAAAAAAGATCTACCTTGATTTTAATTAAAAAAATTTCCAATAAAAATTAAACTTCCTTTATGACATGAACACAATTTTTATGACACAAAAACTTAATCAAAACAATCTGCTGTTGTTGCATGGTCTTCAAAGAGTTGAAATGCGGGCCACCAGCTAAACAGCGATAATAAAATATGTTTTATAGACCAACAAATAGATCAGTATAATCAACATGCGCAGAGGCAGGCATATGAATGAGTATATTCGTAAAAATTCCCAAATCAAAACAAAACAAAAAAAAAAAAAAAGAATTGAAAAGAAATCAATTTTACGATTTCAAATAATAACAACTAACAACTAACACCATATAACCTATAGAATAAAATTAAAAAAATAAAAACATACAAAAAACGCGGCAACAAGTTACACATCGGAATAAAGATATAAGACAAGTCATTAAAATCATACAAACACACACACACACACACACATCCACAAATAATATAAAACTCTTTAAAAAGAAAAAAAATCCTAAAGATCTTTTAGAATCTAGTCGTTTTGCCTCAAATTGAAACAGCTGAAGATATACAAGAGCAAAAACTAAATGTGAGAAACTATTAAAAAGCTATAAAATTTATAGTCCAAAGTATTGAAGAAATAAAAAGCAACCTCAACAAACTCGAAACACTTATTACGTAGATAACAAATGGGGAGGGAAAAAAATATATTAAAGGTATAACGGATACGTTTGTGAACGCTGAAACTGGCAACAACTTTGTGTATTTTGACCATAAAAACCAATAAAAGAAGGCCTTAATATAATAGTATTTCTATATTTTTTTGTTTTTACATTTTTTTTACTATAAAACTTGATATTAAGTTAAAGAATTCAAAGGATTTTTGTTTAAAGTGAAAATACTTTTAATTTCGTTTTGTGGCCCAATAATATTTTTATGATTAATGGTAATAAACTTTAATTAAAAGAGAACTTTTAAGTTTTTTGTTTGGTTCTTGTGGAATTTTTAATTTAAAGGAAGTTATAAAAAAAATTAAAACAGATATTTCAATATTAGATTGAATAGAAAGAAAGAATTTCATTATAATTTTTACGAGCAGGTTAAAGTTTTTTTTTTACAAATCACTATTATGATCAGTGTGACTAGATACATACATATAGGCAAAAGTTTGCAGCTACGGTGAGTTTCAAATAAGAAGAGGTGCCATACAAAAAGTTCTCATGAGATGTAGCAAGAAACTTAATTACAAGGAGAGTGATTGCATATCAACAGCATTTTAATATTAATATATATTTTTAAAATATGAGACATTTTTAGATTTAGTTGAACTGTAGTGAATTTTAATCAGAAATAATTTCTTATTCGGGTTTAAGTTCAGAAATTTCAATTATTATTGAATGAAATATTTTTACTAATTAATGTGAGTTTCTAAAGAAGAGAAGACAAATTAAACTAGACTTTTTAGCTGGGGGAAATACCGATATTTTTCTATGCAGCCACGCACTTCATCAGCACCCCAGTCTATCTACTTGGGTAGAGATTGTTATTAACATCAGCTATTTAACGTAAATTCTAATGAAACGGAATGTGAGAAATGATTGTTGTGTACAATTATTGATTTACCTTTGGTAAATACATATGTAAGCATCACTATTCATTATATTATATATTATATTACTCTACCTAAGTATGTTTAACTATTCTTGCACATTAATTAATTTTACTTATGATGAAGTGCGTGGCTGCACAGAAAAATATCGGTATTTCCCTAGCTAATAAATAGACTAGTTTAATTTTTCTTCTATTCTTTAGAAACTCACATTAATTAATAAAAATATTTCATTCAATAAGAATTGAAATTACTGAACTTAAGCCCGATTAAGAAATTATTTCCTGATTAAAAAAAGTTTTATTGACACAATTAATATTTTAATTAATTTTTGGTTCATTTTCAATAGAAGGTGTTGATCATTAATCTGTATTTCTTCAAAAATGATGCCAGGCAACTGTAATGCTGAGTAAATATCTGACATGTCTTGAATGATAATTTTCAAAATGTGTGCAACGCCGTTCACATTATGTTTTTTTATATGGAAAGCAATTCCACACAACGAAAAATATCGGAAATGACAAACGTTTTCAATAGTACACATTATTGTGATGTCAGAAAATGCCATAGTGTATAGTCGGCATATCGTGCTGGCCGGTATCGTTTTTGAAGAAATGCAGATCAATGAGTCTAACAAACAGCGTTACCATATATGAAGATTTATCTTATTTTTGAAGTTTTTCGAGATGTTAAAAAGACTAAAAGATCTATGTACTTTCATATTTTCTTCTTTGTTTCATAAAAAGTATGAAAAGAAGAAATACGCTGCAACACTATTTATTTAATTTAATTAAATTAATTTATTAATGTAGTCAATGCGGATTATAATACTTTCATACCAAAAAAAAAACGGCCACCATGACCCTTTTGGCTGACAAACCTTGGCCGTCTTTGGCAATCAATCAACCACAGGGAAACCCACTGTTTTCACTGCTGTTTGGGAGTTGGCAGAGATGGGCCCCTGTCGAATTTTTTCAAGACGACACAACCCGTAAACAAATACTAAAATGTCCAACACAAATGCAAAAAATTTGCTCAATAAGATACTGCACAACACGCACGAAATCAAGTTGAATGGCAAAATTTAATATTATTTTAGTTAATTTAATTATTATTTTTCGAACTTCATTTGTGTCTATATTTATGATTTGAATAATCTAAAGTTCGTATCGCTTTTTAAGCCAAATTACATGTGATAATTATTAATGAACTAACTAACATGTGTATAATTAGTAAAGAACAAACGACAATGGTAAGACTGTTGTAAATTTAGAGATGGTAAGGTGAGCTTTCAGTACAAAACATCTTTCAGCAAATTGAAATACGATGAGTCAAAACAATTCACATATTCCATTTGCAAAAAAGTTTCATATGTAAAGCAGAAATCTACATCAACTGACACCACACACAGTGGACCAAACACAAAAAAAAGAACGCTGATGATGAAGGTTTAGTGGCCTTCGAAAACGGCTGGCTGTTCCGTTCAACTATGTGTTGTTAGTCAGAATATTTAGAACAGACTTTGGTGTTATTTGTTCATTAATAATTATCACATGTAATTTGGCTTAAAAAAACGATACGAACTTTAGCCCGTTCAAATCACAAATATAGAAACAAATGGAGTTCGAATAATAATTAAAATTAACTATAAACACCAAAGTTAGTTGTAAATATTCTGACAACACATAGTTGAACGGAACAGCTAGCCGTTTTCGAAGGCCACTAAACCTTCATCATCAGCGTTCTTCTGTGTTTGGTCCACTGTGTGTGGTGTCAGTTGATGTAGATTTCTGCTTTACATATGAAACTTTTTTGCAAATGGAATATGTGAATTGTTTTGACTCATCGTATTTCAATTTGCTGAAAGCTCACCTTACCATCTCTAAATTTACAACAGTCTTACCATTGTCGTTTGTTCTTTACTAATTATACACATGTTAGTTAATTTGCTTATTTTTGTTCTACTTAAGACAAACTTTTTTTGGTTTGTTACTATTAAGTATATTTATATTATTTACTTATATTTAAATAAATAACTTTTTTTATAATAGTACCAGCACTCGAGGATAACCCCTACTCATGTAATGCATTCAGAACTAGGAAAATAGGTTATGAAGAGGAGGATGGAGGGAGTAGTGTCCTTGGAAATTTGATCTCATTTTTCACATACTGTCGTATATACTCTGTCGACTTCTTAAAGGGAAACTTTGTTTGTTAGGAGTGCATTTGCATGCACGTGTGAAATAAACTTTCCTGCTATAACTTCCGGTAAAATTATATAATTACAAAATTTAATACTCTTAATTGCTTAAAAATCTTGAAAAAAAAATTATTTAATATTTAATTCTCATTTGTAACAAGCTGGCTGCCTAGTTGATATTTTTACATTTACAATTGCTGCAAGAGGGGTGAGCTGATTTACTGGTGATGAGAAAATTTTTACTCAAGTTCTCGAGAAATTTAAAAATACCTTTATGTACACACACATATAATACATTTATTAATGTTTAACTAAGACATTCATTTAAACTTAACGAGATGTCTCATATGTTTAATATTACAACTTAAAAAAAATTAAAAAAAAATTTCGGCAATTGTTGTTTTAGAATTCTTAAGAAAATTTCAACAACAAAAAAAAATATATTTCTCTAATAAAGTTTTAAGGGTAACTTCACCATATGTATTTTTAGACCAAAATATTCCAAATTTTTCCCCTGCTTTTACATTGTGGAATCTTGTATGATGCTTTTTTGAACACTTGTATCTACTGGATACTAAACTATAATATTTTATTTTTACTTTTAATTTTTTTTATTTCTGGTTCATTCATTCGTTCGTTCATCTCTCTGCTGTCACAATTGATAAAAATCACATTTTCCATTTGAATAGAATTTTATGAATTCGTGCATAAAATTACACTCTTCTCCTCGTTGGTTTCGAAAGCATGTACAGAGATGCTTTTTATTCCACAAAATTGCAGTGGAATTCTTTAGCGTTTTTTTTTGTTTTCCCTGTTTTATACTAGAGGAAGAACAAAATTAAGTATTATAAAAATTTGGTTTTGTTTTACAATGTTGTCAGAATTTTTCTTTTTTTTTAAAGACCTAGACACTCAGGCGGAAGGACAAGCGGACAGACGGGCAGACAGACACACGTTACTGATAATTTCACATAAAAGTAGACTATTTTTGTGGTTGATATTTAACATTAAATTATTGAGGTGTTAATAATTTTTATTTGATATAAAAAGAGAACAAAAAATAACGTAAGTTTGTAATTTTGTTGCACGATATAGTTGATGATGATGATTATTGCGCCTGTGATGAGTGTTTTTAATTTTATTTTTCTATTTATTTAAGTGGAGGAAATAAACGAAGCGTACGTACGTACTTTTCTAACAATAGAAAACTCTCATTCAAAATTAACAAAAGGCTGTTTGGTGTTTGTTGTTGTTGTTTTTGGGAAAAACCAAAGAAAATGTGTCAATACAATTAAAATAGAATTGCAATTTTCTCACCATATTTTTTAAACGCATTTGTTTAGAGTTCGGCTTAGTTAAGGATTCCAAAATTTTGCTTATCATGTTAGATAATTTATTTCTTTTTGTAAGCAAAGCTTTTATTTTAATGTTAAGTGGGTAAGTAAGATTTTGCATATTTATGTACAAATGTAACTTTTGTTTTTGTTTTTTATTCCTGCCTGCCGAAGCAACAAATATACCAGCGAGCGGTTGGTTTTGGCTTCGCAAAAGTGTTAAAGAATTGATACTTGAAAATGTTTCAGTGCTTTTTTTTACCAAAGACATAATGAAGTTTACCATGACAGCAGCTTTTAAGATTGAGGCATAATGACCAAAGAGTTAAAAATATAATGATTTGTAGCCCATAATTTAGAATTTGCTTTAAGGAGTTTAAGATAGAATAAAGTACGAACAAAACTCATTCAGAAATTTTAAGCCACATTGTTATTAATAATTAAGTTTTTGTGTTGTGTTCTTTAAAAACAAGTATTTATACAAAAAAAATCCAAAAACTCGGCTGCTATAGTTCTCAGACTTTTTATTTTTTTCGTATTTACAAAATGGCGTCTGTTGGCCGCCATATTGAATTATGACAACTGACATATCTTTAGTGACACTCCCGGGATTAAAAAAAATCGATTGACGTTAGAATCATCAAAATCGGTTCACGCGTTCGGTTTAAATAGTGCCGCAGAGGAACACACATACATACATACTAAAGTGCTGCACAAGACCGCTTATAAGAACTTTTGAGACATGAAGGATTTTTCAAATGCTTTATTACAGAGAAATCTTCTAGAAGATACGCTAAACAACACTGGCAACTCATTTGTTTCAGTAATTTCGGTATATGTGTAAAGAAGAAAATACTTCGTGACGGAAGAATTTGTGATGCTTGCTTCTTTCTACGCATGATATCTCACAGTCAAACGTGAAATTTTCAAAATAACAAGCATACACTCACCAACAACACTACTTCTCTTGATTATTTGTTATAAACAAAAAGTATTCGCGACATGGCTTGTTAATACTCATGTACACGAACACCAATACATCCATCTTGCTTCGCTTTTTATAGGACAGCATTTATTATTGGTTTAGTGCAGCTCTATCCAAGCCATATGCACAATGTGCAAACTTTTATAAAGAGCTTTTTGTGCTTTCACACCGACGAGAGTACAACATCCACAACAACAATACAACAGACAGCAATGCTTGCTCTTACTTTGCAAAGAAACAAGAACAAATTTAAGAATTTCAAAGCTGTTTACCTTAAATGAAAATATCAGTATATTTGTTTTTGGACGTAGCTGCCACGAGAATAAATTTAAAAAACAATTTTTTTACATTTCAAGACTGTTTACGCAGGTCTATAATACATATATATGTGACGCGCAAAATAGAAAGGGACCTAAAGGTAAAAATCGGTTTTGTTCAGGAGAGCCATTTTAAAGATTTAAATACGTGTATCTTTGGTGTACCATCACATCATAAAACGCGCATATCTCTGGGAGGGAACACTTTTGGGGCATGGGATCGGTTCATTCGATGCTCAGATGTTGTCCACATCAAAAAAAAAATGAAAAAATTGATTTTTTTTACCCTTGGGTCCCTTTCTCTATGCGCTGTCACATATATAGACTGATAAACGCAATATCTTTCTTTGATTTGCGCAGTGAAGCAACGGCCTTAAGTCTCTTGAAAACTTATTTTTAAACATAAAGATTGTTAAGGCTGAAAAATTTTTGCAGCAAAGACTTAGAGAAATGATTTATATCAAAGTTTGGCCAAAATTAATGCAGTTCACATCACTTCATATATTACAATGAATCTAATTACGAGTATCGTATTTCGACTACGACTACGACGATTTTGTACTAGATTAAATAAAAAACGTTGCAATGTCCTTTAGGCTATTACAAATTCGTTGTAACACGACACTCGTAATAAGGCCCAATATTTTTATTTTCTGCCACAAATAATTTTCATATTTTCTATAATTATAATAAAAAATAATTATTTCTGTAAAGCCTGCAGCACACGGTACGTAAAAATCCACACGTTATCATGAATCTACATTGGCTGCATGTCGTGTACTAGCAATACACATAAATGTAGAAACTCACATCATTACACATATGCTGTTTCTGGAATTCTATCCGACTCGGTTAAATTTGTCACATTTTTTGTTTAGAAAAGGGAAGTAACACTCAGGCAATGAATACCTACTACTATTACTAGGTGTTACCTTCTTTAGGGAAGGGATATTGTTAGAGAAGGCAGGCGGTAAAGGAAGAGGCAGAGAAAAGCTTAATTCTTTTACAACTTTGCTTTTTGCACGTATTTAGTAATGTGCAGTGTTGCAGCGCCTCTGGTGTTAAATGAGGCGTATTAAATTTTGTTCAAGCTGTAGTTAGTAGCCTTTTATTGGTTATTTTACTTCGCCGACGATTCTGCTACACAACGAAGGAGGCGCTCTGATGTTACATTAGGATTAGTATCTGCTAAAGTCGGTATAGTGCAGTGACCAGTAATTATGCCTTCATCTCTTGAAATTTCCTACAACAACACGAAGGACACTAAACTAACACGAAGGACTAAAAATGCGTGGTGTTGTTGCCCAGTAAAAAATTTCAAAAAAGGTAATCGAGTTTGGAATTAAGCATTTTTGGTGGAAGTACTTCCCTACTGGACTACCAACTTAATGATTTTAAACAAGGCGTGAAACTAAAATAATCGATTCTTGAGAAGTACTTACTTACTTTTTCATTTGGCAACTTGTTCACATAATGTATTTAATCTAAAAACATCATTCTCTTCATTTAGCAAATTGTACATCATTTTTAGGGTTCCGTACACCAAAGGTGAAAAGGAATCCTATTGTTTTCGCTACGCTGTCCGTTTGTCCGTCTGTCCGTCACACGGTATTTTCTCAGGAACCGTAAGAGCTACGGACCTGAAATTTGGACACAGTATGTAGAACCTTGGCCGCTACAACAACAAGGACATCACTATTAAAAATTAAAGGGTGTTCCAAAACGAGCAACGAAAAATGTTAAAATTCCATGTAATATACATACAATTGTATGAACATATGTACATTGAAACTTGAAATTTGGAAAATTAGTGTATTTTTATACAGACTACAACAATTAACACTAAAATTTAAAAAAATTTAAATTAAAGGGTGGTCCATCAGTTAATGCAATTTTGACTATGTAATTTTGACAATTTGCTATATCTTGGAAACCGTAAGAGGCAAACACTTGAAATTTTCAAAAACGGTAAAACTAAAAAAACCGAAAATTATAAAATCGCCAAACCAAAAAAAAAAATCGCCAAAAATTAAAAAAAAAATTGCCAAATCGAAAAAATCGCTCAAATTAAAAAAAAAATTCTATCACTAAAATAAATCGCCAAATTCGAAAAAATCGCCAAAATGAAAAAAAAACGCCAAAATTAAAAAAAAACGCCAAAAATCTAAAAAAATCGCCAAAACGCGAAAATGCCTCCAAAACTAAAAAAAATTTTAAATAGAAAAAATCGCCAAAATGAAAAAACGCCAAAAACCGAAAAAAATCGCCAAAACAAGAAAATAAAGTGTCAAAACTAAAAAAAGAGCCAAAACTTAAAAAAATCGCCAAAACCGAAAAAACGCAAAAACCACCAAAACAAAAAAACTGAAAAGACCCCAAAAACGAAAAAAATGCCAGAACTATATATTATATAGGATGAAGTTTGTATTAAATTACATATCTAGTGTTCGTACGGAATCCTTCGTGCGCGAGTCAGAGTCGCACTTTACAGCAAGTAATGAAATTTGGCAATCAGAAAAGTAAATCATTATATGGCAAGTAGTTCTAATGGTAATGTGTAATATTTTGCTGGGTATTTAATGACTGTTGGATACAATGATTGAACCCAAGGCCTTCGGTTTTGTAGTCAATGTGCTAACTACTTCAGCCAAAGCCAAACAAAACAAACAAACAAAAAACTATCAATATTTGACGACATGTAAGAAGTAGTACTAATTTAAAAAAATGCAACCAACATGTTGAGAATTCTAGTGACGTCATAGCCACATACGCATGTGGCTTTTTACATGTCGTGTTCTATAGGCTTAAGCCTTCAAAAAAAAATACCACCAGTTCTTATCAAATACAACATTTTAATTATATAATGATAATGTTAGCATAAAAATTGAACGCAACATAATTTCCAAAAAAGCTAGAACCTATAATTAAGGCTGCAAGACACAAACCCTCATCATCATCATCCTCACCACACAACACAAATGCCTATTAAAACAAATTTTTTTATTAACTAGAAAAAAATAGTCGAAAACAAAAAAAAAAAAACAAAATAACTCAGCACCATTAAATTATTTAATTTTATATTACTTATAAGCGTAAATAATTTCAATTTAATTTTAATTGTATAATTATAGTTTTAAATGATATTTAGTTTTTGAACTCTGCTCAATTCAACTGATAAATTAGAAGAAAAAAAAACTGCAACAAGTGTGTTTCCAAATTGACATTTTAAATTTAAATATATGTTTTGTAGAGAAGTTAGCCAGCAAGCTACGCGTACAAGTGTGCAGTTAGCTGTATTTATAAATAATTAAATGGTTATTATAACCATAATCATTTTAATTTGAATTTTTTTAATAGTGTTGTTAATTTGTAGTTTTCCTCGTCATAGCCCTTGTTTAATGCTAACAAATTTTTGACATTTATTTGTTGATTTTTTTTAAGGTTTTAAGCACCTCATGTGGTTTGTTGGGAATTAGAAATTAACTTCTTTAAGGTTGATTGAGTGTTAATTTTCCATCAATGTCATACAAACGGAAATGTTTATCTGCCTGCGATTTGAGGCAAATGCAATTTTGCTTATCTCTCTCTCTCTCTGTGTGTGTGTGTGTGTGTGTGTGTGTGTGTGTGTGTGTGAGAGTGTGCTTGTGTGCGTGGCTGGCATTTGCCATTTGAAATTCAAAAACCTTTAAATTGTTATCTTTAACTTTACATAAAATCATAAAAATGTAACTGTTACATTTATTTATTTTTTTTGTTAAGGGTGTTAAATTTTCATTAGTTTACTTTATTTTGTTCACATCCCTTAGCTGCGTCCGTCCTTTGACTATTTGATTATTTTTTTTTTTTACTTTGTCACTGATTTATTTTTTTAATTCATTTTAATGCGCTTAAAATTGTGCTTGTTGCTGTTTATTTTGGTCTCAAGCTGTTTTCATTTGGTTGTATTTAATGTTTTTTTATTTTTTTATTTTTGTTTTTCTAATGCTTAATTTAACAATTTTTATTGATCTTGAAGGAGATGAAATAACGTGAAAATGTTAACACACACAGGCAAAGGAATTCATGCAGATTTTTTTTTGTTAATTACTTAAGCCGACATTAATTATTGTTTTTGTGAAAATTTTCAAGAGAGTAAACAAGAGGTCCTTTTTTATTTATGACTTTGTAAAGACAAAAGTGTAGTGCTAAGATTTTGCAATTATTGTTGATAATATAGAAAACCTTTTTACAAAAGCCATGAAGTTCTCAATAGAAGATAATAAATTATAATTAAATTTTAAATGACTAGTCAAAACTGCTGTGTGGCCCTGTGGCTGAGTGGTAGCGATGCTAGCCTCTCAGTCCAGAGGTCGTGGGTTCGATTCCCACCATAGACCCCGGGTGTTTTTCGCAGACAAGCTAATCGCTTTGCGAGTTGTGGTTGCGTTTGTTAAAAAAAATAAAAAATAAAAAAAAATAAATAAAAAAATTAATGAAAATGAACGATATCCATTTCAACCAAGTCTTGAACTGATTTAATTTCAGTATACAAATTTTATAAATCTTGCGGTTACAGTTCTCAAAACTGAAACAGTTTTGGGTCGTCGTGAAGCACTTTTTTGGTCGGCAGTTGTGCAACTTGTTTGAAAATTTTAGCTATTGGCACAAGTTATTGATCTCAGAAAGCTACACTCAAAAAAAAGACATATACTATTATTAAGGAAAAAAAATTTCTAAATTAAAGTAAAAAAAATTTCTAAGTTTAAGTAATTTTTTCTAAGTTTAAGTAAATTTTTACAAAAATCTAGTAAAAATTACTTAATATGAGTAAAAAACAAAAAGTTCATATTCTCAAAAGTAGTTCATAAAAATACAAACAAAAATTCTCACATTCAAGGTCAAGTTTACTGGTTTAAAGGAAATATTTACCAAAAATTGGAAAATGGTTTAAAAGTTTAGGGAAATTGTATTCTAAAAACTAGTCAATCTCGTTATAAATCAAAAAATAAATTTTAGGACATGACTTACTCCTAATTAGTTCATCAAATTTGACTAACTTGAAAGATATAAAAAGTTATTCTAAATTTTAGAAATATATTTACCAGTTTTAAGTATTTTTTCTTTAAATTATAGAATATATTTTTTATTTGCATTAAGCAAAAAATTCAAGTACATTTTTCATATATCCGACGAATATTTGAATTTGAAATAAATTTTTTTGAAAATAAAATTAAATTTTAAAACACAAAAATTTCAATGCTTATTCAGGCTGCCTGTTAGGCAATTGGTTAGAGTGCTTGCCTATCAGTCAGAAGGTTGTTGGTTCAATACTTGCCCCCTCTCAAGGAATTAATACGTATGTATGGTGAATTAAAGATATAATAAAAAACATACCATGTTTTAATTAAAAACAAAAAAGTACCAAAATTAAAGACAAAAAAAAACATTGAAAAATTTACTAAATTTGAAATAAAAGATGAAAAACCTTTTTTGCAATTCTCCGAATTTTATGGAGAAATTTAACTTAATTTTAGAAAAATTTTATTTAAATATAAAAATATAATTACTATAAACTAGTTCATTAATGAACTAAAAATTTAGTAAATATTTTACTGGTTTCGAGTAAAAAACAGCTTTGGCGCCAGACGACAACTTTTTTTAATCAAATTTAGAAAATTTTCCAAAGTTTTAGTTAGTTTTTTTTTTTTTTTTAGTGTAACTTGTGTAAATCGTTCAGGATAAGCAGAGAATACTTGGTGTTGTAGCCCATAGTATTGCAGAACACCCATGTATGTCCTTTTGTCGTTGATTTTTAGAATTGTGCCATCCACAAACAGCATTAGTTACACCATATTTTGCATAAAGGAATACAAGAACTCACGAATACTGACCATCAAACACATCGTGTCTTTATTTATTGAATACGAAATTTCGTCGAAAAGTCAACTTTAGTGATGAGGCACTATGGGCTCGGCAAACTCAAGAATTGTTTTTGAAAAGGCTCTCCATCTTCAACGTGTAACTGTTTAATGTGGTTTTTGATCTATCGGGATCAATCTTTCTTTTTTTTTAAATGAGGCTAGAGTAGCTTTTTCGAAGAATGATTTTGTTTGGTCAGAATGGGTAGGCGTTCCTTTTTTTTCAGCATGATGATGATGAAGGTGCAGTAGCCTTCGAAAACAGCTAGTTGTTCCCTTATACTAGTGATTGTCAGAATATTTGCAAATATCTTAGGTTTTATTTGTTCATTAATAATCATCACATGTAAATTGGCTTACAAAGCGTTACGAGCTTTAGCGTAATCAAATAAT
This sequence comes from Tachina grossa, assembly GCA_949987645.1. NCBI lineage: Eukaryota > Metazoa > Arthropoda > Insecta > Diptera > Tachinidae > Tachina > Tachina grossa. The sequence goes on along the minus strand of OX465274.1, from coordinate 197,798,500 downwards.
ACATAAGATCTCGCTGTTTTGCGGGATAGGTTCCTGACAGTATGATTTCTTGCAAAAGCGATTATAATTGGCCACCGAGATCTTGCAATACCTTAACACATTTAGACGAAGAATAAAAGGTAAGTGCTATGCCAATGGCCCGAAATAAATTCAAGATATATAAGGTGATATTCGTGATGTTATCGAGGACATACAGCTGCAAATGTAGAAATTAGTGACTGAAAATTTAATGCAAATAATATGAAGCTGCAAGCGTAGCCCTAGAGCCGATTCGGCTGATATTGTGTTAAATTTGTCCTCTTTGCAATTTAATAAACATCCACTAATTTCGATTAAAACTACTAATTTTTTCATATCAAAATGAAGCCGTTTTTTTAAGTCACTTTAAATGAAATCTTTTTCGCCTGAATGATTTCTTAATCTTGCTTATGTTCAGCAATTTCAATTATAGAATGAAATAGAATGAAATATTTTTATTAATTAATGTGTTTTTCTAAACAAGAGAAGAACGCTTAAACTACACTTTTAGCTGGAGCAAATACCGACATTTTTCTGCGTCAGTAATGTGTGATTTTCTTTAGAAAACCACATTATTTAATAAAAATATTTTATTTTATAAAATTTAAAATACTGAATTTAAGACCGATTAAGAAATTATTCCTGATTAAAATTGAATATAGTTAGTTAAATTAAATTTAAATATGTATCGCTTAAATATTTTTGTTTTGAACTTGATAATTTTTTGCATGCCGGCCACAATGCATTTTATTGGAAATCAAATAGAACTCTATGACATGTTCTAAACAGGGCGTTAGAAACAGCTTGTGTGCTTAATGGCACGTCTAAATGTAAGAAAACTTCAACTTATTTGGAGCTTAGAAAGCCTGCAAAAGTTTTCTATGTGCCTATTAAAAGAGGTAGAAAGGTAGAAAGATTTTTTTTCAATATTTTGTTAAAATACTTTCATTTTCTTAAGCCAATATTAATTAATGGTCTCATTTGCTGAATTAAAATTTTCAAGTTCTCAAATAATATACATTATGTATAATATATACAAAGAGCCGTATGATATCCCAGCAAACATTTAACTTACTAAAACAGAATGTTCACTACGAGTAATTCCAAGTAAACACTATAGCATTTCATGACATCGCATCGCAATAGTGTGTGCTAGTGGCAAGGTTTTTCATTGCTCATATTTTCCAAAGTGTGGCATTGTTTTTCATATAAAAAACATAATGTGAACGGCGTTGCACACATTTTGAAAAAGACACAACAAAGTGACAACACAAGACATGATACAATTATACTAGGTACATGCACGACTACAACAAAATTACAACACCAAAAAACACATGCATTTTGTTGGTATAAACAAACGTATAATTGTCAGAAACAGATGCCTTTTGCAGACGCGGCATTCATGAATGGCTATAGTCATTCAGTGTTGCCAATAGGTGTGTAATTACACAGAGTGTGCAATTACTCGCATGTGTGGGCCATGTAATTACATTCATTTATAATCTGTGTGCAATTCTACTTTATGTTCTATTTTTATTTTTATTTCAACCTACAAAAAACATGTGTAGTGTAATTTTCTTCAATATGTAATTGGAAACACAGCCATGTGTAATTTCATTGGCAACACTGAAATCATTTTATATACACACATACACTTACATTTTTGTAGCTTGTAAACAAAGTTTGACAACTATTCGTATTGTATATAATAACAGGCTGGGCTTGTGCATGTACCTGTTATAATTGTATCATATCACAAGAAATGTCAGATGTGTACTCCGCATAAGTACAATACAGTATGTCTTTAGTGCAGCTACGTCCAAACCCCATGCACAATGTGCAAGCTTTTATAAAGAGCTTTTTGTGCTTTCACACCGACGAGAGTACAACGGCCAATGGCAACGGCAATGTTTGCTCTTACTTTGCAAAGAACCAAGAACAAGAGCTTTCAAAGCTTTTTACCTCAAATGCAATTATCAGTGTATGTGTATGTGTTTGGACGTAGCTGCTTTAGTGCATATTAAATAAGAAATTTTATAAAAATTCCAAAACTTTTCGCTGGGTTGTATCTTTTGTGCCCTAGAAAAACGAGCTAAAACAAATTTCAATTTGCTCATTTCTTGAATTTTAATCCTGCAGCTTATAAATATTAATAAAAAAAACACACACACACACACACACAAACATCCATACAACAAAAACAAAAAACCCGAATTATTCGTTTAACGGGCTACAGCTGGGATTCTTAGTTTTATTTCTACCCCAAAAATATAAAGGAAAAATTAAATTGAATGTAGAAGTAGGGCTGTATATGTGAATATACAAATACAAGTAGGTTTTACTGTACATATGAGTGTGTGTGTATGTATGTGTGTGTGTGTGTGAAAAGAGTACGATTACGTCAAAACAGACATAAAGCAATTCATCTTCATCCCTTGTAGTTAGACGACGGCGACCACCGAAGCAAATATGAAATATACGCATATTATCATATTTCTACACTTAAACAATAGACAGCAAAACAATATACGAAAAAAAAGAAGAACAATATAAAAAGCCAAATAGGGTGTGTTCAAAAATTGTCTAAGCATCATCAAATTTCCACCTTTTCTCAAAAAGCAAAAAGAAAAAAGAAAAAAAAATTAAAACCAGCTACAGACAGGCGAAGAACATGTATTTGAACAAAACAAAAAAAAAACAAGATTGGTACTAGAAAATACCATTATCAAATCATACATACAACTTTTCAAAACTCGCATACATATGTTGCCTTTAAAATTATGCTGGAAATTATTATGAAATCCAATAAAATTAACAGCAGCATAAGTTAATGTGCTACGAGTAAAGAGATGTTACAATTATAAAAAAAAATATATAAATATAACACGTAGCAGATATGACAAATAGGCAGCAGAAGCTTAAAAACTTGAGGGATTTTTATATTTGATTTACCAGATATGTACATATGTATTAGTAAATACAAACACATAGCGAAAATCAGGGAATAAAGTCGTAAGGGCACATAATGAAGGCTATAAAGTTATAATACCCCAGCTAAAAAAATTCTATATGGTCCATATATTTTTAATATATGAATGTATATAACTATATATGAATATGTATAAATTCATGTATGGAAATGTATGGGATTATACATCCGAAAAGTATTATATATGAATTAATATATGGACTAATATATGAAATGTATTATAATATATGAGCTCATATATGGAAATTTAATCATGAAGCTCTTCGTATGTGGATCTATATATAGCAAAAAGATGTAATATATGGAGCCATGCAAAAATGTATGCATACATGCTATCTCACATAAAATCGATTTAAAAAAGAAAAACTTTTGTTACAAAAAAAAAAAATTGTATGATTTTATAAATTGTGGCCCCATTTAATATATCAAATAATCAAAAGGATAATCCAGTCATTAATTTTATAGAAAATAACAGAATTCTCTAGATACGAAACAAAGTTCATATTACTGCAATATATATATTGAAAACTATTGTTAGACGGATTATGTTTCTTTTTTTAATTAATTCCATTAGTTTTTAATCTGATTTCTTAAATTAAATTTTATGTACGAATATGAGTTTTTTTTTTTTTAAATATGCAAGTGATTCACTTTTGACTTAAAATGATGAATTAAATGACTTTTAGTTCATTTTTCATTATTTGCCCACACGAATGTTTCATTAAATACAATCTACCTGTTCAAAATAAAAAAAAATTAATTTTAGTTATTTTGTGAATCAGGAGTGTATGAATATGAACTTTGCATACTGTAGAGGGAATATTTACACATACATGTATGAAAATGTAGGAATATATATTATCATATATGTCCACATACCCTCATTTTTCGGATCCGAACCATATATGGTATATCATATATAGTCCATACATATTTTTTTTAGCTGGGACATGTAATTATATTTACATATATATGTATATACATATGTATATAATATATATGTATATAATTTCAATTTCTTTCAATTGAAATTAATTAAAAAAGTGATTTTGAATTTTAGTTTGTTAGTTAAGACTATTTTTGACGACATTTATGTAATATAAAAGACATTCACTCATACATAAAATTTATGAAAAAAATCCTCAATATGTTATCTTACAACTTAATTTGTCCATTCCGTCTATTTTATATTAAATTAAAATTAATTAAATTTTTATAAAAATCTGACAGAAATCTTTGTTAAATTAAAACTTATCTATACAAACAAATAATTTATCAAACTTTTATTTCGCACAGTTTTATTTTTCTTCTTTAATGTTAAAAATTTTATCTCTATTTTTAAAGTAAAGAAATAAATTAAGAAAAAAAACACACAAACACACAATTTTTAACAAATTACTTTAAAATAATTTAATAGCCAACAAATAGCGACAAAATAACAACAAAAAAAGAAAAGAAATTAAACATAAAAATCATTCATAACATTTAGTCTACTACACACACACACACACACACACACACACACACACAGAGAGAGAAACAACCCTGCAGAAAGTGAGAATAGTGAAATTGTGGTAGTTTACTAGTGACGTTGTCCATAGTACTACTGACCAGGTGTACCCCAGCCAATGATATCATCTATTGACATTTAACATTAGCTTGTCATTGAAAATCCACCACTAGACTGTAGCACTATTAACTAAGTAGTTCTTTTGGGACCACATGAAGACATTGGCACCAAAGATTCACTAGTAAATTTTAGGGGCTCTAGTATACAATATCGATATTTCCTCGCTCGTTGTCAATAGTAAAATTATAGTGATTTTCTAGTGGCATAGTCAAAAGTGCCAATAGCCAGTGTAATCGCCTATTGACATATAACATAGGGTTGTCATTGAAAATCTTCCAGTAGACTTTAGCACTATTGAGAAGATAATTCTTTTATGACGATATGGAGATATTTGAAGCAAAGCTTCACTACTAGATTTTAGGGACGCTCGTCTACATAGATTTATTTTAAATTATTGCATAGCATAATAAAAAAGAAAAACAAACTACTGACGCGTTCATTGACAATACCACCAGAAATACACTAGAACTGTTGTCTCTAACGTATCTCTACTCGAGCATAAAAGAAAAGTTGTCGCCATTTTAACTAGTGCAATTGTCGCTGGAGAAAGATTATTGACATAGAGACATATGGTTTTAGGCTGACTAGAGGGAACACTTGCCTTACATGCACTTGAGTGTGTGTGTGTGTGTATGTACGTTTCTGTGTAAAACTGATCGTGTAACTGTATTTTTGTCATTTCACTGTATATGTACATTAAATGTATAAAAATTATACATTGAATTTTGTCTTTTTGTCTAAATACATTTTTTTTGCCACCGTCCATAAAAATTGTCTGAAATGAATGTGAAAATAATGAATAATAAAAGTCATAGAATACATGATTTTTTTCCCAGTCCACTTTTATGACGCACCAATAAAAAGCTGAACGTTTTTAAACTTAAAATACCAAAACCTACACACACAGAAAAAATAAGCCAAAATGCTAACGTTACTATTTATTGTCTTTATATGGAATAATGACAATTTATAGATTTTTTGTATGTGTGTGCCTTTTTTAAATTAAATCCATTTAGTATTAAATTTTTTTTTTGCAAAAGTCTTCACTCTTCAAAGCAAAAATTTTTGAAATACAAACATACACGTATAATTTCATAAATTTTTCAATAATTTATATTTTTAATATTAAATACTAATTAAGTTTATGGCTTGTAATTTTAATTTGTTACAAAATTCATGTGGAAATGTTGAAAAGAAATATGTAGCTTGGTAAATTTATGATTTGTTTAGATAATTATTTTAAAATAAAAAATATATACATACATATGTACATATATATCTTCTATATATGTATTCTATATACACATGTATATAAAATCGTAGTGTGTGTTTGTTCCTATCGCATGATCCCTGAAACTATAACTATAACTAACTATCAATACTATAACTAACTATCAATACCCTGTAGGTTTTCGTTTTGTTTTAACCCAACAAGTGACCTCAGGATGGAGTAATTTGGAGTTAAAAAATAAATTATTGAGGGTACGACATCGTTTGCCGGGCTCAGTTACTATATATATGTATGTTTGTGGTATTCAAACGCTAGTCATCAAACTGCATGTTTTAAAATAATAACACGAAAAGATATGACTAGTGTGAGCAACCTTATAATTTACAATTATAAATATTGTATATACTTATTTGTATTTTCGCTTTAGCACCTTTGTACATTGCTGACTCTATTTCTATCTCTCTTTCAATTCCTTTGGTAAAATTTCTCACATTTCTACGCATTGTTGTCAGATATGGCGATATCTCGCCAAACGTGGCGACAAAAATTTGTTTTTGGCGAGGAAAATTTTGAAATGGCTATTGGCGATTTTCTTGGCGATATTTGAACTCCTTGGCGATATTTTTGGCTATATTTTTACGACTTTAATAAAAGAGAATAATGTTAAGAATATGAAATAATTTTTAAGGAACTTTTTCTACAACATAAAATATTTCGTGCAAAAAATCTAATTTTTTTTATGAGTTAGAACCAACCAACATCTTGATAATGAAGCACCAAAAATCCTATACGAGTTCTCGCCTAGTGTGTATGAATACGACGATGCTGCTGGTACTTATCATATCAAGGATATGATATGTGTACTTAAATACACATTTAAGTAAATGTTAATTTAGTTGATATCTCACAAGAATTAAATAATAATATTTATCTTGGTGCTCAAGATAACTTTTTTTTTTGAAAATGCTATAAAAAAAAATTACTGAAGCTTCGTTCGGCTGTGTGGCACGTAGCGCCGTCCTGTTGAAACCAAATGTTGCCAATATCCTCCTCTTCAATTTTTGTGAACAAAAATTCGTTCAACATGGCCCGATAACGATCGCCATTGACTATAACGGCCACTCCTTGCTCAATGGCCCAATTATGCCTCTGGACCAAAATACGCACCAAACAGTGACTCGTTTTGGGTGCGTCGGCTTTTCAATGTATGCGTGCAACTTTTCTGTGCCCCAAATACGACAATTTTGCTTGTTCACATACCCTCCAAGATCAAAATGAGCTTCATCTGAAAATATGATTTTCTTGGCAAAATCGGCATCTTCTGTAAGTCGATCGCAGGCCCACTTAGCGAAGCGAAAACGCATTGGATGGTCAGTTGGCTCGTTCAGCGGAAGGATAAAACTAATTATCTGTCAAATCAGACATGAGCTAAGTGTTACCATTCACGAAATAAGCACTAGTTGAAAAAAAAACGTTAGATGGCGGACCCTTTACTGTTTAGATTGATCTTTTGGAATAAGCTATTTTTAAGTACTTTTTGTACGCCAGAATTTATATGTGAATGTAAACACTTTTCTTAATTTTTCTTAAATACTATAATTTTTATATTTTACAATAGAATTTATCTACTGAATTTAAAATTTAACAATATTTGTAATGTAATTAAAAAATATCATATATTTTTGTAGCTATAATTTAATGTTTTATTATTTGGCGATATTTGGCGATATTCGACAAGTTATTTGGTGGGAGGCTGAAAATAAATCTGACAACACTGTTTCTACGTGTAGTTATGACAAAACAATAAACATAGCTCAAAACATATTATTATTTTATGACTTTTTTGTTTGAGACACAACAACAACTTTTTAAACTATGATAAAATATTAAAACATTATGACACTTACGACTACCGTTTGAATCCCTCATTATGACAGTTTCATGGTATTATTTAATTTGTACTGAGAAGTAGAGGGCAGGAAACATAATCGCATGTTTAAATTCTTTTTCTTTATAAGCAAGTAAAAATCTTAATAACATGAAAATAGTGTCACATCTCAAAAATGTTAGTTGTCTGCTTGATATCGATTGCAATTTGTTAATGGTGCTGCCAGACCTGATAACAGTTCAGCTTATTAAGTAAATTATCAAGTAAGCTTCTCACAGCTGAGAATCTCTTTGATATCTGTAAAGAGGCTTCTTCGAACATTTCTACAACAAATGCTAGATTTCCATCTAAAAAGGGCAATTTGGTGTTCGTTTCTTAAAATATGTTTTGCCCTTTACAAGGGCGGTGTGTTTTCTTCTAAACAATCACCCTCACTAATGGTGAAGGGGATTGCTCTTAACGCCTAGTATAAATTTATAGTGCTGTTATTGGCCCTGCAAAATAGCTGATTTTTTTTATGCAAGACCAATAAGTTTTTAATTTTTATTTATATTGTTTTATTGCAGTGCTATAATGCTAGATTGTCAGTGATATAAAATTCAAGTATTCAAGGTATAATACAATCGTCTTAAAAAATGTTTCAAATAAACGGATGGATTGGCAATATGGCAGCTGTGTTGCCATGCTACATACATATGTAAATACAAATCTATACATATATTTCACAGAAAAAAAAATTGTTATACGCTCTTAAGTTTTTTGAAAAAATTAGTTGAAAAAGGGACAATCATGATGATCAGCTGGTAATTTCTCTGCTGTCAAATCAAAGCAAAACCTTCAGAAATATTCTGACAGCAGGAAATTTCACACTAACAAATATACAAGGCGAATATGCAGTGTTGCAAATCGAGACCACCTGATATCAATCAATTGGCCTTGAGTCACAATTAATAAATAACTGGATTCTTGCTTGTCATTATTATATTTCGAGTCACAAAGTTTCTCTGTGTTTTGAGGAACGAACTGATCTAAGAGCTGCTAAAATCAGCGCATTCCACTTTTTTCATATTGTGTGTTCTGTTCTCGTCATATGTAAAAAGCATTTTCACAGAAATGGCAAGATATTTTTTAAATAAACCTTTCAACAAAGTGGTTTTTTTGTGCAGAAAATAAAACTCAGTTACGGTTAGATATCTTGAAAAGAAAAATGGACGAACTAGAATAAAACTATGAAAAGAAATTATGCAGCAGATGTTCCGATTAATGCCTGATTCAAAGCATCTTACGAAGATGTCTCAAGTTTAATTGCAATATATGTCGGATTGAAATTAAAAAATTTCCCAAGTCATAATAGAAGATCGACTTCAAAAAGGGAGGAGTTTATTAATTCGTATGTATTTATTTTTTTAATAAATTCCTGCTTTACAGTGTTAATACAATAAATTCTCCACTTACCAGGGTCTGATGTATCTAGGACAGGTGGTTGTTGAGATAAAGGACCAGGTGTACTTCCAGCGCCCGGCGATCTAGCATCATCGTTCATTGCTCCTCCATATGACAATGATGAACTAGGTGGCCGCTAAAAGTTAAACAAAAAAGAATACATAAAAAAATTAATTGTTTGGCTAGTAATTGTTTTTATTTAATAAGATAACTAAGAAAGAAAATGTGCTGTTAGTAGGCTTACCAAAAATCATTGCTAATACAGTGATAAATAAAAATGTGATGACTTACTCCCTGTTTCTACAGCCCAGACTGTTGACTTGAGTATAAAATAAATATTAAAAGCACTTATTTTTTCGAGTGATTTTTATAAAAATTTTCAAGACGAGTCGTTGCCTGACTTGTGAAAACTGCACATTAGGGTTAATGTTTGATGACTTGAGAAGTATTTTAAAATAGGAAAAAAACATTTTTATTTAAAAAATAATTAATATTTTTATTTATGTATGTATAAAACAAATTTAAATAAACTATAAAATCTTAACGTGTTGTGTTGGGGGCACATTAGACAAATATTTGACAAATTTTATAAAATATTTCCTTTACCACAAAGTCAGCAGCTGACATAGACTACTTGCATGCCATGAAACATTTGCTTGGAAACTTATTTTGTGTTTACAGGTAGAAGCTTAATTGAAAAGCCCTATTATGTACGAGTATCAGAAAAATGTATAATGTTGATATAATGTAAGTGTGGCCAGACATCGAACTTGGTCTCTGGAATACCATCATTACCTTTAGACCTTAAAGTTTAGAGGCAACGTACGAAGTACTTCAGACAGCAGTGCCTTGTCAAAAACACTATAAAATCATCAAAATTCTTTTAAAATTGACAAAAAAGTATAAAATCGACATTAAGTATTTATGGAAGGCAAGAAGAAGAAATTCAGTAGCCGTGTCAACTGAAATTGGAATAATTATTATGTATGCCCACTTTGTCTTTATAATTTTTTTGTTATCGAAAAATATGTACACTGAAAAAATATTCCTGCAATAAACAATTTTAATTGAAATTAAGACCAAAAATCAATTAAAAACATGTTTAAGTCAAGTAACTTTTGCTTAAAAATTAATTATGTTTTCAACAAACAACTGTAGTTGAAAATAAAACATAAAATCAATAAAAATGTATGAGTGTATGAGTCAATTAAACATTTGTTTAATAATTTTATTAATTACAAAGTTTAATTGACTGAAATACATTTTTTATTGATTTTTGTTTTATTTTCAATTACAGTTGTTATTGGAAAAATACAAAATTTTTAAGCAAAAGTTTAATTGACTTAAACACGTTTTTAATTGATTTTTTGTTTTAATTTCAATTTAAATTGTTTATTGCAGGAATAATTTTTTCTGTGTAAACAAGACTTCAAAATATTTTGCGAATTTTTATAAAAAGAAAATTTTTAAGTAAAAATGTTTAAAAAATTAAGTTATTATAAAAATTATTAGCCCATTACTTGCGATGCAGAGAAGGAAGTTCAAAATAATAAAACCATTACACGGCTTTTAAGGGACAATTAAAAAATGAGAATTTTATTTAGTTAAATTTATCTAATATTTTCCTTTGAATTTTACCATCTTTTTGCTTTAGAAACTATGCAGTAAACAAAAATTTGTGGTTGGTAACTGTTGCCATACCTAATAACATTCCGGCAACGCAACTAAATTTCGGTTGCCATCCGTAATTGAGTTATTACTATCTTGAACTGTTTGAATGAATATTGTGCCCTCTTGGCCAGCAGGCACTGTACTAGCCTAGGAGTCTCGCAGGTTCAATTCCCACCGGACGACTTGGATAGTTCTGCAGACAAGCCAAATTAGCTTCGCAGTTTATCCAGTAAAAAAATTCTGCATAAATAGGGACGTTCGGCAACAAAGGACATTTTTGGTATTTAACTGTTTAAATAAATATTTCGTTAAGTTGATTAAATATTCCATTTCTACATAAAAAATTGTTTGAGCATTTCAAACTACGTCAAAAGCTTAATGTCACCTCAAAATGAATGCTGTAAAAATTCTAGACAAATAAAGCCAAACATACATATTTGAATGATATGCCTACTTGCGAAATGTGACCATACCTTTGCGGCCGAGAAAAACCAAACAAATTAATAGTAATTTTTGTTGCTGCTAATAAATTTATTTTACGACTTTTTTACATTTATTAATATTTCTAATTTCAAACTTCATAAATTTTACCAAACCATCAAAAAAAAAAACGGAAAGCAAAATTTTTAAAATAAAAATTAGCAGCAAACAATTCCCCGAAAACTTAAAAAAAAAATCAAATCAAAATTTATTAACAAATTTCAATTTAAAGACCATTAAATATAAAATATTTTATTGCTCAATTTTTTATTTTTTCTTTATTTAAACAAAAACTTTATTTTAACGATTTTGTTGTTTGATATTTATATTTTTTATGGTCGTAACTCGAAGTATGATTTGCCAGTGTTAATGACGGGTCTGAGTGTCTGTTTTTCGGTTGGTCGCGGTATGCAAATGAAAGCACGTTTTAAATAGAGGTGTAATTAATATAATTAAAAATACATTATACAAAAACAGCAAAAGAAATGGGTTTTTAATAAAAGAAAAAAAAAATAATAATAATACATAATAACAATAATAAAAACATGGTAAAAATACAGCACAGCTTTTATGAATTTCAATTAAATACAAAAATTTTTATTTTAATTCATTCAAATGCTTCAAGTGCTGTTCAGTTCTGTTCTGTATGTTTGTCACAACGTGTGAGAGTGTCTTCGTAAGTCAGCATTCTTTTGGCTTTATGCAAAAAGCCGCTTAAATGTCAAAATGTCATTTTATTTTATATTTAATTCATGTTTTTTTTTTAATTTCTATTTACCAAATAAACCTTTCCAAATGCTGCTTATGGAAAATGTTAGTAACGTAACTCTTGGAGTCTAGACTTTTTGTCTATAAATGGCATTTTAAGCCAAAAGAGTGAAAAGAAAAAAAAAATAATAATGAAGAAAAAAATTAATGCAGAAAATTAATACGAGTAGTGTGTGTGCTGATGGTCTACGCTTTAAAGCTTCTAAATCTAAACACTGACAGCAGGTAAAACAACAACCATAACTAAAATAAAAAGTGGCTTGGTAGGCATACTAATTTAGTTAAAAAAAGACTTTGTTTAAAATAAATATATAAAAAAAATAAGGAGAGAAAAAAGCCCAACAACAAATATGAATTATTAAAAAGGCTGTGTTTTAAAAAGACGTAAAACGTTTTTATTTTATTTGTAATCTCGGTAATTTTTAGCCGTTGATCATGATGTTGGTGGAGTAATGAAACCCTGTGGAGTTCTTAGTTCTTTCTGTGCTTTAGCTGTCTGCCCTTTACTTAAAATGAAACTACTAAATAATTTACGCCATTACTAAGAAGTCTTAAGGAGTTATTTAAAATTATTATTTTTATACAAAATAAATATTGTATTTCAAGAGTAATTGCAAAACGTTTTTTGCCACCAATACACACAAACGCAAGTATTTATATTGTTATTTGCTTAATTTAAAAGCAAGTGCTGGGGGATTTTTCAAAAGTTTGGTTTTCCAGTTTGAGTTTTTTTTATAATTTCTATGAGTGAAGTGAAAGTGAAAGCTAAGATACATGCAGTGAAAAACCAAGCGGGGAAACTGGTCTAAATATAAACATCGCCAAAAAATAAATAATGAGAACAATCATGATAGACGATCACAACTTTGGAGACATTCACCCATTCTGGGAAACACTCTCTTGGCACCCTCAATGCGATAGTCTCCACACATCTCCCAAAAAGAGCGTCATCCTTCGTCGGTATTGTGTAGCAGAATCATCGGCGAAATAAAATAACAAACAAATGGCTTTTAAACACACCTTCAAAAAAAATAAAAAATTTAATACACCTCATTGACACGAGAGGCGCTGCAACTCTGCATTATTAAAAAAGCGTGCAAAAAAACCGAGTTGTTAAAGAATGAATCTTTCGTCTATCTCTTCCTTCAGCAACTTTCTTCTCTATCACTATCCCTTTGCTAAAGAAAGTAACACCTAGTAATAGTAAAAGCCATTCATTGACTAATTGGTATTTCTCTTTATACTCATGAAATCGAGTCATGAAATGCGGGTCAAAAGTACCCAATTTTTTTGGCCAGTCATGGTATCTGCTGTCCGTAGACAAGCTATTTGAATTGAACCCACAAGATAGACGCAGAAGAGGCGGACCATCGCTCATATGGGAAAAGCTGGAAAGTAACCGCTTGGGTTGAATTTATTATTTTTCTGTGCTCCCTATATCCAAATTCCCATAGTTTTTTATACAATTTTCTTAATTAAAAGATTTTAAAGTTGAAGTCAATTCTTGTAGGCGGATTATTATACAACAACTCAGGTTAGGTTAGGTTAGGAAGGATGGTGCTATAACGCATCTTCACTCGCAGTCACAGTTGGGTCAATTGTGGCTCCCTTCTATTGCCCATTGAAAGTAATAGTTACACCCATTTGTACCCAACTGAAGCTTCCGATATCCTCTAGTTTACACTTCCCGATATCAGTAATGCTCTCTTGGAATCGTCTGATCAGCCATCTAAGCTTATGACGTTGCATCGTCAGGCAGTGTGAGATTATATATTCAATGGTTTCTGGTTCCTCTTCATCCCTATTACGATTCGTAAAGCCTTCTTATCCGTATCCAGTAGCAGTTTGCATCTTCCTGAGTCAAGTTTAACCCACACATCCCTCGTCCCTACTATGCCATGAACTGTTGTTCCTGCTCTCTACCCAATTACTGAGTTTCCTGTAGTAATGACCTCATGGTAGTTTCACCGATTTATAACACATGCGCTCATCTAACGCCAAACCCCAACAACTCAACTCAATCTCTGTTTTCTTCAGGGCTAGTTGAGAATTATAAAATTCTATTTAAACAGAACGTAGGGAAATTTAGGTTAGCTTATGATTGGCTGTTTAAAAATAGAACAGAAAGAAAGTTTTCAGCTCACTTGAGTTCAAATAATAAGTGCCCTTGTGCGACCTGAGAGCGAGAGAGAGAAGAGAAACTTATTTAATTTTTTGTTTGTTTTACAACTCTACTATTTTGTGTTTTATTAATTTTTTAAAGCATCGTTGCAGTGCCTCTGGTGTGAAGTCGAAGCATTATTTTGAACTATGTTATTATACTTAATAGTTATTATACTTTGTGAACGATTCATTGAAATACATTTCGACTAAGGAGGATGCTGCTATACTAACAACAATAATTTGATTGCTAATTTGTCCCTGAACAGTACGAAATTAAAATTGAAAATTAAAAAAAAACGTTTTTACTTTTATTGTCCATTAATGAATTTATTAGTTTAAATCATGGTCAGAACTAGTCATCTGTATCATAGAGTCCTTCTACGTCAATATTTGTAGCAATATGCCATCGGCGAAGTGAAATAAATGGCTAGATATATTAAATAATTCGATTACTTAGCACCAGAGGCGCTGCAACGATTCTATAACATTTCACCTAAATCACAGAGTCTTAAGAACGAAAATAAAAATTAAGTTAATTAAATTCAATTAAATTAGCTTTTCTTTTCTCTCTATCTATCTGTCACTTCATCATTTGTATTTGCACTATCGCTTACCTACTTTCAGGTAACTTAAATGGACCAAATATTTGGACTCAAGTGATCTAAGTGAAAGCAACCATTAATGCCTTACAGTAATGCAGACTTCTTTCAAAGCCAAACAACAAAGTATCACCCTGTTGATACAAAACTCTTACTTGAGTTTCATTTCTTTAAGTGCGTGCTGTGAATTTTATTAAATTTTTTTTTTGTATATTTTTCTAAATTTATTTATACGAGTACGGCAGGAGTATTGTGGGAGAATGGTAGAAATTCAGTTGACGTTTTCCCAAAGCCTTGAATTTTAATGTAAATTTAAGTTAAAAATAAGTTAATTTTTTATCATTAAATATATTCTTAAACACTTATATATATATACACATATGTATCTATATATACATGTATATATATATATATTTTTTTTTTCTTTTTATATTTTAAGTAAACTTAGCATAACGCCATACCATTTTAATTTTATTAGTTGCTAAGTGCGCTTCTTATCAGCTTTTCATTTTCTCTTATGCATTACTTTTGTTAAAAAGCAATTTTTGTTTAACTTTTCCCATTTGGTATCAGTGGAAGAATTCGTATGATTTCAAGTGACCTTTTGATTGTTGTTAAAAATAATAAACAAATAATTAAAAATCTATATAATCTATTTTATGAGGTATAAAATGATCTATTAAGCTTACAAAAAAATTACATTATTAAATGAAAATTGCTTGTCTAAGTGATTACAAGCAATTTAAAAACCTATAAAAAAAAATCTATATATATATAAAGAAAATGCGTTATGGATTTTGATCCTTGAAATAGATAATAAAAAAAAGTACAACTCATGCAGTTTAAAAATTACACATATGTATGTATGTAGTATGTATGCATATATGTATATTATCTTTAAAGTATTCAGCTTATTATGGGAGAGGAATTCATGCCTGGCAATTTTGTCTGTGGCCTATTTAAAAGATCAATATACTGGCTTCAATGTCTTTGGAGAATTTGTAAAGAAGCTATACAAAATATGACTGCTTATCGTATTAACTTTCGCTTATCGCTTAAGAATTTATCTCTTGCAGCCAAACCTACAGTAGATCGTCAAGCGTTTCATAAGCAGCAGCAGAGTACGCATTTGCTGTACATTTAAAGTTGAAAATTTAAATGTACTGCAGAAACGTACTCTGCTGTTCAGTAAGTGCTTTATGCTCTAATTTATCGGCCTGTCCCACGATGTCACCAGCAAACGTTCCATCGACAATTTGTATTGCAAACAACTAACGTCAGAAAACTTGTTGTTGTTTGCAATACAAGTGATAATGCTGTAACTCATCAAATAAGTCAAGAGATTGATGTCGTCATATCCTTCGTTCCAATAATCCAGACAAGGGGCAACACGCTTGTGACTTTTTAAATTGCCCGCCTCTTAATTGAAAGGACAACCCTGCTCTTATCAACAGCTAACTGTTAGTTGACTCTTGTCGAAACTTAAACTAGCTGCGTCGTTTAGTTTGTGTCTGAAAGGCATTAAAGAAAATGGAAAAGTAAATTTCGTGTGCTCATTAAGCACTATTTTTTGCGGAAAGAAATAATCACTCAAACCAAGGCAAAGTTTATCCCCTGTTTCTGCAACCCAGACAGTCGACTTTAGTATAAAATCTAAATATAAAGCACTAATTTTTTGAGCGATTTTCATACAAATTTTCTAGACTGGCTTCATCTGTCGGATTTGTGGAAACTGCACATCAATAAATACTATGCGGACTCCTTATCATCAATTTCAATGACAAATGCAAAACATTTTACTGAATTTCATTGTGCTGTTTTAAGCACGGATGATGTCGGAAAATATTCAACACACTGGCGTATACCGATTTTTATTGGCCACGCCACGCCCATCACCCATGAAAAAATTTATAAAAAAAATAGATACGATTTTTTTTGTTATTATTTATAATTCATCTTTCATTTCTGTACATTCCACAAATTCTATGTGGATGGTTGATTTCTTAAGCGAGTTAAAAAAATGGTCCAATTAAACCAAACAAGGTGACAAAAAATATCAGTGTTTGCCGAAAGAATTTTCTATAAGATACTTCCGAGAATATTCGAAAATTATTTAATATTTAATTTTATTGAAAGAGCAACTTGGGTTTGAAAACCAACAATAAGTTAGTTATTGGAGGTTGATAGATTTGGGCATATTTACTTAAAGGTTTATGATATCAATATGATATCAAAATGATTTTTGTTTAATTCATGGAGCAAACATATTAAAGTCAAATAGTATTTTGAAGAAAATTGGCTGAAAATAAAAGTAATTTTTTTAGCACTTTTTTTTAAATTAAATAAAATGTTTCTCAAAAACTACAAAGGCACATATTATATTTAAAGACTTCTCAACAAAGCTGCATCAATCGATTTTTAAAATTGAGTGTTCGAAAAATGTGGTTATTGATACCAAATTTCCACTGTGCATCAGGGCAAATAGTATTAGGACCATCTTCGTTTTTGTAAGTCAATCGCGTCTATTAGTTTTTCAAGATCGAAAGGAAAAAATAGCGTCCACTGTAACCGACACTATTTCATTTTGCACTCTGAAGACTCTTTCTCATTCTCTACAATACATTAGTTAGAAGTAGAGAAGCAACACTCAGGCAATGAATGCCTACTACTATTACTAGGTGTTACCTTCCTTAGAAAAGGTGTAATGAGAGAGAAGGCAGGTGGTGAAGGAAAAGAAAGATGAAAGCCTCATTCTTTCACAGCTTTGCTTTTTGAGCGTTTCTTAATAATGCAGTATTACAGCGCCTCTGGTGTGAATGAGGCGATTAAACTTTTTAAAAACTGTATTTAGTAGCCATTTTATTGGTAATTTCACTTTGCCGATTATTCCGCAACACAATACCGACGAAGGAGGACGCTCTGATGTTACATTAGGATAAGTATCCAGTGTAGATAAGTGACCAGTGTCTATGCCTTCATCACTTGAATTTTCCTAGAACAACTGATACAAAAGGACACTAATGCATTAGAAAAATGCGCAGTGTTATTATTTCATTATATCTGACGTTCGCACTTGAGCTCAGGACCTTCGGATCTGTGGTCAACGTGCTAACTACTTCAGCCAACGCCACATGTATTTTCTTAAATGATGTATTTATTTGGCACTTATTGTTTTCAGAACTTTTTGTGAATTTTGTCGTCGATTTGTTAGTGCATATTTTTTGCATATTTTGCCATTTAGGCATAGTTTTGCATATTAAACTCATATTTTAAGTACTTTTTCGAATTTTAGATCATATTTGATGATTTTAAGGCATATTTTGATACTCTATGGATTTTTTTATTTTAATATGCTTGGTTGAATATGTTAGTCAAGCTCTTTATTGTTATTAATCGCTTTCTAAATTTCTTTTATAATATTCTATGGATGTAGTGTATAGTGTATATATACATTTGGCTTATTTATTATGCCATACTATATAAATTTTTAATACACACAGTTGCTTTGAATAACTCCATAACTTGGTTCTTGCGATTTCTGTCATTCTGCCCCGATCAGTAGAAAAAAGTGAAAATAAATGTTTTAATTTAAAAATTTTTTTTAACGCACTAATAATCCCAAATTAATATTTTACTTATTAAGTAAAATATTTTTTTTATTAAAAATACATTGAAATTGATTATTGAGGGGTTTAGGTGGATCCTATGTGCATTTTACTGTTGCTAATGCAGATCATCAAAAAGAAAGAAGAAATTTTTTAATGTATATAAAATTATTTAGATGTGACTGGCAACGATGTTTATTTGAAAATCTAAATGAATATTGATCCAAAGTATAGTATGTTGGATATATTTTGAAGTTGAAGTTAAGTTTTATTTCTGTTTTTATTTTTTTTTATTGTTTTTGTTTATTTATATTGTTTTTGTTTTATATTATATGCAAGTATTATTGAAGTGTAGATTAAAAATAAATATTTTTTCCAAATAAGTAAATTTATACATATTACATATTTTTAAAAGCATATTTTTTTAATTCTTAGGGCATATTTTCAAGTTCTTAGTACATATGGAATGCGCATAAAACACTTTCTTAGAGTATATTTCGGTTTTCCGTCAAAACCGAAAAAAAGTCTTAAATTTCCTTAGAGTTTTCGTCTTGCAAAATCAGACAACTAATGATGAAATAAATCTTTTACTTTATTTTTTGTCTTCATATTAAATATATTGTTTGTCTTTTCAACGTAATATCATCATCAAAATTTCAATAAATTTAGTACAACAACTTTAAACAGTCATTGTCTGCCATTCATATATTATTTATCATACAAACGTAATTTTCTACAAACTTGACACTTTTTACAACTTTATTAAATGTACGCAAACATTATTGAATGTCCATCTTGTTGCCATTAAAAAGCAACAACAACAGAAGTAATTTATTTTCTAATGGTCACACCATCATCATACATACATAAACATAAAACAATGGAGAAAACTTTTTCTTAAAAGTTTTCTTTTAAGATTTATAATACTCGTAGTGTTGTGTGTTAATAAAAAGTTTTGTTATGTTTAGATAATAAAAACATTTAATTACATTTCTAACAATAAATTTTTGTAGACTTAAACTTTACACTCAATTACACTTTCATATTTAACACTTAAAAAGGGACTTATTTATGTGCGTACTTACATACAAATATACATAACTGCTATTGACCATTTTACCAACAAGTAAACACTTTTCCAAACATTTGAATAAATCCGGATTTAATGACGACCGACCGACCAACTTCTTTGAAAATGATTGTAATAATAATAATAACAACATGCAGAAGTATGTACACCCAAAATCGTTTTCCCAGATACATATATTCGTATTAACTTTATGTACATACGCACACATACGCACACAGCCACGCTTTACTTGGAAAATGATTATAGTGTCTGTTCTTATTTAATAATAATTGCATTTACCAAAATATATAATGATCACCCTGTCCTACAAAACAACGATTCACACTCACACACACGCACACACACACACACGCACACACACCACGTCCACTTGATAATAGCTAAACAATCAAATTAACGGTAAAAATATTTTTTCTGTCTACTTTTACTTTACACCCTTCTGGTGAAAACCCAAAATTAAACAACAAAAAAATGTTTTTTTTTTGGTAGAAAATCCCTTGTAAGTGTTTTCTAATGTAATTGTTATGCATTTGTGTATGTGTGTGTGTGTGAGTGTGTTTGTGCATGTGTGTGTGTGTGTGGGAAGATGAGAAACCAAAGGAAACTAAACCAAAAAAAAAATCCAAATAATTTCTCTATTTGATTTTTTGATGTCACTTACACATCACACTCAACTTTATATTGTGCGTCCCCAGTTCCCCGGACGTCTGTCATTTAGTGTAACGTCTAATTTTTCAGGTTGGTGTACGTACATACGTATGCATGGCATGCTCGCTCGGTCTTAAGCTTAAATCCCTGTGGGTATTTGCTCATAATACATATGTACATATACCCCACTACTCTGGGTAAACCAACACACACACACACACACACACACGTTCTTCTATGGCACTCGGGCGCGCACTCAAAAGTTTGTTGTTTGAGAAATCACCCTCTTGTTTATTACTAACTAACGTTGAAGGAAACAAAGAAAAAACTCTGACGAACTGTAAGATTTTCGTAGGACTTGTTAATTTGTTTGCATTTCTGGTATTATTTGTTTGTTGTTTTTGTTAGCGTTGTTGTTTGGTAATTGCTGTAGTAGCGCTTTGTGGTTCTTATTGTTGTTGATTTCGAGTATGTTGTTATTTCAACTTTATTTTTATTATTATTATTTTCGTTGAGTTAACACCCGGACATTCGTCAAAAGCAACACAAAAGGAAGAAAATTGCAGCAGGGAATTTATTTTGTTGGTAGTGAGAACGAGTGTAAGTGTGTAATAGAAAAGAAAGGAGCTTTTGTTAAATAATTTCACTCGCATTTTTTTTTTGCTTTTACTAAGTATGGGTTTTATAATTGGCTGGCGTTATTAGCTGGATTTTATTTTTCAGGAGAGTGAGTGAGTGGGTGGCTGGTAGAGAGTCATAGAGATCTAAAAATTTGTTAATGTGTAATCAAATATCAAATTTCTGTTTGTTGTTAGGTATTGATTAGGTGGGTGTTGGAAAATAATGATGGGAATGGTGAGAGGAAGCGCAACGATTTAAATAAACTGCAAATTAATAAGTTGCAAGTTTGTTATAAGTATTTTTATACTAAAATTTCTACTTAAGTGTAAAAAAATATTAAACCTTTAGGAACTCTTAATACTCCTTACCAAAAATGGCAAGGGTATATAAAGGTTTGTCATTTCTTTTGTTAAACCACAATATTAATAAGGAATCTATATATCTGTGGCCATAAGGAAAAAGTGCTTAAGTCATATTTGACTATTTTGCAGGAGTTCAAAGGAGTTTTGCACTTTTAAGAGTTCAAGTCGATTTTCAGAAATTTATTTCTTTTGCAGTTAAATTGTGAAATTCTCTATTAACCTTTATTTATTTAAGCAAACATCGTTTTACACACTACAAGTAATACATTTGAGTTGAAACATACCAAAGAATAACCTGAATTAAACTATTATTCCAAATGAGATTAGAGGTCTAAGGGCTAATAAATCAGTTCAAGTTAATCTCTGTTTTTGGTTTAAAATGTGTTTAAACCAGCAAACATATAAATCAATGCAGTATTTAAACCATCTGTAAACGCATTAAATTCGGCGTTTAAACTACCAATACAGGCCATATTATTTTATTACTTACAGACCATATGTTTTGCATTTAAAAAGCATTCAACTTTTTTCCAAGCTTCTACTTTTTCTTCAAATTCGATTCGATTTTTTCTCTTACACTCTATTGTTCCCTTATACTATTCTACTTTGCAAAGAATATATATAATTTCTTTCTCAGTAAAATTTGAATGCTTTTAATTAAATGTTATTAAAGTTTTTGCCTTTTTGATTGTACAAAGAACTGATAGCCTGCTGCAAAACAGCTGTTTTTTGTCATTTTTTCTAGTGCTGCCACAGTATTAGTTTTTAAACTACACATGAGGTATGGTTCACTGATTTACTCCTGTTGAGTTTAAACCACATATGAATTAAAGTTTAGTTCAACTAAACCACCGTTTAAATTTTAACTGATTTATTAGCCCTAAGAAAGATAAGTCGCAATTCATTTTGCTATAACTTCCTGAAAAATCACAAAAATGAATTGAGATTTTGAACAGCAGTACTTTTGAATGTGCAGATTACGGAGGTACCATTAACTCAAAATCAGCTTATCTCGACTTAAGCACTTTTTCCTTTTTGCCACAGATATGTTGGGTCCTTATAGATAAAGTAGTCGAATAAGAGATGTTTGTCTGTCCTTCTGTCAGTCCATACGTCTGTCTGTAGGTGAAATGAATTTTGTGAAGCCTCCAGACAAGCTAGACACTTCCATCTGTGACTGATGTATCATATACGTAATTTACACTATGACTTTTTACCGTTACTTTCCTAGAGTTTATTGACAAAAGGGGTACAAAGGTGATCAAAGGGGTAGCAACATAAAAGAGAATTCAAGAAAAATGCAGGTGAAAAAGTCATCGTGTAAATCCCGTAAAACTTTCTCATAAATAGATTGGTATTGAAAATTAGAAATATCAAACAGGGCTGGAAAGTGGAAAAACATGTTTGGTTTTTCAAACTTAATTAGATATATTTTATATCTTAAAAAGATCTTGAGATCCCAAGACATTTTTAAATTCGTCTAATTTTTATATAAAAATTTAGTTGAACCACACAATCCCAAATTATTGCTGCTGCTTTGTAAAACAATTTTTTTTATTTTTCTTTATGAGTTAGTAATATTTTATGTTGTAGATGGGAATACTTTGGCACAAAAAGAAAATTTAGAAAATTAGAAAAATAAAAAAACATAGCTCCAGAGCTGGCAAGTTTAAGCTTGTAAATAAAACTAATTCTTTTTTGTTTGTTAATTAAACATATTTTGTATTTTAGAAAGAAATAAATTAGTATTAAAATCAGAAAAATAAAAAATATAGCTCCAGGGTTGGAAACTTAAACAGGTTTTAGGAAAAAAGTAACTTAATAATATTTATTAAATTTATATTTTACGAGTATTAAGACCTCTACTCAAAATTTTTTTATTTTTGTTAAATTTTGATATGAAAATCTCATTTAAACATAAATTTGGGCACTCAGTGTAACAAAGCATTATGATATGTTGTTTATTATTAGGGACAAAGGACTTCATGCATTTAAAAATGACATTGAAAATGCAAAATATGAACTAAAAAATAATATATGCACATATTTTAAACATTTTCCGTTCAAAAGTAGAGTTTTATATTTACATACAGCTAATTGAAGATATCGAAATGTTTTATTTTCTCAAGAGGTGAAATTTTTACACAAGATTAAATATGATATAACGATTGTTTCGGCATTATTAACTCTAAACACGATTTTTTCAAGATATGTTTATATTGCAGTAAAGGAGCGATACATAAAAAGAAAAAGAGAAGTGTTGTTATATAAAATTTATTTTCATATAAAAAATCTATTATTTTTTATACATAAAATCGTAGTATGTGTTTGTTCCTAACGCATGATCTATAGAACTACAAGAGCTGTGGAGCTAAAATTTTGAACACAGGTTCAGGTCAATACCCGGTAGGTTTTCGTTTTATTTTTTCCCAGCAAGTGATCAATGTGTAATTTAATTTGTAGTAAAAAAAATAATTAAGGATAAGACAACGTCTGCCGGGCTCAGATATTTTTTTATATTTTCGAATATGAAGTTTTATCACTTTGTTCTTAGCTTTTGTGCATTAGGGATGCAACGACTAATCGCATTCGCTTTTGCATTCGCAAATTATTGGCTTACTTTTGCTATTTGCATTCGCTAAAATGTATGCGAATATTTCAAACGAATACTAAAGACAAAAAAATTTGTACTTCTTTTACGAAAATATTTTACGATTAACAAACGGCAAAAAGACGAACATTTTTTTAAGCCAGCATGAAAACAAATACATATACTTACAACAAATACATATACTTGCAACATTTTTTCATGAACAATTCATTCCAAATTTTTTTAATATGTATTGTTCTTATATAAAATTATTTTTATGAGATTTTTAACGTATTTTAATATTTGCATTCGCATTCGCAAAAATTGCAAAAATTAAAATGTTTTATTCGCTTTCGCATTCACATTCGCTAAATTGGTATTCGTTACATACCTACTGCGGATCTAATCGGCCCAAATTTCAATAATTCCTTTAACATAATGTTATACATTAAACTCAACCATTAGAACAAATTGAATACTAACTATAAGAATTGTTTTTTAAATCTGTTATCATATTTTAAAACAATATCAAATTTCAGCAGAATATTTTCACTACTTTCGGCCTCTTCAAATGATAAAATTGACAATTCTCATTTAATTTGGTAGTATTGTGTGCTTGTACACCTAATATTGTTAACACATCATTCCTAGGAAGTTGATTGTTCCAGAAAGTTGTTTAGTAAGATCTTAGATACAATTTTTAGGACGTATTTTAAAAAGTGCTTATTTTAACAACTGCATCGTATATTTTTAAAACTTTTTTTAAAATAAGAAGAAAATATGGCATACTATTTAGCAATGTTTAAAGTTTTAACCAGTTAGTCGTTAATGGTTGCAAACTACACATTGAAGCTGACCATTTCCATCTGTAAAATGATATATACTAGTTTTAGCATATATGAAGTACGGCGGGTAATGGGTTAATTGTTTCCTTGAATTTTGAACGCATTGCTACCTATGGACCTGAACAAGGAAAAAAAGGTAAACAAAAATGTAATATATTAAATTTTTTGCGATTTTGATCTTGAAGATGAACTTTTTTTATTTAATTTGTTCACAATTTTTGTTCTTTATGACAAGAGCTACAACTTTGCCTCAGAGAGTAAATCAAAACTCTGAAAGGTTTTCAAGATTTGAGGCTGAGAAAATGATCAGTTTTTTTTTGGAGAAATGACAACAAGGCCCAAAATCTTTGGGCATGACTTGAGGCAAAACTGGGAGACACGGGCTTTTTTTCTTTATTGGTATTTTATCACGTACTGGTGTCCATATATGTTTATATTTTTTTTCGTGTTGGAATGTGTTTTTCAACCAGTTTTAAATCAATTTTTTCATAATTTTAGGCAAAAAGGGTTGATCTCTGTTAAAAATATCTCTAATTAATTTCTTTGAATTTATTTCAAAAATAGTGTACTGATGATTTGTTACAGCAACAATGAAATGCATATAGACAACGCTGAATCACTAGCAAATAAATTTCAAAATAGAAAAGGTTAACAATGTAAAATATTTCCTATATCTAGTATTGAAAATAAAATCGACAAAAGTTCACAGGTCACTATATATTTCGCTACAGCAAAAAATAAATTAACCATGTGTGTACACACTCCATACGTACGTCCATCGAGGGCATATAAGATTTGGCACAGTAGAATATAGCTTGCTTACTTATATAACTTAAGGATTCCCGGAAATATTTTTCTCCGTTTCCTGGGAAGCCAAAAAGTCCAGGGAATCATAAACCCTACTTGGTGTTTTAAATTAACGGCCTGGCCCACGATGTCGACAAGAAATTATATGTCGCTTAGTTATATTGAAAACAAAAACAAAATAAGAAAATTTGTTTTTGTTTTCAATATAAGTAAGCGATAAATAGTTTCTTGTCGACATCGCGGGCCAAGCCGTAAGCTGCAAAATATATATTTATAAAATTTTAATATATAAAAAAATTATATATATAAAAGCAAATAAAAATTCAATATATGTGTGTATATAAATATTTTTTTTTAGGTTTTTATGTTCCACCTCCCTCAAGCGCCATATTTCGAATATTATTTAATTTCAAACAGTCATAAAATTCAAATATGTTATAATTATTGCCCATTTTTCGTGGTCATAAGTTTCAAAAACATTCAAAGATGCGATTATTTTTTTAATTTTATTTTGTTTTTTTATATTTATTTTCTTTATTTTAATTATCACAAGTTTTATGAGCATTTAACACACTCTTGTGAGTTTTTATAGAGCGCAACATGCAACACCATGGAATATGATAGATTTACAAAAATAAAAACTGAAAAAAAGTTACAGCATGTAACGATTTGTAAAAAACAAACTAAACGCATGATTTAATACAACAAGAAAAAAGAGCAGAAAAATATACAATAATTTGAAATGTTCATTATAGTCGAACGAAAAAAAAATCCTTTATTAAAATTATAAATATATTTGTTTATGCGTAAGATATAAAAAAATATATTTTAAAGAGAGATGCGTTCAGTAATTTAATACTGTTGGCGGTAGTTTGGGTTCAATTTTTTTTTTTTTTTTTTGAGTTTAAGGAATTTATACCTTCTGTTGGTTTTAATTTTTTGCATTTTGTCTTTTTTTTTTCTTGCAGCTGAAAGATGATTTTTAAACTCAACACTTGTGCTTGAGAGCAGAACTCAAAATTTTAATCCCTTAAAGTGTTACAAAGTCTCAATATGTTTTTATAAAAGGAAGAAATATTAAAGCTATTTTTTTTAAATTTTTTTTTTTGAGTAAAAGATAGTGTTTGAAAGGCGGCGGCTTATGCCAGGACACAAGCAGTAAGTTTTGTGTTGGAAAAAAGCCAAATGTATCAAATTTCCTTGAGAAAAAATTATTACTGGCGACGAAGCACGTGGTTGTTGTTTAATTAATATTTTAATAAATTAGTATGTATTAAGTTATCAAATGGCAGTTTAAACTTGAACGTGTTTTTTCATACATACATCACTTTTGTTGCTATCGTCTTTAATATTATTATTATAATTTTTTTTAATCACAAAAAAAATTAAAGTGTTTTTTGTTATGGCCTGGTGTTTAAATATTAATTGGAAATTAACATGTAATTGTACTTGCTGCCGTTGCTGTTGTATTTTCCATAATTAAACAACAAATAAGCAAATTCCATTACAAAGAGGAGTTATAAAAAGAAAAAACAACAATAATTTTTGTATAGACACAAACTGACAGATAGATATTCAATTTTAATCATAATCATCTTTGCATGTTTTAAGCCAATTATTGCTAGAATTGTTGCACTGGGGCGGTATTTGTTCATTTGCTTTTCCCCCCTTTTTAATTTTTTATCCACAATACAAACGTAGCAAATTAAAATGCATTACAATAAACAATTAGTCAAAAATGAATGTATGTAATAGTAGAATTTATCGAAAATGCTAAATAAATAATTGTTACAATTATAAATTTCTAAGGAAATTAAAGCAATTAATTGATTTAGAAAAAAAATAACAAACTTTTAAAACTTACAGTCATTTTCTTAAGTAACTAAGGTCCAATAAAGTGATCAAAATGACTTGAAATTATAGCAAATGGAGATTTTTTTATACTTTTTAATTCCTTTGATACCGCCTTTTTTTTGGTTTCAATTTCATTTTCATTATTTGTTGCCAGTTATTTTTAACAATTTAGTCACGTTTATGTTTTACAGCCTCAACTGAAGGAGAAAAAAGCGGTAGTAGCAGTAGTAGAATGAAATAAAAAAAGGTTGCAAATTATTTATTTATAAAGTCTAAATGCTGACTAAAGACTGGTGTTTGTTTGCTTAAAATCCGCCTAAGTAATAGAAAAAGTAAGAAGTCAGAAAACTTGCAATCGCTGTGGAGGCAACAAGTAAGTCACTACTATGCCGCGCCGTTAGTGACTTTTCCTAAGGGACTTTGGTGTTTGTTATTTAATGGCTAAGAAGTGTTGCGTTGCTATGTTGCCAGCCTTTGTGGCAAGTGTGTTTGTTTTATTGCAAATATAATGAAATTTTTCCCCCTCTTGTTCTTATTCTCAGTGCTTAATTTTTAATCATTTTAATAGAGCCACAGTAAAAGTTGTTTAAAAATTTATAAAAACGGTAAAGAAGAAAGTTTTTCTTAAGTGCATAAATAATGAATTAAAGTGTAGTTCATGAAAGTAAATTTGTTTTGCTCCAAACAGGAGTTGTAGCCAATAATACAGGGTATCCCAATAAGACCTACACAATGCAAATCTTATTGCTAAGCTGATTAGTCCCTATTTACACTATGCAAGTCTTATTGCTAAGCTGATTAGTTTATTAGGAGAGAGAGACGGGGGGAAAAGAAACGTTTCTGTTCCCCTCGTCTCTCTCTCCCTGAAACTAATCAGCTTAGCAATAAGACTTGCACAGTGTGATTTGGGACTTACTTTGTTAGGAGAGAGATAGAGAGAGAGACGAGGGAATATAATCGTTTCTGTTCCCCTCGTCTCACTTATCAGCTTAGCAATAAAACTTACATAGTGTAAACTAGGACTGAGGTATTTTAACTTCTATAGCCCGTCGTCATGTAACACTTGATGTAACCAGGGAAACCAGCAATATGGTCTAAAAAAGTGTTTGTTTTAAACGCATTCAATATGCAGTAAAAAATTTAAAAATATGCACTAAAAATAACATAAATTAGTTTGTTTATAAATGAAAATATATTTTTAATTCAACAACATTTGCATACATTTAAAATATAACAAAAATAAAATAAACAAAAAAGAAAACAATAAAAAATTAAAAAATAATAATAATAATATAATAATTTAAAACAAAATTACACTACAATTCTTGACTAAAGCAAGTAGTAGAAATTATTATTATTTTTTCTTTGAAACGAGTGTAAAAATTTAATTTCAACTTTGAAAGAGACCACAGCATCAGAATTTAAACTTTAGATCTGTGTTATGGACAATTAAGATAAGATTTTTGCTGATAATTGTTATTACAATAAGCAAAAACATATTGATATATATTTTCACATCTAATATTCCTTTAACGTTTACACTGATGCAATCGGGACAGAGTACGTCAAAAATACCAAAGCAAATTTTTATTGAAACTAACGTTCGTTATAACTGCGTAATAAATAAGAAAAATTTATACACTTCATGTTCTATTGGAAGTGAGATTTAGATGGCAAAAATAAAAATTTTGACCAGCAGATAGATGGGTTGTAAGTATATTAAAATAAAAATGTGTATAAAGTATCAATATATGCCCTAAAAGTTTCAAACATGCTCTAAAAATTCGAAAAAAAATGCAAAAAATATGCTTGTATTGCATTAAACACATTCACCACAGCAGGCTACACGAACACACGACTTCAAATACCGCTAGCAGCATTTGTCGCCTCGTAGCGGGCTACTTAATTATTCTGGAGACGGCAGCAGCACCATCTGTACAAGTACAAATACATTGTTCACTATTGCCACTTATATATATTTTGCATTTATAAAAACCCAGCAAACAATTTAAAAAAAGGTAATCGAGTTTGGCATTAAGCATTTTTGGTGGAAGCTGTTCCTTACTGGATTAACAACTTAATGATTTTAACAAGGCGTGAGACTAAAATAATCGATTCTTGAGAAGTACTTAACTTTTTTATTTGGAAACTTGTTCACGTAATCTATTTAATCTAAAAAAAATCATTCTCTTCATTTAGCAATTTGTACATAATTTTTTTACATTTTAGGTAATGAGATTTGTAAGCGAGTAATGAAATTTGGCAATCAGAAAAGTAAGTCATTATATGGCAAGTAGTTCTGATGGTAATGTGTAATTTTTTGCTGGGAATTAATTTCTCTTTTAAAATGTACTTATTTCACGTAAAAGTACGAAAATGAATCAATTTATTCTTTACATAAATTTTTGGATATTGTTTCTGTTAAATAATATGAAATAATTGTACAAAATCATTCATTCAACATTTACAATACTGAATTTTCTCATTGTAGCCAACAAAATAGAAATTAGTTTAATTGGACTACAATGACAAAATCAGCATAGACAACAACCTGCCGCCATGTTGCCTTGCTGTCTTCAAAATAATCATTCTCATATAAACATGTGTATTCTATCCTTGACAGTTGGTAGTCGGTAGCTTATTGTGGTGAATTTGTTTAATGCTTATGAATGAAGTATGCAAAAACATGCTTTAAAGGGTAAAATATGCAAAAATATGCACTAACAAATCGATGCCAAAATTCATAAAAAGTTCTGAAACGGATTAATATTTTATCGTAGCAATAAGAAAAAACATGCAATTGAATTTTAGCGGTCATGACTCAACCTGTAACTCTACATGACAGATGACACTTTAAAACTATGTCCTTTATAAAACTGGAACAATATACGCTTCAACAACGGATTTAATTTATAAAAATTTACTATAAAAATTTTTAACTTTGTTTTTTTTTAAATAAAGCAATTTCGGGTCGCATTTTCAGCCTATAGTGTTCAGAAAAATCCAGTTGTGTCTCATTCTTTTTGTTCTTAAGAATTGGATATTCCACAAACCACATTTTACCATATTTTGCATAAAAATCAGTTAGCACAATAACTCGCGTCTAATGACCAACAATAACGTCATATTTTTAATGAAATTCATCACACTGGTTAGGAATTTCATCAACAAATCATTTTCAATAATGAGAACCATTTACATTGATTCGAAAAAGCTAAGAATTATTGTTGAAGAGTTTTTCTATGCAGAAAGAGAATTTCCTGTAATAAACACGTTTAGTCGAAAACAAAACAAAAATCAACTAAAACTTTTATTGAGCCAATTTTAAACTTTTAATTAAATTTAGTTTTTAAACAAAAGTTTAATGGATTTAATTATATTTTTAATTGATTTTTGGTTTTTTTTTTTCAATTAGAAGTTTTTATTGCAGGAAGTTTTTTCTGTGTATACTCAAAGTGGGACTGTTTGATGCGGATTTTCATCCAACATGGTCAAAAATTTAGCTGAAGCAGCTGTTACGTGGAATGGATTGAGATATTAAGCGATAACTAATAATTAAATATATTCAGAATTCTAGTTCCAATACCTTCGCTATTTTGCAGTTTCCAGACCCCGTGATTTTTCCAAGAGGCGATCATATCTGGCCACCGAGATTTTGTGACTTTTTGACTTTTAACCTTTTTCAGAACGTACTGTTACAATATTAACTGATAAATGAGGAGCTGGGGAATAAAATTAGATATGTCCTCAGTACATGATTTTTTTTATTTTTTTCGGGTTCTCCAAGTACACATCTATAATGTCACGAAACATTTTGGTTCAAAACCAGTTCGATCCTACCTTAAAAAAAATTAAGAAAAATTACTTTTCCTTGCTAGTCTATAGTAGTTCAGTTGTTTGCCTCTCCTGCATAGGCGTAGCTAGGCCTTTCTGATGGGGCAATGCCCCCCCCCAGACCCCCCCCCACCAGGATTTATTACAAATTCTTTTTAAAACATATTCTTTTGCCTGTAATATTAAAAAATTCTATTTTTTATTTATTTGAAAATTACTCATGAAAATCACCAGTAATTTTTATACAAACTTTTCGAATAATCGCTAAATATGCATACTTTTATTAGATAACAAATACCCAAAAAACTATAAGTTTACAGCACTTCAAAACATCACAAATAGTAAACTACATGTGAATTTATAATGCATGTGTGTAGATATGTATGTGTGTATGTAGCTTTCAACAAATTCTTAATAAAATTGTATTAGTGTACGTAGTTAGTAGCAAGACAAGTTGTTTTAAGGTGTTCTTAAGATTTTCTACTGTCAAATTGTTTGTAACAATAACCACCAATTTTTATTTAGAGTAAAATTAAAAAAATAGCGAAAAATTATGATCTGCAAATACCTTGTATATATTCATATACTATATATATTCGTACACACATGTATGTATGTATGTATGCATATTTATGGTTCAATCGAGGGCTGCCAGATAAAAGGATGTAAAAAATCACCGAAATCCCGATAAAATATAAGATAATCGTCATTTCATGTCCGAAAAATCGTCAGAAAATCGAACAAATCAAAATTTCCTCTTTAAACATGTATACATATGTTTTATTTTTATTAGAAAACAAAACAAAACAAAACAATTCATGTTCATATACAACTTTGTTAGACTAGTGGAAAACTTATGAAAAATATTCCTAGGTCCAAATTGTGGTATCAGTACTTTTGATGACCGAAATTTTTGATAGGATATCAACTTACACAGGTCAATATATCGTTGGTATCAAATGGAAAGGCCCTAACGCAAATAATTGTAACTTTACAGGAGAAGGTAAAACATAATAGAAAGTGTAATATTCAAAATGTAACTTTTTTGTACAACTGCTTGTAAAAGCGCTATTTTTTACACTATTGCAATAAATTTTTGTGATGAGGTGTATTAGTGTGAAATTTATTGAAATCACTGAAAAACTCAACTATCGATATGTATGCATGTACATATATATATGCACATAAAATTTTTTTCAATTGAACACGTATACATACATAAGTACTTGCATACATATGTTTGTAATTACTTATTTATGTATGTATGTTCATTCATCGTAACAATATAGTATTAATTCAGAACTTCAATATAGGAAGGGTAACTAAATAATAAATGGCAATTTTCTATTTTTATTTATGCACCAACAGATAAATTTTTTTTACTGATGATTTGTTACAGCAACAATGAAATATATAGACAACGCTGAACCACCAGCAAATAAATTTCGGGTTTAGTTTATTATTATTAGATTATTATTATTATTATTTAGTTTTTTTCTAATACATACTTTACTTTTTGTCTATATATTGTTTTTGTTTTGAATGTTTTGTTTTTCTAGTTTTAATTATAACTTAATTTTTGTTATTGAAACTGGACTGTTAATTTACGTTTTAACTTAAATAAAAAAATGTTAAATAAAAAAATGTGTATAAAATTTTTTAAACGCACTAATCCAAACCAATATTTTACTTATTAATATTGTACTTATTAAGTAAAATATATTTTTTTAATTTCCAATTTCAATGTATTTTTGATAAAAAATATATATTTAACTTAATAAGTAAAATATTAATTTGGGATTATTAGTAAGTTTAAAAAATTTTAAGCTTAAATTTTAACAATTCCCATAAAAACACTAATTTCAAAAAATTGTGTTTGCCCCCCCAGAAAAAATGTCTAGCTACGCCAATGATCTCCTGTAAACGACAGTTAACGGGACTAGTCTGGTTTTGTTCGCCAGTTTCTCAAATACTTCAGTATCAAACTTTATTTTGCATATCAACAAAACTTTTCATAAATGTTAAATGTTGAATTTAAGAAAATAAAAGTACCAAAGGTTTCATCTCAAATTTTCTGGAATTAATATATCAAGTAAAACTTTACTTTTATTAAAAAGTGATAGAAAAAATCTGAAACTTATACTATTCCCACAAAAAAGCAGCAAATATAAACTGACATCTTGTCTTGAACTTCAAAATTTTTTTGAAATTCTGGTTTTTTCCTGGACTTTAATATACTTCACCAAAACCATATCAAAACCTACATTTTATTTATGCCTAAACCTATACGCTATTTATTTAAACAAAGTCTTAATGTTAATGCTCATGTTTAGCTATAAAAAAAAAGAAAATAAATAAACCTCAAAGTCTCTGAAAAACTCTCCGCTATTGTTCTTTTCTCTTTGCAATAGTTCTAAAAAATACGTTCAAGGATTAAAAAAGGATTAAATTTTTTAGCCCAACAAAACCAGAATAGCCTGCAGGGCCTGGCAATGATTTTAATTTCAAATTCAATAAGGCTCATTTAACAAATAAATAAATAAATAAATGTACATATACTAAGTATGTACATATGTATGTACATATGTACGTAAAATAAAATCTATAATAATGCAAAAATATCCTACAAAACGCATACGCTCTTTCACGAAACACATGATGAAGAAAAAAAACAACACAATAATCACATGTATACAAATCCAGCTAAACAAACAATACTGACAATGATGATGGCGATGATGATGATGATGATGATAATGATTACCCACACAAGCAAACACTTGAATAGAAAACATACGTTTAGGAATTGAAGAAAAATCCCCCTGGCAATAGCAACGAAAGTACCAAGAAAATGAAAAAAATTACCCAAATCGCATAATTAAATCCTTTTTTTCTAGTTTTGTTTTTGTAGTAAAATATTTTCGCTCTGAGATTTTGTTCGTTAGTGGTGCTAAATGATTTTTCTCGTCGATTACAAACAACTTTAATGGTAAATATATCCTCACATGAGAGTGAGAGTTTTCTTTTATTTGTTTCTTTTTTTTTTCTTTTTTTTTCTTTTTTTTTGGGATTTGTTTGTGTATTTGGTTTCTTAATTTTGATGGATTTGTTGTTTTATTATTTAATTCTGAGCAGAAAGTTTTACTTTTCCTGTTCAGTGTTGCCAATATTGTAAAAGGTGAAATGAGCTATTTATGTTGATTTTTCTCCCCGGAGTTAAGTAAACAAGATATTTGTATAAAATTTTTTTACACATATGAAGAACAAAATGGGGTTGGATATCAATTTATGAAAACTATGCCAAACATTTTTGGTGAAGGGTGTAAAAATGATTTATTCTTTTCAAAGTTTATTAATCTCATGTAAATGCAACTCTAGATCAATAAAAAATAAATTGATTAAAATAGTTTTTTAATTGTCAAAGAACGGAATGCAAAACTATCGACAACAAAAATTAGTTGAAATGAGAAGTATAAAATAATTTCTACTACAATGATAGGCGCATAATACAATTAACAATTAGGAACCGTAGGGACATCTCAAGGCTCGTTGCAGTCATGATTGGGCACTAAACGGTCGCCAGACTTGCTAGTCAGATAGTGAGGCCTGTCTTACAATGAGTTCTACTGAAGTTGTCGAACTGTAGTTGTAAAAAGTATGTAACACTTCTCATAAAAAAACAATAATTACACTGTGGAACAAAATTTCAACAAAGTCGTGACCAAATGAATTTGACACATGATCTTAATGTAGAATTTTTCACCAAATCCGAATCTGAATTCAGAATGGTCAAAAGTAGAACAGATTTCGAGATATTTTAAAATTACCGTTATTTGGGTTTTTAAAAAGATGATATCACTTTAATAAAAAAATCTTGGTAAGTATTAAATAATTTTTTTTAAATTTTTTTTCCACTTGAAAGAAAATAAAATTGTTAAAACAACCATGGGTAGCTTGTAAAAATTTATCAAGAAATGACTGAACTACAATGGAACAAAATTCAAATTTCACAAAAAATTTTATGATTTTTTGCAATTTTGGTTTTTTCAACTTAGTTTTTTTACACTAAATAACTAATTTTTTCTAAGTTTGGAATCTTTAAGTAGCTTAGTAATTTGTGGTCCTATAAAAACACCTTCTTTAATTTTGGCATATGATACGTTGGGAAAAACGGTTCGGATTGTTCTGGCAAAAATTCACGTTTTGCACTATGCATTTTATTCTTTTTAATATGAATTTTGTGTTTCAAGAGTATCAAAAAATTAAGCAAACAATTTTAAATTGTGAACTGTCAATGTTTGTAACACTCACCGCGTTCGTTTTTCAAATTCTGCGTATTTATTTCCTTTTGGTTTTTGATTTAATAAAACCGAAAATGGGTTAGGTCACTAAATCTTCTGTAGCTTTGTCATTTTTGCACCAATCTGGATCTTGTATAGCGCAAAATGTTAGTATTAAAATTAGTTAATGTAATGGAAAAAAATCTTAAAATTTTTAATTGTTTGGTTAAAATAAGAAAACTAGAAAGCAGCAAAATTGCAAAAAATCATACAATTTTTAATGAAGTTTGAAATTGTGTGCATTGTATCTCAATCATTTCTTGACCAATCGTGACATGCTATGTCTGTGTATTTTAGTAATTTTACTATCTTCTAATGAAATTAAAAAGGTGAATAAAGCGACGAATATTTTTTAAGATATTTGCATTTAAGCCACATCATCTTCATCATCAAAAAAGGTAATTTGGCTATATCTCAGAAACTGTTCTACTTTCGACGAGTTTGACTTCATATTCGGATTCAGCGAACCATTTTACATTTGGGTTGGGTATCAGATACATTTGGTCAAAAAACTGTTCCACAGTGTTATTAAATTGACTACACCAGGTCAAAAATACTTGTGTGGCAACGCTCTCTTCGGGAATATATGTATATATATGTTACATACTTTTACAACTACAATTAGAGCTAAAAAAATCAGTCAAAGTAAGAAAATAAAAAAACATGTTGATTACTGAGTTCTTGTTTCAACTTTGTTATTTGTTGAGCTTCGCATTTGTTCAAATGAAAATTTAACATAATAACTCTAGTTGCTCTAAGATAATTTTTGGGTAAAAGTTCCCTGTGAAATGCGCATAGTATCCAGCTTAACCCCTCAGTAATCAATTTCAATGTATTTTTAATAAAATACTTTACTGAATAAGTAAAATAATAGTTTAGTGCATTAATAAATGTTAGACTTAGAGTTTATTTTAGTTTTAATAGATTACCTGAACATGTTGCTACAAAAAAAAAGAAAAAAAAATACTTCTCAAAAATCAATCATTTGAATCTCACGCCTTGTTAAAATCATTAAGTTGGTAACCCAGTAGGAAACGAATTCCACCAAAAATGCTTAATTCCAAACCCGATTACCTTTTTTGAAATTTTTTGCTGGGTATGTTTATATGAAGAGTATACTAACCCATTAAAATGGGCTGGAAGTAATCTTATAACAAATGGCAATTTGTTTCAAGCTTTGACTAGAAATATCCAAAAAGCATTTCTAAAAGAATACGAGTAGTTTTGGCGGAAGTGCCACCATTTAATGAAAATGGCATAATCCCAGTGTGTAAATGTTGGCATCACTGTTTCCTGCTTTTTTGCTAGATCTCAAGCATTTATTGTATATGAAAGAGTTTGTATGTGTGTGTTTTGCGGTTTATTTGTTTGGTGGTGTGCGCGTGTGTGTGTGTAAATGCTGTAGTGGGGTTAAGGGAAATAAAAACCTAAGGCTTCATTTTAAGCTTTTTTTTTATTCGTACGTTCGTTCTATGGTTAGAAAACCAGAAATCTTTTTATGATATATGTGCTTTGTTTTATTAATAATACATACATATATAAGTACACACATAAATATGCATGTTTGTATGTTTGTACTTACATATTTATATATGTAAATACATTTGTGCATCTCTGTAGGAAAGACAATGGCGTTTACAAATACAAATATATGAAATGATTCCCTATGCGCTTAATTAAGGTTATACAAATAACGACATGCGCAAGCTTTTCTTTTTTTTTTCTATGGTTATGCTTTTTCGAACAATTCTGTTATTGTTTTTGGTTGTTTTGCTGTTTTGGTTTGTTGCTGTATTTGATTACATTGCCAGACAGACGTCGTCGTCGGCAACGGCCGCTACGCCCCCACCATGCTCACACGTACACGCACACACACATTCACGCAAACTAAATACTTATGCTCAAATTACATTTACATTGTTGTTTGTTGGGTTATTGTATTCAATTACACTTAAGAGTGTGTGTTTGTGTTGTGTTGTATTTTCAAAAAATTAATGAATGAATGAATGAATGCATGAATAAACGAGTGTAAGTTTGTTTGTATGTAAGTAAAAGTGTGTTGCCTGCCACCTTGTGAGCATTTAATTGCGCTCATGGAATTTAATTGTTTTTATTATTTCTATGATACAAGTATGTATTGTTAGGCTTTTAATCATAAATACAAAAGAAATAAAAACTAAACTTGTTTAATTAACGATTTTTTCAAATTAATTGAAAATATTTTAATTTTCATGTTGAAACACTCAAAAGATAATTTCTGTTATAAAATTTGGTTTAGGTTTTTTTGGTAAACTTTATCTTTATCGTAGCTGAAAATCATATTTTATAAAATTTCTATGACGAAACTATATTAATAGTTTTGTGGTTTTCGAATAACATTTATAATATTTTTTAAATTGTTATTGGTATTTTTTATTAATCGTATATTTGAAGAGTAGAAATAAAAGTTTTCTAGAGATATCGTGCGCTTATCATCTTTGCTGTTCTGAAATTTATGTAAAATCAAAACTATGTATTAAAGGTATTCACACAATGTTACAAAATATGTACTGTCCATCCTGTTAGAGGTTTAATTGGATGTATGTTTATATACCCAAAGTTTAAAGAATGAAGCAGAAATAAGTCCAAATTCTGATTGAGAAAATGAAAATAATTCGCCTTAATGCTCAAAAAAATTATAAGATTAATTAAATACTTTTTCAGTTTAATGCAGAGTAGAAAAGCACTTGAATTTGTCAAAAAAATTTTTACAAAAAATTTTTTATATGATTAATAAAATTGCCCATAATAAACTACACACTGCAACAAATGTTTGGACAACATGTATAGTTTCAACGGTTTCTACATAGTATGAAAATAATTTCATAGAAAAACAATATATGCAGATTTAAATATTTCTATTCTACAAAAAATAATAAAAATATTAAGAAATTGAGTAAATGCTTGTAAAAGGAATCAACGAAACAATTAATTTTTTGAATAAAAGCTTATTGTAAAAATAATAACAAAATATTTTCTCGCACCAGCTTTACCAAATCCTTTAGGGAGTTTGTTTTTCTAATATTATTTTATCATACTATATACTGTCTTCAAATCATTTAGGCTACATTTTCTTGTTTTATATAAAGATTTTAAACTTTTATTCATTTCATTATATATAATACTAGCTGATCCCGGCAAAAGCTATCGTACCGTCGACCATTTATTTATTTTTTTAACTCCAAATCACTTTACCCTGTGGTCACTTATTGGGTTAAAAACAAAACGAAAACCTACCAGGTATTAACTCGAACTTATGTTGAAAATTTCAGCTCCACAGCTCTTATAGTTCCACAGATCAAACGTTAGGAACAAACACACACTACGATTTTATATATATAATATATATATATATATATATATTTATATATAAAACAAATTTGATTTATTCGAAATAAACTAATTTTGTTTCTAACGTCATGAAAATTTATACTCAAAACGGGTATAACGTGGAAAAAAATTCATTTTGAGTTAAAGTTATCTGTAACAGTGGTTTCCCGGTTTAACCAATGATGTAATGTCAAATCAATTTATAGTTTTTCTTTGAAGAAATTTGTTTTGAAAATTAATTCTTGAAAAAAGCCTGCATTTTCATGTTCGTAACAAACTAAAGTTTGAAAAAATACCGGTTTCTTAAATATTGGGAATTTTTTTTAATAATAACATCAAGGCTATGATAAATTAGCTATACTGAAGAAGAAGAAATTGTTATACGATGCTTAAAAATAATTCACGTATTCCATTTGCTCTGAAAATATTTTTTTTATATAAAGATAAGGTTTGTAATAACTGACACCACAAATTAACTCTAGTGATGATAATATGGCGGTATTCCGCAAAATACCATCTTGTTATGTTCTGCTAGATACTTTTTATCAGAATAACTGAATTATTATTATTTTTTTTTTTGTTGCAATTTGTTTCTTAAAAATTATCACATGGAAACATTTACCCAAATAAGCGTAGCCACTAAATATTAATAAAAAAAACTTTTGATTCAGACATACGTGCTTATTAAATTGAACAAATTCCAATAATATTGGACTCCATGACATTGACCACTAGTTCTGTATGAAACTATTTCACAAAGTTACTGATTTCTTGATTCAACTTTGTACTCGATTGAACTCTTGCCTAAAGTTTTTTTAATTATTTTTCAATTGTCTGCAAATTGTTGTTAAATATTTTGATATAGATTTCATGATTTTTCTAGCCCTAATATAAAATAGTTTATATCAGACATACAAAAGTATATGTATTTGACATAATGTCTTTATTTATTTGATATTTTGCATATTTTTTGATTAAGCATTGCCTATATGCATTTCGTTGCCGTTTATGGAATTCATCAGTAGACTTCAACCCAAAAGATTTTGAATTAAGCTAACAAATCTTGTATATTTATAGAAAGACTCTTAATACGTTATTAATAATTACAATATATAAACATAATAAATTTAAAAGCCTCTAACAAAATTTTTTACAAAAGAAGCATCTGTATTCGAAAAAAAATGCTAAATTGAATAAAGCGGCTTTTAAATTTATTATGTTTGTATATTGTGATTCTCAGTAATGTATTAAGAGTCTTACTATAAACTTACGAGGCTTGTTAGCTGAATTCAAAATCTTTTAAGTTAAATTCAACTGATGAGTTCCATAAGCCGAAACGAAATGCATATAGACAATGCTTAACCAAAAATGGCAACATTTCAAATAAAAGAGTTTACAGACTTTGCGGAAGAAAAATTAGAAGCCTTAAAGTATGCTTTAAATTTTTTATTTCGTTGCAATTTAATGTAGGCTACAATTTGCCAGATTTTATATTTTTATTTCGAAGATCAATAATTTCAGTGTGTACTGTAGCTTTTTATTTATTTAAAATTCCCATTTTTTTTTTTTTTTGCATAAAACAACCAAACGTAGAAACTGGATGGTTGTATACACATTGAACTTAATATTTAATCAGCCTGATTACGGTTGGAGTATGTCGACTATGCCTGGTATTAGATTATAAAACAACGCCACATTTCTTCTTAAT
The DNA here is from genome assembly GCA_949987645.1 of Tachina grossa. Taxonomy (NCBI): domain Eukaryota; kingdom Metazoa; phylum Arthropoda; class Insecta; order Diptera; family Tachinidae; genus Tachina; species Tachina grossa. Next base: position 197,757,944 of record OX465274.1, on the reverse strand, counting down.
TTAGTACTTGCCGTAGTCAGTCAGTCTAAATATTACTATAATCATTGTAAACTGTGAAACTCCCACATATTGACAATAAAAAATTAGAAAACAAAAATATTTCCGTTATCGTTTGTTTTACTAATTACATTATTGATGTACAAAACAACAAACTCTTGTTAAATAAAAGATTGTCAAATTAAGACAAAAAAAAAACGTGGAAGGGAAAATGTAATAATTTATAATAAAAACACAAAGAAAGTGCACAAAGAAAACAATGGTGAAAATCCAACAAAAGAAATTTGAAGTGTTTTCTCATTAATAAAACATTTACTGTCTAATTCATAAAAAATATTTTAGGTTTATTACAGGTTTATTTGATAAATTTCCCATAGAAATATATCAAATAAGCGTTTAATAAACCTGAAATATTTTTTTATGAATAAGGCAGTTATTATTTCTCAAAAAAAGGAGGAATTACAAGCATTTTGCTTCGTACAATTTAAGAAAATTGTATGACAAACGGCACCTAAAATTGACCCGCTTTCGTGAAAAGTTCTTAAGCTTTTCTTTTTCAAAAATTGTAATAATTATTTCAAAATTAAAAACAGTTTTAGAAAAGAAAAGCACTCTCATTACACTAAATAAGAATGCCGCAATGAGGTGACGTTTCTGACGTCTGCAAGTCTGCCGAAAAAAAAACTCTTCTACTCTGCAATACTTTTCTTTGAATAACAACTTTTTTTGCTATATCATGTTTTGGGCCAAAAACTTTATATGTACATACTGTATAATGATTTTTTTATAAAATACATTTCATTCATTTTCTTGATGAATCATGTTCACTACTTAAAAAAAAACACAAAATACAATAAACTAAAAAAAATTACATGCTTATACCGCATTTTCTATGTAAAACTTTGTATAATGTTATTGTTGCCATTATAGACAAGCAGAGCTCAAAAAATATTGGAATACAAAAAAAAAAAAAAAAGGATTATCACAATTTGAAATTCATATACTCCAAACACCAAAAGCCGGCAATATTCATAATAAAAAGATGTTATACTTTGATAATAATGAAATAAACTAAAAAATAAAATAAAAACATTTTATTACATACAAAATTATATTAAACACCCAACATTTGTTAAGTCATTATTTTAAACTTAAACAACGAATGTGAACAAAATTTTTCCAAATCCACTACCAAAACGAAAAAAATGCTCTAAAAATTTTCTACCAAAAAAAAAACTGCAAGTAAGGTTTTCTAAGAATTGCTTGTTCACAGCTTTTTTTAATTTTTAAGGCACTATGCTGGGCGTAGGATTTAGTTTTATTTTTATTTTATTATTTTTTTTTCATATAAAATGTTATTTTGCTTAGACTTTTAGACGTCTGATGACATTTATGTTTACTCCTTGTATATTTAGTGCAAATGATACAGCAGAAATGAAACTTAATGTTTTAAATTTTTGGCTTATTCATCATTTTGTTTTTTGGGATATATCGAGGCCGCCACGAAAGGGCATAAGAAAATTCAAGAATTAGCAAATTGTTTTTCTTTAAGTAAATAGAATCTTGTCTGTAAATATAAAACCTAAACAGCAAATAAATAAATGAACTTTAAGAATTGATGAAATTATATTCTCATATGCCTAAATATATTTTTCAGTAACTTTAAATTTAAGGCTTATATTCATGGAAAATTAAAGCGTGTTTGAAATCTATTTAAAGAAAATTTTTTATCAAAAATTTTCAATAAAATTTATTTCCATAAAAATATACAAAATGTCGTTATTCAGATTATACAAATATTCTGTGTATTCAACACTTGAGTAAATAATTAATTAAATTTTATCTTTTCGTTTAAGCTAGTTTTCTGTAAAACTATGCCTTTGTTCAAATAAATAAGCGATATATGAAGAATTCTATAAATCTAATGCGGGGAGGGGATCCTACTATCGGCGCAATTTACCGATTTTCACTAATCTCTTAATAATTTATACCAAAAATCAATATCGGCAAAAGAAATAAAGAACATCGATTTGAAACTTTTTTATATTTTAACGTTCTTCTCAACTACACGAAACACTTCAAATGTATGTTCCTCTCATTTTAAATAAAACTCATAATCAATTAAGGCGACCCAAAAAAAGACACACCGTCTTGTTGAGTGAAATCGAGGGAATACTGTACTCCCCTGCTCTTTGTTAAACATTTAATGCTAGGAACACAATTGGGACGAACCACGTCGACGAATTCGTCGATAAGACTTCGCTGCGTAAATTCGTCGTGTGAAACACAACAACGACGAATTTACTCAGCGAATTCTCCTCTAATATTTTATAAAGTTGGTTATTGTCAGTGTGACCATAGTAGTTAACTTTGTGCTAAATTTAGCTTATTTCTTCTGGATTTAGCTTTAAAATTTCTATTAGGCTCTTAGCTTCTTTTTTTTTAGCTTTTTTAAAAACGGATTTAGCTTTTTTAGCCTTTTTTTAATCCAAATTGCGTGTTCTCTAAAAATATATTAAAGACATACGTGATTTAGCTTAATTTTATTTTAAATTCTGGTCACACTGTTTATTGTGTAAGTAAAGAGAATGAGAGAAAATTGGTTTTTTCGTCGTTCGTCGGCGTACAAAATAGAAATAAATCTGTCTCAGAGTTCGTCGCGCACGTCGAATTTCGCTCTACGGCGGTGTTGTGTTCATTTTCATATGAACAAATGTGTTTTATTTTTTATGACGCAAGTTCGCACCGAAAAATTCGTCGTTCGTCCCAATTGTGTTCCTAGCATAACTCATAGACTACATCAGGCTGCCGATTACAATCTGTAAAAAGTAAATTACTCGTACGTGCGTTTATATGAAAACGACGACGTCACACACACAGATAAAATACCAATGTAAAATCAACATGACAAACATTTTGATTGCAAATAATTTCATATTAAACTCAGGATGCCAGGACACAATCAAATAATATCATCAATCACATAGCAGCGTGTGTGCAGTCGGCTACACGTATACATTGTCGTCAGCAATTGATGTGAATCAAAAAACTTTTTATATTTTTATTGACGGCTGATTGAAGAAAAAGTCGTATGCTTTTTTCTTTGTAAAAAACCAAACGATTCAAAGTATACAGAATTTTATTATCACAATCTTTCTTAGCTTTTCAATTAAAGACTTCTTATAACTGCAAATCGAGCAGAAATAAAATCAACGAAGGAATGTATTGGGCTTCTCATTTGCTTAAAGATATTTTGATATAATAACTCTAGTTGTTTGAAGATGTTTTTAGGATCAGGAACTTAGCAACATTGAAATGCGTATAGAATCCAGCCAACCCGTCAATAATCAATTTCAATGTATTTTTAAGTAACAATTTTAATATTACTAAACAAGTAAAATATTAATTCTGGGAATAAGTGAGATGAAAATATTGAACCTTAATCTAAAAAACTCTCCAATAAAGCACATTTATTGAGAGAGCAGCATTAAAAAGTAGTACAAGCAACTTAATCTTAAAAATCTCTATTACAAGTACAAAACCTTGAAATTAAGAATGCAAATTATCCTATATCTTAAACCTAGCAAGAATGCATACATACATACATATGTAAATATGTAGATTAGAGGGCTGCCTAAACAGGCTTGAATCGTAAATACGTCTTGTTCCTTTAAGGGCCATTATTACAACTTAAAGCTGGTTAAAAGTAGGATTTTATCTGACGTATAGAAAGCTTTTCATTGTTGCAAATAGGATTTAACTTACCGGTTAAGATAAACTTGCCTGTAACTTATCGCTCACTTTAGATTAAAGTAAAATTTTGTATAGGGTGTTTTTTTCAGAGGTATAGAACTTCGAATTGAAATAAAACACAAGAAAATCGTTTTAATGTCCATCAATTTGGCTTTATTGGAAGGATAATTTTATGCCATTAATGCTTAAATATGATTTCGGGCATGTAACCGCCGCGGCTGGCTCGAATAAAGCCAATTCTACAGTTCCAATTTTCAACCACTTTTTCGAGCATATGGGGCCGTATGTTGGCAATAACGCCACGAATGTTGGCTTCCAAGTCCCCTAACGTTTCTGGTTTGTTGGCGTAGACGAGCGACTTCACATATCCCCAAAGCAAATAATCCAATGGTGTCAAATCACACGATCTTGGTGGCCAATTGACAGGTCCATTCTGCGAAATTATGCGCTCATCGAATGTTTCCTTCAATAAATCGATTGTGACGTGCGCTGTGTGGCATGTAGCGCCGTCTTGTTGCAACCACAACTCATCCACATTCATGCCATCCAATTCGGGAACAAAATAGTCGGTTAGTCGGCTCCAATTGCTGTGCACGGTGGCGATTCGATTCATTCGGGTCCTCTTCAACACTTTGCTCTACAGCGGCAATTGTTTCTTCGGTGCGCACTGTTCGACGTCTCTGCGGATGCGTATTATCACATAGAGTAAACGTAGTGCGAAAACGATCCATGGTTAACCGAATTAATTGCTCTGATGGACGATTATGTCGACCATAAAATGGACGGAGCTTGCGGTAAACTTCGCGAACTGAACCATTATTTTCGAAATAAATTTGCACGATTTGCAAGCGTTGTTCTTTTGTCAACCTGTTCATGATGAAATGGCAAACCAAACTAAATATTAATCACTTGAGAGCTGACAAAATGGCCGCCAGTTAAAAAAGTGATGCCAACTTAAAGTTCTATACCTCAATAAAAAACACCCTTTAAATGATAAACTTTTTATACGTTCAGTAAAATCCTACTTTTAACTAACTTTAAGTTTTAATAATTATACCAAACCAATAATAAATGCTGCCGTTTAATAAGCGAAGCAAGATGGATGTATTTTGGTGTTCGTGTATATTATTGTTAACAAGCGATTTCGCGGAGACTTCATTTTCATAACAAACAATCAAAAGAAGTAATGTTGATGGGTGTATGCTTGTTATTTTTCATATTGTACATTTGAGTGAATGTGTAGGATGTAGATGGTAACCCACTAGTCAGCCTAGAACCATATGTCTCTATTTCAATACTCTTTCTCCAGCAACCATTGCACTAGTTAAAATGTAGACAACTTTCCTTTTATGCGCGAGTAGAGATACGTTAGAGACAGCAGTTCTAGTGTATTTCTGGTGATATTGGCAATGAACGTATCAATAGATTGTTTTTTATTTATTATGCTATACAATAATATTAAATAAATATATACTTATGTAGACGAGGGTTACTAAAATCTACTAGTGAATCTTTGGTTCAAATATCTTCATATGGTCGTAAAAGAACTACCTTCTCAATAGTGCTAAAGTCTACTGGTAGATTTTCAATGACAACCATATGTTATGTGTCAATAGGCGATAACATTGGCTGGGGTATACCTAGTCAGTAGCACTATTGACAATATCACTAGAAAATCACTATAAGTTTACTATTGACAACGAGAGAGGATATACCGATATTGTAGACTAGAGCCCCTAAAATTTACCAGTGAATCTGTGGTGCCAATGTCTCTATGTGGCCCCAAAAGAACTACTTAGTCAGTTGTGCTGCAGTCTAGTGGGTGGATTTTCAATGACAAGCTAAATTTAAACGTCAATAGATGATTACATTGGCTGGGGTACACCTGGTTAGTAGCACTACTGACAATGTCACTAGTAAATCATTAAAATTTCACTATTCGAACTTTCTGCATGGTACACACAACGTTTGTGCGTATACACATGTATGACGTTTTTCTACGCACACATGCGTATGAAGAAGCAAGCATCACAAATTTTTCCGTCACGAAGTATTTTTTCTTTACCCCTTATCTGAAAAAAAATTTCTTCCAAACATTGTTGTTTAGCATTTATTTTTGAAGATTTCGCTGTAGTAAAGCATTTGAAAAATCTCTCATGTCTTAAAATTCTTGTAAGTAGTCTTGTGCAGGGGTCTAATGTGCATGTACACATTTCGGCAAATCACAAAAGTTGAACTGGACACAAATCTCATGCCTTAAAATCTTTAGATATTTGCCAGCAAATATAAATTATTTTTTAATCTATTAAATCTTAACGATAAAACAAATCCCAAATATTTGTTGTTAAGACTTGAAAATTTCTAAAGAGACCAAGCAGCAAAAAAAATAAGCTTTAGTGGACATAACCACAAACTAATTTCAAATGTCAAAAGCTTATCTTTTGGATTTTTACGCCATTTTTGTAAAGAAACAAACATGATTTCATGATAATTTTTTTGTTTCTGCCTTCAAATGGCTGCGATAGTGTTAGAGAGAGAGAGAGAGACGGATGACAGTGCTAGAGAATTAAAGTGAAAAGTAAATAATCTAAAAAGAAAAACCTTAAAACCTGTATAGACAAATAGATTAATATCTTTAGTAAAAAGAATTGCAAATATAGAAACAATTTCTACCAGCCATGCCGGAGAGTTATGTGAACATGTTATTCTGTTTAACACCTTCTTATTGTATGTGGCCAAGAGACAACAAACATTACAAGCAAAAGAAGAAAGAAAGAAAGATTATTATCAATAAACATTATTGCATGTCATGATTGTAACACACAGTACGAAGAATCTTGTTTTTTTTTTCTTCTTTTTTTTCTTTTAATGGGAATATGTCACCGCTAAATCTTTAACATTATGAAATGATAAGTCTGTTAACTAAAGTTTAAACTCTATTTCAGTTATCTCGTTTAAACATTTTAGGATATTTTCCACACTTAAAAAAAAAATCTGATAAACTTGTAATGAATTCAAAAAAAAAAAAATAAAATAAAAAATTATGTACTTGTATGTAAATTAAAACAGACATTTTCTAAAGTTAAATACTTAAAGCTGGTGTTTGTTATTTTTCCTTAAATGAAGTCTTATATTTTTTGTTCTTGTTGCTTTTGCTAATTTTGTTTTCAATGTTGTTGAGTGGTTTCATGGGTGTGACATGTTACACGAAATAGTTTGCATATGTTGCAACTAAACTAAAAGAAAGAAAAAAATGAATATTGTAATAAATATACTTTCTGCAATAATGTCTTGCTGCTAACACACTCATACTCTTACCAAACATGCCTCAAATTAATTATACGATTAATGTTTTGCATGTAACACTACTTTGCAGTATGAGTATAAAACAAACCATCTTCTGCTGCATTTTAATTTTCTTTTTAGTATTTTTCTCACTTCAGTTTGTCTTGAAAATTGTTTTCTGCATTAAAAAATCACTTTTTTAATGTTTCCTTTTTAATTTTTGCTGTCTTTATATGCAAATCTCTTTAAAAGACTTTTCAGTTGCTTTTTATCTTAAATATCTTGCAGTGTAAACGAAAAAAAGAAGTAAAATTACAAAAATATCTATTTAATTTTGCTGTTATGTTACAGTTTTTTCTTCTTTTTTTTTGCCTAAAGATTGTCTTTTCATTAAACTTACAACATGTTGCTTTAGTTTTTGAAAAGCATGTCTGTCTAGGCATACACTTCGAATGGAAAGTTATTATTTTTTTAATGCTGTAAAACATGCAATTTGAATAATTATCTTATTTATTGTCTTATACATATTTATTTAAATTTTTTGCTGGATTTTGTTATAAAGGATTTTCACTAACATAAACTTTAAAGTTTCGCAAATAAGCAGAGATTAAAATTACATTAAAAACTCATCGTTGAGTTGGGTATGAAAAATCTTCTTCAATTATAGTTACATCTTAGTTAAAAATGTAACATTATTTTCTTTTATATAAAATTTTATTATCTTTTGAACTAATTTTTTGTATGATATGCCTTTAAAAGTTTTCAGATAATACGACATTAGCCTGATTCCTGAGAACATTGTTTTAAATAATTATTCACAGAAAAAAATATTCACAATTTTGATTCGATAACTGTGTGTCGTTGGCTACGAAGATGAAGTTGGATAACTTAATCCTTTAATTCAATAATAATATTTATCAATTCAGCGAGTTTTCACAGTACAACTCAAAAAAACTATTTGATAAATAAATTATCAAATATATTCATACATTCAAAAAAATTGATACGGATTTGACAACAACATGTACAACAACAACATTAAATCTTATCAAATTTTACAAAAACCAATTTGTAAATTCTTTGCTTTTTGAAAAAAAATTCTCTTTGTTTCAATAACTCATTTTTTTCACTAAATATCTGATAACTTATTTGTTATTGTACTTATCAGTTCTGCAATGATTTTTTTCACAGGAAATTTGAAAAAGAAGTTGTTGAATACCTTTATTTTTGTTATTGAAACTGAAAAGTATTTTTTAGTGTGTTCTTTTCCGGCCAATATTAATGTTTGCATGCGAGGCATATACGAACTCTATAATAGTTTTCTTTTTGTTCACTCGGTAGCCACATTAACTATAGTCCAGAATATCTTAGAATAGCATCTAATTTCAAGACATCCGACATTTAGTAATCAAAATATATATTGTAATAGAGATTTGATGGTGGTTTTGCTTTCGGTATACATACGAATATCTGCACTGTTTATTCTCTAGTACCTTAGCCAATTCAACACCCTTTTTATTGCCTAAATATCAGCCTATATTATGTTACAAGGATTGAGCAGCTTAATACTAACATTTTGCTCATGAAGAGAAATACAAATTACCTCACCCCCACCTACTTCCTTGCCAGATTTCATCCAATGATCATTTTTATTATCTAAATTTCAGCCTGTATTATATTGCAATGATATAATATTTCACCCAAAACGGGGAATAAAAACTCCCCCCCACCATCCTTGTATGATTTTGATCCGTCTGTGCAGGATGTGTTAGCATCAAATCTTTTATCGGCCAATGGGGTTTGAATCAGCAGTAGTCCATATACTGAGGAAAATCTCCGAATTGTCGTAAGATACAGGGCTGGCTAGTGACCGCCTTTTCCATTTGATGTGCATCATTGTGAAAATAGTCTTGGAGAATAAGGTGTTGGAAGCACCTGCTATCAATAGTGTTTTTCATACGGTATTTTTCCCGGGATCCCGAACATTTTCCGGGAAAGAAATCCCGGGAAATTTGTGCGGGAATTCCCGGGATTTTTTTTATTTTATTATGGCAACTTTAGTTTTTATGTTGCACAATAGCTAAAACTATACAACAATTAAGGCCGAGTTTACATCTGTCACACATGTGCTCTGAGACTTTGAGGCCTTTATTTGCCAAAAGCGGAACGCTGCGTTCAAAATTTAAGTCTACAACAATTCATAAAAATAAAAACAGAAATGCACAAGAAAATCTAAGAAAACTTACAAAATAATTACAGATTATCTTTGGTAAAAAGGACGATTCTATTAATGCTTATTCCGTACTAAAGTCATATTTCTAAAGAAATATTTTGTAATATTTTTTTTAATAATATAATGTGTTTTTTTGCATTATAACAATGCATATGGCTTTGGATTTACATATAATATTGATATTTATGAATTACTATTATTTAAAGAACTGAAATGATATTAATATTTTTGACTAAGCATCGGGTGGTTATTGGTTTGCCGCAGTAATAATGCATTTTAGATATACTGTGCGGCAAACCAATAACCACCCGACGTAATGTGTTTATAAAACGTTATTATTTAATCGATGTCATGCATTATAATTTGTTTTTTGTTGAAATAGATTAAATTATAAAATATTTTGTATTGTTTTGCATTGGATGGGAATTCCCGGGAAACTGAAAAGTTGTTCCCGCTTTCCCCCGAAAAGAAAAACTCTACACACAAAAAATTAATATGAATGATTTTTTATTATTAATTAAAATATTTGTAATATCGATTAAAAAATTAATTAAATTTTTACCTATAAACAATTTGATAATATCAATTAATTTTTTTCAATCAAATTAATTAATACAAGTAAATGTTTAATTGAATGAATTAAATTTTTAATTAAAAATATTAATTGGTGAATACTTTTTTCTGTGTAGCTACCACCAAAGCAGAAGTACGAATGAGTCTTTATATTATCCCAAGATGGATTCTTTTAACAATACAAACCGCTGTGGCTTGACATGAAGAGTCACTTAGAATTTCTTGGTGTTTTAGATCAGTCTTCCCAAAAGCATTCCTAGAAGTATATAAAGGAAGGGCTGCCTTGTTTACCCTAACTTGTATGTTGAGATGCCTTGCAAGCTTAGAGTCAAGTTACATACCCAAATATTTTGTGTTATTTGTCAGCTTAGGCTCTTATCCATTTGGTTTTAAGATTATAAAGGCTAGTATCTCGGACTTGTTTTTAAAGATTTCACTCAAAGTCCGCTTTCATTGCTTCACGTAAGGATAATTTTCAGTCATATTTGCAAACATAACTGCTGATTCTGTTAATTCTTCTACTGCTATATCATTGGCATATTCTACAAATTTGTAATTAATAGAATACAGCTTCTGGAGAAAAGAAATGAAGCGAAGTTCCACAGCAGAGGAGATAAAACTCTTCCCTTTGGGAATCCCCTATTTCCTACCTTCATTATTATAGCCTACTATGGACTGGTTATAATGACCCTGTTGGTTAGTAATTTCCTTACTAATCTGATAAGCTACTGATGAACATTTAGTCTTTCCAGAGCCCATATAATTGTTACTGATCTAACATTGTTAAAAGCCCATCATTTATCTAGGAAAGCTACCAATGCGTATTCTTGGTTAATACAATTAAGCTTTTATACGAGGGCAACTTAATAAGTGACTTCGAACTTCCCTCGAAGTTATATGAAATGCAACACTATTCCCACGAATTACCACCTGTTAATAGACTACTATCAAATTTTGAGCAAGTGTCGTCATTTACTTTGCTTTTAACAGGTATTCAAAACATACAACCTCGTGTATTTTTCTATAAATGGGAAAAAGTGAATTTCGAGTGCTCATTAAACATTATTTTTTTGCGAAAAAAAACCGTCAATCAAACCAAGAAAAAGCTCTATAAATACTATGGGGACACTGCACTATCGATTTCAGTGGTAAAAATGTGGTTTACTGACTTTCGTTGTGGTCGCACAAGTACAAATGACGCTGAATGTTCTGGGCAGCCAATTGAGATCAGTACACCCGTAACTGTCGAAAAAATCCACTATATGGTGTTGGCCTGATTATAACGACCCTATTGGTTAGTAATCTCCATACTAATCTGATAAGCCACTCATGAATATTCAGTCTTTCCAGAGCCCATATAATTGTTACTGATCTAACATTGTTAAAAGCTCATCATTTATCTAGGAAAGCTACCAATGCGTATTCCTGTTTAACACAATCAAGCTTTTATAGAATAATCATTTCAGCTGATTAACAGTAAAAATATAAAAAAAATATACATCTGATAACCAACTTTCTCTGGCATTGTTAAAAAAAAGAAATAAAAAAATAATATAAAAATAAGCAACTAAGGAAAAATAGCATTAAGCAAAACTGCACTCGCACAGCTGGATATTTGAGATTGCTCACATTGCAGTTCCGCTGGCAATTCTTTGCCTTTTATTTTTGCAAACAACAATTATGATAAAGATTATTATTGTGCAGTTTTTGTTAGGATACATACATACATACATATATGCTCGTAATTACATACAAGCATACATAGTTGTACCCTTATATAACAGTTAAATGGAAAACACCTTTTGTTTTGAAAAAATAAAATAAAAATCACAAAAAAGTTAATTGTTAAAACTCGCCTGGTGGTAAATAAAATCAAGAGAAAATTTTAAAGAAACTCAAAATCAAAATTAACAAAACGAAAAGGGAAGCGATGAATACTAAGAAAATATTGTTGTGATAGATATGTATACCCAGCAAATGCAACTTGGGTGACTAATCCGATTTTAGGTAAAACGATCACACACACAGTCAAACAATTGCACTATAAATAAATACACACACAAAATAAATGATTAATTGATTTTCTTAGTTGCTAAAACAAAAAAATAAAAGGAAAATTGGAAAAAATTTAAAAATCTCTTAACCGGGGCCAGGCCAAGATTATGCATGGTAGTTTTTAAATGCTAAAGGGTCCGCCATCTAACTTTTTTTTTCAACTAGTGCTTATTTCGTGAATGCTAACACTTAGCTCATGTCTGATTTGACAGATAATTAGTTTTATCCTTCCGCTGAACGAGCCAACTGACCATCCAATGCGTTTTCGCTTCGCTAAGTGGGCCTGCGATCGACTTACAGAAGATGCCGATTTTGCCAAGAAAATCATATTTTCAGATGAAGCTCATTTTGATCTTGGAGGGTATGTGAACAAGCAAAATTGTCGTATTTGGGGCACAGAAAAGTTGCACGCATACATTGAAAAGCCGACGCACCCAAAACGAGTCACTGTTTGGTGCGTATTTTGATCCAGAGGTATAATTGGGCCATTGAGCAAGTAGTGGCCGTTACAGTCAATGGCGATCGTTATCGGGCCATGTTGAACGAAGTTTTGTTCACAAAAATTGAAGGAGGATATTGGAAACATTTGGTTTCAACAGGACGGCGCTACGTGCCACACAGCCGAAGCTTCAGTAGTGTTTTTGTATAGCATTTTCAAAAAAAAAAAGTTATCTGGCGGACCCTATATAATTTTTAGCAGAAATTCTCAGTGTCAAGAGGGAGCCTTATGCATAATGCATATACCCAGTAGGATAAGGTAATGAATAATGCACAGCATATATGTGACAGCGCATAGAGAAAGGGACCTAAGGGTAAAAAAAATCAATTTTCACTTTTTTTTTTTTTTGATGTGGACAACATCGGAGCATCGCATGAGACCGATCCCATGCCCCAAAAGTATTCCCTGCCAGAGATATGCGCGTTTTATGATGTGATGGTACACCAAAGATACACGTATTTAAATCTTTAAAATTGCTCTCCTGAACAAAACCGGTTTTTACCCTTAGGTCCCTTTCTATTTTGCGCGTCACATATACTTTTTCATTCCAGAATTCATTACTGTTAACTCCGAAAATGTCCTACGAAAGTAATGTATTATTTTAATGCATGCGAGGAATGAATTCTATAATTCATAACACTCGTCACAAGCAAAAACTATACATTCTTTTTCTGCAGATGTGGTAATCAGAGAACAGAAATGAGTAGTAAAAATGTGAGTAGAATTGAATCATGATTTATAATTTCTTGTACTTATGCAACATACTTAATGTTTCTTCATATTTATTGCAATGTTGTCTATGAATCACATTCACTCACAAGTGTAAAGCTCTCATCGCACTCATACTTAACAAGATTTATGACGTAGATTCTCCTGAACTCATTCACGCTTCTTTCAGTTGTCGACATCGACGCCACTTTAACACAATACCAAAAATTTAGGAATTGTTTATTCGCTCTCGGGAAGAATTTTGCGCTATTGACAATATATTTCCGTTCCCTAAAGTCTAAAAAATAGCATAAGCCTACCAACAGGAGCAGTTGTTTTCGACAGTGTGTACAGAAGCCCCAATGTTTTGGTTTTTTGTTAAAGTGACTTCGACGTAGACAACTGGAATAAGGGTGAATGTTTATAGACGATACAAAATAAGTATTGTATGGCAAAGCCAACTTCGTATACGAACATTAAAATGCTCATTATGAAGTTATGTGTTTGGTCATTTTGAGGTGACATATGTGTTTTTTTTATACACTTTATACCGTTGTAGTTGTAGTTGTACTATATGGATGAGTTGAATGAGCTGAATCAATGTGAGTAGTATATGTATTCTACTGAAATTATATGTTTATTAAAACCACCTTATTATTTCTAAGGGAATGCATTGTCTTGCTTTGGAAAATAATATATTATTTCTCCTATTATTTATGTAATTAATGCCTACTTTTCCAGTTGGATAATTGCTTTTAGTTTTTGCTTTAAGAATACTCTCACATTACACCGAAAGAATTTTGCTTCATAAGTCCAATGAAAGAATTTCATTAAACTTTTTTCACAAATCTAATGATAATTTCACAAATCCAATGAAAATATCATGAATATTGTGAAAGAATTTCATTGGAATTGCTTCGTTGGTATTCTGGTTTCGTAAGAATATTTTATTGGACTTATGACAACAATATTTTCTAATTATTAAGAAATTATTTAATAGTTTCGGTGAAGTTATAGCATTGCATTAATTACACTGTTAAATAAATTTGATGAAGTTTTCAATAAAATAATTTTAACGAAACTGGTTTCATTAATCCAACGAAGCGTGACGTTGGTTGAATTTTAATGAATTTTTCATTAGATTAATGTCGAAATTCATAGAATTTCAGCCAAAAATTCTTTCAGTGTATGAATAGTATTGTAAGAGTATTTTTTTGGTTTTAAGTTCGCAAAAAGGTTTCGAAGTTCTGCAAAGAAACATCAAGTATGCCGACCGGAGATGATAAATCAGGAAATTAATTTTGTACCAACGAGCTTCTAAAATTTTAACTTCTTCCATTACACCCAGTGAAAAAATTGGAAGTCAGTCATTCTTAAGGCCGGGTTTCTATCTGTGCGCCATGTGCCGCACAAGCATAGAAAAAGAGTAACCACTAATTGCTAATGAAAAACAGTTTGATTCAGATACGTATTTATTATTTAGTTAAACAGTTTCATACTTAACTAACAGACAATTTTATAGAATCCAACATGAGTGGAAACTGTTTAAATCAATAAATATATGTCTGAATCAAACAGTTTTTCATTAGTAATTAGTTGGTTACTCTTTTTTTTTTTGGGCAAATGACACACAAAAAAATGCCAGATGTAAACTCAGCCTTAAGGAACTGCAGTTTCTTTGCTTCTAGAAGAAGCGTTATTTTCAATATGCAGTAAAGCCAGTAAAAATTTATTTTAGTCTTCTATTCCATTCTTTTCGCTCTCCAACAACCTCAAGACTTTGCAAAGTAAACTTTGCATGTAGAAACGCTGTTTAAATGGCGCAAACATTCTTATTACTGCAAACAACAAAAAGGAAACAAAAGCTAACGTTTCTTTCTTTAAATTTTCGCTCCCTGTCGCTTAAGCAATAAAATTGATTTTATAATACGGAAATTACACTCTGCATCAATCTTTTTTTTTTTTAAATGTTAGATCATTTATTTTTTGCCGATTTCAGCTGCTAAAACTTGTAGCTTTTCTGGGAAATAAAAAAATATTTGCTGTGCTTGTATTTATTTCGCATTTTTCATTTCAATTTAATTTATACGACTTAAAGCCATAATTCATGGTTAAAATTGGCTTATGTTTTTTTAAACATTTTATGTATGTGTTAATTACTTTAGCAACAAATGTCGTGTCTATAAAATCATTTTTTTTCCAACATTTTTCGTTGTTAAACTTCAGCTAATGAGACAAAGTTTTATGAGTCTGTGTAACTTGTAGTGTTTTAATATCGACAATTTAATTAATTTTTTCTAATAAATAATTATGTTGCTGAGAGACAATTTGTTGCAGTAAGAAAAATAATATGTGAAAAAATATAATAAAAAAAAATCAAAGTTAAAAAAACAATCACATATAAAATGAAATGATTAGTAGAAAAATTGTGACAAAAAATCTGAGATTAACCCATTAAGAGAAGATAAGCGGGCATGTGCTATAAAAAAATTTAAGTTCTATGTCATATTTTTAAAAATAAAAGTATCAGTCTGAATACCAGAAAAATATAAAATTTTTATTCTGAATTTGGTATCAAAAATTTAAAAATTAATTAAAATTATGAATGCAAAATGGATGGAGGCATGCATATACATTTTTATATTGGAACCACGAAGCCTTATTTTTCACAACTGTTACTATTTGTTTATATGCATATTATTTTCTCTAATATAATTAATTTTTGTTAGAACGAATTTTTTTTCGCTTAAAGTTGTTGACAGCGTTACCATATGTAAAGATTTCTCTTATTTTCGAAGTTTTTCGGGATGTTAACAAGACTAAAAGATTTCTTTGTTAAAAATAAGATTTTAAAGAATATGATATTTGCTACTTTTAGTACATTACATAAGGTCCTTTTGACTAGAGTACTGACATATCTTCTTCTTTGCTTCATCAAAAGTATGAATTATGTGCATACATATATTTATCTTATACATGTTCTATTCAGTAAATATTGGAAACAAAATAAAGTTCTCCTGAATTTGTATTCAGTAAAATCAATTCATATTAATATATTTTAGCAAAATCACTAAAAAAAGATTTTTATTGAGAAAAAAAATTTTTTTGTTCGACTTGAAGTTTTTTGAAAAAAAAAAATACGGCAACGCTGGTTGTTAATAAAAATAATTATTTTGCTGTAACAAGTTTAAGTTTATTTTAATTTTTTTTTTTTGTTATACTCGTAGCTTTTTAGTGCTTAATTGTTGTATTGTTGTATTAGATTTTTTGTAAAAAAATTAGTTAACATTTTAAAAAGGCTTGTCATAATTGCTTTTGTTCTCCCACAATGACATACAAAAAAAAAAAAAAACAAATCATAAATAAATAAAAAACCTGACTCACATGACCTTAACTTTAAACTTAGCAAGCAAAAGTTAAGGATTTTTTCTTTGTGCTAGAATTCTAAATATCATTTCAAAAATAAGACATATTTCATAGTGATTGCAATCAATCAAGTTAAAAACAAACTGCACCTCGTTTTATAATGCAGGAGAGAAAAAATAAAATAAAAAGCAGTCTATTATTAAATGCTTAAGTAATTGAGTTTTAAAATATCATTATTCTTAAAATCAACGAGCTCATTAAATAAACTAAAATATAAATTGAAATAGAAAACTTGCTAAAAACTTAAAACTTTCCATTTATCTCTTATATTTCATTGTGTAAATCAAATACATGTGCACATGTATGAATATATAAGCATATTCATTTATCAGACTGTTTAAATCTTCTTTCAAAGAATTTTTAATAACATTTTATGCAAATCACATCTATGCTCATATTTTCACTCTCACCTTTCTTAAATTCTTGCTTAAATTATGCACCCTTTTGCTGGAAGAGTTTGTTTATCAAATTCTCATATTCTGGTGTCATGATTTTAAATCATAAACTCATTATTAAACACACACAGCACCAAACGGGGTGAATTGTATTTCTTCTTATTCGGAATTTCTGCTTCCACTTTCCAGATTTATTGTGGGTGGAGTCAGAGGGTGTTGTGTTGCTTTTTTAACGTTAATAGCTTTTAAAAGCTTAATATGCTTAAGCGTCAACAATATTAACATAATTTTTTATATATTTTCTTTTTTTTTTTGTATATAGTACAAATTTTGCTGGCACTAATTTTTGTAACAGGTCCCCAATGAAGGGTAAAATAAAAGGAGTTAAATAGAGTTTTAAAATTTTGGAAAGGGAAAAGTTTGTTTAAAGAGGTTGGATCTATTTAAATAATCACCAAATTCCAGTGGTTTTCTATAAATTTTTATAATTTTTTTTCTGAATTTAAGAAAACCAAAACAAAAATGTATTTCGCTTCAATTTGGCGCTTTAATTAGGAAAAATTCCAAAGTTGTTTTCAAATTCCATTTTGTTTAAATTCTGGTTATAGTTTGATCCATTTTGGTAACCACTTTGTTTTTAAAGAGAAGTGACGCTCAAGCAATGAATGCCAGCTACTATTACTACACAGATATAAGACTTCATCAATGAATGTTTTCAATTAAGAATTTAATTGATTCAATTAAATTTTTAATTGTATTTATTAATTTGAGTGGAAAAACTTAATTGATATTATCAAATTGTTTATAGGTGAAAATTTGGCTTAAAAAGCGATACGAACTTTAGCCTGTTCAAATCATAAATATAGAAACATAAATATAGAGTTCGAATAATAATTAAAATTAACTAAAATTAATAGCCATGGGCCTGTAGCAAAAATTAAATAAAAAATATACTTAATAGTAACAAACCAAAAAAGTTTACCTTAAGTAGAACAAAAATAAGCAAATTAATTAACATGTGTATAATTAGTAAAGAACAAACGATAATGGTAAGACTGTTGTAAATTTAGAGATGGTAAGGTGAGCTTCCATTACAAAAACATCTTTCAGTACATTGAAATACGATGAATCAAAACAATTTACATATTCCATTTGCAATAATGCTAAGTATATAAAGTAGAAATCTACATCAACTGACACCACACAAAGTGGACAAAACACAGAAGAACGCTGATGATGAAGATTTAGTGGCATTCGAAAACGGCTAGCTGTTCCGTTCAACTATGTGTTGTCAGAATATTTACAACTAACTTTAGTGTTATTTTTAGTTAATTTTAATTATTATTCGAACTCCATTTGTTTCTATATTTGTGATTTGAACGGGCTAAAGTTCGTATCGCTTTTTAAGCCAAATTACATGTGATAATTATTAATGAACAAATAACACCAAAGTCTGTTGTAAATATTCTGACTAACAACACATAGTTGAACGGAACAGCCAGCCGTTTTCGAAGGCCACTAAACCTTTATCATCAGCGTTCTTTTGTGTTTGGTCCACTGTGTGTGGTGTCAGTTGATGTAGATTTCTGCTTTATATAATTAGCATTTTATTGCAAATGGAATATGTGAATTGTTTTGATTCATCGTATTTCAATTTGCTGAAAGCTTTTTTGTATTGTAAGCTCAATTTTACCATCACTATATTTACAACAGTCTTACCATTGTCATTTTGTTCTTTTTACTAATTATACACATGTTACTTAATTTGCTTATTTTTTGTTCTACTTAAGACAAACTTTTTTGGTTTGTTACTATTAAGTATATTTTTATTTTTAATTTTTGCCACAGGCCTATGGCTATTAATTTTTAGTTAATTTTAATTATTATTTAGTGTTACTTGTTCATTAATAATTACCACATGTAATTTGGCTTAAAAAGCGATACGAACTTTAGCCTGTTCAAATCATCAATATAGAAAATTTAATTAATTTTTTAATTGATATTACAAATATTTTAATTGATATTACAAAATCATTTATTTCACTTTTTTGTGTGTAGATGTTACCTTCTTTAGGAAAGGGATAGTGAAAGAGAAGACAGCTGGAGAAGGAGAAGATAGAGGAAAGCTTCATTATTTGACAACTTTGCTTTTTTTTTTTTTTTTTTTGCAAGTTATTAATAATTTAGTGTTACAGTGCCTCTAGTGTTAATGAGGCGTATTAAATTTTCGAAGATGTGCTTAGTAGCCATTTTAATGTTCATTCTACTTCTCCCATAATTCTGCTACACAATACCGACAAA
The DNA here is from genome assembly GCA_949987645.1 of Tachina grossa. NCBI lineage: Eukaryota > Metazoa > Arthropoda > Insecta > Diptera > Tachinidae > Tachina > Tachina grossa. The sequence continues at coordinate 197,738,719 of OX465274.1, read as the reverse complement.
GGCAGGAGGGGTGAGCTGATGTTACATTACGATTAGTATCCGCTCGAACACAGGACAGTCGGTTTTATAGTCAACGTTTTAACTACTTCAGCCTACGGCACCCTCCTTAACCAACGCTTAAGTTTCAATCAATATTTGTTTAACGTATTTTTTAATTATTCTGCGCAAAGTTTCTATCACGGAGTTGTAAGTTCAATTATTAGATTAACTAATTTTCATTTCATCTTCAATTAATTTTTTGATTGAGTCAATTAATCGTTTGCAAAGAAATTATATATATTTTTTATTAAAATTTTAATAAAAATTAAAATACTGTTGATTAAAAAAAATAAATTCTTTAACTTTTTTATAAATTTTTTTTAATTATTGCTTTAATTTCTTTCCGTGTGACCACTGGAACACATATGTATTTCAAAAAAGAAATTGCGAAATATTGTGAGAAGCAGTTAATTCGCGTGGAATTTACAACAAAAAAAACACGAAGTGTTTTTACAAACGTAAGAAATTGTAGCATAGTTTCAATATTGTTTACATGTCAAATTTTTCGTGCGACATAAATAATGTAGCTCAACATTTTTCACAAATTTGAATATATTTACAGTTGTGGGGAAACAGCTCTTTTAAATTAAAATGAACACATGTCTGGTCGAAATTAGATGAGTTTGAAACAACTTTTGATTCGAACGCGAACGAACTAGTTGAAAAAGAGCTGTTGGGCACAACTCTAAGTAATTAGAATACTAGGCTTAAGCCTATGATTAGTCCCAATTTACACTATGCAAGTCTTATTGCTAAGCTGATTAGTTTTTTAGGACAGAGAGACGGGGGGAAAAGAAATGTTTCTGTTCCTCTCGTCTCTCTCTCCTAAAAAACTAATCAGCTTAGCAATAAGACTTGCATAGTGTGATTTGGGACTTATTTATGTGTTTGAATGAGAGTTTAAAAGGCTGTGGAAACGCTTTGTAATTGAAAAGTTTAATTTTAGGTAAATGAGGTGTTTGTAACAAACAAAGCTCATGTTGAAAATGTTTTAATACAGTTTTTGTTGTCTTCTAAAGCTTTGACGGGAGGCGCAGGAAAACTATCTTACACCGTGTATTTGGCCTTTAAAATTTTCTACAGCTCTCAATAAACCTTACTTTTTAAGTCAGTTCTAAAGAAATCGGAGCTTGGTGTAAATATTTTTATATTATCAGTCCGTATTTGCTTGCAGTCTTAATAAGTTAGTGCTGGAAATTTTTAAATTCTCAACACAGCAATTAGCCAGGAGCTACGACGCTACTCTATCTACTCTATCTACCAGAGTTAATCAATTCTAAATTTTTTTTTCTGTTTTTTTATTATATTAAGCATGTTATAATTATATACATATATGTATGTATGAATGTATGTATGTATGTATATATGCATGTATGCTTGTCTGACTATATAATATAAGTGCAATATTATGTATGTATGTCTAAATGAATATATACTTTGATATAAGAAAAAAAAAAGTATATATTATTTTTTTTTAATTTTTTAATTTATACCTTTTCAAAGAATTAATTTTCAGCTCGTTTGTTAAGTGTGTATGAGTTGAGTATGCACAAGTGTGTGGTGCATGTGTATATGTTAATATTGTTTCTTTCAAGTAACAAACCTTAATGACTTTGATTAAAAACAATCTTAAAAGTAAATGATTTCAGAACAACAACTACAACAAATAAACGGCACCCCGCTGGGTAAAGCATTTTAAATGTGCACACACATACAGACTGTAAGCCAACCAACCAGCCATTCAGCCATCCAGCCATCCAGCCATTGAGGCAGTGAGACTGGCAGTTGGAGCGTCAAACGCACTAATAGTCGGTCAGCCAGTCAGCTAACATTCGAAGGAGGGGGAACATTAAAAACGCTGAAGTGAAAACACAAAAAGATCTTACTCATACACATACATATGTATGTGTGTACGTATGTACATACGTTATACATATGTATATACAATTAATATGTAGAAAAGTAAAATATAGAATGGAGCTGGATTCGAGCTGGGGAGCATGTATGGGTTGTATAATCATCATCATAATAAAGCATATTAATATCATTGAAGAAATAAAGAATAATATTTAACAAAAATCAAGACTGTGTTTTTTTAATTCATTTACAAAAAGAAGAAGAAGAAAAAATACATTTTGGTTGAATTCGAAGGTAGACAATAGAGTTGAAATGCTCATAATATTGGTGATCATTGCTGAAGTTGAAACACGGACATTGAGATCTGGTGTAAATTATGCCATGTAAAAACCTCATCATCTTTAAAACAGAACTGACAATTCGGTGGTCTCTGGCTTCTACTAAAGACCGTAAAAAAAAATTAAAAGTAAAGTTTGAAAAAAAATTTTGTTATTTTTTTTGCTTATTTTGGGTTTCTTTGTATTTGTTATTTTTGTTTTTTGTTTTTTGTTTAACAAAAAAAGCAGCCACGTAAATAAAATCGAAACCATATAAAAAATATTTTGTACTCATCTCCCGCTGAGTTAAAGTGATTTCATTGACTGTCTACAGACAATTCAACAGACATTTGAGAGGACGGACAGAAATACCTACTAGCAGACAAGACAATTTTTTTTTCTTAATTTGAAATTTGTTTTTCAATATTTCAAACCAGAAAACGAAAATAATTGACGCAAAATAATTTTAAAAAAATTTAATTTAACCAAACCACCCATAATTTTCCTTATAACTTCACTTTCATACTTAAGCAAAATGATTTTTTCCAAAGAATGATTTCTTGCTAAAAATATATTAAACAGATGATGAACTGTTTTTTCTCCAAGTACATTTTTTCGATAAACATATTAACTAATTTCATTATGTTTTTTTTTAATTTTTTAATTTTATAATTTTTTTAAGTATTATTTAAGAGTATAATAATTGATTATAAATCAATTACAAATTTTTTAAAACAATTGAATGTTTTCAATTACAATATATTTTTTTTTTTTTTTTTTTTTTTTTGTAATTAAAAATAGAAAAGGAGTTACATTTAAAAGTAATTGTATTAGGAAAAATCTGACTTACAATTACATGCAGTTGCAATTGAAGAGAATAAATCAATTACAGCTACCTACATTTCAATTACTTGTTGTTGGAAAAATAATGCCTTAATAAACAAAATATATTTAGTTGTTCTAAGAAATTTTCGAGTAAAAGGATCCCTGGTTATCTGCATTAGCAACAGTGAAATGGATCCAGCTAACTCCTCAATAATCAATATATTTAAAAAAAAACAGTTAGTATTTTACTGAACAAATTAAATACTTATATTGGAAAAAAGTGCGATTAAAATATTAAAATTTAATTAAAAATTTTATATTTTTATATAAAACGCTGTGTTAAAATTTAATATATACATATTGTATATATAAAACGTGATGGTCTTAGAGCAAGAAGCCCAGCTTAGTTGAACATATTAATATAGAGTAATATATGTGGCCATAAGCAAAAAGTGCTTAATTCATATTTTACTGTTTTGTGGGAGAACGCTTTTAATCAGATTTTCAGTAATGTATTTTTTATGCAGTTAAATTTTAAAATTCATTGTTAATTTAAATTTTTCAAAGAAAATATCGTTCTGCACAATATAAATGATGCAATTAATTTGAAATACAGTGGAATCTCTCTTGAGTGGACACCAAAGGGACCATTGAAATGTGTCCGCACAAGGGGACTGTCCGCTCAAGAGAAAGCAATGATTTGCTTATGGAGCTGTCGGTACCTATCAAAAGTGTCCGTCTAAAGGGGTTGTCCGGCTATAGGAAGTGTCCGTTAAGGGAGATTCCACTATACATCAAAGTATACACAGAAAAAAATATTCCTGCAATAAACAACTTTATTTGAAAATAAAGCAAAAAATCAATTAAAAATGTGTTAGAGTCAAATAAACTTTTTTTAAAAATAAAATATTAACAATAAGCAACTTTAACTGAAAATAAAACCAAAAATCAATTAAAAATGTTTTTAAGTCAATTAAACTTTTGTTAAAAAATTTAATTAATTGCAAAGTTTAATTGGCTCAATAACATATTTAATTGATTTTTGGTTTTACTTTCAGTTAAAGTTGCTTATTGCAGGAGTATTTTATTTTTAAACAAAACTTTAATTGACTTAAATACATTTTTAATTGATTTTTTGTTTAATTTTCAAAAAAAAAGTTGTTTATTGAGGGAATATTTTTTTTTCTGTGTAAGCTGAATTAAGCTGTTATCCCGTATGAGATTACAAGTTGAAAAAATTTAAGCATTGCGCTATAACTTTCCTAAAAATCACACAAAATAATTGAGATTTTGCTCAGAAGTACTGTCGACTATTAAGACAACAGAAGTGCCATTGACTTAATATCAGCTTATCACGACCTAACCACTTTTTCCTTTTTGTCACTTAAATATGAATGGAAATGCAAGTAGAAATGGATGCACGCACAAACAAAAATACATTTAACGGCGGTTTATCATTAATTGCGTATGAAATAAAGAAGTAAGTCTCGTATTATATTTCATTACCTATTTCTCTATCTATTTCATTACATTAATTAGCTGATGTTAAAAATCGATTTTCGGCGGCTGATAAAATATGTGGGGGCTTAGAAATCTTATTAATTAATTAATAAAACATGTTTCTCTACTTTGTTAAGAAGTAAGCATGATTAAAAAAATTTATTCTTTGAACTAAATTTATTATGGTGAATTAGGGCTATTTTGTTTTTTAATGAACTTAAAATTATTGTGTGGATAAGATTTACATACATATATATATATTTCAGAACCATGTATTTTAATAATTATATTTCAATTACAATCAAGTAAGATGTTTTTCAAATGCCAGCAAGTATCAAAATTTCTTGGCTTTAAATAGGGAAGTTTATCATCTATATCACTAATATATTCCCCCATAACTTTATTATTTCTAAGTCACTTTAAATATTAACATTTTGTCATAAAAACGATATAATTATAACAAATTCCCGTAAGATTCTCAGGGCCAAAACTAAACTTAAAAACTATCTTTTTAAATAAAATTTTTAAATATTCTACATATTTTTATAAACTCGGATGCACCACAAAAATTATGTAAATGCATTTTTATTAAAATTTTTGTCCATTTTTTTCTTCTGACTCTGCTTTTTTAATTTGATTATAATTTTTCTTTATTTTATTTATGTACATATTTCTATCTAAAAGAAATATATATATGTATAAATTTTGTTGTTGTTGTATTTCTGTCGGCTGTTCAATTAAGTAATCAGGTCATTAGATCTTAAGCCAAATGGTTTTGTTAATTTTCTACACTTGGCGATAATGATGAGGCCCATAAGTATGTGCCGTGGATGTCGATTTGATTGTGTGTATAGAAAGACACGAAAAAAAGTTTTATTTTTTAAATTCTAAAACGTAAATGCACTTTTAAATAGCGTGACGTTAAATATATATAAATTAAAAATCCTTAACGAGTTTCTTTTTATAAAGGTTTTGCTATCGCATAAGAAAAATTATGGGAATTTGATGAGAAAGATTCTAAAAACAAAAATTGTTTTAGTTATTTATTTATTTATTTTTTCTTTTCTTTTTTTCAACTAATCTGTCTTGTTGCTTTAAATGGTTTAAAGTTATTTATTTAAATTGTTGCCCACATTTTTGTATTTAATTTAAATAATATTTGCCTAACGTTTGCTGGCTCTCCATCGCACTCGCTCACTCTCGTGATCTAAAAACTGTATCTCTCACTCATGCAGTGTGACCATTACGCAATTTTTGAAATACCAATAGCATTTTCATTAAGTATTTTATGCATTGTGATAAATAACTAAATAAATAAAGCAGTTTATGAATATGTATCTTAACATGGTTACATGCGGATACTATGTGAGTTGCTAAATTGTAATCCGTCTACTCTCTTAACTCTCTAAGTTATTGCATTTGAAAATTAAAGCACAGTTCCCTTCTGAATTTCAGGTGTTTCTTTTTTTGCACAAAAGACAAATTCGTTATACCCAAACTTGCCTGTTACCGGTACAATGGCTGCTTTAAATATTGCATTTTTTTAGTTGTAGATCTGGTAGCTCTATCATTCTCTGTAAGGGTCGAACGTCAAAATCTTGTTTCATGGATATATTGGGCGCATTCATAAGACGTAGCTGCTGAGCTCAACAGGTGTGAAACTGTTAGCAACTGTATGCCCCAACAGTTACGTCTTAGAAACGGCTTGATAGATATAATTTAATTTTATATCATTATTTCGTTACTTCATGGCATTTGTAATGTAAAATTTAACAAATATTTGCTACTGCCACCTAACAAAGCATATAAATGCGAAATCTCTATTCGATCAGCTGTTTATGCTGAGCACAACATGTTGACTACAGGTAGCGAAAAAATTTTATGATGGAAAATTACTCAACTCTTGCGCAACAGCTACGTCTTATGAATGCACCCATTCTGTTCGGTAATAACTTGGGGGACACACGTTAAATTTTTGCCTTGCAATTCCTTTCAATTTACGACACACTCGCACTTTGTTTTACTAACACGCTCAAACTTTTTAAATTGACAACAAGTTTGCTTTCAATTTGACCTATCCATTTTCCTGGAAATTTTATTTTCAATTTTAACATCTGATCAGAGCAGTACATTGCCACCATATGTATGCCATAAGCCACCATTTTTAGTTGTTTCTTCGTCGGAGATATTTATAAAATGAAATTGACTATCAATTTGTATGACAGCTATCAATTTCTAAAAATTTTGAAACGCAGTATGTATAGGATGAAATTTAGGGCGATTTATTGAACGTGTGGGTGCAATGTAAGACTCCTCCGCGTATCAATTTTCATCCCAATAAACAAACGAACATTTGCTGAGTCTTAAGCTGGGGTCACACGATTTGTACAATGCACCAATTTTCGTCGGCTCACTGCGATAGAGTCATAAGTAATAATCCAAAATGGCATTATTACTTAATTAATTCTTGAATAACTATATATGGCTTTATTACTAATGCAGTGTGGTGCAGTTATGTAATAATATTTCAATTAGTTGACAAATAAGGCAAATTTACTTTGTTACTTATGAATTTATTTCAGTGAGCCGACATTGTGCCAATCGTGTGACCCCAGCTTTATGGATAGGTGAAATCCTTCACATTTTCTATTAAGAGTTTAATTAATTCAGTTAAATTTTTAATTATTTTAATTAATTACAGTGACTTTAGTTAAATTTTAATTGATATTATAAAAGTTTGCACATCTTCGGTTCCGCGCTGAAATTTACTTTTTCAAAAATCACGACAGCTTTAGTCTCAACGGTGGGCGTGGCTCTCCAATAGAATGACGTACTTGCTAAATATATAAATTTTTGTGTTTATGTTATTCCGCATTTTGGCTTTTTAATTGTAAATGTGGTCACACTTGTCTCATTCTTAAATGCACATTGTTGCTGTTATATATTTGACATTTAAATTGTGGCAAGGCGCCGTGAAAGCTAAGACATGCAGCAAATTTACGAGAGGATGCTGCTTGCTATTGCTGTTGCAACTATTAAAATATCTTTAAGTTATTTTTTTATAAACAATTTTTTTTCATTCTTTTTTTGCTTTGCGTTACAATTAAATTGTATAAAAATACAATACAAACACTCTTACACACTTGATTTTGAGTGAATGAATGTGTTTTATTGCACAGGCGAGAATTAAATTTATTTACGAGTTCATTCTTGCTCTTTTGAAATTAATGAATTTTAATTGTTTTGATTAAAAATAATTTAAAATAATTAACAAAACAAATAGAAAAGAGATGGAAATTAAAATGTTTTTCAAATGCTGTAGAAAAAAAAAACTATTCATTAAACCAACTATTAAATGCAAGGTAAAAGTTGCAAATGTTTTTTAAATGTTTCTAAACAATTTTGCTTTTGCCTCATAATTTTCTTTTCTGTTTTTTTATACCCTTTACCAAAAAATTGTAAAAGGGTATATATAGGTTTGTCATTCCGTTTATAATTTCCAGAATATTAATAAGCGAGCCATAAAGTATATATATTCTGGATCCTTATGCATAGGGAAGACGAATAAGCGATGTCTGTCTGTCCGTCTAACCGTCTGTCCGTACGTGAAATCGGTTTTCCGAAGCTGCCAGAAAAGCTAGAGACTTCGTTCTTGAACTGGTGGGTCAGAAATGGTCGAAATAAGATTGGTATTGAAAATCAGCAAAATCGGGTACACGGTTTCAGAGCTGGGAGACTTAAACTTCATTTTGCCATACAAAATAACAACCGAAAACTAGTTTTTAACAATTTTTTATTAAATAAACTTATTTTATACTTTACTATGAATAAAATTGGTATCTCTAACTAAAAAAAAAAAATAAAAAAAATTAAACAAATTAAAAAAATTAAAATCACGTTTCCAAGGTTGGAAACCCGAAATTTTTTTTGTTATGCAAAAGTAACTTACTAAAACAAATTTTTCCTTTTTTTTATAAACTAAACATATGGAATGTTCTTAAAAGAAGGAGATTGATTTAAGAAATCAGAAAAATAAAAAGGATGATTCCAGGGTTGGAAAACCTACGATTTTTGTGATATATACAATTAACTACCGTAAACTAATTTTTTAATTATTTTTATTAAATAAACCTATTTTATACTTCACCACGAATAAAATTGGTATTTTAAATAAAAAATTAAACTTCAAAAATTAATAAGATGTTTCCAGGGTTGGAAAACTTAAACTTTTTTCTTATACAAAAGTAACTTACTAAAACAAATTTTTCTTTTTTTCTATAAATTAAACATATCTAATGTTCTTAAGAGAAAGAAATTGACGATAGAAATCAGAAAAACCAAACAGGATGATTCCAGGGTTGGAAAACCTACGATTTTTGTGATATATAAAATTAACTACCGTAAACTAATTTTTTATTTATTTTTATTAAATAAACTTATTTTATACTTCACCACGAATAAAATTGAGATTTCAAATAAAAAATTAAATTTCAAAAAAAATAATAAGACGTTTCCAGGGTTGGAAAACTTTAACTTTTTTTCTTACACAAAAGTAACTTTAAAGTAAAGAAATTTTTCCTTTTTTTATCATATCTTATATTCTTAAAAGAAAACGATTAGTATAAGAAATCAGAAAAATTAAAAATGATGATTCCAGTGTTGAGAAACTTACTCTTTTTGTGATATAAAAAATTAACTACCGAAAACTAATTTAAATTTTTTTTAAATAAATAAAATTATTTTATACGTCAGTACGAATGAATTTGGTACTGGACGTTTCCAGGGTTGGAAACCTTATTTTTTATACAAAAGTAACTTACTAAAACAAATTTTTTCTTTTTTACTATAAATTATATTCTTAAAAAAAAGATGGCGTAAGAAATCATAAAATATCAAAAAGGAGGATTCCAGGGTTGGGAAACTTACACTCTTTGTGATATAAAAAATGAACTATCGAAAACTAATTTTTACCTATTTTTATTAAATAAACTTATTTTATGCTTGATAACGAATAAAATTGGTATTTCAAATAAAAAAACAATTAAAAAAATTAAAAAGACGATTCCAGGGTTGGAAAACTTTAACTTTTTTTGTACAAAAGTAAGTTACTAAAACAAATTTTTCCTTTTTTTATAAATGAAACATTTTTTAAATTCTTAAAAAAAGAGATTGGTGTAAGAAATCATAAAAATCTAAAATTATGATTCTAGGGTTTGAAAATTATTATTTTTTTGTGTGCATAAAAGTAACTATGTGCTTATGTATGTATCTCTGTACTACATAAACGCACTTTGTTAAAGGGTATATAAGATTCGGCACAGGCGAATATAGCACTCTTACTTGTTTTTATTTAAATTAAACTTTCGTTGACAAAAGTTGGAGTTGAATTGTAAATCAAATTGCTGCTAAGGCAACATGTAGTGTACGTTTATTTTATTTTTTTTTTCGTTTAATTTTATATGTTTGTAAGTTTTAACATGATGTTTGTGCAACATACGAGCATAATAAAGAAAAGAAACTTACATTACAAATGGCAAACGTAACCAATGCTATTTTGGCGTTTAAGCATTTAAGTGGCAATTAATAACAATTTTTATGAGCCGAAAAAATAGTTGACATCACATCAACAACAAACTAAAGTAAAACGAAAAAAATTTAAAAAAAAACTCATAATGATCTTCAGCATGAGCATGTTGTTTGTTTTCTTCACTCTCTGCTGCAAGCAACAACATCAAATTGTAGGACTAATCAGACAAAAATAAAATTAAACAAAAAAAATATATGTTGCATGTTGCATAAATACCCTTTTTTTAATTAAAAGAAAACAAGCAAAAACAAAAACAAACTTTATAAAATTATGATGCTTAAATTTTCATTTAATATTGTTTTTTCATTCATTTTCTTAAAAGTAAGAAGGCTTTTTTTTCTTGTTGCTGATGTTGTTGTTACCAAAGAGTAGAGTGGCAAGAAGTCTGTGTCATAAACAACCAGCCAACAAACCAATTTGACAAACTCATAATGTTGTGTATTTTATGAACAATTATTATGTAAGTTTTATTAGCAACAGTTTTTCCTTTTTTTTTGATTTTGCTGCTTTTAGCCAACTTGAGTGCATGCAGTCAGTATACGTATGAATGTAACTTGGATTGAGAATCACACTAGCTTGCTGGGGTTCTGTTTTTTTTCGTAGTTGTTTTATCTCCATTTGCAAAAAGTTTTCTTAACGTTTTCATATAAATCCTGTTTGCTAGTTTGTGCTGCAGTGAAAAGCTTTTATATTAATTAATTTGTAATACCTTTGTATGTTTGTTGAAAATAATCTTTTAGAAAAGTTAAACAGCCAAACTGCAGAGGAAGCCACATAGTGTGTGTATTTTTTAAATTGCAATTTATGTTTATTTAAGAAAAATTGATTAGCTTTAATCATTAAGCTTTTTGCAAGTCAATATGGCAAAATAAGATTTCGTTTTTTTTCCTTCTGCAGATAAAGAAAACAATTTTTTTTCCTTATTGTCAGCTAAACAGGTGAGTTTTGTTTAGGATGAAAGCTGATAAGAACAGACGACACACAATATTAACAAAGTTTTAGCTCAGACACTTTAAAATGTTTTCAAAACACCTTAGTGAGCAAATTTAATTTTAGATAATGAAAAAATAATCTTGGACGATTCCATAAATAAACTAAAAAAAGAAAATTTAAGAGGTTTTTGTGACATTTTCCTCTTAAGTCTATGTTATTAATAGTTTCTTTATTCTAGTATTACAATAATTGAATGTAGAAATAATTTTAAGTAAAATTTTACTGTATGGTATCTCATTATCATAAAAGACTAACAGCCTATTTCACCAAGTTATTTAAATATCAATTCATGTTTAAAAGTAATTTTTCCACACAAAAATTAATGAAAATCGACATTTAAATATGATTTGATATTTAAATAAAGTTGGTGAAATTGGCCCTGATAAATAAGAACATATTTAAATTTAAAAAAATTTCAAGGCTTGTAGGTAAATGAGATTTTTATAAACGTGGGAATATGTCAATTTTGGAATATGTCAAATCTTTGAGTTTTGTGAGCATTTTGTAATAACATATCCTCTAAAATAACTTAAGCTCGTCGGATGTGCTGAAAATAGAAAACTTCATATCACGAATCATATAAATATAGAATATACGTTTTTGCTATAAACGGCAATGAAAGAACGAAGTTAAAGGGTTTTTAAAAGAAGTTTTAAAAACTCATTAAAATAAAAATAATTCTAGTATGCTCACATATCTTCTTTCAAAACTTTAATGCTCTACGATTAACAAACTAAAGCCACAAGAGTGTTTTGCGTGTTGAGTTTACTCAGAGTATAAATATTTATTCGGACACAATAAAAATACGCATGATACTCAGAGTATTTATGCAACATACGCCCTTATATGCATTTGTGTACATGAAGTGGAATGGCTGTTTGAAACCATTAATCAGATAGTTAGAAGAGAATATTTATAATAAATATAAACCAAAAAATTGGCTTGTTTTTATGGTTAAGCAATTGGGATTGGATAAAGACATTATGTCAAATAACTGTACTTCAATAAATATAAGCTTTAAAATGATATTAATGACTAACTGCCAGTTCATAGAAGCCATGTGAAAATTCTCGTCTGGCTATTTATATTGAAAACAAAAACAAAGCACTCAAAATTTGGTTTTGTTTTCATTATAAATAGACAGCCGAGAATTTTTACATGGCTTTTATAAACTGGCAGTAAAAAATTTTTGATAAAATTTGCAAATATAAATTTTTAATGAGCTGATATTTTTGAATTCAGTCCAGTTGGGAAGAGCTTCCCCTAAAAATGCTTAATTTCGAAACCGATTCCCTTTTTGAAAATTTATGCTGCACAGTTGAACACCATTGCCATTTTACCGCTATACCGATTCCCTTTTCTGGCAGCAGTTTTGCTTAAAGCGTATGCAAATAAAATACTCCTGTATATACTCATGTGTAGCCGAATAAATATTCAGAGTATTCTTATACTTATGAGTACGATTGTAGCTGATGCAGTGTGTATATGTTAGTTATAGTTAAGTGCGGTGCGTAATTTAACTAATGTGTGTAGACAACGTCGTTATTTGTTAACAGTTATGCTTATTCAGTTTAAACTTGACGACTGTTCTAAATGAATTTTCTGCAGTAAAGGGATGTGTCAAGGAAATGTTTTAAGCCTTCTGAAGCAAATAGGTTCCACTGCCAATCGAGCTAGTAGATTGCTCTCTTAATTTACTGTAAGAAAAATTACCCAGCCACTCGTATTTGGAAAATTTATGAAACTGGAATATCTGTGTCACCTTCGCATCAATCTCAAATAATCTTCAGAAAAGGCAAAACAAATTGGCACGATGGGGACTACTGGTAAGTGTAGTCAATTGTATGAACACTGAAGGTGCATTTATCCATTGCTTTTGAAAAATACTCCGCATGGATAAGAATCGGACTATCATTTGCCCTGTTGGAGTCAAATCCCCTTCTTTACAAAATGATTATATATTTTTGAATACTGATGAAATAATTCGTTTAAATAAAGTTTGTGATATTCTACCAACAAAAATTTGAAAGGAAGATTATTTTGTAAGTGCCCACGAAAGGTGCATTTCATGCCAATAACAATTTTTCATTTTCAATTATTTTGTGTGAATTAACTTTTTATTTTATTTTCCTTCTAACAATTTAAATTAATTTACTTTTCATAAACCAAGATACTATGTATAGATAATTTGGTATAGTACACCATAATACCTGCCATTTTTTTAATGTCTTGCTTATGGGTCCTTGCACTTTTTATCCGATTTATCTGAAACTTGCTGATCAAAGATATTTATAACTTCCAAAATGTAAACCAAAGACTTGTAAAACACCACCTGCGGTACATTCTAATCAAATTAAGTTTCTAAAAATTATCATCAAATAAAAAAATAGGTATACCATATTTCCCGCACTTATTCTACTGATTTTATTACAATTTTGAAAAAAAAAGTTTTCATGGAATCTCGTCGTTGTGAGATTATTAAAGTCTCATCTTACTATTTGTTATAAATGTTACTTTATTCGCAGAGAAAAAACTGCCTCATAGAATCAAGAAGATTTTCTCTATGAAACGTTTTAGGGAAACGAAGATTTTTTCATAAAGATTCCTTATTGTTTTTATGTGGTAAATCTTATTAATTTTATCAAGAATAAAACTACATAAAATCAAGAACAAATCTTGTTATTCCCAACTTTTTTTACTTAATTTCCATTATTTTTGGCACCAAAAAAACAATCCATAGAGAAAATCTTCTTGATTCTATGAGGTTTTCTTATAAATTGTAAACTATAGGGATTTCTTTTTGATTTTATGAGGTTGCCTTATTGATCTTTTTAAAAAGGTTTTTTTCTTGATTTTAGTAGGATATCTTATTGATTTTTTCAATAAGGTTTTCTTCTTGATTTTATTAGGTTCCTATAAGGAAATAATAAGGAAATCTTCTTGATTTTATGAGGTGTCTTGTTATTTCATATCTATAAATAGACATACAGACAATTTTTATTCATGATTTTTTCCGTTTTGGTATAAGCATATTTGCACAATTATTTCAATGGTTATTTAGACTGCTTGTTAGCATATTGTTTAGAGTGTTTGTCTATCAGTCAGAAGTTTGCTGGTTCAATACTTGTCTCCTTTCAACTAATAATATGTATGTATGGTGAGTTAGTTAATTAAGAATACAATATAATCTGTATGTATAAATAAATAACATCTACATATACTACATACATACATAAGTATATGGTATAGAATTTAAATGAAAATACATAAGCAAAGCACAAAGAGTAAAGACATAAATTGTTTTTCTTTTTATGAGGTTGCCTCATAAAATCAAGAAGCAAACCTTATTTAAAAAATTAATAAGATAACCTCATAAAAACTACAATATTTCTTCTTGATTTTTTCAAAAAGGTTTTCTCTATGAAATTAATAAGATTTCCGTATTGAAAATAAACCATAGAGATTTCTTATTAATTTTGTTCTATTTTATGAGGTATTTAGTAGGCACTGTTTTCTCTGTGTTATAATTGTGTGAATTTTAATTTTTCACTCTTTTCACTTTTTTTTGCATAAAATCAAATTTAAGCAAACAATTCACTGAAACAGGAAAAATATTTACGGAAAGTAAACTTTATTTCAAACAAATAATTGCTTGAACATTTTTTTGGGCATAATTTTTTTTCTGTAGAGGGTAAGAAAATGCATACAAATTCGAAAGTGCTTTCTTTTCAAATTACACATTAGACAACCTGAGTTATGAAAACATAGAATTTCTTACTCCTCTTGTAGTAAATATGGACATAAAAACACTAAAATAATAGTAAAATAATAACTTAAATGCAATATGTATAGCTGTTTAAATTAAGCTTTATCATAAATTATTTATTTATTTTATTCATTTCTTTTTTGCATTTTTCCCTTCTTGAGGAAATACTTATTTGCAGTTTTTGTGCTTTGCCATTCCTACTTTGCTTTATTTCTGCAAATCCTCTCCTAAGCTGGAGCAAATTATGGAAAATCCTTAACAAGCGAAAATAAGTCACAAGAAAATAGCCAATGTCCTTAACATCCCTGCCGATATACTTTCTTTTATCATTCACATTCGTCTCTCCCCTCTCCGCACAAAAATCATTCTTAGTTTTAACACATATACATATGTATGTATATTTATCTAATGGTCTTGAGTGTTGTTGTATTGTGTTTATGTATGTCATGCTTTTTCCTCTCAAATAGACAAATAAATGAATGCATAGAAAGAAATCTTCTTTTAGCCAATAATAATTGAAATTTTCGTTTTTATTTTTTTTTTTCATACTCTAATGGTCAATTTCTAATGGCCATAAAGGAAAACAGCAGTAAAGGAGTTGGAGGTTATACAAAAAAAAAAAAAAAAGAAAAGGAAAAACTAAAAGCTTTATATTTTTATATAATGATATTTAAGTTATAAGGGCAGCATGCAATAGATACCAGAAATAATAGAAAAGATGAAGCCATTATGTTGGTTAGGCATTCAGTACGAACTCACAGCACCCTATGCGATAATTACTTATTAAATTGTCTTTTTTAATAAACTACTTATTTTTTAAAATAACTATATAATAATAACTAGCTAGCTAAACGTTAAAAAAATTTAAGAATTTTTTTTTGTAATTTATATTTTCTGCATACATATTATATATCAACATATATTCCAAATCTTCTTCATCAAGTGTTAGAATTTTTTTTTTTTTTTTGCTTCAACGTAAATAAGTAAAATTTGGAAAAAAAAAGAACTTCATAATATTATCAAAGAATGACAAAAATATTGTTTGAATGCGTGCAGTTAAATACTTAAAATACGCCAGATGCAAGCACACACATTAATTTTAAGCCGAATATATACATATATCCAACAACTATTTTAAATTGCGCTGTACAAACAACTTTAACTAAAATTTATAGACCGTGTTAGCTGCAATGACACGCATGAGTATAAAAATACTCTGACTGTTAATCGACTACACATGCGTATATACAGGGCTATTTTATTTACACACGTATCTTTTCAAACAGACACACGCAGACCCACACATTTTCATTCCATTTTATATCCGCAAATGATTGTATGCATTCATAGGCTGATTAAAAACATATTCAGACTCAAAGATTGAGAGAGAATCAATGCGTTTGATACGTATGTGTTTTTCTATTTTTAGTTGTAATGTATTTTAGTTTTCACCATAAACGAAGTTAAAGCCCTCGTGTACTTTGGGATTGGTTTAAGTCATATTTCATATGAATGTATGTGTGTGTACAAATTGCTTGCGTTAGAATTAGGATTATACACACCCTGCAGAAAGTGCAAATAGTGAAATTGTAATGATTTACTATTGACATTGTCAGTAGTACTACTGACCAGATGTACCCCAGCCAATGTAATCATCTATTGACATTTAACATTAGCTTGTCATTGAAAATCCACCACTAGACTGTATCACTACTGACTAAGTAGTTCTTATGGGATCACATGGTGACATTGGCACCAAAGATTCACTAGTAAATTTTAGCGGCTGTAATCAACAATATCGATATTTCCTCAATAGTTCTACTGACTAGGTGCATCTCCCCGAGGGGAGTCTATTCTATAGACTTCGGGTGTGGCAATCCCGGGGCCCCAGCTAGGGTAATGTAGCTTTTTCCGCTGACGGACCTTTGGCTCATTACCCATAAAACTTATGTGTTACTACCCAATCTCTGAACATAAACAGAGCAAAGGATGTGCACATATTTATAAAAGGAAAACAAATATTGTACGCCCGTTGTTGTCAGCTAGGTGCAGCGTCACCAGCCCCTGAGTTCAAAAGACGATAGAGGTGAAGCCCTTGTGGTGGAACTTCGAGGTCTAACAAGAGGCTACTTCTGGTACCACGGGTGCCGGTTGCCCGACAGCTGGGCTGCTTAGAGATAAATGCATTGCGGTTGTCAAAAATTTCTGGTCCAAAATGGCTTTTGTCCTGGATACGACCCCAGGACTCTTTCACTTTTTAGTGTCGGTTCTTAGTAGGCACAGAAATTTTGGTGGCGAGCTTGCGTTCTTCTCGCGTGAGTGGTCCTCGCTGCTCTGAAGTCTTGAGTGCATGTAGCGGTCGTCATTTTCCTTTGCTGAAATGCAGAGTTCGTCCTACCCCTCGGGGTTTACCCCACGGGGTTAAAGGGACGATTTTGGTAGGTGTGCAGTAGGCACTGGTTATTTGGCGACACAGGCATGCGTTCATTATGGATGAGTGGCTAGCTGTGCCGGCAATGGTTGAGAAATTTTCTTGGGGAACTCGCTAATGTGTATACACAACATCTTAGCGTGGAAGCCGGAGAATTATCGTGGTGGTTGTGGTTGCTACCAAAATCGCTGGGAGAATAGTCTTGGTTTCCCAGTGTTAAATCAATGCTAGTGGTTGGTCTGACGCGGTCAGCCAGACCGCTAGGTGCTGTTGCCATTCAACAAAGCTGGTATGGGCACGGACATATCAGCAAAGTTTAGATAGCTCAAAGTACCTCAGCAAGGTACTTGAATATAGAACAGGGATAACTATATTCAAAGATTGCAACCTATGTGCCTTATGGAGTGGACCATAGGTTCATTCTAAAAGGGTGCATGGGGGCGTTGGTCTGGCGTCTAACCCACACCCGGTGCTTTGGCACACGTGAGATAAGGCCGTAACGGCAGGTACTCACGTAAAGCAATTGCACATCTGACTAGGTGCACCACAGCCAATGTAATCGCCTATTGACATATAACATACGGCTGTCATTGAAAATCTTTAGCACTATTGAGAAGGTAGTTCTTTTACGACCATATGAAGATATTTGAACCAAAGATTCACTAGTAGATTTTAGTAACCCTCGTCTACATAAGTTTATATTTTTTAATATTATTGCACAGCATAATAAAAAGGAAAAACAAACTATTGACGCGTTCATTGACAATATCACCAGAAATACACTAGAACTGTTGTCCGGCGAAAGGGTATTGACATAGAGACATATGGTTCTAGGCTGAATAGAGGGCAGTTACTAAAATCAAGAATATTTTATTTCATTAACATCCTCTGATATTTATAGAAAAACTATCGAAATGTTATTGAGAAGTACCCTCATAAGCATAATACGAGTAAGTTAATCTCAAATTAATTTGCTACAATTAATGTAGGTATAAAAACTTAAGTCTTGTTATTAATTTTATGAATTTTGTAATTGATATAACAAAATTATAAGTAATATTAAAAATTAAGTTTAAAATTTTTAAACGCACTAATAATCCCAAATTAATATTTTACTTATTAAGTAAAATATTTTTTCATTTAAAATACATTGAAATTGATTATTGAGGGGTTTAGCTGGATCCTATGCGCATTTCACTGTTGCTAATGCAGATCATAAGGGAACCTTTACCCAAAGCTTCTTAGAACAACTAGATTTATTATATTATAAACTTTCATTTAAACCAATGAGATGCTCAACAACAAATAACAAAGTTGAAACAAGAACTCAATAATCAACATGTTTTTTATTTTCTTGCTTTACTATTGCTACATTGGCTGACTTTTTTTCAGCTTCAAATTGTAGTCGTAAGTTCCAAATCACACTGTGCAAGTCTTATTGCTAAGCTGATTAGTTTCAGGGAGAGAGAGACGAGGGGAACATCAACGTTTCTTTTCCCCCCGTCTCTCTCTCCTAATAAACTAATCAGCTTAGCAATAAGACTTGCATAGTGTAAATAGGGACTAAGAGTATGTAAAAGAAAATAAATGTAAATAACAACAACAGCTATTTAAGAATAGAGTGTTGCCACACAACTATTTTTTTGACCGGGTGCAGTCAAGTTAATAATTAGTGTTGTTTATGGGAATTGTTACAATTTAAGTTTAAAATTTTTAAACGCACTAATAATCCTAAATTAATAAATAAGGATATTAAAAATTGTTGTTATGCGGTTTTTGTGTTTTTTATTATTTTTAGGCTTTTATATTCACCAAAAAAAAGTTCCCTGTCTACTTTTATCTATTTCCTGTGAGTTATAAACATACCGCCCCAATCAGTGTAGCGTGCCTAGACAAAAAGAGGATTTGAGTGCAAGTGATTTATTGGATGTTTTATGTGGAAAGATTTTATTTTGAAACTAGTCATTTTCATAAGACATAATGGCCACACCAGGAAGGGGAGAGAAATCGTATATTAAAGTAACACCATTTAGCAAAATTTAAAAATAAAATTGTGGTAACAGCATTTTATATGGAAAATTTTAAAGCTATTAAAAATATATCGAAAATGCATATAATTTGACTATAGTTCAAAATGCCATAAGGCCACACATAGAGCCTCAAGACTTCCCAAATAGATTGCATGCTTTCAGTTGTGTTACAAGTACAGCAGGGCGAATCTATTCTTGTGTTCAGGGGGAGCATGTAGTGTGAATTCAGTCGAAAAAGTGACTACACTAAGTCGTAGTGCAGCAAGAATTTGAGTACTCAATTATACCTAGGGTAAACAAGTCCATAGCTTTCAAGGAAACAGACAATTTACCTTTATAAAGGGTGTCCCAACAAGAACGCAAGATTTAAATTTTAAATAAAACACAGTTATTTAAAAAAAATCGATAAACTTTATCATATCATAAAGTAGACAGAATGAGGTTAGGTGAGGAACAACATATCGGGCAGACGGCCGCCGCGGCTTTGCTGGCACACAAGCCATCTTTTAATGAAATTTTCAATGACCGTTTTGCATAAATGCTGCGGTATTTCATTAATGAAGCGTCCAATTTCCTCTTTTAAAGCTTGAGCCATCGTCGGCTTATTTGTGTAAACCATCGACTTGAAATAACCCCAAAGAAAAAAGTCTAATGGTGTTAAATCGCACGATCTAGGCGGCCAATTCTGGTCTCCAAAATGCGAAATAACACGACCGGGAAATGACTGATGTAGCAATTGAATTATTTCTCTGGCTGTATGACATGTGGCGCCGTCTTGTTGAAACCACATGCCCTCCACATACATTTCTTCAATTCTAGGTACGGAAAAACTGGTTATCATTTCACGATACCGAATACAATTGACTGTTTGCGCTTGACCTGAGTTTGAGCGACATCATCACGTACAGCTGCGAAATTTTCGGTCGATCGACCTGGTCGAAGGCGCGTTGTTGTTTTTACATCACTAACAGACCCAGTTTCGGCAAATTTATCCATTAATCTCTTTACAGTTGACTCTCTTGGAGCATTATTTTGATCCCAAATTGATCGCAACTTTGCGAACTGTAGCCGCAAAACTTTCACCATTTTGGTAAAACAATTTCACAATGAGAATGCGTTGTTCATTAGTGTAGCGCTCCATTTTTACTAACCTCGTACCTTCTACTAGCAAACAATAACAATTGTTCAAATGTCAAACAATGACACATCGAATGGCGCCAAATTTAAATCTTGCGTTCTTGTTGGGACACCTTTTATAAACATATCGTTACCTTAATATAGAAAGGTCCCAACTCATTATATTTTCCATATCGAGTTTTTTGTATATTTTCAAAGAAGAACATCTTATATGTCTCAAAATGCAATAATGTCGATTTAAAAAATAATAACGAATTAGGGCCTTTCTACGTATATTAAGCTAGCGATGTATAGATTTTCAATAACCAATCCCCTAATAAAATACCAAAACTCTATCAATAATTTTAATCAAGTGCTTTGTTTATAATTAGATTTTGGTTCGAAATATCCATGACTCTAAAAGAATTATCTCAAGCAACAAAAGATTTGGCTTCGCAAATATTCGTATCCTCAAATGGTTACAGTCAAAATAGTGCACAATACATCAAATGAGACCAGGTGAAATTGATTTCTTTAAAACATCAATATTCTTTTTTTAATATTATTATTTATGTAATACTCAGGTATTTTAACGTTCAAGGGTGGTTGTCTTTACTAAGCCTAGAAATTTAACTTTGAAACATTTCTTTGCATTCAACAATTTCATTGTACAATGTCGATTTAAAAATCGCTCAAATTACAAGGAAAATCGTATTCTAGGGATCAAAATAAGAAACTTTTCCGAAGGAACCATACCTCTAAAAAGCATTTTGATGTCTGGACTTTTGATCCGAAGGGTCAAATTTGGGTTGAGGAACATCTCTCGCGTCATAGAATTATTTATTTTCAAGTGCGGTCAGGCTTGTGTGCAGTGATGGCAACTTTTTTGGCTCTAAAAGCGCATCAAAATTTATAAAAAGCACAAAAAGCGTAATTTTGCAATCTAAAAAGCGTAAAAATCACTAACGTGAAAAACGAGCTTAATGTTTAATATTATTTCTCTATTTCGGCAATAATATCAATATCTTTAGTGAAATATATCAGACGAAAAAGGTATGTTTTACACTGAGAAAATAAATACACCAAGGCGCATATTCATAGTCAAAAAAAGTATACTTTTAAGTATTTAAAACCAGTATTACCATACAAAATACTGGTTTTAAATTCTTAAAGCATACTTTGTTTTGGCTATGATTATGCGCCCAAGTTTTTATTAAAATACTACTTTCTTAAAAGCACTACTTAGTGCTATTTCTCAGTTTGGCACTAACGCTCAAAATTTGGCGTTTTGAGTCTTCAAAAAGCACTAAAAATAGTGCGAAAAGCACCAAGTTGGCATCGCTGCTTGTGTGTGTTGTTTGGCCTTCGAGAGTTTTTTCGTTTCGCTCGCACTGGTTGACTGATCGATCTGTCACGGATATCCGTACAATCTTGCGGTTTTTTGTGGAATTTCTTTAACAACCAACAACGTTGCTACTTCCTATGTGAAGGCATAGGTCGTGTACAGTCAGTCACAAAACCTTTTAAAATACTGTTAATACCTTCTTGGGCATATGGTCTAGTCACTCCTCCCATATTTGTGCAACAATACTTTGCAAATTTATTTTGCAAAGTATTTATGAAATAAATAAATAAATAAGACTTTTTCTTATAGTTTTTTTAAATCAATTTCTAATCACCCCTATTCTGCGTTTCGATTCGAATCGAAAGTTTCTCCGTTTGGCAACTTTGGTATTCCGCTTTCCGTTTCGATTTCTCTTTCGATTCTATGTATTCTGCATTTCGATCGTAACTACGTTTTTGCAAGTTGTTATTTTAGTGGCGGAGCGTTTTCAATTTAATGGCAACGAAACGAAAAACGATTTTGTCTACGGATTTAATTAAATTTAAACAAATAAACTTTATTTTTGTGTTACAATTATGTGTAAAAAATTAAAATATCACCTCCGGCGCGACAGGATTCTTCAGACTGGAAAAGTTTGGCCACAAATACCTCTTGCTTATCCCGTTTTTTTAACTCTCTGTACTTAAATTTGCAAGAGTTTATTTAATGAAAATTTTCACAATATTTAATTATTATTTGTTTTAATGTTAAATCACTGTCTTTTTGCACTAAATTTAACTTTTTGCTAAAAATTTTGCAAAATTGCTTAGTTTTACTGTTCCTATTTCACCCGTTTCAAAGCAAAGCAGCAGGTTTAAACATACTCTTGTCTTCTTCTTTTTCTTTCGATTCAGTTTTTTTTCGATCCGTGCGTAACTGAATGCGGGAACGTAATCGAAACGCAGAATAGGGGTGAATATATAAATTATAATATTATTAAGCTTATAATGCACTTCCTCTTGCAAAACGGTTGCTGTCTCTGCTAATTCTTGGCACACAAACTATTTAAATGTTTTAATAGTCTTATAAGCAACATTTTAACAAATTGCTTTGCCTATGAGAACATTTTCTTTGAATATTTTGCATATCTACTATTTTAAATTTTTATATGCAAACGAAAATAATATTTAATTTTGCAATTAATTCTTTTCACTATTAACATTTTCTACATTAATTTCTTTGTTAAATAAACCAACAAACACACACACACACACACACACTCATATGAGAAATGACAAAAAGCAAAAGGAATAAAATATAAATATGTACATAAATAAGACGACAATTATTCTTGTACACAATTATTATAATTTCAGTGCAATTAACTATTTGACGTTTTGTAATGCATTTATTTTAGTTGAGACATAAAGTTTTTCTTTATGAAAAATATAAAAAAAAATAAATTTTAAAAATACAAATAAATGAATTCTACAGCAAAAACATAATGAATAAAGAAAAGCAAAAATATTATGCGGACGGACATGACCATAGATGCAGTGCATCATACTCGCTCGCACTCTGTATTGTATGTATGTATGTGTGTATGAAATAAAAAGGAATAATAATGAAAATATAAAAATACGACAACGAGCTGAAACAAATATCACATGTTTTCAAAAACTGCAATGCCAAAGTGTTGATGATGACGACGATTGTAGTTATTTTTTATGTATATTTTTTTGCAAATATATTTTTATTTTTGCTGTTATATTATGGTTTATTTATATATTTATTATTGTCTAATAATGCAAGTTGCAAAAAAAAAATATGAAAAGAACGCCGGACTTTTGTCCCTAGAGTATTGTTAAAAATGAAGATAAAGAGCTGAACACTATGACGGCCTCTGAGTACAAAACTTTATGCATGTGTTGGAAAATTCCTTTCAAAATTGCTTTTATATGACCAACAGCAAAATATGGTTGGTGTGAGCAAATGTTGCCACACACACTAATAGAGCAGTAGTATGACATTAATGCGGTGGCAATTTATTAATTACAAACATGCATTTTTAATTATTTTATTTTAATAATAATTATATATTTTTTTCTCTCTCTATTTTCCTTCAAGAAAACTCATTCGTATTTGCAAAACGATTAAAATTGTTTATAATAGTTTAGTTGTTTTTTTGCGTTACGTTTTAATAAATTGAATGTGTGTTAAGTTTGTTAAAATTGCAAATTGAGTGAAAGACATGATAATTAAATGATTTTATACATGATTAAATATAAAATTTAAAGAAAAAATGCTAAAGAAAAAAAGAATTATGAAAATATGAAATCATACAATAACACTTGCAATAAAAAATAAATAAATAAAATATGCTGCTAAGTTAAACAATTAAAGGAAGTGTGCTAATTAGTGCAGACATCAGTCAGGTTATTAAAGGTTGTTATACTTCTGTCTACACGCTACTCTGTCCCCTACCAGAGAAATAATAAATCGCTTAAATAATTAGAAAAATCTTCTGGGTATGACACTAAAAACTTTTTCCAGCACAAAATTATGTTGTCGCGCACAGTTTCAGCGTAATGGTTTGAGTTCAAACACTAAAATGAAAAATTTTGCACCATATACTAACAAATGTATTGACAATAGTCACAGAGTTGGAGGCGTAAAACATATGTATGAGAATATTGTATGCGCCCAATATTTTCAGATAATACTATATTCTGATGAAGACCAACGACTTGCGGGCCCAGCTATTACGAATAGGAGAAGAGAGATAGAGAGAGGAATTAATATTTTTAAACCTTTTATATACCTGTATTTTTTTATCATTATAAAATCAAGATTTGCATAAAAAATCTAAAAAAATTTTGTTTGAAAAAAGCCACATTAAACTATCACAAGGGTTGTTTAGTTGATACGGTCGAAATTTTGTTGATAACCTGCACCTGGATTTTATAAATTTTATTACGATAATCTTATCGCTATAATAAATATAACGAAAATTTATCGACTTTGCTATTAAATAACATATTTTAACTATATTCGCTTTCGGTTGGAGAAAAAAAATTAAGCCACAAGATCAAATTCACTGAGTTTTTCTTTATTATTGTTTGTGCTTTCCGCTTATTTTCACATGATCGTTACCGCAAGCGAATAAATAAGTCGATAAATATTACGAATTTTGGTTCGCTAAAAGTTAAAGTATTTAGGTACTGATGTTGAAAAAATTGTGCTTCTTGTTCATTACTCTTAAAATAGTTTTAGTATTGTACCCATGTATACACCAAATAAGTTTGTAAAATACGAAATTGATAATTAATTATTTTTTTATATTTTAAAATTTTAAATTATCTATCAGAGAATGGCAAAAGTATCGTTTTAAGTATTCTGTGACAACAACTTAAATTTATAGATTTTATGAGCTACAATCATACGCATGAGTATAAAAATACTCTGACTATTAATCAACTACAAATGCGTATATACAGGGATATTTTATTTACACACACGCCCACTCATTTTTTATTCCATTTTAAATACACAAATGTATGTAATACGGTGGCGAATAATGAATATATGTATATCCCGAGTATCATGCGTATTTTATTTTGTCCGATTATAAATTCCTAGCACTAGTATAAATATATAAACATACTCAGGATATAAGTATGAGAGGGAGAGTCAATATGCTTGATACTCGTAAGCCTTTCTGATTTTAAGTTGTAGGGAACTTTGGTTTTCTGCAGCAACAAAGTAGAGGTGCTTTTTATGTTGGAATCGATTGCAGTAATATTTAAATATGTAAGCGTACGAATTGTTTGCACAACTATTATGCAGTTACTAATATTAAGAATATTTAAGTTAATTTAATTATTACTGTTCCAACTTCATTAGATTCTATACTTATGATTTGATCAGGCTACAGTTCGTATCGCTTTGTAAGCCAAATTAAATGTGAATATTATTAATGAACAAACCGATACGAAATTTGGCCTGATCAAATCATAAATATAAGAATATTTAGTTATGTGTATTTTTTTAAGAACTCATTGCCATTCTCTATTCTCGTTTCACATCGAAAATTTAAAAAAAGTAATTTTCCAGTACTGTAATGTTCTCAGGAATTATGATTAATATTTTAAGAAATATTTTTTTTTTTTTGAATTACGTTTGGCCAAAAATGGAAAAAAATTATATAAACAATTAAGAAGTTTTGATATTTAACAAATGCTTTGCACTTCTATTTTCTTACTGCCTTATTCATAAAAAATATTTCAGATTTATTAATCGCTTATTTGACATATTTCTATGGAAGATTTGTCAAATAAACCTCTAATAAACCTAAAATATTTTTTATGAATTAGACCGCTAGTCTACAGTTATTACCACAATTATTCTGAAGACAGGAATATAAAATTCCAACAGCAGCTGAACTAGCAAAACCCAAATAGGGTTTTGTTTGTTGTCATAAGTACTTTGATAAATTCTACACTAGATGACGTCAAAAATGTGCCAAAGTGTTAATTAAAAAAAAAATAATTAAAATTAGTTATTATTATTAAATACCAAAAAAAGTTTAAATTTCCAGCTCTGGGACCTTTTTTTTAATTTTTAATTTTTAGTAATACTTTTTTTCTTCTAATATATAAAATATCTTTGATTAAAAGAGGGAAAAAGCTAGTTTAAGTTGGTAAGATTATATACCAAAAAAAAGTTTACATTTTCCAGCCCTGTAGTAGTTTGTTGATTTGCTATTCTTTTAAGAAAAAATTATGGCACATCAGTTCAACACTGAAGTCTCTAGCTTTCGTGAAGGCTTTGGAAAATCCATTTCAATTGCAGACAGGCGAACATTTCTTAAAGCTTAGTAAGCCGACTGTAATGGAATGTAACTGAGACGGTAGGCAACAGCTGATTGATATGGTTATGTAAAAAAAACATTATTTGAAAAGTAAAATGGTTATAGAGATGTAACTGAAATGTGAGAATCTGTACATTACTATTTACATAACAATATCGATCAGCTGTTTCCTACCGTTACAGTTACATTCCATTACAGCCGACTAACTGAGCCTCTATTCGACTACGCTATTCATAAAGACGAATGAATATTGTGGAAATTTTAAACGGAATGACAAACCGATATACGCCGAGTGTTTCAGCGGCTGCTCGGCTTCTTAAAGAAAATGGTTGAGTTGTGTCCCTCTCTTGAGGCTACCAATATTGATATACTTGAATATTCTGCGAATAATGGCAATAAAATAAACTATTCAGTTAGTGTATCCAATTTCAGGCTAATTTCTGTAAACGAATTTTCGTTTAACTTTCACGTTAGCTAAAAATAATAATTTGCTCATATGTGTTTGATTGCTGTTTTATGTAAATTTATTTTTCATCTTATTATAATTTAAATAATTACCCAGTTAAAGCTATACAAAACTCCCTCCCCTTTGGCAAAAGCCATTACTATTGGCAAATGTAAAGTATAAGAAGTTAACGAACAGCCACAGCAGCAATATTAGAAGAATGCTCGAAAATATGACACTAAAACCATTTGATGACATTAATATGATTTAATGCATTAATTACCCGCCTGTGACGGGAATTTTATTTATTCTTTTTTTCTTGCAAACAAATTCCTGCTTATTAAACAATGAATAAATGAGGGGGTGATAAAAATCAATTGCTAACAAAAAAAAAACCCCTAAAAGCCACTCAAGTAAAAATACTTTTACTGCGACTGGAAGCTTAAAACAGACACAAATGGGCAAACAGACTAAGAGTATGCACGTGGAAAAAAATTGTTTTCACTTTCTTTTACGTCACTGCTTAAGAATTCCCAAAATCCCTGAACAGGATTTACCCTTAAAACAGGAAATATGACAGATAGCAAGAACAACAACAGCAACCAATGCAAAATGTTCCAAAAAAAAAAAAGGAAAACCGAAAAGTAACTTCATGTAATTGACGTCAATTCGCATTTCGCGCTGTGAATAATAAAACATTGTCTCTGGCAACAAACCACCACTTACGACTATGACATGTATGTAGTGCCTTCACACTCAGCACAAAAGTATGCTCTAGTTATTAACAGTGGTTGGTTGCTCGTATCTACATAATCGTACATTTGTAAATATGAAGCGTGTGTGTGTGTGTGTTTGTTGTTGTTGTTGCTGTATTTGTGAAGAAAAAAAAAGGATATTGAAAATTATGTTTATAGGTTAGGGAAGGAAAGCAGAATTTATTTTATTAATGTTACCATATGAAAAACTGAATTTCTTTTTTTTTAATATTTTTTTGCAATTTATTAGATGTATTGAATAAAAGAAATATACGAGTATGCTTAACAATAACGGCGGCAGCCATAATAAGGGTGTTTGTTAAAGGCACATGCTCTTATTTAAGTTTTATATTCGTCTAGAATTATTAAAAATATAACTTTTCTCAAATTTCTGCTTAAATGCTATAAGTCTTTTCCGGAAAACTGCACATTGGTATTTCCACAGGAATGTCAAGTTTTTGTAGCGTGCAACACCAAACAAATATGTTTGGTTTTGCAAAGAAAATGAAACTTTTTTTCTGCTTGTTGAAATATTTGTGTAGGCCGTCTGCAGCTCTATATTAGGTACAATTTTAAGAAAAATCTAGTCACATTGTTCTGTAATACAAGCCTAATTGTCTGCTGTCGCACGCCACAAAAACAGTAAAATTTCTCGTGGAAATGTCTATATGTGGTTAGAGGCTTTTACTTACTTTAATTCAAATTAAAATTAACTTTCATTCATATATAAATATTTCCTTATGAAATATTTAATTTAGTCTAAAATGCTGTTAACGTTTTTGTTTTTTTTTTTATTTAATTTAATTTCCTTGAAAGTCATTAAATAACTAAAAGAAAAAGGGTTCATTAATGTATATACTTTATTCTGGGACTCTTTTTTTAAGTGGTTGACACCTTTTTGGCTGTTGCTGGCTAATGCCTTTTGTGGCAGGAATCTTGAGAGTCTGTTAAATGAAATTAACTTTAAAATGACAATTTCATTAACTTAATGCCAGTCACGTATGTTTTCTGGAGCTTTTAGAGGGATTAAATAATAAATGGTATGTGCTGCTACACTTTTTAAATTTGTTGCCAAAATGTCTCCTCTTGTACAAAAAACGACAGACTAGGCTGGAGAAGAAGTTAATTAAAAAATGTTTTAAAACCAAAAAGGTGTTAAATGACTTAAAAAAGCTGGCACAAAAATAAAAGTTGATTAAAAAAAACGGAAAAACAAATAAATATTCCCAATCTAGAAATAAAACATTGTTCGAGTTTGTAAAGTTTAATGCTTAAATTCACTTAACTAAAGGCGGCTTAAATGAAAATAAAATTTATTGCAGCTTTTTAATTTTAAGCACAGAGAAAAAAGATATTATTTTCGAAGCAGCTCTTTGAAGTCATGCTATTTACCGTAGAGTTTCTAAATTATTGTTGGATTTCAATTAACAAAAAATTTTTCGTTTAATCTTACCAATTCGAAATAGTTATTTACTCGTTATTGTAAATTAATATTGCAAAAGAATTATGTTTTAATAAGTTTTAAATTTCTATTGCGCTTTCCTCAAAATTTAAATTTAAATTGTTCTGATCTTCAAAAAACTTTTACAAAAAAATTTTTTTTAGAATAACCAGAGATATTATAATAAACTTTCATTTAAACAAATCAGAAGTTTAACTTATATCAAAGTTGAAACAAAAACTCAATAATCAACATGTTTTTTAGTTTCTTAGTTAACTATTACTACATTATGTGATTTTATTACAGCTCGAATTAGAGTTGTAAGAAGTATCTTAATTAAAATAAATTAAAAAAAAAATTAAAACAACTATTCATTGCTTTCGCAAGAAGAGTGTGTTGTCAAACAAATATTTTTGACTGGGTGCTGTCAAGTTTACAATTTGTCCTTTATTTTATTTTTTTTTTTATATAAGTTGAATAATTTTTTCGCACTTCTGCCGAAAATGAATAATGTTAAGTGAAATATTAATTTTTTGCTTAATCGTTTGGTTAATCCAACCAATTTAAGTTGTTAATTTTACTGTAAAATGTTGTTATTGTAATTTAACAAAGCAAAAGGTATCTAATAAATTTTAGATTATATTATTAACTTGAAGTAACTTGAATTGTTAGTTTTCAGTATTTCTATTAATAATGTTTTTGTCTGCTTTGTATTCAGTATACTTTGATAAAATTGTAACTTTTACTGTGGCTGAATTGTTAAAGATATATTTTCTTGCAAATATTTAGATAAGTACAAAACTATTAAGAAATCAAAGAGTATGAAAATTTTTAAACTTATAGTATCACGGGTCTTATCGGACGCGTCCTTGGTATATTTCGACTAAAGGCTCAATTAGCCGACTGTAGTGGAATGTAACTGCAACGGTAGGAAATACAGTGTTGCCAGAAAACGATGATGAGAGAATGCTAAATCGGTCAAAAAATTCTGCTAAAATGTTCTGCAGAACAAAAGTATAATGCCAGATTTAAATGAAGAAAATTATTGAAATAGTTTTGAATTTTATGTTTATACAAACTTATTAGTATTTACAGTTATTTTTATAGCACATATATATATAAAATAGTTAATAATTGGTCATTTTTGGATATATTACAATTACGTTTAAAATTTTTTTAACGCACTAATAATCTCAAAATATTATTTTAATACTTATTCATCAAAATATTTTTTTATTAAAAATACATTGAAATTTATTATTGAGCTGTTCTAGGGATCCTATGCGGATTTAATTGTTGCTAGTGCAGAGCATCAGGGAACTTTTAACCTGCAATGCATACATATATATTTATGAGAAATATTCTATATATTTTTACCAAATTAAAAATTTTTATTGTCAACAAATTCTGCCAGAAAGCATTTAGCAGAATTTTTTCAAAGCTGAATGCTTTTTAACTAATGAAAATGCCAGATCTGGCATTGAAAATGCTGAAATGGCAACAATGAGGAAATAGCTATTCGATATTCTTATTTAAAAAACAATGAAAATTGTGATAGAGATGTAATGCAATATAACCTGAATTACTTTTTCCATTACAATATCGATCAGCTGTTTCCTACCATTGCTGTTACATTCTATTATAATCGGCAAACTTATCGTTTAAACTGCGAAATGTTGGTCTCAAATTATAATATATTTTATATAAGTTCTATAATCTATTACACAAAAAGAGCGAATTAAAGAGGAAGATTGAAAATTTGGTTAAAAGGACCTAAAAATCGCAATTTTCACCTGTTTTCTATCAACTATTAACTTCTATATCTATTGAAAACAAATGCATTGATAAACTTGCATTCTGAGAAAACTTTTTGGAAAAATATTAGAAATTCTTTTTTCCAATTTTGTTCGTAAAAAAATGAAATTTTTTTAATTGGGGCAATTTTAAATTTTTTTTTTGTTTAAATTTCTTTAGAACGCGTTGTCATTCATAATATGTTATTTTAATTGATAGAAAAGGGAATGAATGTTTTCAATTTTAATTATTTTTTAAGCAAGAGCTAGCCCTAAAAATGGTTAGCATGGATTCAGGATACTCGAATTAGGTTTACCTACCAGGTCCCTCGCATGTTACATTTTTGAACAAGCACAGTATAATTAATGTCTAGTGTTGTAACATTATTTACTTTACCACAATTTTGGTTATTAATTTTAGCCACAAACTATAAAATTCTTCACAATAGTTTAAGAATAAAAATTTGCTATAAAATTTTTGCATAAAATAAATTTTTACGAGTGCATCAAAAACCTATAACGATCCGAAATATTTGAACTTTCTCTAAGCCTTTATGAATTACTTCCAAAATAAAATATTTACGTTTAAAATTTTACGAAATTAAATGACTCACAAATCAAATATTTGTGGCAATAGTGAATGTACTACTGCACTCAAGGCATAATCCTTTCCTTTTCTTTTTTTCTCCCCTTAAATAATTCAACATTTTAAGCATTTGACGTGGCCACAAATAATACAAACAATTAGCTATTAACCCCGCCAGTTTTTCAATACAACCCCACTTGCTCCTTAAAACAAATGTCAAATATCCTTTTAATACATAAATATAAATTACCAAAGACTTCTCACAGATGATGGATTAAATTACAAAAAAGGCAAATACTGCAACATTTTACAAGTGGTCAATATATATTTTAAATGATTTGGCCATTGAAGTTTTTCCCTTGTTGTTTGGTAAATTGAAATTGAGAAAAGGATAATTGTTATTGATCCTTTTGCCATATGTGTTTACAAGAAAAGCTTCAAAGGGTTACTTACTACTTACTATTCGCTGCCTTAGAAGGTTAATCAAGGATTAGAGTAATTGTTAGTTTAGGAATTAAAATTCTATTGATATTTGAGTATTTCAAATGTTCATTGGTTTTATTAGTTAAGTTACATTTTTCTCCCTCCAGTGTGGTTACATTTTGCATTACATCAAAGGGCCACTTATGGCCAGCTTAGCTATTTAACATTACTGCCTTAAAACTTAAAGCTCATTGGGTCTTTAGCTGAACTTATGTAATTAAATGTAAATGTAAATGCAGTATAAAAAGTATGTTTTCTTTAAAGGTTTTTGCATATTTAGTTACTTTTACATTTTGCCTTATACGTTTATTCATACGAGTATTATAAGGTTTCCTAGAAAAGTAGGGAAAATTATAAATTAAACAGCATTAAATATATTGCAGTAAGGGTGTAAACTATTACAATTTGTTTTTTAAGCTTTTAAGCTGATTTCAAAAGCTTATGCGGTCATGCAAGGTGTGTTTGTGTGTACGTTAGTATGTGTTCGCTTTGCAGGAAGAGACAAAAGAGAAATTCTTTAAATATTTATTTTAATCCGTTATAGTTTGCTTATTTTTAGCGAACAAATTCCTTTAAATTTTTTCCAATGAATTTTGTCTTGATTTTAAAATATTTTTTATTTTTTTTTGTTTTTGTTTTGGCCTTGTTTTTGCTTTTTGTCATTTAAATGTTTAAAAAATTTAACACGCATTAGAAATCCACATATCACCCATTAGGCGGCTTCTGTTTGAATTTTTTTTTCTCTCTCTCTTGAGTTTAGGTTTAGCATACTAAAATCGAAAATAAGTTTCTAAATCAGTTCGGTTGGTTTCATTTGTTTGTTAGTTGATTTTTTTTCTATCGAAAAAAGGCTTAACTTCTTTTCTAAGAATTATTTAAACCTTAACCAATCGTCTAAGTCTTTCTTTATAACGAATATTCGTTTGAATTTATGAATTTGTATTTTTTAATTAAAGCCAGATTAAGAGTAAAATTGGCAAAAATAAAAAAGCTTATCTGCTGAAGTTTTGCCAGAAAGGGAACTTCTACGAGCTGCTCAAAAATATTTAAAAATAAACTTATATCGTAGAAAAAATTAAAAAAATTTAGAAAATTTCAAAAAAGGACAAAATAAAAAAAATTGTTTTTATTTGTTTTGTTAAGCAATTTTACAGCTTGTTTTTATAAACTATATAAAAGCTTTCATTTTGGGAACTTCAGCTTAAAACAAAATCAATACTTATGCCCTAATTCCGTTCGACGATTGTTTCGTTTCGTCTATGGTCGGAAAAAAGTCGCAGCTGTGATTCTTTAAAACAATTGCTATTTATGTCTATGCGAGAAGGTTCCTGTATGTGCTTTATGATTTTGTTCCAAACATTATACGCAGCACATATTTCTTATACATTTTTCAAACTATTGTATAATACTTTTATTAAATTTTTGAGTTTTAAAAAGATACTAATAATTCACCATTTTTCCAGCTGTCAACATAGACTTCACGTCAATAGAATACCAAAAACTTGGCACTTGTCTACCCGTTCGCCAAAATAACTAACCTCTATTGACAGGCTCATGCTAATTTGTAGACCTTAGGGAACTGAAATAGACTGTCGAAAGCACAAAATGGTTCTCGAAAGCAGGCAGACAAGCCCCAAGTTTTTGGGATTGTATTAATGTGTCGTCGATATTGACAACTGGAATACTGGTGATTATTTTATTTTTCAAGAAAGAGAATTCAAAAACTCAAAAAAATATTTTCAAATTAGATTTTATTTCTTGCAAAAAGGTACTTTTGGCATAAGTGTCTGTTTTCTTGCGAACTGTTATTTTCACGAAGCGTTGTTTTTATTAAATGAAATTCTAAATGAGGTGCTGCTCATGAATGTTTGTTTTTTTAAAAAATGTACTTTTTATAATAACTTACAAGTTAAAAAATGTATATTACACCAAAAGTACCTTTTGCATAAAATCCTGTTCAACTTTTTTACTCTCTACAAAAGTAAATTTGTTGTTGCAAAATGTACCTTTTATTGCAGAAACTTTTTGCAAAAATTACTTTTATCAAAAAGTACTTCTCCCAAAAGGTACTTTTTATAAAATTGTACTTTTTACATTAGAAAATTTGTACAAAAAGTAAATTTTATAAATTAAATTTTTTGCAAAAATATTTTTAACCATATACTTTTTTGCAAAAGATACTTTTCACAAAAAGTACTTTGTATAAAAACGTACTTTTCCTTGTAGGTACTTAGCCCAAAAGGTACTTTTCCCAAATGATACCGTTCCCAAAATGTACGTTTCCCGAAAGGTACTTTTCTTAGAAGGTACTTTTACCAAAAGGTACTGTTCCCAAAATGTTCTTTTCCCAAAAGATACTGTTCCCAAAATGTGTTTTTCGCAAATGGTGCTTCTCCTAAAACCTACGTTTCCCAAAGGGTACTTTTTATAAATAGGTACTTTTTACATGCGATAAGTGTGCCAAAAACTAAATTACGAAAAAGTACTTTTTATAAATATGTACTAATTTTTCCAAAGATATTTATACCAATTGATTTTTTCCAAAAAATATATTTGTCATATATAACATATTTTATAAAAATAGATTTTTTCAAAAGAAAAAAACATTAAGTTACTTTTTAGAAATTGAATTTTTACAAAAGCGTTATGTAACAAATGATACTTTTCACAAAGAGAACTTTTACAAAAACTATCTCACACAAATGATAATTTTTTAAAAAGATACTTTTTTAAAAAATGTACTTTTCACAAAAGCTATTCCTCATAGTAAAGCATTTTCTACAAAAGTTAATTTAGACAAAAAGTTAACTTTTTAAATAGAATAATTGAGTTAAAAACTAAGTTACAGAAATAGTACTTTTTATAAATACCATTTTTTACAAAATATGTTTACCATATATTAAATAAAAATTGATTTTTTCCAAAAAAGTTACTTTTTAGAAAGGGAATTTTTTCACACATCTTCTCTTACAAGTGATACTTTTCGGAAAGGGAACTTCTTCTACAAAAACTATCTCTCAAAAATGATACTTTTTAAAAAAGGCGCTTTTTACAAAATCTACTCGTCGTAATAAAAAATTATTTTCTACAAAAGTAAATTTTTACAAAATCACACAAAAAGCAAAAGCTACTATTTACTTAAAGTTCTAACTGCCAATGTTACTCTATACAAAACGTACTTTTTACTAAAAATAACTTCAACAAATATTTTTTATTCAAGGTTTGTTCGTTGCAAAATTTACCGTTTGCTTTCTTTGGTTCCTTTTGGAAACATATTTCTTACAACAGGTACTTTTTGCAATAGGTACGTTTAGCAAAAAGTACTTTTTCTAAAAGGTAATTTTTGTAATATGTACTTTTTGTAAAAGTACTTTTTACAAAAGTTACCTTATACAAAAGCTATTTTTTACAAAAGGTGCTTTTTGCTAAAAGTAGGTACTCAAGATAAAAAGTACTTTCTACAGTAGATACCTTTTAGAAAGTAGACTTTTTGCAAAATGTGAAATGAAAAATAATTATTTTTTATTTCTAATATTGCTTTGTTAGCAAAAGGTACAGCGTCGAAAAGTTTACTGTTAAAAAGTATTTTCACAAGACAAATAGTATCCAAAAGACTCCTCAAAAAGTACCTTTTTCATAACAATTTCTTTGCAATTAAATCTTGTATTTGGCTTTAATTTTAGTTGTTCAAGTTATATTAATTTCGTATCTTTTTTTTAGTTTATATATTTCTTTAATCTCACAAATTAAAGCGTCTTTCTGTCTGCCAAAAATTTCTGTATCACCCCAAAAACATCAAACCGCAAAACATATCCTCTTTTAGTTTCATTTATTTTTAGGTTAAAATTCTTGCTGTTGTTGTTACTTTTAACCAAATAAAGGAAAGACTATAAAAAACATAATGTTTTAACCAGTTTTTGAAAGACATAAACATTATTTTAGTTTGAATTCTTTTTATTTTTTATTTTTTTTCTGTTTTGATACTCGTAATCAACATCATTATCATTGAGCATCAAGGTGATGGCTGTTGATGAGTCTCTTTAAATCTCTTTAAACGCTTGGTTTGTTCTACGAGTAATTATTAAGGCGATAATGATTCAGGGAATAACAATAACGATGATTAAGGATGATCATGATGTTAGGGATCGTGATTTTAGCACATCTTATAATTTCTGACTGCATGCAGTAAAAAAAAGCCAAAAATTGTGCACTCATTTGAGAGAAATAAACTTTTGCTAGTTTTTGGGCTTTTGTTTGTTTTTTTATGTCTGAACCAAAATCGTTGCAAACCGCAAAACTCCGAAAATTTAAAACCTTAAAAAATTCGTTGACGTATTATATTTGATACTTTTCCCTCTGTGTTTTTTTCTTTGTACCAATCTGTCCAAGTTTAAGGTTAAATAAGAAACCTACAAAGTGTAGCAATGAAATTTTCAAAAAAAAAAGGAAAAAATATTTTTATTATAAATTTTAGAACCTTCAAAAACGTGTTGTTATAAGTTTTTATAAGTATTATTGTACCAAATACTCGTATATATATTTTATATAATATTTTTTTTGTCAATACGTTTCTGTTTAAATCTATAAAACAGGCAACAAACAATTCACAACAAATAATCGAAATAAAAAAAAACTGAAAATTTCAAAAATAAAAATGAAACATTGAAATCAACATTTGAGACATTTCACGATTTTATTATGTATGAAGTGTCGCGTCTGCAAATATTTTTATATATTTTTTGTTATAATTTTTTTCTTGCCGTTCTTTCTTCTCGATATATGTATCTACATTTTTATGGCTGGTATCTTGCAAGTCCAAAAACCACAACAATGTCATCATTTTTAGAGCAAAACTTTTCAAGAATACAATCAAAATTTACTGTTTTGTCCGTATGTCTTGTTTTTTTTTTTTTTTTTTTTTTTTTTTTTTTTTTTTGGTTGAAGGTTTTATTTGTGTTCAATATTGCAGTTTGATATGGTTTCAAGTACGTTCTTAAAATATGTTTAATTCACAGTCCAGTTCTAAAAATTTCTTTATACTTAGAAATAATGCTCTGGTTTCTTTTTGTTTGTTATTTTTCTTCTCTTCTTTTTTTTTTTGGTGATTGCGTTGTTTATTGAACGCGCTTAAAATGTTAAAATTTTTATAGTTTGTTACTTGATGAATCTGATTTATTTTTTTTCTGTGAATTTCTGTTTAACTAACACTTTGGTTTTAGCGTAGAATGTGATACCTTTTCAAAATTGTTAAATTTTTGTTCGTAAGCAACATGACAAAAGCGAAAAAAAACAAGACAACAAGTGAGCAAAAAGTTTTAAGACTTGACTTGGTGACATTAGAGCTTAAAATTGAAGCTCTATAAAATTCATGATTTCATTCATATATTGGCTTTAATTTTCAAAGTCTAAAGTCCAGGATCTTACCAACCTTGCGAAAAACTCTTAAAAAAATTGCAAAAGCTACTGTTTCAGAAAAATATACCTGGTGAGTATTAAAAATTGCTCATCATATAACTAAGCTTTCGAATTTGCATGATAAAGTCAATAACATATTGAACCAACTGTATTGAA
Organism: Tachina grossa; assembly: GCA_949987645.1. NCBI lineage: Eukaryota > Metazoa > Arthropoda > Insecta > Diptera > Tachinidae > Tachina > Tachina grossa. Next base: position 197,700,990 of record OX465274.1, on the reverse strand, counting down.
TATTCGGTCCAAAACAGCAGTTCCCGACTAATAAAGGGTCCGCCAGCTAACGTTTTTTTTTCAACTAGTGCTTATTTCGTGAATGGTAATAGTTAGCTCATGTCTGATTTGACAGCTAATTAGTTTTATCGTTCCGCTGAACGAGCCAACTGACCATCCAATGCGTTTTCGCTTCGCTAAGTGGGCCTGCGATCGACTTACAGAAGATGCCGATTTTGCCAAAAAAATCATCTTTTCAGATGAAGCTCATTTTGATCTTGGCGGGTATGTTAACAAGCAAAATTGTCGCATTTGGGGCACAGAAAACCGTCACGCATACATTGAAAGGCCGCAACAACCAAAACGAGTCACTGTTTGGTGCGGATTTTGGTCCAGAGGCATAATTGGGCCACTTTTTTTTCGAAAATGAGCAAGGAGTGGCGGTTACAGTCAATGGCGATCGTTATCGGGCCATGTTGAACGAATTTTTGCTCACAAAAATTAAAGGAGGATATTGGCAACATTTGGTTTCAACAGGACGGCGCTACGTGCCACACAGGCGAAGCTTCAGTAGTTTTTTTTTATAGCATTTTCAAAAAAAAAAGTTATCTGGCGGACCCTTTATTATTACAAAAACAAATTACCCAAAAAAAAGTCCGAAGAAGTCATAAAGATTTTCTTAATTCAGAAGTAGTGTTACTCCTTACCAGTGTTGCCATATATTTTTTTCTTCAAAAACCTTCAAGTCGAACAAAAAAATTTGCTCATTAAAAATCTTTTTTTTTTAGTGATTTTACTCAAAATATATTAATATGCATTGATTCTACTGAATTCAAAATCAGGATAAATTTATTTTGTTTCAAATGAACTAACAAACGTAAAGGTAAACAACACAAAATACTTACTGAATAGAACATGTATAAGATACATAAATGTATGCACATAATTCATACTTTATATGGAGGAAAGAAGAAAAGATGTCAGTACTTTAGTCCAAATAACTTTAAATAATATATTAAAAATACCAAATATCATATTCTTAAAAATCTTATTTTCAACAAAAAATCTTTTAGTCTTGTTAACATCCCAAAAAACTTCGAATATAAGATAAATCTTCACATATGGTAACGCTGCTCCTTGCGGCAATTTCTCTCTTTTATGCTTTCTATTTATTTCTTATTTGATGAGATACTAATTACTTTTTTCATCAAAGAAAATTGTTACTGGTGTTTTTTATGGTTTAAATTTCTTAATGTAAAATATTTTTTTTATTAAATTAATTAATAATAAATTCAGTAAAATGCGACTTTAATACTACACGAACTTTGGCTATATCATAGAGTACCTTAACTAACGTAAAACTTTTTTTCGGATTTTCGCGAATTTTTTAGTTTTTACGCTTTTTCTAAGTTTTTCACTTTTTTGGACTTTTTTCGGTTTTGATGTTTTTTTCGTTTTAGCGCTTTTTTCGTTTTGGCAAGTTTTTCGGTTTTTGGGGATTTTTTAAACCTTTTTTGAAAATTTAAAAAGTTTTCCTGTTACAGTTTCGAAGATATTGTAAGTTTTGGTGGCGTTGCACAGTGGAGAGAATGGTAGAGAAAGTGGCGATTAATTCATAGAAGTCGTAATTTTAAAGTGTTGTTATTTTTTATTAATGAATATTAATAAATATATAAAAAACCAGCATTTAAAAAAAAGTTAAAAAAATGGTTTACCTTTTATGGGCTTTTATGGGTCTTATTTGACTATTTTTGCTGTAACTTTGGAATAAAAAAGATTAATTAATAAATTAAAGTGTAAATAAGAGCATACTTCATGTGCGTTTAAAATTTCTTTTTGTTAAATTAAAAAATAAAATAATATTTAATATGTATTTTCCACATTCATTTTTAGCAACTGGAATTCTCTTACAAAAGCCTTCATAACTCAAAAATCGCACAAATGCGCAAATAGGTACTCTGGGATTTATTAGCTAAAATCTCATATTTTAAGAGCATAAAAGCAATTTTCCCTGCACTCAACCGCAAAGTTGTTGAAACTCAATGTATATATCAAAAATTCCACATTTTTAGAGCAATTTAATTTTTTTTTCTTAGTATTTCTAAAATATTTATCTAAACAAAAAATAATTTTTTAAATGTTCATATACCTGAAGTTGACGGTTCCATTATAAAACTTTTACTTATAGAAGTCTTAACAATAACTATAAACACTTGAAATATCAAAATTTTCTCTTTTAATCAATGCGCTCAATAATAACTAAAATTATTGAACTTTGAATACACACTACCAAGAACTTTTACGAGTATTTTTGCAGTTAGTGATGTATTTATAATTTTATCTTCTTTCATATGGTACCAAATACGATTGTGAAAGTTAAAGTTCATCTTTTGAATTAATCGCCACTTGTGAATGCTTTCACCCCACAGTGCGTTGGCTGAAGGTAGTTAGCATGTTGACAACAAGGCCGAAGGTATTGGGTTCGAGTCCGGTCTCCGAGAGTCATGAAAATAAAAACATCAAGCATTTTTCTGACGTGCATTAGTGTTCATTTATATCAGTTTTTGTTGAAAAGTTCAAGTGATGAAGGCATAGACACAGGTCACTGAACTAAACCGGCTTCTGCTGATATTTATCATAATGTAACATTAACGCGCCCTCCTTCGCTATGTAGCAGAATCATCGGCAAAATAAAGAAGCCAACAGCTACTAAAACACAGCTTGGAAATTTAATATGACTCATTGACGCCAGAAGCACTGCAACACGTGGAAAGAGCAGAGTCGTAAGAGAATTAGGCTCTCCTCTATCTCTACCTTCACCGTCTGTCCACTGTATCGCTTTCCCTTTCCTAACATCTAGTAATAGTAGTATGCATTCATCGCCTGAGTGTTACTTCTCTCATAAAAAAATACATTGTCAAAATTACATTAACTGATAGAACATCTTTAATTTTTTTTTTAAATTTCAGTGTTATTGGGTATAGTTTGCATAAAAATACTATAACAAGTTTCAAGTGTGGATACATAATTGTCTTCTTTTCATTGCTCGCTTTAGAACGCCCTTTAATTTTAAACTGTTATATATTTCTTGTTGTAGTAGCCAAAGTTTTACATATTCTGTGAAAATTTCCATAGCTCTTACGGTTCGAGGAAATAGCCTGTGACACACAGTGTATTTTTAATAAAAAAAAAAATACTTTATTGAATAAGTGAAATAATAATTTTATTGAAAAAATTATTAGTCTCATTCCCTTATATTGATTTCCAATCACCATTTGATTTAACAGCTAAACAAAATATAAGCCCCGGTGTGCATAAACCATTGTTAAAGGTTATGTTGACTTAACCTACGAAATTTGTAATATAAAACCGGTTTAAAGAATATTTTAGGTGTAAAAATCGTTTATGCTATAGTTTCTATCATTGGATTAATTCTTGGGAATTTATTGTGATTGTAACAATTATTATTTATTAACTGCATTTCATATAGCCACAATATAAAATCGAATCGTAAGTGCCCTAGAGACAATCAAATAAACTCATCAATCACATAGTTGCGTGCGTGCAATCATATTGTTTTGACTAGAGTTACGCATTTTCGGCAATGGTTGATGAAAAATCATATTTTTATTATTTTATTTGACTGCTGGTTATTTGATCGTCTTCAACTCTGATTGATAAAATTAAAACTTCAATTTCTTTGTAATTCTTGCTAGTAAAAGAAAGGTCCGTGAACGACCAAATCAAAATATAAATGATGCATGACGTGAATAGAAGCGAATACCTGGAGTTGGTGTGAAATATTTTTGTGAACACACAAGACATAAACAAATTCAATCTACAAATTTTCTTTGCAACCTAAAAATAATTGCAAGTTATAATTTACTTGGCAAAACCTTGTGTTCCATATATTTACTATTCTTTTTTCATCGGCTCTTTCAGCAGCCGGAAAATTGTTCAGATTAAGGGTGGTGAGTGAAACGCTCTAAAATTTGACTTAAATGTTTTCAAACTATTAAAAATTTAATTACTTAAAAATAATCTTTAGTTTTCTCTCTTATATTTTTCAAAATCTTAAAAAATTATATGTTAATTGCTGAGAGATAATTTTCAATAAAATTTTTTGTTGTCGAGATCTGATTGGCTGTTGTGTGAAATCACAAAGCTCTTTTGTAAAAGCTCGCACAATGTGCATATGGCTTAAAATAGTTGCTTTACAACTTTCGTAAAGTTTTATCCGTGTACTTGGCGAAAGTAAACAGAAACCGCAAGCATTATGTGTTATACGTTTGTCGTACCTAAAAGAAACTGCAACGTATATAAAACAATGCAAAATCAAAACCAGCGCTTATAAAAACTGTTTTTTAAGCCGAACAGAACTTACGAAATGGTTAACTGTAAAACAAAATGTCATACTGGTTTAATTTTTTTGACGAAAACATATACTTTGGACAGTCATCACAAATAGATTGACGCAGGCTTTGACAACGTTGGCAAACTATACAGACTTCCTTTGAGAATAAGTCATCAGTTCACACAACTTATAGATGACTTCGAGTGTTCAGCGATGAGGCTCATTTTCGGCCTAACGAGTTTATTAATAAACAAAATTTTCACATTGGGCGTATTCATAAGACGTAGCTGTTTGATCTCAACAGTTGTGAAATTGTTGGCATACGTTGGCCCCAATTGTTACGTCTTAGAAACGGCTTGATGGATATAACTTAATTTTATATCTTTATTTCGTTACTTTATCGCATTTGTAATGTAAAATTTAACAAATATTTACTCCTGCCACCTAAAAAAAAAACATATAAACGGTATAACTCTATTCGATCAGCTGTTCACGCTGAACACAACATGTTGACTATAGGTAGCGAAAAAATTGTATGATGGAAAATTACTCAACTGTTGAGTGGAGCGGAACTTCTCAACTATGCGTTTCTAAGACAAGCACTCAACGGTTGCGCAACAGCTACGTCTTATGAATGCACCCATTGTTGAGAATCAGAGCAGTAGTAAAATGGTCTAAATTTGACTTAAAATGCTTTGAAACCATTAAAAATGTAATTCCTTAAAAATAGTCTTTAGTTTTTTAAATGCTAATTACATCTTTAAAAATATTTTTGAAAAGTTTAAAAAATTTTATATTAAATGCTGGGAGATAATTTTTAATAAAATTTTTAACTAAACATTAACTCTTAGGCACTTGTCCAAATACAAACGTATTTATATATGAACATATGTATGTGTCTTGCAACGCCTTCATGAAAACTTTGAAAATTTCAAGCCAAAACAAAAATAAATAAATTCTTTTAAAAAATTTTTAGTTTCAACAAAAATCCAACTCCTACACAACAGTTTGTGTTCAAAAATTTGTACTCTCCATGTGGGTGTTCATAACAAAACAACATTTTTTTATCTCTTTTTGAAATGAGGCAATTTCAAAGCACTCAAATCACAAATCTGTCTTGTTGCTCATTTTGACTGAATGAGAAAAATTTACACAAAAATAAATAAATAAAAAATAAAATACCATAAAATAAAAATAAAAAGGCCCACAGTAACCTTAATGCATGGTTGCATGTTGTAAAACATGTATGTTTTGTCACACTTTTGCCAAATAACAATGGCTGGAAAAATAATCATAAAATAATAATAAAGAAAAGAAAATCTAAACAAAAAATAAAAATATGTATGCATATAAAAAAAATCATAAAACCAACACCACCCGTTTTTGTCTGCTAATTTTTTTAAACACAATAGGCGTGACTAGTAACGTTTTCAGCTCTCCCCTGCCGCTTTATCATCGCACAAAGCCTCCTGCTTGTGCGGATTGTGTGAATTGTCAAAATCAAATTTCAGTCATACGAAACTATAGACTGATGTTATATGATCTGTTGAATTTAGATTTTGTGTAAATCAGCTTATGATTTTCATACATTTAACACAATAAAGTGTGCCGAATTTAAAGTTTTTTTGTTTAGCTTATTTACTTCTTTTTTTTTGTGTTTCATATTATGTATTACATAAAATTTCATTTTTGACGGCGGTAATATGATCTGAATAAAATGTATTAGACTTTAGTATGGTGGCTTAAAAATAAGGTCAGATAAACGTAAAATTAGTTTTTTTTCAGCTACTTTACACTAGAAAAATCGCACAAATAAAACTTGTAGCAATTGTGTAAAATAAGTAACAAGTGGTAAATTTACCATAATCACTTCTACTGAATTTCTCCAAAGAACTGAAAGCTCACAAGGTTTACAACTCTTGCAGTGCAATAATGTGAAAAGATTTTTTTAATATCTTGCTGTGGAAAGGATTAATAGTCACAATGCACTCAAAAATTTAAGACCGTTTAAAAGTCACTTAATAGTTTAAAAAAAAAGAACTGAATGACTGTTGTTTTTATAAAATATAACTTTTTTATAAAGATTCTATAAAATGTATTTTGAATAGCGATGTATTTTATAAAAAATAATTTCTATAAATAAGTACTTTAAAATTTAAGCGAGTACAGCTAAAATTATTTCTTAATGCAATATTGAGGTTGAAATATTTGTTATCCAACTTATATCACTAAGGCCCAATAATCGACTTCTCAATGAAGTGTCATTTAGCTAATAGCCACTTAATTTTAAGTTGCACTTAATTGCAGTTTCATTTTTTCAGTCGTAAAATTAAATCATCACTTAAATACTATGAAAGTGTGGTAGCACTGTGAAATGTTGATAGTTCTAAAAGAAAACAGATGTTTAATGTAAATAAGAAAGCTAGGTTATCAATATGTAGAAAATTAAAACTGCATAAATACACATTTTATGAAACCAAAAGAGCATCAGAACGCATTTTTCTATTTATTTATTCCATGATATGATACTATGCATTGTATATGTTATATATTTATGAAAATTAAACGAAATTATTTTTAATACGACCACATAATGTTCATGTACATGTTTTCAGTAAACACACACAAGCATAATAACATATGGTATGCTCGTAAGACTTAAGTGTGATTTAAATAGGCAAGGTTGGGCATTTAAATGGCCCTCAACTTTAAACTGAAAAAATGAATTCGGTACTTAAGAGACACTTAAACATAAATGACACATAATTGAGAAGTCAATTATTGGGCCTAAAATCACCAAAAAGGAATTATTTTCAGTTAAAAATTTCTTTTAAGTCAAAGTAATATATTAAAAAAAAATTTAAATATTCATTTATACAATAGAACAACGTAGAAAACAACATAGTCTAAAGCTGCTCTTTTGCTTTGGCGTCGCTGTGATTTGCTGTCTGGTTTTTGTAGTAGGTGGCAACGTAGGTGTAGAATTCCATGTTTTGTAAGCAAATGCATTTGAATTTTATTTTACAGTACCATACTATTTTATTTTATTTTTAATTTTTAGCAAAAATAATTTATATATTTACATTATTTTTATGGAAAATGGTGTGTAATGCAAGCAATAAGAAAAAAATTAATTTTTTATATTTTGGTTTGTTATTTGTTTTATAAATGTATATTGTCTTTTGGGAAAGCTTTGAAAATTTTCTATATGGGCATGATGACATTTTAAACAACACTTTTAATATTTTCAGCTTACAGTGCAAAAAAATGTAGGGCTTATGACATACCTCTCATTTCTACTTACAGATAATTTACCTAAGGTTTTTTACCTGCCTTATAAAATTTAACTTACACGATAGATATTTGTATACTAATAGATATCTATTGGTAGAAATAACGGGCAATAATTGTATAAAATACCTCTACAAAACAGAAATTTTGAATAAAAAAGAAAAACAAAATTTGTAAATTTAAACATAAATATGTTTCTCACCAAAATGTTTAATGTTAGAAAAAACAAGGACCTTGTTCAAACATAAAAAGATGTCTTGCTCAAGTTTTGATGTTATTATAAGATTGAGAAAAGACAGGTACACAAAGGATATATATTTCTGTCTCAACTCTCTTTTAAACAATCCCAATACTTTTGCAAGAAAACTGTTTGTCTAAGAAATAGCAAAAATTAATAGCCTGCATATTTTGTAGATTTCTTGGGTAAATAATTTATATGAAAAACTAATTTTCGATATTTTTGAAATTATTTCCGATATAAAATCTAGCAGTTGATGAGGTGTTTTATACAATTAGCATCCAAATTATATATATTTTTTAATTTTTAAATGTTCACAAGTAAATATAACAATAGTTCTTATAATAAAATTAGTATGGTGGTTTTTAGCAAAATTATTTAATAAAATATTAACTTTATGGCCATTAAAAAAGGAAGAGGGAGGAGCCAACGATTTGCATTCAGAAAAATTGTTCGCGTTATTCGTAACATATCACCAGTAGAGCTCAAATTGGACGTTCAGAATATGCATTCTCAAGTACACCTACGGTGGCCATCTGCTGGAAATCATTTTCAGATATCAATGCCAGTCATTGATTATTCGGATAAAAAATTTGTTGAACTAAAGTTATGTTTTTTGTGTAATTTTTTACAATTCAAAGTTCTATTAGGATTAAATAATTTTTGTTATCAGTTTTTTTTCTTTCGTTTTCTATAACGAGTTTAATTTTGCAATGCAGTGTCCAATGGGATTTCCAATTTCAAAGCTTCACCGCTCTTTTACTTCCTATTTCGGCACATACATTTTATAAACATATGAAAATTTTTAACAGCTTAAAAACTGCTGTCTTTTTTGCTTAGGTTTGTCTTTAACAACGCAATCTTAGATGGAGCATTTAGTTTCGTTTATCTGTTAAAAATGTCTATATAAGTACAATTTGCATCAGCAAACCCAAAAAGCGTTGCAACATTTTTATTTTTATGTAGAAAAATCCAAAATTGGCAACACTTTATGAAGTGAAGTTAACTGCAGAACAAATATGTTTTATTATAAATTTTGTTATAAACTTCAAGATACAAAAATAAGAGAGGCTGCGTTTAGTGATAAGACCCATTTTTCCTTCGAAGTCTGCGCAGTCTCCAGGGATTATTCTCGAAGATCCAAGGTGTGAATATCTGGCGTGGTTTTAATCGAACGACAGCTCACTTTTTTAAAACTTAGGCTGAAGCAAATGTTACGGCGAATATATTGCGTTATCCAATGATGAATGGAAGATATTGATTTGTATAACGTTTATATTCAACAACAGGTAACTATTACCATCGCTCTTTTTGAGTTTCCAGACAGTGTAATTTCTCGTAGACGTAATACGAATTGGCCGATGAGATCTTGTGCTTTAACACCCTTAGACTTTTTCCTTTGGGACAAGGTGAAAGATAAGGTACATACGAGTATAATAGATTAAAGAATCCTCAAAAATGGAATTACACCTAATTCAGACGAAGACTTTTATGACGTCTATTTTTCGACGTCATTTTTGGTTTGATAGCGAACAGGATGGAGAAGAAAGAAGGATAGAAAAAATGACTCAATTTCTTTCAAATTCGGTTAACATTAAGCTAACTATTTCGCAAATAGTACTGACTGACACTTGGATTACTTTCAATGTAATCAACTGACTATTTTAACATTGCGATGTCCTAGGCGGTAGTCAATTGTCTCACTCTGCACCACTTTCAGCTAACTTAAAGTTGATTTTTTTAAATCACCTGGTAGTCAGTAAGTTAAAAAATTTTTCCGGGGTTCGAACATGTATCATCACACGTTGTGTACTCAACGCGCTACCACTCGGCTAAGGTACCATCTAAAATATCAACAGCAAAATGTTAATATAAAACTGAAATGAGTTTCAAAGTAGCCGAGAATAAATTTGTTGGCTCTCATCAAATTTGATTACGTACTCAACTTAAGAATTAATTTTGGGTTTATTCTGGATGACATTACAGTTAGATTTTAGTCAGTCTAAGAAAAGTTAACTAATTATAAGTTAACTATTTTTGTAGTCAACAACACATTCTCCGATAGGGTATGTACTGCACATGTGTGTATAAACAATAAAATCAACAATAACAAAAATTAAAAATTTTAAAAACCCCCGCCTTTTTTCAGAGAAGATGTTATATCTTCTAAACGGCTGGACCGATTTTCTTCAAACATAGCTAAGAACCCTCTCGATCAAGTCATCTTTCAAACAGAAAAAAAACTAAATGAAAATCGGTCCTGCCGTTTAGCCTGTACGTGGACACGGACAGACATACAGATACACAGACACACACTAAGAACTTATAACACCCCTTTTTTTAGTCGGGGGTTAAAAATCAAAATCAATAAAAAAAATAGACATGTAAAAATAATCATCGTATGAACGCAAATAATTTTTGGTAGAAACTTCAAAAGGGAATCAAGAAAAATAGACGTCATAAATTTCATCGTCTGAATCCTGTGTTATAGCATAGACAGACGACAGCGTTAATTTGCATTAACTGTCTGAATGCAAATTAACTTGTGAATTATCCTCATCCGTAAATGCAGTGATGCCAAGTTAGCTATTTTGGAGCTAGATTTAGCTCTTTTTGATTGTTTTTAACTCGAAATTTTTCCCTTAAGCTCTTTTTTTAAAAAGTGCTAAAACAGCTCTTTTCAATTGTGGAAACGGCACGTTTGGCATTTTTCGCATATTATAGTAAATTTTCCCGTTTTTACCCTATTGTTCCATATTTGAGACATTTAATTTTTTTTCAACTATGTATTTTGCAAATGCAGATCCTTTTTTTTTTTTTTTTTTTTTTTTTTTGTAAATAACCCTTTTTATTATAAAGTGTTTGTTTCTGAATAATTAGCAAATTTTTGACAAATTATTGAAATGGATTCTTACTGACAAAAATATAGGAAAGCTTGGCAATAAAATTCTTTAAAAAATGCCTCCTTGGCGCTAAGGTCTAAATTGTTAAGAATTTAAATTGTATATACAACTAATATCTTCAAATAAATAAACAAAAATTCCGGATTAAACCAACAAAAGATCCATCTAAAGCTTTGTGCAAATGTTGCAATTCAATTATAAAAGCGAAAATAAATACATTCATAGATTTAAAACGAAAAAATCTTAAATTTTTAAATTTGGCTCTTTAAAGCTCTTTTTGACTACTCGGTTGGCTCGTTTAGCCTCCAAATTGTTGGCATTACTGCGTAAATGCACTAAATGACAGTGAATTAATACTGAATTTAGCTATATGATAACACAGTCCTAATATGGTAACACCGTCAACAATCAATCAAATGTTGGAAAATTATTTTGATTTTCAAAATTAAAATGCGATTCGGTCAGAAAATATAAGTTATTTTAATTGTTTTTAGAAAAAGAAAAAAGAAATATTAAAATCGAGACACATTTTTTCCATTTTAATATTTCCAACGAAAATGATCGAAGTACAGATTTTGTTTACTTAATGCAAATACTGTCGTCTGTCAGGGTAAATTTTTAATTCACATTACTGAGACTTTAATGCAAATTCACGCTGTCGTCTTCCACGCTATTAGTGTAACTTCACTAAGGACATAAAACAAAAAAGAAAAAAGAAAATTGCTGATGCAAAATTTCTTAAAAGCGTAGCCATGGCGATCATTTGGCTGTTATTATCTTCCATTATTATTGGTATACCCTCGTCCTTATAGTAAAATGAAAACCCGATGATTTCGCTTAGATGTATTAGTTTCTTACATATCAATATGAAACCTCTTATTAGAAAATTCTTTATAAAGAAATATCTAGTTCTTCGTTTGGCATTGCCGCCTCAATGGGCATATTTGTACACTCTTTACCGGTCACTTTTTAAAATATGACGTTGAATCTTGCTAAGTTTATTATTTAATTATTATTTAAAATTATTTCTATTGGTTAGTCAATTTTGTGTTATCAAAAGCCCAAAAAATAAAGTTTGTACCACACACAGGAAAAAAGTTAAAAAAGTAGTTTCAAAAGAACAAAACGTTGTAAATTTGAGAGAGCGAAAAAAATACAAACGATTTGTTATCAAATTGTTGACTAAAAAATCGAATTGAAAACGATGTGTTGCCAGAATGTCAACAATATGTTTTCAAAATAAGAGCAACGTTTGCTAAAAGAAGAACCAGAAGTAGGAGTCAGAAAGCAATGGCAAACCGAAAACTGTAATATTTATCGATATATTGAATCGCTTGAAATAACGCTTGATTTTCGCTTATTTTCACATTTTCTATATACTATATATAATATTGAATTAAATGGTGAGTAAGAAAAAGCTGGATACTATCGTAAAAAAATTACGGAATCACACTATCGTTACCGCAATCGAATAAAAATGTCGATAAATATAACGATTTTCGGTTCGAAAAAAGTTACAGAATCCAGGTACAGGTACAGGTGTTCTTTAAATCTGTACACCTTTGCTTTGCTTTACTTTTGACTATAGTCATACATTAAGTATTAGTTTATTATTAATTTATAACTTTTTCATTCGGTTTTTTTTCCTCTGCACAAACGCGTATTTTTTACTGTAGTGACGAGAAAATGTTACTGCGAACTTTAAGGTTTTCTATTTTGATGGGACTTGATTTTTTTAGCTTAATATTATAGGTTTCTGTTAAATATAATCACCCTTATCATAAATGAAATGTCCGAATGTGAATTTTTTTGCTTCCAAAAAACTTAATCCCCTTATTGTGAATGGCGTCGTCGACGTCACATGAAGACGATAATAAATATTGTCACTTATATACTCTTTATCGGCAATAATTGGATCTTATTGACAATCTCTTACTAATCTCCAAGGCTTTGTAAATAAATGGAGCATGTTAATAGTACTCAATTGTTATAGACGAATAGTAGACAAGTGACATATTTTAGTGTCGCCTTGATGTGACGTCGACGACGCCATTCACAATAAGTGGTAATATAATTTTGAAAATTTATGAAGAAAATTATTCACAAAGATTTTGTCGATCTGAAAAAGTAGAAATATGTATGTAACAGCCTTATTTATAAAAATTATTAAAACTTCATAAAAAAACATTTTAACAAATTTTCTTAATTTTTTTTTTCTTTTTTAAACCTTTATAAGGCCTTAATGATTTTTATAAATAAGGCTGTAAGTTTTTAATTTTCACGATATTGATGATAAGACATTTAAATCCATGTGAAATAAAAATTTTATTCGGAAACTTTCGCATGTGGGATTCATGATAAGGTTGAATATAAAAAAATTACAATATATGTTACACATTAAAAAAATTGTTTGCTTTATAGGAGATTTTTTTAAAAATAGTTTAAGCCAGTGGTATTTTTCTATATAAAATACATAAAATAATCTATTTGCATTTAAGAGGAGTTGAATACTGTGCTCTCGGCATCTCTCCTAGTTGTGGTAAGTCCTGGGAGTGCTTGCAGGACGAGCGAGTCTGAGTCTATAACATCCAGCCTTAATCCAGTGACGTTTTTCAATACAGTAGACCTCTAAAATTATGCTTGTTTTTGGAAAAAAAGTAACAAAAGCTTTTGGTATTTTCTCTGTTTTAATTTTGTTTTATTTTTGAAATATATTATTTTAATATATATATATATATATATATATATTTTTAATTATTGGCTAACTTTCTTTTTTCTGTTTGTTTTATTTTTTTTCATTTTGTAGATTAGTAATAAATTTATATTAATTATATTAATTTTGTTTTTGTATTTTTAATATATATATATATATTTATATATATTTTATTTTATTTTTTTTTTGTTTTTGCTTTTTAGTATACATACAAATGAATTAAAATTATTACATTTAAAAATGTAGTTTCTTCGTATAACTTTTAGTATTTTTGTTGTGTTTGGGAGTTTTTCCATTTTAAAAAATGTGTAAAATTAAAAAAAATATTATTTCAAATTTTTGATTGCGTTTTATTACAATTTTGCTAAAAACTAAAGTTTTTTTCAAAAAAAGAAACTTTCAATTTTTTAATGGGAAATAATAATAATAATAAAAACCATAATAATTAGGTATACATGTATCTTAAGTAAAAATAAAAAATAAAAAAATGTATAAAATATCACCTAATAAAATATTACGTATTTCAGGATTTTGTGTATATTTTTTAAGACTTTCTTTTAATTATTAATATGTATATATATATATATATATAATATGTATATAAATAACATAAAGACAACAATGAACAAATTAAAAAGATAAAAATAAAAATTAAAATTTTTTTTAGGAAGTATTAAGATTTTTTTTTTTTTAATTTAAAATTATTTATTTTTTTTTTTTCAATAATATTATTTAATAAGTTCTGAATATAAAGTAAAACAAAGCAAAGCTTTTATCGTATAGTTTTTGTTGAGGGATAAAAGAGAGTAATAGAGTGTAAAGTTTACTCTTTGCTCTCTTTAAAAAGGGGTTTAAGTTTTTTTTACAATAATTTTTAAATTATTTTACGTATAATTATAAAGTACAACAACTATTTGTTTTTATTTTAATTTTAACAAAAATCAAATGAAATATGTTTATATTTAAAGCAACTTAAGAGGAAAGCTTTTAAAACGTAGTTTAATATTAAGAGGTTGAATTTTTCTTACTCGTCATTTTGTTTTGTTTTTGTTATCCTGCCCATATAGCTTTTCAAAAGTGTTGAGTTTTTTCCTTTATCATTATTAATTTTAACTATAAACTAGAGTTTTAATTAGCTTTTTAGGAAAAAGCTGTGGCGAGAGCTTTTTACCCCAAGCAAGGCTTTTTGCAAAGCATTGCAAGAGAAAAAAAAAATCAGCTGTTACGCCCAGAGCTTTTTATTTATTATTAAAAGTATTATTAAATTACCTATATTTATAGTTTTATGTTTAATATTTTTAGTAACCATTTTCGCTTTAACTTTAAGATTAAGTACTTTAGTAAGTTGTAGTAGTAATGTTTAGTTCTAGCAAGTTAAGGAGTTGGTGTATGTTTAATAAAAGAAAGAAGAAAACAAATAAAAAAAACAATTTGTTTTGCATAAGTACTTGTTTTAATAAGGAAGTATCTATTTATTGGGTTAATAAATAGATTTAATTACGTATATCGTTTTCTTTGTAGGTTTTTTTGAGAAGAAGATAGCTTAAGTTTTTTTTTTGTTTAATACTAATTTTTTGTTTTTGTAAATGTTAAACGTTAGGTTTGTCAATAAATACTTTTTAAGTTAATATATTACACGTCGTGTTGATTTTTTTCTTTTTTTATATTTATAATAGTTTATTTTTTTTATTATTATTTTAAGAATATTCGTATACTTTTTATTTGAACTTAAGTTTTTGTGTGTGTAAAGTTTATTTTTCTTATTATTTGGAAATAATAAAAAATCAAAGGGAAAAGATTTTGGCAAGTCTCTTTTCGTTTAAGGAAAAATAATAATTTTTAGAAAAAGGACGTTTCTTTTTGTTTCTTAGCTGTTGTGTTGTGTTGTTTTTTTTTAGAAAAATCGTATACTTAATCATTTTTGTTACGTATCAAGTTTATCAAAATTTAAAAAAAAGACTTGTGCTAAAATATTTAGTTAAAAATAGGAATAAAGAGAAGAAAAACTAAAAGTCGGCCTCATTTTTGATGCGATAACTGGCATAGGTTTGTTCCAGCGGCTTAAAGGGCTGAGGTTGGGGTGGTTCCTTGTTTTTTTTTTAATAAAATAAATATTATTTTTAGTTAAAGAAAATATTGAATTTTCTCTTTATTTTCTCAAATAAACAAACAAACTCAAGACCTCAAGTGCAGAATAATTGAAATTGTTTGCAAAAAAAACCTTTAAAAAATTTTTTCTAAAAAAGTTAGTAAAAAAAAAACAAATAATAATTTAAATATTTCAAATATTAGTTAAGGTTAGTTTAAAAAAAGTTTAAAAATTTTGTTTTAATATATATATAAATAGACTATACTGGCGAGCTATATGGGCCTCTTGCAAAAACGAAGTTCATTTAAAATTTAATTTTTTTTTTGTAAAGTTGCGGTACTTTTTACAATTTTTTTTTTAAGTTTTTAACATAATTATGATTGTTGCTTTTCATTTTTTTTCAGATAATAAAATATTAAAAAACAAAAATATTTTTCTTTTTAATTTAGTTTAATAATTAAATGGCTTTAATTTTTTTCATTTAGTTAAATATTTAAATACACATTTTGTTTTATTCGTTTAATTATTGCCTTCAATTTCACCAAAAAATATTTTTGTTTTTTGTTAAGTTCTTTGAAAAAACATAAAAATTTATCCACATTATAAAAATATTTTTCATTTGAAGAAAAAAAATTGCAGCACGTATAGTTTTTTTTTTATTTTTTATTTTATATTTGTGTTTTTAATTAACAATAATGTATGCAATTTGGCAAAGAAAAAAAAAGTCCACCTGCAATAAATTAAAAACTTTGCACTTTCCTTTCAAACCAAATTCATAAGGCGAAATCAAATGAAAAATTAAAAAAAATCAAAAAAAAAAAAGAAATTTTCCAATTTTCATAAAACTAAAACAAACAAAAAAAAAACAATAAATATAAATGCAAATGTTTCCTTTTTTACACAATTTTTGTTTCGAGTGTACGCAAGTATTTTGAGGCAAACAAACAAATACAGCTTCAATGGTAATAAATCACTTGAAAAAAAAACTTTTTGTGGCCTGTTTAATGTTGGTCAGTGGTAAAAGCTATACGTGTTGCAATCTTTTTTTTTCATTTTCTTTCTTTTTTTTCTTTTTTGCTTTTTTTGTATTTAGACTTTACAAATTTTAAACGTGGTTTTTTATGCTATTTTTACTTTTACTTTAAATTTTCATAATTTTTTTAAAATTTTTGGTAATTTACACTTGTTTATTTTTTAGTTTTTAGTTTTCTTTTTTTCTTTAATTATTTTATTTAATCCCAGGGCATTGTGAGCACCCGCTTCGTTTTTGCAAGAAGGTCGTTATCGTACTACGAACATGGGTGCACCACCGCATTGTAGCTCGCCAATATAGGACCATGTGCTCCCGCGAAGGGGGTACTCACAACGTCTGGTGTACTAGCTCCATCTGTGTGTGATGTTGAGTCGGCATTACTTCTTCCTTCACCATTAGCTGAACCCAATTCTGGTGGTTTGGTGGTGTCCCGTTCGTCAATTACTAAATCTATTGGCATTTTACCCTTTAGACATGATATATACCGATGACAGAAGTTATCGCATAATTCATGTACCTATTTGTAGTTGAATCATTTTTATTTTATTTTATTTAATTTTTTGTTTTTGGTTTAAGGTTTCGAGTATATACAGTTGTTGCCATTTTATTGTTGGTGTTGTTGTTGTTGTTGTTGTAGATGTAGTTGTTTTATATCAAGTGAAAGGCGGAAAGTAAAAAAAGAAGAAAAAGAACGGGATTTGATTAGTTTGTTTTTTCATATAGTATGTAGATTTTAAATTGCATTTTATGCATTTGTATTATAGCTAAAATGAAATTGCAATGGCGCTTAATGGTGTAAGGGTTCTTCTTCACTTAATGGTGCAAAGTTAAATTTATTATTGCCTTAAATTTTTGGTATTATTTGATAAAAACATAACAATGAAGTAGTTACATGCATAGACATATAAAAATTTCAGTTTTGAATCATATAAGCTTTTAAAAGCTTTTCATGTTTCATGTTTCACTTATTTTAAAAGTGCATAAACCTTAATAATTCATTTGATTTTTAAAATAAATCTTTATTTGAAATTTTAAAAAGACTTAACACCAGTTTTCACAAGCCAGACAATCGACTGGTGTAGAAAGTTTGTACGAAAATAACGCAAAAAATTGTGCTTTTTCGAAAAAAATAATCTACTTCAGTTAACCGTCTGTCTGGATTGTGAAAAAATAGGCAAGCTTTAAAAAAAATTTTGTGATCTAAAAACCTTTATATTTAAATGTAAAAGCTTAACAAACTTAAAGTTTTTTAATATAAATTTTTTTAAATCAAAAAAATAATGCAAAAAATTAAATATATTTTAAGGATTTCGTAAAAACGCTTTATTTTTAAGTTAAAGTATAAAGAAAAATGCCATAAACAACTAATACTAATACGAGTAACAGACTGAATTAATCTTGTAAAATGTTTCAATTCAAATATAAATTTAAGTTACATCCCTGTCGGAAATTACGTTAACTTTAACCTAACTTTAAGCTAACTACTAAAGAGTTTCAAAGTAGCAGATAGTAAATTTGTGGACTCTCATCAAATTCGATTACGTACTCAACTTAAGAATTAATTTTGGGTTTGTTTTGGGTGACGTTGCAGTTAGCTTTTAGTCAGTCTAATAAAAGTTAACTATAAGTTTTTTTTTTTTTTTTTGTTGTCAACCACACTTTCTCCGACAGGGATAGTTCTTTAATATACAATATAAATAGTTAAACAAATTTATTATGGGCTCAAGTTAGATCAGCTACGTCTAGGTCATATGCAAAATATGCAAACTTTCGCAAAAGAGCTTTTGTGCTTTCACACCGACGAGAGCACTACTGAAAATTATACCTCGGCGACAATAATGTTTGCTCTTACTTTGCAAAGAAACAAAAAAAAATTAAAGAGCTTTTAAAGCTGCTTAGCTCAAATGCTGATATCAGAGTATGAGTGTTCAGACGTAGCTGATTTAGATTATGAAATTTTCCAGTTTTCCAATTTTCCATTGTCATAAGGAGGTGTGAAAAGGCAAATCAGATAAAAAAGTATGGCTATCGGTTGACGTGCAGACTATCTATTTGAAACTTCCCACTAGTTATTTAGTCCAAAAAAATTAATATGTATAGAAAATCAATTTAACACGAAATTACGGAGTACAAAACACTTTTTTTCCAAAAAGTAACATTTTATAGATTGTGCCCAAATTTTCCACGTCCACACTACACTTCGGAAGTCTATAAAAATCAGCGAATTAATAAACTCTATTTGACAAAGACTCTTTTTTTTAGAAAAAACTATTTTTTCGAAATATTTTGTCAACGATATCTCTGGAACGAATCACCCAATATTAGTCAAATTGTTTAAATTGTTTGCAATCGACTGTTTTTTTTTTTTTGTGGTCAAGAGGTGGTTTACTTTAAACGTGATCGACTTAGCCAGCAAAAAATTACACATTACCATCAGAACTACTTGCCATATAATGACTTACTTTTCTGATTGCCAAATTTCATTGCTCGCTTACAAATCTCATTACCTAAAATGTAAGAAAATTATGTACAATTTGCTAAATGAAGAGAATGATTTTTGTTTAGATTAAATAGATTACGTGAACAAGTTTCCAAATAAAAAAGGTAAGTACTTCTCACGAATCGATTATTTTAGTGCCACGCCTTGTTAAAATCATTAAGTTAGTAATCTCGTAAGAAACAGGTTCCACCAAAAATGCTTAATTCCAAACTCGATTACCTTTTCTGAATTTTTTTTGCTGGGTACTAGCTTAAAATATGCTTAAAAAACAGTTTTGTGAAAATTATACTATATATTCTGAAATGATTGAAATGTACCAAACCGAATGGGATCATCTTATTATAAATATTAGCGAAGAGCAGAGAGAACTTATGCACCACGATTCACCCGTCAGGGAAGAACTTTATCAAAGCTTCTGGGAAACAAATTTGAAATCGTGACTACACCATTTCCTGAAACTCTCACATAAGAAAAAGAGCTTTAAGGCGAAGTTTTTTTAAAAGCTTAATAACCTTAATATTTTTTATTGTAAATTTTTTAAGTTGCATATTAAAATTTAATTGAACTAGAATGAATTTTAATCAAGAATAATAATTTCTTACTCTGGCTTAAGTCCAAGTTCAGGGAAGACAAGAAAAGTTAAACCAGACTTTGGACAATTAGCTTGGAAGCGCTTTTATTTACATTTACCAAACTTGAAAAATCTTTAATGAACCTATAAAAAAAAGCTTTTTACTAATTTCGCTTGCCGGACTAAAGCCAAATTGCTCCGCAAATTTAAATAAAATTCATCAACTCAGCTTTAGGAAAGAAGCTTTTAAAAAATGTTATACTTCATTTGAATTCCTGCTACACTCGAGTATAATTTTATGTAAATTCGATTTTTTAATTTTGTATTTTGTATTTTTTTTTCTACCCATCAACTTCATGATAGACATGCAAATTAGTTTTTGCGTATGGCTTATTTTTTGTTGCTGCTGCTGTTGAATTTGTTTTATTTTCTTTCAGCGTAAAAAATGGCGCATTGTTTTGGCCGGAGAGTAAACCCTTTTTTTATAAAGTGTATTGTTTGTTATTGCAAATTAAGCCGGCCGGTTTATTTATTTTTTTTTCTTTTTGCGTTTTTTTTTTGACAATAGTTGGAGGTTATTGTTGTTGGTTGGCTGTTTGGCCGGCTGTAACATAAAAATTGGCATAAATATGCATCAGTTTCTTGTCTTATTTTAAATTTCCAGTTCATATGCATATTGGCCTAAAGGAATCATTCCAACAATGGTAACCATGGCTAAGCACATCGGCCACTTTACTCTTTGCCTCAGCAAGCGTAGCCACAAAAGTCACATGGCTAACTGCTCAGTGTGTATGGTAAATTGTTTATGCGTTTTTTTCGTACTGGCTGGCTTACAGTGTGTTTGTTCTGCGTTCGTGCAACTTTTATGCTTAAACTTTTAAATGCAGAGTTGTATTTTATATTCTTTGTAGGTGAATTTTTGCTGGATTTAATGTTTTTGATAATATTTTCAAGATAATATGGCAAGGTGAGAGAGTTGAGAACAACGGCTTTAACATTAATAAGAATAAGTTTAAGCTTTCAATTGATAATAAAAAAGCCTTTTTATTTTATCTTTATCAGGCTTTTTAAGAGCAGCCTGCAAAAAAAAAACAAAGAATGCTTTTGTGTGTCACTGTTAAATATTTTGTGTGTGTATCATTCTGAAGTTGTCAAACTGGTTTAAAATATTTTTTCTTGCTAGTTTTTTTCCTTTTTGCCTTACAACTGACCAGTCATCCCGCCAAGATAAAGTCAGTTAGCTGAAGTTGGTTAAAAAAAAATATTTAAATGTATTTAAGCCTGTCGCGAGAGAGTCTTGCCAAAAACTTTGCGGTCAATGTTATTGTCACCAAAAAAAAAGCTAAAAACACATGCCTGATTTTTTTGCAGACAGGAGTTTGAACAGAGGTTTTAACTGTTGTTTAGTTTTAGCAAAAAAAAAAAAAAAAAAAAAAATAAAAAAAATAAGAAATAAATGCCAACATAAGACTGGTTTTCTCCAAAGTAAGCCAGCAGCAACAACAACAATAAAAAGTTTCCTTTAAAGCCTTTTTTTTTAAAGACTTGATCAAATATATAAATGTAAAAATAGAAAATTGTTAACCAATTGTAAGCACACACATATCAAAAGGTTTCAACTTACACTCGAAAAATTTGTTCAATCAAAAGCTTTCACACACACACACACTCACTCTCTAGAGAAAGGCCATTAAAATTAATTTTCTCATAAAGATAATAATTAATTTTACGATCTGTTTTCAATGCTTCAGCTACAAGAGTACAAATTAAAGCAAAAAAAAAAAGTGGCAAATAAGCCACTGAAGTACAAAGAAGTTCTTTAAACATTCTGGACATGTTTGTGGAAAACAATTTTTTCTCTCACTGCCGCCACCGCAACTGCTGCTTGCTGCTGCTGCATTTGCAGTTGTTATGCATTTTATAAATTGTTATGTTTTCTTTATGGTTGTTATTGTTATTATTTTTGAAAAAAATCGCAGTACGCTTATTTTGCTATTCCCGGATTTTTTTCTGAGTTCAGTTTTTTTTTAAGTTTGTGCTAAAAACTTGTCTGGCCAGTGAAACAGTACCAGCCCATAACCATTGGAATCATTGTCATCATCATGTGTTGCTGCAAGCAGCATTAAACAACAGCTACAATTGCATTTGTATAGACAATAACATCAGCAGCACCATCATCATCATCATCACCAGCATTCTCATTCGGCAGCATCACTGCTGCCTGAAACAGTGTGTTGATGCATTGTTAATGATAATTTTGATTAATTTGTCAAGTGTTG
Source organism: Tachina grossa (assembly GCA_949987645.1). Lineage (NCBI taxonomy): Eukaryota > Metazoa > Arthropoda > Insecta > Diptera > Tachinidae > Tachina > Tachina grossa. Next base: position 197,679,040 of record OX465274.1, on the reverse strand, counting down.
AATTTGACATGTTAAGCGAGCAAAATGCTGACTGACTCATGTGACTGACTGGCTGGTTGGTGGCTTGGTTGCTTCATTCGTAGTTTGTTGGGTTGGTTGGTGGATGGCTGAATGACTCGTTATTGTCATTGTCTGTTGCACTGCAAACGTGTGCATATCTGTTTATAAAAATGCACTTTGTTTTACTACAGTATAATGATGGTGTTCGCTTTTCTAAGGAAACTAACTGGCTATCTGTCTCATACTACACACACACACACAAAGATTCAGACTGTCAAGCAGATAGACAGACATGCACATTTTTGTTTAATGTTAAATTTATGTATGTAAAAACATAAAGAATCGCACAACATACTGGACGACGACTACAACTGTTCTTTTTCCCTGCAATCCGGACTGAATTGGACTGTGAGGAGGAGTAGAGGAATTGATGAAAATAATTCAACTAAAGAAATTCCTTTTTATTACCAGCCAGTCAGTCAGTGTTTGGGTGGTATGTTAACTATTTTATTAAAGGCAAGACCAGGGCAACAAATGAAGCAAAGAAACAAATAATAAGACGATGAGAATAACAATCTCAAATCGAATTGTCGTACAATGATAATTTGTGGTTTGAAGTTGCTTCGTGATAAGTTAATAAGAAAAAATTATGACAGAGTGGGGAATATTTATAAAATACCACAGTTAATGAAGAAATTATAAAATAAGAAACAAGTGATGAATCTTAAAAAATCATAATGTAGTGTTTATATGTACGTTATGAACATAACATACCATACATACATATGTATACAGTGAAATCTCTTGAGCGGACACCGAAGGGACCATTGAAATGTGTCCGCAGAAGGGGACTGTCCGCTCAAGAGAAAGCAATGCTTTTCTTATAGAGCTGTCGGAATCTGTCAAAAGTGTTCGTGTAAAGGGGGTGTCCGCCTACTGGAAGTGTCCGTTAAGGGAGATTCCACTGTATTATTTCGTGTAGAAAGAATATTTTTTATGTTGTCAAAGAAGTTCTTTTGATAAAGCAATAAATGTTTAAAAAAAAAAGAAAATTCAATGTAAAACTCTATTCTGCTCAATTATAGGAATTTTGTACTGAAAGTGCTTCGTTTAGATACATGTAAATGTATTATTTGGACCTAACAGCACTTACATTGCTTACTTGTAGTGGTCCCCCATATGATCGAAACAATGTCAGTAGTGGGCGTATAACTGCTGCAACAACATAAACCAACATACTGAGCGATAACCGCCAGAAAAGCTTTACCAACACATATTTTGTAACTAATTTTTTTGACGAAAATTATTTTTTTTAGTCAAAAATATTGTCACTTAAGCTTTTTTTGGCGTTTATGGCACCATATGTTTGTCTGTATATTGCAAGATGCTAAGAAATATTTTTGATAATTATTTTTTCATCTTTTTTTAAAGAGCCAGTCCAAAGACCGGCGCTGCGACACCTAATGAATCTTTTGTGGCCGTTTTTCAATTAACCATTTTTCACCATAAATAAATAAAATGTGCTCTACATATCGTCAGCTAAAACGCAAACCGCCCCTAACTAACAAAAAATCCAAAATCCCTTCTTTAGTTAATTCTGATGCATTGCATCAAAATTCACAACCACAAAAAAATTTAGACTTGTCTGACCAAAATTAGTTATTTTATTGACGAAAAACAAACGGTCCTATTTACAAAAGCGTTTATTTGATAAACGCAAAAAGACTTAACTGATCGTTTGTATGGACAACATTGAAAAATAACAAAAAACCTGAAAGATTTTACCATTGAAGAAGTTGTTTGTTAAAGGAAAATTAAATTAGCTTCAGCTTAAGGCATTTTATTAAAAAAAAAAAAAACTTAAAAAATTCATCTCAAAAGTGATTTTGTAAGAAATAAAGGAAAATAAGAAGGGTATATATAAAAAGCGTCATGTCAATGATAAAATTATTTTGTATTTAAGTATAGATAGGGCCTTTGGTTTCAGAAAATTTAGGTACAAAAGTACCTAACTAACATAGCCATTCAAATATCACAAAATTCAATTTTATTCTGCCAGAAATCAATTTGTCACATCTTTTTTAATAATTCTGTTAAAAACCATGCTGATTGAAACTATACTTTGGGTTTAAAGCAGTATTTTGCTTCTATTGCAAAATTTCAAAAATGTTAGATAGGGCCGTTTGCGTTAGCTGACGATATATGCTTCTTCGTCCCTACTGCACTTTGCTCTGAGACCGAAATGTTTTCTTTTCTTTTCATTTATGCTTTTGCAGCTGATTGTTTTTTTAATCTCTAGACAAAATCAAATTTAAAACTATTTATTTTTCTAATTTAAATAAAAAAAACTAAAAGATTATTTATGTTAATTTCCTTTTAAAGATAACATTAATAAATATACAAACAAATATAGAAATAATTAAAAAGAATATTCATATACGAGTACATATGCATTTATGTATGTATCTAACAAAAAAAAAATATTAGATGAAATCAGATTTTCAAACTGTATAAAGAAACTTGCTTTTTCAGATGTTGGCTTGAAACCCACTTTAACTTTAGAGAGAATTAAAATTTGAATCTTGTAGAAAAATGATTAACATAATTACTTATTTAGGTAAATTAGCTTAAAGATATAAAACAAATTAAGGAAATTTATTTAGGTTTTAGGCAAGGAAAATTTTTTGTTTATTTTTTTGTTTTGTTTTGAGTTATTGTTGGTAGTTTTTGTGTGTTTTTTTTTCAAAAAAATGGTCATGCTTTGCTTAACATTTGTTTAATTAATTTCCTACTTTACCACACTCTCAATGCTTTCAATAAAAGGAAGGGGAATGCTAAAGTCTGAAAAATTAAATAAAACTACACACTGACAGGCAGTGCTTCTATTTTTTTTTTTTTTTTTTTTTTTTTTTTTTGTAGCAAAGAAAGTTAGAGCATAATTTATTAAGCGTGAAGTTTTTCAGTGCACAAAATTCTATTAATTTGTATAATAATTGTTTTTAGTTTTTCTATTATAATTTTTTGGTTAAAATGAGACTCTTTCTTATACATAATAACTTGCCTTTATGGTTATCTAATTTGTTAAGGGAAAATAAATTTATTTAGTATAATTTTCAAATTAGAGAGATTTTAAGCGATTTTATTAGAATATTTATATTAAAATAACTCTTTTTCAAGAGTAGGGTGGGTGCTCAATCTTTTTTCTTGAACAACTTTAATTTTCCTATTACTAAGAATATTTACATAAGACTGATACAATAGGGTGATATTTCTGTAAGCGAAATATTTTACGAGTATAATATAAAGGTTTCGTAAACAATGTTGCAGCAGCATGCTTTTATAACAACATGATTGTTGCCAAACAAGTGCTTACATATCGCAGATGATTTGGGCAGAGAAAATCAAAAAATAATATACATAAGTGTATTGACATTTGGAATGTTTAGGTCTGTACCTGTTATAAAAGAAGAGTTGCAGTCATCGGTTCCCTCTTGCTACTTTTCTCAAGCATATTACTGCATTTAGTCGGCATAGAAAATCATGAAACTTTTTAAGCTTATTTCTAAGACTAGTTCATCACTTCTATTCAAAATTTTGCGAGGTAAATTTTTTGAAACATTTTAACCCTAAACGAGCTAGTTTTTAAAACATGGGGGAAAAGTATCCCAAAAAGGCTGTATAGAATGTTGCACAAAAATATTTGCCCGAAAATGCTGCCATACGTATCTGAATACACCAAAGCTCCAAGCTAAACTTTAAGACAAGAAATTTGTTAAAACTTGAAACTCTCTTAAGGGTTAAGGTCAGCATGTTGAAGCCCGTAATACACTATGTCACACAATCGTGACATTTTTGAGAAAATACAACCCGGGTATGATGAGTCTATGAAAAAAAAAAATAATAGCAATTCATCAGATCCGGTTGGATAGTGATTCATGGCCTTTATTCGCAATTTTAAATGAAGGAAGTGCTCAACGGTATTATGTCAAATCCTACGAGAATTTTTTATTATTCGTATGGGTCTTTTGATACATTTCGTAAAAAGGGTTTAATATGCATACCACAGTTAATTTGAAATTTGATTAGTGTTTAGTATTCTAGTTGAATTTCCAGCCTTTGTTTTCCCTTTTTCTAAAGGAACAAAAAGTAACCATATGGAGAAGAGCTATAAGTTTAAAATGTTTCACAAAAATGTTCGTCGTAAGATTTTAGTTAAAAGTGTGAAGCACATCCTATACAACAAATGCAAGGCTTTCACAGTTTCCTATGCCTTTATAACATTTAAAAAAAGGTAAGGGTAGGAATCTCAACCAGCCTTTAATAATAGGTTTACACATAAACTTCCGACACATCGAAAATTTAGTTATTTTTTATCTTCTAAACAATAATCAGTCAGACAAAAGGTCGATTTTGTTGTACAGTGTACACAGGCAGCCGGTGGTTACTCCAACAATATTAATTTATATATATATTAATTATTATTAATTTATATTAATTATTATTAATAATATTAATTATTATTAGTTAATTATTTCCTTAAAGCAAAGTTTTGTTTTTTTTTTGTTTTCTGGAGTATTCCGAAAGAAATTTTTTTATAATTTTCTTGAAATATTACAAGCATGTGTCAGCAACATGTTGCAAGATCATTTATGATATACACTTAGCTAAAAAAAAGTACTTTTTCATAGAAAATTTTCTGTTTTTTAAAGCCTGGTGGAGCTCTGTTCAAAATTTCACGCGAAATGGTGACACAATCCATATACAAAAAGTTTACATGGAATATTCATGAAATAATGTTGCAAAAGTTGGACTCTGTTCTATTCGTGAACAATCTATGAAATGTATCTGGCAACATTTTCTCGCCATCTGTCAAATAATGTGACTGGAATTTAGATCCAGTGATGCCAACTTTTTTGGCTCTAAAGCCACATTAAAATTTTAAAAAGCACAAAAAGAGTAATTTTGAGATCTAACAAGCGTAAAAAGCACTAACTTGAAAAAGGAGTGCAGATTCAAACGAGTGAAGTATAAAAATGTTTAAAATTTTGGAAGCTATTCTCTGTTTAATTAAATATATCAAAGGAAAAAGATGTTCTCTACACTGAACAAATTAATACGCCAAGTTTTTATTAAAGTAATTTTAAGAAATACACAAATTTCTTAAAAGCACTACTTAGTGCTTTTTCCTAGTTTGGCACTAACGCTCTAGATTTGGGGTTTTGAGTCTTCAAAAAGCACTAAAAATAGTGCCAAAAGCATCAAGTTGGCATCACTGTTTATTTCGTGCGAAATACAGACAGCTGATAATTTTGTTTACAAAAGTCGATCAGTGTTGCCTACTTTAAACCAATAAATATAAAATTGTCTTCCGAAAAAGTGCTATGGGCATCCCTTGTTAAGCCTGGTACTCTGTTCAATATTTCACGAGAAATGCTGCCAAAGTGCATATAAAAAAATTGACATGAATTGTTCATGAAAAAATGTTGCCGAAATAGTACTCTGTTTATCTTGGGAAAAACATTTGAAATGTATCTTCAACATTTTAAGTTTTCATGCGAAATAAGTAGAGAGCCACTTGTTTAGTACGGAATTTACAACAAACACATGAGGTGTTTCTACAAACATAAGAAATTGTTGCATAGTTTCAGGCGCCAGTTAATATTGTTTACGTGTCAAATTTTTCGTACGAATTAATCAATGTTGATAAACATTTTTCACAAATTTGAACAGAGTACTATGCTTTACGTGTCAAATTTTCCACGCGAAATAATCAATGTTGATGAAAATTTTTCACAACTTCGAACAGAAGTACCAGGCTAAATGAAGAATTTTAGCATGTTTCAGCAACATGTTGTAAAACAGTGTCCGCTCTGCTTGAATTCTGCTTTGCATGCGTACACAGCACAACTACTAACAGAAATTTAAAGCAAGAGCATAAAACACGCAAAAACAGCAGATTTCTGTGGCATTTTTTATGAAAAAATACACCGAGAGTATTCAAACACCACCCAAATGATTTAATTTATTTTTTCCATATTATTTGTAAAAAATAAATTATCTAATTTAAATCTTTTTATAACAGCACTTTTTATTGCTATAAAAAAGAGAAAAAATATGTGGAATATAGAGTTGAAAACTAAGTTTTTATTTGGTTTAAATATTTTGCAGATGCTGAGTATGTATCAAGAAATTGGAAAAAAAACTAGTATATACAGTCCTAGGCACCACTAAATGCAAACGTCCATTCATATAAACTTAACCCATAAAAATATTTTTCATATACCCAATTAAACATTTAAAAGAGCGATTTTTTTCAGTGGAACAGCACTAAGCATGTTTTAGTGCTGTTCTGCTTTTAAGCGTTTTTTTCTTCTTCTTGGTGGCCATTGTTGTAGAACAATAAGCAAATTGATTTGATGTCTACACTGAACTAAAAGATCATTTCTGCATGGAAAGTTTTGTGTGCAGATTTTTTGTTGTATCATTTTTTAAGTCTACTGATGATTTGGCTAAGCAGCAATGAAATGCATATAGGCATGCTTAACCATCAGCAAATAAATTTCAATTCAAATTTTAACACTAGGGCAAAAGACAAAAGACACATTTGAAAGAAAAATACAAACTTTTTAATATTAAATTTAAAAAATATTTTTCTTTTTTGTTTTGTGAATGAAAAAAAATATTTTTTTTGTTGTGAGGATGTTTTCTGGTCTACAATATTTGCAAATATATTTCTGTACCCGAAAAATAATTTTAAAGAGAAAAATTCCATTTCAAAAAAAGGAAAAAGACGGCGTTTGTTTGTTTTATTTATATTAAAAAAATATAGATTTTTAATATCCTAACTGTTGCGTTTTTCAATAAAATTCCTAATATTTAAAAATTTGCTTCGAAAATAATTTCATAGGAAAGGTTTATTTCGTTTTCTTATTTAAAAAGAAACTATTGTTTTTTCAAAAATTTCTATTTTTGCCATTTTTCATTAAAATTTTAGATCTTATTTTGAAAAAAAAAATTTTTTTGTTTCGAAAATAATTTTATAAGAATGTTGGATTTTTAAAATATTAATAGGAAATAAAGATTCACGCCGGTATTCATAAAAGCTTGGAAAAATCAATATTAGTTGAAAGTTCAAATTTCATATAAGAAAACCGGTTTAAATAATTCCTTAACTTCAATAATATTTTATGAATAACGGAGTCATGTGTAATCACAGCTTGTGCAGCAACATTTTTAAGCAACATGTTGATAGCGCATGTGTGATGTATTTTCCATTAGTTTAGGGCATTTTTCTTTAATTTTTATTCATTTTTTTTTGATAGATAGTTGTCATATTAATACTTACTTTTTCTAATTCTAAAAGGTGAAACCGAAGTACTTGTATTGCTTGCACCATCTGTAATAATATAAACATAAAAAGTTGCATTAATATTAAAATATATTTTATTTTAAAATATTATGTATTTTCTTAAATAATTTAATTACTACATATAAAGCAAAATCACCTTGACCTCTAACCGTTAACGAAATATATACATTAAGTTTATAGTTTAAAACGGAATACGTTAATAAAAATATAAATAAAAATTATTTAAGAAAAAAAATAAATAAATGATGAACAAAACAGAAATAAAAACCGGATTTTTTTTTATATGTATAGAAGAAAAAAATTATTTAAAAATAAAACCACACCAGAACATTCAAGATGAGAAAAAAAACAATATTTTCTGTTTGTTTCTTAAATTAAAATATCACTTTTATTTGTAGAGAAGTTGTTTTATGTCGTAAAAAAGTTGGCTTTGTTATTATGATTTTACTAAAATGACATTTTTATGAGTTTGAGTTAAAATTTTAACGATTTTACCTCAAAAACCTCTAACTAAGGCAACTGCATTTGGTGGGCCTGTGTAGCTGTGTAGTTTGTCTGTGTTATTTTTTTCTTTTCAGAACAAATGAGCAACAAATGAAAGCCAAGCCAAACCAAGCACTTTGCCCACCAGCAATAAAATATCATCTTCTACTGTTGCACAGTGTTATACAATAGTCTAGGGAAGTGTTTGTTGTATAGTTGTTGCTGTTGATTTTTTACGAGCGAAATATTTATAAGAAAAAAAGTCAAGAAGTGTCATTAAAAATTTGTTTACAAATACTCGATATGACACTAAAGATTTTTATTTTAGACGAATATATGTTTATAGTTGCATTTGTTTTTTGTGTGAGTTTTTTTTTGGTTTATATTTTTTATGAGCAAAAAATATGTGAAAAAAGTCTATAAAATTAAAATATAAAATGTATGTTAAGTAACTATGTGTTACTAAATGCTTAAGCATTTAGAAGTAGAAGAGCAAAAATGAAATAAAATCAAACAGACAACAAACAACAAACAACACTACTGTACACGTATGTATTGAAGCAGCAATGCAGCAACAACTGATTTGAAAACAGCCCCAGCATCAGCATCAGCATCAGCAACAGCAACCTCAACGGCAGCAGCAAGCAAGCATGCATGATGTTTTACGACGACAAAATGATTTATGAGTTAAAAGTACTTGTTATACGCAAGCGCATATGTATGCTCGTAAGAAAGTTTGTATTTATACACATACATACATACATATGTATGTACTCGTACTTATATATGCAGTTGTTTGTTTGCAAACTTACAACAGTCAATGGTTTTGCTTTTTACTACATGTTTAACTTCATTCACATGCTACAATTTAATGCCTGTTCTTGGCCTTTAAATTGGTAATAAACTAATAATATATACCATAAATAGCGGGCCTAACTGACTTGCCTCACTCGGTCGCTTCGCCCAGCTTTTTGTAATTGTGTGTGACTGGCAAATATTATTATTATTATGATGTAAAATTATTTGCCAACAATCAGCAAACAAAGCCAACAACATATAGACAAGACAAGACAAGACAGTTGGACTGTTACAAAAGCAAAACAAAAAAAGGTTTTTCCATTCGAGTTAGACGAAACTGGAAAGTTTGAAAAAAAAACAGCATTAAACTGTCTTCAACAAACTTACGAGTAACAAAAAAATATATTAAACAAATACAAGTCATAACAAATGCCATAAAATTATTATAATTACTTGATTTGCATTTTGCATTCAAGTGTCATTAGTAGCAAACACACACACACACACACACACACACACACACAAAATGTCAAGCTCAATTATAAAAAATTACAAAAAAAAACTCTCTAGCTAAATGTAAGAAAAGCTTTTATATTAAAAATGTCAGGTTTTTATTCAAAAATCTAGTTAATTTAGAAACATTACACATCTAACCATTTAAAATGTTAAAATTAAGCAAAAAATAATTAACAAAAAATTAAGCTTCTTTATTAAAATTCCAATATCAAAAGAGCTTGTTTGTGTATGTGGGCTGACTGGCAGTTTGAGTTTGTTTAAAACAAAATCTTTTAAATGACATTGAACTTGTTGTAGACATTTATATATATGTATATATTTTTTCTTTATCTTATATATGTGCTCGTATATGTTTTTTTTTTATTTTTAATAATGTTTTGTTTGTTTACGCTTAAGTGCTGCAACACAAGACTGACTGAAAGCAACATTCTGACAAATTTATTTTAATTCTTGTTAAAAAAGCAATTTTTTTTCATATTAAATTTAATTGAATTAAATTTGTTTGAATGGTGAAAATTCCAAAAAAAAAATTAAATAAATAAATAAATAAAAAATAATAATGAACATTAAACTATGACAATTTTGCAGTTGTTGTTTGTGGGCCAAGGTGTTTTTGTTTAGATTTAGTTAAGCAAAATTTGTATACGAAAAAAAAACATTTTACTTGTATTACAATAAACTTACCAGTGAATCGACTTCGGGATCTGCTGTGTAGTAGGGTTTTTGTGATCTGATCTGAAATTTGAGGTAAAATAAGAAAATTATTAATATATATAAAAACAAAATGGAATCTATAATAAGTCCACAATCATGCCATGATTTTTTTTAATCATGTCTTATTTAACGCAACGGTATAGAAACATAAGAAAACTAAAAAATGGCTCATACTTGCTTCAAGGTGTGAGTTGGGTCATATGAAAACCATTAGAAAATGTATTGTAATGATTATTAGTAATCGTACTGATTAAAAATTTGATTACTTTTTTTTTGAAAGGTGAAGTAATGATTAAATTACGATTATATTCAGTTTCGCACCGTTAATAATTGCAATCATGATTACGATTGAATTACATGAAATTAAAACAAAATAATTTAAAATCCAATTTTATTCAAAGATTATTTTTAATTCTTCTCGATTATTTATTAATAATTAAAAGTAATCTTTGAAAGTATTCAGATTATTTTTTGATTACCTTTGTTTCTTTCTGAATATTATGTGGTAATTTCTAGTAATTTAGATTACTTTTTGATTATTAGTAATCGTAATCAATTATTTATCAGAAATTCTTTAAAAGGGATTTATATAATCAACACAATTCTTTTTTAAATGTAATCTAATGGATTTCTAATCGTAATCGAAATTTAACAGCTATGGTTTTAATGAATAATTTATGAGAGAAAATGAATAGTGCGAGTTATAAGAACATTTGTTAGGGAAACATCTATAGTTTTTTGTTGTTGTTTACTTCGCGTTCACAAAGACGAAAATGTTGCCGGCAACATTCCAATAATATTGCGTAACACCAACCATACAAATAAATTTATGTATATATATGTAGCAAAGAATATATCAACAAAGCGTGTGGCCGAGTACCGAAAACAAAAATTAATATCAGGGCTATCATGAATAAAATTTCGCGTGAATTTTTTCCCGGGAAACAATTTCAATTAATAGCAAGTAATAGGGAAAACAAAAAATTCTAATTGGAAAAGGGAGAAATTTCACGCGGAATTTTATTCATTTTCCCCACCCGTGAATTTCTTCCAAACAAAATGTTTGCCTTCAAAATGTTTTCTTGTCTAATGCTAGGAACACAACTGGGACGAACGACGAGTTTTTCGGTGCGAACTTTCGTCATAAAAAATAAAACACATTTGTTCATATTAAAATGAACACAACAACGCCGTAGAACGAAATTCGTCGTGCGTGACGAACTCTGAGATAGATTTATATATATTTTGTACGCCGACGAACGACGAAAAAAACAATTTGCTCTCACTCTTTTTACATACACAATAAACAGTGTGACCAGATTTTAAAATAAAATTAAGCTAAATCACGTATGACTTTAATATATTTTTAAAGATCACGCAATTTGGATTAAATAAGGCTAACAAAGCTAAATCCATTTTTAAAAAAGCTAAAAAAGAAGCTAATACCTTAATAAAAAAAATTTTAAAGGTAAATCCAGAAGAAATAAGCTAAATTTAGCCCATTACTACTAATATGATCACACTGACAATAACCAACTTTATCAATTATAAGAGCTGAGTTCGCTGAGTAAATTCGTCGTTATTGTGCTTCACACGACGACTTTACGTAGCGAATTCTTATCGACGAATTCGTCGATGTGGACGAAATTCGTCGTTCGTCCCAATTGTGTTCCTAGCATAAGGCTGATCTTACATCTGGCATTTCTTGTGTGTCATTTATCCGAAAAAGCGTAACGAACTAATTACTAATGAAACACTGTTTGACTCAGACATAAAGGGTCCGCCATCTAACGTTTTTTTCAACTAGTGCTTATTTCGTGAATGGTAACACTTAGCTCATGTCTGATTTGACAGCTAATTAGTTTTATCCTTACGCTGAACGAGCCATTTGACCATCCAATGCGTTTTCGCTTCGCTAAGTGGGCCTGCGATCGACTTACAGAAGATGCAGATTTTGCCAAAAAAAAATTATTCTTTCAGATGAAGCTCATTTTGATCTTGGCTGGTGTGTAAACAAGCAAAATTGTCGCATTTGGGGCACAGAAAATCCGCACGCGTACATTGAAAAGCCGACGCACCCAAAACGAGTCACTGTTTGGTGCGGACTTTGGTCCAGAGGTATAATGGGCCATTTTTTTCGAAAATGAGCAAGGATCGTTATCTGGCCATTGGCGATCGTTATCGGGCCATGTTGAACGAATTTTTGTTCACAAAAATTGAAGAGGAGGATATTGGCAACATTTGGTTTCAACAGGACGGCGCTACGTACCACACAGCCGAAGCTTCAGTATTTTTTTTATAGCATTTTCAAAAAAAAAATATCTGGCGGACCCTTTATATTTATTGATTTAAACAGTTTTTAATCATGTTGGATTGTATAAAATTGTCTATTAGTTATGTATGAATGTATGTTTATCTTAATAAATACGTGTCTGAGTCAAACTGTTTTTCATTAGTAATTAGTGGTTACGCTTTTTTTACGCTTGTGTGGCACATGACACACAAATGGAAACCCGACCCAAGTACCGACATATAGTGTAAAATTTTTAGTGTATTGATGGAACATGTTACAGTAATGTTAAATAGCAATAAACTAGATTATTGCTATTACTCGTATCTACTCAGTTATCAGTAGCAACATACTGCTAAAGTAATGTCTGCACTTACAAAGTACATATAAAAGAATTAAATTGAATTTTTTATGAAAAAATGTTGCAAAAAAAACTTTATTAAATTTTTCATGAAAAACTTTGGCAGAAGTAGTACTCTCTTCTACTTGGAAGAAAACATATGAAATGTATCTGCAACATTTGAACTTTTCAAACGAAGTAATGTGAGTGACAATGGCTTCTCGAGGAATTTACAACAAACACAAGTAGTGTTTATACTAAAGTAAGAATTTTGTAGCATAGTTCCAAAGACTAGTTAATGTTGTTTATATGTCAAATATTTCGTACGACAAAATAATGTTGCTCAACATTTTTCATAATCTTGAAAGGAGCACTAGGCTCAACACAGCAATGCATGTTCTTCTATAAAGGTGTTTTTAACTATTCAAAGTGCTTGTCCCTAAGCAGCATGTTGGCTGACTTTAAACAGCAACACAAAACTTACGTAATGTTTCTGGAAGCATTTTTTTCCAGCTGCAACATAGCATTGGCAGAAATTTTTCAAACAAAATTGTAAACAACAGCTGATCAGATATAATTGTTACAATTATCAAACTAAGTAAGAAATGTTGCCCAACATTTTCCACATATTTGAAAAGAACTGTTCGAAATTGTGAAATATTTTCAGCAGCATTGGTTATTTCGCATAAAAAATTGTAAGAAGTGATGTCCGTATTAATTTTTTATTGACTAGTAGATTTGATTGATTGAATTTTGTAAACAAAAACATCAGCTGTCAATATTTTGCACGAAATAAATGCCCGTTACATTATTTCACAACAAAATGTTGGCAGATACATTTCACAAATTTTGCACGAGTTGAACAGAGTACAACCTTTGCAACAGTTTTTCATGAATATTTCTTGTAAACTTTTTTATATGAATTATCTTAACATTTCGTGAAATTTTGAACAGAGTGTACTAGGCTTAACACATCAATGTATGTTTCTGTCGAACTGTTTTGTTTTACTAGTTACCTAAATTGATTTTCCCTAAGCAGAATGTTGCTTAACTTTATACAGCAGAATTTTTTCCAACTGCAAAATATTTCTGGCAACATTTTTTCCAACAACATTTATTTCGCACAGAATTGTAATTAACAGCTGGTCAGATTTTATTTCACTTCCAATGTTGCTCAACATTTTCCGCAAATCTGAAAAGAGCTTAAGACAGCATTGTATGTTTTTCTTCAATTGCTTTTACCATTTTTACTATTTAAACAACTTTACCCTAAGCAGCATGCTGCTTAACGTTATACAGCCTCACAAATATTTCCTGTTCCTTTTTCCAATCATAAATCTTATTTTAAATTAAAGAGAAAAAAAACAACAACTACATTATTTGTGCAAATAAGCTGTGACGTTTGTTGTGTTATGTGTGAATTATATTTATGTTGCCGTTAATTATTTAATATGATTTATTAGCTTAGTGGGCAACAAAAACTTGAAGCTGCAACATTTATAATGTTGTGAATGGTTTTTGGTGTTTTCAGCTGTCTGATAATTTGTGTGTCGAGTATTTAAAAAAGTTTGTGATATTTTGATTTAATGCGTTTTCATTTTAAATATATAACTTTTGGTTTTTCTTAGACAAATTACTCTATTAAAGGTTAATTTGTGTTAAACATCGTTTATTTCTTTTTAGTGAAAAGTTGTTGTTTCATTTGTTCAGTCAATTGCTTTACGTAAAGTAATTTAAACGCCTAGCTAGAGATATTAACAAGACCAGCAACTTGAGCAGAGTTTTTTTTTTTGTTTTGTTTTTGCTTTTTTTATTTTTTGCATTAAAAGCCATCATAAATTTTCATAAATCTTAAAAACTAAGGCACATGTCAAATCACAACACTACGTTTATAAATTGTGGCCAGGGTATTTAGTATAAACAAATTGTTAAACTACTGGTTTTTATTATTGCTCTCTTTATTTTTCATATCTGACTTGTTGTTTTTGCAATAAATTTTTTTTAAATTATAAAATAATATAAAATGAAATACAGTCAAACAAATTCTGCTACTTGATTTGAGTTTGTCAATTATTGTATTTTATAACTAAACATCATAAAAAGTTTTTGCTGTATTTTCTTTCCTTTCGGTTATACAACTTTTGGTGCATTGTGCAGTTATGGGGCAAAACCATCGCGAATTTGGCCATAAATAAAATGTGAACTGACTTTCATACATCATCAGACTGCCGGTTATCAAATTTATTACTTAAGATTTTTTTTTAATATTTAATTTGATTTAATTTGCAACTTTAACAGTTGATAAGATTTTATATTTTAGCAAAATTAGAACAGCAATTTTTTTCTCTTTAAATTTTCCAAATTTCAAAAGTGGCGCCAAATTATTGTTGTTAAAATTGTTGGTTTGTTAATTTCCTAACAATAATTATGATATTGAAACTTATCTTTATTTTATCTCTTTTTGAGTTAAAAACAACGAATAAATAAATAAAATTTATATTTACAAACACACTGTAGATTACAATGTTATACAATAATAATTAAACAGTTAATTTTTTTAATGATTTCTTTCATACTTTGAAGAGCTGTTTAGCAACACACATACACAAACTTGCAACATAATTTTATCTTTAAATAGACACGCACACACTGGTACCAATTGATATCGAAATATTGTGTACCTTAGAACCTAAGACTAAGGTTCAAGAAACTAGCAGCGAGTATAAGAACTAGAGTGATCGACTCGGTTTTTCAACCGGTTTTTAAAACCCGGTTTTTTCAAAATGTTGATTTTTCGAATGTCGAATAGCCCGGTTTTTTTAGAATTTAAAAACCGGCTGAGTCGAATACTTTTCGATTTGTACATTTTGAATGTTTTGTTAGTATTTTTTAGTGTAAAATAAAAATGTAATTGAAGAAATTCAAAAAATTAAATATGCCAATATTTAGGTTGCTAATATATCGCGCCATAACCGCCAAAATAGCTTACGCGACATAATTTTCGAACTTCAATTATTGATCAAAATTGATTATTTGCGATCGTAAATAGTCGTTTTTCGTAAAAAAAAAACGAAGTCCGAAAAATGTGTCGCTTAAGCTATTTTAGAGGTTATGGCTCGATATACATATGTTTATGCAAAAAATAAAAAATTAAAAAATAGTTATAATAACAACATATAACATAATAGACCATATTTAGATGACGGCTTGGTAACGGAAATCACAGAATTTTCAAACAAGTTGACGACATCAAACATTTTGCACGTATTTTTTTCATGTATTTTATGCCTGTATGTAGACTCTACTCCTATGTACTTTTAATATTTTTGCTACTGTAGGTGTTATAATTATTTTTTATTTTTTGTTTAAACATATTTATTAGCAACCTGATTATTGGCATATTTAATTTTTTCAATTTCTTCCCAAGTTTCCACAAACCCAAAAAATTATGGTTGTATGTAGAGTTTATTTCTCAACTGTATATTATATATAAATATTTATGTACTATACATAAGTATTTGAAGTTAATTTTTGTGTTTTACCTTTAATTTTTGTATTGTGTTATAGTATTTACATGATTTTTTTTTAATAAAGCAATTTAAAATCAAAACTTTTGTATAATAATTTTTTACTTAAAAAAAACCGGTTGACCGGTTTTTCCTGAATTGTAAAAACCGAAACCGGGTTTTTCATAATTTCAAATATTCGAACTATGCGAAAACCGGTTTCTGGAAAAAGTCGAATAATCGATCACCCTAATAAGAACCCATTCGTTCGCTTGTAGTTCAATCTGTAAAATGTTGTTAGTGTGTACAGCAAGCACCAAATGTAGTGCATCATGTATGTGCGTGTGAATGTATGTATATCAGCTATATCTGCCCTACTAGTCGTCGTAGGCTTATAAAATCATAAAGATAAAGATTTCGTTTCAATATACGCAGTGCGCTTTATTTGTACGCTTGTTTGGTTTTAGATTTTCTCTTGTAAAATATAAAAACACCAGCTGTAGTCGAAAATTCTAATGCCCTAATCCATTCTAGTTAAGAAATGGAAAAAAAAGAACTGGAAATTTTTTAACTCTTTTTCATTTTAAGTAACACAATTCACAACATGTTTATAAACACATGTTCTGTTTCTTTATTGTATTTTCCAATCTGAAGGAAGAAATATTTACACTAGTCATCAGTAAACCATTAAATTGTAGTACATATTACTTTATTTTATTTTTGTTTTGTTCAAAAAAAAAAAAAAAAAAAATACAAATCGTTCTCAGACAAGAAATGCATGTTATTTAACTTTTTTTTATCTTTACAATGGTCTACAAGCAAAATGCTACTACCTAAAGCATTTATTAACAATATCATTTCTATATGTATTTTTTTTATTTATATATATATATATATTTTTTTTTTTTTTTTTGTTAAAGGCGACAGTACAAAATTAGTTAAACATCAACAACAACCATCATAAAATTTCAACAACAAAAGTATTAAGCAAAGAAATGATAATTTTGGTTCAACTATTCAGATAGAGCAGAGTAAAAAAAAATATGACACAGTAAAACAAATACGGCTGCCAAAGTCAATATTTATTTAAAATTTTTTCAAATCCATTTAACAAAAAGTCGAGTCGAGTCGAGATTTGTATTGTGCGATATAAGTTTTCAGGTAAACAGTTTACATACTACAGTCAGTTTTGTTTATATTTTATTTTAAGCACGACTAATAATTGGTGTAACCAAAAAGAAAAAACATAAAAATAAGGAATTAACAGATACACACTAGCTATAATTTTAAACGCACTTTCACTGTCATTGCGTTAGAAGGCATAATAAAAAGGAAAAGAGATAAAAAATTTTTAAACCAGCAAACAAGATAAGGGAGAGTTAAACAATGTTTCGAATGAAATATGTTGCTGCAACATTTAAGTTTTTGCCTAGTATGCAGGGTTGTCAGATTTATTTTGAACTTTTTCGCCGAAAATGCTAAAGCATAATTTTTTTTTTTAATTTTTAGCAATAATATATCGTTACTTTAATATAGAAAGGCCCTGACGCATTATTTTTTTGAGATCGAAATTATTTGTATATTTCAATAGAAGTACAGGGTGGGCCAAAAGAAACCAAGGGGTGTAAAAGTTTAATAACTTTTTTGTTTATTAATTTTTTTTTATTTTTTCTTTCAGATTATATAGACAACACTTGGAGAATTTATAATGGAGAGGTTCACAACTGAACAGAGAACCAGAACAGTAGAATTTTATTATTTAAACCAGAGATCAATTATTTTAACGCAAAGAGCACATCGTCGACATTTTAACGTCAGAATTTCGCCCTCTGAAGCGATGATTCGTTGCTTAGTTAATCGTCATCACCAACATGGCAGCGTAAGAGATTTGCCTCGAACCGGTAGACCACGTTTAAGTCGCACTGCGGAAAATATTGAACGAGTACAGCAAAGTGTTAAGGAAGCACCAGAAACATCTGGCAGAAGGCGTTCTGCTCAGATAGAAATGTCTCGTACGTCACTACGGCGCATTTTAAAAAAAGATTTACAGTTATACCCATATAAAGTGCAATTGGTCCAAGAATTAAAACCCGCAGATCATCGGCAACGTCTAAATTTTGCAGTTAAATTTCAAGAGTTGGCCAGAAATGAAATCAACTTTATTGAAAATTTGATTATGAGTGATGAAGCTCATTTTCATTTGAATGGCTTTGTTAATAAGCAGAACTTTAGGTTCTGGGGTTCTCAAAATCCAAGAGCCATTCATCAACGCCAATTGCACCCCATCAGGTGTACAGTATGGTGTGGGATCACATCTGAAAATGTCATTGGGCCCTACTTCTTCGAGAATGAAGATGGAAGTGCTGTAACCGTAAATGGAGAGCGGTATCGGTTTATGATAGAAAATTTTTTACGTCCTGCTCTTGAAAACAGACCTGGTATGTGGTTTCAGCAGGACGGAGCCACTGCCCATACTGCCCGAGACACAATGGCACTTTTAAGTCAAATTTTTGGAGAGCGAATAATTTCTTGAAATTCGGAAATTATTTTGCCAGCGCGATCGCCAGATTTGACAGCACCCGACTATTTTCTTTGGGGTTTTTTGAAGGAGCGAGTGTATGTGAACAAGCCAGAGACAATCCTTGAACTCAAGGCAAACATTGTTGCAGAAATTCGAACGCTACAGCCACAAGTTTTGAAAGATGTTATGGAAAATGCTCTAAAAAGAGCCCATCAGTGCGAAAAAAATTTCCATTTTGTATATTATATAATCTGAAAGAAAAAATAAAAAAAGTTAATAAACAAAAAAGTTATTAAACTTTTACACCCCTTGGTTTCTTTTGGCCCACCCTGTACATCTAATGTATCAACAAATTAAAATTTTTTGATTTCAAAAACGTAATAAGTCAGGACCTTTCTATATTAAGGTAACGATACAATTTTTTATTGTTATGATTAAAAATATTTTTTTTTTTTTAAATACTAAAAAATATTTTTTTCCAAATTCATCCAATTCGCCACAAATATAAAAAAGTTGACAGAAAATACAACTTTCTATTTAATTTTTACTTAAAACAAGGCAAAATGATTACTGAACACGAAAATTTTGTCCTATGAACTAGTTTTTAATTTACTTAAAGCATTATAAACAAATTTATATTGTTGATATTAAACAAATTTTTGATATAGTTGAAGATTTATATTTCGAAGTCTACTGATGAGGAACGAAGTTAATATAGACGTTGCTAATAAAATTTTAACTATTATCGATCTAATTCATAAAAAATATTTTAGGTTTATTACAGGTTTATTTGACAAATTTCCCATAGAAATATGTCAAATAAGCGCTTAATAAACCTGAAATATTTTTTATGTGTTTCACTCAAAATTGAAGGCTTTAAGATTTTTGAGAGAAATGAAGGAAGAGTCTAATACAACATCGGACGCCTTCAGCCTACGTCCACATTATACGACTGAAGTTCAAGATTTATTTTATTTACTAGAGGGTTTATAAAATGTCAAAAAAATTTAACCCACCATTTTATTTCATCGCATACATATTAAAGTTTCAAATTTTATACACAAAAATATATATAAATTAATTTTCTCAAAAGCCGATAGCCTTTGCCGCTAGTGCTTTATATTTAAAGATGTTTTATTATTTTAATTATAATAATAACTGTTAAATAAATAAAAATAATAATATTTTTTCATATCGACTTTAACTTTTCTTCAAACAAATTAATGGTTTCTCAAAAATAGCCAACAAAATCGTCAACTAATATCCAAATCGCTAAAATATTGCTATTTCTGCAAATTGAAAATTAGGACGCCAGACAAGTTTTGCAACCGCCACATCTCACGACTCTGCCAGTATGTTCTAATATTTCGAGCATACAGCTGTTATGCTGAATTTTTAGTTTGCCCTCAAGTATGCTACATTATTTAATTCAAGCAAACAAAATCCTTATCAGCTTTCTATATTTCCTTCGACTGAAAATGATGCATAGCAGAAATGCAGTGTGCTTATCCACTAAACTTGAGGTGGAATGATAGAAAAGCACTCTAAAATAAAATCTTTATACTTATAGTGACGGATACAATTTGTATACGGAAATCAGTTCTGTAAATCTTTTAAAAATCAAAGAAAGTTGTTATAGAAAATATTCCTATATATATGTATCTGCAAAGCTTGTACTCTGTTCAACTCGTGAACAATTTATGAAATGTATCTGGCAACATTTTCTTGCCATCTTTGAAATAATGTGACTGGCATTTATTTTGCGCGAAATACAGACAGCTGATGTTTTTGTTGTCGATCAGTGCTGCCTACTTCAAACCAATTTTTTTTAAGACGTTTTTTATTTATTGTATCTTCAAATATGAACTAACAATAAGTATTCAAATCTTAATCTAAGGTATAATTATTAGGCCCAACCAATGTCGTACGTAAACTAAGTGATAGTTATTAATAATACATAAGTAGTGATAAGCACAAAAAAAATATTTTCAAGCAGCTGCACCTGGAGTGTTGTTTATTAGAGCCCTTGTACCTCTCTTTTTTAAGCGGATGTGTCCAGTAAAGTTCAATATATTACGATCAAGCAGATTAGGATGTAACTCGAGTTTTGTTAGGTATTTGCCAGCGTATTTCACAATTTCTTCAGGCACTAGTGGCATATTTGAATCACGATGTATATTTGAATTTTTGATGTACCATGGAGCCGGCGTTATCAAGCAAAAAAACACAAAATTTAATGTTTTGCCTTCGTTGGATTTTCTCAACATTTGCAGCTGAAGCAGTGCCCCATAGCTGAATTCCGTATCACCATATTGGCTTTAAAAGCGACTTGTTTACAGTCTAGGCTAAGTGTTGAATTTCTACCAATCAGCCAATGTACCTGGGTTAATTTAAGTTACATTTGTGATAGCTTAGAATCAATGTGTTGTTTCCATGTAAGTCGTCGATCAAGGTGTATACCAAGATATTTCACATGTGAATGTTGAGGAACAACTTGATTGTTAATCCGAATGGGGGAACAAGTAGCTCTTCGTAAGGTAAATGTTACTTGAACACACTTTTGTTCATTTACCTTAACCCTGCACACGTAACCTTCGAACGTATCCCTCTAAACCTAACCATTCGTCGTTTCGACGAGCACTTTTTGGGGCGTATAATATCGGTTCTAAACATATATATTTTTGTACTTGCAACACATACATACCTTTAGCAAGTACTTTTTTAGTAAATACAACTATATATTTCTATTCTGTTACAAGGATATTTATTATAATCCATTTTTCCAAAAAGCATTTTTTTTTTTGAGATCACATTGTTATAAAATTTATATAAACGAACAAAACAAAAAAGCCTTTTTCTCTTTGGCAAAACTTAACTATAACACTATTGTCATTTAAAAAAATATATAAAATTAATTTTTTGAAGCGCATTGTGTGCAGAAATCAACTTTATGCTCGCCAACACTCGTGAAAGCGACGAACAAGTTTATCATATCTCAATAATTGCGTGCTCACGCGCCGAATTTGGTTGTCTCCTGCAAAAGCTCAGCGAAAACTAAGTTGGCAAGAAATTTAGCGGCGATCGGTGCACGTGTTAAAAAGAAATAGCTAATTTTTCGTCCGGTGTTCGTCGTTTCGACGAAGGTTATGTGTCTAGGGTTAATTCTCCATAAATTTAACCATAGCTCCATCTGGCTAATGTATTCCTGGAGTTTGCGAGATGCCTCATCAGGGTTTTCGTGCATACTAAGGCAGGCTGTATCATCGGCAAATGTGGAAGTATGTGGAAGACTGCTCACAGGCATATCACAAGTATAAATCAAATATAAAACTCGCCTCAGTATACTCCCCTTTGGCACGCCGGATGAGCTAGTTTCAGGCATACTCGTAAAGTCTCCTTCCACAACAGTGAACTTACGGAAAATAATGTAACTTTCCAAAAGATTTAAAATGTGTATTTGGTAAGTAAGTCTTCAATTTTAAAATTAGGTCTTCATGCCACACTTTATCAAATGCCTGGGAAATTTCAATAAACAGCTCAGAACAATACTTTTTTTCTTCAAAAGTTCTTCTTATAAATTGAACCAATCTATGAGTTTGTTCAATGGTGCTATGCTGACTTCTAAAACCAAATTTATGGTCTGGTATGCACCCACTACTAATTAGAATTTGGGACAATTTTGTTTTGAGCAGTTTTTGGAAAAGCTTTGACATTGTTGATAGTAGACTTATTTGCCTATATGACTCAGCCTTGGTTAGATCAAACCAATAAATACGAAATTTTCTTCCGAAAAAGTAATATGGGCATCACTTGCAACGTGTCAAATCTTTTAAGCGAAATAATCAATGTTGCTATAAAAAATTTTACAACTTCGAACAGAGTACTAGGCTTAAGGCTAAAGTACAAATTATATGTGATAATTTTTAAGGGACCATCTAAAGGCAATTGTAGAATAGAACCACATGCTCTTTTCGAAGGCCGCCTCAGCTTCATCATTAGCATTTTTGTAGTTCATCCACTGTGTGGTGGTGGCAGTAAGGGGCTATTCACATATTACGTAATGTTATTTCCGGAGTTTTTATGCCCTCTGCCTTCTTGTAAAACTTCATAGAAAATTTTAATAATAAATTTTCCTAACAGTAAAAAATCATTACGATATACGTTTGTTCTTAATATACATTTTTTTAGTGGAAAAAGAATATGTGAACTGTTTTGATTCAACGTACTCCAATTTGTTGAAAGCTTTTTATATAATGAAAGCTCAAATTTTATTATCCGTTGTGTTGTCCGTTCTTTACTAAATATTAACATATCTATTAATTAAGTTTACTGAGCGCTAAGAACTTTACCCCAATTAAATTATAGACCGAGCAACTTTTTTGTTTCAAATAAATATTTTTCCAAAAATTCTAAATTTTTTAACCAAGATTGAAAAATGTTGACTTTAATTAAGTATGCTTCTTTGTTTCAGTGCATATTTACTCATTATGATACAATGTTTAGATACATCTTGTATTAATCATGCCTTTAAGTAATTTCAAGGTTAGAAATCCGCCTGATTTTCTTTAAACTCATAAATATGTTATTCAAGATTTATTTAAGAGTTATATTTTTTTAAAGTGCATTTAAAAAATGCTGCTTTTAAGCAAGCGTTTTTTTTTTTTTTTTTTTTTTTTGTTTCAGTATAATATCATTTTGATACAATGTTTAGTTACATGTTGTATCAATCATGCCATCACTTTAACTTACTCCAATAGTAAAAAGCCGCCTGATCTTGTTTAAACTTAGAAACGTGTTGGCTGAGATTTTATTAAGAGTTAAAAGCTGCTGCTTTTAACATTAATTTGTTGTTTCAGTGTTAAATTATTTTGATATAATGTTTAGCTACATGTTGCCATAGTACGAGCAGCAATTTTCCTGATTTTTCTTTCAGATAGAAATTGATTCCAAATTTATATATATTTTTTTTTTTTTAATTTCAAATAAAGTATTACAGCCTTATATGTCACAGCGCATCGAGAAAGGGGACTAAGGGTAAAAAAAATCAATTTTCACTTTTTTTTTTTTTTTTTGATGTGGACAACATCTGAGCATCGAATGAGGCCGATCCCATGCCCCAAAAGTGTTCCCTCCTCTTTAAAATGTCTCTCCTGAACAAAACAGGTTTTTACCCTTAGGTCCCTTTCTATTTTGCGCGTCACATATATAAAACTTATTAGGGCTTGAGAAAGAGTTTTCAAAACAAATTTCCATACAAAATTTTTCTTAAAAAGCGTTTATAAAGCCTTAATAAGTTTTATAAATAAGGCTGTTAGTTATTAACGTTGAAGTACAGGCTGGCTCCAGCAACATTTATTATGAAAAAAAATAACTATTTAACTTTGTTTAAGACCTTCCATATGTTTTGCCAGATAAGTACCCGAAATCAAATTAACCAGCAGGATATTTCTGCACATACTCTAGGATTAAAAAAAAGTGTTACATGTTTTGTGTATTCATCGTACCTCGTACAACAGCGAGGGCTGCAACACCAAAACTACCTGTATTTTTTTTTCATTTTGCTACAAATATGACATGTTTCCTAACATTGCATGACTAATTCCTGTATCAGTATGTATGTAGGTAAAAATCTTTTAGGTTTCTATATAATAAAATGTTTAAGTATTTGTTAAATGTAACTAAAACAAAACAAACCAAAATAAATTCTGACGAAATCCCAGTCTACAGATAAGCCTACTGACTGCACCATAAGCCTATGGGCTGCCTACTTTTAAAATACCAAAGGGAAATTTAACATTTGTATACACTTGATGTCATAAAAAATGTTGGAAATCTTTTTTTTTAATTTTACTTTACTTTACTTTACTTTGTACTACATAAATACCAGTTTTGTTGTGCAAAAAGGGAAAATATATATACAACAACAACAACAACTACTACTACTACTGCAATAAAAGCCACACACTTAGATAAAAATCACCAAAGCAATAAATAGGTAAAATGCCACCTAGTAGTATAAACATTTTAACATTAAACACAACATTCGGGCAAATCCACAAATTCACAAAGGAAGATATATATTCTTCATACGTTCACCATAATAAAACCAAAACAAAAAGTACAATAATAATAATAATAAAACCAAAGTATAGCAACATCACTAAATGTATATAAACAAAGTATAATTTTTTTTTTGTATGTTTTATTTCACCACAAATAAACCAAACACTGGAATTTACGTGAATGAGAGGGAGAGAGAGGGAGAGCCAAAAAAAAACGAAAACATGTGTGAGACTTATGATAAGCAATAAATCATTAAATTGTATATCCACAAAAATCATTTCTCGTAGTATATTAAATACAGTAGTTTTCCGATTTAACCAACCTAATTGTTGTCAGGCCTGTTCGTTAAAGTGAATTGTTCGTTATATCCAGTACTAAGTTAAAAAGGAAAAGCGTCCTATATTTTACCCATAGTATTTTTAATGTTTTATTAAAAGAACATACATACCTCATTAAAATATAATGGAAAGAAAAATTCATAAAGCACTATAATACAAAAATAACTTATTTAAACAATTGGTATTTTTTTTTTTTTGGAATTGATATTTTTCTCTTAATGGCTTTTTTTTTAAGCTGTCAAAAGCATTAAATTTTAGATACTAATTTTATTTTGTTGAGTCCATTTAATGCAAATTTTGAAATGCTTAATGACATCTTCGTGTTTTAGTTTGTTTTTCACTCTCGAGAACTCACCTTGCTATATAGCCCTTCTATTGCGATACTCAAAATTACTTCTTTTTAACATTCCTTAAAATATTTTCCTTTGATTTTAGAATTGTATTAATGGTGGATTTATGGAGACCATATTTTTAACATAAATCTGTAACCGCCAGATTATTTCAATGACCATCGATAATTTTAACCTTATACCATGTTCACACTTATGGTTTTAAACGTGTTTAACGCCTCATTCGTGTTTAAGAGCTTAAACACGATGATTTTGAGATGTTTTACCATACATTGACTTGTTTTGTTAAACATCTCAAATGAAGTGTTTAAGATTAAAACACTTCCTTAAACACGATAATGGAGTATGTTCAGTCCGTTTTTTGATAACTCTGGCAATTTTGTGTTGTTATTAAATGGCGTTACGTCAAAAATTATTTGGTAAACAAGTAATTAGTTCAAAAATACTCAAATATTTAGAAGAACATTTGTTGTTTGAAAATAATAAACCAATAAAAAAGCATAATTGTTCGTAATTTTGTACAAATTCAATAATTTATTGACAAAACGTCAACCTTAAACATCTCAAACGTAATGTGAACGGTTGTGTTTAGTTTTTTAAAACACTTGCCTTAAACACGTTTAAGACAATAAGTGTGAACATGGTATTATCCTTCTATTTCATCTAACCATTTTGATGTTCGTAGCACAAATAATTTCACACAACTGACTCACAGATGACATCAAACAAAATCATCAAAAGAAGAAGCAACTATGTTATTACATTTGTTCGTTATACCGAGTACAAAATTAAATTTTTGTTCGTTATATAAGGTAGTCAGTAGAAAAAATTGGATGCTCGTTAAACGCGATGTTCACTAAATCGAATGTTCGTTAAAACGGAAAACTACTGTAAAAGGAAAGAAACAATACAAATTTGTAAACGTGAACCCATTTTAAAATTAATAAACTTAAAAATTCTATATTAAAAATGAGTAGATGCCCCCCAAAAAATAAAATATAAGAACTAATACATATGTATAAAAATAAAAGAAAACATCAATCATTTTTATTAGCCTTAAGAAAGTCTAACGCGAGAGTTGAAATTGTAACTAAAATTTATTTGCCAATGAGAGACTTTCCATTTGGCCCAACTCCATTATTTCAAAAAGGCAGACCATATTTGATTATAGGTTATGAATTTAAAGCCTTCCTCCCTCCCTCCATCCCACCCTTTTAACCATAACAATTATTATAATTCTATACAACAGCCAAGCAATTAGAGAGATCATCTAAATATGAACAAGAAAACGAAAGAAACTATATAAAATTTGTAACTCTTCGCTCGCTTCACTGCTAACAAGAGCGCTGTGCAGCAACAGGCAATTTTTTTTATTTTTACTTTTCCATATTTATTGAAAATAAAGAAAAGCTTTAAAAACTGGCAACAATGAATTTGTGTGCTCACAATCTGGTTGGTTGTTTTATTGTTGTATTTTATTTTAGATATTTTTTCAATACCAAATAAATACAAAAGCAATGCCAAAGTTGTTAAACTGGTTTTTAGCTGGAGGAAAAAGTCATAAAATTGACACTACCTGTGAGTGTGTGTGTGTGTGTGTATGTTGCATCAACTTTAAACTAGCGCGAACAATAATAATGCACGCAATTTTCATTACAAAAAAAAGAAAACATTTAAAAAGAAAATCTATGAATTTTTGCCAAAAACTGTGAGTGACTTTTCGTTTGGCAGTCTAAATTAGTAAAAAAAAAATAATTATGAACTCACTGCACGATAAGCAAATGCAAACACGTGGAAAAGTCGTAAAAAACGTCAACAATTGTAAAATGAATATTATTTTGGAATATTAATAACAATAAATATATAAATAACATTAGCAATAAAAAATTTAAAAAAATTTAAGAGAATTTGTTATACAATAAGTTATTAGCATGTTGTATTAGAACTACTTGTATTAAAAGAAGAATAAAACAAACTAATTTAGAAATTCTATAAAACTTTCTATTTAAACATCAGTTTTATATTCTTCTTCTGCCGAAACTTAAGTAAAAAAGGAAAATAAGAGAAGAAAAAAAACAAAATAATCTATGTTGGCCTCATTGTTATAGCAACATGTTGCTAAGGTACTTTCTAGTATCTTGAGTCATTAGAATTAGTCCATTACATTTTTCAAAAAAATATTTTTTGACACGTTGGATATTTCTTTACCCGAAAGAGAGGACCTACATATCCCTCATTTCTTAAATAAAACGTCATAACTCAAAAAATGGGATTTTCGAGTAAATGATTCAAATTAATCTTCCTCAATGATGACTAATTTGAATTTGTAAAAGTGTCATTATCTCAGTCTTAAATTGAATCGGCTCAAGACCCTTTTCCTCCTTGCAACACATGAGATGCCCATTTATTAAATCGAACGATTTGAAAATATATTTATAATCCGAAATAAATCTATTTTAAGCAAGTTTTTAAAGTTTTTTTATATTTACATTCAGCAACATGTTTGGCAAATGCAGACATAATCTAAATTTTTGTTAAAGACCTTTATTCATAAAAACTGAAAATTATTTCCGAAAAAGTAACATGGGCATCACTTGTTACGTGTCAAATTTTTTACGCGAAATAATCAATGTTAATGAAAACTTTTCACAACTTCGAACAGAGTACCAGGCTTAAGGCAGGTAGGTTTTACATGTTTGTAACATTTTGCTTAGATATGGTAATTTAGTCGACCAAATAAGGCTTTCTGTAACATGTTTCAAACTACAAATAAATAAAAATTGATTGAAATTTTATAAAAATTCAGTAAAATGCGAAACTGACTCGCGCACGAAGGCTTCCGTACGAACACTATATATATAATTTAATACAAGCTTCATCCTATATAATATATAGTTTTGGCGTTTTTTCATTTTGGCGATTTTTTTTTATTTTTGGCGATTTTTTTAATTTTTGCGATTTTTTTTCTATAATTTTTTTTTAGTTTTGGCGATTTTTTTTATTTTTGGCGATTTTTTTTCGATTTTTGACGTTTTTTTTTAATTTTGGCGATTTTTTTCATTTTGGCGATTTTTTCGAATTTGGCGATTTATTTTAGTGTTAGAAATTTTTTTTTAATTTTTGCGATTTTTTTCATTTTGGCGATTTTTTTTTAATTTTTGGCGATTATTTTTTGGTTTGGCGATTTTTCACCTTTGGTGTACGGAACCCTAAAAATAAACAATACGCAGCTTGTCGCTACAAATACCTATATTTTTTTTCTTTAGCGAAGTCTATATATTTTGACGTTAATGGCCGTATTCTAGAAAAAATTTGTTTTTTATTTCAAGTGTGCTTTTATGTAAATTTTGTTTTAACAAACTCTTTAAAACCAATTTAGACTTATTTGAAAGAATTTTTTGTTTCTTTTTTTGCTAAGCACGTCTATATGCATTTCGTTCCTGCTTAAGAAACTCATCAGTAGAGTTCAACCAAGAAGTTCTTGAAACTGTTTTTCGCTTTAACTAAGCAGACATTTACTTTCACGTTCCCTTTTTGTTTAATTAAGGTCTATTTTAATGAAAGTATTGGATCAATTCACAACCTATTGTCGTACTTTTAAGTTGAATACATGAGTTGTTTATTATTTCAATAAAAACATTGTTTATAAACTAATTTTTATATAGAAATTATCCAACATTTACTAAAATTTTTCTTATTGAGCCTTTATAAAGCCTTAATATTTTTTTATAAATAAGGCTTTAAGTATTTTGATATGTGTTTGAAAAATTTTGTTCTATTAATGAAATTTACATCAATAAAATGTAATGTTTCATTTTATTAATAAAACCTATTGTTGTATTAATTAAGGAGGGTTAAAGTAAGAAGTGTTTTTCTTTCAGTGCAATGATTTCGTGCAAAGAGCTGGCACACTCGGCTTTTGGGAGTAGATAAATTTTTAGCCTAGGTTTCTAAAACAAATAAAAACTTACTTAACCTTGTTCCATATATAGATTTTACTTTCTATTGCAAATTTTTATTTACTATAATCATAATTATTTTGCGCCAATGTTTACACACATTGTTCTTATTTTGCTCTTAGGGAAAACAACTTTTGGTTTAAAATTTCATATCATTTTTTGAGGTTCAGACAAGAATAATAAAATCTAAGAAAAATCAAAACTAAAGTAAACACTTTTAGCTTTCAAACAGAAGCTCTCATCAATCAACGTCAGCTATGAAAAGAAATCAAATAAAACTCAAGAAAAAGTAGTCGTATCAATGGAAAATAAAATTGGAAAAAAATATTTTACAAAAAAAAAAATTTCGGAGAAAATATCACTATCTTATATTGATAGAGAATAATAACATTAAATTGATTTTTTTTAAATACTTTCAAATAAACAAATGTTCATAAGTGTGAAAATTTCACAATTCAAATGTTTTATTTCAAATAAATTCGATAACGAAAAAAGCCTTTAAAAGCTTTTACTCAAAATAAACTGCAAGCTAACACATCATTTTACACCTTCTCGAAAAGAAAACTCAACTGTATTCATTCTTCTTATACTGTGCATATGAACAGCACAAAATAAAAAATATTGAATGCGGAATTTCCAAAATTTCCTCCCTATTCAACAAATTGGATTTAAAACAAAATGCTGAGGCGAAAAAGAAAAACGAAAACCAAAACTGTTGCATATGCTGCACATGGAGTTTGTAGACTGTCAAACAAAGCATTTTCAAATAAAAGAACAATATACCATTTAAATATTGCTCTTTTTACGGTTTCAAAATCTTTTGAATCCAAAGTATAGAGAAGAAAAAAAAAAGAATCCTGTTGTGTTTTAATTTTTTTTAGTTTTTATTTTTGTTGTGATTTATACAACAATGCCTGAAAAGAATCAAAAGAAATTCAAAACCTTTTGCTTTAAGGGTTGTGTCGTTTTATTTGAGTATTTCTGTAGGTACGAGCTTATGTGGAAAAACAAAACAATTTGAAATGCAAGAAAAAAAGGTTTAGTTTTGAACTCATTTTTTATCATTTGATAAAAGAAAGAAGCGCTCGTTGCCTACCAGCGCATACACATACACATTTAAAAATTAAAAAATAAATAAAAACAAAAACATGCACAAGATGAAATTATTTCTCTAAACAAAAGAGATTGAAAGCAATGATTTTTTTTTATGAAGAGAATTTTTTTCAAATCTTCTACTGACAACAACGACAACGACGACGCATTTTATGTACGAGAATATAGCGTCATTCAGATACAGAAATAAAACGTAAACCCCGCAAGAAGTTCAGATCATTACCAAAAATTTAAACGAATACAAAGAAGAAAAACAAAATTATTGTTAAAAGGTTGTATACCTGCTTTGTTAGACAATAAATTGCTTTAGAACGCTCTGCGACACAACAGCACACACGTTAGACGCCGAACAAAAATTATATTCACTTTAACCTTATAACATTTAACAAATACTAAATTGCTTTACTTTCGTAATTTTCTTATTAATCTTAAAAATAAATAAATAAATAAGTTTCCTTAAAGGTTATTTGAAGGTAATTTATTTTCAAATTCAGGTTAAACCTTTAAGTAAAGAAAAATGTTGCAGCAACATATCGCCGCTAAGACATGTTTCAATTAAGCTTTGTACTCTGTTCAAAATTTCATGCGAAATATTGACATAAATATTCATGAAATAATGTTGCAAAAGTTAAATTCTGTTCAACTCGTGAAAAATTTATGAAATGTATCTGGCAACATTTTCTTGCCATCTGTGAAATAATGTGACTGGCATATATTTCGTTAAAAATATTGACAGCTGATGTTTTTGTTTATAAAAGTAGGACAATGTTGCATACTTCTGACGAATAAAAACGAAATTTTTTTCCGAAAAAGTAATATGGGCATCATATGTTGCATGCAAATTTTTCACACAAAATAAACAATGTTGTTAAAAAAAATTTTACAACTTCAAACAAAGTAGTAGCCTTACCTAAAAGATAGCTTCAAAAAAAACACCAGCAACATGTTGCTAAGCAAATTAATTTTCTCAATATAATCATGCCAAATATTAATTAAAAATTTAATTCACATTCATTAAAATTTTGAGCGAAATGTTGCGTAAAAGTGTGTTGCTGAAATATGTTGCTTTCATATATTTACATAAACAACAAATCAAAATGAAAAAAGTGTTTTCTTTATATCTATAATTTTTCTTAAAATATGTTTAAAATAAAAATAGTTCTTAAAACTTTAAGTTATGAAATTTGTATTTTTAAAATGAGTTAACAAAACATATTTATCAAACATAAATAAAAATTTTAATTCTGTGTAAAATGATGTTTAAATATTTATTAAGGAATGTTGTTTATAAAGAAAATTTGACTAATAAACCTTTATTAAAATATAAAATATACTTTTTATGAATAAAGCATAGTACTGTGTTAAAATTTGTGAAAAATGTTTATCTACATTGATTAATTCGTACGAAAAATTTTACATGTAAACAATATTAATTGACGCCTGAAACTATGCTACAATTTCTTATGTTTATAGAAACACTCCATGTGTTTGTTGTAAATTACGTACGAAACAAGTGACACTCTACTTATTTCGTATGAAAACTTAAAATGTTGAAGATACATTTCAAATGTTTTACCCAAGATAAACATAGTACATACTATTTCTGCAACATTTTTTCGTGAACAATTCGTGTACATTTTTTTTATATGTAAATACTTTGGCAGCATTTCGTATGAAATGTTGAACAGAGTATCAGGCTTAAGGTCTAAGAGTAATTATTATTTATAGGCATTATTATTTATATGAAAAGAAAAATAAAATAAACTAGTTTCTAAAAGATTATCTCCTGCTGTTTAAGGTTAAGCCATGTACGAAATTTTTTTAAATATAATACAATGATAGCAATACGTTAAAATGAATCCTTGAGGGACTCATGTTTAATTCATTTTTATAGCAACATGTTGCAAAACACTAAAGGCCTAATTATGTTACCAAAGTGATTTTTACCTGAATAAAATATTTTCAATATTTTTTTTTTTTGTTTCTTAAGATTTCATGAGAG
The DNA here is from genome assembly GCA_949987645.1 of Tachina grossa. Taxonomy (NCBI): domain Eukaryota; kingdom Metazoa; phylum Arthropoda; class Insecta; order Diptera; family Tachinidae; genus Tachina; species Tachina grossa. Next base: position 197,646,678 of record OX465274.1, on the reverse strand, counting down.
GCCGAAATTATTATTTTTTCTTTCGCTTTTGAATTTGCATGAAAAATTAAAGCAAAATCTTTAATATTGCTAAAATTTTCTTTTTGTTTTCATATAAATATCACTTCGATGATATTTTAATGTAAATGAGCCGCAAATGCGACATTTTTGGACTTAAAGATATCACTTGGGAATTTTATTTGCATCGGATAAAGCAGTTAGAAATGGCTGGTTAATAAACATATATTTTGATGCTGTCTCAAAAATCATCTAATCTAATCAGTTTCATCTTACTGACTCCCACACCATGGATACATACCAGTCTACTAAGAAAAAATATTCACTATTTGAATTTAGTGCCCATGATTTCTACATACCGGTATATTAACTTAAGTTTTTAACCACGAATTTGTCTAATATAATTTAACTTAGGCCGGGTTTCCATCTGTGTGCCATGTGCCACACAAGCGTAAAAAAAATCGTAACCACTAATTACTAATGAAAAACAGTTTCATTTAGATGATGAGCTATTGAGTTAAACAGTTTCATACATAACTAATAGACAATTTTATAGAATCCGTATAAATATATATATAAATATATGTCTGAGTCAAACAGTTTTTTATTAGTAATTACTTGGTTACGCTTTTTTGGGCAAATGACACCCAAAAAATGCCAGATGTAAACTCAGCCTTACTCGATTGATATATGTATGTACACATATTTGTCTTTGGGTAAAAATAACGGGTACAAGTAAAATAATTTTTCAAAATCAGGATTTTTGATCTGGTTTAGTTATACAATGTCGTCATATGAGTATTTCTACACGATCAACAGTGGAAATGGTGTAGGAACAGAATGTTTCATTAAGGGTTTGTAATAGCTCCAACTATATGTAGATATTATTTAGAAACCCTATTTACGCAACATGTTTCTAAGCTATAATGAATCTAAGCCCAGGCTGTCCAAACTGGCACCAGAGTGCCGAACATCAATCGGCTTTTTATACAAACGAATACACATACGATTATGCATTTCTCTCGGTTTTCTCTCTGTGGGCAGCTCTGATCTAAACTATAAAGTAATAAGTGAAAGCATTTTTTACTCAGAAACTAAAGTTTAACATATAAATTCGTAACAAATCATGTTTTTTAATTAATGTTTTTCCCCAAATTTAATTACATACGAGTAATAATATATGTATGCTAACAATGATCTTTTTTAAAGATTTCTTTGTATTTTTTTTAACAAGCAGCGTACACATGTTCTTAAGCTGTCCTAACGACATCTTGCTAGTTTTATATGTGCTCATATAAACATCTGACAGGCTAACGACTGGATGATTTAAATAAATGAACCTTTAAGAACATTTAAAGCATCTTTAATAATTCCTAAAGAGTTCCTAATTTTGTGTAGCCTGCACATATGCATAAAATATGTTATACTTATATGAAACTAGATCTAATTATATTGAAACAGCAGACAAGGAAAGGAAAGTGAGTGAATGAGGAAGACACTGAGAGGGAAAGAAGTTGAACAAAAATTAAGACAACTTACTGTTATGAAAACCATAAAATTTTGTGGATTTGTATTTTAATGGCCTGCTTTGACATTTAAATAATTTACGATATTTTAACGTTCGAGTATGTTTGTTTTGCATTCCGTAACCACACATTACGAGCAGCATATTTAAGTACTTAAATATATTGCAAGAGCAGCAGCAACAGCAGCAGAAGTCAAGCAGCATCATGCTTGTTGCAGTTATAAAAATTAATAAAAAAAAAGAAGTCGTGATCACAATAATGATCGTCATGTTCATTATCAAAATATATTAAGTTACTTATAATGGCGAAAAGAGACTTTATGTCTGTTGCCCTGGCTGACAGTCCTTCAACTTGCTTCTGCTCTTGTGCTTAAATACTTTTTTTTAGTGTTAAACTCTAGAGAGTGCTGACTGTTCTTACAACTATTTTTGTGTGTGCTAAAAAAGAAATTTTTGTGTTGCAGCAGTATGCACTTTTATTTTACTCGATACATTTTTGTCTTTTAGTATTAAATTCTCTTGCATAAAACGCGCGCGCGAAATCACATTAAAAACCTCATCATTGCAGGCACCTAATCATGTTATAAAAATTCTTTTAATTTTCGTTGCTCTTTTTTGGACGTCTGATTTTTGTTGCAGCAACTTTTTACTTGGACCACTTGAGTTTCTTGCCACATAAATTTCATTCCTTAACATTATAACGCATTTAGGCATTTAGCATACAAATACTTATTTTTTTTCTTTCTACTTGCAACTTAGGAAGAGAGCCAACAACAACAACAATAAAAATGTAAAGCAGAGACTATAAAAGGAAGTCTAAAATGATGTTTTTATTTATGCATCATTTGGAATTTTGACAGCTTTGCCAAGAGACCTTTTTTTGCTGCAGTGCGAGCGAGTAACGAGCGAGCATGAATCAAGAACACATTTTTTAAGTGATTTAAAGGAATTTATTTTTGATAAACTTTGTAAGTTTTTATATTTTTATTTTCGTTTGTGAACAACTGCAGCCATAACCACAAAGATATTGACAAATTTCGTCAATATTAAAAAGAAAAAAATACAAGCAAAGAAAATTATGAAACTCTTGTTTATTTTATATGGATTTTTTTTTTTATTTTTTTGACAGAGTGGAACACCACAGCACTTTAGAACACATGTGCTGCTGTTCAGCTTTTGCTTTCATACAGTTTATTTTTAAACAAAATGTTAAATAAATGTGTTTTAGCATTCATGTGTCGATTTGTATTCATGAGGATTATTTTGAGATTTCTTGTCTATATAGATATAAAAATATCTTTTATATCAAGTTGCTGCCAATGTTTTAGTGTGTTGTCTTTTTTATCTCTCTGGTCGTATTTGCTGCTAGTTATTGCTGTTGCTGTTGTTGTTGTTGTTGTTGTTGTTGTTGTTGTTGTTGTTGTTGTTGTTGTTGTTGTTGCAAGTGTTGCTTCTACTAATGATGCATCTAAAAAAAATGCTTTATTTTAAAATTTATTTAAACTTTTAATTTCTTTAGAGAGCAGCAACGGAAAGCAACTAAACTGTATACAAAAAGCGAGACCAACAACAACAACAAAATAATGTCAAGAGATTAAAATCGTATATATAAAACTCTTATAAACAGTCATAAAATTAGAGACATTGTACGAATATTATATTCTACATTGCCACAGAGTGTAAAGAATTTTTCAGCCTCAATTGTTATTAACACTTGGCGAAAAAAATAAAATAAAACTCTGTAGGAAATCACACACATACTTATACGTTCCTTTAACGTTGCAATGGATTTCGTTTTCAAAATTCTTTTAATGGGTTAATTTTGTTCATCCTCTTTATGTTCTTTTATAAACACTAAATGTCTGTCTTTCCATTTGTTTTTGTCTGTCTGTCTGCATGTATTTATGATCATGATCATTTTTATATGTTGAAATTTTATGTTTTGGTTTTAATGTTTTCTTATTTTTTTCTACCCCACAACATTTTACTAATACGCTATGAGGGGGATACAACGAAAATCACAAAAATAAGAAAAGAAAAATGTTAAATGACGTCGTCGTTTTAGCTGTTTTGTAGTGATGATTAATGAAGTGCCACAAAATAAAGATCATCATTATTGTAAGATGTTTAAAGTATAAATATAACACTGTACTGTAAGAAAATGATTCATTTTTGGTTCTGCTTAATAAAAACTAAATAAAAAAAGAATATTTATAACAAGACTGCTTAAAACAACAATTAAAATCACAATTCCAAATACCAAACGCAATTCGAGGTATCGCGTAAATGTTGCTGAAACATGCTGCTAGTCAATTTATTGCATGAAAACCTTTTAATATACTAATCACACGTAAGAATATTTACACTTTATTAAATTAAATGTATATTTTGGTGAATTTTAATCGTTAGAAAAATTTCCTGCATTTGAATTCTATTTAAAACTAAACATATTCTACAGCGAAATATTGTTTAGAAATTTTTTAATTATGATGTAATTAAAATGACAAATATAACGTTTCTGAAAATTTATTTAATAAATATAAATTAGCTGTAAGCACATAAGAAAGAACTTTACTATATCCCAACAGCATTTCTTAAAGTTTTTTTTACAGATATCTTGAACCAAACTAATGTTGCTGCAACATGTTGCCTACAATTTTTAAACTATAATCAAAGTATAATACATCGACTGTCACCCATTAAGTTTCTCGATTAAATTTGTTGTAAGCAAACCTCAAAAAGAAGTTTGTTATGCATACATATTTTCTCATTTATTTAAATTTATTTATTTATTTTAAAATAAGTGATTAATTTTTTATAATAATAAAACAATTTATCGCATATGTATTTATTTTAGTCTTTCGAGTAGAAAGACCAAAATAATGTTGCAGCAACATGTTGCTCAAAACTTCTCAATAACAAAGTAAATGAATTATGATTTATTGTGTGTGCTTAAGGAGTGGCGTAATTAGCAACAACAAATACGGCACATAAGCTGGCTGATTCATAAAAAATAATTTTGATTTACAAAAGGTTTACTAAATGAGTTTTGTATAGAAATTTGTTTATTAAACGTTTTGTAAACCTTAATTAAAATTTATGAATACGTCAGATTTTTAAGCTTCACCAGCAATACATTACCAAAAGAAATTTCTTTGACCCATACTTACATTTATTTATATTTACTGATCTATTTTTAAATATTTCGTTTATTTTGCAATTATAAGAAGAGTTTTACCATATTTAATAGTCTTATTTGAGACAATATACATATAAGTTGCAGAAACATGTGGCTCTAAAGTTTTGAAAAAGAAGTGAGGTAAATAAAGCATGGTAAATGCTTCTATAAAATTAAGTAATTATCTATACACACTGTTCATGAGAAGCTTAAGATACCCCAGCAACATGTTGCCAAAAGCAATTTCTTCTACGCATGTTTACTTTTACATACTGACTTATTTTTAAATGTTTGATTTATGTTTTCTCAATAAAAAGAACTTTACAAATTTTACAATTTTATTTGAGAACATATCTATGTTGCTGCAACATGCTGCTACACTAAAGAAGTCAATGAAATATAATTTAAGATATGTCTAAGAAAATTACTTAATGCAAACTAGCTCTAAAAAAAAATTCAAATAATAAAAAATTTATGTTATACCCGCAACATATTGCAAACAAAAATTTGGTTTAAGTCTAGTACTCTGTTTGAAATTTGTGAATATTTTTCAGCAACATTGCTTATTTCGCGTGAAAATTTTGACACATAGCAAGTGATGGCCATATTACTTTTAGGGAAAAAAATTTTAGCTAGAAGTATGCAACATTGAACGAATTTTGTAAACAAAAATTTCAGCTGTCAATATTTTGCGGGAAATAAATGCCAGCCACATTATTTCACAGATCGCAAGAAAATGATGATAAATACATTTCATAAATTTTTCAGCATGTTGCCAAAAGAAGTTTCTAAAAATTTCTTTTATAAACATTTTCATTCACTTAGATATATTGACTCATTTCGAAATTTTTAATTTATTTTTTAATTATTTAAAACTATTAAAATTATTTATTTCAACTTACCTGTTTACTAAACATTGCAATATCTTCATTAAATGATTCTGACGAACATACATCACCACCTTGCACACCAGGTTCTCTGGGCGTACATGTGGCCAATTCACATTTTTCAAATATCAGAGCCAACAGCGGGAATAGGGGATGTCTAGAGGGCGAGAAAATATAAATTTTAAAATTAATAAAATAAACAAATTCAATTGAAATCATAAAAAAAAAACCATGGTACAACAAAATCAACAAAATCTCTTTCTTTTCAACTCATCTTTGGCAATCAGGCACAGACTCATCACGATGCTGTTGTGTTGTTGCTCAGCGACAACATTTTCATACAGCTTAAATTTGTTTACACTAATGGCGACAAGAAACCGCCGTCATCATATATGAAATATTTGATTCTATATCTGACTATATAATTTTGAATTTTTGTGTGTGTGTGTGTACATTTCTGCGCTAGAAATATGTAAATGCGTGTAAGATAGTGTGTGGTGCGCGGTGTGGTAGAACCGAGAGAATAAACACGCTCATTAAATACCACATACTTAGTATTTCTAATATAAAGTGTAGTGTGGTGATTTTCTTCTACTTCTGCTTTTAATTTCGTTTATCTTAAGTATGTGAGTGTATGTACGACGTACTTGCTTATGTTTTTCTTGAACATTTGGTATTTTAATTGGAGCATAAGTTAAAGGAAATGCAATGCATTTTTCAAATGCCAATTTTAGATTTTTTATGGCTGCAAGAAAAACGAAGAAAATCTTTTTATTCGAATATGTACATATGTATTTGGTTATTTATGAAATGATATTGAAAGTGATCAAGGAAAGGGAATGATGATAATATTTTGTTCTTTGGCGCTAAACTAACAGCTGGATATTTTGATGTTAAGATAAATAAAAGTAAAATATGTACTTTTATCTAAACAGTTGTTTCAAAAGAAGACAAAAAAAACCGATATACACACTTCTTGTTATTTAATAAGCAGCATGTTGCTGCAACATAACATGTTGCTAAATTAAAAGAGCATGAATTTAAAGCTTGTTTTAAAGTCAAATGAACTTCCGCATTTATGTATTTGTAAAAATAAAAAATTTTTAACATTCGCGCCAATTTTGCTTTTCTTTTAAAATCAACAAGTTTGTTTTGGTGAAATAAATAAAAATCAATATCATGTGTAAATTGTTTTGACATTTTTAAAGGAGGCCTGTGTTTTTTTTACAATGCACGAAATTGTAATAAATCTTTTAAATAAAATTGTAGCTGCGGCTGCTTTTTGCCATTGAATAATGTATCAAAAGCTACTGTATGTATACAACAAACATTTAAGTGTCTGTATATACAAAATATTTCATGTTGTGAGTATTTTTCTTTACATGTACACGTATGTTTACATTTATCGTATATGTGTGCGTGTGTACGTGTATTTTTATTTTGTTTTCCGTAATTTATTACCATCTTTTTAACTGTCAAAAATTTTAAACCATTAACTGCAATAAAAAAACAATAATTTTGTTGTTGTACGAAAAGAGTATGAGACAGATAGATATATACATATGTACATAGTAAACGTTTGAGAATGAGAGCCAAAGCAAGAGCAAAATAAATTTTTATATAAACATTCATCATCAAGTTCTCTCATTTATCGTCTCGTTTAAAGTATAAGATTATAAAATTGTAAACATTTGCAATGTCATTGTTGACAGCTTAGACACATTTGTTGATAGGGTTTTGACCAATTTCTGTCAAAATGATTTTTTTCCTTTCGTAGCTTAATTTTTAATATGAAGAAAAAATAATAATAATAAATTATTCTTTAAGAAAAATGACAAATTGCTTTCAATATTTTTGTGTATGTACATGTATGTTTGTATATATGTATATATTTTTATGACAAATTATAGTTTATAGCAAACGAAATGATCTATTGTGTTTTAGTGTTTAGTTGTGGGCATTTGTTGTCTCTTTCTTAAACTTATGCAAATATTGTACTCGCATGTGTGTATATATATTTTTGTTTAAGTGTAGGGAAACATTTAATATTATGGGCTGAAAAATAACATCTGCTGTAGTTTTGCTGTTTTTGTTCTTGTTCGTTTCTAAAAACTGACCATTTATGTTTCAACAATGAATGCTCACTTTCCGGTTTCTCTTCTGCGTTTGAAGGATTATTAAATCTAAAACAAATTGCACCTGAGTTTGAAGCCGAAATAAAGAAAGAATGACTGTTTTTTTTTTTTGTTTTTATTAATATGTTTTTTTTTTGCTTTCATTTTATTTAAACCCTGAATGACCATATTTTTTCAATTAGTTATTTCTAACGTGTTTTATGTTATAATAAGCATTTCTTAAATGTTCTAATTTTTTCCATTTAGAGGGTGTATTTTTTTTAAAGTTCTTGTTCCACATGACTTAAATGTTGTATCTCTTGGCTCTTTTGGCTATAAGCACTAATGAGTTTTAGATATACCAGCTCCTGTGACTGCTAGTCTCTTCATTTTGCTTGTGTTTAGGGTTTTTATAGCTAAACCTTCTTAATTAAATGACTTGCGTTCTTTTCCTTTTTCGTTATTTTTTCCAGACACTTGTCATCATTTCGTATAAAATAAATGAAAAAGTGTGATATTTTTACTTGAATTCAGTGTTTTTTTTATATGTATGTATGTATATAAAAAAATTTTATTTAAAATTTAAGTGGTAAACCCCAGAGATATAAAGTAGAATTGAAAGAGTACAACTGAAAGGTAAATAAACAACAGCCGAAGACCAAAAACAAAAATAAAAACTAGCAGACACTTAAAGTAAAAGGTGTTAAGTTCTTAATAAAGAAGTCAAATGCATTACGTACCTATATGAAGTCAGCAAAATGCTTAGTATGTCTGTAAATATGTTATTGTTCGTCTAGTCATGGTGCCTTCCTTATACAAGTCCAAAAATGTTATCTCACAGCTTGTAGTTACAATAAACACACGCTTTGCCTGTCGTTTGTGTTAGTTTTATTGAGGTATTCTTCCGTAATTATTAACTTTTATGATTATGGCCATAAAGTAATATGTTTGCTAAAGCTTTCTTGAATTTGCTGGTTTTTTTCTGCAAGTATGGCAGCAAAAATAAAACCAAGCAAGAGGTGTTGAAGGGTAATAAAATTACATAATTAAAGCAAAATTAATCAAAAAATCAATTAAAGAAACCAAACAAACAAAACTGCTGTAAACACAATTTTACTGCAACATGTTGCAGAGAAATTAAGTATTGCTTTAGCCTAGTACTTTGTTCAGGTTTAGGAAAATTGTAGAGCAACATTTAGTATTTATGATAATAATGAAAAAAAAAGAAATTTACAGCAACATGTTGAGGTATTATGAAATGTTGCTTAGCTCAGTACTTTTTCCAAGTTGATAAATAATGTTAAGCAACATTGATTATTTCTTGGAAGAATTAAGAAATACATTTTTCGCAACATGTTGCAGTAATATGAAGTGTTGCTTTAGCCCAGTACTGGCTTCAAGTTTGTGAGAAATGTTGATTATTTTTCACGAACAATTTGACATGTAGCTATATAATAATTTCCTAAGTTTCCAAAAACCCCAAGTGTTTGTTACAAATTTTATGCAAAACAAGTGCCACTCGCATTATTTCGATTGAAAACTTGAAATGTTGAAAATACGTCCTATATGATTTTCACGAGTTGAATAGCGTACTACTTCTGCAACATTTTTCCAGGAACAATTTTCATGCCAATCTTTTTATACATATTTTGACAACGTTTCTCGTGAAATAAGGAAATGAATATCAGAATTTTAACATGTGAGAAATTTTACAATTTGGCATTGAATAATGAAGCATACTAATGTTTTTAATGACAACAGAAGAAAAAAGTTTAGTTAAGAGATATTTTTACTAAAACTTTCCGAACCTATACAAAAGAAAATTGTCTCCTATTAATACCTTTAATTGAATAAAATGGAAATAATCAATTAAAAATTTAATTGATTTAATCAGACTTGTGTTTTAAGGATTTAATTGTTTTAATTATTCTTTTGTTTTACAATTTAATTGATTAACAGTTTGATTAAAAATTTAATTGCGTTAATTAAATTTTTGCTTAAAAATTTTGTTAATTTAAAATTTTAGTACATGCAACTAAATTTTTAAATGATTTTGCGATTTTTTTTTTTGCTTTAAAAGTGTTAGTAGGAGAAAATTTTTTTCGGTGTACTCGTTAAGAACTTGTTGCCAACCAAAACTTTAATTATTTCCTTTGAAAAAAATGTTCAATTTACAACGTATTGTAAGCTTCGTAAGTCGTAAATGAATTGTTGATAATTTCAATAAAAACATTCGCTCAATTCACAACCTATTTTAGGAGTCGTACAAACGTTGTTGGTAATATCTATGCAAACATTCGTTTGTAAACAATGTTTTTAATGAAATTACCAACAACTAATATACGAACTACGACTCCCACAATAAGATGTGATTGAGCAATTGTTTATAAATAATATAGAAATTACCAACAACAACGGTTCCTACAATTCGTTGTGAATTGAACGATTGCCTTAAAGTATGCTTCATTATTTTATCAATTAAAAAAAAAACAATGTGTTTAAACAGCAGAGTACAGTTGCAACGAATCCTAATTTACAATACCCAGAAAAATATTAAAAAAAAACTGCCATTAGTCACCTAATTGCCTGCACCAATCAAAGAAATTTCAATTTTATACTTGTCAAAAAAAAATCAGTTAATGCTTAGCACTTTCCGTACATAAATTATTTCTCTAACGACACACTAAAATTTCTAAAGAATATCATCCAAAGCTGACAAGTGTTATGTATTAGTGTGTTTGTTTGTACATTATTTCAATTTAGGTCCCACTGTAACTTGCAGCTAAAATAATAAACTATTCCATGCATTAACACGCTGCCAATAAAAAAATAAAAATAAAAATTATAAATAATTGTTTCAATTGCACCATTAAGGAATTTCCTGTATTTTTCATCAATCATATGTTTAACTTTGCAACTATAAAAAAGTAAAATTATTATTTATAATTAATACATAGTTCAATAATTTACATCTGTTTGCCTTTCATAACACATCAAAAATATGACAAATATGTCATATGTGTCAATAATAACTGACAAGTATTTAACACTCTTAAGATGTTTGTTAAGTGGCTTAAATTAATATACAAATAATAATTATTTGTTCTTTTTTTTCTCTCTCTTTGCAGGGCAATGCGTTTCTTGTTGTAACAAAAAAGGGTGAGTTATTCTTTTGTTTTTTTTTTACTTGAACATATAAAATTCATACTTCTTTAATTATTTGCTTATTTATGATTGATGCCTTAAGAAGACAAAAAAAAACAAGAAACATGGAACAAATTAATTGAATAGACAAAGAAAAAGAGAGAAATTTTGTAATTATAAATTCTTGACACATAAAATTAGCACCTCGTGCTCTGCGAAGTTATTTATTGGCTTTCTTAACATTTAACAAACCCCTAATTTGCCATTTAAGTTTTTTTATTTTTATTATTTTTTATTATTGTTCTTTATGGGGCTTTTTTCTAATACCATTTCTTTATTTTTTGTTAACGGGTGGCGTTGTTGATCAACCTAAATAAACGCCTACAAAAGGATGAAAGTCATAAGGTTTTTAAAATTGAAAAAAAAACACCTTAATTAAATGTGAACGTGCACACTCTCCCTCTCTAAAGTTCTGACAAACAATCAGTGTGCACACTTAATTTTTTTTTAAATTCGGTAGAATCGACAAAAAAAATCGGTAGATCTGAATGAAATTCGGTATACAATTTTTTTATTCAGAGAAACGTAAAAAATAACAATTCAAAGAAACATAAAAATAACAAAATACATATATGTACTTATATATAAAGGATAAGTGCAAGGAGTATCAAACTAAACAGGTTCCAAAAGCGCATTTAAAACTTCACATGTGATTGGAAATTAAACTGCCGTAAACAATGAAGCATTTCCAATAAAAAAAGTGTCATCCTCAGTTATTTGCCCTTACCCTTTATAAAAAATAACTAAAATATTTGACAAACATTTGTAGCTACAAATATTATTTATAAGATCCATTTTTGAATTTAAACTTTTGTGCAAAAATTATTAAATCATTGGTAGGAATAAATATTTCATCCCCAAGGCACAATTCTTTGGCAAATATTAGGTTACTTATAGTTTAAGTTTTTAACCGATTTCTTTGTTCTGTTTTAATGATTTTCATGACAGAAAATGAACGCTCTGTGGCCGCACTGCTATTTGGCAAAATAGGCAATTTACACATATGTTTATCGACTTAAATTACTAAATAACAATACTCGGTAGATTTCAGGCCTTGTTCGGCAGAATTGGTAGATTGTTAAATTCACAAACATATTCGGTAGAATCTACCGAATATCGGTAGAAGTGTGCACACTGCAAACAATAAAGAGGAAGTAAATTGGTTCTTATATAATTTGTTATGTTATTTCTCAGTACAAGATATGCGAAAGAGATTTTATTGAATCTATTAATTTTGCTTGTTTGTTTGTTGTTGCAATACTTACTCATATATAGCATCCTTATCACGTTTATGTACTTCGGGTATTGCACCCATTAAATGATTAGCAACCGGTGATACATGACTAGGGGTACCATGGCCACCAGCGCCAGCTGTATGATAGCCATGCATTCCAACTGTGGCCGCTGCTGCAGCAGCATGTGTCATGTGTGGTGAGTGATGTGATGGTAGGCCTTGTAATCCAGGCGGCCGATGACCAACATGTGGATCATACATGGCAGCTGCTGCAGCACCCGAATCCATACCATAGCCATGCAGGCCATCGTCATACTAATTTAGAAAATTTCAAGCAAAAGAAATAAGGAGAAAAATTATCTTAAAAAAAATATATATGTATATATAATAACATTTTTAATAAACTTTAACAGCAAAGCAGTTTTCGAGAAAAAGAAAGTTGCGCGAGCTAAAAAAAAAAGAGTTTTCCGACGATTTCAGTGAAATTTGAAAAATATTATTATATTTTATAAGTTAAAAAAAAAGTCTCAAATAAAAAGATTTTGTTGCGGCATAGTCCCCCAATAAGCACTTAAAAAAATTAAAATTCAAGTACTTGAAATTTAACTGGAAACAAAGTTGAATTCAAGCATTTTCTCAACTAATATTCAAGTTTGAAAATATTTTGAAATAAAAAATCAAACAACATACAACATATTCAAACCTTGTCAAATAAGTAATTTATTTTTTAATAAATTAAAATTTTGATGAAAAATATCAAATATAAATACAAAAGTGATTTTTTAAAAACCAAAAGGTAATTAAAATCGTGAAAACAATAGTGAAGGTAGATATGCAGAAAATAATTATAAGAAAACTTGTCGATTTCATTTTCCTTTCTATTTTAAAATCATTATCTTTGAAGCTTGAAATATACTTGAATTGAATTGTAATACAAGGTTGAATTACAGTATAATTCAAGACTTCAATTGAACTGTTATACAATTGAAATGATCGAATTAAATTCAACTTCCCATTTCACTGGAGAAAGCTATTAAAATAAAATGTAAATCAAGCATAATTCAACCCTTGACAATTGAATGTGCGGCTTGAATAACAATTGTTTTACGCTGGATTTCAAGCAAAATTTGCTTATTGGGCATAGAAAAAAAATTTTTCTTGCCAGAACTGAAATAGTGTAATTTTTTGGTTATAATTTCTTACAACTCTTAAATGTTGCGTCAACATGCTGCTAAGCTTTGCATGGCGAATTTTTTAAGATTCGCACTAATGTTTCAACTGGTTCTAGGAAATTTTAATAAAAATCCTTTAAACTAACTACCAATATATTATAAAGAAAATGGCGAGGGACCATGTGTTTTAAATAACTAAAACAATATGACTGCAACATGTTGCTGATCATTTTAAATAATGCAAAGAAACTGCATAAAGCTAAAGATTCTTTGTTGCAACTGTATACAAATTGTTACGATTTAAACTTAAAAATACGCTAACTACATCAACGAGCATAATCTTACATTTTTTTCTTTCAAAAGCGCTACTTTCTGTAGGTTCGCATTTTGATTATCAAATAAAAACTAAACAGTGTACAATTCTTATCAACTCAGAACACTTTATTTACTCAACACTGATTGTAAGAGCTTCTGAGACACATAATGTTAAATTATTCACTGCTGCAACACCACAATGTTAACTTCGCTATTCTTTACAAAAAAATGTCTGCTTAGCGAACGCATCGCTACTTATTAGAAGAAAGCAAAATTTTAAAAGTCACTGCATCCCCAACTACTTCTCAATACTTGCTTTAAATCACATGATGAGTTCGTGTTACAGTCGTTTTTGGTTTTTGGTTTTGGTGTTGCCAGATCATGTAAGAAAAAAAGCATTATATATTGCTGTTTGCGCCTATCGCCTGCAATGGCTTATGTGTTTGTGTGATTGTATATTTCTTAATAAGCAGAAGGTAGAATATTGTGGTTGTTGTTTTACTTCAAATGTATGTGTGTTTGTATGCTTGTGACGCGTGTGGCAACCCCGGGGCCCCAGCTGGGGTGATGTGGCTTTTTCCATTGACGTACCTTTGGTACATTACCCATAGAACTTACGTGTTACTACCCGATCTCTGGCAACAGAGCAAAGGATGTGCACATATTTATAAAAGGAAGACAGGTTCCTGTTGATGTCAGTTAGGTGCAGCGTCACCTAGAACTGCCCCTGAGTTTAAAAGACGATAGAGGTGAAGCCCTTGTGGTGGAACTTCGAGGTCTGACCAGAGGCTACTTCTGGTGCCACGGGTGCCGGTTGCCCGACAGTCGAGCTGCTTTGAAGTTTTGAGTGCATGTAGCGGTCATCAGGATCCTTTGCTAAAATGCCGAGTTCGTCCCACCCCACGGGGTTTAAGGGATGATTTTGGTATGTATGGAGTAGGCACTGGATTTTTGGCGACACAGGCATGGGTTCAACTCGGATGATTGGTTAGCTGTGCCGGCAATGGTTAAGGAATTCTCTTGGGGACCTCACTATGGGTGTATACACAACACCTTAGCGTGGAAGCTGGAGAATTATCGTGGTGGCTGTGGTTGCTACCAAATCGCTGTGAGAATATTCTTGGCTTCCCAGTGTGAAATCAATGCCAGAGGTTGGTCTGACGCGGTCAGCCAGACACTATTCTAGGTGCTGTTGCCATTCAACAGAAGCTGCTATGGGCACGGATAAGATAGCTCAAATTACCTCAGCAAGGTAATTGAATATAGTACAGGGATAACTATATCAAAGATTGCAACCTTGAGGAGTGGGCCTTAGGTTCATTCTGGTCTGGCGTCTTACCTGCTCACGGAAAGCTATTGCACATCTGTATGTTTATGAATTATGTTCCTTAGCTTATAACCATTGTATCATTCTTATTGTTGACAATTTTTTTTTATATAGAAAACATTTGCATTATGTCAGTTCATGTCACCTAGAATTCTAGAACTAGTTTTCAACATCACTTCAACACTTCACTGAAAAATTGGCGCTTGTCTGCCAAAACAACTAACTGCTATTGACAAGATCATGCAATTTTCTAGACTTATTCTTAAGGAATAGGAATGTAATATCAGAAGGATTAAATTCCTCTTCAGAGCTAGTAGGCAAGCGGATTTTTTTTTTTTTTTTTTTTTTTTTGTATTGCATTGAAGTGACGAGCCCGACTGCATCATTTGATTTATATTATTTATATTATTTTTTTGCAGCAAATAGAATAAAAAAAATTTCGTATTAAATTTCGTAATCAATTTAACATTTCACCTGAAATGCTGCCAAAATACATATAAAAAAATTTACATAAATTGTTCATGAAAAAAATGTTGCTAAGGTGACATATGAAATGTATATTAAACATGTTTGGGTTTCATGCGAAATAATATGAGTGACATTTGTTTTGTGTGGAATTTAAAACAAAGACATGGAGTGTTTTTATAAATACAAGAAATCGTAGCACAGTTTGAGGGTCTAAATATTTGCATGTCAGCAATATCGTCGCTGTTTTAGCTAACTGACCTAACTAACATTTTAAAAAATTAACAGGAAAGCAGCTTTTATGGTTGTTTTATACATTCATTCTTATGACTGCGTAAGAAATCTTTTTACTCATATAGGCACAAAAGTAATGCTTACAGTCGTGAAAATTGTAGACAATGTGTATTATGACTTATAAAGTCTAGTAGAGGACTTAACTCATTTCTCAAAAGAAAAATGTCAGTTAGGTCGGTTAGTTAAAACAGCGACGATATTAACTAGTTCTTGAAATTAGATAAAAAAAATTCGTATTAAATAGTCAATGTTACTCAACATTTTAAAAAATTGGAAGTATTGGAAGGAGTATCTAGTAGGCTTAACTGTAGCTTTTATATGCAAACTATATTGTAGCAACATTTTGCTGTAATACAAATTTGCTAAAACAATTTTTTCTTTTAAAAATGTGAGCATTTTTAAATTAATTTTAAAGCGAAACGTTTTCTTCATATTAAGGTTTAGAAGTTCTTTTCAATGAAGAGCATATTTTAAACAGAAAATAAAATAATTTAACAGAAAAAATACATATAGACAAACTTAATGTCATATCGCCTACAAAATAATATGTTTGTGGTCTTTTTAATTTAAAACTTATTTGTTGAAGTAGTATCTGCTTTACTGGTTTGTAAAACTTGTAAAAAATAATATTGCAGCAACTGATGCTTTCAGCTTTCATTAAATATAGGTTTACAATTGTTCCTTTTCTTTTCATTATTGTTGTTCCCACGACTTTTAAACTTTCTTTGTTGTTTATATAAATAATAATGCTTAAAACCTATTTTATTTTTTGCCTAAAGTACGTTTAAAAATTTTCAAAAATATTCCCACACACCAAAAAAAAACCGAAGAAAAAAAGCATTCTTTTGTCACCCATAATCAGCCATGTTTATAGACGTGTACATTTATCAAAATATCATGATCATCAACGCAAGGCAGCAATAATGACAAAAAACAAACAAAATCACAAATAACAATAATAATAAGCTTGACCTTGTAATAACAGCCTTAACTTTATGTTTTAACGTTTTTTGCATACAAAATTAAACTCCAAACAACAAATAAATGATTGCTGTCTTCTTTCGTACGCTTGCTGGCTCATTTATACAATTTTTATATACAATATCTTTATTTTTTTCTTATTTATTTATTTAAACGGTTTTAAACTACGTCTTTCATTTAAACAATACATCAACACCATCAAAACTACAGTACAAAAAAAAAAACACACAAAACAAATAAATACAAAACTTCTTTAACGCCACTTTATTAATAAGACAGCAACAGCAACAGCAACAATAACAAGAAAAAAAGTGCACAAAACTTTTTTATTCTTGCTTTCAGAAAGAAAAAACCATCGAACAGAAAAAATAACCTAAACCTAAACACTTACTTGACAATGACAACCACGTTTAAGTTTAAAGAAAAAGTTGGGGAAAAAATTTTACAAAACGAAGCAAAAAAATTGTTGTTGTTGTTTTAACACACCACTAAAGTACAGAATTAAATAAAATACAACATCGCCAGCAACAGCAATGAAAAAAGATGATTGTTAAGATTTTTATCATTATACAAAGTACAAAACTTTCAAACTTGAGAGTTCACACACTGCATATGTACCTACATACGAGTATTCTGCTTTTTTTTTCTTTATGCAATTTGATAAAAATGACAACTGCAGGTTGTATGTAGAACTGCATGCATGTGTTGTATTCGCACTAGAAACACTGAATGACTAATGTTTTATTTAAAAGTATGGGAATTAATAGTGCACATGCACCCTATAAATTAAAAATATGCTACAGAGTTTAAAACTATCGTTTGCTTAATAGCAACCGCAAAAAACTAAAGCGCTGCTGCAGGGATTTTAAATAAACAAAATCTAAAGCCTACTTTTAGGTCTGATTAAATAAATTAATTGCTAACAATGGGGTATTAAAAATTCGTTTTCACTTGACGTATTCAGTATTTTCTTACTGTTTTGCTTTAACGGACGGCTTCAGGAATTTATCATTCGCAAACAATCTTTGGCGTTTAAGCAGCAATTGACACATTGATGTAAATGTCAAGTCTTGTCAAGAGTTTTGCATAAAAGGGGTTTGTTTAAAAGAAATATTCATCTTTTTCTTAAATCACATTATTAAAAGACAAGTGTTAATGATTAAAATCTTTTTCTTCTCTTTGTTTTCTCTCTGCACAAAAGATGTGCTTGAGTGTGTGTGTGTGTGTGTGTGCTTTTTTAAAATCAAAATGAAATAAAATAAATTCAATACAACTTACATATGTATGTTTGTGTTTCATTGTATTAAGCAAACCAAACCACCTGCACTTTATTTTTGCTTTTTATACACTCTTTTGTGCCATTAAATTTTTATTGAAAAAAAAAATAAAACAGCAGAAGACTTAAGATTATATAGTTCTTTTTCTTTTCCTTAATTCATAACACAAACCTCCAGTTTTCATGCCAACTATTGTTTTGGTGGGTTCCATAAGCAACCTTTCTCAATACTTATCAAAAGCTGCTATACCTATAACCAGATTGAAATGAATGGAAGACAACAAAACTTGTACAAAACAAAAAAAAAAAATTGTCCTCCAGATACATACACAAGATTAGCAAAAGACTTCATTTCACATACATGCATTTTTTAACTGAAAACTGCAGCAACAACAAACAAACAAAAAAAAATCCACGAATTCTTCAAGCCACCATGTGCATTGTAAAGTTTGTAAAAAAGCAGTGCAATTTTTTTTATCATTATACTCTACGGCATGTTGTTTGTTTATTGTTCAAGTTTTGTGGGTTAAAGTCGCGGTTCAGATATTTGTCATTTACTACAACATTCGTTTTATATATATAAATAATTTTTTTTTTTTGCTTTGCTTGATTTGTAGAGAAACGTTACCAAATAAAAAAAAACTACTTCAAAAGATTGTCTAAAAGCAGTTAAACTATAAAGTTGTTATGCTAATTTTGTTGTTCTTTTATTCCCCACAACAATAACAAACATTACAGAATGGGAAAAAATCAAGCATAGATAATAATAAAAAAAAACAGCAGCTTACAAACAAAATATTGGGAAAATTTAAATCCAGTGAGAGAAAAGTAAATACACATGCACACACATGAAAAACAAAAAACAAATGGTTTTAGAACAGGAAACAGGAAATGCAATTTTTTCATGAGCAACAAAAAAAAATGAATGTTAAAAATGAGGCACATCAAACGGTATTATTACAAAAAGTTAAAGTTTATTCAAATTAACTGCTTTAAGAGACACAAATTGCAGTAGTTTATTTTTTGTTTGCATAAAATAAAGTATTTAAGTTTGAGAGAATTATATATATATATATATATTTATATGTTGCAGCAACATAAATGTTGCAGAACAGGTTTCTTAAGAAACAGAGACATTTCTGGCTTTGAGATGTATACAAAAAATTAGTGGGTAATATATTTGTTATGCAACATGTTTATATCAATATGTTTAGATCAGCGATGCCAATTTGGCGCCTTTCGCGCTAGATTTAGCGCGTTTTAACAATGCAAAACGCGCTTTTTTCAGTCTTAGCGCGTTTAAGAAAAAAAGCGCTAAATTAGCGCGTTTTGAATAAAGTCAATAATATCATTTCAGTTCAATATTTTTTTAACTTTTTTTGTATAAATTTAACAATTTTCTAATATCCGAAACTCCGATAACATTTTTTAAATTAGTTAATGATTTAGCTGTCGCAAACAAAATTCGATGGACTGTGGTTATAATAAAAACACATTTTAATACTGTAATGACAAATATTTTGAAATTTCACAAATAAAAATACATACAATGACCCAAAAAATGTACATAACGTACAAAGCATCTATTATAGCTGAAGTACAAAAAGCATTTGAATCGCAAAACTATTTATATGTTGTTACAAAGTTTTGTAGGTAAATTAAAAGTAAAAACTAAGGATTTCGATTATTTGGAAGGCGATTCTGATTCTGTATTAAATGAGTTTAGTTAATTAAAACATAATGTCAAGGCAGCAATATTGCAAAATCTGACTTTCATTGAAATTTAATTTAGCGCGTAGAAAACAGCGCGTTTTTGCTATAAATATTTGACAATGCTGTAACTTAGCGCGTTCTAGCGCGTTTTGAGAAGGGTAGTAGCGCATTTGGGTTATAAATAGTTGGCATCGCTGGTTTAGATTTATAAACAATTACAACAGACTGAGCAAAAAAAAAAAAAAAGAAGAGCACCTATCTTCTTAGGACAACCGGTTAGAGCTATGCTGCTTAAGCCGCGTTCAGACTATTATACTTTGTATTTATACTTGTCAAAAATTCAAATAATACGTGCAAGTGTGATAGTCTGAACACAAAATGTCATCAAAGTGACAAATAATACGATAAAAATTTTGACATCCCATAAGACTTTTTCGTTTTTAGAAAATTTTCTAAACGATAATACTTTTCATTAGATCAGGGTTGCATTTTCACACAAACCAAATTTACAAGTCGGGTGTTTTGCCACCGACAGCGTGTCGTCATTGATGTAATGTTTTGTCATATGTATATCGGCTCAAAATTATGAAAAAGTGAATCGTATGGAAGTATATTTCGTTGACGTAATTTTTCAACGTTTTTGTAATATCTTTTCTTAAATTTTTTCTGTTATTTACATAGCATACTTTTAACTGCTGAATTTTTTCAAGTGCCGGCACGTCCGCGCCTGCATGAAACCGCTATGCCGCCGCTAGTAAATGAATAGCACAGACATTATAATTGAACAACTGTTTTGTTTTCTGCTTGTATTACACATTTTATTTGAAGTGTGATGGTCTGAACACAATATGTGATTTTACGTTAGATTTTTTGACAGTCGCAACGAATGTATTTAGATTTCTGTATAGTAAAATGTGATGAAAGTATTAATGCTTGTATAATAGTCTGAACGGGGCTTTAGCTATTAGAGGGCTGCGTAAACAGCCTTAAAATGTAAATACGTCTTGTTTTTTAAATGTATTACCATAGCATGTATTATACTAAACCATTCATAAATGATATCGTTTAATAAGCGAATCATGATGGATGTATTGATGTACGTGTATATCAGTGTTTACAAGCAATGTAGAGTAGACTTCTTGTTCATGTTGGAATTTCTTATTTCAATATGAAACAATATTAATTTACAGTACTAATTTATTAATTTTATTTATTTTTAAGTACCTCACTATACATTTACAATTATATTGAAAATTATTTAATTAATGTGAGTGTATGCTTGTTATTTTGCATATTGCACGTTTGTGTGTGTGTGTGTGTGTGCGTAAGATGTAGATGGTAAGCTATTATTAGTTTAAGGGTGGTTTTTTAAATCAATCTCACACAACTGATGTCAGTGCACGTGTGCCTTTGTATGTGCACAGGAAAATAAAAGATCATACACCCGAGGTGTGTGCGTATGTACATGCATGACGTTTGTATACGCGCCCATGCGTATAAAGAAGCAAGAATCACAAATTCATCTGTACTCTTATACCTGCAATTACTGAAACAAACAGTGTAGTTTAAAGTTTGTTTTAGAAGATTTCGCTGTAGTAAAGCATTGGAAAAATCCCTCATGTATAAAAACTTCTTGTAAGTGGTCTCGTGCAGCGGTCTATTAGGTATGTAAAACAAATTTGATGTGTTAACAACGCAATACAACTGTGCCATTAATTATGTAAGTGGTCTAAGTCATGTGCATTTTTGCTTAAAAATATCAAATAAATCTTAAAAAATCTTCAATAAATATTAAATAAATGTTGA
This sequence comes from Tachina grossa, assembly GCA_949987645.1. Classification (NCBI taxonomy): domain Eukaryota; kingdom Metazoa; phylum Arthropoda; class Insecta; order Diptera; family Tachinidae; genus Tachina; species Tachina grossa. Next base: position 197,625,190 of record OX465274.1, on the reverse strand, counting down.
ATAAATTTTTATTAATCCACACAAGAACAATTCTAAATTAAAATGTTGCATAATATAAAAAAAGTTTTTGATTTTTACAAATGAAATTTACTAAATATCTTGACCAAATATATGACTTAGACCACTTTAATAATTAAGGGCACAATTATATTATAATATAATTAATCATATTATGATGATTTCAAATTCGCGCAAATATTTCAAAACGTTTCCATCTAGTTTCCATTATTTTCTATTCTACCTGCGTACGATTACATTAATTTAATTAAATAATTTGTTTATGATCATGTGCAAAAGAAAGCCAAAAACAAACTAAGAATTCGTTCTCATGGTATTTGTTTTATTTTTATTTCACTCACTTTAAAAAAAAAAAGAAACAAAACAAAATCAAACTTTTTGCTTCGTTTATTTTCGTACTCTGGTTTTAAGAGCAAAGAAATCGAGACAAAAATTAATTTACAACTGTAATAGTGGCGATTATTTTTGTTACCACAAATCACGCCTTAGCTCCTGTGTCTGGCATAAAGAGCAAAGCTCTAAAAATTAGTTTTCTTAAATGAAAAACTTTAAACTTTAATGAAGTCGTTTTAAACTATTTTTTTTTTTTTTTTTTTTTTTTGATACATACATAAATTGAATAAAAGTATAATGAATTTTAATACGGAATAATATCTTAATCAGGCTTAAGTTCAATTTTTCGAGTCACATCCTGATACGCTTTCTCGCAATATTTTGATCTCTACTGGACATATCCGCTTAAAAAAGAGAGATACAACGGCTCCAGATGAAGCTGCTTGAAACCATTTGTTTTTGCTTATCAGTACTTATGTATAATTAATAACTATGACCTAATTTTTGTCTGACATTGATTGGGCCTAATAATTATATTTTAGATTTAAGATTTGAATACTTATTGTTAGTTAAAAAAACAAAACAAAAAACTTCTTTCATCAGCACTCATGTCTATCTACTTTGGTAGATATCAGTGTCCTGCACAAGATATCTTATAAGAACTTTCAAGACATGAGGGATTTTTCAAATGCTTTACTACAGCGAAATCTTATAAAACAAACGTTAGCAACACTGTTTGCAAGAAATTTGTTTCAGTATTGTAGGTATAAGAGTAAAGAAGAAAACACTTCGCGACGGAAGAATTTGTGATACTTGCTTCTTTCTACACATGAGCGCGTGTACAAACGTCATGCATGTATGTATGTATGATCTTTTATTTTTCTGCGCACATGCAAAGGCACACACATGCATTACCATTAGTTGTATGCGGTTAATCACATAATAGCTTACCAACTACATATTACACACACACTCAAACGTACAATATGAAAAATAACAAGCATACACTAATCAACAATACTTCTTTTGAGTGTTTGTTACAAACAAGCTGTCTTGTCGACAGCATTTATTATTGGTTTATTATAATACATGCGACGTGAATACATTTAAAAATCTTGACGTCTTTACGTTTAAAGACTGTTTACGCAGGTCTCTAGTAGATATTGTTGGTAACTACTTACTTGATAACAATAGCTTCGAAAAATGCTTCTGAAAGTCACTAACGTTAGGCGAGCGAGCTCTCTAACAAAATAGAAATTTGTCACAGAAAATCTTGCAAACCAATAAATTTTGCATTTGAGTACACAAAATTTTATATATTATTAGACCAAAAAAAAATCCAGGCTTCTTTGAAGCTAAATGTATTGCTGGCTCATCTCGAATAAACAAAAAATGCCTTATTCATGAGCAATAGCAAGTGATTCTGTAACATTGTCTCTCTTACAAAAACGCTTCTGGGAAGCACTAATTTTTGCTGGGATGTTGCAGCAACATTTATCTCACTGCTTGATTTAAAATATTGCAGCAACATTTCTCTCAAACTTGAATTAAAATGTTTCAGCATTATGTTGCTGCTAAGGAAATTGTACGCATTTAAAACAAAATTATGGTTTATATAAGGCAATCTTTCTGTTAAGCTGAAAGTATCGTGGTTCTGGGTTCGTTTATAAAAAAAAATAAAAATAAATAAATAAAATTTATTTCATATGTTAAGTTAATTTTAATTAAATCAATTTTATTTTGATCTCAAATATTTTCATATTATTTTTAGAGATAATTTATTCACAAAAGATTTTGGTATCTACAAAATTTATATATAAATACATATATACATTTTTAAAGCACCAAAAAGAAGAAAAAAACATAAATTTTTTCTATTGTTATCTGTCTAACCTTAAATTATGAGTTTCTGGTTTTTGTTTGCTTTTTGGTCTTATAATACATATGTATCAAAAATCTGAGAAAAGAAAAAATAAAACTAGTTTTAACTAAAACAAAAAATGTTTAAAATGAAAAATGTTTGTAGACAATGACCCTTATGTTAGACAAAATCCAAATCTAAGATAATGACCTCTGCACAATATAAAAACATAAATACAAAATGAAATTGATATATTTAGTTTGTGTATCAAAATGTAAAATAAAAGAAAGATTTAACAAATTAGAGTAAGTTAAGCGAAAGATTTTTAGAAATTTCTAAAATATGTATGTATGTATATGAAATATTGATTTTTTTTATTAAAGAGAACTTGAATAACAAGAAATTATCCGAAATTGATATAAATGTTTTTGACAACATCATAACAAAAATCTTTTCCTCCACATATTGTGTTTATACACACATATTTTACTAACAACATAGACTTCGTCACCCAACCTCCCCCAAAGTCATTCTTTCCACAATGATGTCAACAAACTACCATGAGTATTGCTGGTAAAATAAAACTTATTACACAAAAGCATGTTCTTGCCTGCATTTTTATATTTTTATTTTTTTTTTTTTCGTGTTTTTTTTTCTTTCTCAAGAATTTCCCCGAGTTTTGAATTTAACATGATTTAAAGGTACCTGTAGTGGTACGCCCCCCACTTAGAAATGGTAAAGCTGAAAATGGAAATGAAAAAAAACACAATATATGCTCGTACTAGTCTAAAAACACGTGAATATCTACAAACATGTTGTGCAGCAATTCCAGTAAAAGTTTGTTCAAGCTACAAAAAAAAAACAATAAAAGTAAAATGTTAATATTTATAAACATGTAAAATGTACAATATAGAAATCATAAACATCATGTTGTGTTACAATTACTATATACGAAATATTTTAGCTGATTATGATAGTTTTGTGAATATAAATAGTTTCTTATACTTTTTCTCCATACTCGTAGTAAATTTACGTGATTTTCATCTATTAAGTTTATAATATTATTCCTTTTGTTTTTAGCGAGAATTTTAAGGTTGTTTTTACTTTTTTTACCATACTACCAGTATTATGTATGTACATATATTTAATACATATTTATTTCTGAGCATATAAATATGATGATGGCTTAAAAACGTTTATTTAAATATAAAAAACACGCGATTTATTATTACATTCAATATTGTTGAATAAGAACCTTATATTCAAAAGAAAATTTCTGCGAAATGTTGTTGGAATAAAATTCATGTGGTAATGCTTAACAAAATTATTTTGAAAAAAGTGCAAGAACTCTTACTGAAAAGCAATAATTTAGCAGTAGTTATTTAAAGTATTTGTATAGCTTTGCTTTTTATTGCGCGATATAGCAGTTAACAAAAATAATCGACACTATTACAGTTTTTTTTCGTTCTTTGAAGTGAGTGAATCAAAAACAAAACAAAAACCATGAGAACGATTGCTCAATTTGTTTTTGCACATGAGCACAAATTAGATAATATAGCCGATCGGCTGTAAGCCTGCTAACCAGCGTTGTCAACTTTGAAATTTCAAAACGCACCAAAATGGAGAAAAAAACGCGCCATTTACAAAAAAAACGCACCAATTTTAGAATATATTTTTTTAGTTTAACATGTTTACTGAATTATGCATAAAAGTACATTATTTTTTTGTGTTAAAAATTTAACACTAAAAGAGGATTTTACAGTTCAGGGTTAAAAAAATAAAACCTAAAAAAACTTAGCAAATTTGTTTATATTCATTTATATTAAATAGATAATAATTTTTTTTAATTTCATAAATTCTGTACAAAACTTTTTAAAGAGATCTATGATTAATAGAAAGGATTCAAAACTAATAAAAGTTCTTTATTTATCATTTTATTCAAATATTTTTAAATTTTTTTTATCAGAAGATTTATACATATATCCATATTAACCCCCAATATTCATAAAAAAATAAAATGAATTTGAAATTCATTTTTGGAAAATTTTGTATCGAAAATTTAAAAAAAAATACATTTCAAATTCGTTTAAAATTGTATGAATATGGGGGTAAAAATATAACAATAAAAATAAACAGCCTTTTACAATATATGTATGTACATAATTAAAAAACAACAAAAAAAAAACTAAACCAATTCGTACATACATATTGTAAATATGAAAGTGGTCTAGGTCATACCATTTTTGATTCGATATAGTACATTTTGATCAGACTAGAACAACTCTAAATTAAACTCTTGCATAACAAAATTATTTTTGGATTTGTTCCAATGTAATGTACTAAATATCTCGACCAAAGAAATATAAGACTTATACAACTTTCATAATTAAGGGCACATACATTTTTTTGCATTAATTTGTCCAAGATGATACATTTTTGTATATTAATTTTATAAATTCGGTTTAAAACTTTTTAAAAAGAAACCCAGAATTAATTATTCCAAATAAATAAATCTAATATTTTCAGTATTATTGTTATCATTGGGCCATAAAACAGATTTCATTTCAAATTCTGATATTTTGTAAACATTATTAGTATTAATATGGTAATTAACACTATCAGGAAGTTGATAAGTTTCACAACAAGAATTGCCCGGTTTTAACCCATTGCTGTGTTAAATTTGCGTTGGTGCCACCAAAAATTAAAAAACCCGCCGAAATTTAAAAAAAAAGCGCACCACGCACCAACTAAGGAATTTTTCGCACAAAACATTTCAAAAAGCACCCAAAATGGTGCGAAACGCACCAAGTTGACAACGCTGCTGCTAACAGCCGCCACCGGTCACAAACAATACATTAATTTAATCGTACGCCACTAGAAAAGAAAATAATGAGAAATAAACGTTTTGAAATATGTATTTGCAGAGAATTTGAGATCATCATATACACTCAGGAAAAAGCTGCAACTTGAAAATAAGAACGTTTCATGTTAATTCAATAATTTTCAATATAATAGAATATGTAAAGGGTGGTTAAATTTTAAGGGCCGTTGTTGAATGTGAACCACACCGAAAAGTCAAGTTTTTTTCCTGCTCAATTTGAACCATGGAAAGATACACAATCGAGGAATGCGTTAACGATTTAAAAGGTCCAAATAACTACTTTTGTTAAGACCAAAAAATAATTTTAATATATTTGACTATAATTTTTTTATTTAAATAAAAATAAAAACATTAGTAATATAATACCTGTGATTAATTTTGTTAAAGGCAAAAAAAATTAGCGACAAAAATTCAAATTTTTTAAGTGTTTTTTTTTTAATTAAAATTAATACATATTTTATGTGTATGTATGTTGCTTAAGAAATATAATTTTAGCTAAAAAACATTCTATGTATAGTTCTAATTTTATTGAGGGCAATTATGAATAAAATTCGAATAAAAATATTCTCACAACACATAGTTGAACGGAACAGCCAGCCGTTTTCGAAGCCCACTAAACCTTCATCATCAGCGTTCTTTTTTGTTTGGTCCACTGTGTGTGGTGTCAGTTGATGTAGATTTCTGCTTTATATACTTAGCATTATTGCAAATGGAATATGTGAATTGTTTTGATTCATCGTATTTCAATTTGCCGAAAGCTTTTTTGAATTGTAAGCTCAATTTTATCATTTCTATATTTACAACAGTCTTACCATTGTAGTTTTTTTCTTTTACTAATTATACACATGTCAATTAATTTGCTTATTTTTTGTTCTATTTAAGACAAACTTTTTTGGTTTGTTACTATTAAGTATATTTTTATTTTAATTTTTGCCACAGGCCATGGCTATTAATTTTAGTTAATTTTAATTAATATTCGAACTCCATTTGTTTCTATATTTATGATTTTAACAGGCTAAAGTTGGTATCGCTTTCTAAGCCAAATTATTTTATTTTTTGTTTTCAGTACAAAATTTCAGTCCAGCCTTAATCATATTTTGGAAATAAAAGATGCTTTCCATACATGCTGAGGAGTGTGGAGTAGAAAGAGTTCCCTGAAATTTACTTCTACTTAAATCTTTAAGCTTTTTAAATTTCGGAACTTGCGATACTGCCCTATTTTCATTATTTACTTGTTTTGTTTCCTTTGAAAATTTTAATAGCAAGTGGTATAATGTATTGGCTCCCCCACTCAAAACATGATCTACAAACATAAAAGTAGTTTTTAAAACAGAGAAAACTCCATTACAAGCAGTACTCAAAAGTTTGAAGAAATAAGTTGAATTTTGAGCTGAAAGGGCCAAAATATTCTAGAAAGTACTACAAGGCCACAAAACATCCAAAAGTGCCACAAATGGCCCAATTGTGCCACATTTTGCATCATTGATTCAGGCTTATTATGAAACATATCGTACACTTCGTGATTTTTTCGGTCAGCACAATCGACCAAATGTGCGTATAATCGGAAAAATCGTGCAAAAATTTTAGCAAACCGGGTCTGTAGGAGATGTAAATACACCAGTGCATGTTCGTACAGATCGTACTGCAGAAAATATTGCTGCTGTTCGCGATACTGTTGCTGAAGAGCCGTCCATCTCAATTCGTCGTCGTGCCCAACAATTGAAGGTTAGCTGCGAATAACGTTGTAAGTGACAAAATAATAATTTTTCAGGAGAGCAAAAAAAACGTATTTTAAAGCAAGATTGCTTTTTCATTTAATTTGTTTCAGCATATCGAAAATAATTATAATTAGCATTAACGTTTCTCTTTGTATCTCTGTTACATTTATCAATTATTTTCGACAGTTTCGTTTCATGATTTTGTCAGTTACTTACAAAGTTCTTTCACTGACTAACTGCTTGTAATTGTATTTTGACGGCGATAGGATGCATAATCTTGGATTGTTTGATGTTTGAACAATCGAAGAGAGTAATGTTAACGGCAATCTGTGAAAAAACTGGTTTTGTAAAAATTGTCTATTACAACGTTATTCTCGGCTATGCTTCAATTGCACTTTTCACACTCGTCGTTGATGAACATTGTGAATACACGCTTACAATGTGCACTTGAGTCAAGAACTAAAGCCACTTGACCATTCCAAACGTCGTCAATGGTCAGAATGGTGGCAGGAAATGGCAACAGTGGATGATCAATTTTCGAAGAAAATCATCTTCAGTGATGAGGCACATTTTCACCTCATTGGGTTCGTCAATAAGCAGAATTACCGCATTTGGGCGAATGATAGTCCAAGAGTGATTGTCGAAAAACAAATGCACCCACAAAGAGTGACTGTTTGGTGCGGTTTATTTTTTCCAAAATGAGGCCGGTCAGGCAGTTCCTGTGAATGGTGTTCGCTATCGTGAGATGATAACGAACTTTTTATGGGCCGAATTGAAAGATAAAGATGTGGACGATATGTGGTTTCAACAGGACGGTGCAACCTGACACACATCTAACGAAACAATGGCTCTTTTGCGCAACAAATTCAATGGCCGTGTTATCTCACGTGGTGGCGATGTCAATTGGCCGCTAAGATTATGTGATTTGACACCGTTGGACTTCTTTCTTTGGGGTTATTTGAAAGAAAAGGGAGTACGTCGATAAGCCAGCAACAATTCAATAACTAAAGGATGAGATAATTCGGCACATTAAGGGCACAGAACTTCAATTATGCCTCAGCGTCATCGAAAATTTGGACCATCGGATAGAGGTGTGCCGCCGAAGTCACGGCAGCCATGTGGCCGATATTTTGTTCCACACATAATTGGACCATACCATATTATCATAATAAGGAGAAATGACAACAATTTAAATGAAAAAACAAACAATTAAGTTTAAAATTTTTAAACGCACTAATAATCCCAAATTAATATTTTACTTATTAAGTAAAATATTTTTTTTATTAAAAATACATTGAAATTGATTATTGAGGGGTTTAGCTGGATCCTATGCGCATTTCACTGTTGCTAATGCAGATCATCAGGGAACCTTTACCCAAAGCTTCTTAGTACAACTAGAGTTATTATATTATAAACTTTCATTTAAACAAATGAAAAAAGCACTAATAATTTGGGTTTTATTTGAAATAACATCGGCCCTTAAAATTTAACCACACTTTATATTGAGATGTTTAAAAATAAATAAAATTAATAAATAAATACTGTAAATTAATATTTTTCTATATTGAAATTAGAAATTTCAACATGACTACACTTTCGTAAGTTAATGTTTCTTATTAATTCAATATGGTTTTTATTGATTTTATGATGATTTTTTTCTGGGTGTAAAAATAAAAATAATATAATTTTCTTATTTCACATATGAAATTTGTTTTACATAACTACAGAGCAAAGCTATAACCAGGTGTCCTAAAATACCTCTCTTTTTTATTATCAGGGACAAGGACTTCATGCATTTAAAACAGGTATTTTAGACGCCTACAATATGTCATTAAAAACGCAAGATATGCACTAAAAACAATAAAATATGCACATATTTTAAAAATTTTTTGTTAAAAAAAAATAAAAAATTTTGAATTTTACATACAACTAATGAATAAAGATATAAAAATATTTTATTTTCTCAAAAGGTGCGAATACAAGCCTTTTATATTAAATTTGTTCACACGATTTTTTCTGTATTATTTACTTCAAATATGCATTTGCAGTGAAGGAGCGATAGGTAAATATAAAAAGAAAAGTTTTATTTATTTATTTTTATTTAAAAAATTTTCGAACATGAAGTTTCAATTCGTTTTTAGAAAGATTTTTTCATTGAAAAAGGCCTTGTAACGTCTATAGATGTAATCGGCTCAAATTTAAATAAATATTTTTATATAATGTTTATATTATATTTATTTTACTCAATCATTACAATGAATTGAATACTAACTAGTAATTTTCCGCAGAATTCTTTCACTACTTTCGGCTTTAATAGCAGAAAATGTCCTCCTGAAATCATCAAATGACAATTTTTTTTTAAGTTTGTTAGGTGTCTTGGTGCTTGTACAATCCTTCTACAATTCAACAACAATGCAAGCGAACTAATTTGTCAAAAAAAAACAGTCTTGCATTAATAATTTGTCATTAATAATATATTTTGAAATTAATTGAAATTTATTTGCTGGTAGTTTAGCATGTCTATATACGTATTTCATTGGCGCTTGAACCAAATTATCAGTAGACTTTAACCACAAATTTTAAACAGTCACAAACCTCTTACTTTATGCATAGACTTTCAAAAACTATATGAGAATTCATAAAATAATAATACTTTTGAAAATCACAAAAGAAAAAATAAGCTTAGTAGGCTTTGAAACTGATACAAAACCCAGCAAATAATTTATATCCAAAAGTATTATTATTTTATGAATTCTCATATAGTTTTTGAAAGTCTATGCATAAAGTAAGAGGTTTGTGACTGTTTAAAATTTGTGGTTAAAGTCTACTGATTATTTGGTTCAAGCGCCAATAAAATACGTATATAGACATGCTAAACTACCAGCAAATAAATTTCAATTATTTTATGTACACTTCTGACAATATGTCATATAATGGATTTTCTTTAATATTTTGAAATTTTAATTTTTGACTAAATATGACACAAAACTTGTAATTATACCAAAATATAAGACAAAAATATGCATTTATGACCAAATTATGCAAAAATATGCATTTTCAACAAAATATGCAAAAATATGCACTAAAAATCGATGCCATTTTCACCAAAATTCAATGTTTCGTAAAGATATTTCGTTCTTGCCATTATCAGGTTTGAGGGGGAAAAATATGCATTTACATGAAACCCCTGTCCCTGGTTATCATAGATGATTTTCCTGCAACATGTTGCGAGACTAAAACTAGCAGTCTTGACGTAAAAATCCTGGTACTCTGTTCAACATTTCACGCAAAATGCTGCCAAAGTAATTACATGTAAAAAAATTTACACGAATTGTTAATAAAAAAATTTTGCAGAAATAGTGTGTACTATGTTTATCTTGAGCAAAACATTTGAAATGTATCTTCAACATTTTAAGTTTTCATACGAAATAAGTAGAGTGCCAATTCTTTCGTACGGAATGTACAAGAAGCACATCTGATATTTTTATAAACATAAGAAATTATAGCATGGTTTCAGGCGCCAATTAATATTGTTTACATGTCAAATTTTTCGTATTTTTCGAATTAATCAATGTTGATAAACATTTTTCACAAATTTCAGCAGAGTACTATGCTTAAAGGCTGGCATTCTGTTCGAATATTCGAAAACTGTTGAGCAACATTGATTTTTCGTTGAGAAAAACTTGACATGTACCCAATGTAGTCCATCTCGCGGTTTTGCTAAATTTCTCAATTTTGTTGCTTGAAAGTATTCAAAATTATTTTAATTTCCGTGCGAAAAAAAGTACTACTACATGTTATTTCGCAGCTGAAACGAAAATGATGCCAGAAACACTTTGCATGGAAAAACATGCTGTCATATACATACATTTGACGTTTTTCGCAATAAGAACAGAGAATTACATTTGCAAATTTATTTCGCATCGGTCATTTACTCAAACAACGTGATAAGTCACGAAATGGAATTCTGTAGTTAGTGATACAGAATTAATCCTCATATTGCCTTTTATATTATCTAAAAATTGCATACAAATATCTTGTGTACTCAATTCTTGAGAGAAAATTAAAATTTTCAATTTCCATTAAGTTGTGTGTAAATTGATAACTTAACTTCAAAACCCGTTTTTTGGCAAACTGGATTTTCGAGTTAAACTTAAATTAGACGTGACATAGCCATAACGCCATAGCGATAACCAAACCAAATTTCAATTGGTTTCTATGGCGTTGTGGCGAGTCACCTATAATCAAATGCAGTGTTGCCCATAAGTTTGGTTCGAAAAGCTGTTTTATGACTATGTCACGTCTGATTGAGCCTTTACGTATTACGTGTTTTTAGAAACTGAGCGATATTTGCATTAGACTCAAACGGAAATCACCATTTCATGTTTTAGATTTGTAAAAGCATTTTTATATTTACGACGCAAATCGATGCAGTAAAGCACGAAGCAAAGTGAAGCAAAAACGACGCAACCGCGATATCACAGAAATTTTTAAAGAACAAAACTTCGAAATGACGCAAATTGGGGTACAAAAAAAATTATTTTTAAGCTAAAAGCTTTAAACAGAAATATGGAGACATAACTGCCATAAAAGCTTAACTGTGCCATAACTGACACATTTTTTGGAAATTGTTTTTTTTTAACGATAATTTATTATTTATATGGCGAATGATCGACTTTGTTGAAAAAATTAAGTTCGGAAATTATATCGTTTAAGCGTTTTTGTCAGTTATGGCACAATATATTCTAAACATCCCTACAGGAAACGCCTGACTGAAACTAACACAAACAAAATTATTTCACTAACACATTTATATCAATTTTCCATTGAATTCAATATTGACAGTCAATGGACTAGTCTTTGTATTTATTAATTATAGTTGCTTCACTCTAGCATATATGTTAGAGTGGGATATCTAATGTACATATCAGTTTTATATAAAAGAAATACAATTCATTCTGTCTGTGAAAAGTCTTAAAAACAAAAATCAAAAATTTAAAAAAACCCCGATATATCTACAAAAAAGATGTGATATCTTTTAAAAGGTTGGACCGTTTTTCTTACAACATATATAGCTAAGAACCCTCTCGATCAAGTCAGCTTTCAAACACAAAAAATTAAATCTAAATCAAAATCCGTCCAGTGGTTTGGTCTGTAAGTGGACACGAAAAGACATACAGATACACACTATAAACTTATAATCCCCCTTTTGTGGTCGGGGGTTAAACAAGATAAGTAAAAACAATAGTGAATAAAAAAAATGTGCAAACTTTAATTATATATGTATATTTCTTTTCAAAATTTTAGATAAGTATTTCTAAAGAGTAAGATGCGTTGAGGTGAAAAGGTGTGAAGAGGGCTAGATGCCGCCTAGGTTATTCTGTTAGTTTTATTTGTTAAAGCATTAATTTTGAAATAAATTTTGAAAAATGTTTATTTAAAAAATTGAAAAATATTTTTTTTTTCAAATGTGATTAATACATCAGTACTGATTAGTCAGCTCTGATAATATTTACATCAGTACTGATTTGACAGCTCTGACGATGTTTACATCAGTACTGATTAGTAATATACTGTGGACTGAGCAGTCCAGATATACATATGTTTTAATAGTTCATGAGAGTGAAACAAAATCATATGTCCACGAATGCTTACATCAGTTTTTTCATATTGCCCTTAACAAAATGATAGAAACTTCTGATGTATAAACCCATCAGAAATGTCCATCAGATGATGCATCAAATGACTGTCATTGTTCTTGTAGGGATATTTTTAACGACATAAAATAATATATACATGTATGTACATATTTTCAATATCTGTTTTAATTTAATACTTTTAGTGTGTATTCATTTTCTATTCTCTTCTGTTTAAAGTTTAAGTCTGGCTAAAACCATTTTGTAACCATAAATCATTTAATCACTTTCATCTACAAAACATTCTAACACACAAAACAAAGTAAAACAAAACAAAAACTTGCCATTAAAGCCTTGTTTTTTCAGCATATAAATGCATACAATTTTGTTTGGTTCCTGTTGCAGTTTTTTGCTTCTTTGTAGAATAACAAGCCGAACGAAGTGTTGCATGAGCATATAAAAGCATTTTATCATCATCTACGCAACAATAACAGCAAAAATATGCAATTTTATTATAACACATAGAACATATTTTTGTTTTTCAACCAGCAAAATAAATATATTTCATTTTTATGAAAATCATTACAAACAAACAACATGAACTTGAAATGTTGCACAGCAACGAGAGAAAAACAAGAAATATGGAATGGAAAATTTTTTAGAGATTTTAGTAATGTGTGTGTGTGTGTGTGTGTGTGTTAAAATCAAAAACTAAAAACAATGGTCACCAACATTTGTTTTATTTAATGTGTGTATATGTGTGAATATTTATTTTTTTTTTTAGTTTTTGTTCTAGTGCTGCAGCAATATTTGCGAATTGTTTGCAATTTTGTGGCAATATTCAAATACCAAAACACCATGTGTTTCTCATATGCTAGATAGATAGATACATATGTGCATATATACATATGTATATATACATATGTATATACACATGCAGTTTTACTTACTTATATGTAGAGATGTGCAAATGTCGTGATTTTATGGTGTGAGTGTCATGCGTGAGTCACGCGTGATTCACGTGATTCGTGATCAAATATTATAACTGATCACGCGTGAGCGTGACTGAAAAAAATTTACTCGTGCGTGATCGTGCGTGAGCTTTTTTTTTTAATAATCACGCACGAATTCTCACGCTCTCACGAGATAACATTCCTGCATAGGTACATATGTAACTGTATTCAATCATTTGAAATAAATTATTTTATAATAATAAATGCATATATGTATTTATGTATAGTAATATGTATGGTAGTATGAGCTTACAAGCACAATGAATACCCCCAAACAAAATGTTTCGACTTTTTCTGAAGTCAGACTTGTCGTACCGAATTCGAGCTTTGATTTTTGAATACATAAGTAAAAGTCTGTGAAAATTTTTTTAAATAAATATGTATGTATATGTTGATAAAAAAAAAAGGATTGTAACAAATATTAAAAAAAACGTGAGTATGTGCAAATTATTTCGACAATAGCAGCAACATAACGGTGAAGCGGTACTCTGCTATAAAAGCAAAAAGAAATCATACCTACAAGTCGTTACGTGTTCGTACCGACTTATCGTAACGAATTCGTACCAACATATCGTTACGAAGTCGTGTCAACCATTTCATACAAAAATAGTTACGATTTCGGTAATATTTCGGTGACGAAATCTGAAGATTTTCTCGACCAATCGTTACGAATTCTTTACAAATTCGGAGCATTTTGTTTGATGGGTACATACGCCTTTGTAAGTATGTATGTATGTTTCTTAGATACCCTGTAGGAAGTATCAACTGAGAAACACTACTGATTCAACAGTGCCTTTGTCAACAATACTACTGACGAATTGTACCGCAAAAATGTTTTTTGATTTAGGGGCCGTCCATATATTACGTAACGCTGTAGGTGGGAGGGGTGGAGTTCGAGTTTTGTTATGATTTGTTATGGCGGGGGTGGGGAGTTTTTGAAAATGTTACGTAACAGAAAAATTTTAGTAATTTGTATATCTTCTCATTTAATATGCTTTTATCATTTATTTGATTATCATTTATTTAATTGATCATACGTCTTATCTTCACATTTATATTATGTATGTATACATACATACATGTGCGGAATGTCAATTTTTTTTTTGATTCAATTTGAATTCAATTGAATTCAAATTCGAATATTTAAAATGATATCCGCGAATACGAATATTTAAAACGATATTAAATTAACTTTGCTTTATTTTAATTTACATTGTAAATTTTACAAAAACACTAGCATACATATATACATAGATATGTATATCGTCACCTAAAATCCAAAAGGCCGTATAATGAATAAAATCGGTATTTTTAAACATATGTGAGTAAAATTTTGGGAAAATATGTATTTTGGTTAATCACATCATAATCAATCAAAAAGTCTATTTGGATTTTAGGTGACCTATTTTTCAACCCACAAAACATGAAAATTATATTATACATATACTTTTTCGTGAGCGTGCATGATCGTGATAAGTTGTAAACCACTCGTGCGTGATTAAAAATTTTTTATTCGTGAGCGTGCGTGATCGTGAAAATTTTCAAAATCATTCGTGCGTGAAAGTGCGTGAGTAAAATATTTTTCAGCGTGAGCGTGCGTGTCGTGAGTCAGAAAACACTCACGTGCACATCTCTACTTATATGTACTACATTTAGTATACAAACTTTTCCATGTACAAGTTTTACATAAAAGTGACAATGAATGTGTTAGTTTTGGGTATAGAAAGTTTAGCCAAAATAAAAATATATAAAAATGTTTGTAGGTATGTATATTTTTTGGGAGAGTTTCATTTGTTGTAGAGGTATGTATGCAATTTCAAAGGCAACATTTTGGAATGTTTGTGTGTATAATTTTTTTGGTTTTTAGGTCGTAGTATTGTTTGTTTTAGTGAGTGTTGTTTCCTATTTGCTAATGCTGCAACCATGATAAAATTGCATTCATATCATATCTATCTGCCGCCTGCCGTTGGAATAGAATATGTTGTTGCAATGTGTATATACACAAGTTTGGTATACAGCCCGTATGCAAATTTTGTGTAGTTAAGCCAGCAAAATGTACATATGCACTTTTGTTGAAATGTTTTTTTTTTTTTTTTTTTTTTTGATTTCTGAAAAAAGATCTGGGTGAACCTTGAATGGCCTTACGTATACATAGTTATGTATGTAAATGACTTGAAAAATATGTAGTATATAAAATATTATGTGCAAACGCTTTGCTATATGGTGCATATGTACATACATACATGCATACATATAATTTTTAAAACCCAGACACATTTACAGACAGTTTAGAGTGGTTTAATAACTTTTTTTATATTTTTTGGTGTTTTCTAATAATAAAGCAACAATTTGCTTTTTAAAGGTTATATGCAACATATATTTCTAACCAAAAATAAATATCCCTTTTGTTTGTGAAATAAATGCATTTGCAAAATACATATATTTGTTATAGTTTCTTTTTTAAAGAATTTTTGTTTTACTTTTAGTTTTGCATTTCTTTAATTAAATTTAAAATTTGTAGGGGTCTTTTCGTTTTCTGTTTCCAATACCATGTTTTTTGGTCTTAATTACTTGTCTCAGTTTATTTCCATATTTTTTTTAGGGTGTTTTCTTTATTTGGTAAAATATTCAGTACTTTTCATTTCTATTAATTTATTTTTCGTTCAAAAGACAAATGTTTAACACTCATATAAATAAAGTTTCTTGATTTGTTTTAGATTTTTTTTTATAAAGTATTTGAATTGATTTTGCTTTTATTTTGTTTGTGTTTTTTTTTTGGTTTTGGCTTTAAATAAATATGGTGTTAGTCAATTAATTTTTAAGGCATGATAAAGCAATATTTACAACTTCTTTTTTTTTTTGCTATGATGTTGAAAGAAAAGAAATAAATTTTTGGCTCTTTTTCCTTAAGAGAAATGAAACAAATTAAAGTAAAACAAAATAAAAAAGAATTTTACATATAAATTTGGATTTTTTTAAACAAAATTCAAAGCCAAAAATAAACTTTAGAATTCAAATATAAATTTAGAAATTAAGTTTAAAAAATTCAGTAAACAAATTCACAATATTGTGCAAATGGTGTTGCACAGTGACATTTGCAAATAGTATACACATAATTCTTCTTTTTTTTTTAAAGTAACATTCAATCAATTAAAGATATCGCTCATTTACTCAAACAAAGTCATAACTACAAAAAAAAAAACATATCCTTCTTCATATTGTATAAAAATATCATACAAATAGCTTGTTTCCTCAACTCTTGAAGTATTAAAAATCTTAACTCAACTCGTCTCAAAACTCTACTATTGTGCATTTTATTAATTTTTAAAGCATGGCTACAGAGCTTCTGATGTGAATTAGAGTCCTGGGAAAAATTCTAGTGATGCTGTCATAAGGCACTGGTCACTAAACTATATCGATTTCATCAGATACTAATGTAACATCAGAGCGCTCTCCTTCGATGTGTAGCAGAATCATCAGCGAAGTAAAATAACCAATAAAATTGCTACTAAACACAACTTCAAAATTTAATACGCCTCATTTGACACCAGAAGGCGCTGCAAAACTGCATTATTAAAAAAAATCGTTTTTTTGCAGAGTTGTAAAGGAATGATGCTTTCCTCTATATCTTCCTTTACCACCCAGTCTTCTCTATCACTATACCTTCCCTATCACCCTCTCTCACTAACTTCTCTTCAAATAACAGATAGCACAAAGGGATCATTGTATTGCACCCAAGTGAGCTGGGCCCTAAATTTCACCCTTCATTACCAGCAGCCTGCTAACGTAACCTATAGCGCCCCTGGTGTTAAGTAGGTGTTTTACTATACCTTAAACACATTGACCACAGCAAGATACACGCTAGCTGCGTTTGTCGCTCTGTAGCCAGCTACAAGATTATTTTGAAAGAGGCCGCCACATCATAAACAACTGCTATTCAAATATAAATACATATTTCAGTGGGGGTTACTTTCAAATATTTAAATTTATAAAAATATAAAAGTACTTATTATATGCATTAAATATTTTACAATTACTTCTTTTGTGAATAGAAGCAGCTGGCAATCTATAAAATTGATTGCACTTGTATACAAATAACACAAAAAACTAATAGATACAAACTTTTGGGTGTCACTTAATGTTGAATTATATTTGGTAAAAATTTGTCCTTAACAGAACAGAACCACGTATACAGATTTTCAATTGAACGGCAACAGAATAGCTGGTTTGGAATAGAACAGCATTTATAACTTAATTGTGCCTTAACACGTAAAAATATAAAAACGAATTTATATATTTCTTTATGTGAATTCTAAGAAGTTATTTCTGCTGAATAATATCCAATAATTTTCTTAATAAAAATTAGTCTTATTGGCCGACAGCTATAACCATTGCTGTGTAGTCGTGTACCCTACTGTCGTGAATATGTTTAAGCGTAAGTGTTTTTTTTAGCGATTTGCAGATATTACGCAAAGTTTTTTTTATTTAAATATAACTTTTTAATAATTTAATAGTTTAATTATCAAATTAATAATATTATCAATATTCATTAGCAATTACAAAAGGTAATATTGGAATAACGTTTGAATTTCCTTCAAATTTGAAGGTTCATGCTTTTGGGTGTCCAAATAAATGAAACTAAAACTCACATAACTGTTCACTCTGCTCTACTCTGTTCTGCTCACTCTTGAGTTAAACATTTCTTTTCAGCTCTCATCACACTCAAAAATTTATTGCATAATGCTAAATTATCATCACTCTTTCTAAAAGAACGGATTTATTTTTATATTTTGCATAAGTAAATATTAAAAAATTTGAATTAACAAATCAGGGGTCTAATTGTCGCTCACGAAAACGAACTGATTCGATCATGCTTTTTCAGTTTGAGATTATGCCATTTGCTATCTAGCAATGTAATAATATGGTTAGATATCGAATGCCATAATCTCAAATTGACAAAACGTGATCGGATCAGTTCGTTTTCGAAAACGACGTTTAGACCCCTGCAATTTTAATTACACCCCGAAAAATGTGTTCTATTAAAACTTTAACTGGAATAAAAATACAAATAATTAACTAAAAATTTAATTGAGTCAATGCAACTTTGGCTTAAAAATTTAATTGATTTAAAGTTTAATTAAAAAGTTATTTGAATCAAAGTGTAATTAACTTAATTAAATTTAATATAAATTATATGTTTATTTTTTTTTAATTAATGCTGTTAATAGGAGAAAAATTTTGTGTGACTTTTTTAGCACCATTTCGCTATGAGTTAAATTTTTCCGTGATCTCTTGAATTTCATATTATCGAGAGATGGCTGTTGCTTAATTTTTTGCATGCACATAAAGAACGAAAAGATTTTTAAATTTTTAGACTAAAGGCCGGGGCACAATGAATCCGTCATGCATTAAACACATTCACCACAGCAAGCTACCGACTACCAAATGTCAAGGATAGAATACACAAGTTTATGCGAGAATGATTCTTTTGAAGACAGCAAGGCAACAGGGCGACAGGTTGTTGTCTATGCTGATTTTGTTGTTGTAGTCCAATTAAACTAATTTCTATTTCCAATGAAAAAAACCAGTATTGCCAGTATAATACAAAATGTTGACTGAATGATTTTGTGCAATTATTTCATATTATTTAACAGAACCAATATCCTAAAATTGATGTTGAGAATAAATTGATTCGTTTTTGTACTTTTACGTGAAATAAGTACATTTCAAAAGAGTAATTAATTTTTATAAATGCAAAATATATGAAAGTGACAATACTAAACTATGTACAGATGGTGCTGCTGCCGTCTCCAAAATAATTAAGTAGCCGGCTACGAGGCGACAAATGCTGCTTGCGGCATTTGAAGTCGTGTGTTCGTGTAGCCTGCTGTGGTGAATGTGTTTAATGCATCATACGTTAAACTTGGCCTTTTTCAACTGACAGCTAAGTTGAAATACATGGTTTTTTATGAGGCCAGTTACATTTCGTACGTGTCCGTCAACGCAAAGAAAGAAATGGAATGACCTTGAAAGCCTGAATAGATACAATATCTATAAAACCACACAAAAGCAAAGTACAAAATTTGGTCAACTTTTAACTTTTTGCGTACGTTCAATAATTTGACAGATATTGTGTTTTGTGGCATCAAAAATAAAATTAAACAAAAGAAATAAACGAAATAAATAAAAACAAGTTGAATTTAATAAACAAAATGGAGAATCAACCTTTTGAAGCTGTTCAAATCCTTCCGTCAATAAAGTACTCATTGTCCCAACTTTCTCCGTCGTTGCGTTAATGTTAGTTGAAAAAGGCGAAGGTTAACGTATGACGGATTCATTGTTCCCCGGTCTTAATAATCTGTATCCATTATTATCTCTGGTCGTCCAGAGCTTAATTCCCTTAAAATCATTTCTTGTCCAAAATAATGGAAAAGATTATCAGCGTTTACAAGTATAACAAAAAAAAATTATCTACAACTTAAATTTTATTTAAAAATATTTTTAAATTTTCCATTTATATTTCTCTTTATCGTACTTTTGCTCTTAATTTAATTTATCGATGATTTTTTTTTTTGTTCAAATCTTTTAAACGGCTTTTAATTTCTGTTGTCCGTTGTTATTAACACTTTCATAGACATTTGAAATATTGACTTTAAATCGATTTCATAACAAATCTAACAATTCAATATCAAAAGTATATGTTACATATCAAAAAGAAATATGAAAAAAAACGTTAAATATTTTAAAGCTACTTAACAAATCTTATTTATTTAAATAATTAACACCTCTAAATATTATTGGCAGCGAAAAATCACACAGTTCGTTTCAGGTGATTTTTGAAGTTGTAAAACCATGAGCGAAAAAAAACATCATGACGCTTACAACTATAAAAATATTTTTGTTGAAAATGTGTTTTTTTTATTTTCCTTAGTTGTTGTGCGAATGTTAGTTAGTAAACATATTTTATGATTGAAATTATGATTATTTTTATTGTGGCACATTTAATTTAATTTTTTATTATTTTAACTTAATTGTTACTGTTTATAATACAGATCAACAAAAATGTACTAAAAATGCAAAGCAACCCAGCAAACATAATTCATACAGTCATATTTTGAGTGTATTCCATCGGTTTTATATAAATTGAGTTTAAGTAAGACGTGTTTAAAAGATCTTCGCTACAGTCGAATCTCTATAATTTGAACTTTAAAGCGAACCAGAGTTAAAATTAATAGTTATAGAAAGAAGTAACATGAAGAAGAGTTTCACTAACTGCCCGTTTTTATAAAACGAAAGAAACATTTCCTCAAAAACTTTTAAATTCTTGCTTCCAATATAAACAGTAGAAGTAAAATAATTTTTTCTTTTAAACATACTAAGGTAGAATGATATAACTTCGTGCTAACCTGAATAGAAAATAAAAGAATTAAAAAACAGAAAAATTAATAGTGATACTTATAAATGTATTTGTCGAGGGTAAATCAATAATTGTATACACAATACAATCATTTCTCACATTCCATTTCATTAAAAATTTACTTTAAATAGCTGATGTTAATAACAATCTCTGCCCAAGTAGACAAATATGGGTGCCGATGAAGTGCGTGGCTGCACAGAAAAATGTCGGCATTTCCAACCAGATAATAAAGTTTAGTTTAAGTTTTCTTCTCTTGTTTAATCACATTAATTAAAACAAATACTTCCTTCAATAAGAATCGAAAAAATACTGAACCTAAGTCAGATTAAGCAATTATTCCTGATTAAAATCTTTTCCTTTTGTAAAAACTTTTGTAAAATTCTTTGGTTTTAATATGGAAATTTTTTATATATGTACACCAAAAAAACTATTTTGTGATAAAAAAATTTATTCGCAAATGTACATACATTCGTTGGTTACATATATTGAAAACACAAGTTAAATTTCCTGATTCAATAAAAATGTAAAAACAAATGTATTCATTCGACAGCGTTAATTTCCATTTCAAATATTTATTTATTTATTACATATTCTACAAAGTAAATTTAATATTATATGGTTGCACAAATATGGACGGAGTAACTAACAGAATCTTAAAAAGTTTTTATGACTGACTATACACGACCTATGTCTTCGCATAGAAAGGTCCATTTCAAATATATTTTATTTTTGTTTTAGGCCCAAATACACAGTCTATAGTTAACTAATGCCCGTGGTTTAACTAACGATTTCTCTCATCAATTTCATAGGTTAAACCACCTTTATTAGTTAACTAAAGGCTGTGAGTTTTAGCCTTTAGTTAACTTTTAGCTTTTTTCCTCATTTCATATAAAAATTTCAATAATGTAAAGGATACCGCATTTTTTTAAGAAACATCCTTAGTTCTCCATTCAGGAATGCTCTTTTGTTTCACTGTATCTAGAAATAAATACATATGTAAATATCTACATACTTGCAAATGTTTATTGCAAATTAGCAAGTTTAATTTGTCATTTCCTAATAAGCTGTATACACTTTAGCATTTTTGCTGCTAAATTTAGCATATTTTGTTTACATTTAGCATTTTCTTAGAATTTTTAATTTATAATGTAATCAGCATTTTGTGAGCATTATTTAATGTAAAATATACATAAAAATGATGGTTTCTACATGTTTTGATTCCGCGACAAATTTTCTAAAGTTTATTAGAATTACTCAATTCTAAATTTAGGATCTTTTTGGCATAATCTAATGAAAAATATTTAAAAAATTTGTCTGCAAGTCATATTTGAAGACAGGCGTATTCAGTAATGGTAATTGAATATTCATAATGCATATTTTATATACCGATTCATGCAGTGATTAAGACAAAAATATTTACATATATCTTTAAGAAATATTTTTTTTTTGACACAAATAAAAAACTTAAATCCAGGTTCAACCACAAAAATTACATATTTAATTAATTTTATTTATAAAGTCTCAAAATTGGAACTCATCAGTAGACTTTAATCCAAAAAATTCTTGAATTTAGCTAAAAAAAATGCGTATGTTTATAGTAAGGCCCTTAATACTATATTAAGAATCGCAATATACAAACATAATAGGTTTGAAAGCTGTAAGTAAAAAGCTTTACAAAACAAGCATCTTTATTCGATTTTGTGTCTATTTTATTTTCCATCACCTTTTCACAAGTAGCTGCCACATTGGGCAACAATAAAAGTATTAAAAAGCAAAAGGAAAAATAAAACATTTATTTTCATACATCAAATACCAAAGTATATTTATTTGACATTAGGTCTTTATTTATTCAATTTGAAAATTTGGCTTGTTTTTTAATTTTTTTTAAGAGAAGTAACACTCAGGAAATGAATGCCTACTACTATTACTAGGTGTTATCTTCTTTAGGAATGGTATAGTTATAGAAAACAACAACTTTACAACTCTGCTTTTTTTTCACGTTGTTGCAGCGCCTCTGGTGTTAATGAGTCGTAGTAAATTTCTTAAGCCAAATGCGTGTTGTTGTTATAAAATGACTGTCAGAGTTCGGACTCAAATCCAGGACCTTCGGTTTTGTAGTCAACGTGCTAACTATTGCATATTCCTTTACTTTATTTAATTTTAATATTTCTGAAATTTTTGATCAAATCTATTGCCGAGTTTACGGCGTTTTCAGCCGACTCGTCGCCATGATTGTGTAAATTTTCATTTACGCAAATATTTTTTTTTATTTTTGCCGTCATATATCCTCCCTCAGAAATTTGTCGTTTAACCATGTTGTGTGCTTAGCAGTGTTGCCATATATGAAGATTTATCTTATTTTTTAAGTTTTTAGACATGAAAAACGACCAATAAGATTTTTAAAAATGTAACTTTTGATACTTTTAATATATTATTGAGAAGTTTTTTGACTAAACTACTTACATATTTTCTGGTTTCATAATAATCTTACACATATACTATACAGTTAATATTTTGTGCTATTTAGCTTCCTTAGAAACAAAATAAATTTTAACTTATTTTCGTTCAATAAAACAACAAAAAAAGAGTTTTAATTAAAAAAAAAAAGATTTTTTTGCTCGACTTGAAGATTTTTGAAAAATAAATATGGCAACACTAGTGCACTAGTGCACAATTTAACTCATTTACTTTCACTCTTCAACACTAGCAACAACAAAAACTTTTATAAATTCAACTATGAATGTTGCTGCTCTTCCATTAAATGAAAATTATCATGCATTCTCTCTAGACTTAGTGAACATTTATAAGGCCAAGGCAATTCCGCATGGTACAATTATACTAGGTACATGCACGACTACAACAAAATTACAACACCAAAAAACACATTCATTTTGTTGGTATAAACAAACGTATAATTTTCAGAAACAGTTGCCTTTTGTTTTTAAAAATAACAATTACAGAGTAACTAAAGTACAATTGCAGACGCGGCATTCATGAATGATTATAGTCATTCAGTGTTGCCAATAGGTGTTTAATTACACATAGTGTGCAATTACTCTCATGTGTGGGCTATGTAATTACATTTATGTAGAATCTGTGTGTAATTCTACTTTATCTTCTATCTTTATTTATTGTTGTTTTAATTTTAACCAACAAAAAATATGTGTAGTGTAATTCTCT
Organism: Tachina grossa; assembly: GCA_949987645.1. NCBI lineage: Eukaryota > Metazoa > Arthropoda > Insecta > Diptera > Tachinidae > Tachina > Tachina grossa. Next base: position 197,601,133 of record OX465274.1, on the reverse strand, counting down.
TCAATGTTTAATTGGAAACACAGCCATGTGTAAAATCAGTGGCAACACTGTAATCATTTTATTCACAACACATACACTAACACTTTTGTAGCTTTTAAACAAAGTTTGACAACTAATTGTATTATATGCAATAACAGGCTGGGCTTGTGCATGTACCTGTTATAATTGTATCATGCAATTCCATATCAGTACCTGGATTCAGTAACTTTTTGCGAACCGAAAATTGTAATATTTATCGACATATTTATTCCCTTGCAATAACGATAATGTGATTCTGTAATTTCTTTTTTACGATAGTCTCCCGCTTTATCCTGTTCACCATTTAATTCAATATTATGTGGTAGCACTGTATAGAAAATATGAAAATAAGCGAAAAGCACAAAGAATAATGAAGAAAAACTCAACAAATTTGATTTTGTGACTTAATTTTTTTTCTCCAACCGACAGCGAATATCATTAAAATATGTTACTGAATACCAAAGTCGATAAATTTTCGTTACATATATTATAACGATACGATTATCGTAATAAAAGTTACTGAATCCAGGTACAGGTGGACTCAACAGCCCAGCTTGGTGTATATGCTAAGGAATATCACAGAGTCCTTCCTCGTCAATATACATATGTATCTAGCAATAAGTTGGCAAAGTGAAATAACTAATAAAATATCTACATTATTTTAAGTAATTCGCCTACTTAACACCAGAGGCGCTACAGCGATGCTATAGAAAGCAACAAAACGCACTATAGCAGAGTTGTAAAACGCGTTAAACTTCATAATTTAATATTTCACCCTTTCCTAAACAAGGTTGCCAAAGTGTAATTTCTCTTCACAAAAAAAAGCTATGATCTCGCTATTACTTCTCAATTTGTTTGCTGGGTGTCAGATCAAATGAAAAGCAAGTGCAGTTTTTGTTTTCAAATGTGAAAAAATTTGTGTTAATTTTATTTTTTCTTTTTTTAATTTTATTAAATTGTTTATTTGTTTATTATTTTAACTAAATAAACAATAATGAATTGGAGCGAACATTAAATGTGCGGCTGCATTATTTAAGTAAGTAATTTTTCAAACCTTGTATTGCAAATTGAAATGTTATTTTAATAAAATAAAGAGCACAAAAAAATGCAACTGATGGATGGCAGGCACAAAATGTTTGAATTTTTCTGATTTCTATTTTTTATAATTTCCAAAATACAAAAAAAAAATAATACTCGTAATAATAAATGTTAATGTTTCTGTTTTTTTTTAATTTAACAATTATACGAATATTTGCATATTTGTGTTATTTAATAATAATAAAAAAAAGAAAAACACTTCTTTTCATGCTGCCCGTTGGAAAGTTTGTTGCAAACTTGATAATGTTGCAATTGCGTGCTTAAGATATTAAAGTGTGGCAGGCAGGCCTGGCTGGCTGCCTTGACTGGCTGTATGTTTATTTCCACATTTTGAATATAATTATACATTTGTGTATATGTCTCTCTAACAATTGCCACAATTGTATTTAATCATAATTCTTAAGAAAATTGCTTAATATGTTTTTAAAGAATTTTTTTCTTCTTTTTAATTTTTGTTTTTTGTATTCTTTCTTCATCAAAATAAAAAAAAAATATAACATACAGCAAGTGTTTATGGTCTCAAATTTACAACTTAACATATAATTTAAAACATATCACTTATTGGAGTAACGGTTTCCAGTTAAAACTGCCAGGCAGGCCTGCCTTTTTTTATAAACCAAATGAAAAGAAATCATTCAGTCTTTTTTTCTTTTTTTCTTTTTTTTTGCCACAAATACGAGCATTTTTGTAATTTCAACTCTTTTTCTCTGGCTAATTTTGTTACTTTACGAAAATTACTTTTAATTTAAGAAAACATTACAGTGTTTTTTTTTTGTTTTTTATTTTTGAACAAAGAATACCAAAACTTAAAGAAAATATATGTATGTACGTGTATGTATGTTGTTTAAAAAAAAAATCATTTAGATAAGTTGGTGCTGCACGCCGTGGCTCATTAAATTAAATGAACCATCAGCACGCAATTTATTTGTTTTTTTTTTAATACACTGCGTTGTTTTATTTTTAATTTTTTTTTTTTTAATTTAAACACAAAAACATTAACAAATTTCATTTCCATATATATTCCTCTCAAATTTACGCAAACACTTGATTTTTTTATTTTAATTCTTTTTTTCAACTCACGCACATTTTTTAGATCTTCAATATAAAACATTTTATGCACACTTTTCTGTTACAACTTGAAGTGGTAAATAAATTATTGTATGTACGAATATGTATTTGGAAAAGAAAGAAACAAGCTACGAGTAGATTAATTTAATTAAACATAATTTCCGTTAAAAATAAATTGAAAAAATTTAAAACATTTTGAGGATTTTTTTTTATGTATGTACATTGTAAAAAATAATTAAAAATAGGAAATTAATAAAATGAAATCTCTTTACATATGTACATATGTACATACAGAAGAATATTAAAGAAAATAAAAAAAAATTAAGTTAAGAAGCAAAAAATAACTAAAAAGTCCAAGAAAATAAATGCAAGAATTTAAACCAAAAATGTCATTAAAAAAAGTTAATAAATATATATCTACATACATACCTATATACCCTCAAATTCATAAAATTTTAAATGAATTTGAAATGTATTTTATTTAAAAAATTTTCATCCAAAATTTTCCTAAACTGGCTTCAAATTTAGTTTATTTTTTTATGAATATGGGGGATAGAGTATAATATAATATAATATAACAATATATGCAGTAATTCTAATTTTAATTTTTATGCAATTCGGACTGCATTTTAAAAATTCTTTTTTAATTAAAAAAAAAACTCGCTGGGTTGCAAAAAAAGTTTTTCTTTTCAAACCTTCAGATAGGCTCGACACATATAAATAAATAATATAAAAGACCATGTATGTATGCATGTAAATTTTTAAATAATTATAAAGATATATTTGCTTATTTTTTACCCGGCATGGTCACATTGGGTAAATATTTGAAAAAATAATCTTAGCTTTTATATTTAATAAAATAATATTTTAGTAAAAAGTAAAATAGTTTAGAATTTTAATTTAAATTAAGCACTCCATCAATTTACAAAATTTACGGTCTGACCCACGTTGTCCACAGTAATGGTTGCATCCACAACTTGTTTTGAAAACAACAAGAATTTTTTTTAATATAATTAATCCATCGAACGTTTTGTGTAGACATCGTGGTTCAGACTGTTAATAAAATTAATGTGACTTGTGTTGAAAATATTTGTAGTATGAGTGGGTCACCAAAAATGTTTTATTTGTTTATAGAAATCACTTAGTTTTATTAAGAATAAAGAACATTTTTTTAAACAACGAATATATTTTTTCATAAAAATATTTCTAAAAAAATGTAGTAAAAAAACACCACACGATTTTTTTTTAATTTAAATAAATATTTTGGGCCTTATGTATGAGAAAAAGAACATGATTTTAAAGAGTTTTGCCATAAAACTTCAAGTCACGCTAAAACTTAAAAGTGGATTAAAAGTACGTGATGCATCAATTTTATGGAAGAACTCGTTAACACTAAATTCAAATTCGCCACTTATGCCAATTTTTTCATTTTCATTTTTTTATCTTAGTTAAGGAAGTTATCACTAAAATATTATTTTCATTTCTTCGCCTATAATTTTATAATTTAAAAAATTACAGAGAATTCTCGGTAGTTACGCTTGGTAATAATAACTATTAAAAATTAAATTTTTTATATAATTATATAAATGTATTATAATAAATATATAAAACAATAATAATAATAATATAAGATCTTTGTTTTTATGAAGAATATTATTATAATTAATTTTTATATTCATTTATTATAATTATTTCTCAGGGAAATATAATAAAGAAAGAACTAGCGAAGTATCAGAATTAATTATAATTTTTTTTATGAAAAAATACCTTAAGCTTGATTAATTATATACATTCCAATCAGGGCTTGCAAAGTTGGTACAATTGTACCTTTTTTGGTACTACACAGAAAAAATTATTCCCAAAAAATTTTTAAACAAATATTTGTTTGAAATCACACTTAGTTTCAGTAAATATTCTGTACTGTTCCACTAAATTAATTTGTACCAAAAAACTGTGTAGAGAAGAAACAGGCCACGACGTTTCTCGGCTACATTTCGACATTTACATGTATACAACACGATCAAATAAAATAAACAACAACTAAACAACAACAACGGCACAACAGCACGTTGTTCCTATTAACAAGCAAGATAAACACCAACACACTGAAATAACATTTTCTCTCAGCCGAACTATAATTAATTTAAATTTTTACAAAATTTTTATCAGAATTTACAAAATTATTTGTAGGACCGCATTCAAATAAAATATTTACTGATTCAACGAATTTGGTTACTGAAAATGAAATTTAGTTTTTTCTGTGTATTCAAACTCGGAAAGTACAAAAATACACCAATGACGAATTAATTACATTTAAGGAATCTCCCCAGTTTCTCTATTGAACCATGATACTCATATTATTCTCACTTGAAAACAGCCCTGTGAAAGCAAGAAAATCGAAAAATTTGAACTTGCCCTTTTCCAAATCATTTTTTTTTTTTCAAAATTCGGATGCTAGAGCAAATGCTATTAACTTGTATATTTTAAATTTCAACTTAAACAGGTGTATCCATATGCTTTAACATCCCAACTTACAAGTAAATTTGTGTAGTCAGAACAAAGTTAATTATTTCAATAAAAATTAATAAAAATATGTAATTTGAACCAAAAATAATCTTTTAGTACAATTAAGATCAAAAAAGTACAATTTTTGAAAGTTTTTGGTACAATTTTAAAATTCTCAATGCCTTCCCTGATTCCAATTATGAAGGACAATTCCCCGGGAGTTTTTTTTCACGTTTTTCTCTTACTACTCTTATGAGTTGAAATTTCAACGGGTAAAAAGTAGGTATTCTAAATATGAGGGAGAGGGGGAATGTTTTGAGAGTTTAGATACTCTCCACACATTTTGAATGTAACGCAAAAATTTAAAAATGATATTAATAAATGTCGTAAAACAATGGGCGCATTCATAAGACGTAGCTGTTGAGTTCAACAGTTGTGAAACTGTTGGCAACTGTTGGCAACTGTTGGCCCCAACAGTTACGTCTTAGAACCGGCTTGATGGATATAATTTAATCTTATATCTTTATTTTGTCACTTCATCGCATTTGTAATGTAAAATTTAACAAATATTTGCTCCTGCCACCTAACAAATCAAATAAAAGATAAAGCTCTATTCGATCAGCTGTTCAAGCTGAGCACAATATGTTGACTATGGAAAATTACTCAACTGTTGAGTGGAGCGGAACTACCTAACTATGCGTTTCTAAGACAAACACTCAACGGTTGCACAACAGCTACGTCTTATGAATGCACCCAATGTGGTATAAGCATTTATTTAGAACAAAAACAAACATTTAAATAAGCACCGGAGTGTTATATTCCTTATTATTTTAGGCATTTTAGTCTTAGTGCTGCGCAGATGCACTTCAAAAACATAAAGAAATAATACTAATTAAACACTCAATTCTGCGCGCCTCCTTTAGATTCGCATAACAGGTAAATGGAAGATTTATTTCCTTCCAATTTTATCAAGACCGATAAGAAAAACTTAATAAAATTTACATTTTCCATCAGGAATAATTTCTTAATCGGGCTTAAAATAAAATAAGAAATTTATCCTGATTAAAGTTCACTCTAGTTCAATTAAATTCAACATGTATAATTTTATCTTTTTTGTGTATTGCAAGTATGTCCTTGGGAATTTAAACCATTTGTGTTTGCACAAAGTTATTCCGCATACTTGTGAATGGTTACACTGTTTATATTATTTTTATTTAAGCAAAAACATATGTATATTAACACTAACACACAATCTTATTGGCAATGAAAACATCAAATTTTTATAAAACTTTTATTGCTAAACTTTAGCGTTAGAATTGAATATAAACATTTAACAGCTGATCCAAATTTTACTCTCTCTCGTATTTGCTTATTATTCAGCTATTTAGAACAGGAGGATTTTTCCCCGCAAACAAATGATAAGGAAAAGAAAAAAATTATTCGGGAAAATTCGTAATTGGGCTGTTATTAAAATATTAAACCAAAAAAAATCTAAAAAGCTATATAAGTTAAATTGCATTTTTTACAATTTAACTTGTGAAAAATCTTAGAATAATTCCAAGCCCAAGAAGTAAGAAGAAGTATATATTGAATATTCCCTTTTAATCATATTAAAAGTATAAAAATTACCTAGATAACTCAAGTGATTTAAACAGTTTATAAAATAGGAACCGTTTGTGGTATCGCGTGTCCACTGTACTTTATACCACGCAATAGAAATGAGCGATATTCCTGTACTGTTAATAATATAATATTAATAATAAATTCGAAAGAATTTTCTTTCGTTTTGAAACACAGAGTAGACCTCCTGTTTCTTTATCACAATTACTGGTCGCTACCCCTACCAAACATGCAAAAGGTGTTTCATTAAGCACAATCTGTCTTTAAATTTAAATAAATAAAATAAAGTGTGTATGATACATAATCAAAATTTTTTATTTGATTGAAAGGCCTGTCGTCGTCATTATGTATGAAATATATATGACATATATATATATATATATATATATATATATATATATATATATGTCAAATTCTCTATGAAATATGTACCGATGACATCCCCATCCACAAATTCACTGCAAACAGTGACTTTTCCATGGCTCTCATGTGTAATAATTTTTGAATGAAATTCAGTATCAGTTTAATGCATTTGAAGGACTCAGTAATCAAAGACACGACGTTGTTGATGATCGGTAGGCATCCTTTAACAGCCTTAAGTCTTCATACAAAATACCGAGAAAAATATCGCTTGTGGAATGCCCAATTCTAAAGATCGATGAAAATGGAAAAACCTAGCTTCTCCTCAACAGCATTGGCTACAACAGCAATATTCTTAGTTGTTCTAGAGCGACTTGCACGAGTTCGATTCCTCACTCCAGTAACTTGTCCCAAAAGCTCAAATTGTTATCAACAGTTTCACAATTTCTGGCCCAGATGCTATTTCATGACTACGACCCAAAGATTTTTTAGTCTTATTAACTAAAACTGCGAAATCTCACAATTTTTGTGGTGTATTTTAATGATTCCCATGTATTGTTGAAACCTACGAAACGTACAACCATTTTTATAATTGGCTTAGTTTTTACTTGTCATTTGTGAAGTAGTTAAATGATGACTCATGCCAACTGTTAACATCGCGGGCTATTATAAACAAAACGTCTAATTGCAACACCCTGTGTAGGTTCAAAAAAAATTTTTGGCTCATTTTGAAAAACTCCCATGAAAGACCCTGTGCTATTTCATTACAGCTGGTGAAGGCCTTTATTACTCTTACAAAAATATTTAATAAATAAAAATAATACATTTTAAAACTGTTTTCTTAAATGAAGGAAAAACCTATGAAGTCAATGGCATTTTATTGAATTAAAAAAAAAAAGATTTTTAAATAAAAATTTTATCGAAAAATTTTCTTCCTAAATTTAACAGTTGTCGCCTTTTTTTAAGTGCCAACAATGTATGTTTTGAAATAAATGCATAAATTACTTTAAATATCTGCCTAGTCCGACCATAAGTTTACTTTTATAATAATAAATATTAAAATATAAAAAAAAAACTTAAACATATTATTCTCCTAAGTACACAATGATAAATAATGATTGACTTGTAGTAAAAATGCAAACGGCCTTATTTGTCTTTACCATACACGCTAATAAAAATAATTGCCAGCGCAGTGATAAAATTTTCAAATAGCAGCCATTTGCAATTTCCCGCCCATTTTGCGTGCGACTATGCAAATAAATAACAAAAAGTGAATTACCACGCCCCACAGTGCTCCAATTCCATATAAAGAATCGCATAAAATTAATATAATTGTCATATGTAAATAGTAAATAAAGCTTGGTGGGTTGGTTCTTGATATAAAAGTTAAAAACAAGTCAAGTTTGAGAGAAATCTCACCTCCTACCAATTGTCCTGGATTTTAATAGTTAATTTGTTTTTGCAGCAATTATCTATCACCAGAACGCACTAAAGTCAGCAACGTTTTCTAATGAATTTCGTTTCGCATTTATGCTTAATTTATAAAATTTAATTTAATATACGAATACAAAGTTCATTAGGATTCAATTCAAATAACTAGTTGTACTTAGAAATGTGTGGTGAATTTCATTTCACTTAAAGCAAAAACACACATGAACTTTATGTTTCGGTTAATTTGAAATATTAAATTTTAATTAAAATTCTGATCACAATGCAGCATCTTGATCAAAACAGGATAACAGTTTATAAATCATATGAGGTGTAAAGGCTGTTACTAGACAATCACAGGAACACTCATCTCCTGTTTCAAAGCATATTGGCGAAATGCACCTGCGAATTTTTTCCATATTATCAGTATTATAGTTTCCTTAGAAGGAAATAAATCACCTGATAATTAAGTATGCTTGCTACGTGTTAGAAACTTAATCTAGTTTTAACATTGTCCTTGCCAGGATCAATAAGAAAGATTCTCTTATTCTTCTATGAGTTTCCGCCACATCTTTGACTTGTTGTTGCAGCAGGTAACCGTCCACAGCAGGCTATACAACTACATGACAGCATTATGTTTAGTGAAAAATTGGTATGAAGTTAGCATGAGTGGCAAAATTTACGAAATTTTGCTAAAGAAATAATTTACAAGAAATGTTACGCTGGAATTTAATCGAGAGTTAACACTAGATTATGCACTGATTCCAAATGTTAAATTGAATGAAGGAGCTTGTTAAAACCTAGTTTAATTTCATCACCACTTTTTCATTATACATAATGCCGATACTATTCTACTTCTCTTGCTTAAAACACTGAGAAAGAAACCTTGAAATCCAGCAATCCACTTATAGAAGAAGCGAAGAAAAAACGCCCATTCATGTGTATAAGCATAATAATATAAAGTAAAATTTTATTTAAATTCTTCTAATCTTTACTATTTAATTTGTCTAAACGAAAAAAATAATAATAATTTTAAATCCAAGCTTAGCAACATGTTGCTAGACCCGGCTCATTACACTTAATACAAGCTAACTAACACTGCCTGCGTGCCTAAAGATAATTGATCAATTCCCATAGAGACCGTAGATATTATCAGTAATTAGAACTAGTTAAAATAATTTTGATCTTTTTCCCTACAAAATTAAGCAGCCAAACGATAAATGTGTGTAGAGAAAATATGAAGAAAAAAAAAAGTTAAATGAGATTCCAAGTTAAAACAAATTTAATATTTTTGGCCTCGAACCTGATTTGTTTTAGATATTTTTTTAAGGCCAAACAACTAAACTACAAAAAAAAATATTAAATAATTTTTTTTCATAATTATTAAAATTTGTATTTCTTCTTTGGCTTTTTGAAATCACTCTTCTTCGTCAGTTCATTTCAATCAATGCTGATTCAGTAATTGTCATATTTTAAAATTAATAAAGAAAAAACTTTACGAAAAACTTAAATTCACCAGCGATTACGGGTAATGTGGGCGTGTCGTGATATGCTGTGAAGACACGATGTAAGAGCACAACTTAATCACACATGAATTTATTGAATATTTTTTCTCTTAATAAAATATCTTTGCGAAAAAATATTATTTTCAAAAGTACTTAGTAACAGGGTTAAAATGCTTGTACCCAGCTAAAAAAAATATGTATGGAGCATATATGATATCCCATATATGGTTCGGATCCGAAAAATGAGGGTATATGGACATATATGATAATATATATTCATACATTTTCATACCTGAATGTGTATTCCCTATATAGAATGCAAAGTTCATATTGATTCAAAAAGCGCACTGCTGTGCAATAAATTAAATTATTAAAATAATTTTTTGTAAGATTTTGTGGAGAAAGGTTGTGTTTAATGAAACATTTGTTCGAACAAAATAATTCAAAACGAACTAAAAGACATTTCATATTCGGCATTTTAAGAGAAAATGTGAATCGATTATTAAAAACACATAAAACACACAATCGTACACAACATATAATTTAAGAAATCAGATTAAAAAGTAATGCAATTATTAAAGAAAAAATAAACCGTTTTTATACTAACACTAGTTTTCAATATTATTTTTGGCAGTTATATGAATTTTGTTTAATGGCTGCATTATCTTTTTGATTATTTGATTTATCAAATAGACCCACAATATATAAAATCCACAAAAAAGATTTTTTTGTTACACGAGTTTTTATATTTTAAACCTTGAGGCTCTACGCATATATACTTTGCATATGCGTATGTATTTTCTAACAGACTTCCAATTCACTAGTGATAAAAAAAGATGGAAAAAGATCGAATTAATAAAATTCAAGCTTTTTTGATTGCAAATGCGATCTTATGTGAGATATTATGTATGCATGCATTTTTATATGGCGCCATATATTACATCTTATTTCTATAAATGGATTCACATATGAAGAGCTTCATAATTAAATTTCCATATATGAGCTCATGTATTGTAATACATTTCATATATTAGTCCGTATATTAATTCATATATAATAGTTTTGCCATGTATAATCCCATATATTTCCATACATGAATTCATACATACTTATATATAGTTATATACATTCATATATTAGAAATATATGGACCATATATAATTTTTTTAGCTGGGTAATAAAAAATGTTATTCATATGAAACATTTCACTGAATTTATTTTCACATAATTTAGTTTTAGAATCACAGGGCAATCTCTCTTTAGTAAATTTTTAGTCGTCCATGAAAAATTAAGACTATTATGTCATTGTCATTTCTGACTAAATTTTCCAACTTGATTATCTTATAAATACATAAAAATCATTGTTAGCGCATTTTTTTAGAAAATAATTTTTCATAATGAAACTTCTTTAAATTTTCAAAGTATTATTTTAATAATAACTAATCCTGTTGGATAGGAGTGATCAAAATGATGTTTTATATGGATGACATTGATCCGAAAAATGAGATGTTGTTTCCACTCTTGTGAAACCTTTACAAGTCGAGGGTACCGTCTTTCTAAACTTACTTAAGGATGATGCGAAAAAACTGTCCGGGGCTGTTAAATTTTCTTTTAATGAAAAGGACTATACTGAACGTTCTGGCGATATAGTATTTCATCTACGTACGATGGCGCTCGTAGCCATCGTGCAATTTGATATCTCACAATTATTCCCCGTGAGTGATTGATGGATCTTTGGTATGAAAAAATATTAGATTAAAATTTAATTTGTAGTACTATTTAATCGCTGCGGCGCGCTGTTCAGACTATACACACAAGAAATTTATATGAATGATTTTGTAATATCAATTAAAATATTTGTCATATCAATTAAAAAATTAATTAAATATTCACTTATAAACAATTTGCTACTACCAATTAAGTTTTTCCACTGATATTAGTTAATACAATTAAAATTTAATTGAATTAATTAAATTCTTAATTGAAAACATTAATTGGTGAACACTTTTTTCTGTGTATGTACTTTGTATTAATATATGTAAAACATTCAAATAATATGTGCAAGTGCACTCAAAAAAAAACTAACTAAAACTTTGGAAAATTTTATAAATTTGAGTAAAAAAAAGTTGTCGTATGGCGCCAAAGTTGTTTTTTACTCGAAACCAGTAAAATATTTACTAAATTTTTAGTTCATTAATGAACTAGTTTATAGTAATTATATTTTTATATTTAAATAAAATTTTTCTAAAATTAAGTCAAATTTCTCCATAAAATTCGGAGAATTGCAAAAAAGGTTTTTCATCTTTTATTTCAAATTTAGTAAATTTTTCACAGTTTTTTTTTGTTTTTAATTTTGGTACTTTTTTGTTTTTAATTAATTTCTATACCACATGGTATGTTTTTTATTATATCTTCATATTATATTCTTAATTAATTCACCATACATACGTATTAATTCCTTGAGAGGGGGCAAGTATTGAACCAACAACCTTCTGACTGATAGGCAAGCGCTCTAACCAATTGCCTAACAGGCAGCCTGAATAAGCATTGAAATTTTTGTGTTTTAAAATTTTATTTTATTTTCAAAAAAATTTATTTCAAGTTCAAATATTCGTCGGATATAATTGCACAATATTTTCAAAGAAAATATTGCCCAATTTTCTTGACAGTGAAAAAGTATATAACATTGAACAATGTTGCCATCACATTGCACAATTTTCTTGATTATACAATAAAAATCAAAAGTCTTTTGATATTTGTAAATATATTCTGCCACCTTCGAATATCACACAAATATTGGCGATATGATTGTACAATACGAAAAATTGTACAACTATATTGCGAGTGGGTTGGCCGCTTAACCCTTGTATAAAGGCTAACGAAATTTATTACTCTTCTTTTTTTCTGTTATATAAATCGATTACTTTAATCGCCGAATATTTTCCAAGGCCGACACGACACGTCCACAGACTACATGAAGGTGCTCTGCGGCCGCAAGTTAACGATTAATGTGGGCATGTTAATCCTTTTTTTTATTTTATTTGTGGTGTGGTAGTGTGAACACAAAATGTCATTTTACCTTAGATTTTTTAACAATCGAGCCAAATGTCGTTAAACTTTTTTTCTCCTAAAATGTGCTGAGAGTCTTACGGCCTATCCCACGATGTCACCAGAAATCGTTCGACCGATAACCTGCATTACAAACAACAATAATATTTGAAAATTTGTTGTTGTTTGCAATATAAGTTGTCAATCGAACGTTTTCTGGTGACATCGTGGGGTAGGCCGTTAATACTTGTACAATAGTGTGAGTGGCCCTTTAGTACAATTTAAATTTCTATCGAGCTTTTGCGAGGCTGAGTTCCGTAGTTTACGGTTTAATAAAAACGTAAGCTGATTTTTGTAAGTTTTAAACTTATTAAATGCGGGAAAATCACTTTATTTTAAAACTTCTGTAGGTGGGAATAAAAACTAAAAAAAACTTCGTATTTTCTACACTTAAAAGGAACAGCATTTTTTAAATCTACTCGAACTTTGCCGTCGTGCATTTCCTTCTCAAAGAATTATTTTCATATAAAAAATATGCTTTCACATACGCCGCTATTTGTGAAACATTTTAAAATCATTTTTGAAATTTTTCCATTACTTAATAACAAAAATTAAAAATTTTAAAAACCGTCGACGCAGTTGACGCTGTAACATGCATAAGTTTTATATTATTGAAATGGCGAAATAGCAAAAATATACTCGCTTAACCGATTTTTGTTCAAACATACCTCGATTCATCAACAAGAAAATTTATGATAACTTCTAAAAGGCTGGATCAATTTCCTTCAAGTATAAGCTAGATATAAGACCAAGACACGTTTCAAACGAAAGAAAACCAAATTAAAATCGGTTCAGCTGCTTTAGAGCTACGGCGTCAAAGACACACATATTCAACACTATACATCTAGAAGAGATGTGGTATCTTCTAAACGTCTGGAACAATTTCCTTCAAACATTGCTAAGAGACCTCTCCACCACGTTAACTTTCAAAATCGGTTGAGTTGTTTGGTATATACGTGGACTTATACAGACAGACAGATATACCGACACACACTACAAACTTATAAGAGCTCTTTTTTGGTAGAGGGTTAAAAATGAATCATTATAATGTCAAAGTAATTAACATTTTTACGAGTAGTTTAACAAAATTTTTTTCGACATAAAATTTAAATAAATAAATTTTCACTGATTCAAGTAAAAAATTTTGAATACGGATATTATTTATTTGGTAGATGGACAACTTTCTCATAATATTAAAATTGTACAGTATTGGCCTTAATAAATTTGAAATTTTCAAACAAAACTTGCTGACTGTTGAAATTTCTTTTTTATGGTGCTTTTTACTCATCCAGTTCTTATCAGTTTTTTCGAATATTTAATTTTCCTTATTCGAGAGCTCCTGGCCACATTGCGTATCATTGTGATGCGAGTAATTAATATAAAAAACGTTTTCTGATCTTGGGTTAAAAAGCCTACAAATAAATTAAACTCATGAACGCAGCTCTTTTTTAAGCCTGAAATTCAAGTTTATTTTATAAATGGTAGTGATGAAAAATAAATTTCAAGGTTCTACTACGAGTACAACCTATTCGAGTCGGAATTATGAAATATTTATTATTAATTTTATTTAAATATTTGAAAATATTCCACAGACGGCTTATTTAATAAATCAATCGTAATGTAATAAATCAATTATGATAATCACATAATAATCAATTAAAATTATTTATGTTCATTTTGCTAATTTCCTTTTATTTTACTAAAATTTATTCTACTTTGCATATATTATCTATCGTTCGATAAAAGAAAGTTTCTCTAAAGAAAAATCTTATTAACAAATATATGAACTATTAATAATAGATATGTATGTTTGTATAATAAATATTTAATTAATAATTTTAATTAAAGTTTTTTATAGATGAACACATTAATCAGAGTTTAGTAGACATAGCTGCGTAATATAAAGTCTAGACTGGGCTTCACAATCAGCACAAATCGTAAGAGAATAAAAACTCTTGCATAACGGAAATATTTTTAGGCAACTTTCCGTGTTCCACAAATAATAAATCATAAGGAATATATCGCTGATTTACTGCAACAACGACATAACTCAGAAGAACTAATTTTACAGAAAATGAGTTTAAATTCTTCAATTTACCCACAACTCAAAGATATTTTTTATGAAATTTTATTTAAAGATGGATCGTTATGAGAACTCATTCTGAATTAAAAAGTACCAAATTTTTGAGTTCTGAATTTGTTGTAGTTAATGAACTATATGTATGTAATGCTGTTCTATGTTCAAATTAAATAAAATATTTTTCATTGATACATATAACTTTAATTTTTAATGTGATAAGCCTCGGTAGAAGTACAATAACCTGAGAGATAATAGTATAACAATCAATCACCTTGAATTTGGGCATTAACTTATTTGGATTTACATATGTTAAACCACGTGAAATGCTGTGTTAGTTTTTTTTGCCATTTCATTAATAAATGGGCTTAATTGGTTCAGATCGCAATATATGCGATTCAAAAGCTTCTTGTTTTTCACGGCCTGTCCCACGATGTAACCAGAAATCGTTCGATCGACAACTTCTATTGAAAATAACAATAACATTAGAAAATTTGTTGTTGTTTTCAGTATAAGTATTCGATCGAACGATTTTTGGTGACATCGAGGGACAGGCCATTAAATTTTAGCAAATTTCGAAACGTATATTTTCATAATAATCAGTGTTGCCAAGAGGTAGAGAATAAAAGAAGATAATAATAAGTCGATTTTATATAGACTAAATCAAATCCATATCAGCTGGCCTAAACTGACCTTCTGGCTATTTTCGCCGTTTGTAATTTGAATATTCCTCAGATGTTTTACAAAAACAAAGCGCCTTACAATACACGCAAAGAAAAGATATCGTTGTAGAATGGTTGAGAAAACAATACTATGTTCTCTGAAACAAATGTGTGGTCGTTGAAAACTAGTTATTGTTATTTTAAACATCTATTTCGTTACGATAAACAGAGTAATGTTTGAATTTGATAATTACATTATCACATGCATAAAAAATTGTGATATGGTTAGAATTTAACAATATAATTTTGATAAAAATTTATGACTAGAACATAATTTGTAATATTATTTAAAAATAATGTGATGTAAATAACAATATAATGTTATCCAAAATCATACTATGTTAAGTTTTAAAAAAAAAAATTCGGGAACATCTTTCAGTTCAGTATTTCGTTTGTAAGCTATCGGTAGTGCACGGGTTGTGTTAAATAAATTAAAAAATAAATAAAGTATAAACAAAAGGTTAGACCAATAAAAATATATAAGCATTTGTGTATCTCTTTATACAGACATGTCTGTATGTCGTGTAAGTATATTTTTCTATATATACATTTTATTTCAACAATGTTAATTTATTTTTATTTTGAATTTAACGCACGCAAAAAACAAAATAGTATTGTTATATTAAATAATACTGTGGTCGTATTTAACAATTTTAATATAATATTAGATCATGGTATGGTGAGTCTCAATTATATTCTAGTCACATCTAACAATAGTGTTGTCATATTTACAATACTAAGATTAGGTGTAACAAAGGTCATTGTTTTTGTAGATAATATTATTATTAACTCAGATAATAATATTATTAAAGTTTGCTTCTCTATTAATAATAAAATGATTTGACTGCAACCATATAATTCAATCATAGTATGTTGTTGTTTGGGAAAATTATTTTGTAGAAGACGGAAAAATATGAAATGTTAAAAATTCTACAAATAAACAAATAACAGCCTGAACATTTATTTTTAATTGAGTTGACGGAAACTGTTCACTATTTTATTTTACAAAATCAATGTAATAGAAAATAAATATAATTTTTTTTGCAATTTTCTTTTTGGAAAATTACTTGAGGAATTTACTTTTCTCTTTTACACAAACTTCTTATGGGAAATTCGGGCAGAACTCAGTACGTGGCTTGCAGTTTAAATAATCTTGATGTTAGCGCCACCAACGATGAAGACATTATCGATTACTTGTTTATCGTTATCTGGAACGAAATTTTTATTGAAATATTTCATAATTTCGTTCGATATCGGTTTCTGTAATTTGCTCCCCGGCCAGTGTTGTTAGATGATTTTTTCTAAAAATCGTCAAATTTTAAAAATAAAATCGTCAAAATCGTCATACAAGATTTATCTATTTTATTAAACAACTAATATATCATATTAGAAATAAAAGACTATTTTATGTAACCAAAAACAATTCATCGATTTTATAGTAAAAGATAAAAACTATTAGGTGAAACTACAGCAAAAAATTCAGAGTATATAAAAGCGTACAACAATTTCTAAATAAAACTAGTTTCAAAGTAAAAAAAAAGTATGTATAATACATTTTAGAATTGCATTTGTTATCAAAATTTTCTTAATGTCAATATTGTAACATTCCGAAGATTTACACTGCAAATAATCTTTTGAAAAC
The DNA here is from genome assembly GCA_949987645.1 of Tachina grossa. NCBI lineage: Eukaryota > Metazoa > Arthropoda > Insecta > Diptera > Tachinidae > Tachina > Tachina grossa. Next base: position 197,583,982 of record OX465274.1, on the reverse strand, counting down.
ATAATGATTTCAAGTGTTTCTGTTTCCAGTAAATTTCAGATCTTGGTGTTAGTAATATTAATATTACTAAATATTCTTTCAACACCAGCCGATGGCAAAGTAAAAAAAGAAAAACACCAATACCTGATTTACATTAAGCATTTTTTACATGAAATTAGTTGCATGAAAATTTTTTATTTGTCAATAGGAGGCCTGGAGAAACAACTTATATCAAAAAAGTTGCCAAGATTCATTCTACGTCCTTTTTTATATAACATTCTCTTTTATAGCGCTGCAATTAACAAATCGTAAAAGTTCGTGCAAAAAAATTCATGAAATTTCATGAAAAAATTCTTAATATAAATCAGGTAAAACTCACATAAATAATTTACGAAAAAGCAGTTTATTGGTTGGTAAATCAATCGATTTAACTTTTTTCCAAAATATACTTAGAAATAAGTCATTACCTTGAAAGTCAAAAAATCTAAGAGTTCTCTTATTTAATTTTCAATGTCTTAATATTTTCCTTTATATAAAAGATTTGGAAAACTTTTTAGTAAAGGAACAATTTCTTCTGCAAGGCCTTGTTGGCATATTTATGTTACTAAATAATTACTTCAACAAATCGTCAATATATGAGAAATATTTGAAACAAAATTGTCAATCGTCACTTTGGGAAATTCGTTATAAAAAATCGTCACATCTAACAACACTGCCCCCGGCTAAGCTTTCAATTGCCAAATAACAACGATCCTTGCACTATGGGACGTATTAAAAAAAAGCGAAAAATGTCCAGTAATGGCGTTAAAAAGTTTATTTTAAAACTGTTTATTAACCTTCTCACATTTTTTTGGCAGCCGCCCGCTAATTGTTTCATCAATAGACCCTTTATTATAGTCCACTGAACAGATAAGGGCATACAGAATTTCTGTTACACATTTTGCACGTTTTGCATTTTGTTTTTTAAACTTTCCTTTACAGAAAAAGGAAATAAGTGGTCCGAAAATATTTAAAAGCTAATACCTTTTTCCTCTTTTTTTATAAATTATATATATATATATATATGTAATTATGTAAAAAATCAAAATTTTTCCTCCAAAGGGGGTCAACTTGGAATTTACAAATTGGAAGTAGAGGCAAATAACTGTTTTTGAACATACTCTTATATCAATAAGAGGGATATAACAGCATATATAATTTTTTTTTTAAATTCTGGCGAAAGAGTAGAAAAAGTTATGCTAGATTTTTACAGTGGGTAGATGTGATCAATTTATATACATACATATATATATGTATGTAGATATATCGTTTTCTTGCATCAAGCGAATATTGCAATATTTCAAGGAACAAAAATTTTGAAATTTCGTGATTAGCCATCCATCTTCCATTTAATGTTTTGAACAGATACATTTAAATTCTAGATTGGTTTAATAAGATATTTTTTTAAATAGAAATGTTTCCTCAAAGTGTCGCGTAATTCAAGGAAGCTGCCCCCGTATTCTGTAAATCGCTAAAGCTAAAGCTAAATTCGATCGCTAAAATTCTAAACAAATAGAAAATTAAAAATGTTTGGCGACGACATTAAACACTAAAATTTCGGTACGATATGTTTTTAATCCAATGTCTGATTTAGAAATACAAGTTTTAAAGTTGTATTTGTAGCCGAAAATCGATAAATCGGCTGTATAGATTTTTAGCGATAGAGATTTAGCTTTAGAGAGTTACATAATACGGGGGCAGGTCTCTAAAAACAAAAGTTTAGTTATAATTGTACCATTGATAATAAACCATAACTTCATCGAATATTGAAAAAAATAAAGAAAACGGTAATTTTTTAATCAATATATATACATTCATATGTTCAACTTATTCTGATTTAGTTTTAAGGCTCAATCAGACGTGACGTAACCATAGCCATAGTCAACAGCCGTTCGAACCAAACTAATGGGCAACACTATATTTGATTATAGGTTACTCGCCATAACGCCATAATGCCATAACTCTCACCATAGAAACCAATTGAATTTTGGTTTGGTTATAGCTATGGCGTTATGGCTATGTCACGTCTAATTTAAGCTTTAAGCATGACTATTATGTCAAAAAAAGAAATATCAAAACGTATTTAAATTGCTAGAATTGGCCTAATTGCAGGCGTCGTATTTCGACTTGGACTACGGCGAAATACAGAAAAAATTTTAAATGTTGTCTCAATTAGAGCGTATAGATCAGTGAAAACACTAGTAAATCAGTGAAACACACCTCATGTGTAGTTTAAAAAAGTATATTGCCACCACAAAAAATGTCAAAAAAAAACAGCTGTTTTGTAGCAGGCTCTCAATTCTTTGCACAAGCAAAAAGGTAAAAAATTTAAATAATTTTAATGAAAGATCGTCAATTTTACTAAGAAAGAAATTAAACTAATGCTTGGCGAAGTAGAAGAGTATAAAAAAACAATAGAATATTAGAAAACAGATCGAACAAGATCTAAAGAAAAAGAAGTCCAGCGGGAAGTTAAGCGAAGTACTTCGATAATAATCACTGACGTCCGTATAACAACGTAAGCGAGCAATCTAAATACTTGAATTGTAGTGTACATGTAATCTGATATATCATGTGTTACTAATAATTTCAATTACGACGTAAGCAGGGATTTATTTATTGATTAAAACAGTTTTTTAATAAAACAAAATTAAAATACCGATGTAAGTACAATGCTAGTGACACATACTGACAACGTGGCTTACTTTGTAAGCGAGAGCGCACCACTTACGCGTCCTATGACACTTTTATGTTAAATCTAAATATCATCATTACTGACTGCTTCTAAAGCTATGTACAGACGGTTGTCAGATCTTACAATATTGCCAGTAAAATGTGCTAAAAATTTCTTACAACCGTGTGGACTGGCAATTTTTGTCAGACGACGTTGCCAGAAAAAGCATTGCCAGTCCATTGCAAGACTAGCAACTGACAACATATTGTCAGACATCTTACAATCGTGTGAACACATTGTAAAATTATTGCCCGATATTTGTCAGACATTTTAATATTGTCAGATGTGCGAAGTTCATACATCTGACAATGGCGTCATTTTAAGATAATTCTTTCTATGGGCAACACTGCACACGCTTGATTTTAAAGAAAAAGTTTATAATAAAATATATGCAGACAAAATCATTGCAATTGCTTCTTTATGGTCCATAATAATTTATACTTTCACTTTTTACATTTAACACAAACACAAACGATAAATATTTAACAATTTCCAACAAATGGTTTAAGTCTGGCAACGCATAACAACAGATCGAACAATTTGTGTATATGACAACTGTGTGAACTGACAATTTTTCTACTGACGATTTTGTCAGATAAATTTATTGTCATAAAACCGTCCAGCAATAAATTGTAAGATTTTCTGACATCCGTGTGAACTGACAAGAAATATTGTGCTGGCAATTTTCGATTGCCAGTACATTGTCAGCACATTGCCAGATCTGACAATATTGTAAGATCTGACAATCGTCTATACATAGCTTAAGTATTACTGATATTATCGATTAAAATATACATTGCATATTTTTACCACTGGGAGAGGCTTAGAAAAAAGTTGAGTGCTCCTCTAATGCAAAACATATGGTCTGTAAGTGACAAAACCATATGGTCTGTATGGGTAATTTAAACCCAAAATTTTATGCGTTTACAAATGGTTTAAAATTTAAACTTCAAATACTCTACTGATTGATATGTTTGCTGGTTAAAACACATTTTAAACCAAAAATAGAAATTAACTTGTACTGATTTATTAAGCCTTAGCGTCAGTATTTGGGGTCTACTCTGTAAATAACATTCTTTAGGATTTGATTTTGCATTATGCATTTTTTCATGAAATTAGTTGCAGGGAAATTTTGAAAAATTTTATAATGTTCACTCGATAAGACTGGAAAGCATTTTCTGAAGTTTAGTTTCGAATTATGGACTTAAATCCCTTTTATATTTGTCTCTATGGTACAAGCAGGGAAATAGAAAAATTAGAGAAACTTTACTCACTAAAATTGGTAAGGATAATATTAAACGAATTTTCTTCTGATGCGTCGTAGTGCAATTCATTGTACAATCGACTTTAAATAGATAATCATTAAAACGCCTTAATCGCTATTTTATATAGGACTATTGCTGGCTCTACATAAAGTCGGAAGTCTATATGCAAGGATGTATCAGTGTCATGGCTAAATTTCTCAAGAATTTGTGTTAAAATGAAACAGAGAGGAAGCTCGCGGAAAGTATAAAAACTGAGCTGTACAAGTACATTAACAGTTTCTCATTATAATGTTCCAAAGTAATATTTTTGCTTACTGTAAAGCCGTGACTATTCCTTTTTTTTTCAGCATTTTTACAATGCACAGACACACACACACACATCCTATTCTTCTATTCTATTATTCTTTCTGTAGACTGTATTTACACCATGTTTTTTTTCAGTAAATTAATATACATATTTTAATATTTCCCAATGACAGCTGCAATAGAGCCAGAAATATAAAGGCAAAATGTATTACATGAAATTTCTGAAATTTTCTTATCGCTTTATCAAATAAGCACAAAATATGAGTCCCTTGTAAGTTATTCCAAGACCTATTCGAATTATACTATATAACCCAGCAGTTTTTTAAGAAGACACAAAGCAATTGAAAAATTATGGATTTACGCATCATTTGAAGTAGCCAAAACTTTGTATCATTCGATATAGCAAAAGTAAAAAATGCACTTGCCGATTGATGATCTATCAGTTAATATTTTCTTCTTAGGAAACTTATTGGACTTTGTATTTTCAGATATGTACATATTTGCAATTCCTGATATCTTAAACTCGATTCTATACGACATAACTTTTCACAAAATACTTCTACTGGAGTCATTCGCCCTTATCGTGGTGGGCGTATTTCGTCTTTTACTACCACGTTCTTTGTAATAGATTAAAGGCTCAATCAGACGTGACATAACCATAGCCATAGAGAGCAGCCGTTAGAACCAAACTAATGGGCAACACTGTATTCGATTATACGTGACTCGCCATAACACCATAACTCTCACCATAGAAACCAATTGAATTTTGGTTTGGTTATGGTTATGGCGTTATGGATATGTCACGTCTAATTTAAGCTTAAGGAACACTGTGACATTTTCTCTATAATTTAAGATGGAACTGTCGCAGTTGGAGTTGAAATAAGCCAACCATGATAAGGGCAATTGTGTCAGTCCGAATAGAGCATATCGTTGTATAAACTCCAGATTTGCTTTATCTTATCTCAAAACATGTCTTTAGTTAAAGCCGAGAGCAATAATTTAATGAAAACTAACTTCCTGTCCCACGATGTTGACAGAAAATGTTCTATGGATAACTTATGTTGCAAACAAACAAAAAAATTTATTGTTGTTTTAAATACAATTTAACGATCGAACGTTTTCTGTCGGCATCGTGGGACTGGCCGTTAGGCTGAGTTTACATCTGGCATTTCTTGTGCGTCATTTGCCAAAAACAGCGTAACCAACTAATTACTAATAAAAAACTGTTTGATTCAGACATATATTTATTGATTTAAACAGTTTCCAATCATGTTGGATTCTATAAAATTGTCTATTAGTTATGTATGAAACTATTTAACTTAATAAATACGTGTCTGAATCAAACTGTTTTTCATTAGTAATTAGTTGGTTACGCTTTTTTCATGCTTGTGTGGTACATGGCACACAGATGGAAACCCGGCCTTAGTTTCATTTCTAATAAATGCCAGCACACTTTTAAACAAAAACCAATTATAAAACACACTTGAGCAACACATGTCTGTAAATCATTTTTCAAATGTTGTTTTAGTAACATCTTAATATTCCAAAAAAAAAAAAATTTTTTTTTCCTTCAAAATGCCGTCGCAAAAAAATTCTTCAAAATAAAACTTTCTCTTTCTCTTACAACTGCGTTTTCTTTAGCATATTTTCACAATTTTTTTATTTCACAAAAACCAAAAGCACTAATACTCACCCTAGGTTGAGCCATTAATGCTCTAGGAGCTATGTCCAACCCGATTTGTGCCACTTTTTAGTGAAAAGAATTTTAAACGAAAGAAAAAACTACACTCAATTTTTTCTTAGCGAAGAAAATTGAAGTGCAGATTTTGTTTCCTCTATTTATTGGTGGAATATTTATGTTAAACAGAAATTTTTAGAAATTAAGTTTCCGATTTTTATTGAGTTTAAAAAAAAAACACTTTTATTTTTCTCTGATCAAGAAAGATTTTGTAACACTTGTCACTTTTTTAAAGAAATTAAATTTTTCTTTTTTGGGAATTGCTTTTATTTTATAAATTGATATTTTGTGTTTTTTATATATTCTACTAAATTTTGTTGTTAAGATTTTTCTTTTTTTGTTTAAATGGGGTTTTGGTTAGGCACATTTATATATAGATTTTTTTTAATTTAAATTTCTTTGAGATTTTTTTAGTTATCTTTTCGTATACAAATTTTGCTTCAATTTTGTTGCAGTAAAAATGGTTGGTTGACTTATTCTTTTTGTTAAATATTTATTTTTAAAATTAGATTTGTGTAGGCTTCTTGCTCTTCAGAAATGAAAAGTTGTTTGCATTTTCTTTTTGGTAGATTTCTTATTTGTTTGTGTTTCTTTTTGTTTTTCTGAAGTAGATGTCATAAATCCATTTTTTATTATTGGAGTGTTAGTTTTTTTTTGTTTGAAATAAATTAAAGTCTTTAATTTCTATGTATGCATTAATACATAATTTTTTTTTAGTTTAAATGAAAAATGATGTTTGTTTTTGTTTTAGGTTGTTTAAATCGTATACATAAGTTGTCTTAAGAAAACAAAAATCTTGTTGTATTGTTTGCTTTTTTTCCAGTTGTTTTGGTATCACAGTTCTTCTAAAATTAAAATGTGTTTTGAGTTTTTTGTCCTCATTATTCCAATTTTTATTTCTTTTTATTTTTGAAGTAAATTAAATAAAAATTTTTGTTAAATTAAACCAAAACGAAAAAAATCGCGCGCGCGAAGAAAAAGCGACGGCTTTTTTACAGTTCCTTTCAGCAGTTCAGTTCACTTTTATTGATGCATTGAAGTTATTCTCACAGTGTAAACTAAAAAATATTGTTCTCTAAATGTTCCTTAAAACAAACCCACGTTACCGTTGGAAAAGTCCACGTGTATCTTTTTTGATTTTCACACTAAAATGCTGTGTTATTTATCATTTTCATGCAATAAAAAGTTTTCTTTTCTCATCATTTCCACATGATTCTGGTTTTTTCCAAAAAAAAAAAAAATTAAAAATTGCCGACGATATACATATTTGCTTATTTTGAAAAAGATTTTTTATTTATTTCGGTAGCAATAAACATTTAAATTGATTTATTGAAGTTATTTTGTGGAAAATTATATAATTTGTAATAAATTATTTTTTTATTGTAATAAATTTTTATTATTGTTGTTTTGTGTTGTCTTCTTGTTGTTCTTTTTGTTACTCGTCGTGTCGTCTATAACACAGCACAGCACGTCGTACGCGTTTCGAAGGCAAATACACACTGGGCTTGTCAATCACTTCGAAAACTAAACTTGGCGGGGGTAAATAAACGACCAAACACACAGATACTTTTTCCTCAAAAACATGAGAGTGTATACGTCATTTTTCTACACACACACACACACACACACACACACACACACACACACACAAACGCACATGTATCCAGATATAATACTTCTTTCTACTTTTACGTGTTTGTAGCAGAGTCAGTAGATTGACTCTCATATGTTTTCTTTGGTTTTAATGGATGGTTGCCCGTTCGGTCGGTACGGTAGGTACATTTGTAGATGGATGGATGTTTGACTGTATGTTTGTTTGATTGTTGGTAGGTAAGCAACAATTGTGCCATTAAAACTCAGATATTTTCAAATAAATTTTATTTTTAAATGCCTTCCTGAGCAAAAGTAATGGGCAAGACAAGGAAAACTACCTGCTTGCGTGTCACATAAATCAGTTGACAAGAAAGAGACAATATACACTATAATAAATACAGTACAGACAACAGTAATAACAACAACTAAGATTCTGGTAAAGAGAAAAGCGCATGTGTTTCAATAAATTTCAGCAAAAAGAACCGTAATAATTTAAGAGATATAAATTCAAGTCTCTCAAATATTATGCGGCGAATTAACTGAACGCCCCCCCCCCGCGCATAAAAATTATTTCAAATATAATAGTATTCAAATTTCCAAGAAATAAAAAATTATTTCAGTTTCACATACACACATTATAAATTTAATTTTCATTATATTATTATTAATTTTTATAATTTTGCCATAAATCTTGGCTAGTAATCTCTTAAATATAGCTCCAACGAACTCTGCTCTTATATAACTCGTTCAAAAGCTCTTTATATTTGTTTGATTGCTCTTAATTATACACTTAATTTTTACATGAGTGTTTATGTTCATATATCTTTCTTGAATATTATTGTTGCTGTTGTTGTTGTTGCAATTTTTTATTTGAAATTTATTTGTCTTTAGATGAAATGAGACGGCTTATAATCACTTTATATTGTGTGTTAAAAAAAGGCAAAACCAAATAAAAAATTGAAATGAATTTTGCTTGACTGTTTTAAAGCATTTGCTATTGTAAAAAACGAAACGTTAGTTATAATGGCTTATACGAGAGTAGCTTTTTGTTTTAGTATTTGTATTAAGTTGGCTCCCCACAGTGTTGCCATTAAGTGTAACACTTGAGTGCTCCTAAAAATGCTTGGGCAAATCACCAAAATCACTGGTTTACATACGTATGTTAATGAAACATTGAATTCAAAAACTTAAAAATAAAATAATATTAAAAAAAAACAGTTTCGGAAAACTATTACTAACTAAACTTACATGATTGACAATCGAAAACTCAACAGTTTTTAATGATAGTCTTGCCTGTTCAGACGACTATTGATATGTTGCACACTCACACCTTCATTCAAGATAAAAATTAGACACACAGACATGGAAAAAACAAAATTAGGATGGGCATTAGTACTAACAAACATTTTTTATAATAAAAAACTGCTAGAAAATACTATATCGAAGAGCGTACCACTAAAGCATTCTGAAAGTATTGTTTTCAGAAATTGGATATTTCAAGGGAAAGATTAATGGACAATTGAATAAATATGTATTGCGTTTGAAATGCAACCCGTATATCTGATTTTCCTTAAATGACTTAATAAAATACATTTAAACCGGGAGCAGGTGGGTGGCTGTCGTATAGTACCATACAGTTTAGCATATTCTTTGGCATTTTAAAAGATGATTCAGCAGGATCTAAACACTGTTATTAGCATCCCACAGTTTACCCAAGATTATGTTTACTGGAAAAAAGTAAAATGACGAAATATATTATAAATGAAAATAAAATCATTAAAGCTCTGCCCAACAGATATCATAAAGTGTTGTAAATAGAAATATTTATTAAACCTGGGACGATGTTTAGTCATACATAAACTCGCACCAATAATTAGCACAAGGGTCAGTAAAGTTAAGTAATTGTTAAGCCTGGAATGAATTTCAAAATTTGTAGGCAACCACTGTGAATCATCTTTAATAACTGTTCTTTTGAGTATTGTTAAACTGGAATTGTTAAGATAGGTGATCCAAAAATGCAACTCAGAATAAAATAATGACATGAGAATGCTTCTCATACTGTAGGATACGTTCAGGTCGTTCACATACCATGAGTGTTATTTTACCATTTCTAGAACAGGTTTGAGTTAAGGCCATGGTGCATTTGGGCTCATGACCTTAACCGAACTGAAAATATATGAGGCCGCCATCATTATATAAAGGCGAATTAATTAATAAGGACAGAATTAGTTTTTACTTTTTGTTCTGTATCAAATTACATAGTTGACTCTTTTTTGTTAATAGAAATCTTATACAAGTCGTCAGTTTTTCTGTTTCGTTCTGTTCTGTTCGGTTCAACCTGTGAGAATCAAAATATTTTTAAGTAATAGTAAGTAACAGCATAAATAATATAAAAACATTCTGAAACACACTGTGATTGTACTCTTCGTATTGAATAAATTTAATTTTTACCAGAAAAACATAAAATTATATTGAAACATAACAATGGACAACAACAATGGAAAACTGTAACCTTTCTGATCAGAAACAGCTGATAAGATAATAAAAAACTAATTAGGCCTTAAAATTGAACCTGTAATAAGTAATGACAGAAACTTGCTGACTCAATGCCACTCAGATGTCCTGCAGTCGTGCTGCATATAGCAGAAGTAAATATTTTTACCTTAAAAAAAAAATATGGACTCCTTTTCAGAAATCATAATTTTTCCTAATTGCCTTATTATAAACGAAGCTTAGAATATTCCAAGCATTTAACGACTAGGGAAATTGCAGTTGAAATCCATTAACTAAAAATTAAAAGTTACTGTTCTTGTGACACAATTTATGTTTATTTTTTTTACTAACACCTTCTACAGAAGGTGTTATTGAAAATAATGCTTGTTCTTTATTCGAAAACACCCGTTAACCATAAAAGTTTGCTGAGTTGTTCAGTTCATGCAAGGATTTCGATTCCAAAATCAAAATGTAAGCCGAGCAGTTCGCTTCGAAATTCGCATAAATCATTATGGCACTTTTAAGGCACCCGACTCAGATAAAAATGCAACCGTGATACAGGATTGATTTTAACTTTCTGAATAACAGAGCTCCAACGATAATACATACACACAGAAAAAAAGGACCCAACTGAAAAAAAAATAATACAAATATTCAATTAACAATTTTGTTGTGTCAATTAAAATTTGGTTTAAAATATTAATGCAAAAATCTAATTGAGTCAATTAAAAGTTTGTTAAAAAATTTAATTTATTAAAAAGTCTAAGTGAAGCACTTAAATTTTTAACAGATATTTGATTTTATTCAATTAAAGGTTTTGATTAAAAATATATTATATATTATTTGAAAAATATAATTATCCCGCTTAAAAATTTTCTGTCGCAAGTCCAGTGGGGAAAATCATCATGAGTTTATTTTCCACACAGTGGCAACACGCAAACTTTTCCGTCAACATCAACAACGTCGTCAACATGAAATAAACACAGCAACAAGCTTTTAGCAAAAACCAATCCCCATTTGTTATATTCGCTTGAGTGAGTGGCAGTTTTGCATCACAATTTTTGTTCAAAATGTAAGTATGTGCGACGGCAATAAGAAAAGCAACAACAAATATTACAATAACAATAACAATAAGAGCTCAACATTAACGCTTGCTTTCGTGTTATTGTTTTTGTAAGCGCAATTTGAACTAAACAGCAAAAAAGGTGGGTTGGTTTGTTTAGCTTGCATTACTTGTGGTTGTTGTTTTTCTTTTGCCAACAATAAAGTGGGTGGGATTGGGTTGTTATTAAAGGTAGCAACAACAATAACAAAAACAACAATAGCAACCGTAAGACAAATAGCATAAATAGAGTTATAAAGGTAAAAATACTAAAGGAATTACACTCACTTGTTTTATTTGGGCTTGGAATGAAAGAATTCCATAATTTTATGCTACTCTTATGTTATTTTGAAAAACTCTTTAGTTTATCGTTTCAGTTTCACTTGTAAGAAGAAGAGGAAGAGTATATTTTTATAAACAGAGTTGTTTATAATAATAACAGTAGCATATCTGCGAGCGTGTGTATGTGAGCTTTTCCTTTTTTTTTTTTTTTGAATGCAAGGAAACACTCTTTGCTCATTTTTCTTCCTTTCTTTGAAATTTTTTCTTTCTTGGACAAACTTGGTCTTGTTAGATGCGCAATAGTTGCAGAACAAAAACAACTTTTATAAGAGTTTGAGTTGTCTTTTTTTTGGCTGAAAGAAGTGGTGGCAGAAGTGAGCAGCCGGCAGTAGTACATACATAGCTTAGTTTAATAGATATTATATGGATTTGTTAGAGAAATTTTTCTTCTGCGTTAGGTTTTTTTTCTTTTTGCCATATAATAATGACAAAAAGGTAACGCCTTCAAAATTTATAAAATTTGTAATTTCTTTTGAAACGAAACAAAACGACGAAAATGCAAACAAATGTTGTTGGGAATAAAAAGAACAACATTCTCATCACAAGACAGCAGCAAGCAAAACTTACTCAAGAAAACAACGTTAAAAAACTAAATATTTAGCTGCATATTTGTTTTAATCTTAAATATTTAAGTTTTTTAAATAAATAAAAAAAATTATACAAAAAAATATGTAGGTAGAAAAAAAGATCAAGGACTTAAGAGAAAACATGGCTATTTTTAATAATGTAAATTTAAGCAAAATAAATCTGATTTGTAATTAATTTTAAATGCCTGTGCAAATTATAAAAATTAATAAATACGTACAAACATATATGCTTAATAATAAATAGATAATTCAAAATACTAAAGATGCAAAGCGCATTTGTGTAAGGAAAATTTTCAAGATTACATATTTACATGCATAAGTATTTATATATTAGCAAAATTCCTCTGTCATCTACAGCATTCCTTTGCTTCTCTCATTGACATTATAAAAATTTTAATTTTGTTGATATTGCATTTTACACGCGTAAATATTGTTGACGACGGCTCCTGCTTTACTTAAATGCATTAATTAATCATCATTGGCGTAGCTAGACAGTTTTAATTATAGGGGCGTGAGTATAACAACTGCTCTACTGTTTTCTATTGTTTATAAATTTATATTTCTGTGGCAATAAGGAAAAAGTGCTTAAGTTATATTTTATTGTTTTGCAATAGAGAAATTTTAAGCTCTCAAGTCGATTTTCAGAAATTTGTATGTTTTACAGTTCAATTGAGAAGTTCTCTTTTTACTTTATTTTTTTAAACCAACATCGTTCTACAGACTATAAGTAATACATTTAAGTTGAAAAATATTAAAATATAACCTAAATTAAGGTATTATTCCAAATGACATTTGAGGTCTAAAAAAGATAAGTCGCAAATCATAGTGCTATAACTTCATGAAAAATCATACAAATTAATTGAGATTTTGACCAGGGGTACGTAGGTACCATTAACGCAAAATAAGCTTATCTCGACTTAAGCACTTTTTCCTTTTTGCCACAGATTTAGTACATTAAAATAGTTTCTTAGCTTTTTAGTCTTATCACCAAAGTATAAGTTATTTTTTTTTAATTTACTTTTTGGCGTACTGTATGTAACCATATTTTGCTTTGTGAAAAAGTGTAAATATTTTTCCATTTTTGCGATTCGTTTCTTTTATGCGAATTTAAGCGCAAAACATTGTGTCATGTAAATTTTAGTAAATATGTTGCTATAAATAAATATAAAATCAAAAACATCGACATTTTAATAACCATCTGAGACTACAACGGCATTAAAAATTTTTGCAAGACTATTATCAGCTTTTACTCGCTTCTCTATTAATTATCTGCATATTGTTAATATAAAGGCTGACTTTCAAAACATCAATTGCTTTGCCTTCGAGCGCTGAAGTACAAAACATTGACAATTCATACTCTTTCAAAAGGTGGTCGATAAGTATCAAAAACGATACAAATAAGCAATCAGTGTATCGGTTTCAAAGTTTATGCTCATGGTTACAAAGATTCACAGTCTTCCATCTACATTGCGATATAAACCTTTTAATCAATGTAATTTAAATGGGTCTGGTCGTAGTTTTGTTTCAAAAATGAACTAGTGAACCAGTTTCACCAAAGGCTTTTTCTAAATCCATAACTTCCAAATTTTTTCACTGGGATGTTAAAAAGTTATTACTCCTACTGATATATCTGCGGAAATAAGGAAAAAGTGCTTAAGTCACATTTTACTGTTTTGCAGGAGTTTACTCCTCGATTTTCAGAAATTTATACCTTTTACAGTTAAATTGGGAAATTCTCAGTTAACCTTTATTTTTTTGGAGCAAAAATCGTTCTACACACTGCAAGTAATATATTTAAGCTTAAATAAGTAAATTTTTTTTAATCTACTTAAGGATAAAACCTAGACGATATTTAACAAATAGACTACATAGAAACTTCAAACAGGAAGTGTTCACATCATTAATTTACAATATTAAGCAAAGATTCAAAAATCGTAATAGGTTTTCAAATTTTGATAAGATAAGAAATTTGTAATGTTAATATATTCCTGAACTTCACAGTGCAGTTGGCAGACGAGTTAATGAAAACAATTTTTTTTTAATTTTAGAAGGTTTTTATCTACCTTTATTCTTTAAATTGTAAATATTCTTATATGTTTGCTTTGCCTCTATAATTTTTAAAATTTGTATGTGGAATATAAGCAAAAATTGCCTTGGTGACGTGACTCATAAATTTAAGTATTTACGTTTGTATGCTTTAAAGGCTCAATCAGACGTGACATAACCATAGCCATACTGAGCAGCCGTTCGAACCAAACTAGTGTGCAACACTGTATTCGATTATACGTGACTCGCCATAACGCTATAACTGTCACCATAGAAACCAATCGAATTTTGGTTTGGTTATGGTTATGGCTTTATGGCTATGTCACGTCTAATTTAAGCTTTAGGCTCTGGAAATCTTTCCTTAAATCAGAGAATATAATTTGCGATATCTGTGATCGTAAGATCCTGCAAGTCCTTTCTTTCTATCAATACTAGATCTTATGCAAAAAAAAAAAATTTGGAGATTTTTTGTTTGTAAAACAAACACTTTGATTAACTCGATTTAATACTATATAAATACATACGTATTAGTGTCCTGCACAAGACATCTAATAAGAACTTTCAAGACATGAGGCATTTATCAAATGTTTTACCACAGCGAAATCTTATAAAACAAACTTTAACAACACTGTTTGCAAGAAATTTGTTTGAGTATTGTAGGTAAAAGGGTAAAGAAAAATGCATGTATATGTGTATGATTTTTTATTTTTCTGCGCACATGCATAGGCACAGACATGCATTAACATTAGTTGTATGAGGTTAAACACATAATAGCTTACCATCTACATATTACACACACACACTCAAACGTACAATATGAAAAATAACAAGCATACACTAATCAACAGTACTTATTTTAAGTGTGTGTTACAAACAAGCTGTCTTGCGACATCGCTTGTTACAACTGATATACACATACACCAATACATCCATCGTGCTTCGCTTATAGTACGACAGCATTTATTATTGGTTTAGTATAATACATGCGACGCGAATACATTTAAAAATCATAACGTATTTACATTTAAAGACTGTTTACGCAGGTCTCTAATACGTATCTCTCATTTACTTCAATAGTGTCATAACTCATAAAAAACTCTTTTCGAATAATTTGGTAGATTGTATTGAATCCTGTATAAAAATTTCATATGTGTAAATAGCTTTTACTACCAGACAATGAGAGTAGAATATTATTATAAATTGAAAACTTTCACTGCGTCTTCTGCAAAATAAATTTGTTTTAATATTTATGATTTTATCAGGCTAAAGTTCGTGCCGCAATGGGACTGTGGCAAAAATTAAATTAATATATTCAACACTAACAAACCAAAACAAGGAAATTAACTAACATGTGCGTAATTAGTGAAGACCAAACGACAATGGCAATACTGTTGTAAATTTAGAGATTGTAAAATTGATTTTTCATTACAAATCCAGCAAATCGAAATAAGATGAATAAAAATAATTCACATATTTCATTTGCAATAATGTTTGAGTATATAAAGCAGAAATCTATTATTAGGAAATAAATTTCAATTAAAATAAGCTTATGACAATATGTCAAATAAAAAATTTCTTAAATTGTGTATTTTTATTTGCGTTTATTGTTCATTTTTATTTCAGCAAGGAAGGCCAATTTTTCTTTTACAGGTTCCAATTATGATATTGTTTTAATTATATTAACCAAATTTTCGGTAGCAAGAATAACATTTATTTCAAATTCCATACTGTCAACATATTTTTTCTGTTGCTGCAACTATTGGGCTGAGGGTTATAATTAAAATATAGTGGTACCACAAGAAAATTTCAGTCGCTATAACAGAATTCTATGATAGTTGCTGCAACCGCCAAAATTCAATTGGCAACAAATTCAGTTGTCACAACGAATCTGTTTTCTCTGTGCGCTAATGATGGAGGTTTAGTGGCATTTGAAAACAGCTAGTTGTTCCGTTCTACTACATGTTTGTCAGAATATTTACAATTATCTTGCGTGTTATTTGTTTATTAATAATTATCACATGTAATTTGGCTTACAAAGCGATACGGACTTTAGCCTGATCAAATCATAAATATAGAAACAAATGAAGTTCGAACAATAATAATTAAAATTAATTAAAAATAGAACTGGTGCTGGCCTTGTGTTAAATAAATTCGTGTAAGTAAAATTACTTAATTTACAATTTACACGCATTTTGTAGAATTTTTTATAAACTTTTAAGCACTTACCATTAAAAAGTAAATATTTATATTTATTTTCCCAATTTCTGCTAAAACAAATAAAAACTTCCTTTGAAAAAATACCCAACAGAAATGAAACTTTGTTTTAATAAAATTAACACCTTTGAAAAATTAGTTTTTCGCTTGTTTTTCGAATTGATTTACTAAGTATTACAAAATATTGCTGTCTGCGTATTTTTTGTTACAGTTTTTTTTTTATTACGTAAATATGTGTGTATGTATACATAAGCAACAACAAAATTTTAGTAACAAGATACAAAAATAAAACTGAAAATATGTAAAAACAAATAGATGGCAGTTTTTAAAAAGTGGTTAACACATATTTTGTGGCAATTTTTCATTAGAACAAGCACAGCAGCAACAACAACAGCAGCAACAGCAGTGGCAGCAGCAACAACTAACGACATCAGCTTTAGAAACAATGAAAAACTACAGCAAAGCCACCAACAACATCAACAGGGAGTTTAGAGATAAATGGCAAAAAGAAACAACTTGGAGGCGCAAAACACATGGTCGGCTGGCCGGTCAAACAAACACTCCGCATACATATGATTTCAACAGTGTTTTTTTGTGCTTAAATTTAAACAACAAAAACTTACGGCGGCAAAATTTTCAATAAATCTTTATATATTTCATTGAAATAAAATTATATTAAAAAAAGACTTGTCTCTGACTTATTTGTAGGCTGGAAAATGGCTGCTAGTTTTATATTTGATAATAATTAGTAAATACTATGAAAAATCAACAAGCATACATGAGTAAAAATGGAAACATAAATATACAGTAAACTCGCGATAGCGTGAACTGGTTTCTACCGAGGGTGTTGATGTTTTTTAATTTATGTTTCTTTTCAAATGTGAAAAGGTTAGAGCGTAAATAGTTAAAACCAAGGTATGTTTATACCAGCTGGTCTCGATTTGCAACTCTGCGTATTCGCCTTGTATATATGTTAGTGTAAAATTTCCTGCTGTCAGAATATTTCCTAACGTTTTGTTTGATTTGACAGCAGAGAAGTTATGTCAGCTGGTGAATTAAGATCACCTTATGTGAATTCGTCATGGTTAAAACTGTGTTTTTTATAGATGTGTAAAACTTAAGTTGGCAATTTTGTCAGATGTCAAGTGATTTATGTTAATTTTGTTTTGGCATTTCAACATGAATAGACTAACGTCTGAACAACGATTCGGTCAACATAATCGTTGATCGGAGAGAGCAACTAATTCGATTAACTATATGGAACGTTTTCGCACCACGTCTACTCTATGGGCTAATAAATCAGCAAAAGTTTAAACGCTGGTTTAGCTAAACTAAACTCAAATTTATATTTAGTTTAAACTCAACATGAGTAAATCTGTGAACCATATACAGAGAAAACAGATTCGTTGTGACAACCGAATTTATTGCCAATTGAATTTTGGCGGTTGCAGCAACTATCATAGAATTCTGCTATAGCGACTGAAATTTTCTTGTGGTACCACTATATTTTAATTATAACCCTCAACCCAATAGTTGCAGCAACAGAAAAAATTGGTTGACAGTATGGAATTTGAAATAAATGTTATTCTTGCTACCGAAAATTTGGTTAATATAATTAAAACAATATCATAATTGGTACCTGTAAAAGAAAAATTGGCCTTCCTTGCTGAAACAAAAATAAACAATAAACGCAAATAAAAATACACAATTTAAGAAATTTATTATTTGACATATTGTCATTAGTTTATTTTAATTGAAATTTATTTCCTAATGGTGAAGCATGTCTATATACATTTCTTCAACCACACATTTTGAAAAGCCACAAACCTGTTATTTTATGTACAGACTTTCAAAAACCATTTGAGAATTCACAAATCATAATATCTTTGAAAGTCACAGAAGTTAATTTTTTAATTTGCTGCTATAAACTATGATAGTAAACTCAACCTCTAGTTAGTTGCAGCAACTGATTGAAAGTTTTGATTTTAATTTTAATATAGAACGACAATTTTTTAGTTCCTAATACCAAAAGTTGGTAGTAAAATCCAATTCGTAATATTTTATTCGGTTGGGTTAACCAATCAGTTAATTAGTCATGACAAAAGCATACGATCGGTTGATGCAATCAATTTAAGTATTGGCACAATCATATCTTTGTTACAATTATGCCCTTATGGCAATGAACATGGATTGTTTTTTGGATTAACAGAAAATTGCTAGCG
The DNA here is from genome assembly GCA_949987645.1 of Tachina grossa. NCBI lineage: Eukaryota > Metazoa > Arthropoda > Insecta > Diptera > Tachinidae > Tachina > Tachina grossa. The sequence goes on along the minus strand of OX465274.1, from coordinate 197,565,322 downwards.
TGAACTGCAATATAGTTAATGCAATTGATATTTTATTGGACTAACCGTTTTCCAAACAATCTTTTTTCTGGGTGTACCTTATGTGTAGTTTAAAAAATAATATTGTGGCAGCATTAGAATAAATGTTAAAAACAGCTGTTTTGCAGCAGGCTATACATTTTTTGTGCAATCAAAAAGGTAAAAATTTAAAAATTTTTAAATTAATGTCGCCAAATTGTACTAAGCAGAGAATTATATTTATGCTTGGCGAAGTAGAATAGTATAAAAGAATAATATATTTGTAGTATAAGAAAACTGGTCGAACAAGATCTGAAGCAATACATAAGGTCTGTAAGTAATAAAATCATATGGCCTGTATTAGTAGTTTAAACGCCCATTTTAATGCGTTTATAAATGATTTAAATATTGCACTGATTTATAGGTTTGCTAGTTTAAACACATTTTAAACCAAAAATAGACATCAACTTGCACTGATTTATTAGTCCCAAGTGATAATATACATCTACAGAGACGACGTGCAGTGTGTACAGAAGAAATCAATGCAGCTGTATAGCGTAGCGTAGAGTAAGACCCGAATCAGTCTTTCCGCCATCGTGCACAGCAATTGGATATGTGTCCATCCACTTTATGGAGAGATCTTGGTTTGCGTGCTTTCAAAATCTAACTAGTGCAACAATTTAAGCTACACAATCACCTAGGAAGGCGTAGATTCGGTGAATGGGCCCAAAGAAGATTGCCATTGATACCGATTTTCGTAAGAGAGTTTTGTTTAGCAATGAAGCTCACTTTTGTTTGAATGGTTACGTCAATAAATAAAATTCCTGTATTTGGAGTGATGATAATCCTCGAGAGTATGTTGAGACACCATTGCATCCAGTAAAACTGATTATTTGGTGCGCTTTATGGGCTAGTGAAATGATTGGTCCGTACTTCTTTAAAAATTGTGCTGGTCAGAACGTTATAGCCAATGGTGACGCCTATAAAGCCATGATTACTCACTTCTTCATTCATTAATTGAGCAACCATATTATGAAGCAGCTGTGCTTTCAACAAAACAGCGCAACATGCCTCGCAAATCGTGCCACAATTCATTTATTGAAGGGAACGTTTCACGTGTCACGCCTGTGAACTGGCCTCCAAGGTCGTGCGGTTTAACACCGCTACACTATTTTCTGTGGGAATATGTCAAGTCGCTAGTAAAACGCCGATAATCCCGAAACGATTTAACACTTGGGGGACAACCTTCACCGCGTTATTGCCATGAAATATTTGACCTCCAGATAAGACTACGTCCTAGTCATATGCCAGAAGTTATATTTAAATTATAATGCCAGAAGATTATCTTTCGAATAAAGTAAATTTCATGTCAATTTAAAAAATTAATCTATGGTTTATTCCATTTCAAGGTTCTATACCTCTATAAAAAATACCCTGTTGATTTCCCCTTATTTCCATTAAAAACCAGAACTTTACCATATCGTTTGCTTAAATGTAAAAAATATATATATATATATATTAAAAATATTTTTATGTATTATATCAGTAGTGCGATTCACTAACTTTTTTTTAACGATAATTTCATCGTTAAAATAATTATAGCGAAAATTTATCGAATTTGCTATTCAGTAACATTTTTAACGATATTCGCTGTATGTTAATGTCAGCTGTGTCGTTATTTAAGCGACAAAAATGTGCTGTTAATTTTGTCGACGAAAAAGAAGTTACGGAATCACACAATCGTTATTGCAAGCGACAAAATGTTTAGACAAAAATTACGATTGTTGAATCGTTAAAAGTTACTGCATCGCACTACAGGGAGTTACATATTGCGATGCAAAAACTAATTTTGTCGCTTTCGTCGAATCTTTCTCAGTTTATTTTAAAAGCTGCATAATAAATGATGCCGAAGATTGACAGTGGTGAAATATCAAAAGAATTAAACAAATTAAAAAATATATTTGTTGGTTTAGCACCGACGCAAAACCTCAATAGACTTCTAGTACGATTCAAGAAGGCTAAAAAAACCTCAATTATAGAAAAACTATCAAAAGATTATTGAGAATTGCAAAACTACAATTATTGATAATGAGATAATTGAAACAAAAAAACCTACAAATGTCGCTCCCAGTCCCCGTATTCTGAACTCGCTAAAGCTGAAGATAAATTCGTTCGCTAAAATGCAGAACAAATAGAATATTAAAAATTTTTGGAGATGACATAAAACACTAAAATTTCGGCGGATTTAGAAATATACGTTTTAAAATTGTATTCGTAACTGAAAATCGATATGTCCACTTTATACTCGTAGAATTCCACCGATAGAGATTTAGCTTTAGCAAGTTACAGAATACGGGGGAAGATCTTAAAACTGCAAGTTTTTTTAAGCCTCAAATCTTATTTAGCATCGCTTGTAACTGCTGATCATTTCAAATATTTCGAGCATTTCGCAAAAAAAATATCACTAAATGTTTTCAACAAATAAAGACAGATTAAACAAAGTTTTCATGCTAATGCTGCTTGAATTTTAGTCAGGCTACCAAATGTACATATTTTTTGCCTCTTGTTTGAAAAGCTTTAACAATTTGTTTATTTATTTTTGCTTTAATAAAATCTAAATGTTTTCAAAACCATAATATTGATGATTCGGCAAGAAAATTAAATGACATGCCAAAAAATATATGCATGTTTGTGTGTATAAAAAATCAATATTAAACAATATCCTTAAACAATACTTCACTACAACAACAAATCTAACCCACATAAACTTAAAAACAACATCTTTTATTGTTGTTGTTGTTGTTGTTGTTGTTGTGTTCATTCACACATCCCATGCTCCACAGCATTTGTAAACCCTTTTCCCTAGTTGCTGCTGTTAATATATCTGCTGCTATTGCCACACACTTCTGTGCCGGAGTATGTGCGGCAGGCATCCAAAGTTGCCGCAATTAATCAAAATTTTTGTTTTTGCCTCTAAATATGTATTACAAAAAAAAAAAAAAAAAGACACAAAAGGACTTTATTGCTGAATAAAATATATATATATAGAAAATTTTCCCGCTCAAAACAAAAACAAGTAAAAAAAAAGTATTAAATAAATAAAATAAATTTAAAAATATTGATTTATGCAAAATCACAAGAATCCAGAGAAATGAAAACAAAAAACGGCAGCGACTAGTTAAAACCATATTTATGATTTTTTTTTATTTGTATTCACAAGTATTGTGGGAAAAATAAGCAAACACATTACCAATGAATAGGAAAATGATGAAATGAAATCAATCAAAAAATGTAGTAACATAAATGTGGGAGAGTATAAGGCAGTATCTAATAGAGCGGGCAGACTTTCAAACTACCAGCAGTAATAACAAATTTATTTATTTATAGTTTGGCAAAGGGAGAAAGAAAAGAAATAATAATAAATATAAATTTTAGACAGGAAAAACGTGATGCGAACGAAATTTATTTAAATAAAATAATGAAAATTGAAAAGAATATTTTTCTTTTGCAAATTAAATTCAAGCAGCCAACATTTCTACAGTAATAAATGCTGCACAAAATTTTCTATTTGGCAAAGGTTAAGCAAATTATTAAATTATAGAGTTTTGGTAATAAAACGATTATGTTTCAAAATCATTTTTTCTGAGAAAGTCATAATATAAAACATGCCATTTGAAGCCATACACTCGGCATAAAAATACAATTGTAAAGTGCCGAAACAAACATTTTCCTGGATAATATATTAGGCAACCTTGACTAAGAGATGTATACTAACTCAATTGTTAAATTGACATTGGTGTATATAGCTTATAATTCTCATTCAGTTATTAAGTGAACCTATATGAATGTTAAAGTTTTGAGACCTGTCGGGGAGGAAATCACGACTCCGTACGAGCAAAAATTATGTTTAAGCCATTTAAACTGTCACCTGAGAGGTTTTTGGATTCTTGTTCTTATAGAACAAGCCGGGTAGACGAACCTTCACATTTTTAGTGTACTCGCTAGTAGAAACGTAGCGAGTATAACGTAGTATACGAACCTCCGCATTCTTCGTATATTCATAGTTTGTAATAAAATCTTAGAAAAGAACTTATTGCATACGATCCTTATAAGGACCTATATGAGTATATATATATATTCATATATTAATTATTCTCCTGCTAAAATGCACGACAGAAAACTGGCAGCCTGCCAAAGAGATACCTCAACACCAAACGCTGAAGTGTCATATACTATGTAGCGTGTTCGAAAAACTTGGAGATTTAAGTCTAGTACCCTCGAGACGATCAAATAAACTCATCAATCACATAGTTATGTGCGTGCAGCCACGTTTTTTCGTCAACACGTATGCGTTGTTGGCAATGATTGATGAAAATCAAAACGTTTTGTTTGAGGGCTAATGATTTGATAATCTCTAAATCTGCTTGACAAAAATAAAACATCAATTTCTCTGTGATTTTTGTTTATGATGGAGCAAAGCGTTCAGGAACAAATGTTTATATTGCGCTGGGAGGTCAAAAGAAAAATTGGTAATTACACATCTCCTTTTAAGCGACAAGCATGCGACACACACACACACATATCGCTCATAAACTAAAACAACTTCATAAATTAAAAAATGGGATTTTTAAGTTAATGATAAATAATCAATTTGTGGAAAAAAATCATAGAAATATCTTGTATAGGCAGCAAAATATAATTTTATTTTTTCCGTTAAGATGTGGGTAAATTGAAAACTTTTAATTCAATCTCTGGCAAACTAGTTTTTTTTTTAGATGAATGTTGTTGTCGGTATGTACTAATCGACGGGTGGATTTGATAGTCTTCAGGGCATTTCTTTTTAAGTTAAGTTTCATAAAAAAATACTGTGCTCAGTAAATACCAGCCAAAACCGAAGGTCCTCGATTCGATCCCGGTCTCCAACAGTCATTAAAATAACAACACTACTCATTTTTCTGCTGTGCGTTTGTGTCCTTTGTATCAGTTGTTGTAGAAAAAGTTCAAGTGATGCAGACATACGCAGTGGTCACTAAACTATACCGACTTCAGCGATGTCTAATCCGAATGTAATATCAGAGAGCCCTCCTTCGTTGGTATTGTATAGCCAAATCATCGGCGAAGTAAAATAATTAATAAATAAGCTACTAAGCATAGCTTTAAAAATTTAATACGCCTCATTGACGCCAGAGGCGCTGCAACACTGCTTTATGAAAAACGTGCAAAAAACCAGAGTTGTAAAAAAATGAAGCTTTCCTCCATCTTTTCCTTCACCACCTGTCTTCACTATCACTCTGCCTTCCATATCACTCTCTATCATTGTATTAGAACAAAGTGAGCTGGACTATAAATTTTACCCTTCCTTAACAGCAGCCTGCCAATATAATCTAACAACTTAGTTTACAAACAGGGAGACCTTCAGTAATATCCTGGACACTCTGACGCCTACCTAAGCTGGAAAGATAAACTTCTTGACAAATTCAAAACAATATTTTGTGATCAAAATTAAAATGATTTAATTTCGCGCTGTAATAAGAAATTGTTGAGAATGTACATAAAAATATCCTGAAGGAAGTATCTCTTTACATTATTCATTATTACTGGAGAAATCGTACTACAGTGAAGTCTGGTTATAACGAATATTTGTGTGTAACAAACAGTCCTAAAAGTTTTTATATTAGTATTTTAGACCAATTCTTGCGCGTTAATGTAGAATTAGTACTACAGTGGAGCTTGGTTATAACGAACACCAGATATAACAAATAGTCACTACAGTTTTTACATTAATATTTCAGAACAATTCTTGCGTGTTAATGTACAATTAGTACTACAGTGAAGCTTAATTATAACGAACACTGTTTATAATGAATAACTGTATATAAAGAATATTTCAAACAGTTTTTGTGTTAATATTTCAGACCAATTCTTACGCGTTAAAACAAAAAGGTTTACACACTATTACCTGGTTTTTCTTAAAATAGCCTGGTTCTCTATCCTCAAATATAATTTTTTTAGTTACAGAATTAATTAATTAAATAATTAATTTCTTTATGGAATTTAATAATAATATGTTGGAATATTTTTTGATTTTTTTAAAGATAAAATTGTATTAGTCTGTTTTGTTTATAGAAAAACTCTTAAAATGTTTTTTGAAAATTACGCGTCATAAATATAACCAGCTAAGAAGCGTCAAACAAAAATAAAATAAAACATGAAAAACAACTTTTAAATATGAATTGATATTAAAATAGGATTGGTGAAACTTACCCTAAGAAATTTAGTGATAGCGCATTAAAATATGTGATGCATTAAAAATTTTTAAAATAAAAGCACAGTAAAAGTAAAAAAAAATTAATTTTCTACTCTTTAAAATGCAGTTAAAATACTAAATATCTTATTAATTTTGCAAATCCTTTGAAGCTTTTACTTTTAAACTCTTTAATATTTTAATATTAAATTTCAAATTTCTTGCCATGTGAACAACAATATCAGGGACATGTCTAGTATATTTATAATCTTAGTATTGTTTGTGCAAGTACTGTGTAGCAGTTCTTCATTAAAATGGAATTTCATGAATAACTAATAAATTAAATTCCAATAAAACACTCACATAAACTCTCAACATGATGTTCATTTTCTTATTTTTAAATAAAATTATCAAAATGAAACTGAAATAAAAAACAAACGAAACGACAATACAAGGACGCAAAGCAGTAGCAGCATCAGCAACTAACAGCAACCACACTATTCCAAGTGAAATAAGAAACAAAAACAACAACAAAGCACAACTTAAATTTGATAAAGTTTTCTACATTTTTGCTGCTGCTGTTGAAAATTTCCTTGTGAAAGGACAATGAAACTACGAGTAAACCAACAACAGCAACAACATAAATGAAACTTTCAAGAAAGAAAGAAATATGCACTCTAAGGAAATTTAAATGAAATGAAAAAAATAAAATTTATAGAAAATAAAATCAAAAAGAAAAAACTAATCAAATGATACTTTTCTATAGTATTTTAGAAAAGCAAAAAAATAAATTTAAAAAAATATATATATATGTGTATGAATGTACTACGTGCGTGTGTTGGTTGATTTGAAAAGTGGGAGGAGTGCAAGAAAAAAATATCCGCAACCTCACAACACCAACAAAACAAAAAATAAAAAATAAAAAATAAACCAACTGCATTTTATTTGCTAAGAAACTAAAGTAGAGATGCGAAATGAAGGCAATAAATTTTTTACAGACTTTTTGGGCTAAATTTAGTACCTTTTTATTTAAGTATTAAACGCAAATTCATTACCTAGTTGTGCGTGTAATTATCAGGCAATAATCTATCAACGAGTTTGAGACATGATTTGGTCTAATTTTTGAAAACATCTTTAAGCTTTCAGTTTAAAGTTTCTTAATTAATTGGTATTTTTTTTTTGGAATATTTGATGAACATATTATTAAGTTTTACGGCCTGTCACACGATGTCACCGGCAAACGTTCGATCGAATACTTATATGGAACACAACAACAACAAATTTTCTAAAGTTATTGTTGTTTGCAATACAAGTTGTCGATCGAACGTGTGACAAGCCGTTGGTTTTATTACTTGTCTCTAAAGGCCAGTATAAATTTGTTGCCTAAAATTTTTAAGAAAAATTATTAATATTGAAACAATAACTGACAGAAGACAATATTTAGAAAATATTGGTAGTGAAGAGGAATCAACTAAGAATCAAGCTGAACGCCAAGCTGTTAATTCGACAATACAAAGGTCTGCTGCAGATATAGCACATAAAAATAATGGATTGCTTGGTACTATGACTTGATAATTCCATTGCACTTTTGTACCAAATCATAACAACTGCAGCAAATAACTTCATTCTCTAGCTAAAGAACAAAGTTTTTGAAAGCATTTTTTCTTGTTTTAAGTAAAACCAAAACAAAATGAAAATAAAATAAACCAACAAACTTTATAGAGCAAAATGAATATATTGCATTTGGAAAACTTCCAATCCCAGGTCTCGCTTGACGGGCAATACGAGTAGCAGTGTAGTGAAGAAAACAAAAATCAAAATACAATATTTTTTCTGCAACATGCGCGCGACAATGAATTTTCTTTTCTTAAGAAGGATGACGACGAAGAAAAAGGACGATGTAGAAAAAAAGAACGGACATTTGCTCGAGTTTTTTCTTGCTCTAAAGAAAAATAAAAATAAAAAGTGAAATGTAATTTTCTTACAATATTGGAGAGCATAAGACGAGAACGACAAACGACGACGATATTATGATTTATACGGGGAGTCTCAATATAAAAGCAGCAACAACAACCTCTGTCAGCTTGCATGGGAGCAATATGAATGAGGAATTGTTAGTGTGATTAAGTTAAACTTAATTTTGTTGTTGTTGTTGGTAATATAGAGTGATGATAATAATATTATCCCCCCACCCATAAATGTCTGTGAGAACAACAAGAGCTACAATCAACTCAATTTGTGCGCTTAAACGTATGCATAAGCATGTGTGTGTTTGTGTATATGTATGCATGTATCGGGAGCATGGTCGCAATAAATGTTCAAACCCCAAAAGATAGACAGACGACGCAAAAACATTTGCACCAACATTTTACAGAGAAACAATTCTCATATTAAAAGCGAACACACACACACACACACACACACACACACACACACACACACTCTAACAAACTTAAGTGCTTGCCAAATATACATATGTGTGTGAATGGGGATGGATGGTTGGATAGACGGATGGATGAATAGATGGGTATTATGGTCGACAACATCAACAACAAAAACGGCTACTACGCTACTTCTACTTCAGATGAGGAATGAAAAAAAATCTATGAGAATGCTATGTTGTTGCTATTATTCCTGATGATGTCGTTGTCGACGACGAAGACGTTGACTACGACGAATGAAGGAGTGTACATGACAATTCATCTCTTTCTTATAAACGCAATTTATCAAATGGAAAACGACGAAAGCGACAGCAAAGATGAAGACGACGACAAGATATACACAGTCAAGCAAGCTTTTACAAAAAATTCAAAAACACACTTTCATACACTCACTCACAGAATTCAGTGCTCAAAATACTCACACATACACACACACACGTGCACACAAACATTCGATTACCTCAGCCCCAACTTCTATACTACAGTGTGTTATTAACTCTGTTATACTGCAAGGCAACCATTCAAAACTTTTGAGTTGTAAAATACTCTTTATTTTTCTGTTTTGGCCTTTGTTTTGTTCGCCTTTTCTTCTCACAAATGTTTTGTTGTTTAGTGTGTGTTGTTGGTTTAATTTGTGTTTTCGTTTTCTTGTGTTTTCTTTTTGCTTTCGCTGTTTCTGATTGTCATTGACGTCAACATCAACATTGGCAACACACATACAGAGTTGCCACTTATGCTAGTTTCAACTGAAGCTATTTTCGTTATCAAAAGATGTTTATATTATTGGTCACGTAGAAATCATGAGAAAGAACGTTCAGGCAGTACCTAAAGGGATTATGGGGCTGATGAAGTTAAATTGGTTGAAAAGAGAGTGGTAAAAAAGGTTTGTGGGCAAAGAGGGAAGTGTCGTTTACCAAAAGTGCTACTGACGAAGAGATTCATACTTTTTAGATGTCTGCTAAATGAAGTACGTGCTGTCCAGGCTCCCTATTACAGGAGTTATTTACCGATTCCTCCTCAGCCTTTTAGCATGCAGCGAAAATATGCATTAGTATTCGCGTAAACTTAAAAAGTTGCAGTACTCTGCAAGTCTATATTGCGATGACAAATGGTTCTCGGTATGGACAGATTCGTTGCAACTTAGCTGAAAGGATATCGTCAATAGTATAATGACACAGAATATCGATATTCACATATTGGGGTACATCAACCTTTCGAACCCTGCTTCCACGAGCAAGTGTCTTGAAATAGTCTTAGATGCTAGTACCCATTTGGAGATAATGTTTTAATGTTCCGACATTTTAGTGATGTAGTATACACACCTCCAACAGGTTCCTTAAATTTGTAACTTCCCTGTCGACTATCTCAAGTGTTTTGCTATTCAATATGGTGAGTGTTATTAACCTTAACTGGGGATTCTATTTACGGGAAAAATTTTCAAGATTATGCCGACAATATTAAAGCAGCGGCATTAAATTCGTGTAGCGATAATCTGGGTCATATTGGCTTGTATGGAGCTTAATTTGCGTTGGTAATTTCGTAGACACTTTGTCAGCGTCAGTTTCTAACCAATTTCAGTGCAGTTTTCCGCGCGATAAGTTAAAATGTAGAGATGGATTCTGGATGTTGGCACTGCTACATCGCCGAGTTCAATTCCCGATGCGTGAAGTCTTAAACTAGGATGTCTCCGATCTTATTTCACAGCTCTCTAAAATACACCTGTAGGTTTCTGTGATCACAATTAACAAGTCTTACACTGTTAAACTCCGAGCAACCTCCTTATAAACTGCCTTTTATTTCTAATAAAAACATTAATCAGGGTCATTAGAGAGACATTGGTGAAAGGTCGATTTCAACGTCCACGAAGGCTAATGAATAGACTGTAATTCTGATGCTTAAGTGACTTTTCAATAAAACCAACGAACGAATACAAGGCTGTCCAAATGGATTTGCTATCGCCTCAGTATAAGATACGTGTTGTTCTTTCAGTACGAAGACTACCTTGAATCAGAGTATTGATTTGGAATGAAAAGGAGTGATACATGATGTCGAATCAGTAAATTGCTCAAGGTCAGCAGGAATAATATCAGGCAGTTCAACAGATTTGTGTATCATGTCCTTAGGCGGTGAAGATAAGATATTATCTTAAATTATTCATCTATGGATGTTGTCTTCAAGTCAAACGGATGCACAAACAAATATTAGTTAATAAATGCCATTCTCCCATTCTCCCATTCTCGTACAGTGAACCGTCAATACCGCGACCAACTATGAGAGTTTCATTCGATTTTTGTAAGTTGTTGGCTATTAGCTATTATCGCAAATGCACTGTCATATTTTCCTCTCCACTCTTTCTGCTTTCTGTAAAAATTATTTGAGAATATTGTTCCAAGTTTCCGCTTAGAAAAAAAAGCTTATATCATTTATTCCAAATCATTCAAAATTAAGGATATGATCTGCACATAAAAACTCTTATGAAACTCCTGAGTTAAGCCAGATGCGAGGTGCAAAGACAACAGGGATTCGAAGTATAAAAAAGACCAACACTTCAGATATGTATTGCCCGCCAGGAGGACGATGAAACTCTCGAACATTATTTATATCACTGCCCAGCATTCAGTAAAATTAGAATATAAATCTTCTATCTGGACAACATATCAGATATGGAATATCTTAAGGATTCAGACTGGAAAACCCTAGGAAAGTATATTAAGGAGACCCAGTTCCTAGCCTGACTAAGTTTGATAACAGTATGTAACAAAATGTCATTAAAGCATAAGTGTAATCCAAATTGGGTTGGATGGATATTTATTGCTCCTCTTTTCAACCTAACCCAACCTGATGTAATCCAGATGCATGTATTTTTTAACATTTTTCGGTTTTGGTGGAAAACTTCTTATTTTAAGTTTTTAAATACATATCCATTAGCAAAATATTAACTTTAAAATGATATTTTATAATAGAGATTCAAAGCAAATTCCTTAGATGTGCTAACTGGTAACACTGGCGATCCATCTGTTATAAATTGAAGTATGTATGTGCATATAGAAATTGCTTAAGATGATTTCAAAAAGGTTGCCACACAGAGAAGATGAGGTTTGCTTTTAATACTAATAAAGATGAAAGTAAGCAACATTTATAATGCCCCTCACAAAAGTGATGAGTGGATTCTAAAAACTGAACTCTTCACACGGCAAATGCTTAAACAAGCAAACCAAACCAAGTAAATTCTGCTCAAATAAGCAAAAAACAAATCCTTGCAAAGGAAACGTAAACAATAATAATAACAACAGGGAAAACAGTGCTAGTAAACATACAGAAAAGCACTTAATTTCAAGAGATGATGAAGAAAAATAGGTGTTGCCATTATATGACTGTTGCTCTACTACTGTAAACGTACATACATACATACATACTATGTATGTATGTAAGCAATACATAACAATAAACTGAGAACACGCTAGCATGCAAATGCAGTGAGCAATAGCAAAAAGAAGATATTAAAACATATTTATCAAAATGTTTTCAAGAACATAAAAATTTCTTAAATTTAAAAAAAAAATTCGTATTAAAATTTAGTTTTTTGAATTTAATTTAACAAATTTTTTTTAATTGCACTTCGAGGACTTACCAAGACTTTTGATACTCATTCATAAAACAATTACTATTCTGCTGTCTCTTAGTGCAGACTCTCCCATTTATCATTATTTTTGTGTTGCACAAAATGTAAACAAGTGCATTTATTATGAGACCTGGTGGCATGTATGTGTGTGTGTATTTGCGCGAAAAACGTTAATGTTTTGTTTTGCTTATAATTCATCTTTTCAACTCAATACTAGAGCGAGAGTGCTCTCTTCTACTCAAAACTGCACTCTTCCGTTATTATTGTACGAGTAGTAGTAAAATGAATGATGTTATTTTATTACGCACACACGTGCTTGCCATCAAGTTTTATGGTTTGTTTTTATTAAAGCGGCCTTAGCACAATATCTTTACAACCGGGTTATTTCTTCTTCTTCTCTCCAAAATTGCTTTCAATAAATTGCTGCATAAACAAAGGAGATAACTAGGTATTACAGAATGCATAAAGGAAGAGGAAGACTATATTACTAATAGTAAGAGTACAAGGTCTTTTAAAATATTAAGAGAGCAAGCAAACAGCTGATAAAATATTTATAAAATAACCCCATTATTTACAAAAATACTACAAATATTAATGTAAATGAATCTCCTGTGTATGTTAAATACTAAAGGAATTTTTTTAAGTAATTGTTTTATATTTTGTTTATAAATAATTTATTTTAGCAATTAAAAAAAATACAAATTACATATAAATAATTTACTTCTCTCTCTCCATAAATTTAATTTTTTTTATCTCTCTCACAAGTTGTGGATTTTCATTTTCTGTTATATATTATAGTGGAGTACATATTATCTCTTAAAAAGTTTACGGCGAATTTAACTTTTGGAAAATATTCTAAAAGATACTTTTCTCTCTTTGAATCAAAAAACTCTGGGAATTTTTTGAATATAATTTTTTATTTGGATTTCTTGGTATTTTTTCCTAAATATTTCTTCATTGAAAAATTGTACCGATGCCTGTTGGTTTTTCGAACAAGTGCGTAAAATTTATTAACGGAGTTTATGAAAAATAACGAAATTGTTTAATATTCTAAAAATGTTGCAATAATAATCAATATTATTTCCCTGGTTTAATATATGTACATAAAAATAAAAAACAGCTATTATGCTATTTTATGCAGCTCTAAAGATTAAAAAGTTGTTTTTTCATTTAATTTAAAATTTTCAATGAAAACGCAAAATGCCGTCGGTTGTTTCTATAAATTATTCGAAATTGTTCTAAATTTTTAATTGATTGCTTGTTTTGCAAGAAAATTTGTTTTGTATATAAAATAATAAATTCTGTATTTCCTATTACAGATGTAAATACGTACGTATTTCAATTTCTTGGGCCGCTGTGAATTAATGTGAATAACAAATTTATAATTTTTTTGTATATTTATGTTACTTGTTTTGACTAAAATGATTATTGTAGCTACATTGTAACTAATAATAAATCAAACAAATTTTTCTACTTGCCTGTGATTGTAATGTTTTCTTGAAATTGCGTAATTATTATAAAATATTTAAAAATAAATATTTTTTTTTGATTGTTAAGCCTTAAATAATAACTATTTTTAAACGTCATGAACTGTATCCCAATGGAAAACTTTATATGCCAAAAAAAAAAAATGTATATGCTTGAAATGTTTTGCTTTCAGGAATCGATATATTGAGCTCTTGTCTTGTGATGTGTTGTTCAAGTAAATACTGTGCTGAATTTATTGCGAAAACTTTAAATGTTGCCAACAATTTTATTTAAATGTAATATTTAGCCATAAAGATGTATTTAAGTAAGCGGAACAAGTTCTTGCCGGGAACTATTTGGAGCACTTTAACCAGGGAATTCAAAATTATTTAGTTCTATAAAATTAAGTTGCTTTAATGCCTGAAATTTATTCTGGAATTTATTACGGTTCTTTTCACAATGTATAATTAAAAGCTAACAGGGACTTTAACTGCAAGTTTTGTATGAAAAACTTTCATTCAAAGTTCATGTTAACTCTTCATCATACATTGTGAAAAAGGAACATTAATAATATAATAAAGAATAAAAATAATAAAGAAAGTGGAAAATTTTTTATTGGCTTGCAACTTTCTTTTTAAATAATTTTAAGAAAACTTTTAGAAAAACTCATGTTCTATAAATAGTCGCTACGGTTTCAAACTAATAATTCAATAATAATAATAATAGCCGAACACCGTAGCCTACTCGTCTAAAAGCCTAACAACAGATTTCCTTAAAATAAACAGCCACGAATTACAATTAAGCGACGGTTATTAGTCTACGCGTTTTGACATTTGTCACATATAAAAAAAACATGTTTGTCTTATAAATTAAAAAAAAATGATTTGTTAATTATTTAAATTTCATTAACTTTATCTTGCCGCTTGTTTATCGAATACAATAGAACATTTTCGCCTGTGTAATTACATTGGAAACAAAAACAAACTGAACGTGCGGGCAGTTCAATTTTAGTGAAAACAGTCATTCTAGCATTATCAAATAAATAAAATTGAACAAATCAATTTGCCAGAACTTTTTTAAATCTATACTAACTTACGATGATTTACAGCCATTTACACATTTTACACAAAATTTCCTTACAAAAAACAATTGATAGAAACTAACACATACAAATTTTTTTTCTTCTAAAATTTTGCCAAGAAGCATATAATATATACATTATTTGCAAATGCGTTAGCATACAATTCACAATTCCACCGATGTCTACGTAATATTTTTAATTTCGGGCTTAATAATGTGATTAAAATTTTGTTTTACGCATTGATGAGCACATTCGTCATCACTACCGGTCAAATGACTAATAAATTGACTGTCATTGTTCTTGCTGGGGTATGGCGTTGTAAAATAAATACTGTTTTTGTGGAATTCAATAAATTTACAAGAAGAAAATAGAATTTGCTTGAATAATATTGTAGTCAGCAGTCCGGCGATAATTGGGCTTGCATTAAATTTTTGCAGCTAGAAAACTATTTGTTATTAGCTTAGCACATCTAGAGGCATTTCTTTGCTGCTAACTCAAAAACAAATAATTTTTTTAATCGTATTAATTTTGACAAACCTTTCGGGTTAAAATTTCACGCTATTTCCTATGGAGTTTGATGAATGGGGTAAAGTCAGCTGACGATCAGCTGACGCTGATAAGGCCACTTGGCATTAAAACACTTTATTTATGACGACTACATACATACATTAAACACACAAACAAGCACACGCACGCACATACACATAACCACGCACACACATGCACATACACATACAAACGTATATATGGAGATCTGATGAAAACTTATTCTTGAAAATCAGGATGAAATCGGTAATTTCCTATTTTTGATAGAGAGTAACTAGGAAATCGTTTCATCTTATTTTTTTATTATAAACAATTTTTTATGAAGCGAAAAATACAATTAAAAGATAACAAAATATTAGCAATAGAGAATTATAAAACAGAAATGTTAGCAATAAGAATTGGACTTAAGTTGCCAATAACAATTGCGAATGCCTTATAAAGACGGAGTCATGTAAATCTAAAGTAAATTGAGTAAACTTGAAACTGCGTTAAAAATTACATGTTAGACAGACTAGGTCTTATAGTCTATTTTGTTGTGAACCCCTAGATGAGTGACTATACTCAGCATTAGTATTAGTGTGTTTGATGATCGTTTATTTTAATAACCGCCGCAAGTACTTTATAATAAATATAAACAGACGCATTCAAACAAAGCAAGTGCCTGTAACAAATCTCTTCCAAGGCCTGTAAAGAAATATTTAATAGATATATAGTATATGAGAAAAATATTAAAATATATATGTAAGTAAATAAAAATTAAAAAGACACCAGTTGTCGTTTCGGTTAATCTACAAATACAAGCCTGGCTTAACTTTTTAATGCTTGGATGTGTAAATGCAGGTGCTCAAATCAGCAGGCTCCTGCAAAAAAACGTCCTTGAGTTTCTTTTTAACTCTTTTGAAAATAGTCTATGCTAAAAAAGAACTTTGTTCTTTCTTATTTCAACCATGTTAAAAATTTCTCAGGATTAAGTCTAAAAATTTTCTTTGTTTATTGTTTTTAGTTAGTTTTGTTCGCATTCTGTCATTTTCAGTTCTCAGCAGTGTTGTTCATATACTTACGTTTTCTACCTGAAAAATCCAAAATAAAAATCAACTTTATACTTACTTCCACTTATACGCCTTGATGAAGCAACCTACTACTACTCATGCCTTTAAAATTTACACTCCGCATTAAAATTAACAAACGTAGTGTGCGGAACTAATATTTGTATTTTGCGAAATTAAAAAAAGAACACAGAACATGAAATGACTCTCTGCGGCCGGATTAGGCAATACAACGTTCGTTATTCATTAAGAAGGTAATCCGTTAGTTAATCCTTAAGTCTCTGCGGCATTCGTGAAGGCAAAAAAACCAGACAGCAAATGTTGAGCGTTCGTTGATTTTCTTGGATGTTGTTTTCAAAATACTAGTTAGTATTTTTGAAATTTTTTTTCGAAAATTAGTAAGAAATTTATTAAGTCGTAATAATTGCTAAACTTCACTAAATCCAATGACGATGATTTGTAAAAATTAATATAACTTTAAGTGACTTTTACAGAAAACGTTATAAGTAAACATACATAATATATACACATATCAAAATTCTTTTCCATAAGTTTTACTTACCATTTGCTAATCCTTGAAAAAATATTCGAAGGAATGTAAAAATTTTGGGATTAAATAACGATAAAATTTCCAATAGCAAATAATTTTTTTAGAGAACATATGATGATACTATCTTAAGCGAAAATGTTGTGCTAATTTAGCTATTTCCTTTAAAGCAAATGCCTCAATTTGTACAATTTGATTAATAAATCGACGGTCTTTCTTTATTCATGCAAAATTATTATTTTCCTTTATTAAACTTTTGGGTTAGTTTAATAACGACGATTAAAAAAATAATAATAAAGAGGCTGCTATATAATTTAGTTCGTAATTTCAAATTTTTGAATTTATTAAGCTTGTGCTTGTGATTCGTAACCTATCATTACTTGGTAAATGAAAAAATTGTTTTGTAAAAGATTATATCGCACTTGATCAACAAGAGGGTATTAACTCAAAATTTTAAAATTTTCAGTAGAGTCGAAAAACAGTTTGTGGATAATCCAAATAGGTCATGGTAAGCAAATTTGAAAATATATTTACATTGTTTTTATTTTAAAAACCTGCAATTATTGGGGAGGAATATCTATGTTTTGAAAAGAGTCACAAATCAGAAAAAATTTTGCAATTTTATCATAAAAACAGTCACATTTCGAACTAAAATTATTAAGCAAAGTAAGTTTTATCAACAAAAGAGTACGTTGAAATTTTTATAGTAGATAGATATTGTTGTTGTTAGTTTATTTCTTGCAAAAATGAAAATAAAAAAACTTTAACTTAATACCCTGTTGTTGATTGAGTGCGATATGTTTTAACAAAGAAACTCTTAGGAAGTTAAAAAATACCAACGAAATATTTTATTAATATCAAAAAGGTGCAAATATCCTTGAAATTCAAATAATTATATAGAATAAAATATTAAATAAATAAATAATAAATTGGAGAGAAAATTTATTTATATAAATTGTAAGTTTTCATTGAAATTTATTTGCTGATGGTTAAGCATTGTCTCTGTATTTTATTGGTGCTTAGCCAAATAATCAGTAGATTTCAACCACATATTTTTAATAGTCACAAACCTCTTATCTTATGCAGAGACTAGCAAAAACTATTTGAGAATTCACAAATAATAATATTTTTGAAAAATAAGCGTAGTAGACTTAGAAACTTTAACAAAAGCTAGCAAATAATTTATATTCGATGTGAATTTATGGCTGAAGTCTACTGATGATTTGGCTAAGCACCAATAAAATACAGAGACAATGCTTAACCACCACCAAATAAATTTCAAATAAAATAAACTTATAACAGTATGTCGAATAACGAATATCTTAAATTATAATGTTTTTTAATAAAATAGTAATTTCATTCAAGGAAAGAAAGTCTTCTGAATTCTTGTTTTTTTAGAAATTTTCGTTACTCAGAACATAACAAAATTTTATTATAATGAATACAGATTGATTAAAAAAAAAACTTAATAAATCAGAGAAAAATTTTTTAAAAAATTTATGTTGAACAAAAATATTATGAAAACTTGTTGTTGTATTCCAGAATGAAAAACCAAGGTTGAAATAAAAGCATTCTTATTGAATTAGATTTAAAAAAATTCTAAAAAGGTTTGAAAATTTGTAATGAAAAAAAATGATTTATTTTCTTATGACTGTCAAGCTTGACAGTCGTTTTTATAAAATTGTAATGATTTTTTTTATTAAGTTTTAATAACCCTCACGATGTTAGTAAAATGTTAACGAAATATTGAATATAAATAAAAAATCAATTACAATTTTTTAAAAACTAACTACTAGCTTAACAAACATATGAAAGTAAACTGAAAAGGTCCATATAATTAAATGAATTAAAATTAAAAAAAAATATTATTAATATATCGAGCCCTATTTTCGATTTTATCGTAAGCGACATGTTATCGAAAATTGACTTTTTTATTGAAATTAAAATTTTATGGGCATATCCATAGTTTATAATTATCAAATTGCCAAAATTGTTGATAACTTTTAAGATACGAGCTGTAAAATTTTATCGTAAGCGACAATTTACGTACTATGTAAAACGAATTTGAATATTATAAAAACCTTCTCCTGAACAATTTAATTTTTGTTTAAAACAATGATTTCTTTGTAAAATAGTTTTTTAAACCAGCAACTTATTTTACTCTTATAAAATAGTTTTTTGCCCTGGGTTTTAGTGTAAATAAGAGTGTAAAAAGAAATATTTATTGAACTAGAAAAACTGTTTAATAAAATTTAAAATAAAATTTTAAAAATTTCTTCCAGTTTATAGAATTTTTCTATAGAAGAATTAAAATTTTCTATAAAAAAGTGAACCTAAAAAGTTAAAAAAAAAAAAAAAAGAAAGAGTTGAGAGGGGAAATATATATTAAAGAGTACAAGCGTTTCTAAAGAGAAACTACTTCAGATTTGGAGAGAAAAAAATGGAAGAACAGAAAAATTCTCATAAAAGGAGAAAGTTTTTAATGAGAAATCTTGCTAATAGCGCTGCCACCTATATATAAAGTTTAGGTATTCAGTAGTGGGACTAAGTTATTTCCAAAATTAGTTTATTTAATAAAAATCTAGCAATATGCTACAATATTAAATCTTAACCTAAAGCAAAAATAAAATATATGGGCGCTTCCACAAGAAATTTCACTTCCGTTTGGTCGCGTGCGTCAGCAAGCAAATTAAGCTTGTATTGCAGAACAATGTGTCTCGATTTTTCTTAAAATTTTACCCAATGTAGATCTGCTGACGGCCTATGAAAATATATAAGGAAGTAAAAAAAGGTCTGTTTTCTTTTTATAAAATAACAAGCATATTCCTTTGGTGTCGCATGCTACAAAAAGTTGACATTTGTGTTGAAATGCCTATATTCAAATATATATATTATGATACTCAAACTGATTATTAAAACCGGTTACAAAATTTTTTTTATGTACTCGAGCACAGATTTGTGTTTTTTTTCTCGAATATATGATAGCTCTATTCATGATTATAAAAATAGATGTTTAGTCGAAAACAAGAATTAAAAATAGAGACAATTTTTCAAGAAAAAGTGCCTCTCGTTCAAGCACAGAAAATGCTAAAGAGAAAAAAGTTTTCTTCACACTCGATATAGGTTCTTATAATTTAATTTTAAAGTGAGTATTCATAAACGATTATTAAGGCCCAGTTAGCTGACTGTAATGGAATGTAACTGCAACGGTAGGATATTTGTATATGAAAAGTAGGTTACGTTGCAGTTAAATTAAATCACAGTCTGCTAACTGAGCCTTTAGGGTTAATGTTGCCTTAACGTAGGAATTTTGTATAAGAAAATCATTTTAAGGAATGATTTAACTGTAGCAATCGTTTATGAATAATATTATAAATATTTTATTAAATATTAAAGGATTTTCATAAATCCTGGTACCAATATTACATCGTTGATATTTTCGGTCATAATCGAAGAACTATATTATTTGACATATTGTCATAAGTTTGTTTTAATTGAAATTTATTGATTTGCTGGTGGTTAAACATTGTCTATATATTTCATTAGTGCTTTGCAAATCATCAGTAGAAAAATAAAATAGATTCATATCGAATATAAGTTTCTTTTTTTCTTTTCTGATTTTCAAAATTATTATTATATGTGAATTCTCAAATAGTTTTTGAAAGTGTGTGCATAAGATACGAAGTTTTTAACTGCTCAAAATATGTGGTTGAAGTCTACTGATGATTTGGCAAAGCCCCAATGAAATGAATATAGACATACTTGACCAACATTAAATAAATTACGGTCATAATCTTATAAATAAAAGTCTCACACAATGTAATATCATTAGGCAATCGGCATTAGTCTTTCAATGGAAAAGAAGACATTTCATTTAAATTTTTAATGTCTAGGAAAAGGACAACATTAATGCTGTGCCGTATGAAAACATGACAGACATAAAGTTAACTTGGTTAACAAAAAAAAAAAAAATGTAGACAAAATAAAAAATCCTCTTTAACATCTTAAGGGTTTGAGTTAGCTGTGCAAAAAAAAAATCAACAAAGTCCTGTTTCACAGTTTCTAACAAACTAAAATTTAATTGCAAAATTTTCAAATTGAAAATTTTCTTTTCCAAGAAAAACATTTAGCACAGTCATGTTCGTTCTTTTGATTTTTGCTTCTTATTCACTTTTACTCCTTTTTAATCAGTTTGTCAGCCTGTCAGTCTTTACATTTTGAAATCATTAAATTCATATTTCAGGGTTGAAAAACTCGTACTTTTTTAAAATGTCACTCAACTAGTAAAATACATAGCCCTGTGCACATCTATTTGTCTGTCTATCTGTTGGTCTTTTAGTTAAAAATTTCTTGTTATTAAGCAGGATTTTGTTACCATAATTTTGTTTAAATTTTGTCCTGTAAGATACTACGACGTAATAATCATTACTTATAAATTTGAAAGAAGAAATACGAAAAAAATTAAGGTGTTTGTTTACATAAAACACTTAATTTCTGCTGCTCTGCAGAAAATTTCATGTTCATCTCATTTCGGCGGAATTTCGTTTATTTTGTTTTGGCAAAAGATTGATGATTCCCTCTGCTTAAGGTCAATGTCATAATAAACATGACTTGTAAAATTAATATCAGAGAATAAATTTACTCTTGTATTTAAGACATTATTGTTTCTTTTAACTTAAAATATGTTTTAGTTTGACTTTAGACACTCAACAATAATATACAATATAATTTTACGCAAATTCGTGTTATTGCAGATGTGAAAATAATTTAAAATTAAATATTTCTGAAAATTGTAGTTAGATAAATTTCAATAAGATTTTAGGTGTGTGCGCACTTACCTTTTGAGTTGGAAAAGTACATTTTTAATATTCTTATTGTGTTTACTTTACCTGAAATGAAAAGGAAGGGAATATGATTAGAAAAAAAATTTTAAGAAAATTGTTTTGGCATATTTTAGTATAACAAAATCAAAGTTTCTTTTCCAATATAACAATATTGTAACTACTTGTACCAAAACTTTACGTTTGGATATTGTTTAAAAAAGAATTGAAGTTCCACCGTTTTTGCAAATTTTTTTTAGACAAATTTCAATTTAAAATTACCAACTAAACGAATTCCACCCATGACTATGTGAATTTAAAAAATTTTTGGCAGCAACTTTTAAAGATAATTGAAAATAAAACAGTATTTTTAAATTATCATTTGGCATTTAAAAATAATTATTGCTAATAAGCAGGGAAACCGCAAATATGCAAATAAATGTTTTTTCTTGTATCACGTACTAATGCGGGGACAAGATATTTATCCGTTTCAGAAGTTTTTAGGAATTTTGGCATCGATTTGTAATTGCATATTTTTGCATATTTTATCCTTTGAAGCACGTTTTTGCATATATCAGTCTTACACGCATATTTTTAAATTTTTAGAGCATAATTTACGCTTTTAGGGCATATTTTTACACTTTATAGATTTTTTATTTTGATATGCCTTCAAGCTTATGTGTTGGTCAACATTTTTATTTTTATTTTTCACCACCTAAATCTCATTTCCAATGTTCCATGTATATATAAATTTTTGTTATATTTATATTACGCAGTTATTATGGACATTAGTTTGAATAAAAATTTGGTTTGCTAGTTGTGACGGACTCTGCCCCGAGTAGACGTTGAAGGAACATTGTCAATGTATAAAAGATTTCTTGATGTGGCAGGCAAAGATTGTTATTTGAAAAGCTAGGTCAATACTTTGTTGTTTATGGCATTAAAAATTTTAAATAAAAATCTTGTCTTATTTATCCAAAATACAGTTACAAAGTTTTAATTCTGACATCGTGATCTCTTTTGAAATAGAATTAAATTTCCACAAGTATCCAAAAAAAAAAAAAAAAAATTAACTGCCAGTTTACAGAAGCCATGTAAAAATTCTCGCTTGTCTTTTTATATTGAAAACAAAAACAAATTTTGAGTGCTTTGTTTTTGTTTTCAATATAAATAACCAGACGAGAATTTTCACATGGCTTCTATGAACTGGCAGTAATATTATTTGCTTTAGTTAGTCAAAATTTGTATGGCAAACCCAAATTATTGTTTATAATACGGCAGTAATTCTTTGTTAATTTTTTTATTGTTTCCTTTCTTTTGTTTATTTTATTTTTGTCTTATTTTATTATAAATTGTTGAGTTTTTGAATTAAAAATATATTTTTTTATTTATTTATTTTATTTTTAAGAGCATATATTTGAGTTTTAAGTGCATATTTTAAAGTTTTTAGTTCATATATAATGCGCATAAAAATTTTTTTTAGAATATATTTCTGGTTTCCCTGCTAATAAGCAATAAATATTTCATTCCATTGTTAAACCCTTCACTAAAAATGGTTTGTCATTCCGTGTGTAGTTTCCACAATAGTCATATGCGACCCATTAAGTATATATACTCGTATTATGGATCCTCATGAATAGATAAGACGAATAAGCGATGTTCGTCTGTCCGTCTGCCTGTCTGTCCGTGAAACCGGTTTTCGGGAGCTCCCAGAAAAGCTAAAGGCATCGTTCTTAGAATAGTACGTCGGAAATAGTTCAAAATAGATTGGTATTGAAAATCAGCAAAATCGAAAAGAAGGTTTCAGAGCTGGAAAATTTCAACTCTTTTTTTTTATCATATAAAAGCAACAAGCTAAAACTAATTTTTGTTGTTTTATGTAAAATAAAACAATTTTATATATCAGTAAAAACGAAATTGGTATTCAAAATAAAAAAAAAAATTAAAATTACGAGTACAACTCCATAGTTGGAAAATATGATTTTTTTTGGTATATACATATATAACGGGTGTTTTTTAGAGGTATAGAACATCAAATTGAAATAAAATTTTATGCCATTAATGTTTAAATATGATTTCGGGCATGTGACCGCCGCGGCTGGCTCGAATAAAGCCAATTCTACAGGTCCAATTTTCAACCACTTTTTCGAGCATATGGGGCCGTATGTTGGCAATAACGCCACGAATGTTGGCTTCCAAGTCCCCTAACGTTTCTGGTTTGTTGGCGTAGACGAGCGACTTCACATATCCCCAAAGAAAATGATCCAATGGTGTCAAATCACACGATCTTGGTGGCCAATTGACAGGTCCATTCCGCGAAATTATGCGCTCATCGAATGTTTCCTTCAATAAATCGATTGTGACGTGCGCTGTGTGGCATGTAGCGCCGTCTTGTTGGAACCACAACTCATCCACATTCATGCCATCCAATT
The DNA here is from genome assembly GCA_949987645.1 of Tachina grossa. Classification (NCBI taxonomy): domain Eukaryota; kingdom Metazoa; phylum Arthropoda; class Insecta; order Diptera; family Tachinidae; genus Tachina; species Tachina grossa. The sequence continues at coordinate 197,541,079 of OX465274.1, read as the reverse complement.
TGGGAACAAAATAGTCGGTTATCATGGCTCTATACCGGTCTCCATTAACGGTAACTGACTCTCCAGCATTATTTCGGAAGAAGTATGGCCCAATGACTCCACCAGCCCATAGAGCACACCAAACAGTCAGTTTTTGTGGATGTAATGGCGTCTCAAGGGTCTCATGTGGATTCTCTTCACTCCAAATGTGGCAATTTTGCTTGTTGACGTAGCCATTCAACCAAAAATGAGCCTCATCACTGAACAAAATTTTGCGATGAAAATCAGCATCGAGATCAATCTCATTTTCGGCCCATACACCAAAATCACGACGCATTGCATGGTCTCGCGGCTTTAATTCTTGCACAAGCTGGATCTTGTAAGGTCGCAAGCCAAGATCTTTGCGCAAAATCTTCCATAAAGTTGATGGACAAAGCTCCAATTGCTGTGCACGGTGGCGAATCGATTCATTCGGGTCCTCTTCAACACTTTGCTCTACAGCGGCAATTGTTTCTTCGGTGCGCACTGTTCGACGTCTCTGCGGATGCGTATTATCACATAGAGTAAACGTAGTGCGAAAACGATCCATGGTTAACCGAATTAATTGCTCTGATGGACGATTATGTCGACCATAAAATGGACGGAGCTTGCGGTAAACTTCGCGAACTGAACCATTATTTTCGAAATAAATTTGCACGATTTGCAAGCGTTGTTCTTTTGTCAACCTGTTCATGATGAAATGGCAAACCAAACTAAATATTAATCACTTAACAGCTGACAAAATGGCCGCCAGTTAAAAAAGTGATGCCAACTTAAAGTTCTTAACCTCAATAAAAAACACCCATTAAAAGTAAAAATAAAAAGAATAAATTTTTTCTGTTTCTTTACGAATTTAACATATTTTATGTTTCCAAAAGAAATAAATTAGTAAAACAATATATAAATTTAAATGCATGATTACAGGGTTGGAAAGTTTACACTTTTTGGTATAAAAAATTAACTATGTCAAATTATCTTTATTTTTTGTTTATAAACTAAAAAAATATTTTATGTTTTAGAAAAATTAGAAAAATATAAAACACATCTCCAGAGCTGGAAAATTAATTTTTTTGGTATTCAAAAGTAACTGAAAAAAAACAATTTTTTTATATTTTAAAAAGAAATAAATTAATATTAAAGATAAAAAACCAAAATAAAGTTCCATGGTTGGAAAATAAAAACATTTGTTTTGGTAAAAAAGTTAATAAATAAAAAATAATAATTTATTTTTTATGAAAGTTATTTGGATTATATAATTTTTTTTTTGGTATACAAAAGTAACTAAATAAAAAAAATTTTTTATATCTTATAAAGAAATAAATTAATATTAAAGGTCAAAAAACTTCAAAATATGGTTCCAGGGTTGAAAAGTAAAATATTACCAAAAAAAAATTTTACTCTCCAACCATAATGCTAATAAATAAAAAATAATAATTTATTCTTTATTCAAAATATGTGCCCTTAATTATGAAATTGGTCTAAGTCACATGCAATTCTACTTCGAAATATCAAATAAATCTTTAAAAAACTACAATAAATATTTAATAAATATTAAATAAATGCATATTGATAAGGACTACTAAAACTCTAAATTAAAATTTTGAACAATATCAAAATAGTTTTTGATTTCTTTAAATGTAATTTACGAAATATATCGACCAAAGAAATACATGACTTAGATCACTTTCATAATTAAGGGCACATATTTAATAATTTAGGAAGATATTTACTGCAGACATTTTTTAACATTGTTTTAGTTTTCGGTATCGCTTTCAATATGGCAAAAGCTGGCAAAAGATTTTAACTTGTAAAGAGTGATTTTTTAGCAAGTTTCTTTTTGGCAACACCGTGATTGGCAACTTAACTCTTTTCGTGTAGCATGTTACAGTTAAACATGTGCAGTTTGGTCTTTAATTTAACCATGAATCGACTCTTAAGTGAATAACAATTGCAGGTTATTAAATTTGATTGGCAAAATTCATGCTCGGTTAAGAAAGTGCATCCGTGCACTTCTGCCATTCTATGGTCAGTTTGGACGACCTGCTGAGGCGGTTATTCGGAATCTAGTGATTTAATTTCGCACCAAAATCACATTATGGAACAGTAAAAAACCAATAGATATACGTAGAGGAAAATATCGCACTTGTAGCCGCCAGTGCTGTTGATGACCGTGAATTATTGATTCGGTGCCATTCGCAGCAATTGGACCTCTGTTACTTTGTTTTTGCCTAAAATGGAGAGCAGGACTTGATTGATATGTGGTTTTAGCAAGACGACGCCATATGAAACAATGGTCCAGTTGAGAGGCGAGTTCGGTGAACAGTTTATTTCACGTTTGAGATCGTTCAATTGGCCACCTAGATCTGCAATTTCACGGCTTTAGACCATTTTTTGTGGTACTATCATAAGGCTCGACTCTATAGGGACAAGTCCACAATTATTGACACACTGGAAGACAATATCGAAGAATCTATTTGTGAGAAATCATCCTTAAACATTAAATTATATAGACCGTTCTACCGACTCAAATAAAGATTTCTTACATTTATCTAAATTGAATGTGGTTTTTTTTAATCAAATCTGAAAGTTCTTAAAAATCACCCCATTTATGAAAATACAAGTTGCTTTAGATAAAGGTGTATAAATTTCCAATAGAAAGTGCTGATCTCTGCTAAAGACATCCTTAATCAATCTCTCCTAATGCATTTTAAAAAGGCAAATTATTAATAGTGTAAAAAAATTCTGAAATAAAGAGTGTAGAATAAAGTATTTAACTATTGGTAATTTTGAAAATATAACCTTTGCATCAAATTCTTTTGTGGAAAAATAACTACAGGCCTTTTACTATAAGTTGCACTATAGCCAAAAATCAATGATCTATTCTATTCATAAAACAAATATATATGTATTTATTTATGTTTGTTTTATATTGCATAAACGTCCAACGGTGAAAGATATGTAAGATTAGTTACAGTCAAATCCTTGCCACTTTTTTGCGGCCCATCATCAATTGCAACAGAAAGTAAAATTAAGTGTTGCTTCTGACCTGAAATAGTGTTGCATATATCATTGCATTTCTGCATTTGCTCGTAAAGTTATTTAACATTTTTGTGGCTTAAAAATACCTTAGAAGTCAAGGTTAGTTTAATGTGCTTCATCCACTTATGTTTAACCACTTTAAATGTAATATTTGTCCCTAAAGTTAATCTCTATTTCCTCGCAGGTATTTATACAGATACTTATTTACTGCTATAATCTTTTCCATATGTAACCAAATTTCTTTTGAGTGACTGACTGAATGACTGATAGACTGAATGACTATAGGTGACGAAGAAAGACATATGATAATAGATCTTCCAACAAATTTATACACAAAAAGGCAATTGCAAACCAAAGATGAAATTTGAGTACCAACTGTGGCTGTTTTTTTTTTTTTTTTTTTGAACGCAGCTCTTAGAAGGAAATATGTAGCTGTTGAACAAACAAAGTCAAATATGTACGTCAAAAAAAAAAAAAAACAATAGATCAAACAGTATTTAGTCACACTCTACTTTTTACACTCCAAAACACAAATATCTACACTTATACAACCCAATTTCTATGAGTTTGAAAAAAAAAGGAAAAAAAATATTTCAATTCTAGGAAAAATTTCAATAAAATCTTTAAAATATTTTTAGGAAATCAATTAAAACACCATATGCAAATAGAACCACAATTTACTGTGTGGAGATCACCAAATTGCTGCTGAAGAACAACAAATATGTTTTGGATTTAAATAAACGAAATTCGAAAAAAAAAAATTAATTTGAAATTAAATATTTTGTATTTCTTATTTTTTTTGTTTGTTTTACAGAACCATCATTAAATAAATTATTATTTTTACATGTGTTTCAAATGTGTTGAAAATGCCAGAAACAAATAAATGCACTGAAGAAATTAGAAACAAATAAAAACGCTTAAATACGAGCGAGTAGGAGAGTGAGTATCTTTTTAAATTATTTCAAATGCCATTTAACTCATTTATTTATTTTAATTTATGAGTATGAACAAACTAAAGACGAAATTCTTTTTCCTTATGTATTTTTTTTTTTTTTTTTTTTTGATGAGATTATTTCTTTTTAATGCTTCAAGTATAATATATTTCTTCATTTTGATTTGTTTTAAGGAAATAAACGAAAAACGCTTATTAAAATTCCTATACATTAATGTCAATGTATATAAAAAAATTTATGAATATTTTGCGTGGGTTGCATTTTTTATTATAAAATTTTTTATTTTTCAAAAACTATTTATTGGCCGCTATTTACCTAATTTTGTTTTATATTTAAATAATTTGTGTCATAAATTCTCCTTTGTTTCATATTTCTTTAACACAGACATAAAACTTAATACATCAATTCATAACGTTTGTAAATTATTTTTTGTTAAACCGCTTTATTAATAATTATATAAATATTTTTTGGTCAAATGTAATTCTTTACGAATGATTTTTTTTATTTTCAATTAAATTTCTTTCTGTAAGCTTTTTTTTGTGATGGCCCACCCACATGAATTTTTCATTTCGGGTGTTGTCATATTTAAATCGTGTTTGACGTTATAATAGCCAAAGTCATAATGATAATAAATTAAAAATTAAATTATGTTCGATATACATATGTACATATGTATGTATGTACATATGTATATGTATAAAGTAAACGATTTGTCAAAAGCTTGTGAAATGTTTAGTATTTTCTTTGTAATGCAAAATAGTTTTAAGCAGTGAAAAAACTAGGAATATATATATTATTTTTTATTTTTTAAATTAATGTTCATATCTCATGTTTCAACAATCAATCAAATCAGTTCAAAATATATGAGTAAAATATTAATTATAATACGTATTTAAATTAATTGTTGAGGTAAAGCTCCAAGTAGCGTGTGAATAGGATTCTAAGGGAGATTTTTCATAAGTCGTCGAACAGAAATGGCGTCAAAGAAACCAGAATAGTAGACGAATCTGTTTAAGCACAGTCCGTACCGTGGGACCAGTTAGAGATCACTCACCACTTCAACTTTAGAGGGTTCCCAGAACTCTAGAGCGCACATAGTTGCCATTCTCTTCCTTGCTACTCCAGTTCAGGGACACAGAAGATGTTCTACATTTTCTTCTTTATTAATCTCTTGGCAGCTACGGCAAGAGTCATTATATTAGAGCTTTAGCCTCTGTGCATGCCTGCCTAGGAGACAGTCAGTGTCCACACAACTTGAATGCTAAAACCAAAATTTGTTTTCTATTTCTTGAAATCAAACATCTAATATTTTTGTTATTTAGCTGAGCCCATAATTATCTGGTGATTAAGGCGTAATTTCTTGCAATCTACCATCTATTTAGTTCTTCCTTTCTCCAGCGCCTAAGGCTCAGTTTGCAGAAGAGTAAGGCTACCCGTAACAAGATCCAACTTGGTATATGTCTGTCATAAATCTCTAAACAAGATAGCGATATATTTAGACCTTGAGTTACTCTAAACTCCAGGTGATAAGAATGTGCCCGAAAATATCTTTGCGGACGAACCAGAAAAATCCCGAGCTCAAATAAACGTTCGTGATACGGATAAAATGTTTTGCGTCCCATTAAAATGCTTTAAGACACAAATCCAGCAAGGATTTATTGCGACCGCACTGAACAGATTTCCTGATGAAGTTACCCGCTCAATAACGAAACAAATATAGCCCTATATACCTGTTACGGTAATTACAGTTCACTGTTTTATAGGTGCACATGCTAGAAGATTATATTGGCAATATAATGATTTCTGTAGAAGTTTTAATCATGAAGAGTCCCTCTGAGTAAAGAGAGATATTATTGGCAGTCTACTGCTTCCAGATTTGGCAGCCTTATAAAACTGCGATATGAGACGAATTAACTTGCCTATACGCTAGCCAGGTTGGTTTAGACCTGAACTGAATGGAGAAACGTAGAAGAAATTACCTACCTTCAAGTCTTCGTTCCAGGTGAATGAAGAGATAGAGGAGAGCTTCATTTTTTTCAACTCCGATTTTTTGCACGTTTTTTTACTTTGTAATTTTTGAATCTGTGCTTAATAGCCATTTTATTGGTTATTAAACTTTGCCGACATATACCGACGAAAAAGGCACACTCGTGTTAGATTAGGATTACTATCCGCTGAAATCGGTATAGTTCAGTACCTTCAACACTTAAACTTTCCTACATCAAGTGACACAAAGGGACGCCAATACACATTAGATAAATGCGTGGTATTGTAATTTAATGACTTTTTCGGTGGCTCAGGATCTTTGGTTTCGTAGTCAATGTGCTAACTACTTCAGCCAACGCCAAAGGCAAACCTATACATTCCATATCCAGTGGAACTTTTAACGTTATCTCAGTTCTTGCAAGCTTATTAACCTTAGAGTTTCCCTGAAAGGCTGAAATGATGCACCATCTCCGTTAGAGGTAATTGGATGGTCTATGCGAGAGTCCTAGAGCCATGAAAGTGTATATGTTAATTATCGTTGCTGAAGTGTCATTCACTCCTAACATGTTCGCAACTTTCTTGGTATCCAGCATCTCTGCCAGATAGCCATTACACTGATCCAGAAGTTGCTTTGCAATACAAAGATCTAATATTCGTCTGTGAACTCCGTAACCCACACCTACTGGAGCCTTGGAGCCATCCATATAAAAGTCAAATTCCTTTTTCTACCTGTAGTATCACTCCTACTTGGTTCTCGGGATGGCATCCAGGCTCTGCAGGGAAGTTCTTGAAGTACTTCAGGGAAAATGTGGTCAATCATCCAACTCCGAGCTTGGCGGTTCACTATTATGCATTGGCCCATTTAGTTTATACAAAATGGAATAAATACGGATTGCAGAAAATGTAGCTGTCTGCTGGCTTGATAAGCAATATAATAGAATAGGGGTAAGATCTGGTCCAAAGATTGGCACTGCGAACACCTGGTAGATCTTTTGTGCTATTAATCTATAAATTAAATCACGCTCGGCATGGCTCTCCTTATTAAAATCAGCACAGAGATTGGAGAAGCCTGCCTAATATCATTTGTACATAGAAACTCAGAATGAAAACCACAACTTCTACTATTACATGAGACGATACACTCGTAAAGACAGAATGCCATTGTCCGTCATATTCTAAGTGTATGAACGCAACAATACAAATACGCTGGGTCTATAAATAGAGCAGCAGAAGTCCTCTTGGCCAGTTCATCAGCTTTTTCGTTTTTGTTTTGTATGTATACGACCTGTAATGAGTCAACGATAAGCAATTGAAGCAAGTGTAGAAGCATACCCAATGCATCCGTAAGAGTACTACAAAGAGCGCTAGTAATATATAATAAGGTAAATCCATGAACCTGGTTTGATATTTATAGATACGTGTTCTTCTTCAGGGAAGGCCACCACACGATGATCCCATACATGACAATTGGATGAACTATGACCGTACGTGGTCACACCGCAACTTTTCCTTGGATTGTATGGATTTCTTGTGGAGAGAAAGTGCAATGGTTGCTTTCATCGCCCCCTCTAGAGTATTTATCTTGCAACATAGAGTCCAGAATGATATGCAGTGCTTCACACTTTGGAAATTTTGTATGTTACGCTTCCTAGAGAATGAAATTAATTCCGTTTTGTTTCGATGACGAAAAATCGTTACAAATTAAAATTGGTTAGATTAACCTGAAAAAAGAAGAGAATCACAATGGACCCAATTGGGCCTCGGAGTGGAGGTGCGGTAAAGCACCACCCTTCCTAACCAAACCTAACCTAACCTAACCTGAAAAAAATTGTTTTTTTTTGTTTCTACTATGAAGAAGTCAATAGAAATTAAAGAAAATACTCCAGTTTATTCTTTGTTTGTCAATGTAGCAAAACGAAGTAAATTTAATAAAAACCTGGATTCAGTAACTTTTATTAAGATTACCTGTAACCCTGTAATAAATATAGCAAAAACTTATGGATTTTGCTATTCATTAACATATTTAACGATATTCGTTGTCGGTTGGGGTAAAATATGTAAAATTCAAATTCATTCAGTGTTTTTGTTCTTCTTTGTGCTTTTCACTAATATTGACATCCTGTATGCAGAGATGCCACATGATTTAAAATTAAATGTTGAGTAAAACACAATTTTTTACTATCGTAAATTAAACAAACGTCCTATAAAACTGAAAAATTGACTACAAGCCTCTGAAACTACTTACTACGTATTTAAAAAAGTGTGTTAAAATTCATTTTTGCTGAAACATTTGCTTCAGGATCTTTACTTGAGTATGATAAGTATTAACAGCCCCCGTATTCTGTAACTTGCTCAAGCTAAAGCTTAATTCTATCGCTAAAATGCTGAAGGAATAGAAAATTAAAAACTTTTGGCGACGACATTAAACACTAAAATTTCGGCGCAATAAGTTTTTGATCCAATGTCTGATTTAGCAATACAAGTTTGAAAGTTGCATTTGAAGCCAAAAATCGATAAATCGACTCTATAGATTTTTAGCGATAGAGATTTAGCTTTAGCAAGTTACAGAATACGGGGGCAGGTTACAGAAAAATAAATTTTATTATGCGTACGTTTTGCTAAAAATCAACATTCAATACAAAAAATTATAAGAAATAAAAGCATATTGAAACAACATTTTCAAGCCAAATCTTAGCCCCTATTTACACTATGCAAGTCTTATTGCTAAGCTGATTAGTTTATTAGGAGAGAGAGAGAGAGAGAGAGAGAGAGACGGGGGGAAAAGAAACGTTGTTGTTCCCCTCGTCTCGCTCTCCATGAAACTAATCAGCTTAGCAATAAGACTTGCACAGTGTGATTTGGGACTTAGAAAGTATTTTGAAGATATTGTGACATAAGCAGTCAATATGTCTAGACACATTCAATACAATCTAGAATTCTTGTTACAATAAAATTTCCTTGAATATAATTATAATGAAAAGCAGAAAATAGAATATATTTTTTGTATATTTGTATATGTATATATTTTAACAAATAAAATAGGGAAATATGTATGTATGTAGGTACGTATCAAGTTAGCCAAGTTATCAAATGGGAGAAAATCAAAAATATTTATACATACATACATATGGATTTGTGTATTACAATCTATGTATGTATATCGAAGTATATTGTGTAATATTACATACCATATATGTACGTATGTATGTAGTTTCAGTTGAACAAAATTTATAAACGAATGAAATGGTATTTATTTGCTTTCATTTAATTTTTTTTGCTGGCCCAACACTAATGAACTAGCAAATATGGCGACATATTTTAAAAGAAGAAAACAAAATGTATGTATGTATATAAATTGAAAAGAAAAAAATATAAATAAAGTATGTATAGAGTTATCACAACGAAAAATCGTTTTAATAATCTATATACAATATATACTCATACATACAGTAGATAAATCAACAGTGTGGGAGAAAAAAAGAAACTAAAAATAGAATGATGGAATTTTTAAGATTTCCCAAGCTGAGCAAAATGTAGTACTAACGAGAATTCAAGTATTGATTGAAATCTACTAGATTTCGGGTAGGTATAAACTCCTTAGAAACAAATATCAGGAATGCCTTAAAATTAATAAAAAAAACGTGCAAAAAGCAGAGTTGTAAAAGAATGCAGCTTTCTTCTATCTCTTCCTTCGCCACCTCTTTTCTCTACCAATATTTCTTTCCTAAATAATGTAACGCCTATTAGTAGTAGTTGACATTCATTGCCTGAGCGGTATTTCCTTTAAAAAAAATTATCAAGATTTTTAGAGAAACCCAAAATTTATCAGCTACAAATTTTAAGCAAAGTGTCAAAATTTATCCAAGGAAGTGGTAAAATTGATTGAACAATTATCTTGTATGGTACAGAATACTGGGGTGGTTAGAAAAATAGCTGTTCGCTATTTGAGGTAACTTACAGTGAGCTCCCGATAATATGAACACTAGATTGGTCGCGAAATTTGTTTTCTTTAATTAATATAGTTGCAATATATTAAATATTAAGTTTGCTGTCATAAATGAAGTCTTAATTTTTAGCTCAATCTGATGGTGCGTTCTGTTGCCTAGTGGGGCCAACAGCACCCGATACACAGTGCGGGTTTTTATTAAAAAATGGAAATAATTCTGCAGTTTCTAAATGGGACGTCTGATTGTTATGAAATTTCATACAGCATTTGAGGAGGTGTCGCAGAGCTCAAGTAAAAATTTTATGGACTATATATCTCTAAAGGGGGCGAAGCCACTAAGCCCTAAAGAGGGCAACCTAGGGTCAATGGAAAATCAAAACCAATGAGAAGCTGATGTTTTTGATCTGACAAAAAAGATTTTTTGCAAGTGATTTTTTTTCCATTAAAGAGTTAAAAAAAGTCTGCTGCATTTATGGCTTATAGCTTACACTTTAGGAAATATTCAAGAAAAAAATTTAAACTTTGGCTTTTTTACCAACCTTGGTCAACTGTTCGGCTAATGAAGAAGTCAAATCTTGTTCGACTTAAAAAAGGAAACTCATTATGAATAAGGAACACAATTTGTAACATTAAAAAAAATTTGGCTTTAAAATCACATTTAAGTCAAAACTATACGTAATTTAAAATAAAATTTTTAAAAAAGTCGATTTCAGCCGTTTTTTGCAGAAAAATGTGGGTTAATTATGTCGCTATTATAAAAAAAATTTTGCAAATATACCAACTTAATATTTTTACATATACAAAAGGTAATAGTATTGAAAATATACAAAAAAAATAAAGACAAAGAAATGTTTGTTTAAAATTTTTGATATTGAGCCAGATAGCTGCGAAACAGACCTATTCTTGTTATAAATTTAAGGACTTTTTTCTCAAACTACAAACCTGTTACCAAAAATTTATTATGCGTCCTTAAGACAAGATATTTTTTAAATACTTTCAAAAACATTATCTGCGTCCGCGAAATATAAAAAGGAAACAGCAATGAAAAATAACATTTTTGGAATTTTGCCAATTTTGTTTGGGAATTGCTGGAAAGTAAAAGGCAAATTCTACTTATTCTTACTTTTCGTGTATTAATTGCATTATTTTCCAACTAAATAAATCCGAATAGAAGGATCAAAACATCACATACCACCTTATTATCTGCTTTGAAAATTATCCTACAGTTTGGGATCCATTTAATCAAGATATTTTATCACATTTATCAAAGGAAGTGATTCTTACTAATTAAGAGAATAAATTTTTGGCTCAAAAATCCACAATGTGTGGAAAAAATATTAAATAATAAATAAAAAAATTTAACATAAGAAAAACCTATTGTTTAGGGAAAATGTTTGTTAAAGCGGAAATTATGTATTAGATTAATCTTTTAATATCTTCTTAAATTTAGAAAAAAATTAAAGGCACGATTTTGTTTCAATATAATATCCTTGAGGCATCATACACTATCGATTAACAGAATATAAAAATATATTTCGAAACTGAATATTTGTTAAAAACGCACTTATTTTGTACGACACTGTTTATAAAATAAATGCAGGTATATGAGAAGTTTTTGTACACAGAGAAAACAGTGCCTAATAATTACCTCATAAAATAGAACAAAATTAATAAGAAATCTCTATGTTTTTTTTTTCAATAAGGAAATCTTATTAATTTCATAGAGAAAACCTTTTTGAAAAAATCAAGAAGAAATCTTGTAGATTTTATGAGGTTATCTTATTGATTTTTTTAATAAGGTTTTCTTCTTGATTTTATTTTATTTCATAAAATAAAAAAAAAATTATGTCTCTGTTTATTCTTTGTGCTTTGCTTATATATTTTCATTTAAATTCTATACCATATACTTTGAAAGGAGACAAGTATTGAACCAGCAAATTTCTGACTGATAGACAAACACTCTAACCAATATGCTAACAATCAGTCTGAATAACCATTGAAATAATTTTGCAAACATGCTTATACAAAAATGAAAAAGATCATGAAAAAAAATTGTCTGTGTCTATTTATAGATATGAAATAACAAGACACCTCATAAAATCAAGAAGATTTCCTTATTAAAAAAATCTATAAGATGCTTTACACATAATCATATAGGAACCTTATAAAATCAAGAAGAAAACCTTATTGAAAAAATCATTAAGATAGCCTAATAAAATCAAGAAGAAACCCTTTTTAAAAAAATCAATAAGGCAACCTAATAAAATCAATAAGAAATCCATATAGTTTACAATTTATAAGAAACCCTAATGGATTCAAGAAGTTTTTCTCTATGGATTGTTTTTTTTTTTTGGTGCCAAGAATAACGGAAATTGAGTAAAAAAAGTTGGGAATAATAAGATTTCTTCTTGATTTTATGTGGTTTTCTTCTTGATAAAATTAATAAGATTTACCACATAAAAACAATAAGGAATCCAATCTCTATGCAAAAATCTTCGCTTCTTTCTGCTGGGATACCCCTTAGCCTAAAAACGTTTCATAGAGAAAATCTTATTGATTCTATGAGGCAGTTTTATCTCTGTGTACGTTCGCATAGACAAACAATCAAATACAAATAACAAATATTGTATAAAATGGAGAAAATAAATTTATGTGCATTTCCGTTTTTTTTTTGTTTTTCCTTCCTTCCGTTTAAGTAAATAACAAATATTATCGCACAAACCGCAGCTTTTGTGTACGGGTGTGTGTGTGTGTGTATCATTTATTCTTCATAATGTTGGTTAAAAAGTATACGAATACGAGTGTGTAAATACATACATATTTAAATGTAAAAGTATTTCAGCTATTTCTATGTTGGGTTATTTGTATGAAAACAACCATCAAGCAAAGAAAATAAGTGAAGAAAACTATGAAAATAGTTGAAGAAAAATAAAAAATAACAGAAACCAAAAAAAAAACCTTGCTGGCCGCAAGTCTATCAAATGCAGTGCCAGCAAAAACTTAGAAAACATTGCAACAAACCATAATAATGAGAATATTAACAACAACAACAACCAGCTCAGCATATAACATAATTCATAATACAAATATTTACAATGAACAAATTCTGTTTTTATGTTTAAATAACACAAGGAAAATTAGATAATATTTAATGAAGGAATAAACGAATGAATGAACGAATGCAGGAATTTTAATGCGGGAATATGTGCACAGACACACACTTAACCAAATAGCCTTAATGCATTGATAGATAAGGAAACTAAACCCAACCAAGCCAGAGAAATCAAGCCACCGGCTAACCCAACCATTGACAAATAAAACCTGGACTGTGTGCCGAAAAAAAAATCATTTTACTTGTCAAAAAAAAAAAAGTACAGAAATGCGCCTTGTTTCCATTTTCAAAATTATTAATTTAATATTTCCAAAGTTGTTGTTATTGCATGTCAATGATTTGCAAATAAACATTTTGTTGTGCTGTGTTGTTTGTTTGTTTGTTATTTTTGTTTGGTAGCGCCATGGCGCAACAATGTCCATGTTTATGAACTCTTTTCCACCACTTCTGTTTCTGTTTTTTTATAGTTCTTTTTTTACCACGTCGCTCGCGTTGTTGTTTATTGTTCGATTCGATATTGATTTAGAGTTGAACCGAGTATCGAGTTGATAGTTGATTTTTCATTCATTTGTTTATTTGTTTTATTGTACATATTTTCCTTTCTATTCAACTCGTTCCTATCTTGTAGTTATTTATATTTGTATCTAAACAATAGATTTCATGATTCGTTTAATTTAAAGCTTTTACAAATTAGCTTAAAATGTTTATTTACACTTCAAAAATATGAGTTTTTTCTTGATTGAATTTCTTTTAAATGCTCAAAAGGCATTGATAAAAATTAGTCTACTGCACAAGATATCTTATAAGAACTTTTTAGACATGAGGGATTTTTCAAATGCTTTACTACAGCGAAATCTTATAAAACAAACGTTAAAAACATTGTTTGCAAGAAATTTTTTTGAGTATTGTAGGTATAAGAGTAAAGAAGAAAACACTTCGTGACGGAAGAATTTGTGATATTAGCTTCTTTATACGCATAAGCGCGTGTAAAAACGTCATGCATGTATGTATGTATGATCTTTTATTTTTCTGCGCACATGCAAAGGCACACACATGCATCAACATTAGTTGTATGCGGTTAACCACATAATAGCTTACCAGCTACATATTACACACACACTCAAACGTACAATATGAAAAATAACAAGCATACACTAATCAACAGTACTTCTTCTGAGTGTTTGTTACAAGCAAGCTGTCTTGCGACATCGCTTCAATCTAGTCAACCTAGAACCATATGCCTCTATGTCGATACTCTTTCTCCAGCGACAATTGCACTAGTTAAAATGTCGACAACTTTCCTCTTATGCGCGACTAGAGATACGTTAGAGACGACAGTTCTAGTGTACTTCTGGTGATATTGTCAATGAAAGCGTCAATAGTTTGTTTTTCTTTTTTATTATGTTGTGCAATAATAGTAAATAAATATATGTAGACGAGGGTCAGTAAAATCTACGAGTGACTCTTCGGTTCAAATATCTCCATATGATCGTAAAAGAACTACCTTCTCAATAGTGCTAAAGTCTACTGATAGATTTTGAATGACAACCCTATGTTATTTGTCAATAGGCATTTGCATTGGCTGGGGTACACCTAGTCAGTAGCACTATTGACAATGTCACTAGAAAATCACTATAAGTTTACTATTGACAACGAGAGAGGATATATCGATATTGTAGACTAGAGCCCCTAAAATTTACTGGTGAATCTTTGGTGCCAATGTCTCCATGTGGTTCCGAAAGAACTACTAAGTCAGCAGTGCTATAGTCTAGTGGTGGATTTTCAATGACAAGGTAATGTTAAATGTCAATAGATTATACCATTGGCTGGGGTACACCTGGCCAGTAGTGCTACTGACAACGTCAATAGTAAATCACCACAATTTCACTATTCGCACTTTCTGCAGGGTTGTTACAACTGATATACACATACACCAATACATCCATCGTGCTTCGCTTATATAGGGTGTTTTTTTTAGAGGTATATAACTTCGAATTGAAATAAAACACAAGAAAATCGTTTTAATGTCCATCAATTGGAAGGATAATTTTATGCCATTAATGTTTAAATATGATTTCGGGCATGTGGCCGCCGCGGCTGGCTCGAATAAAGCCAATTCTACAGGTCCAATTTTCAACCACTTTTTCGAGCATATGGGGCCGTATGTTGGCAATAACGCCACGAATGTTGGCTTCCAAGTCCCCTAACGTTTCTGGTTTGTTGGCGTAGATGAGCGACTTCACATATCCCCAAAGAAAATAATCCAATGGTGTCAAATCACACGATCTTGGTGGCCAATTGACAGGTCCATTCCGCGAAATTATGCGCTCATCGAATGTTTCCTTCAATAAATCGATTGTGACGTGCGCTGTGTGGCATGTAGCGCCGTCTTGTTGCAACCACAACTCATCCACATTCATGCCATCCAATTCGGGAACAAAATAGTCGGTTAGTCGGCTCCAATTGCTGTGCACGGTGGCGAATCGATTCATTCGGGTCCTCTTCAACACTTTGCTCTACAGCGGCAATTGTTTCTTCGGTGCGCACTGTTCGACGTCTCTGCGGATGCGTATTATCACATAGAGTAAACGTAGTGCGAAAACGATCCATGGTTAACCGAATTAATTGCTCTGATGGACGATTATGTCGACCATAAAATGGACGGAGCTTGCGGTAAACTTCGCGAACTGAACCATTATTTTCGAAATAAATTTGCACGATTTGCAAGCGTTGTTCTTTTGTCAACCTGTTCATGATGAAATGGCAAACCAAACTAAATATTAATCACTTGACAGCTGACAAAATGGCCGCCAGTTAAAAAAGTGATGCCAACTTAAAGTTCTATACCTCAATAAAAAACACCCTTTAGTACGACAGCATTTATTATTGGTTTAGTATAATACATGCGACGTGAATACATTTAAAAATCATGACGTTTTTACATTTCAAGACTGTTTACGCATCTCTCTAGTAAAAATCAAGATGTTCTTCATTTAATCAAATGTTATTTTTTCTTTGCTATAGATTTGGATGAGTAAAACTATTTGAAAATCTTTGGTAAGCAACTAAAATCGTCCTGTGGTCTAAATTTGGCCCGTATGTCTTTACTTATTATAAAACATAAGATAATATTGAAAAATAAAATGATTTTTTTTCAGTTAAACATACCCAGCAAAAAATAAATGAACGCGTTCAAAATGAAATAATGTTTCATGCTTTCTTGAGCATTTGTTTTTTCGAATGCATTCTGAATATCATCGCAAATCGTAAGTAATGCTATAGTTTTTAAACTCATTAAAAACGCATGCGATATTACTTGGTAATATATTTTCATAAAACAAGTTTTATCTCCAACAAATAACAAGAGTACAGTAGCTCACTGGTAGAGAGTGTGCCTTGAGAGTGAGAAAAGCTCGGTTCGTATCCTGCGACAAAAAATTTTATTTATTTGTTTGTTTTGTATTTACGTGAAAAAAAATCTTCGAATCAGGGAACTTGCATGGGATTAAATTCTTTAATTTGAATTGATATCAAAGTATTTAAATTCTCGTTCAAACACATGATCTCCAATGACAAGCTTATGTAAAAATCATACATGTTTCACCTAAATCGAACCAATGCGTCATCACTTGAACCCATGATTCAACACATGATTTGTCATATTTTTTTTTTGCTGGGTAATAATAATAAGTTAAGCATCAAACACATTCACCACAGCAAGCTACCGACTACCAGATGTCAAGGATAGAATACACATGTTTATATGAGAATAATTCTTTTGAAGACAGCAAGGCAACATGGCGGCAGGTTGTTGTCTATGCTGATTTTGTCGTTGTAGTCCAATTAAACTAATTTCTATTTTGTTGGCTACAATGAGAAAATTCAGTATTGCCAGTATAATACAAAATGTTGAATGAATGATTTTGTACAATGATTTCATATTCTTTAACAGAAACATTATCCAAAAATTGATGTAAGGAATAAATTGATTAATTTTTGTACTTTTACGTGAAATAAGTACATTTTAAAAGAGTAATTAATTTTTATAAATGCAAAATATATAAAAGTGGCAATACTGAACTATGTATTTGTACTTGAATATCAGCTGCAGATGGTGCTGCTGCCGTCTCCAAAATAATTAAGTAGCCGGCTACGAAACGACAAATGCTGCTAGCGGCATTTGAAGTCGTGTGTTCGTGTAGCCTGCTGTGGTGAATGTGTTTAATGCATTAAACATAATAATAATTGTAGTTGTTCTAAGAAATTTTTGGACAAAGGTTCCGCGATGATTTGCAATAGCAACACTGAAATGAGCATAGAATCCAGATGAACCCCTCAATAATCAAATTCAATGTATTTTTAATTTAACAAAACCTACATACACACGAAAAATTTCATACTACGACTTTGCCTCACATGCGTTTCATGTTAATTCAACATGATTTACAGTAATTTTCAAATAAAATTTTTTATTTTCAAATTACTTTACTGTTATACCAAAAGGAAGGAATAATTTTTTTACTTAACTGAAGTTGAAACAACGCAAATTCGATAATGAAATGCGTTGAAATAGCATGAATTTAATTTAATGTAGTCATTGTGTTTTATTAATTATTTAAACTTACGTTATTGTGTGTATCGCGACCAGAGAACAGCAATGAGTAGTGAAAAAGTGAGTAAAGTTGAATCATGACTTATAATTTCTTGTACTTATACGCACTCATACTTATTGCAATGTTGTCTATGAATCATATTCACTCGAAAGTTTGAAGTGTGTATCGAACTCATACTTAGTAACATTTATGACGTTCTTGATTTCGACTCTCCTCAAGACAATGCCTATGGGTGATTTAAAATAAGTATGATTCATGTTGCTTTTTTTTTGGTTTTTTTTGCAGGAATTGAATAAAGTACTTGCAAACTGTTTAATGACTAAACTTTTAAATAAACATATATATATATATATGCATGAATTGAGTGAGTTGAATCAATGTGGGTAGTATAAGTATTTTCCTGAAATTAAAAATCAAATTGAGGTGATTTATGAGTGTGTGTGTGTGGTATGATTATGATGTCAAGGTTGCATTCATATTTATTTCAACCTATACTTACTATCAATGTTATCGTGACTATATGTAAATCAGAGTAGTTGAGTTTAAATTATGTCTATTCACTTTTATTTAAAATTGCATGAGTCAGTATAAATAGCGAAAAAACCATTCATTACCGATCACTGATCGCGGCACATGAATCAGTAAAACGTTTGTGTGTTAGTTTGATTTGAACTGGGGATTCATGGCGTGGAAGTTAGTGCGCTTAGCGCTGTACCCAAAATAACCTCAAATTTATTTTACATACACAGTATATCTATACCATCATGAATGTAAATTTAATTCAACATTATTTAATTGATAATTTAACATAAAATTTATTTGAAATTATATTTTTAACATATAATTTATTTGAAGTTATAGTAAAACAAATGCACACTGCGAAGCTACTTTTTCTAGTCTATGGGATGATTCGAATCTGCGACCCTCCGACTACAAGGCAAGCATAATGCCTACTACCCATCAGCATGAAGTTTTCGTTGGTAATGCAAAATTTGTCGGCTATTTACGAGCATCAAAATAAACAACAATAACAACATAAAAAAAGAAGTAACACAAATGAGCACAACACTAAACAGTAAACACCAACACACTTAAAGAACACATTATTTCTTCTAAATTTAATATAATTTGTAATAAACATTTTTGCATGTTGATTTTACATTGGTATCTTTCTTTGAGTGCATAATTTTTAAATTATTTTGCACATGCATAAAACTATGTTTTTATATTTAATAAATTAAAAAATAATACATATGGACATATCCATGATGTCGAACGTGACCGTCATACACATTTAAAGTACAAAAAAGCCTAAATAAAATAGATTTTCATTTTAACAATAAGCGTAACGTAGTGGCTCTAAATTAGCCACATAAGTTTTACTTAGAGCAATTTTTCGTTTTCAAGATAGTTAAAAAAAAAAACAAAACATTTGCATATGATAAGAATAAGAAGATGGTTTTGCTGCCAATGACTAAAAATGCTGATTTCAGCGAAACCTTAAATAATATTTCAGTTCCATCGAATGATGTGCATTGAAGTCTCTTCAAAAATATTTTGATTTTATCCATAAATGATTTAAATACTTTTTTGTTTCATTAAATTGTACTTATAGCCGCACGTGAAATTTTTTTCTTTCAATATATTTATATTGTTTCTGTAAAAATGTATTTTATTCAATCAAACTTTTGCTGGTCAAAAAAAAAAATTACAATGCAATTCAATGCCAGTTAATTAGATTCACCAATAATTTACTAACTTCATCTTCTATTTAAATTTTTGCTGTTTTGATGGATCAATAGTTTATGCTTTGCAAAACAGTGTATTCCTAATTGTTAGTTTCATTAAACAAATTCATTTACTTTATTTAAATCTTTCGACTTGCTAAAGTTGCCATGAAAGTTCTCCTTTAAATTTCAAGGTATTTCAAGCTCTATGATAAAAATCAAAATAAATTTTCCACAATGACATGGCAAAAATATTATATTTTAAAAAATATAATCATAATGAAACAGTGACAGTGGCAACAAATTGTTGCAAGAAACTTTGTATACAGACAATTTTATTTGTTATAAAAAAAATGTTGGGTGTCGCGACGACGACCATCAAAAATTTAACCTAAAACTGACAAATTCATGACAATAGCCTCAAAACAACAACAGCAATAACAATAATAATAATAATAACAACAACAGCAACGGCAGCTGCATTAATGACAGCAACTTTAAAGTCACATTCATACTGTCACTAAGCGCCCCCTATTGGCTGGCGTATGAAAAATAAAAATATGTAAAGAAATATCTTGCCTGCAGTTAAACAATAACAAAAACATTGTGCTTGCTAACTAGCAACAACAAGTTGGGAAGTGACAAGCACTCTGTCTGACTGTCAGCTCTCCCCCTGCTACCGGGTTAAGTTTGCTATAAATATTTTCCACAATGACTTTCCATAAACATGGAATTTGATAAATATGCTGTAGTTTATTGAAAGAAAGAAAAAAAAAACAGAGCAAAAATGCACTTAAACATATAAACAAGTAGACTGGCAGATTCACTTGCAGACAGTCAATGAACACAACGTACGAGTAACGAATACATATGTATATAACGATTAAATATTGCGAAAATTCTGCTCAGTTGCTGGAATAAACACCTCGATATTCCATTCTAACACAAAACATACATACGTATCTATGTTTATATAAATATCTGCCGTAGGGAGCTATTGGGTGAGTGAGAGTTTTAGTCGTTTAAGCCGTATTGTTTTTTAAGTGTCAAAATCGGGATCAACAGTCAATAAAACTGCGTTTGACATGTCAAATCACTTTCTAGCACACGTTTATATTGTATTAAGGCTCACATGCTACCAAGGATGATGAGCAGAATGTGTAACACCAGCTTATTTTTATGGGTTAGAATATGGGAAAAACAACGGCAGCAAAATAAAATACAAAATCATCGCCGTTATCTGATGTCTAGTCGTTTATATACAAATAAATTTTGTTGTTTTTGTTTTGTTTGAAACTCGGTGAAAATCTGCTGTTGTCATGATGACTTTTGAAAATTTGTCAACAAACACACACACACACACGCACTAATATTGTATACACTGACATTCTAAATGCCAATCAAAGATTTAATAACTCTGTTTCAGTTTAAAAGGATTTTCAAATACATATGTACATACAAGGACAACAAGTAAAACGAAAAGTTTATGTTTTAACAACAAATTATTTCAAGGTCATTTAAAGTTGATTTATTAAAACAAAACAAAAAACAAATCAAAATGTATGTATGAATGTATGTTTATATGTAAAAGATTTATACAAATTTTATTTCTGTTGCTGATGACGACAGCATTCGGAGGCAGGCAGCCAGACGCACAATGAACTGTCGTATACATTAATTTATGAGTTAAATTTTAAGCGATTTGAAATGAGAACGATTATATGTATTCATAATATATATTATATGTATGTACAGAAAAAATAATTTTTAATTTTTTTTTAATTAACTATATTAATATTTTAATTGAAACCACGTAACTTTTAATGGATTGAAATATTATTGCATGTAGGATACACAGAAAAAATGTTTCACAAATAAATTATTTTTAATTAAGAATTTAATTATTAAATAAGAAAGTGTGTAATCCTTTATATATCTATCTTTTTATTCCTTGTTATAATATGTAAGCTTGAGCAACTAAAACTGATGCGTGTAAAATGGAATTGGAATTTTTTTTATATCAACCCTGGTGGAGAATGTGTGGTTGACTACAAGAATAGTTAACACATAGTTAACTTTTCTTAGAATGACTAAAAGCTAACTGCAATGTCATCCATAACGTGACCAGATGATTTTTGCAAAAAGCGGGACATAATCGATCATAAAGCGGGATCTTGAAGAAAATACAGCCAAAAAGCGGCATTTCAAGATAAATATATTTTAGAAAGCGGGATGTGTAATATGCACACACAGTTTTGTATGTACTTAGGAAACACAGTTTCGCTTTTAAATAAACAAAAGTGTTTATAAAAAATTATTTATCTATATAAATAAAAATTAAATGTCGTTCGTTGGTAATCGCATCAATTAAGAGCGGCTGCACCGATTTTGCTACTTTTTTAATGTGGTACTTCCATTATATATTTTTTTTTTTGAAATATGTTTCAGCAAGAAACGTGAAATTTTGATTCATAAACGATTTTTATATTGTGCATTGTCTTATAAAAAATTTTCAAATTAGACTTGTTGGGTGTGAAACCTGCCATAAAGAAAAAATATTTACTGTGCGATATCTCAAAAACTAATATAGTGAGAACCTTGAAATATTGTGGCGATAAATCTGCTGATATTGTGCATTGTCTTTGGAAACAATTTCAGAATTTAAAAAGTAGGCGTGTTGCCTCACATATAGTGCAATTTTTTCTTTGTCTCCAAAAATAATACCAGAGTATCGATCTTGCTACTTTGCTTACAGAGTATTACTGATGGTCTAGAACAAGAAAGAGCCTATTACTCAAGATATCTTGGAAGCCAATATAGTCTAAGTTTTCATTATTTTTTTCATAAGCAGTAACGCCTATAAAGAGAAGAGTATTATAAAAAAAGGAGGCAATAATAGAGAAAAAAAGTGTATCACCTCCCAAGAAAATTGAATATTTATTTTTAAAATTTCTTGCTATCTGTTACAAACACAAACTTGAAATTCCGCTGATTCTGCTAATGATAGAAAATAATAGAGATTGGAGAAGTAGCATGGCTCCTCTCAAATAGAGAATATGTTTACTTAAAAAATATCTTGAAAAATAATGCAGTGAGAATTTTGGAACTTTTCGTGACTACTTATGTTAATAAAGAGAATTGTATTCTACAAAATAAAGAAAGTTGGACCGCAAGCGTGGTACTTTTAATAATAAATTATTTTCATCTCAAACCGTTTATGTGGTGTAGCGAAGTACACAGGTGTTTGATATTTAAGCAATAACCGCACTTAAAAAATATTTAGAATGAATTTATATCAGTTACATTTTAATAAAAATCGAACAAGAGATTGAATTCTTCAAAAGTCTAAAAAGCGGTATGAAGCGGGATAGAAATTCGAGGCGGGATCGATCTGTGAAAAGCGGGATGTCTGGTCAGGTTAGTCATCCAGAACACACCTACCAACAACAAAAAGGCAACAAATTTATTCTCAGCTACTTTGAAATTTATTTCAGTTTTATATTAACATTTTGCTGTTGTTATTTTAGATGGTACCTTAGATGAGTGCTAGCGCGTTGAGTGCACAATGTGTATCATACATGTTCGAACCCCTGAAAATTTTTTTAATTTACTGACTACCAGGTGATTTAAAAATATCAACTTGTAAGTTAGCTGAAAGTAATGCAGACTGAGACAATTGACTACCGCCTAGGACATCGAAACATTAAAATAGTCAGTTGATTACATTAAAAGTAATCCTAGTGCCATTCAGTACTAACGGGTGTTTTTTTTAGAGGTATAGAACTTCGAATTGAAATAAAACACAAGAAAATCGTTTTAATGTCCATCAATTTGGCTTTATTGGAAGGATAATTTTATGCCATTAATGTCTAAATATGATTTCGGGCATGTGGCCGCCGCGGCTGGCTCGACTAAAGCCAATTCTACAGGCCCAATTTTCAACCACTTTTTCGAGCATATGGGGCCGTATGTTGGCAATAACGCCACGAATGTTGGCTTCCAAGTCCCCTAACGTTTCTGGTTTGTTGGCGTAGACGAGCGACTTCTCATATCCCCAAAGAAAATAATCCAATGGTGTCAAATCACACGATCTTGGTGGCCAATTGACAGGTCCATTCCGCGAAATTATGCGCTCATCGAATGTTTCCTTCAATAAATCGATTGTGACGTGCGCTGTGTGGCATGTAGCGCCGTCTTGTTGGAACCACAACTCATCCACATTCATGCCATCCAATTCGGGAACAAAATAGTCGGTTATCATGGCTCTATACCGGTCTCCATTAACGGTAACTGACTCTCCAGCATTATTTCGGAAGAAGTATGGCCCAATGACTCCACCAGCCCATAGAGCACACCAAACAGTCAGTTTTTGTGGATGTAATGGCGTCTCAAGGGTCTCATGTGGATTCTCTTCACTCCAAATGCGGCAATTTTGCTTGTTGACGTAGCCATTCAACCAAAAATGAGCCTCATCACTGAACAAAATTTTGCGATGAAAATCAGCATCGAGATCAATCTCATTTTCGGCCCATACACTAAAATCACGACGCATTGCATGGTCTCGCGGCTTTAATTCTTGCACAAGCTGGATCTTGTAAGGTCGCAAGCCAAGATCTTTGCGCAAAATCTTCCATAAAGTTGATGGACAAAGCTCCAATTGCTGTGCACGGTGGCGAATCGATTCATTCGGGTCCTCTTCAACACTTTGCTCTACAGCGGCAATTGTTTCTTCGGTGCGCACTGTTCGACGTCTCTGCGGATGCGTATTATCACATAGAGTAAACGTAGTGCGAAAACGATCCATGGTTAACCGAATTAATTGCTCTGATGGACGATTATGTCGACCATAAAATGGACGGAGCTTGCGGTAAGCTTCGCGAACTGAACCATTATTTTCGAAATAAATTTGCACGATTTGCAAGCGTTGTTCTTTTGTCAACCTGTTCATGATGAAATGGCAAATCAAACTAAATATTAATCACTTGACAGCTGACAAAATGGCCGCCAGTTAAAAAAGTGATGCCAACTTAAAGTTCTATACCTCAATAAAAAACACCCATTAATTGCGAAATAGTCAGCTTAAAGTTAGTTTAAGTTAACGTAATTTCCGACAGGAAATTTACCTAGTTTACCACACTGACCGAACTTGTGTGAAAATACAAAAAAATAAAAAATAAAACCACTGCATACTTTTTGGAGCGTCGAATTAATATTTATAACTAGGGATGTAACGAATGTTCGCATTCGCAAATGATTCGCTTACTGTTGCTATTTGCATTCGCTTTTGCATTCGCTAAACTGTATGCGAATATTTCAAGCGAATACTAAATTCAACAAAATTTGTACTTCTTTTACGAAAATAGTTTACGATTCTAATCAAAGCTTTAAAATTTTAGCGGAAAACTTTTCTTATCAGAATCAATCCAAAATCTAGCTGTGTTTCCTAGTCTGTTTAAACCTTTGGAAAAATTTTGAGTACCATTCATTACTTCGTAAAGAAAATTTTAAATGCTAACAATATTAACCAGCCCTTGTATGTTGTAAGTTCCATGCGAAACAAGTGCCACACATATTATTTCGCATGAAGTCTTAAAATAAATGTTGAAGATACATTTTATATTTTTGTCCCAAGATGAAAAGAGTACTATTTTTCCAAGATTTTTTCTTGAACAATTCATTCCAATTTTCTTAATATATATTTTGACAGTATTTCACATGCAATGTTGAACAGAGTACCAGGCTTTAAGGCCAAAGTACGAATGGGGTGATTGATTTGTATTTTTTTTTTTTAATTAAAGACTCAGTTTAAATAAAATGCTATATGTATTACATCTATTTATATAATACAATTTCATGTTCTTAAAAAAATAAAGTTTCATGTGATTTTTATGGTATTGTTTTTTTATTTGTATTCGCTTATTCGTTCTCACATTCGCATTCGCTAAACTGGTATTCGTTACATCCCTATTTATAACTATATATATACTAGTTTTATTTACGGCCTGTCTCACGATATCACCAGAAATCGTTCGATCGACAACTTGTTTTGCAAGCAACAACAACATCAGAAAACTTATTGTTGTTTTCAATATAAGTATTCGATCGAACGAATTCTGGTGACATTGTGGGACAGGCCGTTAAGCTTTAGGTCCTTTTGTAAAAAATTGATGACAATTTTATTACTTTATCAATATTTCGCTGCAACGTAGTGTATGTTCTTACAAAATGACCTAAAGCTTAAATAAAACTAGTATATATTAAATTGAAAGGTCGAATAAATTGTTACAATATCTATAACTATTCTTTTGTTGGTAAAAAAATTTTCAGATATAATTGGGACATTCAACCAGTAGTCTTAAGGGTCATAATGTTTTAAAATATTGGTTAAAAAAAGAACAAAATTAAAAACAATTATATTAAAATAATATTTTGACACTATGGCAATTCAGACTGCCGTTTAAATCTCTTAAATTTATTTTTGCTTTTTAAAAAATTTTTTGTTTGATTTAAATTAATATAAAAAAGCGAAGTCCAACACAAGCTAAATTCGCAATTTCGGAGTGAAACAGGTGCTTTTTGGGAAGAAAAATAAAGAAAGAACTTTCTCAAATGAACTTTAATTCTCAAATCCTTTTCCAATGAAGTGAAATATTTTCGAATTACTGCCAGTGTGGAGAAGCCATGTAAAAATTCTCGGCTGTCTATTTATATTGAAAACAAAAACAAATTTTTAGTGCTTTGTTTTTGTTTTCAACATAAATAATCGGGCGAGAATTTTTAGATGGCTTCTATAAACTGGCAGTTAATGTGTAATTTCCACAATGCAGGCAAGTGACTTGTCTAAAATATTTGTATAGGAATCACTCAAAAGTTTGAGTGTTTTTCATATATTTTTTCTGGACAAGTCGCCTCCTTGTATTGTGAAAACTACAGATAAATTACTTTTTATAAAAAATAAACTTCAAGCCAACAAATTTATACAAAATATGCAAAAACAAAAAAAAAAAAACTTTTCTTAATTGAATTTTATTTGCAACTAATGTAAAATTTACAGACAAATTTTTATCTTTGATGTATAATATGTATAATAAATAAATAAATAATCAATTTTTCTCTTTGAATATTTTGACTCAAGAGCACTTGAAAAAAATGAAAATGACAAAAAATTTTTTATTGTATATATTAAAATATTTATATAAATAAATAAAAAGTAATGAAGTGAAATTTATGTCATACGCATAAAACAAATAACAATTTATATATTGTGTTCTACTACAACAACTAACAACAAAAAATGTTGTAAAAATTTTATAAATATTTCGTGTTTTCTTTCTTTTTGTTTTTATGAAATAATAAAAACATTTTTTTTTGTTAACCAAATTACACAAACACATTTTGTAAAATTATAAAAAAAAAAATAAAAAACACAATTGGTTGGGTTTTATTAAAATGATTGTGAGTAGTGTAATGTTGTTGATGTTGTTTAATTTGTATTTTAAAATACAAAAACAATAAAGTCGAAGTTGTAGTTGTTGGTAAAAACATAACACACAAGTCGTAGTTGTTATTATACATAAATTTTTTTAAAGCTAATATATTTTTTTTAAATAATTAATTTAATTTTTTATAGCAAAGAAGTCTGCAAAAATAATATTTACATATTTAAAAAAAATCCAGTAGTTGCCTCTCATTTGCTTTGGCCTTTGGCATCTTCCAGGTAGATGTTTTGTAAATTTTGGGCACGTAATATTTATTTAAAGTCGTTCAAGGTACAAACATAATTTCCTTCACAATTTTTGGTTGTTGTTGGATTTTACAATGAGTTTTTATTCTTAATTTTTTATATTATTTATTAATTTCTAACGGTTTAATTCATAAAAAATATTTTATGTTTATTACAGGTTTATTTGACAGATTTCCCATAGATATATATGTCAAATTAGCGCTTCATAAACCTAAAATATTTTTTTTATGAATAAGGCAGTAAGTGTTGAATAGAATGTTAAGAATGTTAATGAAATCAAGAGTTATATCTGTGGTCGCTTAATATATATACAAATAAAATGTTTCTTCTATTAACACTTTCAATAAAAAATACATTAA
This sequence comes from Tachina grossa, assembly GCA_949987645.1. NCBI lineage: Eukaryota > Metazoa > Arthropoda > Insecta > Diptera > Tachinidae > Tachina > Tachina grossa. Next base: position 197,513,582 of record OX465274.1, on the reverse strand, counting down.
ATTAAAAATTTAATCGAGTCAATTAAACTTTTGTTTAAAATTTTAACTGAATAAAAATTTAATTAAAACTTTAATTACGTCAATTAAAATGATGTTGAAAAATTCAATTAATTAACAACATGTAATTGATTATTAATAGTTGCACGTTTTTCACTCTAGTAGTTAAAAAATGTTTCATTGGTATGGGTGGGGGGGGGGGGGGGGGGGGGGAGCCGCAATATGACTAAGGATTTTCATAAGTTTTTCATGAGTAATATTTACATGAAATTTTTAACCATCCTTGGGGGGGGGGGGGGGGTTGAGGCAATGCAGCCCCAGAATGGCGTTTCTACGTCTATAATTCAATCATCAATCTATTGCAATCAAATCTGTCAATCAGAGAAGGAAAATCTTACTTTTTGTACGGTATAGAACATAAAAAATACCCACTGAGCACTGCAGTGGCGGACTATATTCGGACTATATACATATGTATATCAATTATAAGCGATAGTCGACTACAGCGATACATTATACAACAGCTAGTGGAGGTTACGATTATCCACAGATAATGGGGCTTGTTTGTACCCGTCTGTGGTCTAACAAAACGTAACAATTTGTATCATCAAATCATAAATATATTTAAATAGGTCTAATCAGGTAATTTTGATTAATTCTCAAATATGTTTGAAAAAGTCACTGCATTTTTTCTTTAGACGAATACCTGAAGATTATCAAATACAAAAATGTTCCAAGAAATATCTATAATGTCATACATGGGACTAATTTCATATACGAAACCGAATGTCTTTGTATATGTGAGTACAATAAGAATAATAACAAAAAACTTTCCTCAATATTTATAAAAATATCTTAAAAGTTTCCTCTTCAATGCTAATGCCAACCAACCAATACTAGCTATCGGAAAAACACTCAACATTTGAAAATAAAAGAAATTAAATGATTTGCATTTGTGTCTGAAGCTAAAAAAAGAAGTCAGAATCAAAAATAGCTTCACTGAAGGGAAAACATTCATCCCTAATGTCAATATTTTTAGATTTATATCGAATCTTTTTTATGCTTAATTTTATTTTAAGACCTGAGAGAGTGTTAATGGTTCATTTATTGATTGGTGTGCCAGCTCGTCTAACTGTACATAATACTACATAATTTCTTTCTCTGCTTAAATCCATTAAATAAGATTGTTTTATATTTTATTTATTATATGTATGCTGCCTTTGACTCTTTTGTTATCATCGTTCGTTATATGAATTATTTCGTTTTAATAGAGCCAAATGTAATAATTTATTTTCAATTTTTGCCTTGTTTTTTTTTTAACAATTTCAAGCTGAATACACACACATACATGTGATATAAATTATTTATTTTATTTTATTTGTTGCTACTTGAGTTTTATTTGATTTTATGTGTTGCAATTTTACTGGAAATTAATCACAATTATAACAACAATCACAATATTTGAAATTGAAAGAAATATACATACATACATATATATATATATATATATATATATATATATATATATATATATATATATATATATATATATATATATATATATATATATATATATATATATATATATATATATATATATATATATATATATATATGTATATATAGTATGTATATTAAATTTGATTTCGTTTTTTATCACTGTCTCTATCTCTCTATCTGTATAGTTTTAATATTAGATTTATTAAGAAAATAAAAATGTTTGAAATTTCAAGTTTTATGGTTGCGATGAAAATGTGTGAATATACATATAAAATACAGGAAAAGATATTAAATTAATTTATATCTTATAACTATTTACAACTGGAACGTAACGTTATGTTACGTGTTGTTGGAATACAAATTGTGGCCAATTAATGTATTACGGCTAGTTAAAGATTTTAAAATAAAATAATTAAAACTAAGTTAATTTATCACAATTAAATGCAAAAGTAATTAAAAAAGGGTAAATTAATTAATGAACCATTTAGTATTATTAATATATAATTAAATATGTTTAAAATATATTTAAATTAGGTTTTATTAGAGTATGAATTATACGGTGACGTTAACATTTTAAAATAATTATGAAAAATAAATGATCTAAAGATCGTTGCACAGAAAAAATTATTCCCAAAAAATTTTTAAATAAATATTTGTTTAAAATCAAACTTAGTTTCAGTAAATATTCTGTACTGTTCCACTAAATTAATTTGTACCAAAAAACTGTGTAGAGAAGAAACAGGCCACGACGTTTGTCGGCTACTTTTCGGCATTTACATGTATACAACACGATCAATCAAAATAAACAACAACAACCGCACAACAGCACGTTGTTCCTATCAACAAGCAAGATAAACACCAACACACTGAAATAACATTTTCTCTCAGCAGAACTCTGATTAATTTAAATTTTTACAAAATTTTTATCAGAATTTACAAAATTATTTGTAGGACCGCATTCAAATAAAATATTTACTGTTTCAACGAATTTGGTTACTGAAAATGAAATTTAGTTTAAAATTTTAGCCAAAATGCTTCCAATTAAATCAATTAATGCTGGAATCACTGAAAAGCTAAATGTCGTAAAAAATACGACTTTCAAAAAGTCTTTTGTTTGTATTAGACTTTCGCGTCTTCGTTTTGATTATGAAAATATTCTTTCCACATTCACCGATGAGTGTAGAATTCACAATATTCGCGTTAACTTAGCTCACGCAATTCATTTTTCAAAGCTTAAAACTCGTTATTTATAGTATCATGATTTCCATTTTCTTTTCGGAATATTTTTTTTAATGATTTTTTAACATTATCGGGAGTAAGTTTCGTTAGTAACTTTATTTAGTTTCGCAAAAGGTTATATAAAACTGTTTAACATTTTATTTCAAAACTTGTAACTGTACAACTTTAAATTTTATTTCTTTTTTATTTCAAAGTATAGCATACGTAGCTTCATTTAGTTCCATCACTTAAACGATTGATATGTTATAAATATAGCAACTTTTTTATTTCTTATAAATTTTAAATTAATACAAGAGATAAAATAAACGAAGGCAAGCTATCATATTGAAAAAGAAACACCGGTGAAGTTAGATGTAGTCAAAAAAGTGTATTGCATATCTAACAACGCAGTCGCTCTCAACAACAAATCAAATTTTCCATTTTTCTGTCAAACTGGATAAAGAAAAAACAAGAGATAGTCTCAAAAAATTTTCAAATAGTACCAAATGAGTCACGGGGGTACCAACGTACTTTTAAGGTTTGAATTGTACCAAAAAAAGCACAATTGTACCAAGTTTATCATCCCTGATGACAGCACTGTAAGTTAAAAAATAAAATAAGAACACACACCTACATATGTGGAATAATTTAATGAAAAGTAATTTGCCACGATAGCCTAGTAGATGTGCGTTAGCCTGTTAGAATGGAGGTACCATGTTCAAAGCCTGCAGCGTAAGTTACGGAATTAAAAAAATAAATAAAATAAGCAAAAATAAATAAAAAAATGACTTTTTATTTAAAATTTTTTTACTTTTACTTTTTAAAATTTTATACAATTCAATTACTTTTATTAATTCATTCAACAAACAATTTAATTGTTTAAAATCTCTAAAATCAATTATTTGGGCGAATTAATCATTTGTTTAAAATAAACGCGTACTTTCATTTAACTCTATTAATTGATATCAAACAGCAAGAAAACCTCATTTTTACAAATTCATTAATTGATATTATCAATTTGTTTGCAGGACGAAAATCAGTACAGGATTTAATTAGTAGTACAAATTTCTAACTAAAATATTAATTAAAGTTGATTTTAAATTTTTTCTGTGTATGTAATACTATACGAAGTTTAGCCTATAGTACCGGGTATCTTACCTGATTTTAGGCAATTTTTTTAGTTTAAGCGCTTTTTCTCGGTTTTGACACTTTTTTCGTGTTTTAATTTTTTTTTTAATTTTGCCGTTTTTTTTTTGGTTTCGATGTTTTTTTAGTTTTTGTCGTTTTTTCTTTTTGGCGATTTTTTTAGTTTTGGCTTTTTTTTTTGTTTTAGTGATTTTTTATGTTTTTGGTGAGTTTTTCAATTTGACGATTATTTTATTTTGGGAATTTTGTATAATTATTAAGGGATTTTGAAAATTTCAAGAGTTTGTCTCTAACGGTTTCCGAGATACAGCATGATATTAAAATTACTTAGGCAAAATTACAATAATTCCTAGAATATCCTTAAATTATGATTTTTTTTTTAATTTTAGTGTTAATTGTTGTAGTCTGTATAAAAATTTCTTCATACATTAAAAAAACTTGATGTTAAAAGTATAGATTTCGTGCCCTATTACAATTTGTACTAAGAAGTCAGCCCTTGTACTAAAAAGGGTATGTGAACCAACAGTTGTTTGGTTATAGTTTAGGAATAATTTCAGGCAACGGTTTTTATTTTGGATACGAAATCTTTATTAACGGCAAAAAACATTGTATAAAAGGTATAGATGTTGAGAAAGTTTTAAATTGTCGTCTTGGGATAATTATATTATCTCAGAAAATTTCAATGCAGTAAATTCGTGCAATCACCATTATTGGAATAACCGGATTACTGCAATAGGTATTTTGTCTAAATTTAAGCCTATATAAAAGTAATTAAACAACAGTCTTGATAAAAACAATTTTCTTTGTTTAATAAATAAAATAAAATTAATTTAAGTTTAAATTTTTTTAACGCTTACGATTATTAACCAAATTATTACTTTACTTATTTAGTAAAATATTTTTTATTCAAAATACAGTAAAATTGATCAGGGAACCTTTTTTTCCCAAAAATTGTCTAAGAAAAACTGGAGTTATTATGTTAAACTTTTATTTGAACAAATGTGAAGTTCAACAAATACGAGTATCAAAGTCGACACTTCGAGTGTCGCAAAAAGTTTAAAATTTTGTCTTTCTTTCAAATGTACATAAATGTGCTAATATTTCCTAAACTATAAGCTAAAACCTATAAGTGTTTCAAACCTTTTTTTAGCTCTTGGATGGAAGAATCTACTTGTAAAAAAATTTATTTTATCAGATCAAAAACATCAGTTCGCAACGGTTTGAATTTTTTATCAACTCGAGGTTGCCCACTTTGGGGCTTTTTTTGGCTACACCCCCTTAAAGGTATATTCAGTCCGAATTCCAAGACTTGTCTAATTGTATAATGCCTTAATTTAGTAAGAAGACTTAGGACGTTTTTGTTTGAAAATACTTTTTAGTTCTTGTGTTTGAATTCTCTAAATTATTTTCCTTAAAAATAGTTGTTGTTCTTGATAATGAAATACAAAAATATTATTGCAATGTTTTTAAAACATAAACATTGAATAAGGGCTATTATTACAACTTAAATTTAGTTAAAAGTAGGATTTTATTGGACGAATAAAGAGTTTTTCATCATTACAATTTTACCTTAACCTAAAGTGAGCGCTAAGTTAAAGGCAAATTTTTCCTTTCTGGTAAGTTAAATTAAATTTATAATAATGAAGAGAGTTTTATACGTCCGATAAAATCCTAACTTTAAATTGTAATAATGGCCATAAAAGTATTATATAATGTTTGGAACAAAATCATAAAGCAAATCCATGAACATTTTAGCATAGACAATAAATAAAAATTGTTTTAAAGAATCACTAATGCGTCTTTTTTCGTCCATAGACAAGACGTTACAATCGTCGAATTAGGGCATTAAGTTCTGAGACACCGTTTCAAATGCTGTATAAAATATCATAACAATCGGAAGGCCCGTTTAAAACTGCCGAATTATTTCCATTTTTTAACAAAATATCCCACTGTGCCTCTTGGGCAGACATTGAAATTATTATTTTTTTCTGGAGAGTTGAGTAGTCAGACAATATATTTCTATGAAATTTTTACATTATGTAAATAATGATATCAGAATTAAGCCTGCATTATTAAATCAAAAAACGCATTTCTTGAGTTATGACGTTATTGTGGTAAATATCTATGTATATTAATGTACATATGTATGTATAATTATGTAAAAAACTTAAGTGTAATTTGCTTACATATTCAAGTGTTCTTTAAATTTCACGTTCCATACAATTCTAAATTACATTCTAATGAATGAATTTTAAAGGAATGCATATGGTATTTTTAGTGTTAACAAAATGATTTATTGCCGACCTTGTTACATTAAGGCTTTACAATCATCTATCTATTTCACTTTTTCTCGGCCATGGCGAATATATAAAAAAACACAAAAAAAAATCATACGAAAAGTGAAAAAAACGAAACTACTTTTTACAGCTTATTTGCCATCACTAGCAGTGTTGTTGCTTGCTGTTTGCAGTTGTTCTACGCTTTACAATTGTTTGTGGATGGATGTTGATGATGATGGCTGCTGTTGCTCTTTATTCTTATTGTAGTTGTTTTTGTTTGTTGTTTTTAATATGAAAAAATTTGGGGGGAAAATACACCAACGACAGAAAGATTCTCTGGAAAGTTTTGTAAGGTGTTACGGAACATGCATAAAGGTTAAAAAGAGATGGCATGCTGCAGTGTTGTTAAAAAAAGGAGAACTTATTGTTGAGAGAAAGTTAAAGCTGGTGTTGTTGTTGTTCCAGTATAATTTGTGTGTGGTTGTTGTTGGCGTTTTTTATGTTTTAAGGGAGTTCAACATTAATCATTTATAAGCAGACATCATTCATACCAACCAGCGCACACAACTAACTCACATCACTCACTCTTTGGCATTTGTTGTTGCACAAGTTTAACATTTACATGGAAGGAAATGTGTAATATATTAATTTCCCCTCTTTCGAGAAGTTTCATTCCCCTTATTTATTTTTTTGCTCGAGCTTTGCAGAAATAAAGGGGAAATTATAGCACATTTTGTAATTGTAATAAAGCCAAGAATATGATGGTTTGTCAATAAAAATAAGGACATGTGCATTAATAATTCAAATTGGTGGTACATACTTACACATTTGTATGTACATACACACATCAATGTACTATAATATTATACCACCTATTGCCTCTTCAGTGCATTTCCCTGATTTTATTAATATTAAAACCAGTTTTTACATTTCATTACAATATACAAACACATACTACATATTTTTTCTATCGCTTTTATTGTTGCAATTTTAATTGTAATTTAGCCTGTCATTTGTGGTTTGGTTTAAATTTTTTCTTTAATTCTTTTTTTAATAATTATTACTGGCCCAATGTTGTTGTTGTTGTCGCTGTTGTTGTGCGTTTATACAATTTTCATTGTGTTCAAATTTTTTTATGCAGTTTCAGCGTTTTTTCTTTTTTGCTGATTTTTTAATATGTTGTGCGTTTATAAATTTTTTTTTTAAACAATTAAATTTAATTTGACATAAATGTCAACATTAAAAATGCAATAAATTGCTGTAATTGCAGTCGTTTTTTCTTGCTGCAGTTAGTTGTTTTTTTACTTTTTTATATTTCTCAGTGCAAATTTTGTATTCATTACAATTATCTGGTGGTTTTCAATTTTAATTTCTGTAATATTTTAGTGTTAATTAAATAAATATTTTTTTCTCTGTGTTTTAGCTTTGTAAGTTTTAAGTTTTATAAAATATACATATTTAATTTTGTTAAATTTTTTTATTATTATTTTGTTAGCGGATTTAATAAAAATTTTCATGTAATAGACTGTACATATCGCGCCATACGTGCCATAATCACCAAAAAAGAGATAAGCGATATTATTTTCGAACTTAATTTTTGGACCAAAATCGATTATTTGTGATCGTCAAAAATTGAGGTAAAAATGTGTCGATTAAGCTTTTTTGGCGGTAATGGCTCGATATGTACATATAGAGATATGTATGTGTCAAACAGTCAAAAAAAGCATAAGCGACATAAAAACTACGGTTCTGCACGTGTAATTTCGCAATTTTCCACAGAGATCTTGTGCTTTTACCCCTTTAGACTTTTTTCTATGGGGCTACGTAAAATATAACGTATATGCCAATGAAATACAATAGCTTCAAGAAGGGCATACAGCAGTAAATGTGCTAATTGAGGATGGAAAATTTCATGTAAAAATATGGTTCGGAAAAAGTATCTGTGGCGGTCATTTGGCACACCCTCCTCTTTGTAATTAAATAAATATCGGATAATAATTAAACCTCTTATTGGAGGACCGTTTATTTTAGGGAAACCAAATTCAGCACCAATAACTTCTATGTCTTCCTTACTTTCACTAATTTTTTATTGCTTTTTCAGTCTGTGTAGCATAATTTTTGTTTGATTCTAAACATTGGTTCCTTCATGGTATATTTCTGGCGTTATCTCATAAAGACAATTGGATGTTGCAAAAGGCAATACCCACTCATTGCTAAAAATTTTGCTGTACTTATTAGAGCCTTATTATTTGGCATAAGTTTCATTTGGTTGTTCAAGGCAAGTAAAAAAAGATTGAACTCGTATCGAAATATTTTGCAAAATGCGCCATACAGGCAAAAGATACACTGCACCAAAAATAAAAAATAAAAAAACTTACCAAAGAGTCACTAGTATTAATAATAACACTTAACATTTATTGAAAACATTAAAAATGATGACATTGTTTTTAGCATGATAACCGACTCATTCTTATCATATCACTTAAACCTCATACAAAGAAAATTTATGTAGACGGGAGCTGTATAGAACTGATGTTATTTATTTATTTATTTATTTATTTATTTGTATGTTCAAGTCCTATACAACAAGAATTAATCTTATATTTAAAGTACAGGAAAGTAGTATCCATAGCAAACATATAGACAGGACATTAAGATACAAACTTACAAAATTAACAAAAATTAAATAATATTATAGAAACAATATTTTTGAATTTCTAGTTTGAGAAGTAATTAAATAAAAATTGCTTAAAGCTAGTTGCGTTGCTATTAAGTTGTTGTGTATGTGGAAGAATATTCCAGAGACGCGCAGCATATATATAAAACTGCCATTCGGAAACAAGGAGACGATGTAAAGGAACTATAATCTTTTTCCCCCTAACTGATCTTGCAAACCTTATTTTATCAGTAAGATATCGTGGCATTTCAGAATAAATAATTTTATGAAGAAATAAAAGCACACGTATATTAACAAGATTGTTAAACGAAACGCCATATAGTTTCGAGGAAAATTGAGAAACATGATCATATCTTTTCAATCCGTGCACATACCTAATAATATTGTTAAATAAACCGTTAAGCTTTCTTTTGCTAATAGAGTCACAGCTAGCATAAAGTCCACAAACGTAGATTCAAGCAGGAACTATATAAGACTTAGCAATAAGTTGCCTTATATTGAAAGGAGTATAGTGCTGTGATGACCAAAGACATCTCAGCTTTGAATAACTCAGTAACCAGGTAAGGTTGTTATTAAAAATTATTCCAAGATTTTTGGCAGTATTTACAATAGTAATTTTTTCTCTGTTTATTAAGACCTCAACATCAGCAATATTATTAATTATTTTCTCACATACTATGATACATTTTGATTTGTGCGGGTTCAAACAAAGTCCATTTGCTGTTGTCCAAAGATAAATTCTATTTAGATCATCATTAAGTCTAGAAATATTATCAGCAACTGAAATGACTGGACTACTTAAATACAACTGCACATCATCTGCATACATATGAATTTTGCAGTGTAAAAGTTGTTTAGGTAAATCATTTGCGTATATAGAAAAAAGTAGTGGTCCAAGGATTGACCCTTGAGGCACTCCCCTTGATAAATTTAATGCTGACGATCGGAGGTTGTTCGCGTAAACAAATTGCCTACGGCTAGAGAGATATGATGATAGCAGTCTAGTTGACGTATTAGAAAAATTAAAGAAATACTGAAGTTTCATGCAAAGCGTAGTATGGTTAACAATGTCAAAGGCCTTAGAATGATCTAGGAGAATCAAAAAATTAATTTTTCCTTCGTCAAGTTCACGTCATATGTTTTCAGTTACATCCATTAAAGCGGAGACACAGCTATGATTTTGGCGAAACCCGGATTGCTTATTAGACAACGAATTATTATTTTTTATATAAAGCGACATTTGATTGTGAAGAATTTTTTCAAGAGCCTTAGAAAGAAAGCACAGTATGGCAATTGGCCTGAACTCCGAGTCTTTTTTAGGTATAGGCACTATTTTTGCGTATTTCCATTTCAACGGAAAAGTGCTAGTCATTATAATAGTGTTGTATAAATGTGTAACATATGGCAAGAGTAGAGGTAACAATATTATAACGAATTTCGGGTGAATGTTATCGGAGCCCACCGCATTTGACTTAATTAAATTGAAGCTTAAATATACATCAGATTGGCATATACGAGTGAATTGAAACATGCTACTAAAAAGAAATTCCAAGAATTCCAAATTTAAAATAAAGAACCTCCACACTAAAACTATTTAAAGCTTAGAAGACTTATATACTATTTTTTCTTGTCTTCAAAAGAACTACATATGCTGCGATAAGTGTTAAAGTCAGTCATTTCATTAGCCAGCAGACCTCTCATCACTCCCTCTTATCGGCAAGAAAAAAAGCCAAATAGAAAATGTTTGTGTATTTTAAAATTAAAAATGTGTTCGATTGCTACAAACTACAAAGCATTTGGGCGCTATAAATATGATTGAGTGGTTTTTCTTTAAAAATACTTATGTATATTAAAAAAAATTACAAATATAAAAAAAAATTCTGTAGCTGACAGCAACAATGTTTAAAGGGGCAAATTTTTCATTTTTAATTAAACATTTCTATAGTTTCTTATTCTTAAACTAATACTAAATTCATGGCTTTCTTTTTCCTTAAATGCTAATGAAGCGATAAGAATTTTGTCTGCGTTAATTAGCCAGCTTAAGTTATTTTTGACATTTTATTTTTCTATCTATATGCAATAATAATTTACGTTAAAAAAATTAAAATAGAACACAAAAGAATAAAAACACCAACAAACACAAAATGAATAAATACACAAGTCAGAAAAAAGAAAGAAAAAAAATCAAGTGCTTAAATAAGGTTGCAGACCGAAATTGTCAAATGTTATGAGTATGTAGTTTGTTCAATGATACAAATATGTGAAATTAAAGTGCTAGAGTCTCTACAAATACATTAATGTAGTTACACGCAAAATCTAACGATAAGTTTTTTTTTTAAAGCCATCCATCATAATGTGGGAAATTTTAACTTTTTTTCATTTCAAATATCTTTCTGTTAAGGCATGGTCGCACTTGACAATTATTTGTCAACAAAAAGCATAACCACTAAATATTTATAAAACAAGTTTTGGTTCACACACATGTTTATTAAGTCAAACAGGCAATGTCATAGGGTCCAATACTTCCCCTTATAGTAAATGGTGTCATCGACGTCACATCAAGACGACAGTAAATATTGTCACTTGTCTACCCTTTATCGGCAACAATTGGCTCTTATTGACAATCTCTTACTAATCTCTAAAGCTATGTACAGGCGGTTGTCAGATCTTACAATATTGCCAGTAAAATCTGCTCAAAATTTCTTAAAACCATGTGAACTGACAATTTTTGTCAGACGTCGTTGCCAGAAAAAGCATTGTCAGTTCATTGCAAGACTAGCAGCTGACAACAAATTGTCAGACATCTTACAATCGTGTGAACACATTGTAAAATTATTACCAGATATTTGTCAGACATTTTAATATTGTCAGATGTGCAAAGTTTTTGCATCTGACAATGGCGTCATTGTAAGATAATTCTTTCTATGGGCAACACTGCACACGATTGATTTAAAAGAAAAAAATTTATAATAAAATATATGCAGACAAAATCATTGCAATTGCTTCTTTATGGTCCATAATAATTTATACTTTCACTTTTTACATTTAACACAAACACAAACGATAAATATTTAACAATTTCCAACAAATGGTTTAAGTCTGGCAACGCATAACAACAGATCGAACAATTTGTGCATATGACAACCGTGTGAGCTGACAATTTTTCTACTGAAGATTTTGTCAGATGAATGTATTGTCATACAACCGTCTGGCAATAAATTGTAAGATTTTCTGACAACCATGTGAACTGACAAGGAATATTGTGCTGGCAATTTTCGATTGCCAGTACATTGTCAGCACATTGCCAGATCTGACAATATTGTAAGATCTGACAATCGTCTCTACATAGCTTAAGGCTTTGTAAATTAATGTAGTATATGTTACAATGAGTAGACAATTGATAATTTTTATGGTCAACTGGATGAGACGTCGAGGACGTCATTCACAATAAGGGGGATTCTTGAACATTATTGGAAAGTGTTTAACTTAATAAATGAGTTTCATTAGTATTTAGTGGTTACGTTTCGCTTTAGTTTTGCCTTGCTTTTAGGTTTCAAGCAGAAACTATATTTTATTTAATTATTTGAGACATCAGAAGAACGGAGATTGCTTGATTTGAAATAAGGGTAAATACTACTTCAAACGAAATGATAAAGTTCTTGCTAATATAAAGTTCAATGTTACCATAAAATTAAAAATAAAATTTCAGAGCAAAAGTGGAAAATTTACTCTTAGAAAGTGACATATTCATTGTTCCAAAAGCAGTTCCACTTTTAATGTATTGAACACAATTACGATAGCAGCAACAACTAACGTCATGTGCTTTGAAATTTATGAACTAAGCACATTGACCACATCAGGCTACACAACTACAAGCCTTCAAATAACGCCAGCTACAATTGTCGCCGTTTATCTACCTTTTTAATCATTTTGGAAAAAAAAACAGGAACGTTATAAGAGGCTAAAATTCAAGTACCCCTGCGGCTGAGTGGTATCGATACTAGCCTCTCAGTTTAGAGGACGTGGGTTCGACTTCCGCCATATACCTTGGGTGTTTTCCGAAGACAAGCTAATCGCTTCGCGGGTTGCGTTTGTTTATAAAAAAAAGTATAAATCATATTTCAGTAATGCCACTTCGACTATTTTTAGACACGCAAAGTTTACTTTGCAAAGTCTTAATTCCGCTGGGAGAAAGCTAGAGAGAGGAATTCTTTCTCTTTCTGTCTTTCTCATAGCTGAATTAAGGCATTACAAATTAAGCTTTGCACGTCCAAAAAGTATCTTTTAAATATTTCACCTTAATAAAAATAAAATTTATTATTTCAAATGTGCTTATATCACGTACATAGATATGTAAAACAAAGAGATTTATTTCTTTTAATGAATTTTAAGCAATTTGTATCTTATTGGCAGCCATATATTTGCTCATTGTCGCTGAAAAAATTTTAATTATTCTAATTTGGCGCCAGCTACAAACGTTATTATGTAGTCGTGTCTCCGTGTTGTCGAGAAAATAATAATTTTCATGTACATACATGTTTTATATATTCGACATGTTGTAGTCGGTAGCCTGTTGCCGTGAATGAGTTTAGCACATTATGTGCAAATAAAAGTGCAAAGTGTTGCCACATCAATTTCTTATTGCACAAAAGACAAAAACAATTCGTAATTAATGAACATTTGCGAAAACAAGTTGTAAAATGTTGAAATATTTTTTCTGTTTATTAAATTTAATTTAACTACAATGAATTTCAATCAGGAATAATTTCTTAATCGAACTTAAGTTTAGTATTTTCTCTTATAGAAAAAAATGTTTTTATTAATTAATGCAATTTTCTAAAGAAGAGAAAAAAATTAAATTAGAGTATAGACAAAAGCAACAAAAAATCTTTTCCGAAAATCATGGTTTAGTAGAGCTGTGTAGCTCATGAACGATCGGGTTAAATTGAACGAATCACTTAATTGAACGAACTGATCCGGTGATTTTACTGAACGCTTTTGGATCAGTAGTGTACCGCTCGATGTTTTCGTTCATGCAGTTTGTGTTTCAAGTCTTTTATGTCAAATTTGCTTTCGTTCATGTTTGCTATTTATGTTATGTCGTTTTGTTTGAGTTTTTGTGTTTTAAAAGGTTTAGGTACGTGTATACTAAATTTTATTTAGCATCGCTGTGGCACTGCCATCATTATAATTTGATCTAATAGTCTTTTCACAAGAAGTATTTTTACCAGTGTTTTTTATAAAGTGTTTTTACAAAGAAAAGATGTTAGACCTTAACTGTATATATGTTTATACATACATTTCATTACCTCAATCTAAAATGAATTTGTAGTGTTTGAGATATTTTTTTTGTTTCCGGTAAAATATTTTTGACGACAAAATTTTAACTTGAACTTTGAGAAGTAACACTCAAACATTGATGCGCTTTTGATATATAAATAACGATAAAAGAGTTACAATGCTTTTATTAATTATCGGAAGAAAAAATAAATAGTAAAACCAAACAAAAGTATCTTTCTTAATCTTAATATTAAACTAAATATTAAGCCAAAATAAAATGTACAATATTCTAGTCGAAAGAACAAGAAATTATTTATGAAATCAATTTAAATATAATTTTTTAAATAAATAATTCAACTTTTTTTAATAAATTCTTCAATTAATTCATTCGCATTATTTAAATACTCGTATATACAACCGATTTTATTATGCTTACAAAATATCATTGTTTCATACTGTCGTTCAAAAGTGAACGATTGAACGAACTGGTCAATTTTTTGCTAATTGAACGAAAATGACCGGTCACTGAAAAGAACGATTTGGCACAGCTCTATGGTTTAGTTTGAGCTTTTAACAGACACCATTGGTATCATATAGAAAGCAATATTGTGCTCATTAAAAATGTTTTTTCTTACCCACTGTACTTGCTGCAATGACCATAAAATATCTAGAAACTGAAGTACTGACTCCCCTAACACTTATCTAAGCGGTTTAAAGTACAAAAAATAAAAATAATAAATTAATTTTAAGTGCAGCCGATACAACCCTGTAATATGTATGTCTTTAATGTATTTTTAACAAAAATTTTAAGAAAAATAATATAATGTTTAAAAAAAGTGCTGATAACATAATCAAAACAAAAACAAATTTCTTTTTATTTTGGGGTTGAGGGCAAAAATGCCATTTACACTCCAAATGATTAAAAAAATTAGTTAAATTATAATGACACATCGATAAGTAAATAAGACATCAATTAAAATACAAATGACACTTATGAGCAAAATTAACCAACACGAACTGACGACGCACAGTGTTCAACACTGAGTGTTGCGTGGTGTTCAAAAATAAAATTAAATTAAATATATAATTATTTGCTTTTGTTTAAATTGAAGATCTTTAAACTTTCAGTAGTCCAAGAAATCAGTGCACGCTTGAACGTTATTTTAGTGGAGTTAAACTCCAATTTATATTTAGTTTAAACTTAACTTTTGAAAATAATATAGTAGCGGCTCTAGAATAAATGCCATAACAGCTGGTTTGCATCAAGCTGGCATTTATCTGCACAGCCAAAAAGACAAAAAAAAAAAAAAAAAAATACATAAATAACTCGAAGATGGCCAAATTTTGCGAATACAGAAATTAGTTATATGAAAATTATACAGGAACAATGGAGTGTCTGTATTAGTAGTTTAAAGCCCAACTTTTGTGCTTTTAGAGATTGTTTAAATACAATACTGATTTATTGTTTTGCTGGTTTAAGCACATTTTAAACCAAAAGTAGGGATTAACTTTCACTGAATTATTAGCCCTAAGACATTTCACTATATAACCAATTTCCTTGAACAACGTCATAACTCAGCAGTAAGATCTTGAAGTTAATAGTTAATAATTAATCTTCATATTGTGATTCACATTATCTGAAAATTTTTGAAAATCGCTGTATACTCAACTGTTGAGACAAAAATATAATTTTATTTTTTCCTTTAAGTTTGAACTTATTTTCCCTAAAACAATTTTTTTTGAGTCATGATGCTGTTCTAGTACATGAGCTTTAGCTAAAAAAATAAGTTAAGAATCATATATATTAAATTGATCTGGGAAGAAATATTTTGTTTATTATTTATTATATTTTTGTTATTTAGTTTGAAATAAAAATTAAAAAATCGTAATTGTAATTTTTTAGCCCATTAGGTGCTTATCGTCTAGAATGTTTGGAAACTTAAAAACTTTCGTCAGTGTTGATATTACTCGTAGGTAGCCTTTTGAAGTCTGGGAAGGCCAAATAATTTTGAATCATTGTGACGATTACACTGCAATTACACATGCCACTAGTGGCATGCCAGTGTTGTGTACGTATTATCGACGAAAAATTTTTCGAAAAAGTCGAATCTCTTGCCATTTGCTTTGCTGTTTACACATGCCATTGCCACTCCATTTTAAAAATGTCGTCGAAGCGAGCTGGCTCAGTCTCTTTTCCATTTTTACTTTTCCTTTTGTTTATAGAATAGAGTTACCTAGTACGTCACAAAGGCGCATTCTTGAGGAAACTATTAACACTTATTATTATTATTATTATTATTATTATTATTATTATTATTATTATTATTATTATTATTATTATTATTATTTTAATAATATTAGTTCTTTATAATTAACAAACTCCAGTTTTTCACACACAAATCAAGTTATAAATCATAATAACACATTTAACAAGCTAAAATATATATTAATTTAATTTTCACAGTAATCCAATAAATTTGCATCAAATGTAGAACAGGGTAAAAGCCCAACTATAATATGAATAAGCTGGCTTAAGCTAATGTCAGAATTGAACGATAAGTCTGTCAAATGCTTAAACAATTCAGATGTGACTTTTAGGTGGCCACAATGTACTTACATGCACTTAAGTATTCTTTAGGCACAGCTGCACATCTAGGTATTGTCAATTATTTTTTAGTAATTTTGTTTCTTCTCATAACTCATAAATGAATGCAATTCAATCAAACTAACTTGAAAGAATGTCCTAATCTATTAAAAATTCACATATAAATATATCCATCACCTTATTACTTGTTTTATTTGTTTTGGCTACTAAAAAGTACAACAGTGAATATACATAAGTAAATACATGTGTATGTGTGTATATGGGTATTGTAAAACAAACAATGAAAATAAAAGTTTTGCTTTATTTTCCGAGTTTAAAATAAGAAACAATAAAAAAATATTTAAAATCAATGAATATTTTCTGCTGCTACTTGTTTGAGTTTAAAAAATGCACAAACAGTTGTTTCCTTACGGAATGTGCGTTCAGTTTGGCACTTTACTTAAGCAAATGACATTTGACGAAACTTGACGAAAAGTTTGTTAAGTACATTATAGTTTGCCACATACGTTTTATATTTAACCGCACAGTTGCTTAAGCTAGCTTATTCATATTATAGTTGGGCCTTAACACTTTTCTTCGTTTTGACATTCAATGGCATGCAACTGCCAAATTTTCACTCGCATGCAAATTTTGCCGCCACTGGGGCTGCCATTGCGAAAAATTTGAGTGTGTTAGTGAAAAATCGTGAGTGTATTGAGTTTTTCGAAATGGCATGCCACTATAGTGGCATGTGTAAATGGTATGTTAAGCATCTCTTGCTTCGAGCGATATTGTTGATATTTTAGAGTTTTTCTTATCTGAAAAAAATACTATATTTCTTGTGTAATTTTTTCAAGTAAAAAACCTTACTTCCAGTTTATCGAAGACTTTTAAAAATTCTGAGCTGCCTATTTAGTATATGATAGGAATAACGGCTAGCTTATAGAAGATAATCAATAATTCTAGGCTGCTTATTCATATTGAAAACAAAAGCAAATTTGAGTCCCTTATTTTGGTTTTCAATATAAATATAGGCAGCCGAGAATTACTGATTGTCTCTTATAAAATGGCAATTATTTTTATCATTTGAGAAATTTATATGACCTTAAATTCTTGAGTTCTCGTTACATAGAAAAAAATATTCCTGCAATAAAAAATTTTAATTAAAAATAAAACCAAAAATCAATTAAAAACGTATTTAAGTGAATTAAACTTTTGCTTAAAAATATAATATTTTTTTAATTGAAAATAAAACCAAAAATCAACAAAAAATTTAATTTGGTTAAACATTTGTTTAAAAATTTTAATAATTACAAGGTTTAATTTACTAAATTACATATGTTGTTGATTTTTGGTTTTATTTTCAATTAATAGTGTTTTCACACTGAAAATTAAAACCTGGTTTTAACGTTAAAACTATAAACAGCTGATTTTGCTTTCACACTGCAAGTTTGTTAAATTCAGGAGGCTTATTCTGAATTGCGATGCGAAAATCAATACGATGCGCAAATGAAATGCGATGCGAAAGAAAATTGGTATTCTATAAGGCTTTCGTAAACGCATTCGAGTTTTATTTTAAATCGTGGCAACGCCGGTCAAAAATATCAACGCTGGCCAGAAATAACAACGCTGGTCTAAAATAAACATTAAAATTAAATTTACAAAAGAAAAAGAAATTTGTGATTGTGCTTACAAAATAATATTAACTTATATAATATTTGTGTAATTTACCAAAAATGGATTCTGTGGCACTATGGTTTGACAATGAAGAGGCGCATGACGAAGGAAAGTGCGCCAGACAACCCATTTACGGAATCCTCCATATTCAGGGGGTTATTATGTAATCCGAATCGAACGGAAATGTATTCGAATTGTAATGTTAATAACAAACAAATTCGAACAGTTTCCGTTTCGAATCGAATAACATAATAACCCCCCAGCAACTCAACCACTTTCTCCTCTAAAGGAGTCAGCGGGTTGAATTTTGATGGGCCACCGCCAGTGCCGCCAATATCTGTTTTATTTCGCCTTAGTTTCTGTTTAGTGTGCACCTTGAAATCAGCCCAAACCTATTAAAATGAAAGTTGAAATTACATACTTTTAGAAAACTATATTTTTAAGTGATTTATGTATTTACCTTTTTCCATCCTGCAGTTTCTCTAACAGGCGGTCCGCTTGCATTTAATTCTTCGGCTAATGTTTGCCACAAAGCATTTTCCGACTGACGTGCATTTAATGTTTTTAAATGACCTTTTGCAAGTTGGCTATGTTTCATCATAAATTCCACCATTATTTCAAATTGGTGCGATTTGGTGGTCTTGTTGTTTGTTTCCCTGAATAGTTTTAACAATTAATGTAAGAATAAATAAACAAAATTATTATTTTTCACTTAAATTTTTGTGCTTTGCGAATGCTGTTTTGCCGTCGAATGTATTTTGCGATTTTCGTATGTATTTGACATTTGTTTTCGCAATACAGAATACCGACTTCCCACCTTTTTGCATTTTAAATGCGAATAAAAAAAGCACTTTGCGATCATCGTAACACAGAATAGGAAGTGTTCGCATTTGCATGTTTTCGACTCGCATTGACTTTCGCATCGCAATACAGAATAATGGCCCAGGTTTTAACTCACAGGCTGTCTAATAACTTTGCGCAAAATAAAATAAATCTCCTGCCGAAATAAGTGTATTTGTTGTTGCTTTTTTTCTGATTTTTTATAACACTTGTTGGACATACTGCTCAACTGTTTTTGTTTGTATGAAAAACTGAGATATTTCACAATGCGCTCTAAAATAGAAATTATTTTATATATTGTAAATAAAATTTTTTTAAATTATGGAACTTCTTATACAAAATGAATAAGTGCTTGGAAATATTGTTAATAATATAAAAATGCACAAATACATTATAAGATGAATGTCAGTCATATTGTGTATTTTCACTTTCCACAGTTAAATTTAAAATATTTTCGTTGTTTCCTTCCAAGAAACTCTTTTTTTCCATAATTTTTTGATTATTGTTGCTGCTGCATCCATTTTTAAGTTGAAAATTTTTCAAGCGCCATCTATTGTTATTCACTGGTATAACATTATCGGTCATTTCAACTTGGCAGCACTGAATTTATCACAGCGAAAACAAGGTTGCATTTCATAAAACCAACTTAAAACCAATACAAAAATGGTTTTAAATTGGTTTTAACAAAAACAATTTGTATGGTAAAACCAGGTTTTAACAGTTGGTTTTAACGTTAAAATCAACTTTTATTAAAACCATGTCAGTGTGAAAGCACTATAAAGTTATTTATTGCAAAAATATTTTCTTTTTAAGCAAAAGTTTAGTTGACTTAAATAAGTTTTTAATTGATTTTTGGTTTTATTTTTAATTAAAATTGTTTATTGCAGGAATATTTTTTTTGTATACTAATAACAGTGTACTAGTTCAAAAATGTAAAAATCCGCGAACCAGGTAAGTGAGCCTAATTAAAAAAAAAACCGGATCCCCGCCTTGTTACAAAAATAATTTCCGATTCGAGTGTTTTTCACTTCTTTTCAAACATGACATTTACTTCATACTCTTTGAAGAATTAAATAGACGTGTATGTTGCCTTTATTTGTAACGAAATGAAACGCCATTAATTCAAACATTATTGCATTATTATAAATAATTTCAATTCCAATTAAAATTTTAAAATTCTCCATTTGATACTATTTATTATTCGGGAATTATATTTCGGGAATAGCAAATAATAACAAACATTTTTATATAATGGCTTTATTGTTATTCGAAATATGCCCCTTTTCAAACTATTTGTCATAGCAGTCTTTCCATTCCTCTTGAAACACTTCCAAAATATGGTTTTTGAACGCTTCAACTGCTTCTCCAGCACTTGTAAATCATTGCATACGCAGTTTACCTTTTAAATTCGGGAACAAGAAGAAATCATTGGGTGCCAAGTCAGGATTGTATGTAGGATGAGCCATCAATTCGATGTTTTGACTGATCAAAAATTCACTTGTTTGACGAGATGTGTGAAAGCTCACATTATCATGATGAAGAATGATTCGTCTTCGGGTGTTAATTTTACGAATTTCTTCGGCAAAGAAATGGTTGTGTATCACTCAGAATTGCCAGTTATACGTTGCTCAAGTGGAACAGTAACCAGATGACCCATTCGGCCGAAGAAACAGGCGAACATCTTTCACCAACAACTTTTGTTGGATTTATCTCGTCTTGAAATACTCACACGCGTTCAATTGCTCTTTTTGTTTCGGCATCATAAGCATATCGTTCCATAACCGCTAAAAAGGCTTAAGCGACATAATTTTGGAAATTGATTTTTTTTTTACCAAAATCTATTATTTACTATTGGAAATGATAAAAAAACGAGGTCCAAAAAATGTGTCGGTTAAGCCTTTTTGGAGGTTATGGCTCGATATATCCATGAGTCGTCACCTGTCACGATCTCATACACGTCCTTTGAAGCGCCACGGTTGAACTTTATAATCATTTCCTTACACCACTTGATGCGATATTTTTTTTTTTGAGCGATTGATAATTCATGGGGTATCCAACGAGAACAGATTTTTTTCACACTAAATGTTCATGCAAAATCGAATGTATTGAAATGGAACTAATACGAAAAGATACCTCTATCTTACAATATGTCACATGAAGATCTTGCATTATCAGTTCACGCACTGCATCGATGTTTTGTGGTATAACAACCGATTTTGGACGACTTTCATGGAATTCGTTGGCGACGGAACTATGACCACGATTGAATACATTAAACCAGCGATATACTGTGGTTTTTTATGGCGCTTTATCATCATATAAAGAACTGAATTCATCGACACATTTTTGTTGAGATAACCCACGCTGAAAATTGAAAAAAATAATCCAACGAAAAACTTCTCTTGAAATTTTTATTTTTTTGTCAAATAGATTTTTTGAACTCACTGCAAACAAAACAAATAGCACTTGCACATCAAAACGTTAGGAGTTCGTTTATGCTAAAAATTATTAAACTTTATTACGATATTGCCAGATTTTAGTTAATGACATTAGCGTTGCCAGTTCCCGAAATATAAATAGTAGCCCTCGTACTTAAATTAAGTTTTAAGTTTTTAATTAATGCAAATCGCGTATAATTAATAATTAATTTGTAACATAAGTTTTCATTAAAATGCTAAAGATTCTCCCCACTACTTTCAATCAACAAAAAACCAGAGAAAAAACTCCTTATGAACAAAATTTTTCTCTTGGCCAAAATTTTTAAAACTTTTTACTTATCAGCCTACTTGTTTTTTTTTGGATTACTATGGAAAAGAGAAGATTTGAAACTTCACTAATTTATGACAAAAGTTATATATATAATAAAAAGAAATAAACTCGTTTATGAAGGCAAGTATCATAAATATTAAGAGCCAAGAAAAGCAAAAAAAAAAAAAATATATATATACTTTAACACCTTCCCAATGACATTCTAAAATGCCAGAAACAAACGCAAAAAAAAACAAACATCAATATAAATTTTACGATAATTGAACATTTCACACCTTTCCGATACGAAAAGCGTTGCAATACTTAAATGAGTTTTCTTTAATAGATTTCAACAGAGAAGCAAACAAAAAAAAAAAAAATAAAAAATAACACATGCGAACAAAACTCTTACAAAAACTTGCTTTAAAATAAAATTTTTACAGCTGCACTTGTTAAGTTTGAAACTAAATAAAGAGCCAAATATATACAAATAACATGAAATGACGACTACACCTTTTTGAAAAAAAAACATTTGTAAGTAGGGTAAGTGTACCAGTAGTCGGCAGTTTAACTTTTTTTCCTTTTTCAAACTTGTGCCATTTCTGATGTGAAAATAATATTGCAATGATACGTATTTATTATAATTCTTTTATTAGTATTCTTTTATGTTCATTTAACTGCTTTCCAAAATATAATATATAAATGTAAGAAATATTCATATTTTTTAAAATTCATCACTTTTGCCAGTAGTCGGCACCCATGTTCCTAAGTTCGGCACTTGATGACCCAGTAGTCGGCATGAAATTTTTTATATAAGAATTCAAGGTATTTTTATTTGAAATTAAAGTTATTTACATTTTCAATGTTTTATAAGACACGAGATCAGTCTTTATTTCATTAACTTATAAAAACTAAAAAAGATATAAAAGTATGGGCACTTATTTGGCATTCAAAAATTAAAATTAATAAGTGTAATAAAAACTAAAAAATTCAATTCAATAGGTACATAGTATGTAGGTACATAGGTACGTGAGATCCTTAAATTTAGAAACCATGGGTCTAATCCTCGCTTTCAATAATAAGCTGAATATATCACGATTTTCCAGTTTGAGATCATTGTTCGATACCAAATACCATAATCTCAAACTAAAAACAAAGTGATTGAAGTAGCTCGTTATCGAAAGCGACTATTAGACACCAGTTGTCACTTAAAAAATTCGATATAGGTTTAAATAACTTCATTTTGTTTTACATGCTTCACAAACAAAATCTTTTCCGATAGCGTCCTCGTAGGCTAGTTCCTTTAAAATGGTGCATTTGAGGTGAAACCACTGAGGACAATTATCGCACCCTACGTTTTTTAGACCGTTGTCCTCAGCATCTGTATCCAAGACTTCTTCGCATGTGCTACAAATTTGCTTTTTCTTTCCGGTTTTAACTTTCTTTGGCTTGTTTTCATTTGCCATTTTTCTTCTTTGGCGTTCAAGCTTTCTTGACTTAATACCTTCAGCTTTGGCTATTTTCTCGTTTTCTTTTGCCTCTATATGGTTCCTCCATGCAAGAGCAGATATTGCACTTGGAGCCTTGGGCTTTAAAGCAAATCTTGAAGATTTTGACAATTTTGGATAAAACAAGTGTTTTTCGAATGTAGGTGACATGGAAATTGCTTCGTTTTTAATTATAGTAGTGCCTATAGGATTTTAATAACAGTAAAAATAAATACATACTTGGAATACATGCATGAAAAATTATATGTTAGAGTTACCTGTACTTGGAGAATAGCTAATGGACTTAAAGATGTTGCTTATAGTGCTACTAATGGATGAGGTAGGGGAGGGACAGTCAGTAATCGATTTAAATGGCTGGATGTTATTTGGAATTGTGACTGGGACTGGACTTGAGCTATGGTTAGGTGCAAACAAATCATCTTTGGAATTTGTTGGAGACAAACAGTTAACATGTTCGGATGGTAATTTTGGTTCTTTTATATTTGTCTGCATTTCCAAAATCCCTTCTTCATTTATTACATACGTTCCCGACTGTATAGTGACATCACCTAAAATTTCAACCGTTTGATCATTTCCTGTTTGTTTCAAATTACAGATTTCTTCAACAATAACATCAGAATTAACTCCCCGTTCTCGCAATTTAGGAGATATTTTGTTAATAATTTCGATAGCTTTATCAAAATCTGTTGCCTCAAAAGTTGTAATTTCACGTCGACCACCTACCAATAACTCTGATTGATTTTGAACACATTTGGTGAAGTCGACGTTCTCAGGGTTAAAGGGATATAACCCACACTTTCTAAACCCATTTTTAATCGTGTCTTCCATATTTATGTTAGAAAGAACCATATTGAGGAGGGGACAAAATGTTGACTTTGATACAACTTTGTTACTATTTTCCTGTTTCATATGCCATTCCCTTACAGTTTTCTTCCACTCTGCTTTCAACGGTTTAAAAACACTTACATCTGCAGGTTGCATAATGTGTGTGGTGTTTGGAGGAAGTGCATATAATATAATACCATTGTTCTCGCAAAACTTACTCAACTCCAACGTCATATGAGATTTATGACCATCCACAAATAACAGAATTGGTCGCTGAACATTGTGTTCATTAAGCCAACTATGAACCCCATTGACGATATATTCATAAAACGTTTCGCTCACCATCCATCCGGTTTCCGACTTACCCAAAAACCAATTCTCTGGAAGGCTATTTACGACTTCTTTAGGTGGCCGCACGTATGGAAATACAACCATTGGGACCACCGTCTGGCCACTTGCTGAGAAAACCAACAGCACCGTAACGGTTTCTTTCTCGTTTCCTTTTTGAATTGTATAAACATTTTTATATCCTTTTGGTGCCAATACTTTTCCTGTCTTAGGGCACATACTGAAACTGGTCTCATCTCCATTAAAGATTCGAGATGGTTCATCTAAAATGTCCAAAGCATTTTCTTCAGTAAGAAAGTTTCTAAGTTCTTCGAACCATTTTCTTATGTATTCTTGGGTTATCACCGCTCGCCCTTTGGAAATACCTTCCGCTTCTCTGAGACATAGGCTAGGATGCCGTTTCAAAAAGCCCAAATACCACTTCCTCCCCGGTTTACCATTTACAAATGGTGTGGTTCGTTGATCTCCTTTCACAATTGCTTGGACAGTATTCAACAAGTCTTGAGGTTTTAATGGGAACCCACATTTTGCAAGATCTCCACACCATTTTGCCAGACGTTGCTCTTCCGCATCAGTTAAAACTGTTTGTGGACCCATTTTTCTAGCATCATCAGCAATTCGGCCATGTATTCTATCTTGGATAGTAGTACGCGGGACACCATACTTTTTACTTGCAGCAGAGATAGAAGTTGTGCCTTTTCTTATTTCATTTAGAGCACTTTTCATCGACTCTTCGGAATATTGGTGCAGCGTTCTTTTTCCTTTGGTGGACATATTTTAAAACTGCAAATTGTCTGAAATGCCATGAACAACCTAATATTTATACCGAATCTTAAATTTCATCCTATTTTAGGAATCCCATTTATGTGAATGTAGGGAAAAAAGTTTGCTGCCGACTTTAGAACATTTATGTCCTATACTCGGCAGGTCTTTCAATAATCAATATGAACTATGCCGACTACTGGGTAAACTCATTTTCTACTCATTTTCATTATATGGAGTGGAAAGAGCGATGGTTGATAAACAATGTTTTAAAAATTGAGCTTAATCTAAAAAAAAACTAATTTACCAGTAGTCGTCACCCCCCTGCCGACCATTGGAAATCATAGAATTTTTTGTTCCTTATGTCGGCAGCAATCAAAAAAGGCAAAAAAATATTTTTTTGTTGATTTTTTCACTTTCGAAAGAATATTTTAATTGTTTTATTTCTTTGGAAGCACTTATTGTTAAAAAATCACTTAATTAAATCTCAATACTTACTTGTTTAAGATGGCTCTGACACTAAAAAATTTCTAAAAAACCTAGCACTACCTCACTTGATGAAATACTGTCACTGAATGAAGACAAAAATACAAGAAATTAAGCATCTTAGTCAAATTTACTAATTTCATAAAGAGAAAAAAGTATATTTCCAATGAGATGTAACTGTTATTTAGATATATAACTTCCGTTATTCTTATTTATTCACATTTTATGTAAAAAAATGCCGACTACTGGTACATGCCGACATTAGGGACGTTTACCCTATTTTTTTAAAAACAACATTTAAATTCTTAAAAATTCAAATCGACAAACAGACGCACATACACATATTTACTCATATGCATACTTTGTACAATAATGAACTTGAGTGCAAGTATGCATGTATTTTACCAGGAAGAAGACAAGACAAGACAAGACGTTCGTTCGTTCGTTCGTTGCTTGACCAGCCAACCAACAACCAGCTAAAAAAGCTGACTAGCAAAGAAATAAAAAGAAAAAATAATAATAAGAGGAACAACAGCAATCATTATCATCAACACCCATGACAGACAGGTAACATGTACTGGCCATTAAATGAACTTGTCAAAAATGACAACTATTTTGTCATAAAATCAACAAATTTATGACCACCTCTCATTTTGTGCAACCAACGAACAACAACCAACCACATCAGCTTTAGTGTGAAAAGCCAAACAGCAAACATCATCACCATCATCATCAGCATCACTATCATAATGATCATCATAGTCATTATGCCTTTCCGTTTCACAAGTATTGAAAGCATTATGCAAAAATGCGCGAGTTGAGGGGGTCAGAATAAAATGTTAGCAATACTTTTTTCCACGTTATCAATTTCTTAAGAAATGCCATAAAAAACATAGATATTTTTAAGCCTCTAATTAGTGTCAAGGATAGAGAAATTGTTATGCATTAAATAATTTTTATCCTGTAACTAGTTTGCAGTGAAATAAAGAGTCTAATGTATGTACAATTGGGTCCAGCAGTGAAACGCATTTTTTGATTATTTTCAAATGATTTCCTATAAAATAAATGACATTGTTTCCTTCATTTTTGTTATTACCACCCCAAGCGCATAAAAATTAAATGGGCAAAAAAAAGTTAGCATAAACTTAGGCCTCATAACGTTTACAGCTTACGACCATAATAACACTTACAATTTACCTGTTGCTCTTTTTTCCATTTTTATGACTTTCAAGGGTATACAATTTCTTTCACTTGTCTACGAGTCATAAACTTGTATTGAAATTTGGAGTTCTTTTTTTCCAGCTCAAGGACCTTTTTCAAGGTTGCAAGAAAAACACAAATCTCCTTAAATTCTGTAGCTTGTTAGAATATCTGTCTGTCCGCCCGCCCAATCATCTAGAAATTACGACATTTTTATTTAGCACATTTATGCCACTTTTCACACTTGTTGTTTCCCTAGAACAATGATTGCTTGCTTTTATTTCTCACCCAATTTTATGTCTGTTGATAATCACGCTCACAAAACAAACACCCGAAAATAATGTCAGTCAGGAGCAGTGTGAGAGAGAGAGAGAGAGGAGAGAGAGACAGAGGAGTCAAAATCATGGCAAATTATTTGTTAACAAAAAGTGTATTATAAAAAGTCGTAAAATATAAATCTCGTGAGTTACATTTTATGGCTGGGAAAAACGAAATAATTCTATTTTACGATTTTCTAAGTGGTTAGAGATATAAAAAAAAACTATAATAAAATCAAGTGAATAGAAACGGGGTAAGGAGGCACAAAATACAAATATAGATAACTTAATTTTAAATGGAAAAGGATGACGTGGAGAACACCCACACACTCAGAAAAAAAAAACACAAACAATTCAAAAGCGTTCAATACAAATGAAAATGTCCCAGCAAAAAATTACACATTATCATCAGAACTACTTGCGATATAATGACTTACTTTTCTGATTGCCAAATTTCATTACTCGCTTACAAATCTCATTACCTAAAATGTAAAAAAATTATGTACAAGTTGCCAAATGAAGAAAATGATTTTTTTAGATTAAATAGATTATGTGAGCAAGTTTCCAAATAAAAAAGGTAAATACTTCTCAAGAAACGATTATTTTAGTCTCACGCCTTGTTAAAATCATTAAGTTGGTAATTCAGTAAGGAACAGATTCCACCAAAAATGCTTAATTCCAAACTCGATTACCTTTTTTGAAATTTTTTGCTGGGGTGTCACTATTTTTGGAACGTCGAAAAATAAATATGTATGATATAATATTGACACTTAAATGTCAAATGAGAAAAACTAGTAAAAAGCATTCTATGACCCCTTTTCTTTTTTTATTTATTTCTATATATATATTTTTTTTTATTTTAACTTTGGTCTATTTTCTGTAATGCCTGGTTTATGGTTGTTCTATTCTTTTACGACTGGTGATACATTTTACATTTCCGTTCAATGTCCCTCATCTTTTCTTGCTTTGTATTATTTTTACAGCAAAAACAACAACAACAAGTTGCAACAAACAGCAAAAGCAACAAATAATGAAAGCACTCGTAAAGTCGTAAAACTGAACATGTTGATTGTCATAATTTCTATTTATCATGTAATTTGTGAAACAATTTGTTGATCGTAAAAGTTTATATGTCTGTACATACATATAAATATAATTTGTTGTTTGTTTATTTATGTACTTGTTTAACTTTTGAGATACCTTTTATTTTATTTTGTACTCCCATATGTTTTTTATACGCTACATATGGCTTTTGTGTGATTTCAGTTTCAATCTTATTTTAAATCATAATACGCAGGCAGCTTTAAGGCTTTACTCTGAGCTCATATTCCCCAAGCGTTCCAACACAATAATTTTTCGACTGAATGAAACATACGTTACGCAATATTTCTTTTAACGATTTCAGAACACAGTTGTGCAATAATAAAGTTATTCATAAATTTTTAGTTTTAATCGCTCTTCATGCAAAATATATGTAAATGTACTCACACAATATTATTGTGCAATAATTTATATTGTACAATAAAATTGGCTGTGTGTATATATTTATATTGGTATATGACACAATATATTGGATAAAATCAAAAGTCTTTTGATTAATATTACATAACAAGAACTCATTTATGATGTGTTAACAACATTGTAGAATAATTCTGTGGCATTAAGGAAAAAGTGCTTAAGTCATATTTTACTGCTTTGCAGGAGAGCACTTTTAAGCGTTCAAGTCGATTTTGAGAAATTTTTTTCTTTTACTAACTGTAAAAGAATTGCGAATTTCTCTAGTTAACTTTATTTTTTTAAGCAAACATCGTTCTACACACTATAAGTAATACATTTAAGTTGAAATATAGCAAAGTACAAACTCAAGCTTTTATTCCAAATGAGATTAGAAGTCTAAAAAAGATAAATCGCAAGTCCTACTGCTATAACTTCCTGAAAAATCACACAAATTAATTGAGATTTTGACCAGGAGTCCTTTCGAATATATGCAGATTACGAAGGCACCATTAACTCAAAATCAGTTTATATTTACTTAAGCACTTTTTCCTTTTTGGCACAGAATTATTTGCAGGTACATTATAAAACATCATTTTTCAATTTCTTGTGTTACTTAATTAAAAATTATTTACATTTTTGTCTACGCACTGTGCTAGTCTAACAAACGAATTTCATACAATGAATTAAATTTAATTTTTTTAAATAAAAACTTATTAACTATTTAATCTTTTTTTAAACTCATTGTTATGTTATTCAGTTGGGAGGAGGGGGAGGGGGTTCACAGTTTCAATAATCGGTGAAAACAGCGTTACGTAATATATGGACGGCGCCAAAGAAATTATTAAAATTTCTGTAATTAAAAATTTTGAGGAATCCTGTTTGTTTTCAATATACCGCTAAATATTTTACTACATGGAAATATGGAAAATTAAAGGTATCATTTTTACAACAAATGGTAAACTATTTACTATTCATTTAGCAG
Source organism: Tachina grossa (assembly GCA_949987645.1). Lineage (NCBI taxonomy): Eukaryota > Metazoa > Arthropoda > Insecta > Diptera > Tachinidae > Tachina > Tachina grossa. The sequence goes on along the minus strand of OX465274.1, from coordinate 197,483,711 downwards.
CGTACTTTTAAGTCGTCATCTTCGTAGTGGCCACTTTCATTCAGTTGCTGTATTTCAATGTGTTGCCAATATGTTGGTGTTGTTAAATATTTCATGCATAATGTTGATGAGCAGAAAAATCGTAAAATTTTTGACACAATATTACAACTTGTTGATAAGAGTCAACTCAAGTCAAAATATAATACACAAAATATTTGTCTGCCATTCTTGGTATGTTTGGTTGGAGTTCAGTTTTTATATATTGTATTTTGGTGTGTGAGTTTTTTATATTTCCAATTTTTATGCTCAATTCATGTATGACATCCGACAATCATTGCTTGACATTTATGACAAGAAAAACCTAAAATGTTATTTTAAGCATGGCCCACAAATAAAATTGAAAGCATGCACACATACTTACATGTAAATATACAAAGTTACTGGTTCCAAAAAAGAAAACGCTTTAAATGTTTGTACATAAAAATTTACTTTTGCTATATATGTAATAACCCAGACGAGAAGGTCACGTGACTAAGGCGTGATCATGCGTTTAATTTAATAAACACGTGTATGAATTAAAAAGCTTTTCATGTAATGGATAGGCTATGAGCGTGAAGACAATTTTGTTTTATAACTCTAAACTCTAGAGTCTAGACACAAACCGTCGTGTTTAACAAAGCTCTGTTGAAAATTAGACTTGGGTCGAACTCGTTCACTAGTTCATTTTTGACACAAACCAGTGATCAAACTCATTTAAATTACATGGGTTTGATCAGTGGTTTGTGGCAAAAATGAACTAGTGAACGAGTTCGACCCAAGTCTATTGGAAATAAACAGACCACTGTTATATACAAAAATTAATTTTTTCTCATAAAATGGACTTCTATGTCTGGTTTTTTAAGTAAAATAAACCAGAAATGATTGCCTCTTTTATTAAGATATAACATTTAATACTTCCAACGACACGGAAAGGTCATATCTTAACTCACGGTAATTTTTTTCAAAAACCCTAAAGATGGAGAGAAAAAGAATTTTTGGAGACGGCTCTTGGATGCCTCTCAATTCTTTTCCATTAGTTGAAAGCCATAAACGCCTGTTTTTGTGGAAATTTTAACACATTTTCCATGAAAAAAATTTTAATTTGAAAACATTTTATTTTTTATTTTTTTTTTAAACCATAAGAAATGCGATGAAAAGTAATATTGGAGGAGACTACTGGACGCCTCCAAATTAATATCCAATAGTCGAAAGTTATAACAGACTGTTTTTATAGAAATTACAACAAAATTTCTGTTATGACTTTAGAATATTGGATATTAATCTAGAGGCGTCCAGGAGTCTTCCTTAATATTCTTTTTTTGCCCCATTTCCCAAGGGGTTTTGAAAAAAGTGGCCAGAATCCTTTTTCAAATTAAAATTATTTTGTTTTCATCCACATGCAGTTTTTATTCATTATCGTCAATTATGGGAAGAAGATGAAGGGGTTTTCCGCGCGGACACAAATGCAGTTTCAAACGAAAATTTAAATATTTTCCACAATAAGTATTCCGTGGACTTAACACTATTAACTTATCTTAAGTTTTGTGACCTTATTTCAGCACAAAATGATCATTTGTCAGTTTCTCTTGAAAAGGAAATTTTATAAATACAAACAAAAATAAATGTTTTTGCCGCAGGGTTGCATTTCGTATCAAAATAAGTTCACCTTATTAATTTCTCCTTGCAGTTTATGAACGCGACTTGGTCGTGCTGGTGCAAATAATTAGTTCAATTTAACGCAAAATTGAATAAGCATGTGACAAAAGAACATTACGCCTAAATTGATTCTTCTATGTGACAGCGTGAATGTAACATTACTCACGTTACCATCTCTGCTTATTTAACACTTCAAATAAATAAACGGATCAGGAAAATCGAATGTGTGTGTGTGTGTGCTTGTGCGTGTAGCTTAATAAACACGTGAATTAAAAGGGTTTAAAAAATAACAATAAAAGCAAAAATTTGTGTAGATGACGTAGAAGTGTCAAGGTTTTATTAACTACATACAGACGTTCTCAAATTGTTTTGGTTGTTTAATTTTTACGACTTTTAAATAGACTTCTTAGACAGTTTTACGATGGAGAACATTTTGATTATATTTCTGGAAATTTTTATGGCTTTTATAACAATTTTGTTGTTATTATGTTATTTATTTTTATTTTGATATTTTCTGTTTTTTTTTTTTTTTTTTTTTTTTTTTTTTTTTTTTTGTAAGGAAGAGCAAATAAAATGAAAAAATTTTGTTCTTGTCTTTGAAATGACCTCGGTTAATTGCCGTTATTATGATAACAGTGACTTTAATAATGATTATGATGTTGCGACATGAGGAAGAGGACATCGTAAATATATATATATTTTTTTTAAATGGGGGTCATAGATTTTGGTTTAATATAATAATATTGTATGCACACATGTATGTATCTATTTTTTTGGCCTTTTTTTGTTTATGTTTATTTACAAATTTTTATATAATTTTGATAAGTTTTATAGCTGTCAAATAATTAGAATGGCGATTGTGAACTATGGACGTGTGGCATAATAATATTAATATTTTTTATTCTATTTTGTGGAGATTTACGACTGTTTAATTGTATTTCATCTCTCTTAAAATTGTTTTATGATTCTAATAGAATTCTTATTTTGTTTTGATTTTTTCCTGTGGATTTATTGTTGGATTTTAATATCAGACAAATTTTTATTATATCTGTTTCATTAAAACAAAATGCCTTTATTTAATTTAAAAAAAGTTGATTTAAAAAAAAGGGGCAAAGACTATTATATATTGTTTTGGAAGAGCAATTTTGGATATTATGGAAATGTATCTTGAGCTTTTGAATAAATTTACACAATATGTGGGCGTTGTTCTAACGTCACTGTTCATGGCAAATGCAAAGCATTTTCTTTGTAGTAAAATGGAAGCATTGAATGAAGACTCTTTGTTATAGACTGTTTAAATTAGTTTTTAAAAAGAAAAGCAGTTTTGATTATTATTAAAAAATTAACATTAATATGCAAAAGTTATCTGATTCCTAGAAAAATATAATTTCTGCCAAAAAAAAAAAAAAAAGAAAATTATTCTTGCATGGTCTTAAGTTCTAAAAAAATTTTACAAATTTCTGATTAGACTTGTCATAAGTTTTTAATTTGTATTAAAATAATTTTACAGAAAATGTTAAATTTTTGAGTAATTTCCTGCTACAGTTTCTGGTTAATTTTCCACTTTCTAATTACTGAACTTGAACCTAGTTTTGAAAATGGAGCTGTCATCATATTTCGAGTTTTTGAGATCCTGGAAGTCGATTTAGAGTATTTTCGCGAAAAAGTTCATAGGGATGCATGTAAGAGTTTGTGTGAGTGCGTGTGTTAGTGTGTATGTGTGTGTTTGTGTGAGTGCATGTGTATGTAAACATGTCATAGCTTAAGAACCGGTTAATGGACTGGAAGCAAACTTACTGCGCTCTAAAGATTTTGAGCTTAAAAAATTAAATTTTCATGACTTTTTATATTTTAAAGCAAATTTAAAATTACTAGATCGGAATTTTAAAGTCTTATCACTTATATAATATAATATTATTATGTTCTGATATATTTTTAAACTCTGTTTAATACTCTCAAGATTCCGCTTGACTGGACTGGGCCGAGAGTAGTGATTATTAACCAAGAAAAATCGGAAATATATCTTTTCACCAAGAAGTCAAAGATCATGCGGCATATTGATCCTAGTTTTCAGGGAAAGACAATTACCTTATCCGATAGGATTAAATATTTAAGAGTGATTCTAGTTCGGAAACTGTTGTGGAGACATCACATCTCTGCACCTTATCCGATAGGATTAAATATTTAAGAGTGATTCTAGTTCGGAAACTGTTGTGGAGACATCACATCTCTGCACAAGGTCCAGATGTAGACCTAGCCCTATTGCGACAGACTGTTTCTATAGGAGCGTTATCCAACCAATTCTAACATACGCATCGGTAGTATGGTGAAGGTTCACAGCTACAAAATGCAACATTAAAATTTTGGAGAAGGTTCAACGAATGTGCTGCATATATATATACCAGTGATACCAGGGCATTGGAGACCATTCTTTATGTCCAACCTATCTAATCCTGTTCAGTCTTTTATTCAGAATTTTCTCTAGAATATTATCCATATCCTGGAATTTTCTATTACTTGCTAAATTTTATACAAAAACATTTGCAGCATTAAAGCAAATACAGAAAACCCTTTTTTTCTTCACTAAACTTCTCATTAGCTTCAGAAATTCTTTCTCACAATATTCTCACTTAGAGCGATTTTCCGCGGAGCTTCCATTCTCTGCTATGAACTAAAGACTTTGCAAAGTAAACTCTGCGTATGGAAAAGATGTCTTATTGAGGAAAATTTTCCCCTTCAATTCTTGGTATATATTTTGTCAATCATTTTTCCCATTTCATTTTTAATCTGTCTAGCAAATCTCCCTTGTATTAAAAAAATAAATTCTTAAACAATTTCTCTATTGTGTTGCTTTATTTATAATACTAAATATACAAATTATTTTATTTTTAATCTACCACCAAAACGAATTGATTTACAAACGAAAAATTAGACGAAAAACCAAAGTTAATTCACACATTCAAACACTCGAAATATTTAAAATGATAAATTTTTAGTCTTAAAATGACTTATGGGAGTCAAATATTTTAAAATCTCATAAATAAACACAAACAACCACACATATTCATGCATTTTATAAGCATATTTACTACTGCATTGCAGATCATTCTCTAGCATGATCTAAAAATATTTCCAAAAGTACAGCCTTTTAAAATACAACAAGTTGCAAGGAAAACATATAGAAATTTTTAATTTCCATGCATGCATACATTTGGTGTATGGAAAAAAGGTGTTGTATTTCAATAAGATTTCCTTTGTTATTCTACTCGTATGATGGGATTTCAGACCCTTGCTAAGATCGCTTTAGTATGAGAGAAAACTGAAATGAAAAGTGAAAGTAGAATTGTTTTAAAATAATACAGACGTAAGCAGTACATACATGTACATATACGGTGAAGAATAATAATTTGAAACAAAAGTATTTAAATGCGTAAAAGGTATGTATTAACCATGCTCCTGATTGTTTGGTACAATTTAGTTGCGCCCTCCTCTCTTCTTCGTTTCACAATTAAATTAACAATAATAACGTACAACATAAAAGGAAAATTTCTTTAAAAAAAACACAGCATAAATACAATGCAGTAAGGATAAAACGAACTGTTTATGCATGAAGTATTGTAGAAACATATGCATTGTATACATTTTAACAGAATATTATGCACAGATGTGCAATAGCTTCCCGTGAGCACCTGCTATTACGGCCTTATCTCACGGGTGCCAAAGCACCGGATGCAGGTGAGACGCCAGACCATCCCCCCATGCACCCTTTTAGAATGAACCTAAGGCCCACTCCTCAAGGCATATACATAGGTTGCAATCTTTGATATAGTTATCCCTGTACTATATTCAATTACTTTGCTGAGGTAATTTGAGCTATCTAAACTATGCTGCTATGTCCGTGCCCATAGCAGCTTCTGTTGAATGGCAACAGCACCTAGAAGAGTGTCTGGCTGACCGCGTCAGACCAACCACTAGCATTGATTTCACACTGGGAGGCCAAGACTATTCTTCCATCGATTTTGGTAGCAACCACAGCCACCACGATAATTCTCCGGCCTCCACGCCAAGGTGTTGTGTATACACCAATAGCGAGTCCCCAAGAGAATTCCTCAACTATTGCCGGCACAGCTCAACCACTCATCCGAGATGAACCCATGCCTGTGTTGCCAAAAATCCAGTGCCTACTCCACACATACCAAAATCATCCCTTAAACCCCATGGGGTAGGATGAACTCGGCATTTTAGCAAAGGATCCTGACGACCGCTACATGCACTCAAAACTTCAAAGCAGCTCGGCTGTCGGGAAACCGGCACCCGCGGCACCAGAAGTAGCCTCTGGTCAGATCTCGAAGTTCCACCACAAGGGCTCCACCTCTATCGTCTTTTAAACTCAGGGGCAGTTCTAGGTGACGCGGCACCTAACTGACATCAACAGGACCTGTCTTCCTTTTATAAATATGTGCACATCCTTTGCTCTGTTGCCAGTGATCGGGTAGTAACACATAAGTTCTATGGGCAATGTACCAAAGGTACGTCAATGGAAAAAGCCACATCATCCTAGCTGGGGCCCCGGAGTTGCCACACCCGTAGTCAAAAATAGACTCCCCTGGGGGTAGAATATTATGCACACCAAGTTCGTAAATGTAAATAATGACAATACCAAGATCAGCCACATTGTAGCGCGATCTATTTTTCCAGCTGGTATTGGCGTCCGGCTGTCCAGGTCTTTACCATAGGTCTGCTTCCTTTGTTAAATTATATACACAAAAGTGTTTCAAAAAAATAATTAGTTAGGGCCGTGGGGAAAGGCACATGGCTGGTGTCTATATCTTGGGAATGAACATTCGTAGTTTTTCAGACTGCCGAATGAATGTAGTGTTTTCCAGGCTGAGATCTTGGCGATCCTTAGGGCCACGGAGTTGATGGCCAGTAATTTAGCTGAAAATGAGAAGGTAACCTTCTACGTCAACAACTAGGCAGCGCTAACAGCCTTTAAGGGACACAATGTCAGATCGAAACTTGTTAGTGACTGTAGGAAAGCCCTCAACATGCTTATGGATAAGTATAGTGTTAGACTACGTTGGGTTCCTGGCCACAACAGTGTTGAGGAAAATGAAATTGCTGATGAGCTGGCAAGAATAGGGTCGCCGTTAGATGAGGGAATGTTGGACAGATCAGTGAAATTACCGATAGGTAATTACTATAAAGAACTCAGTAATTGGGTAGAAAGCAGGACCAACAGTGCATGGATAAGTAGGGAGGATTGTCGAGTATCGAGGGGTTTTTGGCCGAAACTTGACTTAGGAAGATCTAAACTACTACTGGAAATGAATAGGAAGGCGATGCGAATCATGATAGGCGTGTTAACAGGTCACTGCTTGGTCAGAGCAAGAACCAGCATTTGGGATATGCGGGGATGAAGAGGAACCAGAAATCATTGACATATTATCTGTCATTGCCCGAAGCTGTAACGTCATAAGCTTAGCTGGCTGAGCAGATGATTCCATGAAAGCATTACTGATGTCGGGAAGTGTAAACTAGAGGACATCAAGGGCTTCATCGTAGGAATTCGGTGGCTTAGTGTATAATAGGGTCACTTCTGGCTGCAAAGGGCAAGATAAATATTACTTTTTGGGCAACAGAAGGGAATCACAATGAACCCAATTGGGTCTCCGAGTGAAAATGCGGTAAAGCACCACCCTTCCTAACCTAACCTAACCTAACCTAGGGCCTTTCTATATTAAGGTAAGGATATACAGTATCGTACAGATATACTAAAGCTATCGGAAAATAGCTCAAGTGGCCTTCCTGCAACTGCTTGTCATACGAAGTCGTGCCTTGCTCCCCGATTGTGAGCAAAATTTGAATATAGATGTATAAATTTTTTTTAATAAAACACAATGAATTCAATGGTTTGACCAAAACATTGGACTTTCATGGAATTTAATGTTTAAAAATAATTTTTGACACAGGATTGTGTCTCATTAACGCCATCCTGAGCAAAGTCGGTCATATGTCGTCAAAAATGTGTCGAATGTTGTCAGCAACATTGTAACAATTTTATTGGTAAAATATTATTATAAACACAAGATTGGAAAACATAATAGGACGCCTTTGAAAAGTTCCTTAGTCCTCCTGCAAATCGTTAGCCAGTACAGAGTAAGGATGAAGGAAGCTGAGCGCTACAGACTAATAACCGTATTCCACTGTAGCTGAAGATGCTTCACACACAAATATAAAAATACCTATACACATGCATAGAAATATATGCATGTCTTTGAGTTTGCATGTGCGACAGTAGGAAACAAGATCCTTTTTACAATTATCACAAAGAATGAAAGAATGCACAAGCCATTTATTTTTAGTTTCTTTTTATGTCCTTTTAAAGTAACTAATATAAATTCGTGGAATCTTACACTTCCAACAAGTAAAATACAAAAACACACATTTTGACTCTTAAATTAAATTTTCAGGGTATTTCGTCATCATCATCTTCTGGATCAGAAACAATATTTTAGTGTTTTAGTTTTTTTTTCAAATTGTTGTTGGTACCTGAATTGTAACAATAGATGGATGGATGGATGTATGGATAGATGGATAGTTGCTTGGTGGTTGGTGTGCTTGTAGTTGCATAGTTTATGCATTTCTATTGCTGCTCTTACTTTTGCTTGTCAAATGAAAGTTCCAATTCTTGTTGTATTTTTTTTAAATTTTTTGATCGTCCTTTGGGTATATTGAATATCCCTATAATTCTTAATATGCAAGAGCCTGTTTATTATGACTTGTATTGTTTTTGTTGCTGCAGCCGTTTTCGATGAAAATGTTGTGTACGTACGCATGTTGACGACAAGAAGTCAATTTTCAATTTACGACCATTTTGTAATGAATAATTTCTTTTTTATTTTTGTATGTTCTTTTTTAAATGTTTATGATGCCAGAAGAGATAAGATATGCATTCCTTAGAAAATCGAACTAGTTTTCGTTTAAGATTTAATTAATGCTTAAGCTATATGAATTTTTCAGGTGAAAGAAATATTGTTTAGGGATAAATAGTTGCGGTGATACAGAGTTGTAGAAATACATTCCTGCTAATGTTTAGTAAACAAAATCCAGAAGAGATTTTTATTTTCTAAACTTAATTTTTAATTAAGGTATACTAAATTACTTAAAATTTTTTATGAATATAAATTTGTAGAAAATATTACTTTGACAAGTCGACTTAGGCAAAGCAGTATTCTTCTGAAGTTTTGGCATCACCGCTAACAGATTAAAAGTCTATAGCGCACGTTTCTCTATTCTAATGGTGCTTCCTTTTTATATGTAGTATTGCTATTCCATATTACCACAGACATGTATGAAAATTTTCATGTTGAAATGTTTGGATGCTTTGGGATTCAATCATACTAAAGTAGGACAAATAAGATTTGAAAACTTTCGAAAATTATAAGGTATATTAAAAGAGCGACTGTATTAACAATAAGGATCTGTTATTAATCATTGAAATGAAAAAAATCGGAGTCTTTAGTGTGAGTCGTAAAAATTTTTCTAACTGATAAACTATCATCTCTTTGCTGACTGTATTCTGGGTAAGTCGAAGTTTTCGGGAATCACTTATAACCAATTACCTCAAAATTTAAGTCTTACTGATCAATCTCTAATATAAAGTATTAACGAATATTCAAATACATATTTACTGCATTTTCGGTATTTGCTAGATAACGGTGCACTGCCACCTCAAAGTCTATTGAGTTTAAAAGACGAGCAGCCTATGAGGGTCTTAACGGATACACAATTCTTAGTGAATTAAATCCGATAGTCCACTTCGTTCTGATCCAGTGGATTTTAGAAGATGATGCTTGCCATCGGCAAGTAAGTCTTGAAAGGTGTCTATCTACTATGGACTTTACTCCAAAACTCCTCTTTTAGAGCATTGAGGGCGCTTTTTTGACAAAACGCGTAGTGGCTGTAAACAACAAAATCTCTTCTTGCAGTCTCAAATGACTATAAATAAGGGCTGTGGTAGCTATCAAACTCGCTAGGAAAAAGGTCTTGGTTGTCTACTGTGTGATCAATACTAGTGGGAGTATTCCTGCCGTTTTGCTTATCTCCTACGATAGGCAAACCTCCTGTAAACCCATTAAGCAGAACGATATTAGATGGCTTCTTCCTTATTATGTTCTTGACAACTATCAACAAAATATATTTTAGGGAAGAGCTAGCCTACTAGCATGTCTACCGATTGTCTAGTAGCCCTCCAATACGTTGTCCAAACTCATAGTCAAAATTAGGAAGGGATGGTGCTATACTGCACCTCCACTCGGATACCCATTTAAGACCATTATGATCCCAATCAAAGATAACTTCGTTCAAAGACTGGAACATAATTGTACCTTTCAAAACAGATAATGACTTCTTTTTATGCATTGCATCGAAAAATACCATTTAAAAGACATGAAGGATTTTTCAAATGCTTTATTGCAGCGAAGTCTTCTAAAACCCTTAAACACATAATAGCATACCATCTACATAGTACATTCACACCCAAACGTATAATATATAAAACATCAAGCATATTCGCACCAACACTACTTCTTTTGAGTGTTTGTTACGAACAAGAATTCTTCACGACATCGCTTGTAAACACTAATATACACGAACATCAATGCATCTATCCTTCTTCGCTTATTATCTACACTCTAAAAGATTAGCTCAAATTTAGGATCATATTTTGTTTAAATTGTTGTTGAAATATTCTTATTGTCTAAATTTATATCGATTGTGTAGTTATTTGTATCAAAAAAACAATATTTGTCTCATTTTATACAAAAATATAAATCTGCTTTTAGATGTGTTTATTTTTAAACAAAGTGTGCTTAAAAAACAGCTAGATATGCGTAAATAACGTCAAAATGTTGAAAACTAAACATATGTGCTTAAAGCAGCAGAAATATGTTTAACAAGAAGAAAGAAGATGCTCAAAAGTACACATGTTCTAACAGAAGCACGCCATATATAAAATTAATTAAAATTAAAATAAAGCTATTTCTAAATAATAATTGTGTGTTTTATATAAATAGTGATAAGTTAATATTGTAAATAATGAGTAAAAAAATTATTAAATTAAAGCTTTGAGTTAAGACAGTATTGTTAAACAAGTGCGATATGTATACATACTCATGTAAGAAACAAAATTACTCAAATTTTAGAAATTTATTTTTAATTTTAATTCGAATTCTAAAAATTATATGTGAAATTTAAAGCAAAACGTGAATTTTTTATGTTAATTCAGTAAACCTTTTATGAATAAATTTAATTAAACACATGTATAAAATGCATTTTTATTTAAAAAAAAACATATTTTAAAATTAAACACAAGGGGGAAACTAAACACAAATTGCGTAAAATTGTTGAACATATTTTGATCAAAATTAAACTTATAGTGCTCAAAAATCAACAAAACAAGATTTAATACGCAAGGTTCCGCCCACTTCTAAATGAACAAAATTATGTCATTCTAAGGGCCGAAACTATTTGTCAAGTTTCGTGGGAATCGAATAATTGAGTCTTTTGCAGTGTTCAGGGTTAGTATCAAGTGTTGTAAGAATCGGGTAAGTAAGCAGAAATACGTGAAATCAAATATAAAATTTTAATGGGCGTGACTCTGAGTATTTTTTCAACTACAAGATTGTGTCGTTACGAGATCTTTAAATGTGTCCTAAGTTTCACAACAATCGGATAATTAAACGATTATGAAGTCAAAGAATATAATTAAATAGACGTGCTCCCCCCTACTTTTTTTTTACCAATATAACAAAATGAAAGCTATATCCTCTCAGCCAAAACAAGTATTTTTAAAGTCAGTTTAAAAGTTACCGAGTTATGAAGTAACAAACATAGAAAAAAACAGACTAATTGATAATCTCCTCCTTTACAGAAGTCAGTTAGAAAATCGGAATTGCAGGGTTCTAATATAATTAAGTATCCTCACTTCATCATCAATCTTCTCATGACAATACACTTCTTTTCAAGAAGGTAACACGTTACTTTAACGATATGAATTGGGTAAAGTGAATAAAAACAGCATTTGCTTTTAACTTGCAAATTTTGTTTTAAAACCTAAAATATGAATAGATGTGTTTTTTGTTTTTTTTAAACAAATTTTTAAGTTAAAAGCAAATGCTTTTTTTATTCATTTACCCATTATTCGTCTGAGTGTTACTTCTCCTTAAAAAAAATCTAACTCTGATAGCAAAAGTACAATTTCGTATTTATATGAATCTCTACAAATATTTAGTTATATTTTTTTTGAACTTTTTAGTTTATTTTCTAATGTTTATTTTTTATATTGAAAATTAACAAAACATCTATCATGAGCTTAGCAAACATAAGAAAAAAATTTTTAAAAATATTTTAAAATTAGTTTCGTAATAGAACGATAAAAAGAATAACAAAAATTAAAAATTTTAAGAACCCCCGACTTTTTTCAGAAAAGATGTCATATCTTCTAAACGGCTGGACAGATTTTCTTCAAACAAAGCTGAGAACCCTCTCGATTAAGTCATCTTTCGAACTAACTGAAAGTCGGTCCAGCCGTTTGGCCTGTACGTGGATACGGACAGACACACAGATGCACAGATACACAGACACACAGCCACACACTACAAACCCTGCAGAAAGTGCGAATAGTGAAATTGTGGTGATTTACTAGTGACGTTATCAGTAGCACTAGTGACCAAGTGTACCCCAGGCAATGATATCATCTATTGACATTTACCATTAGCTTGTCATTGAAAATCCACCACTAGACTATATCACTACTAACTAAGTAGTTTTTTCGGGACCACATGGAGACATTGGCACCAAAGATTCACTAGTAAATTTTAGGGGCTCTAGTCTACAATATCGATATATCCAATCTCTTTGTCAATAGTAAACTTATAGTGATTTTCTAGTGACATTGTCAATAGTGCTACTGACTAGGTGTACCCCAGCCAATGCAAATGCCTATTGACAAATAACATAGGGTTGTTATTCAAAATCTATCAGTAGACTTTAGCACTGTTGAGAAGGTAGTTCTTTTATGACCATATGGAGATATTTGAACCGAAGATTCACTCGCAAATTTTAGTGACCCTCGTCTACATATGTATGTGACAGCGTATAGAGAAAGGGACCTAAGGGTAAAAAAAGCAATTTTCACTTTTTTTTATGTGGACACTATCTGAGCATCGAATGAGACCGATCCCATGCCCCAAAAGTGTTCCCTCCCAGAGATATGCGCGTTTTATGATGTGATGGTACACCAAAGATAAACGTATTTAAATCTTTAAAATGGCTCTCCTGAACAAAACCAGTTTTTACCCTTTCTATTTTGCGCGTCATATATATTTATTTAATATTATTGCACAACATAATAAAAAAGAAAAACAAACTATTGACGCGTTCATTGACAATATCACCAGAAATACACTAGAACTATCGTCTCTAACGTATCTCTACTCGCGCATAAAAGGAAAGTTGTCGACATTTTTACTAGTGCAATTGTCGCTGGAGAAAGAGTATTGACATAGAGACATATGGTTCTAGGTTGACTACAGGGAACTTATAACACCCCTTTTTTTAGTCGGGGGTTAAAAATATTGAAGGAAGATTTCACTCTCTTCCACTTCTGTTTTCAATTGCAAACTAAATAAGACAATGTTAGTTTTATGTGTTCTTCTAGCTGCAGATGTGAAAAATGTTTTAAGTCCTATTTTTTTTATCTACACACATACATATATAAATGTATACAGGTTTATCCGTACATACACACATACATACATGCATATAAGCGTCCTTAAAAAAAAATACGCACAACACACTTCTTGGTGCATTGAAGCGCATCTATAACAGTGTGCTGAAATATTTTTGCTGTTCATTTTGAAACCCTTAAAAATTTATAAAATTTTAGTACTTTTGTATTAAATAATATGAATGCTTGTGGTGTATGCATGCAAACACACACACACACACACTCACATACATATATCTCTATACTTTTCAAATACAATTTTTGTTTCTTGCAAAGTGCCAAGTGTGCAAATGTTATTTTTCTATTTTTATTATCGAATGAACTTGTATCCTTTTGTATGTCGATAATATTCCCAAGGATGCTGTACTTTTACTCTCTTCATTCCTGTTAAATTAACATTTTTATTGTTTTTGGTTTGTATACTCAGAATTTTTAGCATTTCGTTGTGGAGAAACATAAGAGAATGCGCAGGTTTTAGGATTAAGGAATACAGTGGTTTTGAAAATATTATTTTTTTTTACAAATTGTTAAGCCGATTAGTGCGGTATCTTCCCAAAAATTCAATTTACAAATGCTTAACCTATGTCCGCTTTGGGTAATAATGGCTTAAATCGAAATATTAGATTTAGAATAACATTTTTTTTATCCATTAACAAAGACAATTAAAGAATTAAGCGTGTTTTATTTTTTTTTCTTAATAATTCACATTATTGCTTCTTCGCAATAGCATTTTTAGTACGTAGGAGTTTTTATTTTATTATTATTATTTAACAGTGTTATTATTATTATCTATTATTATATTGGTCGTTAGTAAATATAATTTTAATTATGCAATAAACAAATTAATGGCCAAATAATTTAAAAGCAAATTTATTAGCATTTCTTTTTAGTTTTTCGCTATTTTCTTGTTATTTTAGTTTACGACATTATCACTAAGAGTTATTTAATTTTCTTTGCCATTCTCTAAATAGCACAAATATGTACTTAAATGCTTTCTGTGCTGTGGCAACTCATGTGAAGTTAAAAAGCGCTAAACTAAAATCATAGTTAAGATACAATCAGCCAGCCAGGGAACAAATACTCTTGTAATAAAATTTGTAGTGGAGTCATAAACTCTATTCCTACTCATAATACTTGTAATAAGACAATTTTTCAAAAAAGATGTACGTACAGTTTGTCATGGAAATTTTTACAAATTATAAATTATAGTATAATTTATAATTTTGAAGGTTTCGTATTACAGTTTTGCCAGAAAACAAAATCTGGGATCCCTGAAACTGCCAGCGAAGTTATTGGAAAAAAACGATTTTTTTCACTATAATTTTTCATTTTGAGGCAATTTTTCAAAGAGAAGTAAGAGTCTTCCAAGTCTTTTGATTTAAATTTTTTTAAATATGAAATCACGAATGAAAAATGTTGTTATTGGCTGTTATTATTACTTTAGAAAGAGTTTAATTGTATCTATTAACTTAATTCGTAATGTATTAGGGCCTGTGGGCCTGTTTTTCTAAATGCGAACGAACGTTTCGATCGAACATTTAAGAAATTTATTAATTATTATTTTTTAATTCTCAAATAGTTCTTGAAAGTCTGTGCATAAGCTAAGAGGTTTGTGACTATTCAAAATGTGTGGTTGAAGTCTACTGATGATTTGTTACTGCAACAATGAAATATATAGACAACGCTGAACCACTAGCAAATGAGTTTCGATCGAACATTTGTATTAAAAACAAAAACAAAAAACTAAAATTTTGTGTTTGTCTTCAATACTAGTGCGATCGAAACATTCGCTCGCATTTACACAAGAAGGCCCTTAGAAAGATTTGTAAACATGTGTAACCTTACTCCAGTTGCCAACATCGACGTTACGTCAATACAAAATAAAAATACTTGAACTAGTTTTGGGTTATTGAGAGTCTATTTCTGTTCCTAAAGGTCTAGTAAATAGCATGAGCCTGCTAACAGCAGTCAGTTGTTTTCGACAACAAGCAGACAAGCTCCTATTTTCCGGGATTGTATAGACGTGACGTCGTTGTTGACTATTCTTTGGAAGGATCAAGTAAATCAATAGATTTTCCATTGGACACTTCCCAGCAAAAAATTACACATTACCATTAGAACTACTTGCCATATAATGACTTACTTTTCTGATTGCCAATTTTCATTACTCGCTTACAGATCACATTACCTAAAATTTAAAAAATTTTTTTTTAGACGAAATAGATTACGTGAAATGTTGATAATTAAAAAAAATGTAGGTACTTCTCAAGAATCGATTATTTTAGTCTCACGCCTTGTTAAAAACATTAAGTTGGTAATCCAGTAGGGAAGTGCTTCCACCAAAAATGCTTAATTCCAAACTCGATTACCTTTTTTGAAATTTTTTGCTTGGTTGGGACTTGTTCTGGCACTAAAGGTCATGCTAGAATTTTTAGTACAAATAACAACAAAATTCCATTGCGGTCCATGTTAAAACATTACAAGTACTCCTGTTCGCATACGGATTTTCAATACAGGATGGGCCATTTAAAATTGTAGTTTTAAATTGGATTTGCAAAAAAGTTCGGATTATTTTTAGAAATTTCTAGTTTTATTGGAAATATTGAACTTTGTCGTTTAGGAATGGAATACATTGTTATTCATATAACTACCACGACTGGCTCGGCAGTACAACATCCGATGGGCTGAATATTATTTGGTAGAAGATGAAGAATTTTACCTAAAAATCGTATTTTCAAATGAGCCCATTTTAATCTCGGTGGCTATATCAATAAGCAAACTTGCCGCATATGGGATTCAGAGAACCCTTGACTATTAAGAAGCTAGTGCATCCACAACGAGTCACTGTTTGGTGTGGATTTTGGTAAGGCGGCATTATCTAACCATTTTTATTCGAAAATGGTACAGGAAGCCGTTAAAGATAAATGAAACGCAAATCACTAAGACAAAATTGAAGCGTTGAAATATGAAATCGAAGTTTCCATTGAAGAGATTCGAGCGGAAATAATCGAAAATGTATTGAACAATTGGGTTGATCGGTTCAGGTACTGCCGAGCCAGTCGTGGTAGTCATATGAATGACATTGTGTTCCAGTGTGGTTTTATTGATATTGTATCTATTCAGGCTTTCAAGGTCATCAAATTTATTTAAAATGTAAATAAAAAACATTTCATGCCGTTATAATATATTTTTAGGAGCTAATTTTAAAATATATTTCCTTGTTTTGCAAGTAGATCCTCGATAAACTGTAGTTATGCATAATGCTGCAGCTATGATGTGGTGGCTGTGTCTCTTTTCTTTGCCAGATGACCCATAAGTAGAGAATACAAGAAAAGAAAGAAAAGAATAAAGTTTTAAGCCTGCTTCAAAGCTGTATTATACGAGTATGATTATAAAAAGCTAACTGTGACGAGATTTAATGTTTCACAGTTAATGAGATTTTGCGTTTCTTTATTTATTTCGAAATTACTTTTTTTTCCTTGATTTACTTAACGTTTCTTTGGGAGTGTTTTAAAAAAGTCAAGTCGTTGGTAACATAAGTGGAAAGTAAATGAAGTGGAACATGTAATGCAACTATTTTTTTTTTTCATTATGCCTACAACTAAAGCATTTAGTTGATGTTGTCCTTTTGAGTTCTGATCTTTTCTGTAGGGATTTTATAAAAATTTGGTATCGCACAAGAGATCCAGGAGAGCTGGACTAAGCTGAGAATAACAAAACTAAGTAAGTGCAACTCTCTGAGGACACAAATGCAGTTTTAAAATAGCATTTTAATTTTTTTGTTTAAATTTCTTATTGTATGAGCTTAACCATTAGTCGAATAAAAATCTATTCGATTACTCGGTTAAAAATACAAAACCTTTTTGTTGCTGGAATAAATAACCTGAATTTAATATATTACCTAATTTATTCCATAATCTGAATAAAACTTAGGAAAGGTTGCATTACTCGAATGAAATTAAAATTGCTTTCCAACTTAAATATAACAACTTTCAACTCTAGTCATTGACAACACTAATAGTACTGTTGCAGCTGTGCTCAGCATATCGTGCCATAACCGAAATAAAAAGCTTAAGCGACATAATTTTCGAACTTAATTTTTTTAACAAACCCGATAATTTGGGATCGCAAGTGATATATTTCGTCAAAAAAAAAAAAAACGCAGTTCAAAGCATGTGTCGCTAAAGCTTTTTTGACTGTTATGGCTCTATATGTGGTTACTAAATGTAAACACCTCATCTTGGTCTCTAGAAATTTTTTTTATAAAGTTGAAACCAATTAGGGGACCAACTCTCCCGTTTCACAAATGAAACCTCTTGCAAACTTGATTTTTTGTGGGAAGTGTAGGGAATATTTTCAGCGATACTCGCATGATCACACTACCTGCTTCATAATTTTTGCTTATATATTACTTCTTAAGAATTATTTTTTATTACGATTAAAAAAATAAGAGACAAAATAAAAATTATGTAGTAAATATTAAAGCTAAGTAAGTGAGTGCGTCCAGAGACCCATGTGGCATGAACTACTTGAAAATGATCTTAATAGTTCGTTATAAAAGCCATAAAAAAGGATTTTACAACACACACGAATAAAAACTAAAAATAAAAAGGAAAAAAAATTGTACAAATAATAAACTGAAATGAACAAAAAAATAAACACAATTAATGAAAAAAAGACACGAAAATAAAATATAATCGAAAATCTCTGTCGCATATTTTAGTATCAAATTAAAATTGCATTTTTTCCGGACTTTTATGTGACAATAAATATTTAAATGCCTAGTTTTTATTTTGGAAAAGTAAAAAAAATTCGTAAAACCTTAAGAATATACATATATAAAATATTTTGTAATTAACTCATTTTTATGAGGCCAGTAAATTTTAAACGATTTTTATTCTGTTTGCAGGGATGGCAGGAAAAATGTTTAACAAATACTTCCCAGAATTGGCTCTTCTTCATTTTGGGTTAAAACTTTTTAAAATACAAAGATTTTTTTTTTGTTTATGTTCAGTTTTTATAATTTTAATTTGTAGAAGATTACACAGCTTTAATTTTAAATAAATTTGATAAAAATGATTGTGTTGTGTTGCCAGTGACAATTTGTTGGAAAATTTCATATTTCCATAATGATTGTCTGCATCGTATTTCACAATGAATCGTATCTGTTTGTCTTCTGTGTTATAAAATTCTTTTGTTATAAGATAAGGAAAAATTATGATTTATTGTTTTTAACCTTTTTAATTCTTTTGTTTGAGACTGGATGTTGCTTTAGATTTATAAATATGTTGCATATAAGAAAACATAAAAGAAATTGTCTTTTAAAAGTTGTGTCTTTGCTTTGTTTTCTCGTTCTTCGTTTCAATTGTCACTTATTTAAATGAACATATTGTTCTATACTTTCGTAAGAGGGTAAGTAGAGGAGTTCCTAATGCACTGACATTGTTTGCAGTCAAGGTGTTATATGTGCAACTAAAATGTCACTTTAAATGTCCCTTAAATTTAATATGCTTACAAAATGTTTCAAGTGGTAGAAAATATATTTTTTATGCCAATGTTTGTTTTCGAAGTATTTTAGTGCTATGATTTGCAGTATGTAGTAGTGTCTGCTTATTCATTCTTGTTTTAATAATAAAATTAGCTGCGGCCGGATCGTTGCCTAAGTCGTTATTAATTTTTGACTAACTAACAGCCTGGCAAACGATGTTGGCAGATAACGTTCGATGGATTACTTGTCGATGAAACGTTCTACGTCGACATCATCATCTGCTAACATAAGAGTGAAAGTGAAAACCGAAAATCCCATTTACTGTACTTAATAATGTCCTGCACAATACCATTAAAAAGACCTTTCAAGACATGAGAGATTTTTCAAATGCTTTACTACAGCGAAACGTTAAACAACACTGTTGGCAAGACATTTATTTCAGTTGTTTGTCTTGCCAACAGTGTTGTTTAACGTTTGTCTTAGAATATTTCGCTGTAGTAAAGCATTTGAAAAATCTCTCATGTCTTGAAAGGTCTTATAAATGTTCTTGTGCAGGACTTTAGTATTTAATGAATTAGTCAACGTACGAAACTTCTTCCTGCATATAGAGTTCCGCACCACTGTCCAATTTTTAAAGTTGAATTGCTCTTTGAAATCGCTAAATAGAAGCTTTAGTACATAAAAATCTTTCATTTATATCAAAAGTGGTCCAATAAAACAACAAAATTCAATATTACCAAAAATCGTGAAAATTTAAAAATTCCAGTTTGTGTGGTGCCTTCAGATATAAAGCTAAGTTTCGTCAAAACCTTTAGAATAATTTCCGAGAAGTAGAAATTATACTTTAGCATCCTTTAGATCAAACTTTTGAAATGCATATAGATCTTGCGTCCTCTAAGACGCATATCTATCTGTGGGATACTTTGTGTCACCTCCCTGGTGATAGTTTTAAAATTCTTTAAAGCATATGTGTTTTTTTTTTGTAGATTTCCTTAAAATCGGCTGTGTAGAGCTATAAATCGTTGCTCTGCCCCTCTTTGTCCCCGTTAATTGTTAATTTAACTTAACTAACTTCTTCGCATGTCTATCTCTGATTTGAATTTCATGAAAGTCAGTTGGATAGTTTTGGATTTTAGATATTGCCTCTGCCACTCTGTTGTTCTTACTCTTAAAAAAAAATATCCTATGTATTCTTTTATACACATTATTATAACAACTGGACAGCCCGTTTAGAAACTGCAGAAGTATTTCTATTTTTTTTTTTAGCAAAATGCTCCACTGTGTATCGGGTACTTTATGTCCCACTATACACCAGATGACACTGTCGAATAGATCTAAGAAATTAAGACCGCATTTGTGACAGCAAACCTCATATTTTATAAAGTGCAAATATATCAATTAAATAAAAAAATAATTACGACCAGTCTAATACACATATCTTTCTATATTTTAAGTATAATCCAAATCTGTTCAAACCTTTAGCAAATAAAGCATAACAAAGAAACAAACTTGCTTTTAAATTCGATTAGACAAGGGAACTGCTGGACAGACGAACAGGAGGGCAAACAGATGGACAGGAGGGCAAACAGCCTGATTGCGTTAATAGGATTTCCGTTTTCTTCTTTTTGGTAACAAACCCTATGAATACTTTCTTTAATAGATCTCTGCTAAAACGACAACAAATTTTTCTTTGGTATGGGGGAGTTACGGCCCCAAGGAATTCGTTTCGTTTTCTAGGTCATTATTTCAATACATCTTTACATATAAAAAAAGTTTTTGAGTAAAACATTTCTTCATGTGAGCGCAAGTTCAAGCATGGTTAAATGATCTTGGAGCAGAGAGAGGGTGTACTCAACAGTCTTATGCCCTAATTCTGTTCGACGACTTTGCCGTCTTGTCTATGGACGAAAAATGGCCGCAGTTGTGATTGTTTAAAAAAATATTATTTATTGTCTATGGTAGAAGGTTCGTGTATTTGCTTTATGATTTTGTTCCAAACATTATATCCAACACATATTATTTCATATATTTTTCAAACTATTGTATTAATACATTCATTTAATTTTTATATTTTAAAAACATGATAATAATATTTTTATTTTTCATTACCAAAGGCGACAACAATGTTTGAAGAAAATAATTTATAGGCCATTTACACCAGCGCAAAATCTAGCAGATTTTAATTAAAATCCTTTTGAAATTTTATACCGTTTAGAACACTTTTTTTTTGTCATTTATCAAGATTTATTATTCAAAACAAAACCCATTAACTGACATATTTCGAAAACTACAATCAAATAACTGCAATGTAGCTAAGTCACACACCTTTTTAAGCAAAACAAAGCTAATTCACTCATCTTTTTTTTATAAATACATTGTGCAGGGTAGTACAAAATAAATAAAAATATTAGATTTTTATTAGATTTTCTACAAATCTGCTGACAAAAAATATTTTGTTTTGTATGGGAAATCTAGTAAAAAGCAGCAAGAGTTTAATCAAAATCTCGTAAGTACTAGATTTCGAGGTAATATAAATGCCCTATTAGAGAATTCAAAAACAAGAACTCAAAAGTATTTTCAAACAAAAATATTCTTACTTACATTACAAACATCTTTTTCTCTACAGGCAATTTTGTCTCCTTAAAATATATCCAAATATCACAACATTTATCTTTCTAATCAATAAATATTCAAATACCAATTCCGCTAATATTATACATACAAAAATTATAAAAAAATTTTAACATTGTATGATATCTCTACGGTGTACAACAACACATTTATCACTCATAAATGTTGCAATAAAAGTTGAAGTATTTTTGCATTTTATTTCCTAGACAACACAAATTTGTTGAGAACGAAAAGTGACAAAACTGTTACAATTTCAGTTGAGCAAACAATTGTGTAAATATTAACATGCAAAAAATTTTGATAATAAATATGGATGACCTTCAAAATAGTTTTAGTATGTATGTATGTATGGTACTTCTGTAAACAAAATGTCATATACAGCGAAATGTGTCTGCAAGTGCAGACACAAAAGCACTTGAATTGAGTTGCTAACACAACAACACAGACCACACAAAGTGCAAAAGCATAAGTTGCACAGTTAGAACGAACGTGCGTCAATTATGAATGCGTCATAAAACATTCGAAATGAAGTGATAAGTGTATCTAACACCTATTTTATTTTTTTTTATATGATTGCCAGTGTTTTTACCAGAGATTTTATTGATTTGTGTCATACTCGTACGAAGAGGAAAATACATATGTCTGATAAATGCAACCAAATGGCCAAAAATTATATTGTATACTAATAAAATAAAATAAAGTGGTGGAGAAGCACAATGGATCTGAATTGTAGCAGTAAATTCAAATACTCAAATTGAACTAAAGACATAAAATAAACAAGAGTTTGGCAGGTAGCGTGGGTAGAGGTTGGTACTAAACGAAAAATTCACGGTTTTGAAGGAGTTATTTTACTGAGAGGTACTTTCTCGATCTCGTAATTTTAAAAAAGTACTTTTTAAAAGGGTACGATTTTAAAAAGTTACGTGTTCTTAAAATTTAATTCTTAAAAAGGAAACTTTTTCAAAAAAGTACTCTTCTAAAAACGTAAATTTTTTAAGGTACTTTTAAAAAATGAACTTTTTTAAAAAATTAACTTTTTTAAAAGTTACTTTTCAAAAAGATACCTTCTTTTAGAGTTACGTTTCAGAAAGGTAAATATAAAAATATAATTCTTTTAAGAAATTTTTTTCTAAAAGGTACTTGTTTTGAAAAGGTACTTTTTTGAAAAGGTACTTTTGGAAAGGTACTTTTTTGAAAAGTTACTTTTTTTGAAAATATATTTCTTTTCGAAAAGGTACTTTCCTGAACAGATGTTGTTATTGAAAAAGTACTTTTCGAAATTATATTGAGTAATAGTTTTCTTGAAATATGCTTTTTTCAGAAAAAATTTTGTAAGAAACTATTTTTTTATTTGAGTGGATTATTTTTTCAAATGTAATTTTTTTAAGAAGTTAGTTTTTGAAAACGGATGGCTTCTTTACTTGAAAGCGTAATTTTATTTTTATATGAATAATTTCTGAAAAATTGTTTTTAAAAAAACATTTGGTTTCTAAAAGTACTATTTCCAGGCTATTATTTGGAAATTAATGTGTAGTTTCTACAACTCGGGCAAAAAAATTATTGATTTCCATATAAATTTTTTACTCAAGTCGACCAAATGGGTTACATAAACAAGGGCTTTTTTAACTTTTTTAATCGGCTTTTTTAAGTTTGCTTTCAAAAGATATTTGTAATAATAAGGGCCTGTTTGTCTAAACGCGAACGAACGTTTTTATCGAATATTAGTATTGAAAACAAAAACAAATTTAACTTTTTTGTCTTTTATTTCTATCGAACATTTTCATATAAAACCAAACACAAAAAACTTAAATTTGTTTTTGTTTTCAATACTAATATTCGATAGAAACGTTCGTTCGCATTTAGACAAACAGGACCTAAGAATTATTTTTTCCAACACCTTTTTAAAAAGCTTTCAAGTAGTGTTTTTTAAACAAAATAAAAAAGAACTTCCTCTTCAAAAAGTATGATACGAACAAAAAAAAACTTTCAAAAGCTATTAAAAACAATCAAAATGGTACTTTTTGGTTAAAAAAAATGTTAAGGATTTTTAAAAAAAATCTTTAAAAAAACTTTAAAAAAGTACTTTTTTAATCACTTTTTTGAAACATTAATTTTCAATGAGTTCTTTTCTCGAGGTAAAACTTTTGCAAAAAGACTGTATTGAAGTGTTTCGGTTTTTTGTAGTCTTTAATGCATTATTTAATTTTAAGTTATTTTAGAAGAATATTTTTTTTTACTAATTGGTAAGTATTTCCTACATTGGGAGCTAAAAAAATTTAGTTCTGTGAGAGTTTTAGGAAATAAAACTAAGCTTAAATTTTTTTGATAAAATTTTGCATTACTTTCAGCCCATAGTGCATTTATTTTGTATTGCTTCATATAACAATAATTATAATGACATAATAACAATAATAATTTCCATTCTATTGCAATTTTCCCAACCATTATTCAAGCGAACACCCCAGCAAAAAATTTAAAAAAGCTAATCGAGTTTGAAATTAAGAATTTTTGGTGGAAGCTATTCCTTACTGGATTACCAACTTAATGATTTTAACAAGGCGTGAGACTAAAATAATCGATTCTTGAGAAGTTCTTAATTTTTTTATTTGGCAACTTGTTCACGTAATCGATTTAATATAAAAGAATCATTCTTCTCATTTAGCAATTTGTACATAATTTTTTTTAATTTTAGGTAATGCGATTTGTAAGCGAGTAATGAAATTTGGTAATCAGAAAAGTAAGTCATTATATGGCAAGTAGTTCTGATGGTAATGTGTAATTTTTTGCTGGGAGTTGTACAATCAACCACGCTGATGGTTGTGGATATGAATCCTTAAATATTTTGAATTTTTTATTTATATTTTCTTTTTTGCATATGCATTTATTCGTTGGTATGTCCCTATTTACACTATGCAAGTCTTATTGCTAAGCTGATTAGTTTATTAGGAGAGAGAGAGACGGGGGGAAAAGAAACGTTGCTGTTCCCCTCGTCTTTCTCTCCCTGAAACTAATCAGCTTAGCAATAAGACTTGCACAGTGTGATTTGGGACTATGTGAATATTATTATCATGCCTGCATGAGTTTCATTATCGACATTTATTTAAAATAAATACGTTAACTTTTTTTCGACTTGTAGAAAATGTGAAAGTCAGGCAGGCAGGATGAGTAAATAATTTCATTCGAAGCTTTTTTTTTTGTTAAATTTTGGAACTTTTTTATTTTTATTTGTGGCTGTTGGGATTTTATTATTATTGTCATATCACATACTCGTCATCATCGACATCAAATTCTAATATGAATAGTTAAGTTTTTTTTTTGTGAAAAAAAACAATAACACTGTATTGACGGGAAAACGCCTTTTGTAGTTTTATTGTTTATTTGATTTTTATGAATAGCGCAGGAATTTTACAGCTTGTTGTGTGAATATATGTATGCGTTACAATAATCAAGACTCCCACAAAAATATCAACATAAAAGTATTCAAATCATATTGCACTACTACTCGCATATGTTTGAACATTGTAGAGTTGAACAAATGAACTGAAAAATGCAACGCACTATCTAACCACTTTACATACGAGTACATATTCGTTTGTCTATCAACTCATTACAAAAGAACAAAACACTAGGAAATAGTAGAAACTAACTCGTATTGCAATTTTTGTTAATCATCAAATGTATCTGTGGACATTTGTCTTTTCATATTAGAAAAAGCTTTGTTGTGGTGTAGTTAAAAAACATTTTTCTATATGTTAATTGTGTAGAGTATTGAATTTATTAGTAATTTTTATGACTTAATACACTCAAAAAAATATTTGGCAAATTGTATTAAAGACTTCATATTCTTTCACTTGACATCGAACACCAAAATTATTTTAAGTTGTTGTTGAAAACACTTCAATTGTTTTTGATTTTTTTTCTCAGGAAAGCTTTGTAATGGTTGTAGGTGGGGTTTTGGTTTGTTTTTTTATATCATAGGGCTAGGTTTAGTTTTCTTATTTCAATTAGATTACTTGTATCGTCAATTTTTTAAGCAATTTGTTTATATTTAAGAGTGTAAACGATATCATGACATTATATTTGGTTATTTAAATCTACAAAGTACCAAAATCAGAGTTATAATTCTGAAAAAAAAATAAAACTAAATCATATGAGGGCGGTCCTAAGACTATCCTGCCTTCCAAAGAACACGTAACTAATAAAACTTTTCTGTACTTCTCCACGTAATCTGCTTTTAGCCTAAAGCAATTTTCAAATGGATTTCTAATAGCCCCTATACATACATACCCTGTTTATTACCCTACTGCGCAACGCAAAGAAGGGTATTGTGGTTATCAGTCTATGTATGTATGCATGTATGTGTGTTCCTTTGCGGTACTATATAAACCGAACGAGTGGACCGAGTTTTCTTAACCCCGGGAGTGTCACTAAAGATATGTCAGTTGTCAAAATTCAATATGGCTGCCAACAGACGCCCATTTTTTATAACATGCACGAAATAAACAGTTATAATTTAAAAATTATAAGCGAATAAAGTAAGAAGAGGAAAGTTTTTAGTAAATTAAAAAAAAATAATAAAAATATATGTATGTATGGACATGTTAACTCTACATTTCCCAAACTGACAATTAGTACCATTACGGCAATACTGTTCCTAATAAACGAATAAAAAGAATTGATCAAATTAATATTCAAAAGTCTACCAACTATTGCGACAAAAAAGTCTTCATGTAAACGCGTGTTTCTTTTGATGTTTCTAAATGGCCGACAAATTTTGAATTACCAGAGAAAACTTTCTGCTGCTGGCTAGTAGGCAGCCTTATCGGAGGGTTGCAAGTTTGAATCCTGGAGATACGCCAAACCAGCTTCCAAATTCCTTTTTCTTAACTATAGCTTTCATTTCAAATAAATTTTATTTTAAATGATCAACTGAATAATGTTGAATGAAAATCTTATTCATTATGGTATATATTTAGTGTGTGTATGTTTAAGACTGTGGTTGATTTCAAATCTTGGCCGGGGAAGCCAATTATATAAACAAAACGTTTTTCTGATGCCTGTGCCAATATACACAGAATTATTTAATAGTACTGGAATGTTAAATAAACCTGAAATAAGGTTGTTTAAAAAGGATGATTTTTTTAAATTAACATGATGAATTAACATGATTTACATGTTGAATTGACATGATTTACTGTAAACTTATGAAGCAAAGTCATTTCCAAAAAAACGTTAAATTAATCTTCGTTACGTAGATTGCAATGAGAAATTTTTCCTGTTTATGAAATAGTTTATTGTAGATGGTTCTAAGAAAGTTAAAAATACAAAACAAATTGGGACCTTGAAAATAAAAATAGAATGAATGCACTTACCGCTCGAAGTGGTATCAACTTAAAATTTACAAATTTCCGCACAGTAAAAAATCGTAGTTTCATTTTAATTTTTACAATTTTGGAAATAAAATTTTAAATTAATTCCGAAGTAGTTAGTATATAAAACTCAAATTCATTTATATTCATACTATTCTGGGGGAAATTCAGTTATTTTTTTTGGTTTGTTATATGGATATGTCAGACGATAAAAGGCCTAAATCTTTTCGAAAATTTCTTAATTTTGTTATATTACTATCTAATTAGTTATGAACTATATGTACATGATTTTGTTCTTCTATTATTTAGATATTTTCCATTAAAAAAATTAAAAATCGGCTTCGAATCTTATTTGAATTTTTATAAAATTTTAATTATGAAATTTTATAAAAGAAGTCAATGTATCTGTTACGCGGAAATCCCATATCCCCTCATTTTTTCTGTTAAATGCCATAAAAATATTTTGTACTTCTGCAGACAAGCTTTTAAGCTTTGCGGAATTTATTCTAGTAAGAATTGTATGAAAATGATATAAATAAAGAAAAAATAGTTTTCATACATTTTGGAAATCTATTTATCTATTTATCAAACATTACTAATTTACTCAACTTTTTATCTTGTAGAGTTATGCTAGGAACACACTTGGGACGAACGACGAATTTTTCGGTGCGAACTTTCGTCATAAAAAATAAAACACATTTGTTCATATGAAAATGAACACAACACCGCCGTAGAACGAAATTCGTCGTGCGTGACGAACTCTGAGATAGATTTATTTCTATTTTATACGCCGACGAACGACGAAAAAACAATTTTCTCTCACTCTCTTTACATACACAATAAACAGTGTGACCAGATTTTAAAATAAAATTAAGTTAAATCACGTATGTCTGTAATATATTTTTTTTTAGAAAATATGCAATTTAGATTAAAAAAGGCTAAAAAAGCTAAATCCGTTTTTAAAAAAGCTAAAAAAATAAGCTAAGAACTTAATGACAATTTTAAAGCTAAATCCAGAAGAAATTAGCTAAATTTAGTCCAAAATTAGCTAATATGGTCACATTGACAATAACCAACTTTATCAATTATAAGAGCTGCATTCGCTGAGTAAATTCATCGTTATTGTGCTTCTCACGATGAATTTACGCAACTATAACGCATATATATACATATATGTTAGAGATCTGCGTAAACAGTCTTGAAATGTAAAAACGGCATGATTTTTAAATGTATTCACGTCGCATGTATTATACTAAACCAATAATAAATGCTGTCGTACTATAAGCGATGCACGATGCATATATTGGTGTATGTGTATATCAGTTGTAACAAGCGATGTCGCAAGACAGCTTGTTTGTAACAAACACTCAAAAGAAGTACTGTTGATTAGTGTATGCTTGTTATTTTTCATATTGTACGTTTGAGTGTGTGTGTAATATGTAGCTGGTAAGCTATTATGTGGTTAACCGCATACAACTAATGTTAATGCATGTGTGTGCCTATGCAAGTGCGCAGAAAAATAAAAAATCATACACACATACATGCATGACGTTTGTACACGCGCTCATGTGTAGAAAGAAGCAGTTATCACAAATTCTTCCGCCAAGAAGTGTTTTCTTCTTTACTCTTATACCTAGAATACTCAAACAAATTTCTTGCAAACAATGTTATTAACGTTTGTTTTATAAGATTTCGCTGTAGTAAAGCATTTGAAAGTTCTTATAAGATGTCTTGTGGAGGAGACTAATACATATACATCGGCTTGGTATTAAAATTATTTCAAAATTTTTTAGTTACTTTGCAATAGAGGCAACAAACAATTGTTTCATATACTTTTATATTATAAAAACATATAAAACCTTATTTTTTCTGACGAAATAGTAGCTAAGTAATATACGATTTTTACTTATTCAAACTATTGCAGCCGTTTTTACTTCAATTTGGCTAGTTTTGGGATCATCCTCGTACATTCTGTACTCCTGCCTTTAACCGCACATTGTGTATGTGCAGTTAAGATTTTATTGCAATGCACTGGAAAAATCCATATGTACGTTAGTAAATGTTTGTTTATCATTTTAAATGTTGCCGTTATAATTGTTATACATTTTTATGATATTGTTGCTGTTAGCTGCCTGCTCACATGACGTGTTCATATATTTTCCGCCAATTTTGAATTGTTTTGTAAACATGGTTTAGTTAAAAATTATTTTGTGAGAGATTCATTTTAAAAATTTGGACTATTGGAAATATGTAATATAAATACATATGTATGTATATATAAGTACATATATATTATTACGACAATATTAAGTCACTTCTAACTATTACGCAAAAACTATAGCGCTTTTATTGAATACAGTTGGCATATTATTCTTTTAAGAGCTCTAAATCTATATTTTCTATTTAAGCAATCCAACTTCAAAATCATGTTTCTCAAATAGTTGCTTTACATCTCTTATATCATGCAGAAATTCACGCAATACGCACTTTCTACGGTCAACTTTAAAGAAACTGTCATATTAAAATGAAATTTTCAACTATTTTTCTATTTTCTTTTTCCTGTTCTTGTAGTAATGTTGTCTGACGCAATCTATAAAGCTCAATAACAAAAAATCTTGAACATAAATCTTAAAAACTAACGAATGATTTGTCAACGCATAAATTTCAAGGAAATCCAAAGTATGTCTACTAAAACCGTAATTAGATCGTGTCTTATTAGCCAAATGAGAAAAGCGAGAAAACAAACAGTAAATGAAGATAATAAACCCCCAATAATCTAAACTAATCTAGAGATAAATAAGTGCATTTTATTTATTTGTTTATGTTAATTTGTGTTGCTCTGTGGTCGTAGTATATACTTTTAACAGACAAAAAAAATCCTGCAGTTGTCTCCTCATTGTAGTCATAAATCTTCAAAGTTTATCTACAAAAAGAAAGGAACGACAACAAAAACATCAGTTATTATAGGCATGTGAGCTGCGCTTGCGCTTGCGCTTAATGTGAATATCTTAAAGTTGCATATCAAGCAACTTAAGTGGTGTGTTGGTGCCCTGATTTTTCATTTGTTTTTTTTTTGCTTGCTGTTGTTGTGGCCTGAACTTAAATTATGTGTAACTACAAAAGATAGGCGGCAATAGCCGGCTGCATAACCCTTTTAGAAAGGGATCAGCTGCAACCTGTTGCTGTACGGCTGGCTGTGGCCAAGTAGTTGACGATACGTAGTGAGGAAAAAATGTTTTATAACCACACGACGACTAATTATCGAAGTTTAAATTATAATTACGCTTGCGCGTGCTGCAGCAAAACGTAGATTGATTGTATGCATTGTTTTTGGGCAATATGTTTTTTTAATGTTTAATCTTTGTTTGAGTGTAAGTGTATGTATTTGTGTGTGACTTTGTGATCATCACACGCACATCTTACGAGCCGCATTTTTGTATTTTGTTGCTTGCCGAGAAACAACATGGTTCTTGTTTCAGCCACTGGTTTCAAGACAAATGTTTGGATATAAGCTCCACTACCAAACTTATGTATACCTACTTGAAGTACGAGCATTTACTACAACTACAACTTGTAGAAATGTGGCATGGAGCGTTGGAGCATTAACTAAAGCATCGATTAACAAGATTTTGTGATTTTGAATTAATAATGTTTTATTGTTTAACAGGCCATATATATTTTTTTTATTGTTGTTGTTGTTCTTTTAACTTCAAGCATTTCATTTGGCGCCATAAATCTATCAACACTGTGTAAAAATGATCACTACTTTAAAGTGAGCTCTCTACGTTTATACTTATGTATGTATGTATGGGGATGTGTGTTGTTGTCCGTCTGTCTGGGCTTAGTTTAGTTATAATCATATGGAACTGCAAAATAGTAAGTCTATTTTAAATCTCATGTTGTGAAAGATTTACTGCCTTAATATATGTTGTTTTTGCTTTATTATTGCTTAACTCTGCATTTCTTGAGTGCAGCACAATGGGCTGGAAAATATCTTGTTAGTTTTTAATAAAAATCGGCTGACCCGCATAGCATAAAAGCTTCTTCTATGCCCCAATTGTGGATTTTTTTTAAATTATTCTATAAAATAATATTTTTACCATCAAGCCCATAGTGCATGGCTGAAAATATAAACTTTTTCTCTTCTGCACCACATTTTACATACAAGTTCGGTTTATTTTTCGTGATTTTATGGTAGAATTTTGTTTATTCTTCTCTGCGCTTAAGTTTCCTCTTTTTTTTTTTCCTGTATGTGACTTCCAAGCAGTTTCTTTTCCCTTCAACACAATAATTTTTTTTTGTGTTGTTCCAGTCGACGTTTTTCGTTTTTCGTTTACTTTTTTCATTTCGAAAACTGTGAAAATGCAAAATTGTTTTATGATCTCTTAATCTTAATCGTGCTGCAACATGTCTTATTTATGATTTGTGAATTGGTTTTTGTGCAGTAACCGACGTGATTATACACACAGATTTTATTTATTTATTTTTATTGTATATCTTAACTGCAACAATAGCAACAACAAAAACAATAATACTCGCACACTTAATAATCATAATAATAATAATAAAAAAGGGGTTTTTCATCCAGAACCACTGAGCGCGCCATCCCGGCAAATAACCTGGTCATACCAAAATGACCATTGAAAGAAAATAAATACTATAAAATACAATTTCAATGAACAAAAAAAAAAAAAAAAAAAAATCGAGTGTTCATTTGCCACTTCATTTAATTGTATTCACATTATCGTTTCAGTAATAAATCATCAACGTGTGTTTTTTTATTTTTTCTGAAGTTGTTTGTTTCAGTTGTTGTTTATTGCTGGCTTTTATTTGGTTTTTCTCACCAGAGTTTGTTTTAAATGGTTGTTAATAAAGTGTTTCATCTTGTAGTTTTAAAAGTTCACAGGTTGAGTTTCCTGTTAAGTTATTGGCTGTTAGGACTTCAATGGTACTTGATGATTTTTTTTTCGTTTATTATTGTTTGTTCATTTTAACTAGATTTTTTTTTCGTAACAAAGTTATTAATACGAGTTCTGGCTTCGTTTTTTATATCGTGCCCTGACCGCCAAAAAAGCTTAAGCGACATAATTTTCGAACTTTATATTTTGATGAAAATCGATTATGTACGAAAAAATTTTCATAAAAAAATTTTCATAAAAAACGAAGTTCAAAAATATGTCGCTGAGCCTTTTTTGGCGGGTATGGCTCCATATATCCGCAGTAAATTTATTTCGGTGGTCTTCTCGGGGCTTTCATGCACAGGAAATTTGCACTACCCAACAAAAAGCTTAAGTCACACTCTTTTGGATTTGAAGCCATGGACCAAGAGAGATCTATAGAATATTTATTCGAGGGTGAGCCAGAGTACAATCCAGCAAAAATTAATGCTTCCAAGAAGCGTTTTTTTATAAGGGAGATAATGTTGCAGAATTACTTGCTGTTACGTATAAATAAGGCATTCTTTTGTTCGAGATGAGCCAGTTAGATGCAATACATTTAGATTCCAAAAAGCAATGAATTTTTTTAACCTTACTAAAGTGCTTCACAGAAGTAATAAACTATAATTTTTGTGAGAGTCCGCCTTACGTTAGTGCTTTTTTCGAAGCTATTTTTCGAAGCTATTTTTCGAAGCTTTTGTTATAAGTAAGCAATACATTGCACCGCTCAGTTGTTATTCCTTCCAAATTAGATTTTTTTTTTGCTGGGATAGAGCTATACCAGAATATTCAATCTGAATTATCTGTAAACACTTTCAATGGTTCAATATTTGATAATAGATTTTACTAACCCCAGTCAGCTTTTTTTGAAAAATTGTAATTTAAATAATCGCTCTCATTTGAGTTCAGAAATATATTTTTATTGTAAGAAAATCTTACCCTAGGCGCAACTCTTCTGAAAAAGTTATAAGTGATTCGGTTCTCTGAGCAAAGTATGATTACCAAATAAAACCAATCATGTTACGAGCATCTGCACGATTATTCTGTGATTCCGCACATTTTGTTTCTAAAATAAGCCGCTTTCTAGGCACTTGAATAAATCTTTTTTCTTTAAACTAAAAAAAAAAAATTGACAAACACTTTTCCGACGAATTGTCTTCGGTGTAAGCATCAGCTGGGTATCCTATCATTCTTATCTGACTTTACTAAAATACGAGTATAACTGAATTGAAGGATAGTTGTTAAATAAGTCTAATTAATTTTAAGGAGGGTAGCCTCGGTAGGCTGGTGGTTAGTGAGGTTGCCTATAAGTGTGGAGGTTCTGGCTTCGATTCCCACCATAGACTTTGGTCTGTTTCACTACAATGAGTGAAGGTCTTTGGTACTTATCTCATTTTAACTATGTTATGATATAATTTGTAATTCTATTTGTAGCATTAAAAAACTTAAATAAAATTAAATTGAACTATGCTGTGAAAAAGTATCTGTTAAAAAAGTACCTTTTTAAAAAGGACCTTTAAAAAATATCTCTTTATTTGTCTGTTTTAGTAGCTCTTCAAAAACTACTTTCAATGAAAGTACTATTTGTAAGGTACCACTTTCGTAAGGTACTTTTACAAAACTACATCTAAAATAATCCGTTTCAAAATTGCATTTTAAAAAGTTCATTTTACAATAGTATGTTACAAAGAAAAAGTACTTTGTCTAAAAGCACTAAAAAGTGCCTTATAAAAAAGTACATTTTGAAAAATTATGTTTTTCAAAAAGTGCCTCTTAGCGAAGTACATTTAAAAACAGTGTCTCTTTAAATAGTACATTTCAAAAAATTACCAAAAAGTACATTCAAAAAAGTAAATTAAAAAAGCGTCCTCAAAAAAGTAGCTTTCAAAAGTAACTTTAAAAAGGTACCATTAGCGAAGTATTCCCATAAGTTACCTTTAAAAAGTACCTTTAATAAAATATCGTTAAAAAAGTAAATTAAAAAAGTACCTTGCAAAAGTACCTAATTTTAAAGTGCCTTTAAAAAAGTACCTTAATAAAAAGCACTTTTAAAAAAGTGCCTTTAAAAAGGTACCTTTTAAAAAAGAACCTTTGAAAAAGTACCTTAAAAAAGTTAGGGTACTTTTAAAAAGTACCTTTAAAAAAAACTTTAAGGACTTACCTTTAAAAATGACCTTAAAAACATATCTTTAAAAAGTACCTTAAAAAGAGTACCTTTAAGAAATTGCCATTAAAAAAGTACCTTAAAAAGAGTACCTTTAAGAAATTGCCATTAAAAAAGTACCTTAAAAAGAGTACCTTTAAAAAATTTCCTTTAAAAAACTACCTTAAAAGAGATATCTTTAAAAAAATACAGTTAAAAAAGTATATATATATATATATTTAAAAAGTCCCTCAAAACAAATAACTTTTAAAAGAATTTCTTCAAAAGGTATCTTTCAATAAACTATTTACTATGTTTATTTTAAAAGGTGACCTCCTATATCTTCTATTTCTTGATAAAGTGTCTTTAGATTTTTTGAAATACCTTTCATCTAAAATGTGAGTGTTGGAAAGTACCTTATGAAAAATCATTAACGGAAAAGTACTATTCTAGAAAAGTCCTGTATTAAAAGTCTGCTATTCATAAATACAAGATGTCGTACTCGTATTATATGACGTTTATTCTGATGATAATTTGAATTATACTTTTAATTAAAAGGGCTTAATTAATTCATCAGAAAGGGTATTTTTTAATGTCTAAGATTTTTATGAAGTCGCGTAAATCTTTGTTGACTAGTTATTGACACATCACACAAGATTAAGTTGTCAAATTGCTCTTCCAAAGTGCAACAATTAAGTTTATCAGTTTTATTTTATATTCTCTACTAGAGAAATGATTTGAGCTATTACACATTATATTCTAAGCTTGAGTCTTTATAAATTTAATTTATATAGAAATTAATTTATAAGGATTTGCTTTCTCAAATGTTTACTAAAATAACTTGTAGCCGATTTGCAATATTTCCGGTTGATTTAGTGATTTATTATCTTAATACAGTGCTAAGTTGTCAGGCAATTTGCATGTAAATTTTTAATTCATATAAAAGTATTCATTTCTACTAAATGGCTGACAGTTATTTTGTTAGTAGCAAGACATCTAGATATTTGTTTTATTTCTTCTATTCGTGCTTTATGAAAGCTCAATAGTGATTTATGTATGTGTAACTTCGGAGCGGATTAGTTTTAGTTAAAAGAAATTATTATTGCAAAATTGTTAGCATGTTTTTCTTAAATAAAAACAATAAATTTAAATGGCTTCAAATTTGTGCTTTTTCGGGAATTTCTTTTTAGCCCCCGACCAAAAAAAGGGGTGTTATAAGTTTGTAGTGTGTGTCTGTGTATCTGTGAGTCTGTCTGTGTTCACGTACAGAGAAAACGGCTGCGCCGATTTTGATTTGGTTTTTTCTGTTTCAAAGGTGACTTGATCGAGAGGCTGTTTAGCTAAAAAAATCGGTCCAGCCATTTAGAAGATATATCATCATCTCTAGATATATCCGGGGGTTTTTCAAAATGTTTAATTTTTTTATGATATAAAGTTTTTAATACATTTATCGAAATTTTTCCCCAAAACTAATATTAATTTGTTTAATATACTATTAATTAAAATATGCATTGAAATCGATTATTGATGGGTTAGCTGGATCCTACGCACATTTTGCTATTGCTAATGAACACTATCAAGAAAGCTTTACTCAAAAATTTCTAAGAACAACGAAATAAATTAGCGAAAATCACATAAAAGAATGAAAACAAAAATAAATGAACTAGAGCTTGTAGTATTAGTTTTTTTACTTCAACCGACAGCGAATATTGTTAAAATATATTACTGGATAGCAAGTTAAGCTTTCGATATATATATATATATATATATATATATATATATATATATATATATATACAATTATCCAAATAAAAAATACGAAATCCAGATACAGGTCGGGTAGTTTTGGGATCGTCCGAAAAAAGTTCAGTTTCTCACTTGAGTAAGAAAATAAAGCCACTAGAAAATTATCAGAGAAGCAACATATTTTATTTTTTTGTAACCTACAGATTCCGAGAATTATTTTACTCATTTAATCAAGACCTTGGAATTATAAATGTGTTAATATATATTTAATTTCATGTACATGTGTTACTTTTACTTTAATCTGTTTGAGTAAATGTAGATTAAAAAAAAATCTTGTGTAAAAAAAAAGTTTTGTCAACAAAGTGTGGCCTTCTGAAATGCTGCTTCCTACTATTTTTTTTTTTTTTTGACTGGACAAATGCATGTGTAAATAAATGCATGACAAAAAGAGCAATTTATAAAAATATGTTTTTATTTAAATGTGTGCAAGCGTACCAAGTCAGCCGTGACCAGGCCAGGCTAAGTCAGCGCAGCAAATTGAACAATACACAAACGTTTGTTTCATCATTATCATCATCATCATCATTGTCGCCGTATTAAAATTTTCTTTGTTGCAGTTGTTGCGCTGGTAACAGTTGAAGAGAAAGTTAATTAAAATAATGAGTTTTTATACAACCGTGGACAAAAATTGTTGACGAATGTGTGCTATAGTATTTTTTCCATTTTTAACAACAATTACACATGTGAATATTTTGAGAGATATAGAGAAATTTTTTAAGCGTTTCTTAAACAAATTAATAGGCAAAGAAAAATTTTAATAAACTCATTTAATTGTTCAAAAAATATATACACATGTGTGCATGGAAACGGGACTATTTCAGGAAACATAGTTGCGGATGAACTGTCAAAGTGGGGAACCCTAATAAGAGAGGTCGATATCGACAATCATTGTGGATCCCCCTTTAATCCTGCTGGAGACGTTTTGATGTTACCTTTCTAGAATTAGCTCAAAACAGATGGCGAAATGAGTCCACCTGCGCAATAGCGAGAACGCTCTGGCCTCGACTGGACTCTCGTAGAGCAAAAAATCTCATGAACTTCAATAGGAAACACTTGAGGAACATCGCGGACACATTGGCCGATCACTGTACCTTCGGAACCCATGAGTCTCCCGTATAATGACTACTGCAACAGTTGCAATGACGAGGAGGAGGAAGAGAGCATGCTACATCTCCTGTGTCCTTGTCCCGCTATAAAGGATCTCCGTCTACACCTCCTTGGAAGAATATCCTTCGGAAGCTTATCCGAGTTATCGGAAATTGGGCTCAAAACCTAAGCCTCTATATTAGGAACAGTGGTTGGTTTAATCGGTGACCCCTCTACCCAAACTTCTTGACCCACTCTCACCTTATACCCCCCTGAGCAATCTTCTATCTCTCTTCTACCTCTATCCTTCTCACCCTCCTCTTCTTCTCTCTCTCTCTTTCTTCTTTCAACTTACAGGCAGCACATAGGGATCATTATATTGGACCCAAGTGAGCTGGATTCTTTCTATTTCTCCTTACCAGCAGCCTGCTAACCTAACTATATACATATGTATGTATACCTTTTTAGGGAAAAATGCATTTATTGCTTTCAAAGTATCTGTAACAAGATAAGGACATCCATCATTGGTCCGAAAATAAGTAGGAATTTTGAAAAACCTACTTCAAAACAGTCACTCTGTGTGAATAGAATTCTTTGCACATGGCGAATTTCTTTTGCTCGAATTTTTTAGTATCTCTTTTAAGTATTTCATTATTATTTTTATTGTTCATTTCAATGCAATTTTAATTAAATGTATATAAAAATGTAATTTTGTCAAAGCATATGCCTGTCTACTCGCCGGAAAGTCTGTGTATTATTACTCGTATTTCATATAAAATTTAAAATATTTAAATTATTTTATATTAATTTAATAAAAGAGTTTTGTTTAATTTCAGCAAATTGTAATGAAGTTGGTAAGTGACAGCATATGATTTTCATATACATAAATACTATTGTAAACATATAAAAGTTATATGTAATTTATATTTTACACAAATATTTTGAAAAATGTGCGTACAATTTATCAAGGCGAATACCTATCAAGTGGTCTTAACAGGCCGCTTGTAATTTTACAATCCCTCAGAGGTTAACTTTAACTTTTCAGTAAATTTTTTAATATCAGAAGTATGAAATTTGAGAGAGGCAATGACTCAAGTAGTTAGCACGTTGACTACAAAACCAAAGCTCCTCGGTTCAGGCCCTGCGTCTAACAGTCATTAAATAACAACACCACGCATTTTTCTGATATGCATTAGTGTCCCTTTGTATCAGTTGTTGTAGGAAAGTTCAAGTGATGAAGGCCTAGTCCCTGGTCACTGAACTATACCGACTTCAGCGGATACTAATCCTAATGAAACATCAGAGGGACCTCCTTCGTTGTGTAACAGAATCATCGGCGAAGTAAAATAACCAATAAAATGGCTACTAAGCACAGCTTCAAAAAAATTAATATGCCTCATTTAACACCAGAGGCGCTGCAACACTGCATTATTAAAAAAACCTGCAAAAAGCAGAGTTGTAAAAGAATGAAGCCTTCCTCTATCTCATCGTTTAATACCTGTATTCTCTATCACTATCCCTTTCCTAAAGAAAGTAACACCTAATAATAGCAGTAGGCATTCATTGCCTGAATGTTACTTCTCTTAATAAAAAAAATTTAAGTAGTCTTAATAATTTTTGTATTGCAAAGATCATAATTTCCCAAAAGTCCGAAAATGGGCCAAGCACATGATTCTGTTAAAAATTGGTTTCCTTCGTTATTTAAACACAAAAAATAAATTTAAGTTCAAAGTTCAAGATATAATTAAGAAAATCTCTTGAACTTAATGTCGATAGTACAGTATGTCCTAATTTATATCATAGACCTTAAGAATCGTTAACGTTAGGATTTCGAGGTGGCATTTTAAGGACAATAGCTCTGGCCTTTTGAGTGCTCACAATCATAAATTTTTGCGTATATGTATGCATATAAAGCACACACGTGTGTAATGGCCATTGTTTCTTTAATATTATTTGTTTTGTAGATGTTACTGCTGTTTTTTGTTTGTTCTTAAAGCACTTACACGCATTATATATGTTGCAGAAGCTGTCAAGTTTTTTTCCTCCAGTTTCACTATGGATAATTCCCAAAGGTGCAAACGCAAAGTGATTAGACTTCAGGACAAAAAAAAAAAAAAAAAAAAAACGGATACTCTCATGTACTACAAGTTTCGCACATACAAATTATACGATGCTTAGTGGTAAAATGTTTTAATTAAGTATAAACGTTACCTGCAAGTATAATTCCAAAGTATACTAATTTAATCGATTTCGTAATAGCAGGTGATTTATTTGATATGGGTTTGTTATTTTGGAATACTTTTTCACTTCGACTAAGTATTACCGGCATCTGCAGCAATATCTGAGATGTTATAAAAAATATGTCATAATTTTATTGTAACCAACTATAATTGTTAAGCTTACATACAGTAATACCTTATTCACATTAAGCACTTTTTTCATGAAATTAGTTGCATGAAAATTTTTTATTTGTCAATAGGAAGACTGGAAGAGCAACTTATATCAAAAAAGTTGCCAAAAATGCATCAAAGATTCATTCGTGCAACAAAATTCATGAAAAAAATGTTGAATGTAAATCAGATGCAAGTGAATATTGTTGTTGAAACTTCATTTTATCAATTTTTTTTTGTTTTATTATAAAAGATGGTAGCGAAGTCTACTCTAACCGATTTTAGTTGTTAATTGTACTGTCGCAAAACGGTTGAAAGGAAAACTGTATTTGTGAGCTAACCTAATCAATTTAAGTTGTGAGTATTGAAAGAACCAACTTAATTGTTTAATTTACAGTGCTGTTAAATAAATTACTTTCTTTTATATTCAACTAATGATGTTTAAATTTTATTTTCCTTTAAGCAGACCTGTTAAATCTTTTAAATGATTTTGCTTACTAGTGCAAGTTAAGCTTCATCACTGAACACAATTTTGCAATAAAACAAGGGATCAGTGTCCAACTGCTCTAGAGCCCGCTCGGCAAAAGCACGATGTATATGATGGTCTCGTGGCTTTAATTTCTGCTCGATCTTTAATGGGCATAGACTAATATCTTCGTGCAAACTCTTCTACGTAGTAGAGGGACAGAACCCTAATTCCAGCAACCAACGCACACTAGTCCGGTTTGGAAAAGAAAGGAAATTAAAAATATGGAAAAAATGCCTCTAGTTAAGCTGTAATAACAGACAAATCGGAACATACAACGAAGTAATTTTTTTCTTTTTATGATATCTAAAAACTAGTATAGTATATGTTTGGAAATGAGAACATTGGATCTGGATGTCAGAATTGTAACCCCAGTGTAACTTATGTTTATGCAAAACAAACGATGAAGGACGAATTTCACCCACGATAACAAATTCGTTGACAAGAGAAAATTCGTCATGTAAAACACTACAAAGGCGAATATATATAAATGATAAAGTTGGTTATTGTTTGTGAAAAGAGAGAGACAAAATAGTTTTTTTATCACGCATGGAAATCATGGTAGAATTGTACTTTTTATGGTACATTTTTGACCTTGTTGGTACCGTGGTACTACCGCGAGTTATTTGGTACAATTTAAAAATGTCAATGTTTCACTATATGGTAACATTAATTTTGCCTATGTTCTCTTTAATTCTTTTGTGTATTTTCTATTTTAATAATATAATAGTCGAATCTACACCCAGAAAAAAGATTGGTTGGAAAACGGTTAGTCCAATAAAATATCATTTGCATTAACTATATTTCGTTCACGCTATCAATTTTCTGTTAATCCAAAAAACAATCCATGTTGATTGCCATAAGGGCATAATTGTAACAAAGATATGATTGTGACAATACTTAAATTGATTGCATCAACCGATCGTATACTTTTGTCATGTGACTAATTAACTGATTGGTTAACCCAACCGAATAAAATATTGCGAATTGGATTTTACTACTAACTTTTGGTATTAGCAACTAAAAAATTGTCGTTCTATATTAAAATTAGAATAAAAACTTTCAATCAGTTGCTGCAACAAACTAGAGGTTGAGTTTACTATCATAGTTTGTAGCAGCAAATTAAAAAATTAACATTTGTGACTTTCAAAGAATTCTCAAATGGTTCTTGACAGTCTGTGCATAAGATAACAGGTTTGTGGCTTTTCAAAATATGTGGTTGAAGAAATGTATATAGACATGCTTCACCATTAGGAAATAAATTTCAATTAAAATAAACTTATGATAATATGCCAAATAATAAACTTCTTAAATTGTGTATTTTTATTTGCGTTTATTGTTTATTTTTATTTCAGCAAGCAAGGCCAATTTTTCTTTTACAGGTACCATTTATGAGATTGTTTTAATTATATTAATCAAATTTTCGGTAGCAAGAATAATATTTATTTCAAATTCCATACTGTCAACCAATTTTTTCTGTTGCTGCAACTATTGGGCTGAGGGTTATAATTAAATTATAATATAGTGGTACCACAAGATAATTTCAGTCGCTATAGCAGAATTCTATGATAGTTGCTGCAACCGCCAAAATTCAATTGGCAACAAATTCGGTTGTCACAACGAATCTGTTTTCTCTGTGTACCACACACCTTGAACTCTAAAATAGACACAATCCTCCATTTAAAAAAAATGGGTACAGTCACATCCATTAAACTTTAATATATTATTTTAAGCGGTTCTACTTTACCGATTTTTACAAGACTTACCACGCTGAGCTATAAAAAACACACCGTATGCATTTAAAAAATGGGCGGAGGCACGCCCATAAAACTTTAATTTTATATATCACGTACTTCTTCTTAACTTCTTCTATCAGGTATTTGCATTGAAGTCGGTTTTTTTTTCTTTTGACAGAAATAATTATTTATGACGAAAGTTGGCACCTTAAAATTTGTCGTTTTTTCTAGATGTGTGTCCAATATTAGCGTTCGTCCGACATTAAAAAAACATAGTTTTCAGCACATTTTGTTAAATATAAACTAGACGAAAAATTTACAGTAAGAAACTTTTTTGTATTGATTGGTTCTTGCGAATGGCATAAAAAATTACCATTTAGATAAAAAAAATTTTAAATTGCTTTTTTTCCTAATCTGGCTCAGTGTACGACGATGAATCGGTAAATTTATATGTTTTTCCACACTTTCGATTACAGCGGCGATATTACCAGCGGCGGGCAGATTCCTTCGATGTGTTGGTATCGTCATATGGTATGAAATATATCCACAATTCGGCGGATATCTGGCTTAGATGAACAATTATGTGAGCCATAAAAATCGCCTAAAAGTGGCACAAATTTGTGACTGATTTTCAAACTACAACTAGATAATTTAGTAGTGATTGTTAAGCGCCAAATTATTCATGACAATACTGATTCTAAATGTCAAAAAGTGAGCACAGTATGACAGTTTGTTTGACAGTCAAACCTTTCTTAAGTTCCAGCGCTTTCATAAGTTTATTTATTATATCGTTTTTAGAGTTTTGAAACATTCTGCAAATCTTAAGTAACTTTTAAGATTAGTCTCGCTGGAAAAAGTTAATTTTTATATGTTTATGTGGGTGTTTAAAATAAAAGTATGAGAAATTGTATAAAATAATAAGGTAAACTGCATATGTGAGGCACATACATGTGTGCTTCTGTTCTTATTTGTTTCAATGTGTGAGAATGAATTCGTAACAATATATTAATTGAAATGTTAGTAAGTTTCCTTTTTTTTATTTCTTCTTGTGTTGTAGTTTATTTTTGCTTGTAGCTGGGTTTTTGAATAATATATAACAAGCGGGAATACGAGACATTTGATGCTCATTAAATAAAGTGGATTTCTATGGCAAAAAGTCAATGAAACAAAAAAAAATTATGAAGCAACAGGAAAAGGTCTTCCTTCGAGACAGCTTGCAAGTGTTTGTGATCCCATACATATACAATGTCATACCTTAATACACTTATAAACGTGTATTAGCTTCTTATTTTTGTAATTCAAGGACCAAATGTATATACATTAGAATGATTAAACTTAAATTAGTATATCTTTTAAATGGGATTTGCATTATTGCTATTGTTTTAAGTTAGAGAGGATGTTTTTGCTACTAATAATTAATATGTAGTTTATTTAAGGAAACTATTCTTTCTAATGCAGTCTTCTTCCAAAGCTTTTATGCAAACAGCTGTTTTAAAGCTTTAATCATATTCAAAGTATGGATGTACTTCAGCTTCAAATTAAAATATGTATATATTTCTTGTAACTAAAACTAAAGTGACAATAATTTGTAGCAATTTAAACCAAAAACTATAGAGATTAAATTTAGTTTTCTAGTATAGAAAGAAAATCGAAATGACACAAATCCATTTAAGTCATTTTACAGTTTTCTCCCCTCATTGTTCGCTTTAGTTTTTCTGTGTTTCATATACTTTATTTAATTTTTTTTCTTCATAAATTTCATTATAATCGTTAGTTTTTTTCTACATTCCGTCGAAATAACAAAAAGAAGATGGATTGGCGGTCGTTTATTTTAATGTTTTTGTCTCCACAGTTGGTCGTACCTATAAATGGTTTTTTTCTTTTTTTTTATGAAAAAAATAAGGTTTGAAATTGCCTTGTTTATGATTATTTTGTGACCAAACTCTCATACAAAATACAATATTAGTTGCAGCAGCAATAATATCCACCAAAAAAAGAAAAAAAACAATACCATCAAACAAAAAATATGCGGCATGTTATGAATGTTAAGGTATTTGCTCTTGTTAACAACAACCAACTATTTTCAAATATGCATAACGACATATGTACATACTTACATACATGCATAAGTATAAAATAAATAAAAACTTTTACTTATAAACCTACAACCTGCTTCTAATCTATTAGTATCTTCTTGATACTTGATGTATACATTTTCCTACAATTTTATATTTTAAATAATTCGAACAACAAAGCCAGAGTAACAAGAGTAAAATCGTGACTCTCTGTTTTTCTCCAAATCGTTGCTTGTATATGACTTTAAATTCAAACATCGATCGATCGATCCATATTGGCTCATCCATCTTTAGTATCTAGTATTTCCTTTATTTATCTGTTTTGTTTTCTATTCGTGTGACTACAAGAATGCACCTTCTTATACTTGCAAGTGACTGTTGGTATTATTTGAACTTGTTTTGGGATTTGGTTTTCGTGTGTGTGCAAGGTCCACATTAATACTAATTTTTAATGGGTTATTATATCATGATTATTTCGTACAGTTCGTTTGTATGCCCATCTTATTTAGTATCTATTCAATATGGATTTACATTTTCTTTGTTGTTAATTTTTAGCTACAAGTGTACTTAACCCATGAAAAGCTTAATTGAATATATGAAAATAAAGAAACTAATTTATTACAAAAACAAAAAAAAAAAAAAAAAAAACAAAAAATGTTATATATGTATGTATATTTGACCGATTTTTAAAAATAACTAAAACGTCTTTCGAAACGTGTGAATTTAATGTCATACAAATGTACACTATCGCGTTGCACAGTGGTTCCCAAGCCAATAAAAAAATATTTATATATTTTAATGTTTTGTTTATATTTAACGCGTGT
Organism: Tachina grossa; assembly: GCA_949987645.1. Lineage (NCBI taxonomy): Eukaryota > Metazoa > Arthropoda > Insecta > Diptera > Tachinidae > Tachina > Tachina grossa. Next base: position 197,439,235 of record OX465274.1, on the reverse strand, counting down.
CACAAAAAATACGAATTTGAAAAACTTACTTTTTGATAGCTTAGCATGTATCAACGCATTTTGTTTCAGCTTAGCAATACTCCAGTACACTGAATCAAATCAATGAGTTAATTGTTTTAATGAACTTTTGCCTTAATTTTGCCTTAACTTACAGATACATTGAATCAATGAACTACCGTTCATTAAAAACCTGACAGTTTTTAAAACCAATGCACAAGTTAATTTGCACAATGAAACTGTTCATTATTTCAATCAACTTTTACATTTATTTTAATGAAACTATACGTTGACCCAATGCACTATACATTGTTTCAGTGTACTTCTACATTAAACATGGCATTATTTGTTGAAAATATTTTTGAGCTGTAAAATAATTTCTTTACAAAAATTGACAAATTTTGAAAAAACTAATAAGCAATCACTATCGTATCTAGAAATTATGGTTTTGCTTAAAATGACGAGTTAATAAGTATATGTATTTTATTAAATTTTTCTTTACAATGAAAATACATAATTTTTAATCTACTCACAAAAAAGTAATATGAATGATTTTCTAATAGCAATTACAACATTTGTAATATCAATAAAAAAATTAATTAAATTTTCACCTATAAACACCACTAAAATTAATTAAAACAATTAAAAATTTAATTGAATCAATTAAATTCTTAGTTGAAAATATTAATTGTTGAATACTTTTTTCTGTGTGTATTACACAAAATAATGAATAAAAAATAAGCAAACACAACATTCATTGTTTAATGACAGCTTCAAACTAGTTATCATTATGTTTCTCTTTTTTTTTAGTTAATTCCCATTGGAAAAAAATGTATGAGTACATTGAGTTAATGAAAAAGTCGATTGAATCAAGATACTCATTTAGTCGACTTCAAGGAGGAGGTTAACAATTCATCTCTATTTTTTTGGGTGTTACTTCATAAAAATTCGTAAAAATTCTTTTTTTTTCTGAGAGAGTATAACTTGCCATTGGTTCCATTGTAAAAAAGTGGCGGATACACCCCCACAATTTTAAAAAATTTAATTTTATAATATTCTACTCATTTGATTACTGCGACACCTATAAAACACCATTGGTAATAATCAGCCATCATGTGTGCATCCCAGCGACCCTGGTATCGTTCCTCCATTGTCCGGATATCTTGGTGGAATCGTTCGCCCTGTTCTTCACTCAAGTCTCCTAGATTTTCAGGAAAACGATCTAAGTGACTGTGCAAGTAGTGTAATTTGATGCTCATGTTACATCCAAGATTCTGGAAGTGAGTTAACATCTCTTTAACGTGAGCAACGTAATCATCACCCTTGTTATTTCCTAAGAAATTTTTAATGACCCATACAAACGAATCCCATGCATTCTTCTCAATTTCTGACATTGAATTGCCAAAATCAGTATCTTTCACCAATTTGCGAATTTGTGGTCCGTCAAATATTCCTGCTTTCAGCTTTTCCATACTCAAATTGGGAAACTTCCTTGAAATATACTGGAAACATTCACTATCTTTGTTAACTGCTTTAACATATTGTTTCATCAGATCAAGTTTAATGTGAAGACGGCGTAATATGATGCGATCTCGTGGCACAAGAGCCACATTTATAACATTTGACATACCTGGAACCAATGTTTCCCTAGAATGCCATTGTTTTCTATTCCAGTGTTCTGCTTTAGCTCTGCTATCCCAAAAACATATAAGACAAGGATATTTGGTAAAGCCGCTTTGTTGACCTAAGACGAAATTTACCATCTTAAGATCAACACAAATTAGCCATTTATGTTCCTCATACTTTATCTTCTTCATGACCAATGCAATTATAGAGTAGTCTCCTTTTACTTTGGTGGAATGTGCTACCAGAAAGGAGTGAAATTTATTTCCATTATGCAAAAGGACACACTTCAAGCTGCGTTTTGATGAGTCGATAAATAAACGCCATTCGTTTGAATTGTATCTCTCTAAGCCCATGGCAGTCATCAAACCAGAAATATCTGTGCAGTACACAAATCATCCTCTTCAACAAAATAATGAAGTAATTCATTTTCTCGAGTACGGTAATACGAAACTTTAGTTTCTTTAGTTATGGGATCTGTTTCTTTCATCCGGGGCGCAAGTAACTCAGAAGATCTTTTCGACAATCCAAGGTCTCTAATTACATCATTAAGCTGGTCTTGATTCCATAGTCTCGGCGAGAAATGTTTCTGTGGGATGAACTCGTCATTTTCATTCACAAAATTCTATATATTTTAGCTTAGTTTTTCTTATGTTGTTCTTCCTGAAGTATAGATCTGGTTATAAGCGTTAGCCTTTTGGTTTTTCGCCATAACCATGGCACGTCTGATTGAACCTTAATATCAGGTACGTGTTTTTATTATTAATTAATTTTTTTAAATTCTAAAATAATAAGCGTAAGAACTCCCGTGCCCCTTTAAAGGGTTAAGAAAATGACCTTTAGTATTGCCTTATTGTGCGACTGATTTGTCTCTTTTAAAATACTGCTGGGTTGGTCTACACATACGGGAGTAGCTTTTGTCGCCGTTGTTATTAGTTTTTTTTAATATATCTTTTTGTTGTTAATTGTTAAAATATTTAAATTAGTATTTTTTCTACGTTTTGTTGCAGCCATATTATGTGTGACTTGTTTTTTTTCTAAATAGAAATCGCTTTAATTTCTTTTATAATTATTGTGTTAAAGATTCCATAAAATTGATTAATATTAGTTTTCTTCTACCTTTAAAGTTTTAATTTTAAAATCCCCATTTAAACTCTATACACAAAAATAAAATTTCTTTTCTAAGTGGTATTTGAAATGCATTATACAATTCGTAACCATAAGTTGAGATTAATTGCTCATGTCATTTTAACTTATTATTTATATAGTATGGGATGTCGTCTTCTTAAGGAAATTAGAAATTGGAAATCAAAAGATAATATTATTATAAAAATTTACAGCAACATAAGACATAATGCCTCAATTGCTGTAAAAGCAAATGGTCAAATAATTTGTGATTTATATAATTAAGCTGATTTTATTTATTATATTAATGAATATCGATATTAAGTGGCAGCAATACAAAAAAGATCAACATTTTAATATAAATAGATTTTAACCTTTTTTCCTTAATTGTGTTATGCTTTTGTTCAACAAATTTAAATGAAATTATTAAAAAAAATTATCATGAAAAAAGTTTAAATTGGAGTTATGATGTGACTTTTATAAATAAGTTAAAACTTTCAAAAATGTATGATATTCAATATTTTACAAAAGATATTTTGTTATACTGCCCGGCCCGTTAAATATTTAAACCGGGGCTATTTTTAATAATTAGTTCATTGCATTCCGTTTCTGAAGCAGGTATAAAAAATTGTGTTTGTAAAGTGAATTTTTAAGCACATAGTTTCTTAAAAAAGCTTAATTAAGTTCCATATTTTTAAATTTTTGGCATTTAGCCAACTAATCTAATCAAAAACCTCATTTGAAAATTTATTTATAATATCTTTATTTTCCCCAAAAAGTCAAGAATTTGTATAGTTTTTATTTTAGTTCTTAATTTTTTAATTAATATTTTTTCACAGAGCTCATTCTTATAAGCTTTTCATTTAAAAGAAAGACATATACGTTAAACAGATGATTCAGCGTTGGGATTTGGTGTAGAGTTAATTTTTTAAGTACCTTTTTTTCATTTTGTTTGGCTTGGCAATGCCATTAAAAGTTGCTTAGAGGCCCTTTAGATGAAGGGTGGCCTAGCTGCGACACGTCGCCTGTGAGTCCCGTTTGTTGGCGAGAAGTGAAGAGAAGCTTGCGGGGTAGCAAAAGTCGCACGTACTGGGATTTGAAACGACAATTTGAACTCTTCCCTCTTACATATTTCTTTCTCTCGTATTTTTTGTATGCTATGTACAAGCAGTGTTGCCAGTAGACCAATTTTTAATAACATGCATGAAATAAACACTTATAATATAAAAATTATAATCAAATAAAGTAAAAAGAGAAAAGGATTCATTGTGTTATGGTAATAAATTAAAAAAATAAAAATATATGGACATATTAATTCCACATTTCCCAAACTAACAATTAGTTCCTTTACGGCAACACTGCTACGAATGAACGAATAAAAAGCCTTGGCCAAATTTTACCAAAAGTCGCCTAACTATTGTAACAAAAAAGTCTTCATGTAAACGCGCGAGAGAAGAGTTAAAATTGTCGCTTCAGTTCCCAGTAGATGGGATCTTTGCAGCTAGCCCACCCTTCATATAAAGCTCTTAACTGCAAAAAATTCCTTCTAATAATGTTAGATTTTGTTAATATTTTTATTGATTTTTTTAAGCAAGTAAAAGAATTTTTTTATCAACTGTTGTATGGGCAAGTTCCTTGAAATTTTTTCCAAACTTTTATAATCGAACTGAAAATATTTACATTCTTTACATTCGTCCACCAATCGTATAAGCAATGCCCGAGTGACAACGGTACAGCTGATCTTTCAAGCAACAGAGATATGCGTGAAAATCACACATTAACAGCATAACTAAGATTTTAAGCTTCTCGGCTACAAAATGTATAAATAAAATCATTAAAATTTGACCTCAATACTGCCTTGGAACTCAAAACTTTAATACAAATCAATTCTTTACCTTCAAGCAAATCCTGTTGATTATAAATTAATTTTCAACTTATTTTTTCTGGACTTTTCATTCTATTTGTTATTTCCTGTCCAACAAACATTCATCATGCACACACGTGCGCCGTTTCACTCACTCACGAATGTAAAGAAGAAAAAAATTTAATAAGATTTCCCCAAGTGCAAAACAAAAATATGATGATGCTGAAGTAGAAAAACCAGGCACAAAAACGCATTTTAAGAAGGTCTTTATGTTGTTAATGTCGATTGAAATAAATATAACGAATTATCTTGGTATTCATCTCGAAAATAATACACATACAATTAACTATAATTGCAAATATTTTTTTTTTGCTTGTGTACACACAAGAATGAAAAATGGTTGTTGGGCAAAAGTTTAAAGGTCGAAATTCCAATATAGACACACTTACGGACGTCAGTTAAGATGCATTTATACATAAATGCATACAGACATACATACATACTTACACAAGTGCATACTGGCAGAACATCAGAGATCAACTCTCAAATATAATACTCCGACATGAAGACATATTCTTCATACGTTAAACATAAAACAGGAATGTAAAATATTCATTTTAACCAGACGGAATATATGGGTGATTTAGATTTAGGTCCCAAACAACATTGAAAATAATGATACGCTGCTCTCGAGTAAGCACGCTTGGGAAGGCTGATTGTATGTTACTTTTCTTTTCTTTTCTTTTGGATGGCTGTAAACTCTAAATCTTAAACATACAACTGAGATGACGATCAGTGTGGACGTCGTCGTCGTCGTCATCATCATCGCATCGTCAGCATCAACAACATTAACATCAACTGCAACAGCAAGAACAACAACAACAAAAAAACACAAAAGTGTTACATGCAATCCTTCTAAAAAAAAAATTAACCAAATAAAATCAGCTAAAATACAAAACTAAATGCATTCATTGCTGGTCATTGAAGAAAAAAAATTTTTTCTCATTTTGCAAAATTTTGCAATGGAATGATGGTGTTTGCTGCAGCCGTGTTATGAATGTTTGTTTGTTGGCTGCATTTTTGGTTGGCTGGTTGGTTGGCTAGTGTGTATAAATGCATAAACATGCAAATGCCAAAATGTATCAAATTTCACATACAATCATCATAAGAATCAAACAGAGATTGTGTACAACATTAACCACAACAACAACAACATAAAACTTTTTTTAACCATCTGCAAACAACAAAAAAAAAATAATAAACAAATAACTTTTAATGATGTTGATGAGGCAAAGGCCTCTAACAAAAGTAAAAATTGTCTAGTGGAGCTGATTTAATTAAAACCCTACTAACTTCTTCAAACTTATAATATTTGAATAGCTTTTTACACATTTCTATGTCTAATATAATTCTAAAAGAGTATGTCTATCACTTCTTGGATTTAGTATAACAATGAGTGAAAAAAATCATGGGACCAATCGAAATAACGCAGACTTGTGAGCAGCTTATAGTGGTCTAAGTAAGCGCTATCCAAATATAAATGACCTATTCACTGTCAAGCCTGTTAAGCGCAGCACGTTCGTAAATGCAAACAAAAAGGAAACTCTTAAATCATCTGAAGTATATTCGATTCAAACTATTTCAAGTTACAGTAATAGGAATAGATGCATAAGTTATAAAAAATTAGCAATAAATGATTAACAACAGCATTGCAGACTAATGCAATGCAATATTGCAATACAGCTATGTACAGGGCCACAATCTTACATTCAGTCATGTTGCGTTTAAGCTCGCATAACCCTTAACTAAAAATTACCCATGACTCCGTATAGTTTCCATATATGCTTATAAAATTCATAAAGAGTTTTGTAAATAGTGATATTTTGGTCAGTGCTTGTAGTCATCGTAATCTTCGCAACGCTTGCATTCTGGGTAAAGGGTTATTAATTACAAAAGAGCTGATAATATTAAATCTGTGGCAATAAGGAAAAATTACTTAAGTCATATTTTACTTCTATCGGATATCAAATTGAGATATCAATATCATAGATGACAGCCAGTTTGTGATAAGTCCCTCACAGGTATATATAGCACATCTTTTCGTATCCAAGAAAATCGCAAATCACTTAATAGGCTTGAGCAGCACTCATATATCATATTAAATTGGGTGCGTGGACATTACACTATTTTAGGCACTAAAAAGAGGGCAAAGAGGGCACTCTACTCAGGGAAGTCGATATCGATAATCTCTGTGAACTCCCACTCTCATCCTGCTGGAGACCATTCGATGTTCCCTTTCTTGTATCAACTCAAGACACATGGTGCAATGAGTACACCTGTGCAATAGAGAGAGCCCTTTGGCTTTGTCCAAACCACCTAAAAACTAAAAATGTCATGAACTTCACTAGGAAAGACTTGAGGAATCTCTTGGCCAAACTCACCGACTACTGCGATTTTGAAACTCATGCCAAGCATATAGGTCTCCCACACAATAATTAGTGCTTAAGTTGTAATGACGATGAGGAGAAAGAAAGCATCTTACATTCGCTCTGCTTTTGTACCGCTCTGGATGATATTTGTCTGTACTTCTTTGGCACATTTTTCGCAAATAAGAATATACAATGTAATTCTTGATATTTAGGAGCAGTAAGCTTGTAGCCACTGACTCTCCGCCCCTATGGCTTACCCGTACATATACACACGACCCATTTCTCGACCCACACTCTCCTCTCCTCTACCAAGTGATTATCTCCATTCTATATCTACCTTTTTTCCTTTCTCCCCCTTCCTCTCTCTTTCAATCTTGTTTTCTACTTTTAAATAGCACAAAGCAGTGCTGGGCAACGAGAGAAATGTATTTGTGTATGTGCATTCATTTGAATAAAAAGTAGAGGCCTGCATAAACAGCCTTGAAATGTAAATACGTCTTGTTTTTTAAATGTATTCTCGTGGTATGCTAAGTACATGCATGACTTTTGTTTATGCGCCCATGCGTATGAAGAAGCAAGCATCACAAATTTTCCGTCACGAAGTATTTTCTTCTTTACTCCTATACGTGCAATAACTGAAACAAATATTTTGCTGAAAGTGTTGTTTAGCGTTGTTTAGATTTCGCTGTAGTAAAGCATTTGAAAATTTAGAAGATTTCGCTGTAGTAAAGCATTTGAAAATTTCCACATGTCTCAAAAGTTCTTGTAAGTAGTCTTTTGCAGGGGGTATAATAAGAAGTCGATTGAATCTCGACACAGCAAAGGCACAAAAGTATCTTTGTACTGAACCCTAGTGGGCTGAAACCTTAAGTTTACCTAACCTAACCTTTTTATTTTTTTATAAAGTATTATTTGAGGCTCCACTTGAAAGTGACATTAAGTGAGGATATGTTTTATTAGCTTAACATATATTGATTATTTTCTTTGAATTGGAAGACAATATTATATAGATTTTTGTTTAAATATGATTTCAAAAACTGGTGTAAAATGAAATTTTAGAAAGCTTTTCATGGGAGCTAGTTGTGGCAGCCTTAGATATTGCATTCAAACTCAGATGCATAATGCCAATGTTTTATTTGTTTGCGAATTAGAATAATTTTGCAATATATATAGACAAACTTCCTAAAGTTTTTTCATTTTCAACTCTGTTGCATGCCGTTTAATGCTTTGAAAGAAGTAAATATCCACACCAAGTTCTACAAATTGTCTCCTTATAATCTACGTTGAACTAAATATCCTCACCAGCTGTAGCGGTCAAATGTAAAAAAAACACTAATGCGTAGGTATATTTTAAAACTACACAAAATAATAAAGAAAACGAAAAATTTAGAAAAAAAAACCAACACCTCATCATCATCATTGCCAACAATTTGCAACCAAACACAAATAAATTGCAACAATAACATAAAAGACAAACCAAAAAAATAAAAACGCTGTGGTGAAATCAGCAAAGAAACGAATGATTTCACGCTGATGATGAACGATACCTACCAAAAACTCCAATTTCATTTGGATTCTCTGCTCAACACCAGCATAGAAATGTAACTCCAACATATGAATATGTATTCGAACACAATTGAAAACATGCAAACGTACATACATACATGGCCATTGACCATGTACTACGAACAATATTAAATGTTGATTACACCATGGATAATCAGCATATATTCGTATACACCGAAAAACGCATAATAGTTATTGCGTATGCAAAACTATCAGACACACACACACAACACAATCGCATTAATGCGCGGATTATCAGGTGGGCTCTGGCAACGATTTTAACAACAACATGAACAAAAACATAATTTTGAGATTATGATTCCATTAAAAAAAATCAAGTAAGTACAATCTGCGCATGCAACATTTTTAGTAAGTCAATGCATTCTTTCCATGTGTTGTCCAAGTATAGTTGTACATAGTTATTTCTTTTACCTTGATTCTCGCTTAAAAGCTGAAATGACTCTTCATTTTAGTTCCCATTCTAATCAGTGTCATTCATATCAACAACACATCGACTGCAACACACAAAACAAACACATACATACATGATATGTTTATTCATAATGATGTTTTTGTAGGGTAATGACGATAATGATGACGATAATGATGACGATGATGACGATTGTTGTCAATGTATATGCTTTAATGTTTAATCATAAATGATTTTAGTTATTTAATAGGCAATTCCCAGTATGCAATCTAAATATTAGATAACCCTCCATGCTATTCCATATTTTTCTTTTGCAGTGAGTTGGTTGCACTCATACGTAACCAAATTTTAGGAAAGCAGCAATAAAAGACACCTTGTAAAAATAGCCCTTGAAATCAATTAGTCCAGTTTCAAATTATGCTAACAAAATTAGAATAACATTGAGTAATTACACTATACGATTGATTTCGACGGAGGAGACAAACATATATAGCCTCATTTTCTCTGCTAGTTGTTACCCCATATGAAAAATTATTTGCAAACCTTTAGGTAAAATAAAACTGAAAATAAAATACTTGACTTCCAAAATCCGAAATTCCTTCTCAAAGTAATGATCTAGCGGGCATCCAATTTAAAGAAATAAAGATCACTGACTCTATCGGTCAGTTAATTTCAGCAAAGAAAAAGTTTTGTGAACGAAAATTTTAAGGCAATGAAGATATAAAAATAACCTCAACACTAGCCGCAGTAATGACACTCATGTTTCTCTTAAGAAAAAGCTAACTTGTAAATTATTTTGAATTAGTGTCCTGCACAAGACCCCTTCTAAGAACTTTTAACACATGAGGGATTTTTCAAATGCTTTACTACAGCGAACTCTTCTAAAACAAACGTTAATAACACTGTTTATAAGAAATTTGTTTCAGTATTGTAGGTATAGGAGTAAAGAACAAAATACTTCGTGACGGAAGAATTTGTGACGTTCGCTCCTGTCTACGCATGGGCGTGTATACAAACGTCATGCATGTATGTGTGTATGGTCTTTTATTACACACATGACATTAGTTGTAAGCGGGTAATCATATAATAGCCCTGAAGGAAATGTCGATGGTGAAAATGTACTGAGTCGCTTTTGACTTTGTCAGCAGTACTACTCTACAATTATTCCCCATACAATACTTTGTGCTATCTAGGAGCACGGCAGTGCGCCAGGGCAAGTTCTGGCCAATGCACGCAGTGTGTATATTTACACGAAGCCATTCGAGCTGTTTTTACCCCCCTCATAACTTTGTTCCCCGCAATCGTAAAATTATAGAATTTAAAACATTATTAGAACAAATTCACATAACCTCACATGCAAAGTTTGAAAGTTGTATAACAAAAGGTTCCTGAGATATAGAGGTGCAAAAAGTGCATATTTTAAGACATACTCACTGACCACTGACCACTGACACACTCATCAAATTGATGAAGCACTTCCGCTATCGCTAGAGAGCTAAAATTTGGTACACAAGTAGATCTAGGAGAGCAATGAACCAGAAAAATCTGAAAACACAGACATTTTAACCAGGGGGGCGGGGCTAAGCCCATAAAAATTAAAATTTGTGCTAGTGAGCTGAAATTTGATACATAGCTAGGTCTAGGTGAGGATTAAAATAAAAAAAAATCTGAAAACCCGGAAATTTTGGCTAGGAGGGCGGGGCGACGCCCATAAAAGTCCGAATTAAAAATGCTAATATAAGGCGCTTAAAAGAAGCTGTTTTATTGAAATTTTGCATGTATACTGCGATAATGCAGGGCTATAATTTTTTTGTTAAAAAATTAGGCGATGACGCGCCCATATAATTTAAACCTCATTTTCGTGTGCTACGGTTCAGCATATTAGATATACTATTTATGTGGGTATTATTGTCCGTTTGCAACCAAACTTGACACGAATAATAAGCACTGGTCCAAAAAATCTTAAGTTTGGAAAAGTGGGCGGGGTTACGTCCATAAATATTCAATATTAAAAGTTGCGTTAAGGAGGTGAAATTTGATATACAACTAGGTATAAGTGAGAAACCAACTATAAAAATCTGAAAACACGGAAATTTTAGTTAAAGGGGCGGGACTGCGGCCATAAAAACTAAAAATTAAAAGTTGAGCTAAGGAGGTGAATTTTGACACACAAATAGGTCTAGGTGAGCAACCAACTAGAAAAATCTGAAAACCCAAAAAAGTTTATCAGAATGGGCGGGGCAACGCTAATATTGTTTGGTACTAAGACCATAACATACAGCTTTTAACTCAAACTAATTTAGTGAAACCTTGCATACGCGTTGCACGTATACAGTACTTCAAATATCACCTTAAAAAGTGGGCTTGATCACTCCTATAAAATGTTAGCCTTATGTTTAATCTACTTCAGTCTAGCATATTTTGCTGCTCACAACAAAATTGTGAGTTGAAAATAGTGGGAGGGATAGTGCTCATAAAATTTAATTCTCGCTACAGAGCTGAAATTTTAAACATAAGTAAGTGTAGAGCAAGCCAATAGGAAAATCTTAAAACCAAGAAGTTTTTTCCGGTATGCGGGCCACGCCTGTAAAACTCCAATTCGCACTAGAGAGCTGAAATTAGATACAAAAATAAATCGAGATCAAAGATCACCAAGAAAAATCTAAAAGACCAGAAGTTGCAATCACGGGCCGGAAACAAGCACTCTAAACTCAAAATTAAGATCAATTTTATTGAAACTTTTCATACACATTGCACTTTTCCAAAGTAAAAATTTCCTGTTTTGAAAAGTGCCCGTGACTACATCCATAAATCTTAGCTTTTTCTTTCATGTACTTAAGCTTAGCAGTTTTTAATTTAATACTCAAGTATTTCTTATTTACTTTTTAATACCAAACTTTGCATGAACCATAAGCACTAGGAAATATAAAAGTCACGGAGGCCAGGCCCATAAGAATTTTACGTAATATGATACTATAGAGAGCTGACACTTTGAAGACAAATAGTAATTGATTTACTCAATTGGAAAGTCCAAAAATTAAAGCACCAGCTACCCTATTGAAAGTTTGCGTGCACATTGGACATAACCTTTTGATATATGTACTTTGGCTAATCAGACTTTAATATGTAAATTTATTGAGAAACAAAGACAGGATCACGTCCGCTAAAATGTACCCTATATTTAACATGTTTCTTTCGAGAGGACTCTTACCAAATTGCGTATACACTAGCGACCCGTTGTAATGACACAATAGTGCATTTTTAAGGTCAACAATCCAACACCCATCACCCTCTAACCCATTATTTTATGCAACTATGCCATTTTCAACTGGCACAGCGATCATTAATAGAAATAAGAGACACTAGAAATTTTAAGTTTAAAAAGTCTTATTATAGAAAATTTTTCAAAAAGTAGTCAGATCCTCACAAAAACATAAATGTGAAAAAGGCCAAGTTCCTATCCAAAATTGCGGCCATTAAAAGTAGTGAGATATAAATTTTGACCAAGTTCTTATTTGGCACAATACCTAACACAGAAATATGCTATGCGTTATATAAGTTTGTAATCGTAAGGGTGTCATATAATTTCTAGATAGTCTGCTTACTTGGCAATATTTTTACATTTCTAAAATTGAGAGAATAATGTTTATTTGTTTATTTCTTTCTATTGGAAAAAATGTTGTCAAGTAAGCAGACTATCTAGAAATTGTATGACACCCTTACTATTACAAATTTATATAACGCATAGCATATTTCTGTGTTAGGTATTGTGCCAAACAAGAACTTGGTCAAAATGTATATCTCACTACTTTTAATGGCCGCAATTTTGGATAGGAACTTGGCCTTTTTTCACATTTATGTTTTTGTGAGGATAGACATTTAGCGTGTGCTTGTCATTGAAAATCTACTAGTAACACTAAAACAGTTGACTAGGTAGTGAATTCATATTTCTTATGGGAACATGGAGACATACAAACCAGACATTTACTGGTACATTTCTATAACTTACGTACATACAAATTTATGTATATTGACAAGTTGTTGCAAAATCCACCAGAAGTACACCACATCTGTTATCTCCCATTATTTTATACTGACGAACAGAAGAGAAATTGTAGACAATGTAACTACTACTAGAATTTTAGTGTTGACATAGAGACACTTGTCCCCAGTCTGACTGCAGGGAGCTTACCATCTACACCATACATACACACTCAAACGTACAATATGCAAAATAACAAGCATACACTAATCAACAGTACCCTGCAAATAATATTGGAGTACGTGGTCCAATGTGAAATGGATTGGACTAGTTACATCATGGTCCCATGTAATGCAGTCATGGATCATGCCGTTTTCATACAAGCATGCAATGCTGTACGATAAGTGTTCGTGTTTAAACGATTATGATCGTTCTTCTTAGGCACTCACAAATTGTATGCGAGTTGTCTATAACTATTCCATATGGAGTTGTTTTGGGGTTAGTCCGATGTAATGCAAAGTTGGACCATCTGGTCCAACCCTAGGACATCGCAATGTTAAATCGGCCACCTTTTTTGCATATATTTGGAGTAGTTTTGTGGTACTCCTACTCCTCTTTGGACTAGTCTTTACATGCATGTATGGACTAGTCGCATTATTTGCAGGGTACTTCTCTTGTTTGTTTGTTATGGACAAGATGGCTTGGCGACATCACTTATTAACACTCATACACACGAACATCAATACATCCATAGTACTTCGCTTACTAAATGACATAATTTCTGTGGCAATAAGGAAAAAGTGCTTAAGTCATATTTAACTGTTTTGCAGGAGAGCAATTTTAAGCGTTTAAGTCGATTTTCAGAAATTTATTTCTTTTACAGTTAAATTGGGAAATTCTCTGTTAACTTTAATTTTTTTTAATCAAACATCGTTCCACACACTATAAGTAAAAGATTTAAGTTGAAATATACCAAATTATAAGCTAAATTAAGCAGTTATTCTAAATGATATTATAAGTCTAAAGAAGATGAGTCACAAGTCATACTGCCATAACTTCCTGAAAAATCACACAAATTAATTAAGATTTTGACCAAGGGTACTTTCAAATATGCAGATTACGGAGGTACCATTAACTCAAAATAAGCTTATCTCGACTTAAGCACTTTTTCCTTTTTACCACAGATTTATTATTAATTTAGTATAATACATGCAACGAGAATACATTTAAAAGACAAGAAGTATTTACGTTTCAAGACTGTTTACGCAGCTCTCTATTTTGAATCAATTAATTAAAGGCAAAAGCGATGACCAGTCGAGTCGATTTTTACAATAGCTACATCCTATCGTCCATTTTCCATTAACTGCTTGTAATACAACCTCTGGTTTTTGTATGCTGGGGTTTATTTGTTTCGTTCATTATACTACAACCAATATTTATTATTGGTCGTATACATCAACACACATAGTAAAATTTCAATTCTAACTGAATAAAAATTTATAATGCAGTTGCTCAATTTTGCAATCGTAGGCCAGCTGAAGAGTGCATTTTTAAAACTGTCAATAATTTTTAGTAGCCGATTTTTTTTAAATTTTAAAATCAAATAAATTTTGAAAACAAAATAAAAAATAACAAAAATTAAAAATTTTAAAAACCACCGACTTTTTTCAGAAAAGATGTTATATCTTCTAAACGGCTGGACCGATTTTCTTCGAACATAGCTAAGAACCCTATCGATCAAGTCATCTTTCAAACAGAAAAAACTAAATGAAAATCGGTCCAGCCGTTTGGCCTGTACTTGGACACAGACAGCCACACAGATACACAGATACACAGACACACAGATACACACTATAAACTTATAACACCCCTTTTCAGTCGGGGGTTAAAAACGGACTCTTTTTTACTTTTGTTCTTTCAATTCTGGCTGCTCATTGATAATATTTATATGTAAGCACATACATTAATAAGTAAATATATATATATATATATATATATATATATATATATATATATATATATATATATGTATATATATATATATATATATATATTTATTTATAAATATATATGTATATGGGTGTTTCTTTTTAGTTGATCTTATTTTATAATCTTATGAAGGGGGATTTTGTTGCATGTGAATTTAATTTATTTAAATTTTTTCTATATTTCAGAAGTTGTTTTAATTTAGTTTTGAGCTTTTCAGTTTTTGATTTATAAACTTTTATTTCCAGCAGTTCAGAAATGCACTTGGGCATGCAACGTGAATGAGTTTGGAGTTTTATCACAATAAATGTTTTTTGTTTTAGATAAATACTGAAGGGGGACGAAGTGTTTTTAATATGTATATAGGTCTTAAATTCTGATGAACACAAAGGCAGATACAAATAAAGCATTTATGGAGAAATAACAGCTATCTCTCTCTCTCTCTCTCTCTCTCTCCCCCCTTCATGATAGCGGCATTACTTGGTTGTTGCTAAAAAAAAGCAATGTGAGCCCGATCACAGGGGAGATGTGTAAACATCTATATAGTAATGAAAAATTTGTTTTAAGTTGGAAGTACTTTTTCTCTTAGTATATTTTTATTAACTAATCAATTAAAAGTATCAAAACTTATAATGTTGTAAATACATAGGAATTTGCTTGTTTTTGTTTGTTTTATTTAACTTATTTGGTTAGCAGGTAAATGGGCACACTGCAGTATATAGTTATGTATGTACTGCATTAAAAATTGCAGTAAATTTACTGATTACTGAAAAAATTCAGTAAATTTTTACTGCTAATGAAATTTAATTTGCATTATCAGTAAAATTCTAGTTCCGTATTCATAATAATTAAAAAAAAATATACTAAAAGCATAAGTACTTCAAACTTAAAAAAAAATTTCATTACTAGATGTTTACACATCGCCTCTGTGACCGGACTCACATTGCTTTTTTTTCCTTTTGGCGTTTTTTTGTTTTTGGGGTTTTTTTTATTTAGGCGATGTTTTCATTTCGGCGATTTTTTTTTAGGGTTTTTTTTTTAATTTTTGCGATTTTTTTTATTTTGACTATTTTTTTTCATTTTGGCGATTATTTTTCTGTTTTTGGTTTTTTTTTCACTTTGGCGATTTTTTTCATTTTGACGTTTTTTCCGGTTTTTCACGATTTATTTTAGTCCTAGAATTTTTTTTAATTTGGTGCTTTTTTCGGTTTTGGCGATTTCTTTTTGGCGATTGTTTTTAGATTTGGCGATTTTATAATTTTTTGAGTTTTTAGTTTTACCGTTTTTGAAAATCTTAAGGGTTTTGCTCTTACGGTTTCCAAGATACAGCAAGTTGTCAAAGTTACAAAGTCAAAATTGCATTAAGTGATGGAACACCCTTTAATTTAAATTTTTTAAATTAATAAAATAAAATTTTAAATTAATTAAATTAATAAGAGAAATACTTAAAAACAATAATTATCTGACATATTTGATCAATAATCTAATAGACAAATCAATACATAATGCAACAAAAAACAATAACACAAAAACAATATCTGGCAACACTAAATATATAAGCTTATCTTATATTCCAAAGCTGACTGAGAATAATAAAATAAAAGAGATAATTAATGAAGAAGGAATTATATTTGCACACAAACCAAACAAAACAACAAATACACTGTTCACAACTCTAAAAACAAAAATAAATAAAAAAGATCAAAGCAATGTAGTATATGAAATAAAATGTAATGGAAACGCACACGAAAGATGTAAACAAGTTTACATCGGGACAACAAAAAAGGAATCTAGGAGTAAGAGTAGCTGAACATGAGAATGATATTAAAAAAGGACGACAATCTACTGCGCTAGCTCAACATTATTTGGATTATTCTCACTCAGCTGATCTGGAAAATATGAAAATACTACACAAAGAGAGAAAATACAACAAAAGATACACTTTGGAAAGCTTAAGTATTCAACAAAAAATGGACATAGCAATGAACAACAAAACTGACAAAGACAAAACTAATGCTACTTATAGCATTGTATTAATTTAAGTTTTAGTGTAACTCCAGCTGTGATATTAGAACGTTAAGAAAAGCTTTATACTGTGATATTTACAATTTTGATTATTTTTGCAATTATTTTTAAATTATGTGTTTTATGTTGTATGTTGTCATGTCGCGTAAAATAACATTATTAAAATGTAAATGCAAATTTTATTAGAAGATAGTATATGTAAGTTAAAACAAAACATTAAGTGTTTTATTATTATTGTTGTCGTTTCATTAAAATCGTTCTTTTATTTATCAATGTTACCAGATTTCAATAAAAATAGTATCCCTGAAGATGTTGGAAAATCCCAACGAAACGTCGGATAAGAAAAAATGAAATAAAATTGTCTTTTATTTGCATTTAAATCAATTTGAATGACCTTGGAAGCCTGAATAGAGTAATTCTATAAAAACCACATCATACGTTAAATAAAAAAGGTCGAATAGTCATATATAATGGGTGTTTTTTATTGAGGTATAGAACTTTAAGTTGGCATCACTTTTTTAACTGGCGGCCATTTTGTCAGCTGTTAAGTGATTAATATTTAATTTGGTTTGCCATTTTATCATGAACAGGTTGACAAAAGAACAACGCTTGCAAATCGCGCAAATTTATTTCAAAAATAATGGTTCAGTTCGCGAAGTTTACCGCAAGCTCCGTCCATTTTATGGTCGACATAATCGTCCATCAGAGCAGTTAATTCGGTTAACCATGGATCGTTTTCGCACTACGTTTACTCTATGTGATAATACGCATCCGCAGAGACGTCGAACAGTGCGCACCGAAGAAACAATTGCCGCTGTAGAGCAAAGTGTTGAAGAGGACCCGAATGAATCGATTCGCCACCGTGCGCAGCAATTGGAGCTTTGTCCATCAACTTTATGGAAGATTTTGCGCAAAGATCTTGGCTTGCGACCTTAAAAGATCCAGCTTGTGCAAGAATTAAAGCCGCGAGACCATGCAATGCGTCGTGATTTTGGTGTATGGGCCGAAAATGAGATTGATCTCGATGCTGATTTTCATCGCAAAATTTTGTTCAGTGATGAGGCTCATTTTTGGTTGAATGGCTACGTCAACAAGCAAAATTGCCGCATTTGGAGTGAAGAGAATCCACATGAGACCCTTGAGACGCCATTACATCAACAAAAACTGACCGTTTGGTGTGCTCTATGGGCTGGTGGAGTCATTGGGCCATACTTCTTCCGAAATAATGCTGGAGAGTCAGTTACCGTTAATGGAGACCGGTATAGAGCCATGATAACCGACTATTTTGTTCCCGAATTGGATGGCATGAATGTGGATGAGTTCTGGTTCCAACAAGACGGCGCTACATGCCACACAGCGCACGTCACAATCGATTTATTGAAGGAAACATTCGATGAGCGCATAATTTCGCGGAATGGACCTGTCAATTGGCCACCAAGATCGTGTGATTTGACACCATTGGATTATTTTCTTTGGGGATATGTGAAGTCGCTCGTCTACGCCAACAAACCAGAAACGTTAGGGGACTTGCAAGCCAACATTCGTGGCGTTATTGCCAACATACGGCCCCATATGCTCGAAAAAGTGGTTGAAAATTGGACCTGTAGAATTGGCTTTATTCGAGCCAGCCGCGGCGGCCACATGCCCGAAATCATATTTAAACAATAATGGCATAAAATTATCCTTCCAATAAAGCTAAATTGATGGACATTAAAACGATTTTCTTGTGTTTTATTTCAATTCGAAGTTCTATACCTCTAAAAAAAACACCCACTATATATATATATATATATATATATATTTACATATTAAATTTTTTAAATTTACTGTTAATTGTTGTAGTCTGTATAAAAATACGCTAACTTTACAAAATTCAAGTGTATGTATATTACATGGTATTTTAACATATTTCGTTGCTCGTTTTGGAACACCCTTCAATTTTTAACTCGCATATATTTGCTGTTACAACGGCCAAATATCTACACACTGTGTCGGAATTTCAGGTCCGTAGCTCTTACGGTTCTCGAGGAAATACCCTGTAACCGAGCAACGGACAGCATAGCGAAAAAATAGGGTTCATTTTCATCTTTGATGTACGGAACCCTAATAAAGCAATTATTATTTTCACCTTTGGTGTACGGAACCCTAATAAAGCAAAAAAACCTAACGACTCTAACAAACAAAAACCATGAAATTACTATGTATTTAAAAATTTTTTAAATAAGTTTGTATTGCTTCTTTCAAACACTAATACACTCATACATAGCTCACACCGATTTGACAACGCTGTGTGCATCTCAGCAAAGAAATCTCAGTCAAAATTTGTGATTGTATTGTGAAAAAGATTTTTACCACCTAGCGTATAGATGTTTACACATCAAAAAATCCTTTTCGCAAAAGATATCATTTGGGTATGTTCTGCATTCCGTGTGAAATCAAGACGTTCAGAATTGTTATTGAAATGTTTGTTGGAAATAAGCATTTTTAACAACAGAATACAGGGGTTTCTCTCTGTAATTCGAAACAGAAGAAAATGCTTTCGAATTTACTTAATATTAACATACAAAATCGAAGACATGTCCTTTTATTTCGTATTACAGAGTAGGTAGACCCCCAGAATATTCCCGATTATTGGGAAATATATTACGTTGCAGGGTGTGTTTCAATACGGCTACATTATATTAAATTCGCTATAATTGTATATAACGCATACGTCCCCGATACACGAGATAGCAAATAATAAAGTTTGTGTGTTTACATTACCTGTACTGTACACCAAATTTTAATTTTCTCAAAATAGCAATTTTTTTTTGCCAAAGTGGATAAGAAAAATTTACATACATACATGGCTGAGTCGGCGTTTTAACATTTACAATTATTATAAAAGCGGTGCAGAAGTGGCCCCCTCTAATTGCACATTATCATGGTAGATGGCTAAAAAACGATACAATCCTTCTCTACTGTGTAAACTTAATGTGCAGCTCACTTGGGTAAAATATTACGGGTATCGTCTTCGAAGAATATTTTAGCACTCCAACTATTCTCCGTATTCTTAACCCACTAACTACTCATGGGCCGAAAAGTACAAAAAAGTATAGCTGAGGTCCACTAGGAGTTATTTCAGTTCTGTTTTCACAAAACAATTTCAAAGATCTTCGAGCAGCGAAGAGCAAACATTGAAAATGTTTAACCCTAGAACCATAACGATAATATATGAGACGTTAGCACCTACGACACGTAAAATTTACGTATATAATATCTTCCGTTTGAAAAATTTCAATAAATGACAAATCTAAGTTTGGATTTTTATTTTAATTCATTTAATTTTTTTATTAAAAGTAATTCCTTATAAAAATAATAATAATTTTCAAATATGTAATTACATATTAATCATATAATAATATGTTCTGCTTTAACACTTGTAAACATAGCAACACACTTGATGAAGGTATTGCCATTACATTGCAAGACACTTGTTTGATATTCATTTAAAAAAATCGCACGTAAAATGTACGTATATTATGGTTCTAGGGTTAACAAATCAAAAATTTTTACCAAATCGACTAGCAAAAATTATTGAAGGGAAAATCATTGAAAATCCTCTTGGGACCTCGTGGTTTTAAAATGAATTTTTTTTTTCATTTAAAATAAAAAGCAACTGAGTTGGCCAGCTCAAAGTTCTTCCTTAAATAGACCTCTTTTAATACGATATTAGATATTTCCTATGTAAGAGCGGTTTACCGCGCTATGACCCCAAGTACTTTACATGAACAAAAAATATCATTTGTCCGTTAAGAGGCTCCATTTACACTTTGCTGAAAGAACTTCAGAAATAGGTGGTTCCATAGGTTGGCTCTTACAAACATACAAACATAAAAATGTTACCTGTTTATAATATTAGTACCCAGCAAAAAATTTCAAAAAAGGTAATCGAGTTTGGAATTAAGCATTTTTGGTGGAAGCTGCTCCTTACTGGATTACCAACTTAATGATTTTAACAAGGCGTAAGGCTAAAATAATCGATTCATGAGAAGTACTTACCTTTTTTATTTGGAAACTTGTTCACGTAATCTATTTAATCTAAAAAAATCATTCTTTTCATTTAGCAACTTGTACATAATATTTTTACATTTTAGGTAATGAGATTTGTAAGCGAGTAATGAAATTTGGCAATCAGAAAAGTAAGTCATTATATGGAAAGTAGTTCTGATGGTAACGTGCAATTTTTTGCTGGGTATGTAAGTAGAGACGTATACAACTTTTATTTAATGTATTAATGGTTTTTAATGGGCGTAAAGATAATTTTTAAAATTTATAACCCTAGACACAAACCGTCGTGTGTACCACACAGTCATAAAATGGATTTTGGTATTTTTTTTCTCAACGTGTCGTGTGTAACACACAGTCATAGAATGGATTTTGATATTTTCTTTTTAAACCGTAGGCTATGGGGAGAAACAAAATATTGGAAGAGACTGCTGGACATGTCCAGGGTTAAGAAATGAACTTCTCATGTCGCTCGAAGTATTAAACGTTATATTTATGTAAAGGAGCCGTAGAGAAGGAACTTGGTTTCATTTTCTGGTTGAGTTTGCTTAAACAATTCGATCTTGTGAGAAAAAATATTTATTATTTAACAGAGCTATTTTTTTAACATAACTCTGTTAAACAGGAGGTTACATCCAGAGAAAAATAGCTTAAAATCAATAAAAACCATATTGAATTAATAAGAAACATTAACGAAAGTCTAGTCATGTTGAAATTTCTTATTTTAAAATTTAAAAGTATTAATTTACAGTATTAATTTATTCATTTTATTTATTTTTAAGTATCTCTATGTATATTTTCTGTTATATTGAAAGTTATTAAATTAATATGACGTGTTCTTAGTTTAAAGTTGCAGCTTTTCCCTTAGTGTATGAATTTTAAAATTGTAACCATTGACTTATAACTATTTAGATTCTTTAACCCTAGGAATATTTTTTGGAGCAGTGACATGCAGTGGAACCACATTTTGTACAGGCGATTTATGTTTGTCCACTGGCAGTTTAATGCCAATTAATGTCAGATATGGCTATATCTCGCCAAATGTATCGACAAAAATTTGTTTTTGGCGATGATAATTTTCAAATGGCGATTGGCGATTTACTTGGCGATATATGAGTTCCTTAGTTACATTTTTACGATTTCAATAATATAGAATAATGTTAAATATAAGAAATTTTTTATGTAAGGATTTTTTTCTTCAAATAAAATACTTCGAACAAAAAATTTTAAGTGTTTATTTATTTTATTTATTTATTTACAAGGTTAAGCAAATACATTAATGTAAGTACTAAATATATACTATATATATATATATACATAAGTGTATATATTTATATGTATAAGCTATAGCAACAAGGCCTTAAGCTTTAAAATTTACAGGTATGATGATTTATCCTAATTATATATATATATATTATCTAGTGTATATTGTTCTTATTTCTAAAAAAAAATAAAATTTTAAGTGTTGTTACTCTTTACTTGACACAAAATTTTCTAAAATTCAAGAAGCTTAAAAAATATTATGGAATCAAAATCTCATTTGGTTTTTATGAAACACAGTGGAGAAGACTTCCTTCTATATATTGGCACCAACATTTTAGTTAAATGCCTGCACGAGTCCTCGCCTAAAGTGTATGCATACTACGATGCTGCTACCAGTTCAAGGATATGATATGTGTACTTAAATACACATTTAACACGTTACCTACTGAATTTAAAACTAAAAAAATAATTGTAACGTAATTACAAAATATAGGCGATATTTGGTGATATTAGACAAGTTATTTGGCGAGGAGGCTGAAAATAAATCTGACAGCACTGATTGTCGCCAATTATGTGGATGTTGTCATTTTCATTGCAGCTAATAGCATTCACATTCTCCATTGGTATAATGACAAAATTAATTTGGTCTGCTTAATGGTCCATTTTGTTTTCGTTACTAATACATTCATTAAAAGTTTTAAAAATCGGTTCTTTGGATAAATTTTGTCACATCGATTTACGTGTATTTTATATTCAAATCGCTCATTTGCAAATAATGAGAAAATACATCAAATCTTGTAGTTTTAAGTAAAAATGCAGTTTTTCGGGTTGAAAATTTTACATACTCGTAGGATATGCTAAAGTTTCTTAGCCAGTGCAACATGTCTGGCTTAAGCCACCAAACTTGATGTAGTAAATTAAAAAAAAAACGTGTGTATAGATTTCAAAATTATTTTCCAAAATTTGTTTTTTTCAATCTCAAATTCTAAACTGTCAAATAACTTGTCATTTGAATATGACACATAAACTCAGCAAAAGCAATAGCCCCACCAACAACATTATCATCATCAACATCGTCATCATCATCATCATCGCCAGCACCATCATCATAAAGGTGTTAAATTAAAAAAAAATATAAAAATAAGAAAATGTTTGACACTTTCAACAAGTTTTTGTGTCCACCACACAAAATAATAAAGGCTGTGTGAAAGGAATGAAGACCAACAGTCAAGACGACAGTTTGGCGTTACAATGAAATTGAGATGCCACACTGTGTGTGTGAGGACTTGAGACACACCAGATATAAAAACAGAAGAAAAAATTAACTCAAATTCAGGAAAAAAATAATACTTTATAATATACAAAAAAAAAAATAAAACACCTAAGTGTGGATACATTAAACAACTCATGTGCGTTGTATGTGGCAACAACTCTAACAACAACAAACATCAGCATATTTTAAATTATCACTAGAGTTGGTTGTTTTTTTTTTTGCTTTTTATTTTAATTTCTTATTTGTTTGTACATTTTATTTATTCGTTTTCAACCCAAAACTGAAAAAGTTTGATTTATGGTCAATTGTCAAATTATCCTTGATAAGTCATTTATATTTTTTCATGTAGTTTTTGTTTATATTAAATTATGTTGTGGTTAGATGAAGTGAAACAAAGTCGCAACAAGCGAAGGAAGCAGAAGGTGTTGGTTGCTTGTTGTTACAAAGAAAATGAGATATTCAGTGTATGTTTGTTGTATGTATGCATTTCATTTTATTTAGGCCTGAATGAATGACTTGATTTTTATTTCAGTGTCATAAGAAATACTTGTTGTAAGGAAATTATTTGGCTCTCACAAGCAAAAAAAAAGAATAATAATAAAAATATTTTTGTTATCTTTCTTTTTAATATATGTATGCATGGGAAGATTTTGCTAAAATTCTGCTCTCAAATGAAGATATCATATTATAATATAATAACATTATAGATAAAGTATAAGTGAAAACATTTTCATGGGAATTCAATACTTGTGCCGTGTTTTTATATGACTAATACTGACTACACATCTGGCATTTCTTATGTTGTCATTTTCAAAATGTGAGCAATACTGTTCCCATTATGTTTTTTTTTTAATATAAAGCAACGCCACACAACGAAAAATATAGGAAATGCAAACGTGGCCACTATACACTACACTGAAAGAAAAACCATTCGTAACGGGAATGAAACCGGTACGTAGAACCCCTTTCATTAATACAACGACAAATTTCATTAATAAAATGAAACATTACATTATATTGATGCGAATTTTATTAATGGAATGAAACCTTTCTAGAGTTTAATATTTTACATTTCGTTTTATTATTAATGTTAGGAAATAATTTTCATTCGGGTAATGAAAAACTTAAATATATGTTTTCTTTTATAATTCATACAAAAAAATATTTTAAATTGATTAGGTGACATAAAAGAAGATCAAAGTATCAAACCACAATTGTAATTAATCTAAAGTTATGAAAATTGTAGTTTTGTTAAAACTTTAATAAATTATTTTCGTAACTACAATGAAGAAAATTTCCTGCTGCCGGGTAGTAGGCAGTAATTGTAGGCAAGCATTGTAGTAACAGGTTCGAATCCTGGAGATAAGTCAAAGTTTATTTTTTAATATACATATATATTGGCATTTCCACAGGTATGTAAAATTTTTGTACCGTGCGACACCAAACAATTATGTATGTGTTTTTAAAGAAAACTAAACTTTTTTTTCTTCTTTATATATTTGTGTAGGCCATCAGTAGTTTTACATTAGGTAAAATTTTAAGAAAAATTGAGTCACTTTGTCCTGAAATACAAACTGAACTGCTGGCTGTTGCACGCGATAAAAAGTGAACTTTCTCGTGGAAACGCCCATATTTATATATAAGTTATAACTTTTCAAATAAATTAAATAATGTGAATTAATTAGATCAATTAAATAATGTTGAATTGAAATTTAATTAATGATGGTATATATGTGTGTACAGTTGAACTTCCATAATTTGAATTACCATTATCGAAACAAAAAACTTCAAGTTAGAGAGACTTCAAGTTATGGAGTAAATTTCGAAAATTTTGCATATAGTAAATATTTTTTACTAACTTTTCACTTTTTACTTGTAATAGAAGAATTGAAAATGTGTGTATAATTTATTATATGTTGAAGTACAAAGTAATTTTTGGCTGGACTTTTTTATTTTTGTTTTGTACTCGTATAAAAAGTGTTGCTAATTTGTGCAGTGCTTTGCAGTGGTCGTCAGTCGTATTTTCATTTGTTTGTAAATATAAATTCAAATTGTTCAAGGAATCCTTCATAGTTTCCCTGGAGGGCTGTGCAACAGTTTCTTCGACTATACCGTCCACATCACTCTCTATTGTGATTCCAATGTGCGATACTGCATTATCAACAATATCCTCATCGATTGAAAAATCTGCGACAACTAGCTCATTATCGACTTCAATTAATTCTTGAAGAGTACAACTATTTGTCATACGAATACAATCTAGTGATTTAATATCGCTTTTGCTGTTTTCTTCTATACATTACATATTATATATTCTTTTAACATTCTATTTCGATAATAAGCTTTCAAGCATCGAATTACACCCTGGTCAAGGGGTTGTAATTTTGATGTCATATTTGCAGGGAAAGTTCAATTTATGAAACTTTGCAAGGCTTTGTACCATTATTTTTCTTCAAGTTAGAGAGAAATTCAAGTTAGAGAAGTTCAAGTAATAGGAAAAATCTAAAGAAATTTACCTGCTTGCCGCTGTTGCCATGCGATTTGGTTCAATTTATAGAAACTTCAATTTAAAGAGGTTAGAGTTGAAGAAGTTCAACTGTATATGTATTAAGTGTGGTATCTAAATAATACTTGAGGTTGTGGTGGTTGCAGTGGTAAGCGAGTTACCTACAACGCGATGAGTTCTAAGTTCAAATCTTGGTCGGGGAAGCCAATTATATACATACAAACATTTTTCTGATGCCTAATCCAATATATACACGTAAGTTGAATAATTAACAAAATACAATTGTTACATTAAAATAATGAACCAGATTCATTACAAGAATCACTTATGTTATTAACACAATGATACAATATCATGAAAAAATTATATGTTACGTTTAAGTAATGAAATACAGTCATGATATAAGTATGTACATTATGAAAAAACTTGTTAATTCAATGAAATAGTTCGTTAAAAAAAATGTAAGACTAACGTCACTTCATTGTATAAACTAAAAGGTTTCATTGCAATGATTACATGTTTCATTTAAAATAAGAAAATGTACATTGCTCAGTAAAAAAACATGTCGTTACATGGATGAAAATATTTCGTTGTATATATGACATTTTTTTAGCTGATGAAACAATTTTTGTAATGCGAATGAAGCGCTGCATTGGTTGAAAAATAATGACAAAACCATAAATATAAAATCAAAACTCATTGCATTTCCAAAAGTTTTTCTCTTAGTGTATTGTGATGTCACCAAATGCCATAGTTTGTACTCCACATTGCAAAATGATTAAAGGTGTATGCAGAATTTATGGACACCGTATATCTAATAGAATAACAAAATTTTAAATTGAATGTAAAATAAGCATTTTCAAATATTAAATTTAAGCCACTTGAGTGTAATAGGCGATCTCTCTACGAAATTCTTAATTGCCCTAATTTCCACTATCCCTATGATGGGCCGCTTGATTGCTGATATCTGCCCAAAAATATTAATTTCATAAATTTTTTATTTGTTAATTTGGCTGGACGGGATATTAAATCGTGCTTTTAGAATTTTTTTTTTCATACACAAAAGCAAAAGAAAAAAATGTCACAAACATTCATTTATACAACTGCCCTCCAAATACTTCGTTATTCTACCTCTGGCTTTCATTTATTTGCTGTTCATCTTATACTCAAGATGATTATCTTGTGATTATATTTATTTTTATTGTCTTGAGATTTTAAGATACATTTGAGGTTTATACTACGATACTTTCCATATCTCCCAGTCTGTTTGTCTTGCAGTCACTCTGTCTTTTTTATTTCTGTATACATACATATTTGTTGTATATCATGATGATAATGATGTAGGTACATATTTTTGTTTTTCTTGTTTTCGTTTGTCTGTCCATCTATCTCATCTGCATTTGTTTGCATTTCTGTGCATTTGTATTATGAAGTATAATATATTAACATATGTAATGTGATATTTACTTGTCTCTGATGTTGTCTGATTCATGTTTGATTTGTTTATATCTAATACAAAATAAGAATAAAAAAATATCATGCAAAAAAAAAAAGAATTTATTTTTGAAGTATGTTATGCCTTTATGGTGATATTGTTTGGGGACAAGTTAGAAATTATGGTATTCTTTTCTCAAACAAATAATTTTGTTTAAACGAATTGATTTACTTATGTATATCAGAGTTATTGTTATTAAAAATAATAATAATTAGGTTAATAAACAAAAGTAGTATCTGTTAATGAAACTTTTCTAAAGGTAGAGTAACAAAAAAGTGCTTTACTGAGATATACATATTGCAAAAAATAACATTTGAAATCCGCGACTTTTAAACAAGGAATTTTTAATACTAAGCTACAAAAACTTTTGAAATTATTTCCTCATGTTCGTTCCAGGACAATGATCTGAAAAAAACACTATTTCTTTAAATAGGCTATATAATTTTTTTTTTTTTAATTTTAACTATTTAAACGTTTGGCGATTCTTCCATTTCACCGATTTTTCTGCGCTGTAGATTTTTACTCTTTTTTTTTTAAATTAGTTTCTCTCCTCTTAATTTAAATGATAACACTGACTACCACTCTTTTTGAGAAGAAAATGGAAAAAAGTGAATTTTGAGTGCCCATTAGTGTCCTGCACAAGACTATTTATAAGACCTTTCAGGACATGAGAGATTTTTTCAAATGCTTTACTACAGCGAAATAATCTAAAAGAATCGCTAAGCAACACTGTTGGCAAGACATTTTTTTCGGTTGTTTGTCTTGACAACAGTGTTGTTTAGCGATCTTTTAGAATATTTCGCTGTAATAAAGCATTTGAAAAAAATCTCTCATGTCTTGGAAGGTCTTAGTAATAGTCTTGTGCAGGACACTAGTGCCCATTAAGCATTATTTTTTTGCGGAAAAAAAGCACCACTCAAACGAAGTCTACAAAATACTATGAAGACTCTTCACTATAAATTTCATTGGTAAAAAAGTGGCTTACTGAATTTTGTTGTGGCCGTATAAGCCAAACGTTTTGGACGCCAAGTTGAGTTCTCTACATCCCAGACAATTGAAAAAATAAGTAGTGATAAGCACTTAATCTGGAGTGTTGAGTATTAGAGCCCTTGTATCCCTCTTTTTTAAGCGGATGTGTCCAGTAAAATTCAAAGTATTACGAGCAAGTGGATTAGAATGTGACTCGAGTTTAGTTAGATATTTGCCTGCGTATTTTGCAATTTCTTCAGTCAGTAGTGGTTGTTTTACCTTTTGATTAAGTATTTTTTTTAGTCTCCTTAGTAAGTTTAATTGTATTTTATATTCTGAAAATCTAATGATATTTGTCTTGAAATGATTTTCAAACTACTTATCTTATATACAAAACTTCCAAAAATGTTTTAACATATTTTAAACTTAAAGTGTGAAATTAACATCCTTTTTACCCGCTTACAATTAATATTTTTATACTTTTATAGATATAGATATGTGACTGCGCATAGAGAAAGGGACCTAAGGGTAAAAAAATAAATTTTCACTTTATTTTTTTTTTTTTGATGTGGACAACATCTCAGCATCGAATAAGACCGATCCCATGCCCCAAAAGTGTTCCCCCCCAGAGATATGCGCATTTTATGATGTGGTGGTACACCAAAGATATACGTATTTAAATCTTTAAAATGGCTCTCCTGAACAAAACCGGTTTTTACCTTTAGGTCCCTTTCTATTTTGCGCGTCACATATGTATATCCTAACAGCCTTATTTATAAAACTTATTAAGGCTTTAAAAATGGTTTTTAACACAAATCTTTTTATACAAATTTTTATACAAAATTTTTATTAAAAGGTCTTTAATAATTTTTATAAATCAGGCTGTAAGTTCTTAGACCCAATACAAACAGACTTCTTTGTATGCGGCTTTTGAAATCATACATAAAAAAAGATATAACAATTAAATTTTTTTTAGATAAAAAGTTCGTGATGCCTGCAAATTTATTTTATTTGCATA
Organism: Tachina grossa; assembly: GCA_949987645.1. Classification (NCBI taxonomy): domain Eukaryota; kingdom Metazoa; phylum Arthropoda; class Insecta; order Diptera; family Tachinidae; genus Tachina; species Tachina grossa. The sequence goes on along the minus strand of OX465274.1, from coordinate 197,409,637 downwards.
ACTTACAAAAAAAAATTTTCATTTGATATTCATACAGAATACATTAAGAAAACTACAATTTTCCAAAATTTTTTCATAACGAGTTGTCAAGTTTTTCTCTTTTTCTCAAGCTTCAATCTTATATGCATGCAAAATTGCTTGTCAATCATTCAATAATTATTCATTATTGTTGATGTAATTTTGTTGCAGCAAGGTTGATGCAATAAATCTTTTAGCACAAAAAGCCTGCTTTCAAAAAAAAAAAAAAAAATAAATAAAAAAAGTTCGGAATTTATTTTATATTGTTGTGCTCATACGCAATAGTTTTCATTTAACAATTTGATAAATTATTTGAATATATTAGTTATGCCAGTCAATATTATTGCATTGCACAATGTTAGAAGATTCGTGCGTTTTTGCAAATGGCAGCAACAATGAATATTATATTTATTATAGATAATATAAAACTATGTAATTGCAATTATATTAAAAATAATCATCATGTGATATGAAAATTATATACGATCATGTTAATTTTAAGAATTCAACAGAAGTCATAATAATACCGAATGACTCACAAACAAACAGACAAACAACACATTTTTATAGATATGAGTATGTGCGTATGCTCATAATAGACGATGTAAAAATATTAATGCATTTTTATTTTAGTTTTTTCTTTCTTTTATTTAATTTTTAATTTTGAAAAGACCCCCCAAACTATTTGAGACTCCAACTTCTTTAAGGCTCCCTAGTCAACCAAGTAGAAAGAAAGAAAAAATTTACAGCAAAAGAAACAAAAAACAACGACAACATCAACGACAGTGACAACGATGTTTATAGATCTTTACTAAACTAGACGCGCATGTGCAATGAACATGATTTTAATTGCAATATAGAAAAAGTAACAAAAAAAAATAAATAAAATGCAAAGGAAATAAAAAATAAATATTTTGCTTGACAATTTACCTTCGATGTTGGCGAGAAACCTTAAGAAAATCTCAAATATGCCTACAAACACGTTTCTTAACAACATTACAGGATGGGTTATTCGCACACATACAAACACAAACATTCATATATGTATGTATGTATGTATGTATGTATGTACGTACATACGTGGACATTTACGTCTTTAAACGACGAACGAGATTGGAGTACAATACTTCATGTATGTATGCCACCTAGAATGTCACCTTTGTTACAACTTTTTCGCTACATAAGAGTAGAGCAAAACTTACAATAATAGCCACGGGACGAACGACATACAGCGACAAGCTCAGCGACATTTTTGGAGGAGGGAAGGCTGAAAAGTTATCAATTTTGCCTCTTGAAAGTCGAAAATTTTTTTAAAATTAGCTTTTGATGAAATATTTAGAATACAATTCATTAAGTTGGACTTCTGGGAAATAAATATAACCGGCCTCATTGAGTTAATGAGCTTGCTAGAAAGATGGTGATACACTGGTATTTAGTCATATCAGACGCCAAATCTTCTATTTAGTCAGCATATAACATATAGAATATTTTAAGGAATCAGGCTTGAAAAACATAAGAAAATATATTAAGGAGGCCAGGTTCTAACTAAGTCTATCCAAGTAAGACGGGCTTTAATTTGTTTGATATATCCATTGGAATTCACCATTTTTGGCCACCATTGGTTGGTTGGTTGTTCAACTTAACCGAATCCAACCTAATTAAGTTAGACTCAAAGGCATGCAAGCCAGTTGACGTGATTTTTGTTACAGTTAAAATGAAATAATTTAACAGGACAACAAAATAAAACTTTTTAAAATTTCTGAAATAAAATTACTTCTATAATTATAACTAGGACATTTACACCAGCACAAAATACAGCAGATTTTAATTAAATTTTTTATGATAATCTATACCTTTTAGACCAACTTTTTTTTGACATTTATCAAAAATTTTTATCCAAAACAAAACTCATTAACTAAAAATTTTCTAAAACTACAATCAAATAACTGAAATGTAGCCAAGTTACACTCCTTTTTAAGCAGACCGTAGCTAATTCACTAACCTTTTTTTTGTAAATATGCTGTACAGGGTAGTAAAGAATAAATATAAATATAAGATTTTTATTAGATTTCCTACAAATCTACTGACCAAATAGATTTTGTTTTGTATGGGAAATCTAGTAAAAAGCAGCAAGATTTAGCTAAAAATCTTGTAAGTACTAGATTTGAGGTAATGTAAATGCCCTATTAACATAATTATATAATATAATATAACTAATACTCGCATTACACGGACGATCAACATAATTATTTTATTAAAACTATTTAAGCTTTGAAAGTAACCTGACATTTAAAGAACAATTTTATAGTCGAAGTGTGACAGGTTCGATGCCGGAGACTCTGGTTGTTTCTGCGGGCAAGCCAAACTAGCTTGGTAGTTTCTATTTGTTTAGAAATTAAAAAAAAAAAAAATTAATTGATTCAATTATTCTATAAATCCAAACAAAATATATTTTTATATACGCTGAAACTTTTGAGCTTGTCGCGCATAGTTCTTTAGTAATTTTCAATGTCATATACATATTTTTGTACATTTTGTTCAAAAATACTATATTCTAATGTTTTTGCAAGAATTTGATTGTAGGTCTCTTGGCACTGCCAAAACTTATTAAATATAATTTTCATTTATTTCCGTTTGCTCTAGCCAAAAAAGACTTTCCCCGCTTAACACCAATAATTAAAAAAATATTACGAATAATTAATTTGAAAATTAATTTACTTATATTTTTAGTTAAAGATGTTGATTGGGGAAATATTTTATTCCATTTTTAATTAATTTTTTAATAAATATAAAAAGTCTGTTGGTTAAAAAATTAACTTTTTCCATTTTCTTCATTTTGGTAAAAAAAATAGTTTTTTTTTTCTGTGAAAAACCGAAACTATATTTAACAGAGTTAGTTTATATTATAACAAGATATTCTCTCATATGAATAAGTTGAATCAATGAGAAATATGACTTAAATCTGTACAAAGATTTCAGCAGTAATCTGGCACCAAATGATGGTCGGTCCCCCATAATCCTTAATTTCTTGCCTCTAAGTTTTCTAGCAAATCTATTCAACTGAGAACTTAATATTGAAGTTTAATGCTCATGTTACAGCCAATTTTAATAAAATTTAAAAAAATGCTCCCTACCAACTTTAAATAAGCTTCCGGCCGCCAGTGTGTCCTTGTGTCCCATCAAACAGAGACGGCGGATTGTTAAATTTTATCAACCTCAATATTGTTGTTGTAGCGCAAGCTAGTAATTTCAAAATTTCAAAGAAAATTTCTGGATCATCTTCCTACAAACATTTATTGCTCTCTTCCATCTATGTGTGTATATAAATTAAATTGAAATAAATAACAAAATACTGTGAACTTTTTTGCCACCATGAACATTTTATTTACAAGTTACATGAAACTGAAAACTCTCCTGCTTTTGGCATTTGTCGTTGGTCGTCTTTATAGTCGCAATACCAGTGCCTCGTTTACTGAAGGCGGTCTTTTATAACAAGCTCATAATGTACGAGAGTCATCGTAAACAAATAAGCCACTTTAACAGACAACAACAACAAGAAAAAACAAATAATTCTACAACAATAAAAAAGAAATTAACAATCAAGTTAACGAGTTCAAATATTTTGCTGTTGTCTTGCATACACGGATCTTTAAGATGACATTTAGCGAAGTCCCCAAAAAAATAAACACTGGGTTGAAGTCGTCAACGGGTGTAAGTGGTTTGGGGGGAGTGCAGCAAATAATTTAATAAATATATTATATACTGGCCTGAGAATGTATGTATGTGCTTAATATGAAAACCATGATTTCAGAATTTAAAATTGTAACGTGCCAATAACAAAGGAACTTATACTTCTCATTTATTTCAAAAAAAAAAAAAAATGTATGTATTAAGCAAGCTTAAGTATTTCGTTAATTTTAAACTCAAGTGCAATAAAACCAATTTTAAAGGGATTGATGAAATTAATATTTTAAACCAATAAATGACAAATTTATAATGACTGAATATGCTGAGATTTTATTTCGGAAGGACACCTGTTGCACTTGTCTATGAATTTAAAAAGAAGAGTCCATAATCTTGAAGTTTTGGAGAAAAAATAAAGAAAGTTCACCATCATTAGCTATTCTTTCCTGTAAGATTGTTTACACCTGTAGTAATCAGACCTGTCGCACAGTGAGGTTTTGTCTTTAGTTCTTTACGGCATCATAGTTCTTTACCTCAAGACATTGAATACTTTCAGAGCAACTAATTCTTCTTCGGCTCTCCAGAGATATGAGTAACATTTGCTCTTACATTATCAAGTATATTCAAATTAATGAATTATACTGTGTGTAAGAGATACTTCAGTAAGTAAGTTCGACTGATGCTCGAAATGAACCGAACAACTGGGAAGGTAGTTTTATTTAATTTAACTGACCTAAGACAACTGAGATAGCTATAGTAAAGATGGCTTGGATATATATCATCCTGTAAAGATGAATATATATTTAAATAAAAAGCACTAGTGACTAATGGCCATCGATTTCTGTCAGAAAAAACACTAAGATTTTACCCATATTTTTTCGAAAAAAAAAAATAAATATATAATTTTAGTAAGTAATAAATATTAAATCTTAAAAAATTACTGCAGATTATATTGCATGTGCACATAACTTCGAATTTAACTAGCAGAGACAGAAACCAAAATCTGTTAAATAGAATTTTAAGCACATAACAGAGAACTGTTAACTATTTAACAGTAGTCGCTAAATGGATTGCGATTCATAATCCTTGGAACTGGAACTATATAAATAATTTTTTTTATTGTTCTAAAAGGTATTTTATGAAATTATAAAACTAGGATGGTGGAAAGATGTCTGATACAGCCAATAAATTAGATTTAAGAACCCATAATTTCCTTGAGAAGATTAGTGATAATTTTGGTAAAACTTGGAGGAGCAAACCCACTAAACTTTATAGTAGTCTTAAGGCAATTTAAATAATATATTTTTAACACTGGGATTTTGTAGTGAAGTTTTTTGATAATGTTAGTGAGCATTTTGGTCAAATATGGAAAATAACACGTACTAAACCTTATAGCTGTGGTAGTCTTAAAGGTCCTTAATGTGAACCAATTGGTCACATATCTGAAAGAATTTTGGAAATTAAAATAATCAATTTTAAAAAATATGATTTTTTAGTGAAATTTTTTGAGGAGATGAGTGGTCATTTTGGTAAAATATGGAAGAGCTTACATAACATATTATACAGGTGAAGTAATCTTGAGGGTTTCTCATGTGACCCAAAATAATCTCAGAAGTTAAACTAATGGATTAAGAAAAATATGATTTTTAAGTGAAATTTTTTTGAGAAGACTAGTGGAAATTCTAGTTCTTAAATGCGATCCAATTACTCACGTTTTCGAAATAATTTTAGAAATTAATATAATCGATTTTGAAAAATTTGATATAGTGAAATTTCTTGAGAAGATTAGTGGTCGTTTTGGTAAAATATGAAAGAGCACACGTATAATTTTATATAGGTGTGCTAGCCCTTAATTTGTCACAATTGCTCACGTTCCTGAAAGAATTCTATAAATTGAAATATATAGTATTACACGTGTGTTCTTTCATATTTTAACAAAATAAGTATATATTTATAATTATATAATTCTGTATATCGATGTGTCAGATGCTAAAAGGCCTTACTGCACAAAATAAAAAGTTGAAAAATTAGTAATGTTTTGCAAAGAAATTTCCAAAATATTTGAAAATTATAAAAGGTACAAAATATTTTTATGTCATTCAACAGAATAAAATGGGGAGGAGCGTAACCGATACATTGTGGATTTAATTGGAGTAGCTTTTGAAAAAATTCAAATAAAATTCAAAGCCGATTTTTCATGTTTTTAATAGAAAATTTCTAAATAATAGAACAACAAAATAATTTCCATATAGTTCGCAACTAGTTAGATAGTAATATAACACAATTGAGAAACTTTCGAGAAGTGAAGTTAGCCCTTTTAGCGTCTGACACATCCGTATATAATTTTTCACTTCAGAAATAAAATGTTAATCTAAAAAGATCGATCGAAAACGTATCAATGTAAATTTTAATATAAATAATGTAAACATAACATTATGAAATCCTTTACAAGTATATCCGTATAAAAGTTTTGTTTGCTTGTGTATAATTTTCTTACACATTTACGATAAAGAGAAAATATTTTAAAATTAAGTGAAAGTAAACTTTTAATTAAAAATACATAAAGTATGTCTATCCACACACGCTTATACACACATGCACACATTTATTTAAAGTAATGGCCATAAATGGGTGTATATGTGTGTGGAAATATTTACATACATGTGTGTAAAATTATATGAGTACTTACCACTTAATTACCATTTTCCAGAACCTGTTGAACATCAAACAGCAACAACAACAGCAGAAATAATGCTTTACAAAACTTAAGTCATCTTTAGAGTGCAATACATTTTAGCAACTGTCTGTCTGTCTATCTGAGTAAATGCAACTGTAGTTTGAAAGTGCATTTGCAAGTGCAAGTGTAAGTGTGTGTGTGTGTGTGTGTGTGTGTGTGTGTGTGTGTGTATGAATGTGAGAAAATGCATACGAAATAAAATATCATATAATATGCATCTGACAAGGTTACTACGAATGCAACTAACTACTCGTGTTACACTACTATGATGTTGTGATGACGACGAAGCTGGACGTTGCACAGGTTGCTCATTACAAACTTGTACAAAAATACACACACACACACTTACACATATACGGCATATAAATAATTAAAATATTCACACTTTACTTAATACTAACACAACTATAACGTTCATATGTACGTACATATATACATACAGACATATGTAGATTATTGTTTCATAAAATTTTGTATACCGGCACACCGCTCGCCAGTGCAGTGAGTGCAGTTATGAGATTTTGTGGTAGTGCAATGCAAGTATTCACGTATGTTTCTTTGTTCGTAGTTGTGTAGTAGTAAATCACAACACGAGCTCTAGCAAATATACATAATTGAAAGAGATGTAAACAAACATAAACATATTTCCTTTTTATTGTCTTTCCTTGCTGGATTTTTTTTTATTTTACTTGTGCTTTTTGAAGGACAGCACACCGGAGAAATTTTGTGTAATTTTGAATGAATGAAAATATAAGCAAATAAAATATAAAAAAATAAACAATAGAATTTGCATGTAAGAAATAAAAAGATAAGAAATATTTGATGAAATAAGTTCAGAAGAAATAGGCATTAAAATTTCTTATTTACTCTCTCCCTTGCTCTCTTTTGCTAAGTGGTTGTTAGGAGAGATTATCTGAAAAGTACTTTCGGTGGTACTTTTTTAGTTATGAAAACACAGTTAAAATAAATTCTCTATTAATATGTGAAGTAAACTGAAGTAAAATAAAAAGCTTAGGGGATTTTTTACTAAGGCAAAACATAAATTTTTAAATAAGTTTTGTTTATTTAGCTTCTGCTGGGCCGTGATAGAAAATGCAAAAAGTATATGTATATGAAGCAGGACTATCATAAAACTTGGTTTATAAGCCCCTGAAAGATCTGTTAAAATTAAAATATATGCAAAAATGTGTACATACACATTAATGTCGTGCATTTTTTTTAATAGCATTTTAGATATTGATGTAATATACTTGATAATGCAATGACTCTTGCTAATAACATTTTAGAATATACAAAAATAGCGGTTTTTATTGACTGATTATGGTAAATGACATTAAACAAAATACAGTAGAATTCTGGTTTAACGAATACTCAGTTTAATGAATTTGTAATTTAACGCAAGCTCAATTTTTCGCATTGAGCACCTTACGTAACTAACAAAAGAAACAATTGTGTGCTAGATATGACGAATTTTCTAATAAATATTTCTTACCATATCAATCGCTTGAATAAGATTGTATTCTATTCTGCTATGGTATTTTTTATACATTTTTTTTATAAATATAGCATCGATATGTACGTATTCGATTAGTTTTCATAGTTTTGTTTACTGTACTTAAGTTTAAAAAGCATTTACATTTATATAAAATATTTACTAGCTATGGATGAAAATAAAGGAAAGAGTATACCGGATTTAACGAATTTTTTTATTTCGTTAGACCGGGATCGCACTGTATATGTACATGTAACGGCGTACTTAAATTCCTCATTTGAGTCTTATTTAAACGAGATTTGGATGTCTTTGTGACATGGTTGGGAGGGCAATATAAAGGGTAGATATAATCCCTTATCTATCCCCAGAAAACTTTGCAGTGCGATACGTGTTTCAGTGTTTAGCTAGGTTAATTTTTTGTAGTTGAATTCTAATTTTAATGTACAGTGCCCCTATTGAGCAGGATTGGAACGCCTGCGAATTGTTTACCCTGGATGAGTTAGTTGATAAGTAAGTGGACCAAACGCCTGTTAGATCTAATATATAATGTTTAACTCGAAACCAGTTTCATTGGAATTGCAGGGGATTGGTGTTATATTCCTTATGTAGACCTCCCAACCGTTCTCCCTTAAGTCGATTATTGTTGTGTATTGATATTGGATATTGTGTAATCCCTGAGTTTTAGGCATAAATTGTGTTTAGCACTTTTATGCACAGCCCACTCATCTGTGTGCGGCTAATTTTTGTCCCTTTTAAAAAGCAGAGATAAAAAGTACTTTTTAACCAGGCTATCCATAAATTATTTACCATAAGACTACAATAAGTTTCTAAAAACATCAAAGAGCTAACCCTAAATACCATAAGAAGAAGTCTTGTATATCTGGATTAATTTTCTAACTATACAAATTTATAGGTTAGCTATAGAAAGAGTTCGGCGGTTTTATACAAATTCACATGGATAACCCTTTTGTGGAGCATTTCAGCACAATTGGTTTTTGCAACGTCTGTATTGCACAATTTTTCGACGCAAAGAATTTATTTAGCAACCAAATTAATGAACTACTTACTGCTGCGTTAGCAAATTAGTGCAATGCACGCGTACGAGGGTTGTTTAATTATGATTCTCAACATGAGTAATTTGATCCCATCCATAAGGAAACTTTACTCCAACACCAGATATATGCAAGTTAAAACTTAAAATACATGCTAATGTTAATTTAGCACTAATATAGAATTGGGATAAATAGTCCCACAAACTCGGATTTTATTAGCTTGAAATCATGTTTCCGATGCCTACTACTTTTAGACAAAACGAGTTTAAACTTTCAATCTACATACAACTTGCATTTCTATAAAGAGTTGAATATACAAAATACATGCATATTTGTATGCAACTTTTACACAATGTCAAATAATAATGTAGAATTAATGGCCTGATCCATGATGCACGTTCGTTCAATTACTTATATTGAAAATCAAAACAAATTTTTTTGTTTTCAATAGAAATTGACGACATTATTATATTAAATGTAGTATTTTTTGAGTTATGACGTTATTCATGTAAATGAACGATACGTACATATTAGCACAATTCACAGTATTGTGCAAATGGTCTTGTACCGTAGCATGTGCAAAATGGTATAGCATATTGATACTCACCACTTAAGAATTCTTGGTGGAAAGTACTCGTATCAATATATTATACCATTTTTCACATGCTACGATGCAGTACCATTTGCATAAAGCTGTGAATTTGGCTATTATTTTTGTCTCCTCTGCCTAAATCAGTCCTAACAACCTTGTGACTTTATATATGTGGTAGAGTTAAATTAGCTAACATTTCGTTATCTTTCACTACTTATAAAAATTGCAAATTAATTAAAAAGTGCAGAAAATATATTTTCGTGTCTTGGTAGTAAAAAGTACTTAACTAACAAAATTTATTTAGCACCAACTGGTGTTAACTCTTTTAGCATTGTTTAAAAAAGAGCAGGGTGGAGAAGAAGCGACTTGCAAAAGAAAAATTAAATAAGCTTTCTTTAAATTATAAATTATTGAAGAATTAAATAATAATATTAAAATTTTGTGACACTAGGAAATGTACCTAATGAATGGACCCTAAAACGCGCTTTTATTAACGTATTACTTTCCCTTGCTGAGGAGTCCTTCTAATCCTTTTGTATACACACAGATACTGTTTGAATTTTCATGAGTGGTGACACCATACACAATACCAACAAAAACCATACAAATGAGCACACACAATCAGCAATAGCAATAATATACGAATACAACTTCATACAATAAACCGTTACCGACTCCATCGACAAAACACAACGACATCAAACGAACCACAAATACGCGACACCATAAATTTCTAATTGCGAGACAATCTAGATTTTTTTGTCACTTCTTTTTTTTTTTTTTTTTTTGTTGCAAATTTTTCCAAAACTATTTTTTACTTCATTTAAATTGCAAACGAATTATTTTTCACAAAATTCTTATTACCCATAAAAAATTTCACTCGAATTCACTTGTTATTTGTTATTAGGAACATTTTAGGATTTGCAAATTTCTATTTTTGGAATTATTAGAAAAATATCACAAATTTCGTTCGATTTGGTCAAAAGTCAAAAAAACTCTCATTCGCGTTGCGTGACATTTGTCAAACACTAACGTACACACACCACCACACACATACGCGAACACTAACACATACATTTATACATATTTGCCAATATACTCAGACACCAAAAATACAAGAAAATATTATAAAAAGAATAGCAGAAAATAACAGCTGGCGTGGGGGACAGGCGAAACAAATAGCGAAAAATTGACAAGCGCAACGAAAACGGCGGTGTCAACAAAACTAACAGTACAATTGAGAGAAGAAAAAAAATCATACACGAATTGATGTTTGCGATGATAAGGTCCATACAAGATGAAGAAAGGCATGCAAAAGGGATACGAAATACATACATACGATGATGCTCCCATGACAGAAAAAAGCACCCCACCAAATAAACAAAGAGGCTTCTTTTGGTGTTGTGCTTCTCAAAACGAAATGTCAGAAAAGCACACATAAAAGTATAAAAATCATAACAAAACAATGCTCTCTATTAACCCCCAATAGAATTCTACCCACTTCTTTTACTTTTCCTCTTTTTTTTCACAAAAATTATAACATTTGGTGGACTTAAAAGCTAAAAATCGCTAACATGACAGATTTAACAGATAAAACGTTTTAATTTTTGACATTTTCCTTGCAACTTTATTCAGTTATTGGAGTTTGTGGGAATTGATTTGTGAGTGTATATATTTTGCTTGAGTAAAATATGTATCAACTGTTTGCGTATTTGTGGGTCTTTTATTTATTTTGATGTTTTTTGAAACAAAGTTTTTTAATTAGCATATATTATGCCATTATTGAATACTTTTCTGGGCAGTATTGTTACACAAAATCTCAGTTTCTATTTGATTTTCTGTGCTAAAATTTGAAACTTGAATTAAAAATTATTGGGTATATGCAAAAGTAATTTCTTTCATAATCTGCAGAAACTGTTGTGTTCATATGACAGTATTGTCGCTTTGAAAATTTTATTAGGTTTAAAGAAAACGATATTTTTAATTGATTAATATTTTTAATTAATACTTTTAATTGAAAATTTTATTGATTAGAATAACTTTTTAATTGTTTCAATTAAGTTAAATGTAAAAATTTAATTGATACTATGAATTTATTTACAGATGTATATTCAAAAAACTTGTTGACTTATCTTACAAATCTTTAATTGATATAAGAAATTTTTAGATAAAACTTAGGCTGAGCTTACATCTGGCATTTCATGTGTGCCATGTGCTCAAAAAAGCGCAACCACTAATTACTAATGAAAAACTATTTGATTCAGACACGTTTTTATTAAGTTAAACTGTTATGTATGAACAACTAATAGACAATTTTATAGAACCCAAAATGATTGGAAACTGTTTAAATAAATAAACACATGTCTGAATAAAACAGTTTTTGATAAGTGATTAGTGGTTAGCTTTCTTTGGCACATGGCACACAGATGTAAGTCCGGCCTAAGTTCTGTTTTTTTGTATTGTGTTAAATAAATTTTTATTTACTTTGTAATAAAATTCGATAATTATTGAACTTTTAAACGAAAATGTACAAGCATGTTAAATAATTGTCTTTAATCATAGTAGTTCACATTATAGTTTCACATCATAGTTCACATTAAAAAATTTTTTATTACACAATGTAATCTCCTTTGACCTCTTTACAGTGTTTCCAATATTTCTCCAATTTTTGTTAGCTCTTATAAAAAATAATAGTCTAATGAATAAGAGGTATAAGAAAGCGATTCTTAGCAGAATTCATGGATTTTCCATATAAATATCTCATGTTGCCACTTTGGCTTTGTCCTTGTGGAAAATATCTTTTTTCTCAATCAAATGCAATAGTTTTTGCTTTTAACTCGACTAAATACGATGTCATAGTATTCGCCATTTCTTGTTTTACCGTTTTGTAGGAATGTGGTCAATGTGGTCCCCAATAAGTTCAGTAAATTACGACTTTGACTCGCACACGAAGGCTTTCATATGAACTCTACATATCGCACTTAATCAACAAGAGGGTATTAACTAGGGTGATCGACTCGGTTTTTCAACCGGTTTTAAAATCCGGGTTTTTCAAAATACGGTTGTCGGTTTTTTCAAAATGTTGTTTTTTCGAAAGTCGAATAGTCCGGTTTTTTTACAATTTAAAAAGTCGAATACTTTTCGATTTGTATATTTTGCATGTTTTGTTGATTTTGTATATTTTTAGTGTAAAAGCTCTAAGCTTTTTTAGAGCATGGCAACATTTACTGAAACATGAAATTTAGGAGAAACTATTTTATGAGGTAATAACAGAGGCGAATTTAATTATCCTTCATATTTTATATAGAGGTAGATCACTTTGTCCATACATTCATATGTATGTATATACCATTAAGGAATAAACTCCACATACAACCATTATTTTTGGGGTTTGAGGAAACTTGGGAAGAAATTCAAAAAATTAAATATGCCAATATTTAGGTTGCTAATATATACATATGTTTATACAAAAAATAAAAAATTAAAAAATAATTATAATAGCAACAACATAATAGACCATATTTGGATGCCATTTGTATTTTTTCATGTATTTTATGCCTGTATGCAGACTTTTCTCCTATGTATTTTTAATATTTTTCCTACTTATTTTTTTATTTTCTGTATAAACATATTTATTAGCAACCTAAATATTGGCATATCTAATTTTTTGAATTTCTTCCCAAGTTTCCACAAACCCAAAAAATTATGGTTGTATGTAGAGTTTATTCCTCAACTTTATATTATATATAAATATTTATGTACTATACATAAGTATATGAAGTTAATTTTAATGTTTTACCTTTAATTTCTGTATTGTTACGTTCATGTATTTACATGAACTGTTAACCCTTTTTTTATAAAGCAATTTAAAATCAAAACTTTTGTATAATAATTTTCTTACTTAAAAAAACCGGTTGACCGATTTTTCCTGAATTGTAAGAACCGAAACCGGGTTTTGCATAATTTCAAATATTCGAACTATTCGAAAACCGGTTTCTGGAAAAAGTCGAATAATCGATCACCCTAGTATTAACTCAAAATTTTCAAAATTTCACTTTTTGCAAGAAATCAATTAACAACACCAATATTTATACACTGTAAAAATTTTAAAGTATTCCGAATATTGTTTACTTGATAAAATTTGTTTTACTTTATGATTTAAATTCGAAATGTGACAATTTTTATGTTAAAATTGCTCAATTTTTTTATTTCCAAAACATACATAAATTTTCTTCTCCATTCGTATTTTTAAATTATCTTAAAATGTAACCACAAATAGTTTTTCGTCTCTACTGCAAATTTTAAAATTTTGAGTTGATTTTATATTATTTTATTTATATTAGTTCTATCGACTTTTTAAATTTCCGTTTTTATAATTATTTTAGTTTAAGCAATTTTTTATCTTGGCGATTTTTTTTTCTATTTTTGGCGATTTTTTCGTTTATTTTAATTTTTTTATTGTGAGATTTTTTAGTTTTAGCGTTTTTGAAAAAGTCAAGAGTTTGCCTGTCTTTATATAATTGTCTTATATTATATTAGGATTTAAAAATTTTTCGTTGTTCGCTTTAAAAATATTAAATTAAAATTAGTGTGAATTCCAGATTCGTAGCTCTTACGGTTTTCAAGAAAACAACCTGCTACGCTCAGACGGACGGATGTACATCGTAGCTAATCCCTATCCCTTTCACCTTTGGTATATAGGACCCTGCAAACATTCAACTTTACTTTATTGGCTGACAAACACACCGTGGCCTTCTTTGAAGCCGATTAACTCCGAGAAACCCACTGTGTTAATTGCTGTTTGCTTTCCGGTTAATAGTGGGGCATATCCATCATTTGTACCTAATCAAGAAGGCTATATCATTAAGATTTCGTTATATATACTTTCTTACCTCTTTAATTTTTTTTTTGTTTTTTTTTCTTTGTAAGCAAGATTGTAAGATGGAATTGACAGTCTGTTTATTTAAAGAATAATTAAAATTATTTCTTTTTATAAAAAGGAAGTGATGATGTTACATTGTATAATCAAGACTTTTTTATATAAAGTTTTAAAATTTGCTTCCAAGTGTTTGATGTACTTTTGGTCATTTGCCTTGAAAATTCAATATGTTTTGATATCACATTCTAACAAAATTTTCTAAAATCGAATCGCCTAATTTGCCCTTTAACAAAGTACTTTTCTGTAAGTTTCATTTCCTCAACAGACAATTTCCAGACATATTAACTGATATCTGACAATCATTCACAATTGTCATACTGCCAGCATCCATCCCATCAGTTTAACAACGCCGCATCATAACTGACATATTTACATATTTACATACTATTGTTACTCAAATCGTTAACATCATAACAGCATGATGGAAAGGTAAAGCTTTTACATGTTATGAAGCATCCCTTATTGTTTCTTAGTTGGCATTTTCCATATTTACATTGTATTAGAAAGACAATGAAAGTTAGACCAAGCAAATAAGTAATAAATGTTAATACAAAAGCTCTCTTATTTTGCAATGTTTAAAAAAAGCTTTTTTGCTTTCCTACTTCATGTTCTTGCCGCTGTTATTGATGCTGCAGTTTAGCTACATACGAGTATCTGTAGCTATTTTATTTTGTCATATTATTGATTTTTCACACATAAATTTTTGACACTTGTCATTTCTTTTCTATCATACTTGTCAACTTCTGTACTCTAGTTATGTGTTTTTATATTTAATTTGAAATGAAACTGAAAATGAAAATGAAAATAAAAAGTGTTTGGTTGTTTATTATGTTGCAAGTTCAAAATTATTTTCTTTAATATTTCTGCTTTTTAGAAACGAAATAAAAGTGTTTTATCTTCAGTTTTTAAGTTCTTAGTTATATTTTTCTTTAATTTTTTTTTTGTTAAAACTTTATTTATTTGTTTATTTTTGTATGATGGTACGAAATGTTTCAAGTCATTGCATTTCTTTTATATATACTAACTACATATCTATATAAATGCAGCATAAAATTTTTCATGAAAAGTTTTCTTTAACAAATTGCAAATTAAGTAAAAATTGATTAAAATCCTCTAAAGATTCTTGGTTGGCCACCTTGTCTAGGCCGGTCTTTTAACTCTCCACCCACAGTGGCACTTATAATGACAAAAATAATGAAAATAAATTTGCATCTTCGAAACTAAAGATTTGATTACAAAATGTGATAGAAAGTTATAAGAAGATGTAAGCCTTCAGAAGCGCAATTTTTTGGACATCCTATTACAATTCAAGCTGATGTATTAAATATTAATGTTGACCGCTTAACTCATAAAAGGGATTTTGAATTAAATTGTTTGTTTCAAGTCAAGTGTTCTTTTTATCCAAAATTTTAGCAAAAGCTAAAGGGTGCAATTGTGAAAGAGAAAATTTGGGTAATTAAACTTCAAATTTTTTTCCTGTTAAGTTGTTGCTAGTAGTAAAACTTTCGGTCAGTTTGAAATTAGCATACGGGTCTGAATTTTTAATAGTAATAGATATTAGTATTAACTTTTGATTGCTGCTAATTTTTTTTTAGTTTTGGCACTTGCACCTCTTTTAAGACCCTCATTTATAACGTTATTGACTAAAAGACAAAAGCACAGTATTCAGCAGTTTATTATAAAGCAAATTATAACAAGTAAGTACCTTACTCTTACAGCATACTAACTAATGTTTAATTTTTCTTTTTAAAGATGTTGATCATTCAAAACTCCCTTAAGCCTGACGAAGCAGGGATGCATTAACATTATGTTCATGCTGGCAAACGACTTAGAAACAGTGACCGAAATATAAATAATTTAGGTTTTTTTCTCACATAATAAACAATATAAAACATACTTTTATCTAATTTTTCGACATTTTTTTAATATGTTAATATGAATCAATAAACTCAAAATATAAACTGACTCAAGAAACAGTTTAATTCAATAATATAAAATGTACAAACATTTTCTTTTTACTTTGAAGTTTACTTTTAATTATTTTAGTACTAATTAAAGGTGTTCTTCGAAATCGTTTCAAAGTCCTCGATCGCTTTTCCCGAATCGTAGGCGATTGGAAGAGTCGCCGTCATGACAGAGTTTTTTATCGTTAAACTAAGCTTAAGCGAGCTGAATACGACTTCTCAGATGATTTATTTGATCAACCGATCCAATCAGGGAAGAGATTTTTCTACAATTGAAAATGCTACCTGAGATCAAACCAAATATACGCGTGTGATTATAGATTTTGTTTTTCTTTCGTGGGACTTTTTCTTTTCTTTTTTGTTATAGGAAAGGCATAAGACTACACAGAAAAAAATTATTTTAATATTTGCATACAAAAATTATCGAATCAATTAAAGAAATTATTGAATTTTCTGTGATGGCGATTTTGACCTAATTGATAGAGAAAATTGTCTGCACCTTTATTGAAAATATATTTTTAAATGTAGAGGTAACTACCCTGCAGGAAATTTGGTGACAATTGATCCAAACGTACTCGTTCTATGAGAAAATGCCAAAAGTACGGAATAATGTATGATGAAAAAAGGCATGTCGTCTAAATGGTTACATATTCGCCATTTTCCTGATGAATCGTCTTGATCTTGAGTCAATTTCTTTGGGACTCTTTATAGTAAACGGCACTGAATATGTTCGTTGTGGTTGAATCCAGGACCTAAGAAATAGTGAAAAAATATAAGGTTTATTGTTCCCTCCAATGTGACTCTGGAACCAATCCCGTAACTATCCCTAGATATTAACCTAAGATTAACTGGCCCTGTGGTCGAGTGGGTAGTGTGCAAGCCTGGCACGCAGGAGGTCATGGCATTTGTAAAAAAAATGTATAAGGGTTCATTGTTACAGTTAAATGTCGGAATGATACTTCTATATACAATTTATATTATTCTAAACCTAATAAGTCCCTATGTGATAGTTCAGTGACAAGTCACAAGGTGCATACAAGGTATCAATTAACCCCATCCTAGATCATCCACATGTAAAAGTCACTGGTACGCTTGATAAGAAGTGCTAGAACTCGGACTGGTCCAACATATAGTAATATATCGGTGGTCTCAAGTAGAAAGGCCCTAAGTCGTATATTTTACTCAATTAAGTTTTTCAGTGATTCCAATACATTTCAAGAAAACACTCGTCACAAAAATTTATTGCAATAGAGTAAAAAGGAACGATTTTACAAGGAATTCTATAAAAAAAATAATATACTGAATCCACTTTCTGTTATGTTTTTGTCTTCTCCGGTAAAGTTACAATTATTCGAGTTAAAGCATTTTACTTGCGGCCAGCGATATGTAATATATCTATATATATAAAACAGGATGTGTGTATGTATGTATGTAACGTATGGACTCCAAAACGGCTGCGCTGATTTTAATGAAATTTTCAGGGAATCTTCAGAATATTCAGGCGGGTGACACTGAGAAGTCTGATTTTTGATTTCCAGTCTGTGGGCGCAGGGGCGTAGCAAAATCCAATCTTCATATTGCACCACCAATGCGCAACACTTTCAAATCAATATAAATGAAATTGAAAAGACAATGGGGATAGCGAAGCACACCGGGTGTAGCTAGTAGAATATACATATATACAACAATACATGGTTTTAATAGTTTTTGTTTTTCCCTAATATTTTTTCTTTGTATATATTCTTTATTGGGGAAGAGTTTCATAAATTGGATTTGCTTAATATAAATAAATATTTAGTTAAAATGTTATAAATAAATTTTATTTAAAAATCCTTTATTTAATTCATTTGAAAAACAGCCTCATATGAAGAAATAAATATTCTACCAAAGTTATTAGCCATAAATGTTCTCATCAAAAGTTATTAATTGCTTTCAAGTAGTTAAATAAAACTCATTGAAAGTAATATAAGTAGCTTATCTAAGCAGGAAAATCTATTAAAAAATGGTGCAGAATATAAAAACCACTCATATGATTACAATATGCTTTTAGGCTTAGCAACTGGCAACAACGCAAACTAATATTTTTTTTTTGTTTTTAAATACATATATCTCTATATTTATAAAGCTAAATTTTTCATTTGAGATAACAATCTAATACAACTTCATTTAAAGCAAAAAAGAAACTATGTACTCACTCTTGCATGCTTGCAGCTCCTGTTATTTGAAATGAAAAAATTCCTTAACAATTAAACAATGTCACAAAAACTAAAACAGAATTAACACAAAATATTAATAATGCAACATGGCACCACTGACAGGCCCCAAAATGAACAAACGAACGAACACAAACAAACAAAGAAACAAACCACTCCGCTAAAACTCTATTGAATCAGTCAGCCCAGACTAAAATTTCAAAAGCAAATATGTACATACAACCATTAACTACTGGTCAAACACATAATTAGCAAAAAATAAAAATAAATGTAAAAAAATACACACTCCAAATAACACAAAAACAGGACATCTGAGACTACCAACATGATTATAAATAGAAATAGAAAATGATGTATGATGTGAATATTTTTAGTTTGTGATAATTTAATTAATATTAAACGCACTTTTACTACCAACAAAACTAAATGCTTCTACTGACTGCTACGCGTGTTGGTTAGATGAATGGATGGATAATAATGTTTTGTATGAATGAGTATGAGTGGTAATGGTTTTGGTGAAATTACACACACACGCGCACACACACTTACAACATGTAGGGGCACATTTTGGACTACGATACATGTAATAATTAAATGTAATTGCTTGTAAAGTGTAAGTGTATGGATTAATTGTACACTGAGGCGTTTTTGAGTTTTGAAAGATGTCTAGGCTCTACAACGAAGTTTGAAAAATAATTCAGTCCGTTCGGATTGTGAAAAGAAAGTAGATGGATCAGAAAAAGTTACTAGTTGATCGAATCAACAATAAACATATAGTTTTAAATAAGTCTTAAGATATTATAATAACAGAGTGGTGTAAAATAAAAAAAGTAGTAATAAGTATATGGAACTTTAAGTTTTCTGCAAGAGACTAACTAAAAAAATTTAATTTGTTCATGCCTTTTCTGGCAGAATCTTAAACCCTAAAACTTTTAATCAGACTGTAATTAATGCCGAGTACACACCTGGCATGTCTTGTGTTGTCATTATGAGGTGTCATTTTCAAAATGAGTGCAACGCCGTTTATGTTTTTTTTATAGAAAGCAATGCCACACAACGAAAAATACAGAAAATAACAAACGTTGCCAACAGTATACGCTATTGCGATGTCATAAAATGCCATAGTGTGAACTTGGCATAAGAAAATTCATAACCGATGTAGCTAATTTTCATCTCCTGAAGCTTCGTTCTTATTTTAGATACAGAATAGATAATGACAGATGTGCAATAGCTTTCGGTGAGCACCTGCCATTGCGGCCTTATCTCACGGGTGCCAAAGCACCGGTTGTAGGTAAGACGTCAGACCATTGCCCCCATGCACCCTTTTAGATTGAACCTAAGCGCCAATCCTCAAGGCACATAGGTTGCACTCTTTGATATAGTTATCCCTGTACTATATTCAATTACCTTGCTGAGGTAATTTGAGCTATCTTAACTCTGCTGCTATGTCCATGCCCATAGCAGCTCTGTTGAATGGCAACAGAACCTAGAATAGTGTCTGGTTGACCGCGTTAGACCAACCACTAGCATTGATTTCACACTGGGAAGCCAAGACTATTCTCCCAGTGATTTTGGTAGCAACCACAGCCACCATGATAATTCTCCGGCTTCCACGCTATGGTGTTGTGTATACACCAACAGCGAGGTCCCCAAGAGAATTCCTTAACCATTGCCGGCACAGCTAACCACTCATCCGAAATGAACGCATGACTGTGTCGCCAAATATCCAGTGCCTACTCCACACATACCAAAATCATCTCTTTAACCCCGTGGGGTAGGACGAACTCGGCATTTTAGCAAAGGATCCTGACGACCTCTAGATTCACTCAAAACTTCACCCGTGGCACCAGAAAAAGCCTCTGGTCAGACATCGAAGTTCCACCACAAGGGCTTCACTTCTATCGTCTTTTGAACTCAGGGGAAGTTCTAGCTGACGCTGCACCTAACTGATATCAACAGGAACTTGTTTTCCTTTTAAAAATATTTGCACATCCTTTCCTCTGTTGCCAGAGATCGGGTAGTAACACATAACTTTTATGGGTAATGTGCCAAAGGTACGTCAACAATAAATAATAATAATAAAAATAAAAAAAAATAAAAAAAATACGCTGATTCTCGGGATATATATTCACCATTCGTCACCATAGAGAATCATCTGTGTGTACACAATGGAAAAGAACGTATGTGGATGTGTGTGTGGGACTGTTTGAAAACATGCTTTATGTAGTCGATAAATACTCAGAGTATTTTTATATTCATTCAGTATATAAAATTTAGTCGATGTGGTTTGTGGTGCGTAATTTCAAAAATGTGTATAAACGTTGTTTGTTGTTTGTAGTTGTAGTTGATGCAAAATTAATGCGTGTGTTTCATTTTGCGTTTTTCTTTAATTTTTAGCTACACGCATTCACAGTTCTTTGACAGCCAATACTCAAAAAGTACTCACAACGATAATTTTGCCAGGGTGGCGTAGAATGAGCTATATGGTTTGAATTCTTTATAACTTTTTTTATTATAATTTTTTTTCAGCATTTTGTGGATAAGACTTGTGGAATTAATTAATTCCCCATCCCATCATTACACGATCGAACAACGTACAAAAATAATTAAATTTTATTTTTCAAACCAACAGTCTATTGTGCGTGCATATCGTCGTCATTTTAATGTGCGCATTGCACCCACAGCGTCAGCAATAAACCATTTGATTTGAAATTTGCGTCAACATGGATCTGTAAGAATCCTCCTTGGTGCCGAAAGAACACCTACCGTGCACATTGGTCAAAATATTGAACGTGTACGGCAGACCGTGCAGCATAGCCCATCAACATCAACAAAGAGGCTTGCGACACAACTTGGACTATCATGGCGGTCACCGCAGAGAGTTTTGCGTACATTATAAAGTTCAACTTGTGCAAGAATTAAAGACGACATACTACCAGCAACGGCTTGAATATGCCATTCACTTCCGTAAAAAAGCGGAGGGAAATCCAGACTTTACTCGCAATTTGGTAATGAGCGATGAAGCCCATTTTATATTAAATGGGTAAGTCAACAAGCAAAACTGCAAGATTTAGGAAAATCCAAGAGCAGCTCACCAGCGACAATCACATCCACTTAACTGTACTGTTTGGTGCGGTGTATCTTCCGAAAGGATAATTGGTCCATATTTTTTTTGAAAATTGAAGTGGTGTCTCAATCTTTGTCAGCGGTGGTGCATATCGGACGATATTGGAAAATTTCGTTAGGCCAGCTGTGGAAAACCATCCAAACTTATAGTTTCAAAAAGATGGAGCCACAGCACATAGTGCAAGTGGCTCAATGGCTTTGTTAAGGGACATATTCGGGGAACGCATTATTTCGCACACAAGGGATCTTAACTGTCCTCCTGAACGTGATTTAACAGCTGCTAACAGTTTTCTTTGGGGATATTTGAAAGAAAGAGTATACGTTAACAAACCAAGAACTTACTCCAACTAAAAACCAACATTCTAAATGGCCATTATACCCGAAATTTCGCGAAAAGTTATGGAAAATATGCTAAAAGGAGCACGTATGTGCGAAGCAGAAAATGGACATCACTCACAGTATATCATTTTTTTAAGGGTAATTGCAAAAAATTCCCCAATAATATGCTGATTTAAAAAAAATATATATATATATAATAATCGCTTAAATTAAATTAAATTAAAGTTATAAGCACTTAAACCATATAGCTCATTCACCCTGTAAAAAAATGTTGATAGTATTATATCGGCCATTTAGAAATGAATGAAAATAGAACCACAACAGCTTTGTATATAGTTCCTACGTAAGAATATAATCTAATTGGACATATAGCGTTTAAGTTCTAAAGAAAACAAATATTTCTATCGCAAATGGTAACCTGTTCTAAAAAGTAAATTAGTAGCGGTTTTCTTCCAAAAAGAACCAAATCAAAATAGCAGAAAACGAATTATTAATATTAATTTGCATTTTACCCTTTGTAGAATATACATGAAGATCTGTTTTATGTAAAAAAAGTTTGAAATCGTAAAACCAAAAGAAGTTACTTAAAAGTGTTACGACTCAATTTCCAAATAAAAGAAATAAACTCAAATTGCTATATTTATTATTCCCAGCAAAAAATTACACATTACCATTAGACCTACTTGCCATATAATGACTTACTTTTCTGATTGCCAATATTCATTACTCGCTTACAAATCACATTACCTAAAATTTAAAGTTTTTTGGACGAAATAGATTACGTGAAATGTTGACAAATAAAAAAAAAATGTAAGTACTTCTCAAGAATCGATTATTTTAGTCTCATGCATTGTTAAAATCATTAAGTTGGTATTCCAATAGGGAAGTGCTTCCACCAAAAATGCTTAATTCCAAACTCGATTACCTTTTTTGAAATTTTTTGCTGCGATTTGAACAGGCTAAACTCAATTTAATTTTGCTTCCTTATTTCCCTTAACCAAAACTTATAAACACTTTATGGGTGTTTGTAAGAAGATAAATCTCATCAAATATTTCCCAGCTCACATTGATCAGCCACCAAATGAGATTTATTTTAGTAAACAATCACACATTGTTTCAAACCAAATGCTGCCAAGTTAATAATAATTTGAGTTCATAGAATATTTGAATACATGAATATTTTTAGTTCACTTTTTATAAAACTTTCTTATTAATTTAACCAATTTTATGTTAAAAATTATTATTTTATTTTATTTATTCGTAATCAAAACTAAAGTTACCGCGTTCTATTAGGGCACAGTGTATCTAATAATGTGTAAAATAGCACTAATACACGTTACTTGAGCTGAACATGTTCTAAATTATAAATTTATTATTTTGCCCGTTTTCCTTTAAGCCGCGTTTTACTTCTTTCCTATACAATTATTTTTCATACTTAAAAATTTCCATAATTAAGCAATTATGTTTATAAATGGCAAAACCAAAATTATGAAAACCACAAACATATTGGTCAAAAAAAAAAAACATACATAATGAGAGGGATGGTTGGTGTTACACAGATGAAAGGCAGAAAAATAAAACATTTGGCTAAAACTGTCAAAATGTTTATGCAGTCCTTAAATGTTGGACAAGCCCCTTATTTAACTATTTCTATATCGCCTTTCCTAGGCCTGCTTGTTAATTCCAGCAACCGAGTTGACCATTTATATTAATTTAAGTCAGACATCCTTTAATTTTTTTGTTCTTTCTCCGGCCTTCTTAAAATATTTTGCCCACGCTTTTTATACATTTCAGTTTTTTTCCTTTTTGCTTTCGTGTGGCGGTTAGATAAAAATGTCATGAGGTTAAAGTAGTTCTTAATTTTGAGT
The DNA here is from genome assembly GCA_949987645.1 of Tachina grossa. NCBI lineage: Eukaryota > Metazoa > Arthropoda > Insecta > Diptera > Tachinidae > Tachina > Tachina grossa. Next base: position 197,385,613 of record OX465274.1, on the reverse strand, counting down.
TTATTAAAAATGTTGTGCCTTCTTTTCTTTTTTTTTTTTTGCTATTTCTGTTGTACTTTTCGTTAACAAAGATGAATTGTTATTTTATTCAAATTTAATTTGTTTGAATGTCTCTTAAAACACCTTAAAACAACTTATTTTACTTTTTCATATTTTTATTTGGTTTTTTAATGTGTTGTTCTGTTCGTACATTTAATTTAATTTTTATTTTTTAATGTTTGGTTAAATCATCAGCACCATCACCGTCGCCATTGCCATCATCTTAATAATAGTTGTGGTGGAATTATTACTAATATTTCAAGTTTTCATGTTAAGGTTCATTAAAAGTCATCTAACAATTGACTCACGTGATTTTAATACGTGCGTGTTTTTCGAACATACATATTCTTAATTTTTCTTTGTAGTTTTCTGTTGTATTTGAGTTTGTTTTTTTTTTTCTAAACAAATTCTCATAGGCGTAGAGAGAGACTTGTGAAAGGACAATGAACTGCAGGATTAGTGTTATGGGTTCCATTTTTACTCTCTTCACTCTTCATTAGTGATTACTAATAAGTTATTATTAATGTTTGGTCTGGACTTGTGTGTTTTCTGGTTAATCACTGTAAGAATTTTAATTCTTTACCTTTTTTCTTGTCGTGCAATGGTTTGCCTTGATCAGCTTCTAAACTATTCATAACTAGTAATGTCTCCTAACTTTTTTGCTACTTTACTTACCTAATATTATTTCAGATCTCATATCTGCATGAGATAAGATCTTAGTTAACAACCCTTAAAGGATAACGACAAAAGTACGAATGCAAACTCCATTTCGCAGTTAGTATAAAAAGGAGCTTTCCTTTAATTATAGCTTCACCTAAATGTGGAATGGAAAACGCTAAAATTTAACACTCAAAGTAATAGAATTTTATCAATTACACACAATTATAAACACTCACTTATCATTTGCGTGGACACATTTCCTCCCGGTAGAGAGAAAAATCACCCTACGACTATGCAGTTTTTGTGTTTTTGCTTTAAGAAATATTGTTGAAAGCTATTTATATTTTGCTCTTAGGGCTTTATTTTTTTTTTTTTTTCTTAAAAAGAATATAAAAGTTACCATGTTTGACATAATTTTTATTGTAGAAATGCATGTTTATGTCTTTGTGCTATTTTATGGAAAATTTGAATTTTTTAAAACAATTTTGTGACTTGTTAAAAGTTTAAGTTAAGCCATTTCATAGCACTAAGTGCACAGCACTATTAAAAATAGAAATAAATTTAATTAAGACTTTCTCATATCTGCATTATTTGATTTATTTGATTTATTAAAACCGAATTAAAGTAAACTTTTCCATTAAAATTATTTAAAATTCAATATATAATATGAAATTGTAGAAATATTAATTAGTACTAGTTTATACTATGCAAGTCTTATTGCTAAGCTGATTAGTTTGACGGAGAGAGAGACCAAGGGAACCAAAACGTTTCTTTTCCCCTCGTCTTTCTCTCTCCTAACAAACTAATCAGCTTAGCAATAAGACTTGCTTTGATTTAAGTTATTGCCTAAACTTTTGATTCGACGGAGTAAGCTAAAAGCTGAAACTAGACATTCAGAATTTTATATTATATATCATTATTCTTATGCAATATAAAAGCAAGAGGGATTAATAATTACACAAGTTTACAAATTCCGGTCAACTTTTGGATCAGAGCAGATAAGAAATAATCTTGGCGTTATTTGAGGTGCTGAATTCAAATCTGGATTTCGTTTTTTTTAATTGGTTCTAGTTTGTGAGTTCGCGCATTTTACAAGCACTGTGCTATCATAATGACAGTCAGCTGTTGGCTTCGCTAGAGATATTAAGTGTGTTCGTTTACTTTTGCAGTAAAATGCAGTAAATGAGTATTTACTGCGAAAATTTTAAAATTTACTCTCAAAAAGAGCTGCTGCCAATAAAAGTACGCGAACGGAAAAATAGTAAAAATTAGTAAGATTAAAGAAACAGCTGACTCCAAGTCCACATAGTGTTGAAAAATATATAAACTTTTGACTATTCAATTTTTTTTCATTATTGGTACTCGATACAATATTTTTATAACACGAGCAATCTAAGAATAAATTTTGCAATTTGCTTCATGTAATATTTGTAATTAATTTCTTTTTGATTTCCTTGTTTTGTTCTTAGTTAAATTAATAAGAAAAATTACATGACAATTTGTAAATGTTACTGATTACCTTAAAAGCAAGTGCAATACTAAGTAACCAGATATTTTACAGTTTTACAGCTCTGAGTAATTAGAATAATTTGCAAAGCAAAACGATTAATAAAATAAATTAAAAAATTTGTATATTAACAGCTATCATTATTATGCTTTAGAAATAAATTATTTTTTAATGACTTTCACAATATTTATTTAACCTTTTCTCAAATGTTTACACTTTTCGATTGCTTACTTTTCATTTGTTTACATTTTGAATCATATGTTCTTATCTTACTAAACTTTACTACGACAAATTTCTGCAGTAAAAATTTGCAAAACAATCAGTCAAGAACTGTCAATTTACTCTCTCAATTTGTGTTCTCATTTAGTGTATTTTGGGTAAACGAACGCAATTTAGTAAAATGCAGTAAAGTTCAGAAAAAATTTTTAAAAACTTTTCAGTACGCGAACGCAATTATTATTTAATTTGTATTTTTAAAGTTTTTTCTGGAATCCAAAACGTGTGAAAATGCAACGAAAGAATTGTAAAGTTGATTCAAAGTCTTTTTGTGATGTTTGTGGATGTTATATGATCAGAAAAATTGGCAAAGTTATTACTAATGTGATCAGAAATGCATATTTTCATTATTTTGGTTTCTCTGTATCAAACACTCACAAGCCGTGGGTACCGAAATTGTTTTGTAACGCGTGTAGCACAATATTTTACAAGTGTTCACGCGGTAAAAAGTATGTTTTTCATTTTCATTACCAATGTTATGGAAAGAGCCGAAAAATCATGTAGATGATTGTTATTTCTGCTTGATGAATGTTGTCAGACTAAATGCAAAAAAAGTAGCAAAATATAAATATCATGAAGTATCATCAGTGTCTAGGCCAGTTCCCCGTGCAAGCAATGAATGATCCTTTGCCAATTTGTCCAGGTACGAGTGCAAATTCCATAGCAACTGGAAAAACGATTTAACATGAAGGAAAAACATTTAATTTGGCAAAGTGAACTCAATGATTTGGTTCCTGATTTGAATTTATCGAAACAAAAGTCAGAAGTACTCGCATCGCGGATGCAGGAGTGGAAATATCCTGACACTCAAACAAAAGTCACTGTATATAGAACCATAAATGAGGCGCTTTTAGCTTAAAAAAAAGAGGAGAATATATGCTTCTACTATGGCAACCCAAGCCGTATTAATTATGAAACAGGAAAACAAAAATGTCTCTTCTATACCACTTGTAAGCCCACAGAACATATTCTTGCCACCTCTCCACATAAAGCTTGGCCTTATCAAAAACTTTGTCAAAGCGCTGGACCATGAAGGACCGCCTTTTGGGTACTTGACCAAGTTATTTCCCAAATTGTCGTACGCCAAAATCAAAGAGGGAACATTTGTCGGACCTGATTTTCGAAAATTAATGGCCGACAGAAACTTTAAAAAATGTTTCATACCCAATGAAGCAGCAGCATGGGTATCATTTCAAGATGTTGTTCAAAACTTTCTCGGTAACCGCAAGTCCCCAGATTTCAAACAGATAATCGACAGCTTTTTGCAAAATTATTGCAAGATTGGAGCTCGAATGTCTCTCAAAATACATTTTTTGCATTCCTTCCTCGAATTTTTTTCCTAAAAACTTGGGTGATACAAGCGACGAGCAAGGAGAACGACTACACCAAGATTTGGCGAAAACCGAAATACGATACCAAGAATTTTGGAACGAGGGCATGATGAGCGACTAGTGTTAAACTTTAATGCATAAAACAGGTCCCAAACAATAGAAGCGACTCAGTTCGACTGCTCTTCATTTCTAATTTAACACTTTTTAATGAATAAATGAATATTAATTGTCAAAAATTAAAAAAAAAAATTGTTTATTTAATATCTCGAAAACTAGAACCAATATAAAAAACGGAGTGCAGATTCGGATTTAGCGCCCCAAATAACATAAGAAACGGCTTTTGGTTGCTTAAATCCAAAACCGTGTATACTTGTGTTATAATTTAGCCTAAACCAGAAACCACGTGCATTTTCTTGTTATACATGGTTGACTATGACGCTAGTCAATAACGTTAAATATTGTCAGGTTGAATGTTTCTTGAATGGAATGTCATACGTAATTACTTACTTATTCCAGACCTCACGAACCCATCTTGCAGCGCAGAGATTTTTGCAATGACTTCTGTACTTTGACCTATCTCGTGCCGCTGTTTTTAGCAGTTCTAAAAGCTCGATTCTTTGTTCTGTCAGAATATTGTTGATTGTGTCCTGCCGCCACTTTATTCTTCTCTTCCTTGCTTCTGATACTCGTTTTGGCATGTGGTTCTCTGGCATTCTAGCCACATGTCCAAACCACCTCAGCTTATTACGTTAGATTTTCATGTTCAGCGGTTCTGTATTTAAGCTGACTTACTTGTATAGTGTCGTTTCGTATTCTTTCTCGTCTTGGCATCACTTTTTTAACTGGCGGCCATTTTGTCAGCTGTCAAGTGATTAATATTAAGTTTGATTTGCCATTTCATCATGAACAGGTTGACAAAAGAACAACGCTTGCAAATCGTGCAAATTTATTTCGAAAATAATGGTTCAGTTCGCGAAGCTTACCGCAAGCTCCGTCCATTTTATGGTCGACATAATCGTCCATCAGAGCAATTAATTCGGTTAACCATGGATCGTTTTCGCACTACGTTTACTCTATGTGATAATACGCATCCGCAGAGACGTCGAACAGTGCGCACCGAAGAAACAATTGCCGCTGTAGAGCAAAGTGTTGAAGAGGACCCGAATGAATCGATTCGCCACCGTGCACAGCAATTGGAGCTTTGTCCATCAACTTTATGGAAGATTTTGCGCAAAGATCTTAGCTTGCGACCTTACAAGATCCAGCTTGTGCAAGAATTAAAGCCGCGAGACCATGCAATGCGTCGTGATTTTGGTGTATGGGCCGAAAATGAGATTGATCTCGATGCTGATTTTCATCGCAAAATTTTGTTCAGTGATGAGGCTCATTTTTGGTTCAAAAGCTACGTCAGCAAGCGAAATTGCCGCATTTGGAGTGAAGAGAATCCACATGAGACCCTTGAGACGCCATTACATCCACAAAAACTGACTGTTTGGTGTGCTCTATGGGCTGGTGGAGTCATTGGGCCATACTTCTTCCGAAATAATGCTGGAGAGTCAGTTACCGTTAATGGAGACCGGTATAGAGCCACGATAACCGACTATTTTGTTCCCGAATTGGATGGCATGAATGTGGATGAGTTGTGGTTCCAACAAGACGGCGCTAGATGCCACACAGCGCACGTCACAATTGATTTATTGAAGGAAACATTCAATGAGCGCATAATATCTCGGAATGGCCACCAAGATCGTGTGATTTGACACCATTGGATTATTTTCTTTGGGGATATGTGAAGTCGCTCGTCTACGCCAACAAACCAGAAACGTTAGGGGACTTGGAAGCCAACATTCGTGGCGTTATTGCCAACATACGGCCCCATATGCTCGAAAAAGTGGTTGAAAATTGGACCTGTAGAATTGGCTTTATTCGAGCCAGCCGCGGCGGCCACATGCCCGAAATCATATTTAAACATTAATGGCATAAAATTATCCTTCCAATAAAGCTAAATTGATGGACATTAAAACGATTTTATTGTGTTTTATTTCAATTCGAAGTTTTATACTTTAAAAAAACACCCTTTATTACCGGACACACGTCTTAAGAATTTCAGTTCTTATGCTTGAATTCTACTTTGGTTTTCTGTTGTTAGCGCCCATGATTCTGAGCCATAGGTTAGAGTTGGTTTATGTGTACATATGTGGAGTTAGAGATGTTAGACATAAAACTGAGTAATTGCATGAAGTATGGAAATTCAGATTTAGATTTATTGCAGCACAGTTATGACTTACAAAACCTAGTTTTTAAGAAAACGACTTTTAAGTTTTTAATTTAAATACAATTTAATAAAGAAACTAAAATATTTTTTCCTCAAGATGTGTGTCTATACAATTTTTTTATATGCAATTTTTACACACGATTGAATATGATGTAAAAACGCATTTATTGTAAAATGTCTATGTTGCAATAAGGAAGTGATATCACTCGGATTGTCTAAGTGCAAGCCAAATCTATCCTGGACTAGTGATGTTAAAATACGCCTTGATCGATCAGCATAACTTAGAACTTATAATAAAAGCTCAATAAGGCTGTGACTTTTTAAATTTCCCAACTCTTAACAGAAAGACCAACACAGCTCTTGGTATTAAACAACCATCAGTTGACTCTAGTACAAATTTTAATAAGCATATTATCCATTTAATAGCCACTGATAGCAGACTGCAGCGTGTGGAAAAAATACATCACTCAACCAAAAGTGAAGCTTTTTAAGTGCTATAGAAACTCATCATCATCAATTTGAGTAGCAAAAGAAAGTTTTACTGAATTTTGTTGTGGCCGTTCAAGCATCGAAGACGTCGAACGTTCTAAACGGCCAGATGAGCTTTCTACACCCGAAATAATTGAGATTGGGTCGGAGATTGAAAGTGAGGGAGATTGTAAAGCCTAGAGGCATAAAATTTTCAATTTTAAACTATCACTTTGGTATGAGAAAGCCTCGCGCAGGAAATCGCAATCGTGTACCAAACCCTTAGACTAACTTGTTGTTGTTGGCTGAACGAAAATTGAAAGTGAAACAGATTGTGGAAGTCAGAGACAAACGTACTCGTCCTATGACTTACGAAAAGGCGAGTGTTATCAAAAGTACGGACAAATGTATGGTGAAAAAAGACATGTCGTATAAATGGTTGCATATTCACCATTTTCGTGATATATCATCTTGATCTTGAGCCAATTTAATTTGGACTAATGCAATATTGTAGTAAACGGCACTGAACATGTTCGATGTGGTTGAATACATGGACCTCTCAAATAGTGTAAATATAATGTCAATTGCTCCCTCCAATGTAACTCTGGAACCAGTCCCGTAACTATACTGACATATTAACCTAAGCTTAACTGGCATTTATACATTTGAAACATGAGTGGCCCTGTGATTGAGTGGGTAGTCTGCAAGCCTGTCATGCATGAGGTTGTCGGTTCGAATCTCAAAAAATTTTCTGCTTAAAAATAAATTATAATTGCATTTGTAACAATAAAAACAAATTATAAGTTTTCATTGTTACACTCAAATGTCGGAATGACAATTATATATAATTTATATTTATTAGTGTTAGAACTCGGGCTAGTCCCTATCACTTGGGGACCGGTCACGTGACTGGTATTGTGTCAGTTCAATTTCCTGCAGGGGCGCAACCGCATTGAGACTAGAAAAACTTATTTTCCATCAGGACAGTGCAGTTTGCATGGAAAAAGCAATTGCTCCATTATTTGGACTTAGCTCCGAGTGACTATGTGCATTAAAGTCATAAATAATGTGTGAAGCCTTAAACAAAGTGTATAGAGATCAAAAGACATACGTTGAACAATAAAACATTTTTTTATCCAAAAGCCTGTGTTTTATTCAGGAAGTCCTGGACTAATTGGCACGCCCTTAGCAATTTAAAAATACAAACAGCAAGAAGTCAGTAATAATAAAGAAAACTGAATATTAAAACTAAGTATTGCAGATGTTTTAAATCAGCCTACGTGTGGCACTCACACAACGTCTTGACGTCGGCGAAGCAATTAACAAAATTTTTTTATTTTTTGGAAATTGTTACAATTAAGTTTGATATTTATTAATTATAAAATTATTATTTTACTTATTGATTAAAATATTGTCTATTAAAAATAAATTGAAATTGCTTAATGAGGGTTAGCTGGATCCAGCTAACATTGTTACGTTGTTTGCTTTCACGACAACCTGCATCGTTATATTTCAATCTGCTTTTAATTTTTTTAATCTTATCTAGCCGCTATGTTATAAATTCAGAAAGCAAACCTACCCAGCAGAAAATATCAAAATAAGGTAATCGGGTTTGGAATTAAGGATTTTTGGTGGAAGCTATTCCTTACTGGATTACCAACTTAATGATTTTAACAAGGCTGCAAGACTGCACTGAAAAAACAGTTTTACACAAATTCAACGAACTCACATTCATTGATTTAAATTCATTAAAATTCAACGTAATATACGTTGTTTCAAAAAAACTATTCCTTGAAATTCAACGTACAATTTTATGTAGATATGAACTGAACGTTGAAACCATTCCTTGATATTATTCGTTGAATTTAACAACGAACTAACTAGTTTATTGATTTAACGTATAATACGTTGAACTTAAGGAACACGTTCTTTCTTATATAAATAAAGGAAAAAAGTTTAGTAGATTTAAAGAAAGTGTACCTTGATTCAAGGGATCATTGATTTTAAGACACGTACGTTGAATTTGGCTTCAAGAATAAGAAGAAGATGTTTTATTCAATGAACGAGTACTTTGATTCAAGGAACCACCATTTGAATTTTTGTTTTACTTGGCTCAATTCAACGTACTAGTTCCTTGTTTTATAACAAGGAAAAAACATAATAGGCCAATTCACAATTTTGTGCAAATGGTCTTGCATCGTAGCATGTGTAAAATGGATAGTATATTGGTACTCACCACTTAACAGTTCTTATTGGTGAGTATCAATAAACTATACCATTTTGCACATGCTACGATGCAATACCATTTGCAAAAGACTGTGAATTGGACTATTGAAAAGAAAAAATAAACAAAGAGCAATCAGTTGTTGTTCTTCGTTTAACAAATAAGTTTGTGCGCAATTAAAAAAGAAAGTTTAAAATAAAAAAGTGCCAAAAAGTAAGTTAATAATAAGAAGTGATTATAATTAATTTTAATTGCAAAAATAAATATAGTTGTATAATATTCCGTATATCACGAACTTGCTGAACTACTCTAAAGCTGGAAAATAAGTTCCTGATGCACCTACTCCTGAAATTATTGGTTCAAATTCTCAAGTTTTATGTAAGTAATTGGTTTGGATGCTATTTAGTAGTGTTGTTAATTATTCGCCTTTTATATTTGTTCGATTAAAATTTCATGATTTTTTTCTTGTTCGAACAGACGAATAACTTTGTACTTTTGTTCGAATATTCGAATGAACAAAGAATAAAAAAATATATTCGAATAATCTTAAAAAAGTTTGCAAGAAACGACACGTATGTGTATTACTTTAATTTTTTTATTAACAAACGAAAAATTATTTATTGCACACGAAAACCATTTGATTTCAATAACAGACTTAAAAATATTAATAACAAAACTTAAAAATTTTAAGAACCTTTGCCGCAGTTGACGCTGTAGTATAAGTTAAGAACTCTATGTTCCACTAATACTATTGAAGTAGCAGAATCGCAAAAAAGAAGAGAGTAAATTAATATATAGAAAATTTAAGATAACTTCCAATCGACTAGACCGATTTTCATCAATTATAAATCGGTCATGTCACCTTTTAAACGAAAACAAAGCAAATTAAAATCGGTCAAGCCCTTTGGTCTGTACGTTGACTCGTAAAAACAAACAGATACACAGACACACACTACAAACTTATAAATTTTTTTTCTCTTTTTGTGACGTATTTTAAAAAGTTAGCATTTAATGCTTTTTTTACGTCGTTCAATAATTCGATTTTTAACACTTTTGATTAGAGAAAATTAGTTTTTATTCTAATCTCTTTATCAGAAATTGTAAGACACCTTCTAATTCCATGAAAGAAGCATTACCTTTTCCCAAAAAGAAAAAAGACATACATATGTACATAAAAACAAAGCTTACACAAGTATTTATAATTTGGAGTAATTTGATTACTTAATATCAAATTAAAAAGTAATAAAATGTAAAACACTTTTTATATAAAGTAATTAAGGAAATTGTTCGAATATTCGAATATTCGACAAAAATGATGCGAATAATTTTTTATTCTAAATTGAATATTTTTGTTCGTTCGAACAAAAATGATAAAAAGTTGTTCGAATATTCGAACAATTTTTGTTCGAATGACAACACTACTATTTAGATAGTATAATTTTATACATATACTATACATATTTATGTATGTTAATTTTAAAGATTCGGAACCAACGCAAAGGCATAAGAATCAATGAATGTGTTCATTGGGTCAAGGAATAGGTTCTTTAAATTCAAGGAACTATTTCATTAAATTCAAAGTATAAATATATAGGTTTAATGAATTTACGTAAGGTTTCAACGTATGGATTCTTAACTTCAACGAACTGGTACGTTTAATTCAACAAGCCAATGATTGGCATACGTTGAATTCAATGAACATGTTCCTTATGTGAAAAATAAGGAATAAATTTGTTGAATCAACGAATTTTTTCGTTGAACTAATGTACCTTTTTGGTTGAGTGTGAAATAATTGATTCTTGAGTAATACTTTCCTTTTTTATTTGGTAACTTGTACACGTAATCGATTTAATCTAAATACATCATTCTCCTCATTTAGCAACTTGTACATATTTTTTTTATTTTAGGTAATGTTATTTGTAAGCGATTAATGAAATTTGGCAATCAGAAAATTAAGTCATTATATGGCAAGTAATTCTGAAGGTAATGTTTAATTTTTTGCTGGGTACATTTAGTATTCTAAGCGCCAAGACAAAGAACGCCTACCATGGACTTTCAAATCACAGATATAGTGCAATTCTGGACTAAAAGCGCATTCATTTCTGCTATCTACTTTATATTAATTTATTCATTTATTTGATAGACATACATATATAGAAAAAAGTATAAAAAGTATTTTCTTCCATATTCTAAATTTTCTATTTACTCACCAACTAATGCCGCTTCTTATCTTGTCATGATTAAGAGATACATATAAAATGAAGAACCTACGTATCTTTTTAATTTATTAATATACATATCGTTGGCTTGATATAAGAAGGGCGGAACTCGAATTGTCGATATTTTATGGGAGAATCAAAATAATGAAGAAAAACTGGAGCATTTACATGCAGATATTTAAATGACCATAAGTCCTTAATTTTGAACTGTAACGTACTAAGATCTTCAAGGTATATGCAGTTGCACGTTGTGTCCCAGAAAACGTTAAAAACGAGATTTCGAAAAAAAATTGAGAGACGCCCTTTTTATTTTAAGCCATCGATATGTATGTATGTATATTTAAATTGTATAATGGAGACTTTTTCTGTAAGATATAGGGAGGTATCTAATACATTACATACATACATGCATAAATATATGTATACATGTATGTTTGTTCGTATCAGTATATAAAACTGTCTTGTTTTTATTTTTATTTTCAAATTTAGTATGCACCATGTACTAAATATTATTTTTTTATATACCAGCTACCGCTTTTTTTCCTACACAAAAACTTTTTTTTATTATATTAGTAAACTAACAAATCTGTCAGATAATCAAACAATATAATATTTGTATATTTAAATAACAAAACAGTAGCGATAAAGTTTCAAATCTCTGTGATTTATGTTTGCATATGAGTTTCGTTTGTAATTCAAACAATTAAAAATAGTTTGAGCTACAATGAATTTCTTAAATTATTTTATACTATGCGCATGTATGCAGTTGATTGTATTTTAAAAATATATTAGTATGATTACATACTAATATATATATATGTATATATTAGTGTTGTCATTCGAACAAAAATTGTTCGAATATTCGAACAACTTTTTATCATTTTTGTTCGAACGAACAAAAATATTCAATTTAGAATAAAAAATTTTTCGAATAATTTTTGTCGAATATTTGAATATTCGAACAATTTACTTAATTACTTTATAAAGGGTGTTTTTTATTGAGGTATAGAACTTTAAGTTGGCATCACTTTTTTAACTGGCGGCCATTTTGTCAGCTGTCAAGTGATTAATATTTAATTTGGTTTGCCATTTCATCATAAACAGGTTGACAAAAGAACAACGCTTGCAAATCGTGCAAATTTATTTCGAAAATAATGGTTCAGTTCGCGAAGTTTACCGCAAGCTCCGTCCATTTTATGGTCGACATAATCGTCCATCAGAGCAATTAATTCGGTTAACCATGGATCGTTTTTGCACTACGTTTACTCTATGTGATAATACGCATCCGCAGAGACGTTAAACAGTGCGCACCGAAGAAACAATTGCCGCTGTAGAGCAAAGTGTTGAAGAGGACCCGAATGAATCGATTCGCCACCGTACACAGCAATTGGAGCCGACTAACCGACTATTTTGTTCCCGAATTGGATGGCATGAATGTGGATGAGTTGTGGTTCCAACAAGACGGCGCTACATGCCACACAGCGCACGTCACAATCGATTTATTGAAGGAAACATTCGATGAGCGCATAATTTCGCGGAATGGACCTGTCAATTGGCCACCAAGATCGTGTGATTTGACACCATTGGATTATTTTCTTTGGGGATATGTTAAGTCGCTCGTCTACGCCAAAAAACCAGAAATGTTAGGGGACTTGGAAGCCAACATTCGTGGCGTTATTAACAACATACGGCCCCATATGCTCGAAAAAGTGGTTGAAAATTGGACCTGTAGAATTGGCTTTATTCGAGCCAGCCGCGGCGGCCACATGCCCGAAATCATATTTAAACATTAATGGCATAAAATTATCCTTCAAACAAAGCCAAATTGATGGACATTGAAACGACTTTCTTGTGTTTTATTTCAATTCGAAGTTCTATACCTCTTAAAAAAACACCCTATATAAAAAGTGTTTTACATTTTATTACTTTTTAATTTGATATTAAGTAATCAAATTACTCCAAATTATAAATACTTGTGTAAGCTTTGTTTGTATGTACATATGTACATATGTATGTCTTTTTTCTTTTTGGGAAAAGGTAATGCTTCTTTCATGGAATTAGAAGGTGTCTTACAATTTCTGATAAAGAGATTAGAAAAAAAGACTAATTTTCCCTAATCAAAAGCGTTAAAAATCGAATTATTGAACGACGTAAAAAAAGCATTAAATACTAACTTTTTAAAATACGTCACAAAAAGAGAAAAAAAATTTATAAGTTTGTAGTGTGTGTCTGTGTATCTGTTTGTTTTTACGAGTCAACGTACGGACCAAAGGGCTTGGCCGATTTTAATTTGCTTTGCTTTCGTTTAAAAGGTGACATGACCGTATATCTTTTAATTTATACTTGATGAAAATCGGTCTAGTCGATTGGAAGTTATCTTAAATTTTCTATATATTAATTTACTCTCTTCTTTTTTGCGATTCTGCTACTTCAATAGTATTAGTGGAACATTGAGTTCTTAACTTATACTACAGCGTCAACTGCGGCAAAGGTTCTTAAAATTTTTAAGTTTTGTTATTAATATTTTTAAGTCTGTTATTGAAATCATATGGTTTTCGTGTGCAATAAATAATTTTTCGTTTGTTAATAAAAAAATTAAACTAATACACATACGTGTCGTTTCTTGCAAACTTTTTTAAGATTATTCGAATATATTTTTTTATTCTTTGTTCATTCGAATATTCGAACAAAAGTACAAAGTTATTCGTCTGTTCGAACAAGAAAAAAATCATGAAATTTTAATCGAACAAATATAAAAGGCGAATAATTAACAACACTAATATATATACGTATATAACTCGTATTTTGAAAATGCCTTAAGTCACTCCAATAAAAAAAATTGCAGTCAGTTTTTAGATTAAAGATCATTTAAAGAACCTTTTTTTATTTTTATTTAAATTAAGGAAGACACAAAGTAGAATCATATAGAATAGAATAGGGAGAAGATCTGGTCCAAAGACCGGCACTGCGACACCTGATGGATCCTTAATACTATAGATCTGTAAATTAAATTAAATCAATCTCTGTATGACTCTCCTTATGAAACTCAGTACAAATATAGGAGAAGCCCGCCTAATATCATCTGAACACAGAAACTCAGAATGAAAAACACGCCTTCTACTGTCACATGATTCTATACACTCACAAATAATGTGTGCCATCGTCTCGTCATCTTCCAAGCATAAACGACACAAGGCTGAACACAATTGGTTACTTTTCCACAGAGGATAGTTCAGTCCAAAGTGACCGGAAAGAAAACCAGTAACAAGCTGTAAATTATTCCTGTTGAGGTTCAGGATGCCATTATATATAAATGGCTACATCAAAGGTTTGTGCTGCCTTAAACCCGAAGAAGACAGCCACATTTCCGAAGTGATCAGAGATGTTACAGTCAACAGACTTAAGCCACCAAACGGTTCTGTGACTATAAAAGGAGCAGCAGAGGCCCTCTTTGCCAGTTCATCCGCTTACTCATTCCCTGGATGACCACTGTGGCCAGGTATCCAATAAATGGAAACCTTTTTCCATGTGGTTAGCTTTTGTTGTGAGTCAAAACACTCTAAAACTAGCCTGGAACGGAATTCCGATGAAAGGAGAGACTTAAAAGCTGCCTAACTATCGGAAAAGATAGCTATTTACGCACCTCTAATGCCCCTATTTATATTAATGTTAACACATTTGGTGATTGCCTGTATTTCTGCCTGAAATACATTAGGCCATTTGCCCATGGGAAAAGAGGTTTTTACGTTGGGCCCAAAAACTCCGGCACCAACTCCATCCTCCGTTTTGGATCCATCCGTATACCAACATAAACTTCTGGAATACACATCGGCACCGTTTTCGTCCCACACTGCCCTTGGTGGAATTTGTGACATTGAATATCCTGTCGATCCTCAGTATACAATTTATCCTCCCACTACGCATTCCTAGCAGTCCTAATCTGGTCATCGTACTCAGGACCAACGAGTGCCCGTTGCAAACACAATGAGCAGATCTCCCAATACCCATTCTATAAGCGGTCATTGCCGCAGATGATCTAATAAAGAATCATATATTTTAAATTAAAAAAATTATTAACTAATACATAATCAGATTACTTAAAAACTTATTAATCTAATGGAGTGACTTTCTATTTTGAATGAAGTAACTTATGCCACTTTTAAAACAAACGGTTCATATGTATGAATGGCCAAGTATTTTTTACCCGACTGCGCAACGCAAAGAAGTGTATTGTATTTATTAAAGTCCTGCACAAGACCATTTATAAGACCTTTCAAGACATGAGAGATTTTTGAAATGCAAGAAACAAATTTCTTGCCAACAGTGTTGTTTAGCGTTTGTTTTAGAATATTTCGCTGTAGTAAAGCATTTGAAAAATCTCTCATGTTTTGAAAGGTCTTATAAATGGTCTTGTGGAGGACATAAGTGTTTATCAGTCTATGTATGTATGTATGTATGTATGCATGTTTATATGTGTGTTCCTTTCTGGCACTATATAAACTGAACGGGTGTACCGATTTTGATGATTCGATTTTTCTCAATCCCGGGAGTGTCACTAAAGATATGTCAGTTGTCAAAATTCAATATGGCGGCGAATAGACGCCATTTTTTTAATACGAATATAATAAAAAGTCGGCGAACTATATCAAAATGGGTCTCATTCGACAGGTATTTTTAAATAATCTTTAGGTTTCTCTTATAATTTTTCATTTCGACTGACCATTTAGGATATTTAACGGTTCAAAGTTGGTCGCAGTCGGGTTTTCTGATTTTTTTTTTCTATATAAATACTTATTTTCTAATTTGTTTTCTCTTTTGTTTTTGGAAAAACACTCGGACTGAACAAATTAGGTTCAGTAAAAATATCAAAGGTATATACATATATACTCAGTATACTCATTTTGTTGATTTTTTTATGGACCTCCAAAGTTTTTCGCACTAGCATCTGATGGCTTCTTTCTACAGTCACTGTATTTTCTTATTATTATGGCTCAGCTTTATATTCAGAACTATGACATACCAAAAAGCAGAGAATATATGTACTTTTTTTTTTTTTTTTTTTTTTTTTTTTGAAAAAATGAACTGAAAACGTCTGCTATTAAAGGCTTATGTATTTCCAAACGCTGGGAATAATACATATATTTTTCAACTTCAACAGAGGTCTATAAACTCTTTGCAAAAGAATTTATCAGCTAATATTCATTCATTTTATTGGTGGCATCATCTTTGTCACTTGCCACTGCTGTTTGTTTGGTATCTGGCATTTGCTTGTTTCTGTTGCTGTTCATGCTATTTTTTTTAGTGTTGCTCGAGTTTACATATATACATTTCTACAAAATATATTGTCATCAGCTGTTTAAGTTAATTAATAAGAACACAACGAACGCACTAAACCAAAACGCGCAAAAGTAGCGCAAATATAAAGAAGATTTAAGAATCAAAAAGTCAGTACAAGAAAAATGGAAAAACAAGACGAAATAAAAAAAAATCAGCCAACACAATTTTATTATTTATTCATATGAATGTGTGTATGGATGGTTATATCAGTGGATAAAATCACTTGATCACAATGAAAACAAAATCCCACTAATGTGCTTAAATAAATTTTCCCCATTTAAGCCAATTAGTCCAGCGACGAACGTTTTGTTTTATGTCAACATTTAGTTGCTTCTTTCTTTTTTTTTACTTTTCATTATATTTACTCGTATTTTGCGGCTCTTTTATTTATTTATTTTTATTTCAAAAGTACGTTGCTGCTGACAAACGATTTTTTTTAAATCTGAACATTTTGTAGAAAAAAAAAGAAAGAATCCGTGGGATTAAAAATGGTTCTTATTTTGGATTTCTCTTTTTTTATAATTTTATTTTTTTGGGATTTTTTTTTTGTTCATAACAAAATTATTGACCATCGTTGGTGCTGCTGTTTTTGTTGTTGTTAATGCGAAAGAAGGCCAGTGTACGAGTATTACGCATTTTCAGTTTATAAATATTTTTTCTGCAACGTTTGCAGAACTGAAAGCAAAAAAATATATAAGTATATACACATCATTTTTATTATTTTATTTTCTTACATCAAATGTATTGGCACAGTGGTACACAAGGAAATTTAACTTGCAGCAATTAATTGTCTGCTGTTGCCAATCAGGCTAAAAATTTCTACATTTTGCAAGACGTTTGCATCTAAAGCATCGGTCATTATATTGGTGGGTTTTTTATTAACTTAGGGCGACTTTTTGAGTTCAAGATTAGAGATTAAATTAACCTTAATCTTCATTTGTGATTTTTGGGTAGTCGATTATATGGTTTTTCTTGCTAGCTTAAGCGGTCAATCGTGGTGCTTTAATCTTGCATTAATGTTGTGTGTTTTCACTTGTGCAACATATAACTTTTTGTAAAATTTATATGATAAAATAATTAAAAAATACATAAATAGATATATAAAATGTTTGTTATTTATATTTTTCCTTTAACATGCGCAATATTTTACTTGTAAATAATAAAATGATATTGATAACATGCATGAGTTTTGCACAGAAAATGTTGCCACTATTTTGGTCCTCAGCATGGTAATGCAACACACACTAAGAAGCTTAAAATACGACTCAAAAACATCAAACTCAATTATTGTGAGATTAACTGCCAGTTCATAGAAGCCATGTGAAAATTCTCGTCTACCTATTTATATTGAAAACAAAAACAAAGCATTCAAATTTTGTTTTTGTTTTCCTTATAAATAGGCAGCCGAGAATTTTTACATGGCTTATATAAACTGGCAGTAAGTTAATTTTCAAATTAGCTAATAAGAGAAATAAACCCAAAAAGTCGACTTACAAGTTTTAATTGAAATGACGTAAATACTATTCTGTTATTCTATTTTTAAAACAATGGAAAAGTCTCACGAAAAATTTACTAACTTACCATACATGATCGGATTCATTTTCGACAGAATTAACTTTTGAAATTGAAATTGTTTCAAACAAAAATAAATTTAAAATTTATTTTATTGTGATATCATGATTAATGTTAATTAAAGCCCAGTTCTTAGTTCTTACGGAATTTCACATTTGTAAATTTACATTTATTTCTACGCGGAAAAATAATCGTGTAGCCTTTTGTATATAATTATGTTTGCATACACATAAATTCATTTATTTTTTAATTTACAACACACAAAAACACTAAAAATTAATTACAAGTTGATGAAAATTTGAAATCCCAGCTAAAAAAATTATATATGGTCCATATATTTTTAATATATGAATGTATATAACTATATATGAATATGTATGAATTCATGTATGGAAATGTATGGGATTATACATGACAAAACTATTGTATATGAACTAATATATGGACTAATATATGAAATGTATTACAACATATGAGCTAATAAATATATGAAAATTTAATTATGCAGCTCTTCATATGTGGATCCATATATAGAAATAAGATTTAATATATAGAGCCATATAAGAATGTATGCATACATGATATCTCATATAAGATCGTTTTTTTTTTCAATCAAAGAAGCTTGGTATTTTATCACTGGTGAATTGGAAATCCATTAGAAAATAGATACGGTATGCAAATTTTATATGCGTACCCTCAACGTTTAAATAACAAAAATTAAAAATTTTAAAAACCCCCGACTTTTTTCAGAAAAGATGTTATATCTTCTAAACGGCTGGACCGATTTTTTTCAAACATAGCTAAGAACGCTCTCGATTAAGTCATCTTTAAAACAGAAAAAAATTTATGAAAATCGGTCCAGCCGTTTGGCCTGTACGTGGACACCGACAGACACACAGATACACAGAGACACACACTACAAACTTATAAAACCCCTTTTTTAGTCCGGGGTTAAAAAGAAAAACTTTTGTTACAAAACAAAAAAAAACCATTCTTGTGGTTCATTTAATATATCAAATAATCAAAAGGATAATCCAGTTATAAATGTTATAGAAAATAACAGAATTCTCTAGATAAGAAACAAAGTTCATATTACTGCAAAAAATTATATTGAAAACTATTGTTAGACGAATTATTTTTTTTATAATTAATTGCATTAGTTTTTAATATGATTTCTTAAATCAAATTTTATGGACGAATATGAGTTTTGTGTTTTTAAATAATTGATTCACCTTTTGACTTAAAATGATGAATGAAATGACTTTTAGTTCGTTTTTCATTATTTGTCCAAACAATTGTTTCATTAACTACAACCTTCCTGTTCAAAATCTAAAAAAAGTAATTTTAGTAATTTAATTTATTGCACAGCAGTGCGCTTTTGCGACTCAAGAGAGTATAAATATGAACTTTGCATACTGTAGAGGGAATATTCACACATACATGTATGAAAATGTATGAATATATATAATCATATATGCCCATATACCCTCATTTCTCGGATCCGAACCATATATGGGATATCATATATGCTCCATACATATTTTTTTAGCTGGGATGCCAAAAATTCGGTGACCAAACAGTTGTTTGAACATTATTTTTTTTTCAGTTTACTGAAAAAGTCTCCATTTATATTTATAGCTTCCTAAGATAGGCAATAAATTTCAAAAATTCCGTGTATTATCCTTTTGAAAGTCCGTAATAGCAAATGAAAATTTCTTTATGAAATTTACGAACCTGAATTTCCGTAACTTTGTTTACATACAGTTTGTATGAGAACCTAAAATTCTGTATGAACTTCGTACCAGGATTTAGGAAGAGAATAAAAATAAAAATTTTAAAAGGAGAAATATGCGGGACTCCTTCAAATCCTTTATAAGATTTACTAAATAAAATTCAAATTGTAGCTATAATTGTCAGGTTAGGTTAGGTTAGGTTGAAATATGGGCAGTTATAATTTACCCAATCCGTTTCGGACTACTCCTTTGCTTTTATAGCACGTTGTTCGCTTTTAATAGGAAATATTGGGGAGATACCCAGTAAAAAACCATGAAAACCTATTAAACTTAATTAGACTAGTAACCTATAACCTAGTCTCATATATATACTTTCACAGGTTTTTGCAGTCTGAACCCCTAAGATGTTGCATATCTGGAAAATATGTTTTCTAATTTTACTGAATGCTGGACAGTGAGACAAGTATTGGTTTGCTTGGCAGGCTCTACACTTCGT
The DNA here is from genome assembly GCA_949987645.1 of Tachina grossa. Taxonomy (NCBI): domain Eukaryota; kingdom Metazoa; phylum Arthropoda; class Insecta; order Diptera; family Tachinidae; genus Tachina; species Tachina grossa. The sequence continues at coordinate 197,365,476 of OX465274.1, read as the reverse complement.
ATCATCAACAACACCCATGCAAGCCAGACGACTTCTTAACTCTGTATGTCCTGTTATTATGCTAACCAAGTTCCGAAGTGTTGACCTTTTTTAATTTAAAATCTCTATCATCTTTTCACTATTCGGATTTCCCCAGAGATTTTTGGTCACTCCTCCAACAGTAGAGTTATGCTTATTTCCGGCGTGTTGTTCTATAGCGCATTGTTTTTATTTATTTTTAAATTATTGAAAATGTAATGTTTCTCTCTCTTCTTTTCCAGGTACACCCTGGTGTCCTAGAATCCATATTATTTCAATTTCTTTACAATTCTTTAGTTTATCGCATTTTTGCATTGAAGGACTCTTCAATATTGAACTTTATGATTTCTTTCCTACTATCCGTAAAGATATGAATAGATGTTCGTTGTCAATTTTCTTTAGATATTTAATGCCTTCTGTTTTGACCGTGATCTCAGTCTGAAAGGCTGTATTATGATTCGGCAAGCGAAATTTACGTATGTTACGACTCATGTAGTAAAATCCACTATCCATTAATACTAAAGGTAGTTTCGTGGTTATTCCTTATTATTGTTGCTCTATCTCATTCCATACTTTCTGGCGGTGGTGATGCAGTTACTTTGTGCATATCTAATTTGGATTTTTTTCACACACACGACGCTGGTGACGTTTCCCCTCGGAGAGTTATGTACTAATTTCATACATTGGTACTTGGTTGTATGTTTTCTCCTGTTATCCATTCACCCGTTACCATCAGTCTTGCGTCGGCCAAGGCTGCTTCATACATATATAACCTGTATATCAATTGACACAAAACAGGCGTTCGTAGTGATTGGTCGTACCACACTCGTCTAAAGCCAGTATGTCATCTTAGGACTTAATGCCCATTGGAATCTAATAGCTCTTTTGCAAAAGGCCCAAGCTCATTGAGCCTTAAAGAGTACGTCTTCAGGATCGCATCCACACATAAGAAATTTGACAATTGTCGTAGTGGGATCACCTTATAGATGCAACTTGACTTTTTCTACTAAATATCATCGATACCGAGGAGAAACCATTTAAGAGAGCCTTCGTTGCATATATTCCTTCACGAATTTACATCGCTAATTTCCAACTAACATGTCTCCCAAATTGTTTACATCTTACATACATCCTAAAACTGTAACACTGTAAATACTGTGCTGTTATTTTTTTTCGAAGCATTTTTTATTTTATTTTTTTATTTAAAGGGATTATTGAAGTGCAATTAAAGCTAAAATGACAGAGCTTATGGCCCCACAAATGTTCTTCTTTTATTTTTTCATTTCATTTATTAAGGAAAAAGTTTATCATTCATTTAGCCTTTTTTGGTTGGTTGACTGTTTTAGCTTTGCTGCCCTTTTAATTCTTCAGTCCCGTAGTTTATTTTTATTTTATGTTAAGATCCTTCTTTTTTTATCTGCCAGTTATTAACCATATTTTATAATTTTTGTTGTGTATTTTAATCATCAAATACAGATTGTTTTTATCGTGGCTCATACTTCCTTTTTTAGTCACTTTGTCAGCGTAATTTTTATATTTTACTGAGTCCTTCTTAGCTGCACTTTATTTTTTATTTTTAATTTTTTTACGTCTTATTGACTGAGTTATAACAATTTGTAGTTTATGTTCTGTTTGGATTTATTTAAAGGCGGCAAATTTTCAAAAGAAAATTTTTAAAGTCAATCAAGCATATTTCTTCAAACATTTATTTTTTTTTGCAATTGTTTAACAATTACTTTTTGTGTATGGGAATTTTTTAATTTTTTTTTCTTATTACATTATTATTTATTGAGGATTTTCAAATGTTTCAAATTAACAAGAGAACGACACTATATTTTTGAAAAAAAAATGCATGTATGTCTTCAACTTTGATATTTCAATGGTGAACAAATTTGTATTAATTTGGGAAATAAATTAATACAAACTTGAGATTAATTATAAAAAAAAATATAAATCGAGTTGATTAGAATGGGGTTTTCAATCTCAGGTTAGCAAATTACTGGGGTTAGCAATTTGCCAAGAATGGAGGTTTTAGGTTAGGGAGAAACCTTTTGTCTGGTTTTAAGAGAAAGTATGTACGTAATTAACCTTGAAGAGGAGGGAGTTCCAACATAAGTAATTTTAAATTAAAAGATTGAGATTTCTTATTATCAATTTAACTTACATTTATTTTAATACTTGCGTTTGTTTGGGGAACCAGTTGGGAGAGAGACCTTGGCTTGTTGGATGTTACAAAACGAATGAATGTTTTTTATACAAGTCATTACAAAGTAATGCATTAAACACATTCACCACAGCAGGCTACACGAACACACGACTTCAAATGCCGCTAGCAGCATTTGTCGCCTCGTAGCCGGCTACTTAATTATTTTAGAGACGGCAGCAGCACCATCTGCAGCTGATATTGAAATACAAATACATTGTTCAGTATTGCCACTTTTATATATTTTGCATTTATAAAAATTAATTACTCTTTTCAAATGTACTTATTTCATGTAAAAGTACAAAAATTAATCAATTTATTCTTTACATCAATTTTTGGATATTGTTTCTGTTAAATAATATGCAATAATTGTACAAAATCATTCATTCAATATTTTGTACTATACTGGCAATACTGAATTTTCTCATTGTAGCCAACAAAATAGAAATTAGTTTAATTGGACTACAACGGCAAAATCAGCACAGACAACAACCTGCCGCCATGTCGGCTTGCTGTCTTCAAAAGAATTATTCTCATATAAACATGTGTATTCTATCCTTGACATTTGGTAGTCGGTAGCTTGCTGTGGTGAATGTGTTTAATGCTTAATAAATAATAATAATAATTCACAATAATTATAATATAAAAGACAGGGATGGAAAGCGCCTATTTTTAGTACAAATTCATTATAAATTTCAAATATGTAAAGGTACTTGTTAGACATGTTAAACAATTTCAATGAGTAAAAATAATGAATATTTGTTTCAATGTAAATTCAAGAAAATCTATATATATCGAAAGTAAATTGTTTAAATGAGTTTTAACAAATGGTCTAATAAATCAAAAAAAAATAAATAAATAAATGATAGCCAACTTATTTTTAAATTTGTGTATAATTTTTTCACACGTTTTTTTTTTTGCCTGATTTTTATACATACATATTTAAATGCTTTTTTTTATTATATGTAACATAAATTAAATTTAAAAAAAATACATTCCCTTAAACGTGAAATCAAGGCGACTTAATTTACAGGTTGTGTCGATAACACAGCAGAGTTATTTTTTTAACTTAAAATTAAAAAAAAACTTTTAATATTGTTGATGTAAAAAAACAGTCAAAACAATCCCAGCAAAAAAATTAATACACAAATCATTAGTTACATCATTGATGAACTCAGCTCAGCTTTATTTCTGGTGAAACATCAATGAATTTAACACATGGTTGTTACAGGACGGAAGTGTTCCAAATAACTGCATGGTATGCGCTTAAAAGGTTTTCTAAAACAATCGTTAACATAAACCACAGATTAAGGCCGGGTTTACATCTGTTTGCCATATGCCCACAATTGTGTAACCACTAATTACTAATGAAAAATTGTTTCATTCAGACATGTATTTATTGATTTAAACCAAAGACTTTAAATCTATATACATATATATTTATAGTCTTTGTTTAAACAGTTTCCAATCATGTTGGCTTCTATAAAATTGTCTATTAATTATGTATGAAACTGTTTAACTTAATAAATGAGGAGTCGCAGAACAAAACGTGCCTTTTCGATTATTTCAAAATGTTGGAAAATCAAATATTATTTTTTTCACCCGATCATTTCATAACATAAACACAGATTATATAACAAGTTTCTTCCTTATTATAAAATGCATAAGACCACAATAAGTCGCAACAATAAATGTTACCCATGTACAAAATTAATGGACTTTTAATATGCAAATAGCACGTTTTATTAAAATAAAGCCAAGAAAGGTACGTTTTGTTTCAAATAAAACGCAAAAAAAAAGTTTTGGTATGCGTATTTTCGATATGGAAATATCGTATATTCGAAATATATTCACACATTTAAAAGAAAATCTTTAATAATAACTCGATATACATATTTACTTACCACTGTTAAGATTTTTTAAATTATTATTCTTTCGTATTCCAGTATTTATCTTCCATCTTCAAACTATATTTTATAGGCTCTTGTGTTATATCTAATAACTTTCAAAGCCTGATAATAATCAAACTATTGTTACCTTTTTCTCTCTATAAAAACGCTTTTCCGTGGACCCGAAGATTTGCAAATGAATACAAGATCCGCTTGTAGTAATTAGGGTTAAGAAGGATACAAGTTTTATTTACAAATACACTTAAACTAAACTAATACAACTTAAACTACTGAATTACACACAAATATCCACAACTGGTTACCACTACGCCTTCCCGCTGTAGTTTACGCACGTCTCTTAGCTGGCTGCGCAAGTATTCACGTGACACCTCTTTGCCTGGTCACTTACGGGACTCACTCTGCCGTCACTCACAGTTGATACACCAATACCCCTTAGTCTGCTGCTTGTCACACACAGCACTCACTCTGCCGACACTCACAGTTGATACACCAATAAAGACTCACTGGCTTTACTTACACCCTTACACACGTCTATTCGTTGCGCTGTTCCCTTTACTCCAGTCCACACGATAGACTCCACAATAATCGCAATCCCACGACAGACTTTGCTGTCACTATAGACTGTCCTATAGTTTCTCCTTTACTCCAACTCACGTGTAAAGCACAGACTGCTCTTAACTATCAACTCACCACTGTATCGCAGACTAATATTAATTCACAACTTAATTATCAACTGACTTGTTCACTCGCAACTGATTGACTTGTTCGCAACTGACTCACAACTGCAACTAACTAACTCATTGGATGCGTCACCGCTTTTTATACTTAACACAAATACCACTAGAAGTTTCAAGCAATGTCTAGACGATCATTATCATCTTATATGCTGTTTACAAATTGCTTAATTAAGTTCATGTGGTAACTATGTACACACGTGTGTACATCATTAACTAAGCAATACACGGTGGTTGTTTATCTTTTGCTTTTCGTTTGAATTGGCATGTATGTATGTGTGTAAATATGTGAATCTTCTTAATAAGCAGACGCTTTTTGTTGTTGCTTTGCTTGTTTACGTTTAATGCTGCGCATACTTATTTAGTTGTTTGCTACTATTCTAGACTATTCTTTACTTTGACCCTGAAGGAATATTTTCGCGTAACACTTACATTAACCCGGTTGGAATATTTTTGTGTAGTGCTGCTTAACCTTGTCGACGGCCATTTTCGTAACACTATTGATTATTATTATTATTATTTATATGAAATAAGTAAAATAAGCGAAAATTACTGTTAGAAATGAGCGCGAGACTTATAACGCACGCTCGCTCAAGCGACAATCATGCGTGATTTGAGAAAATCGCGACATTTTCTCATCTCTAGTTATAATGAAACAAACATAAAAAAATTGTTATAAAAAACTACGTTTTGTTAAAATAAAAGAAAAATAACACGTTTTGTTCCGCACCAATTTTTAAAGACCAAATTTTTCTATGCAAATAAAATTTTTGCTAATAGAACTTAACCAAATCAATGCAAATACATCGAAAAAACATTTTCTAAAATAATGAAAACAAGCACGTTTTGTTCGGCCAAATTTACAGTCATTAGTTAATTACACTGTAAATACGTCAAAATGACACATAAAAACGCCAAGACACCACAACTTAATTTTCGGCCGTATAACACAGTGGTTTACTCCGTTTCAAAAGATTAGGTCAAAGTCAAAAGTTATTCCAAGCTATTTTTATGCCATATATGGAAAAAGGCTTTGAAAACACTTTTGAATTAATATTATTTATTGTTTATTTGTCGATTTAAACATTCAATGTTTTCTAAAATATGCTAAGTAAGACTATACAATTTTTATTTTTCTTTTCTAGAATATTTTATTAGACATTTTTATCCGAATTAGCATTCTTTCAACAATATTATCTGGCAAAACTGCTGCCTATGGATTAAATTAACCTTCAGGTTACCTACTCGTACTCAGAGATTAAGTTTAATCTTGGATACAAAAATTGGATCTAGAGATATCTCTGTGGCAGTATTTCAAAAGTGCGTTTTAGCAAAAATGTATATTAGTTTTCTTTTTAATCAAATACTTTTTTTTTAAATGAATTAAGTTTTAAAACAGGTTATAAAGTGTTGCGCCTAAACTTATATCTAACACTGTCTAATTATCTAATTACACATTAGCATATTTAATTTGAAACAAGGAAAAAAATATATTTACATAAAAGATTAATCTGATTGTATCGCGGAATAAATTAATAACTCAAAAAAATGAAAACAAAAATTTTTTTTAAACAAAATTAAGGCACAATTCATTAAAGAGCTAGAAGAAATTAAGCGGGTTTAAAAAATTTTGTTAGAATATTAGTATCTTTTCGGCATCTTGCTTTGACAACAGGTAACAACTGCATGCAACTCTGTCTCCCGCAACAACTTGTTTCAATTATTGAAAGGATTTTGTAAAGAAATTAAAGAATGTCTTTGACTTTACAGAATGAATTATAACTGCAGCTTGCTATTTTGGCTGTTGGCTTAAAATAATTGATTTTTAATAAAAATAAAGGCAATGTGTTTAATTTTATAAAGCCAATTGTCAAGATAAAGAAAATAAAAAAGTAAAAAAGTCAGTTGCACGGGAGCAACAATAACCTTTTCTTTTTTCTTTTTGATAAAAGAAAATTTAAAATTCTTGAGTATTTTCGTATGCGTAGTGTAAAATGTACGACAAAACAGAAAAAACACCAACTTATGCACATACTTAGTTTCATTTTCATTTCAATACTTAAACAATTTTCCTGCCATTGTTGATGTTGTTGGAATTTTTATTTTTAACAATGGGGGTAGTGTGGGATAAAAAAAGGAATAGAAAGATTTAATGTCGACTTTGGTTGATTTATTACCAACGAAATTGCGTTAAGAGTGCACAGGCGAACATTAACTACAATATAAAACAAACAAACAAACAAACAATCAAACGTACATACATATAAACATACATACATATATTTTTGTATAGATAGATATTTGTTTGAATGGAGCAACTATTCAAATGGAAAGTGAAGAAAGAGGGATGTTTAGTACCAAAAAAAAAATTTGGTATTTGTATTAAAATGTAAAAAGAATTTATATATGTACATATATCTGTATGTACATATGTACTCCTATGTATATAAAAATCTTAGCAAGAAGGGACAGAAAAGTGCTTTCGAATAAATGAATGAAAAGAAAATCACTGAGTGGATGGAGAAATTGATATCGTTGTTCTTTTCTGAATATTGTTAGTATGGGAAAATTGGTTGCAGTCAAGTGACAAACAAAGCCAAATGTTTTTAATTTTAATAAGATTTAAGCCGCTAGGAAAACAAAACTTAACGCAAGTCTTTGCTATACGCACAATTGTAATTACAGGCAGAGAAAAGACAAGAATCTGATATTCTTACGGTCAAATATATCATATCTCCAAGAAATATAGAGCTACGAGTATTACAAAAAAATTTAATCATAACTTCAGTCAATTGCTTAGAAAAATAATATTTTTAATTGTTATTTTAATTAAATCTATATTTATTTTAATTTAGTTAAAGATAATAAAATAATAATATAATAATAATAAATAAATAATAATAAATAATAATATAATAAAAAAAAACAGATTTTAACTTGAAATACTATCGAATGGTAAATAATTATTATATATTAAATCTTTATTTGAGTCGATATAACGATCTATATTTTTCAATGTTAAACGATTATTTCATGTAAATGTTGATCGCTGCTGCGTCTGAAATAGTTCATATGATGGGACCAAGTTTGGCATATCATCCGGTATCTCACAAATAAATTCTTCAATATAGCCTTCCATTACGTTAACCGTTGCGGAAAGGGACAAGCCCGCAATGGGGCTTGAGAATTAGCAAAGCTTCGCAATGAATAGTCTAAAGGCGTCCGTTTCAGGACTTTTTGTTAATTTTGGCATCGATTTTTTAGTGCATATTTTTGCAAATATTTTACCCTTTAAAGCATATTTTGGCATATATCAGTCTTACACTCATGTTTTTAGCATATTTTCCAATTTTTAGATAGATTTTTTTATTTTAAGATGCCTTCAAGCGCATGTGTTGGTCAACATTTTTATTTTTATTTTTCACCACCTAAATCTCGTTTCCAATGTTCCACGTGTATATAAATTTTTCTTATATTTATATTACGCAGTTATTATGGACGCTAGTTTGAATAAACATTCGGTTTGCTATATTTGTATATGTGACGGACTCTGCCCCGAGTAGACGTTAAAGGAACATTGTCAATGTATAAAAGATTACTTAGATGTGGCAGGAAACGTTTTTTATTTGAAAAGCTAGGTCAATACTTTGTTATTTATTTCTATAAAAATTTAAAATAAAAATCTTGTCTTATTTATCCAAAATACTGTTACAAAGTTCTAATTCTGATATCGTGATCTCTTTTGAAATCGAAGTTAAATTTTCACGAGTATCAAAAAAAATTATATTATTTGCTTCAGTCAAAATTTTTATGGCAATTTTGTTTTAACGTGCGCTTCAAACCCAAATTATTGTTTATAATACGGCAGTTATTCTTTGTTAATTTTGTTATTGTTTTCTTTCCTTCGTATTTTTTATTTTTGTCTTATTTTATATGAAAATATTGTTGAATTTTTGAATTAAAAATATATTTTCATTTATTTATTTTATTTTTAAGAGCATATTTTTGAAACTTTACTGCATATTTTCAAGTTTTTAGTGCATATTGAATGCGCATAAAACACTTTTTTTAGAGCATATTTCTGGTTTCCCTGGTCATTATAAACTCTCTCTTTGGGGTAGCTCCATAAAAAAAAATCCATGGGATTTAGATCGGGCGACCTCGGTGGCCATGGGATGTCCCCAAAGCGACTGATCAGTTTTTGGGGGGAAATTTTCCCGAAGCGAATTCAGGGAAGCTCTGGCTGTGTGTCCAGTCGCCCCACTCTCTTGAAATCACGTGTGTGAAGAGTACGATGAATGAGCTTACAGGTTTGGCAAAAAGAATTCCGTAATCATTTGTCGACAATTTTCAACGTTGACATTCGTCGCCTGTCTGAACAGTTCCCCTGGGGCAATACAATGGTTTTTGATGTTTCAATCGAGGGTTGCGGGTTTTCGGAGACCAGTAACGGCAGTTTTTTTGCTTTTTGACGTGGCCGTTTAAGTGGAAATAAGTCTCGTCATTCCAAAAAATGGGATTTGCAGTGCAAAAACGCTCCAACTAGTGTTGTAAAAAGCGGCTACTTTTGAATACTCAGTACTACTTGATACTTTTTCAATTGGGTACTCGATACTACTCAATACTTTACATATGTATGTATATGGGAAGTTAAAAATTATTATTTATATTATTTTTTAGATAATGCAATATGAAAAAACAAAGATTAAATACAACTATATTTAAATTAATTTAAAATAACAAATGAAAATAAATAAGTTCGAAGATTAGTTTTTGTACACAGTGTTACCATATGTGAAGATTTATCTTATTTTTGAAGTTTTCAGACAGATTAAAACCACAAAAAAGATTTCTTATCTAAAAATAAGATTTTCAAAAATTTTACTTTTGGTACTTTTAATATATTATTGAGGGATTTTTTGACTAAACTACTTACAAATTTTCTGATTTGCTTCATAATGATCTTACACACATTCTATACAGTAAATATTTTATGTTATTTGGCCTTACTTTTAATAGTTCACAAGAATCTAAATGAATTTTTACTAATTTTCATTCAATAAAATAACGAAAAAGATTTTTGGTAACAAAAAAAGATTTTTTTTTGCTCGATTCGAAGATTTTTGAAAAATAAATAAGGCAACACTGTTTGTATATAAACATTTTTTAACGTACTCTTACACTTCTAGTATATTAATCTCTTAAATTATCTTTTAAATATTTTTTAATAAACATTTTTTTCTCACAATTGATGTTATTACTTAGTCATTGTGTAAATGTAGAAATAATATTTTACCGACATTGAAAGAATTTAAAATAATTTTTTTGTTTGTGAGGACCTTGCTGGTTATATTGTATCACTTGCCTTCCTTCCACTATTCTATTTTTCTGTCCAATAGTATTTGTTAATGACTGAAGTAGTTCAATAATGCATTCTGTAGTACTTTTTTAGTGGCTATTTTCGTATCAAAATAATTCCTAACAGAATTGGTATTTGTTACACTAACTCCATGAGGTTCAGAGTCATATTTGTTTGTTTCAAACTCACAGATTTGTATAATTCTGATGTATTTTAAAGGAAGACTTTCACTTGAATACTATAAAATGCAACCCTGAAAGTATTGGGTAGTTACTTTTGTGTATTGAGTACCGGGAAAAATTCCTGGTATTGAGTACTCAGTACTGTAATACTCAATACTTTTACAACACTGGCTCCAACATCGTTTCATTTTCTTTCAGTTCTTGAACAATTTGAATGTTCGTGGGACATTCATAGCCGAAGCAGTTGCACTGAATCTCTGCACGTAAGATTCAGTACTCTTAAAAAATGTTTCCACAGCGAACGCGCGATGCTCTCTCGACCACTGCAACATCGTGACTGATAAATCTGCAAAATGGATAATTCCAACGGCGCCACCCTCCCTCCGCACCATTTATTGCTTTTTGAAATAATCGTATTTAAATATATAAATTTGCCACCAGACACCCTTTATATTCAATTAAAATACTCATTACCTTTAACTGTTACTTCAATTTATCCAAAATAACGCACCTTGACTTCGATCGAACTCATTCAGTGGCTCGTTTTTGACACAAACCTATGATTAAATCCATTTAAATCATTCTGTGTAGTAATCGCAATGTATTTCAGAATTCTAATTTAGTTGATATTAATTACAATTCCTGCACCAGCTGGATTTTAAAAACATGTAAGCATAGATCATTGTTCAAAATTGTCCACCGAGTGAACGGAAAGAGTGGCAATTCCTGCGTCTTGCGATGAATCGGTAAATTTTGATGCTTTTTTCCACTTTCATTTACGGGGATATGTGCTGTTCAGTACGAACATTCTTCCTACGTGTTGATATTTTTGCACAATTTAGATGGTATGTGTTATGAAATCTTTATGCGGATGACTATATGACTTGCTCAGATGGACGATTATGTGCGTCATAGGAAAGACGAACTCGTCTATAAGTTGCTGGAGTTGGTGGAGTAAATCAAAGCCAATGTTAAGTAAGAAAATAAAAAACATGTTGATTATAAAGGGTCCGCCAGATAACTTTCTTTTTTTTTGAAAATGCTATTAAAAAAAAACTACTGAAGCTTCGGCTGTGTGGCACGTAGCGCCGTCCTGTTGAAACCAAATGTTGCCAATATCCTCCTCTTCAATTTTTGTGAACAAAAATTCGTTCAACATGGCCCGATAACGATCGCCATTGACTGTAACGGCCACTCCTTGCTCATTTTCGAAAAAAAAAATGGCCTAATTATGCCTTTGGACCAAATGCGACAATTTTGCTTGTATACATATCGATCGCAGGCCCACTTAGCGAAGCCAAAACGCATTGGATGGTCACTTGGCTCGTTCAGCGGAAGGATAAAACTAATTATCTGTCAAATCAGGCATGAGTTAAGTGTTACCATTCACGAAATAAGCACTAGTTGAAAAAAAAAGTTAGATGGCGGACCCTTTAAGCAACAATATTTTTTTATTAAAAATACATTAAAATTTATTATTGAGGGGTTTAGCTGGATCCTATGAGCATTTCACTGTTGCTAATGCAGATCATCAGGGAACCATTACCCAAAGTTTCCTAGAACAAGTAGGAATTATTGAGTTCTTGTTTCAACTTTGTTATTTGTTGGGCTTCTCATATATTTAAATGAAATTTTATAACATAATAACTCTAGTTATTCTAGGATACTTTGGGTAATGGTTCCCTAATGATCTACATTAGCAACAGCGAAATGCTCATAGGATCCAGCTAAACCCCTCAATGATCAATTTTACTGTATTTTTAACAAAAAAAAAATTTTACTAAATAAGTAAAATATTAATTTGGGACTACTAGTGCGTTAACAAATGTTAAATTGAAATTATAATTGTTTGGTTATGCTGTTCTCTTATTATTGATGACTTGTGAGGCTATACAGATCATATATGTAAAATTGTGAGCTCAGTATAACAGTACTTTTCACAGTTAATCCTTCCTTAAGTTCAGTCAGCCACGCCTCATCATACAGCCAATTAGTGTTTTTGTATACCTGCATCAAGTGTGAAAAAAAACTAATATTTTAAGAGAAGGAAACAGAAGAGAATTTTCTTTTTATTTGGAAATATTTTAGGTGTGCGCAGCCGTATTAAGAATTTGGCTTCCAGTTAAAGGGCAATCAAAAAATCATTGAAGATGTATCCAAACCTTATCTCTTTGATAGGACTTCAAATGGCACCGCAGTGTAGAAAATACTAAGTGGTTTGTGTTTTCAGGCGTAGCAGAAAATTGTTTCCAGCTTTAGAATGGTCATTGAAATATTTTTATTGAGTGGGAGTTGATTCGGTTAATGTACACATAAAATAAATCCAGCAATTAACACGTTTAATTAAAAAAACACAAAAATAAACTAAAAATTGTTTTGAGTCAATTAAACTATTAATAAAATTTAGATTGTAAATAAAAACTTAATTGATTCAATTTCATTTTTATTTGTTTTTCTTTTTTTTTTCAATTAAACGTGCTTATTGGAAGAAAACTTTTTTTCTGTGTAGATTTATATTTAACTGTATTGTTTGTTGTTACACTATAAAACACTAAAGAATATTATCATTACAAATATTTCAGCTTTGCATATTTTTAACTTCACTACTTTCTAATATAAATATTTAATTCAATATGCGCTCATAATTTGGCATAACAGCAATAAATTATTACTCGTGATAGTTTTTAATAAATACATAGGTTAACTATTTCATGTAACCATTTATTTTCGTTGAGTGTACCTGCATATGTTTGTTACGAGTGTGTATATGTGATACATAAATATGGATGTCTAATCCATAGTCTATATAAAAAAGTAATAATTTGCTTCACATCAACGAAAATTAAATCAAAGATATTTAAACGTTTTGCTTACTCTAGACAGAAGAAAAATATAATCAAAAGAAAAGCAATATGTCCTTATGTATCTAGGAAGAACTTAGCTACATAACAATTTTTTCTAAGTATGTAGCTTCACTATCACTTATTTGTAACAAACTAAACGCATTAGCGTGAATTAATTCTCTTCAATTTCGAAGTGAGATAAAATTTTAACACTATTCTTATAATTTTAGCACCAGTATGACTGTAGGATTAAATTTGTAAATCAAAAACAAAATCGTAAAGCTATTGATTAGAAATCCAAACTGATTGCACCAGAAAATATCGTTCATAAAAAGGGAAATGAAAAATCCGCTAAAATATTTAAGTAGGGTCTCCAATCCTGAAAGTGGACCAAGTGGTAGAGCTGCAAAACTATCGATAGTCGCTCCACTCGATAGTTTCGATAGTTTTATGTAAAAATATCGATACTATCGATAGTATCGAATAGTTTTATAAAAGTTGCCGCATAAACTACATTTGACTCGAAAAAAAAATCCACAGTCCTCAACATTTTCATTAGTATATAAAAATATATCAAGCCTTTTTTCGAATTTATCGTAAGCGGGGCATATTATCGGATATATACTTTTTTATTGAACTTAAAATTTTATGGGCCTACCCATGGTTTAGAATTATTAAAATGCGAAAATTGTTAATAACTTTTAAGACACTAACTGTAAAGTTTTATCGTAAGAGACGATTGGCGGCCGTAGCGATATCAGTACCACCAAAATTTATCTTTGTGTCGACGATGTTGAATTTATAAAGATACTTGTGACTACTATTTATCGAATAACACTTGGATTTATAAATAAATTCATATACATACATATGTATGTATTTAAGTACTTGTGTATACAGAAGCAGGGATGCGATGTCATATTTACAAATTGTACCAACTTTCAAAAAAAATTTTATTTTTTTCAGTACGATTGTACCTAATTCTTTATTTATATTTTCTTATTACTTCTACTTTTTAATTAACTAAAAATCAATTAACAAAACGCCAGAAGGTGCACAAAGAATATTAGTTGCTGGGATCTGAATATAAAAGTAACATTTACGATATACGACGTTTATAACCTTTTTTTTATTCGATTGTTCACAGTCGATGCAAATAGTCGGCTTCTCTCCTTGGTACGAAAATAAAATTTCCACATTTGCAGATGAATTTGGAATAAATAACATTCCTCCAGCAATTCTTTAAGTACCGGAAAACATCTTTTGATTTACTTAATTTTCTAATACCTTCGAGCTAAAGATTAACCCCTTGTGCAAAAAAATAAGTGAACGTTAAAAACGAGTTTTCTATGGAAATTTTTTTTAATGTACACTTCAAGCACGCACTATTTTTTGCATAAGGGGTTTAATATATTTTAATGCAATTTTGGCATGTAATATAATATAAAGAGATTTCAGTAGTGCTAAATGGGTCATTGCGGTGCTACGCTACTTTTGGCATTCAAATAGCGCTAAAATTATACAGTTGTACCAACTTTTCCATCGCTGTAAAAAAGCTTAAATCAACTACGGATAATTTGCTTCAAAGCTGCCGGCTGCTGTTTACTGACTTCGATTATTTTTACTCTTTTAATTACTTGTTTTTTTTGCCGATAGTATCGATAGTGGAAAAAACTATCGATATTTCATTTACAACAAAACTATCGATACTATCGATAGTACTATCGATAGTTTTGCAGCTCTACCAAGTGGCATATTTACATACACGCAGATATATGTATGTACATATATATGTACATAAGTGTCTACATACGTATACATACCAGAGAAACCAGTCGAGGCAAAACTATCGGCGGCGGCGGCGCAGTAGTTTTTTGACCGGCGGCGGCGCGCCGAGAGAATTTTCGAAGGCGCAAATAAGCATATAAAAATTTACAGAGAAAATTAAAATTGAAACTGAAAATAGATTTTAAAAATTTTTTTTTCGGAAATTTGTCTTTTTGAGCAGATAAAATTTCGGCTGGTTTTGAGCCGATGCGAGCCGATACAATCGGCGGCGGCTTGACATACAGAAAAATTATCGGCGGCGGCGCGCAGTCGGCTTCGAGCCGGTCGACTTGTTTCTCTGATACATACCCAGCAAAAAATTACACATTACCATCAGAACTACTTGCCATATAATGACTTACTTTTCTGATTGCCAATTTTCATTACTCGCTTACAAATCACATTACCTAAAATTTAAAAAAATAACGTTCAAGTTACTAAATGAAGAGAATGATTTTTTAGACGAAATAGATTACGTGAAATGTTGACAAATAAAAAAAACGTAAGTACTTCTCAAGAATCGATTATTTTAGTCTCACGCCTTGTTAAAATCATTAAGTTGGTAATCGAGTAGGGAAGTGCTTCTACCAAAAATGCTTAATTCCAAACTCGATTACCTTTTTTGAAATTTTTTGCTGGGTATGTATGTATGTATATACTTATCGGATATAAATCATGTTTTTCTCTTAGTGTTGATTTATCTCCCATATATGTATATTATTTTCGTGTTGATTTAATATTTCAAGTATTTAAAATGCACTAAACCTCTTTTCTCGTAATAAATTTTCTATTCAGCAAAAGCAATGACACATGTGACACTTAAATTTTCAAATCTATAACAAAAGCAATTAATAGTTTTTACATATTTTTTTCTAGTCAAGAAAGGCAAATAATAAGTTCACCGCAATACAAACTAAAGAAAATGAACATTTTTGTGAAATGTTCATGCCAAACCGCAGTGCTTTAAGCTTGTGTGTAAAGAAATGCTTGAATAAAATCTAAAACCACAAAATCCCCACAATACGTGGACAAAACTAAACAAACGAAATATTACCACAAAAAATATATGTATCTACAATACTTTAGATCCATAAAACGCAAATGCTGACTGAGCGTTAAACAAATAATTGAAAAAATAGTGACCAGAAAAAAATATAAAAAAATCCAACGAAAAAAAATGCTCACACACAAATCACTTAAAAAAAACAGAAAGTTAAGAAACAGAAACAAGCACAATCTGCAAAAATAACAAAAACTATGAATGGTATTTAAAACAAAAAGTAATTTGAAGTATTGTAATAAAATAAAAATTATATAAATTCCCACAATTTGTTAGGAAAGTTATGGATTTTGATTATAATAAGTAAATACGAGGGTTGCACTTTCAGTAAAAATTTTCGTTAAACTTCTTTTCAAGTATAAGGGATATTCATTGTTTTGATTTGTTTATTTAAAAGAAAATTAAGTCGAAAAAAAATCCTATTACCTTTACAAAAATCTCGATAGGGCTTAATTTAAAACTTTTGCAATGTGTAAACCGAAATAAAGGATCTCAGGGACTTTTTTACATATCACTCATTTACTTAACTGAAAAAATCAATTTTACAGGAAACGAGTTTAACATTTTCGATTTACACACATCTTAATGGAAGAAAAATCTTTTATTTTTCTTTCAAGAGTTGAGTGTGTAAGATATTTGTACGAAATTCTTACACAATGTGAATAATAATTAGACGATTAGTTCTGCCTTAATGATAAAAAAATCTGATTTTTTGTGTTATGCCATTGATATATGGGTGATATGTCAGTCCGCAATTTTGAAGATTACGTTGAATATTTGTGTGAGCATAATAAAAAATATGGAATATGGTTTACCTTCCAGGCGATCCTTGGAATTTTCCCCCGATTTCAAGAGCAATAAAATATTTTTTTAAATTTTCGAACGATATTTCTCAAACCATTTTTTTTAAAAGAGAAGTGACACTCAGACAATGAATACCAGCTGACATTACTAGATGTTACCTTCCTTAGGAAAGGTATAGTGATAGAGCAGACAGTTGGTGAAGAAAGGGATAGAATAAAGCTTCATTCTTTTACAACTCTGTATTTTGCAAGTTTTTTTTTAATAAGGTAATGTTGTAGCGACTCTGGTGTTAATGACGTATATTCAATTTTTAACGCCGTGCTTAGTAGACATTTTATGGGTTATTTTACTTCGCCTATAATTCTGCTACACAATACCGATGAAGGTGGGCTCTCTGATGTTGCATGTTACCGCTTATTCGACATTTTTTTCACCAATATATCTCGAAGGAATCAATCCGTTTTAATCAAATTATTAGGATTCGGCTTCGATCAATTTTCTAGACTAGATAGAATTTATTTGCAAAAAATATTTTTTCCATAAACTTTATATTCGAGAATTCTGAACATCTATGGATTAAATCAGTTCAATATATAACGACTTCAAAGTAAGATGAATATATTTAGAATATCGTTACTTTAATTCCAATATGTTTGATCGCCTTATGGCCTACTTCTCAACTGCGAAAGAAAAGACTTACAGTTTATATTGAAAACAATATAATAGTCAGAATAGATTTCCATGACCTAAGAACATTGACATCTGATGGAAGCTCGATTTTCGAAAAAACAGACTGAAATTAATTACTTCCTACATTTAAAAATATTATACAAATATATAAATAAGTAAAGGTAAATAAATATTGTAATCAACTTAAATTTAATTACTTCCCTACAATAATATTATCAGTCAATTTACCTGTCATTTGATCGGTAGTCACGCAAGATATATTTATCATTGCGTAGAAAAAAGTTTTTATCACATTATTAATGACAAAATGAAAAATGTAATGCAAACTTTTGTGTACGTGTGATGTTGCATCCCTCTCTAACTAATGAATTTCTTCGACTATATAACATATATGCGAGCGAACTGCTTGCTCTACTGCTTTTAATGATCAGTGGTAGCAAAAATATCATTCAAGTTTGACTGATCATAAGTGACTAATATACCCCCAACAATTGAGCATGACTGATATACTTACAATAAATATACATACTTTTTATATTATTTTATTTGTTTTTTTTTTATTATAAAAGAAACTTAAACCTACACAATTAAATAAAATATTTAAAACGAAAAATATAAATAAGCAAAAACACAAAATAACCTAACCGGTAAATAGCCCTATACCTTTTCACCTACAGCGCCTCTTGCTTTTTACAAATATTTAAAATTTTGAGAAGAAATATATATATATATTAAATTATACTTTGTTAGTTTCTTTTATTCACTAATTTAATTGCCTTTTTTAAAACTTTTATAAATTTTAATTGCCACAGACCGAATGAATTATTTTTTTTTAAATAAAACTCGATGTTTTGGCATAAATATTATAATAATTTCTTCGACCTTTTAATTTAATATATACAAATTTTATTTAAACTTCAGGTCCATTTGTAAAAAATTGATAACAATTTTATTAGTTTATGGATATTTCGCTGCAACATTGTGTAGCTTCTTCAGGAGCGAAATATCGATAAACTAATAAAATTATTATTCTGGAGCAACTGTATTTAATAAATAAATCCAGCATCACTACTGATCAAATGACTAGTCAATTGACTGTCACTATTGAATTCAATGTAAAATTTGTGCAAATGTGTTAGTGAAAACATTTAGTTTTTGTTAGTTTCAGTCATTCATTTCTTTTAAGGTTAATAAATAAATAAAATAAAATAAAGTAACAAAATAAATTAATAAAATAAATAACGCCCGCTGACCTACAATCGTCCAAAGAAATTTAAAAAAAATTTGGATGTTTGTTCATTAGGATCGACCACTCGAATTCAAAAACTGTCAATGTATACACACGAGCATATCTTTTTTTGCATTATATCCATTCGAAATTCCAGTAAATGTGCACTGCCAAACTTTTTCATTCCTTTCATACGATCCTCGCATGAAGGTCTTTATTCGGTTTTTATGTTAAATAGGCAAACAGATGAGCAAAAACTAAACTATGACACATATTTCCAGATGTCTTTAATTATATTAGAAACAAATGCTTTATAATCAAATCATTATGAAATAAGTAGCGATAAGTTTCGACAGGGTACAAATAATAATAATAAAAAAAAAGAAAAAAGAATCACACACATAACAGCGCACAAAATTATGAGTTTTAACAACCACACACAAAACTTTATACTCATTTAAAATTTTATGAGCATTTCTAATGACGATTTCAGGAACAACCAAGAAACGGTAGAATATTTTTTTAATTGTTATATGAAACAAAAAAAAAAATTTTATTACCTTTTTATATCCGAGGTTGATGTTGGATTTTATGTCATTCGTGTTACCCAAATTCAAATTCATACCAAGATTGTTGTATCTTGCTGCTGCAAATTGACACCAAATGTTTATGCTCTTTGGGTTTATTAAAATTTAACGACGATTTTATTTAGTCAAGATGCTGTTTCCCGGAGTCGGAACATTTCAGTAATATAAAAAAATAAATATGAAATTAGGCAAAAATCTGCAAAGATATGAAATTAATTTTATTTCAGTTTTATGGCAAAAGATTTTTGAGGAAAGATTCACAAACATAGAAAGAAATGGTTTCCTAGAGTAATTATGGTTTATATTTTTATGCATGCTTTAATTAGTTTTTATGAGTAGCCAAATTTTCATGTTTGAAAGATTGATCATTTTAACTCTTTCATGTAATGACTATAAACATTAATAATTTCTTAAAACATGTGTATATAACGCTCTTTTGCCCAAACAACGTCATAACTAAAAAAAATGGAATTCTGTTTGAGTTAATGATAAAAAATTGATCGTCATATGTGTTGTTGTGTAAACATTTCATACAAATATCTTGTTTACTCAAATCTTGAGCAAAAAATAAAGTAATTTCCCTTAAATTTTGTGTAAATTTAAAACTTTTAACTCAAAACAATTTTTTTGAGTTATCACGTTGTCTTAGTAAATGAGCGATATTTATGTACATACATACATAGATTTACGCCAATTAACCCAGCTAGCATTTTGAATCATTGTCGAATCTCTTCCGAATCAGCTTGACGGGGAAAATAACCCGTGAGAAAATGGTACCATACAGATGAAACATTCCAGAGAATCATTTATGATACGATTTACTGATTCATTTTTGAGCAGTTTTCTGATAGTATTTATTTAAATCATTGGGTTTCTTTTTGTGACGTCTTAGCATTTTGTTCTTCTGTTTTCAAGAAATCATTATTTCATTATACAGATCAACAATAAGTGAATCCTTTTTCAATTGCCCAAGTGATAAATAAGTTTTTAGTAATCAAAAGTAATCTGAGCAGAATCATATAAGAGATTTTTGCAAAAATTATCACCCAAATACTAGCTGGGGTCTAAGTCGTATGCATTTTTGCTTCGAAATATTAAATAAATACTAAAAAAAATCTAATAAATATTTAATAAATATTAAACAAATTTATATGAATGGAGACTAGAAAAAATCTCAATTAGAATGTTGCATAATATGTTTTGATTTGTTCGAATGTAATCTATTAAATATCTAGACCAAAGAATTATATGACTTAAACCACTTTTATAATTAAGAGTACATACATACGTACTTATGTTAAAAAAAGTCATCTCTGAACCCCTTTTATTATTACAAGTCATCAAAAATATTTAACTAATTTGCCTAAATCCATTATCACAATCATCTTAACACCAGGCAGTCCACATAAACCGGATATATGGTAAATAAGAAGATAGTTATTACAAAGTATTCAAAGCGAAAGAACCCTGCTCTCAATATGTTTTTAAATACTAAATTTATTTAACGCAAATTCTATTTATGTATGAAGAACCATTTAAAATAATTCACTAATACTCGTAAATGTATGATAAGTCCTTCAACTTTGGATGTAATAGAAACAGGAAGGAACTGTTACAAATACAAACACACATGCATGGATACGTACGCATTACATATAAGTAAAAAAAACACCAACGGTACCAATGAACAAATAAGCGAATATGTAGAGGAAAAGTCGTATGAATGTTTTAACTGTGTATACGGATGCGTTAAGAAGTGAATTTGATTAATGCAAAACTGTCACTGATATGTCACATGCATGTCAAATGCTGACATTTGACATTTTACCAGTAGTCGTGGTAGTGGTACTATAACACTTTCAACTCAATTCAATTACATATACACACGCACACTCAGATCTATACTCGTATGTATGTATGTAGTTGTGTTTGTAAACAATTTTGTTTGTCTGATACTCTTCTCATGATTGGTAGTCTTGTGCATTATTTACCAGGTTTCTTTTTTTTAATTTTTGCGATGTAAAGTGTTACTATTACATTATGTATGAATTATTTAATTTAATGTAT
This sequence comes from Tachina grossa, assembly GCA_949987645.1. Lineage (NCBI taxonomy): Eukaryota > Metazoa > Arthropoda > Insecta > Diptera > Tachinidae > Tachina > Tachina grossa. Next base: position 197,343,964 of record OX465274.1, on the reverse strand, counting down.
GTATCCCTTTTGTTTATTGCAAAAATTCCATTTTGTATATTTATAGGGAAAAGATAAAAATAAACACAAGTATATTAAAATAACAGCAAAGATATGCCCATTACAATGGAGATGTGGTGTTTGTTATATATATTGTTATATATTTCTACAAAAATATTTTTGGAGGGTTTACTTTCAAAAGCAAAGCGAAATTTTTCATTAATTTTAAGTTTCCTAAATAGACCACTGAGTTCTCAGCATGAACTTTTTGGTAAAACTTGTTGCATTAAACTTTTTCCTGCAATTAGGAGCGGCGGAGAATAAAAAAGTAGAGAAAATATAGTTTAGCATATATCTCATGAATCATGAAACCATCTACATATGCCTCAAACTTTGTTAAGATCGAGAGGGGGCCGTGGTCCATTTTTGTCTCTTCGAAACTATCTAAATATTTTTTATGAGTAGGAATAGGATTTTCATGCATTTAAAATCACGTTTTATGTACATGAAATATACATTAAATATATAAAAATTAAACTAATAAAATATGCATTAATTAACTTGTTTTCAAAAATTTTGCCATTAAAAACTTACTGCCTTATTTATAAAACTTATTAAGTCTTTATAAGGGGTTTTTAAAACAAATTTTCACACAAAATTTTTCTTAAAAAGGTTTTATAAAGCCTTAATAATTTTTATAAAAAAAGCTGTTAAAAAATATAAAAAGCTCAGCCTCAATACTTTCTTAACAGCATTTTGTCAAACCATATGGAATACAAAATAAAATTAAGTCGAACTTTTATTTCCGTAGAGTGTGGTGTTGGCTGAAGAAGTTGCTTAAGTTTTTCGTCTTTAAAATTTCTTTAACTTTGTTAATAGAAATATGGTTTCCCGCAGCCTGCAACCACGTTCCCCATCTTGCTACTAAAGACTGTGGGAGACGTCGTATCCTGGACATTTTCTTTAAAGACTGCAACGCGCAAAACAGCTCTTAAAAACACTTTCTATCCACATGAAATTAATACGGTAGAGGACGCTGAAAAAAAGTTACACAAAAATGTTTGAGTTAAAAAGGGTTATTAACCCATGCTTTTGTTTTTTTTTTCTTTTTTTTTTAATTTTCAACGGTATTAGTCTCTTTGACTTAAGCCAAGGTATTGAACTTTTCAAATGAATTAAAAAGGGTTTTGCATATCGAATAATATCAAAAAAATTGGGATCGTAAATTTTCCCTCCTTGTTGAAATTTTTTTCGTTTTCACCTTTTTTTTTTTGTTCTTACACAGTCGTAAAAACTGCAGCTTTTCCATACTTTTTACCTAATCAAAAACCACCAAAATTTGTTTTATAGCATGAAAAGAAAACTAAAAAATTTATTAAAAATACACAAAATTATAATGAAATATGCAAAAATATGTATTTATTTTATTTTTTTGCCATTTTCTCGCAAAGTTGTTGATTCGCAAAGATATTTTATTTACGTTGAACAACAGGAACTATTTATTTACATGAACATCCTATCCCTATTTATGAGATTTAAAACAAAGATACATCTATGTATAAAAGTAAAAAGTATTATCCATTTTTACATTCACTTTTATATCTAGTTAGTCAAAAATTAAATTCGAATGGACAACGCCAAAGGCATAGCTAGTTTTGTATATAAGTCGAGGTTAAGGGGCTATCCATATATTACGTAACGCTCTAGGGGGGAGGAGGGGTTTGAGTTTTGTTACGATTTGTTATGGTGGGGGGTGGGGGGAGGGGGTCTTTGAAAATGTTACGTAACAGAAAAAATTACTAATTTTGTAAAAAAAATACGTATGTTTTTTCATTTCTTTATTTAATTGATCATACGTGTTGCCTACATAATTATATTATGTACGAGTGAGTATGTATACTACATTCATCTGCCGAATGTCAACTTTTGATATTCGAGAATTTGAATTCGAATTTTTAAAACGATATCCGCGAATACGAATATTTAAAACGATATTCGCGAATACGAATATCTATTGTATGTGAAATTTATGGACATTTAATTGGAGGTCTATTTTATTCTGCAAAATTAAATAAAAAAAATGTGTATGGAAAAGAATTTCATAATTCTGTCCGCGTACATTAAAGTTTATGAAAACTATCCAAAAATTTAAATAACATTTGAAAAGCATACAAAGTTTTTATAATAAATTAAATAAATTGTAGTCAAACTGAACATACATGGTTCTGAATTCCTCATCTTTATCCATTTACATTTTTAAATATTCTTAATATAAGTATGTGTATAAAAACTTCTTTTTATATTAAACTGCAGAATATATTAACATTAAATCCACCAAATACTGGTGGTATTTGCAGAAGTTTAGGAAAAGGTTTCTTGCAATTCTCATAGACAAAAAAACCCAGCAAAAAAGTTTGCCTACTAGAATGCAAAAAAGTGTATGTACTCTCCAGTCGTGAGTACTTACAATTTGACTGAATAAGCCATTATTTTTTTATTTATTTTTTATTTTTATTTATTATTTTTATTTTTTGCCTACAGATATCCAAAAGTTAATAGATTACTGATTGCCTAAAAGTATTCAAAATATAATTTGTTATTTTATGCTCACAAAAATGCAAAATTTAATAAATTAGCCAAAAATTATAAACAAATAGAATTTTGTAACATAATTATAAAATTTGAGCCTTTTTAGGGATTGTTAAAAATCATAATTTTACAAAGCAAATATATGAATACGTATATTGAAGAATATGCGAAAATAGTTAGATTTTGTAATAAATATTGTAGTGAACCAAAGTTATTTTATTGTTTTCGAAGCTCACTTTCACGATCAATAAATATTTTTTAGATAGATTTCAGGATTAACTAGGAAGTACTACAATAAGTACCTTCATGTAATGATATAAATAAGTTGTTATTTTATTCATTACAAGACAGTCATTATTATACACATAAAATAATTAAATAAATAAGTACCACTCATTACTTTGTAAGCCATTAAAAGAGTACACCCATTACAAAATCTTCAAATTTTTTTGCTGGGAAGTGTCCTTTCAAAAAATATATTCTTCTATATATGTACATGACAATATCAAATTATTAAGTTTTAAATTTATTAAATAAATAAAAGTCTATTTTAAGATTTCATAAGAATTAAGAAAAGCATGTGTGCAAAGCACGGTATGTACTTCTTTTTTCAAAGGCCAGTTCTATTGCTTTGCAAATCGGACCAAATGTCAGTTTTAAAAGTAATATTTTCCATTGTGTGTAATTTAGTTTTCAATGTTCCTGACAAAACTTTATATTTTTATCAACCCAACGAGTCACAGTAGCTCTACTTGGAACTTTACAATGCGGTGATATAACTTTCACTGGGTGTCTAAAACCTTCTGTAACAGTAATTTTAAGCCATATATATTATTGATTTTTACATCAAATATGGAAAAAGAACTTACATTGCTGATTATTACCAATACCAAGAAAATTTTGACAAATTTTTCACAATAAAAAACGTTTTAAAAGTCATTCTAGGAGGGGTTTTTTTTTATCACTACATTAAATGAGTTGCAAGCATCAATATATACAAAAAGTCGTCTTTTCGATACATCGAATAAAAACATCGATGTATCGATTAACATCTTATGATATGATACATCTGCAGTTATTCGATGTACCAAAACCAAAACATCGATGTTTACGATGCATCGATTAACATCGAGCAGCTCTAGTGTTAATGGAAACTTGCATAAATAGACATATTTTCATAATTTTATTTTAATTTTTTATGCAACAGAACTTAAAAAAATATTATGAAAACAAGAGTGAAATGTGTTTAGGAACTAGATTGTGTGCCCCTCTAATTTTAAGGCAAATATCTATTGAAAATGTAATGTTGTAGAAGGGACAAAAATTAAGAAAAGGAAAATTGCATATCTTTCGTAATTGACATCATTTTGACTCATTTGATATCCCAACAATCTGTATGTTTAAAGCGGGTTAAAAATGTTATCTTTTAGAAAATGAAATATAATTCACCATGGCAACCTTTACTGATCCAAGATATAATTTTATTGTTTCACGCACATTTTAGATTGATTTGAAGATGGCCAGACGGAGTCATCTTTAAGCTCTCATTCGTCTTTATGTTTTAAATACTGCTCAGTCATCAGTACGGAAAACTATAGCAGATTATTTGGCAAAAAACGCATAGCAAAAAGAAAATAATAACTTTTTTTTTAATTATTACAAACTAATATTTGTGTGCCATTCATTTAAATTTCGTTTTGGATTTATGAATTTCTTTATATATATTTTTTAACGAATACGAATATCTAGAAACGGCCGAATGTTTTGGAATTCCAATACACATCACTAATGCATACATACAGTTTAGGAATAAGCTCTCTATAAAACCATAATTTTTGGAGTTTTTCGACACTTGGGAAGAAATTTAAAAAATAATTTCGCCAATATATGGAGTACGTTCATACGTAAGCTTATTTAATTTTTGTCTACGCACTGTGCTAGTCTAACAAATGAATTTAAAACAATGAATTAAATTTATTTTTTTTTAATAAAAACTTTAAACTGTTTAATTTATTTTTTATCTCATTGTTACGTTATTCCTGGGGGGAGGGGGGGGGGTTCACAGTTTTGTTACGATCTGTTACTTGGGGGGGGGGGGGGGGTCAAAAATCGGGAAAAACAGCGTTACGTTATATATGGACAGCCCCTAAGGCAAATTATTTACTTAGAGAAAATAAAAAAAAGACAATGAATCTTATTACTGTTGTCGGTTTTTTGACTTGACTACGATTTGCTGTACGGAAACAAAGGTTATAATATATATAGGTGTGTATAATCATAATTGTAGTGCAAACAACTATTCATACGCTCACATATTTTCTCTCAAATAACTATGACTATAGCCGATTCAAACATACATGAGCATCTCTAGTTCATTTATGCGAAAAACTAAAAAAAACTCCTCAAAATAAAAATAAAAAGAGAAAAAAATACGTATGATACTCGGAATATTTTTTCATCATTAAATGGAATGAAAAATATGATTGATGTGCGTGTGTAAACAAAATAGCCCTGTATACACGCATGTGTAGCCGATTAATAGGCAAAGTAGTTTTATACTCATGCGTATGATTTTAATTCATATAATCTATAAATTTTAGTAATAGTTGTTTGTGCTGCATAATATAAAAAATGTATATAAACACAGTTGTTGAATGTTTATAGTTATACGTATTCGGTTTTAAATTAATGCATGTAATTGCATATGAGCGTGTGTTTTTATTTTTAGTTGTACGTATTCATAGTTGTTGACGGCCAATATTCAAAGAATAGTTAAAACGATACTTTTGTCATTGTTTGAACCCTGGGTAGTCATTGTGTTATCAAAGTGTATTGAATTGTGTTAAAATTATTCAGGAAGGAGACCTTTTGCAGCGTACCAAAATAAAATTCTGATTAATAAAATTCTTGTCCAAAATAGGGTAAGGTAAAGTAAATTGTCTTCTGCAGCTAATTTGAGCGCCAAATAGAAGATTATGTAAAGCGTTACCTGTGATTAATGGGAGTTTGTTAAGCTAAGATGCTGCTTATGCATTTCATTCTATCTACATAGAAAGTTGAATAATTCTACATTTTATTATCTTCTTCTTCATAATTTTGCTATCTAAAGATCCGCTAGATAATTTGTTTGCATGGCTGCTTATTATCTGCAAGTTGTGAAGTAAATAGAATGCAGTCAGTGTGAGGATATGAAAAACGAAACCCCCGCCTGCTTGATATCCATCATATCATACTCCATTTTTTCCACTTTGGTAGGGAATAAGTGGTTAAATTAAAGCTCTGTTACTATTTATTTATCACTGCTGGCCTTTCATTCAACGGAAACTTTCATTTTTTTTTAAATAAAATTTTTTTTAATATTTTTACTTCATTCAAAAATTTGTTACCAGCTTATTTCTCAATGTGAGTAATTATGTACATACTTAAGTACATATTTTGTTTCTTTATTTTGAGTGTTCATATGTTGACATTTGACAATGACGACATTTGCGCATGAAATATTCAACCTATTTGACTTGGAATTAATGTTGAAATCATGTATATTTCTCTACTCTATTCTACTACAACTGCAGCTTTCTCATACTTCAACTGTTTATTTTAACATCTTGCATTGCAGAGTATTATAAAAAAAATATACATACATATATACACACATTCTTACATATACCAAGAGGTATTCATCATTTTCCATCGCTTTATATTCCTTCAACTGATGTTGCTTTTATCTCCTTCTTCTTCTTATTCTGTATGTATGTGTGTATTTTGTTGATTGTTGACGTGATGTGGGAAATGTCACTTTTTGACAGTTACTAGCTTCTGCAATGGCGATACAAGTGTATTTTGATAAATATTTAATTTGTTTGTTTAGCATTCGTTGCTGATGTTTGTTTTATTTTCTGATTTTGTTTGTATATTTCATTTTAGGGCATTTTGTATATGATCTTCATCATCACCATCACCATCATCGTTATAAATATTTTATTAAAACAAAATTTTTAAAGCAAGAGGGTTGTTTACATTAAGCTTTTGTTGTTTTTATTTTCATTTTGGCTGTCGCCGTTTTAAATAAAATGTGGCAACCATGTGTCATAATTAATTAAATTCATGCATTTGAAAAGTTTTTATGAGTTTCATTGTTTAACAAATTATTCACCATTTAAAATTTCTTCATATTGAAGGATGTTTATCACCACAAGTTAAATGCGAGAATTAATATATAAATATGTTTAATTGATTTTTATTGCATGCATATAGTTTATGCATCATAAATAAGCTTAGGCACCTAAGAACTGCATCAGAGCAATTGAGCTACAGTTATGGGGAAAATGTTAGCATTTCATGGATTTTATTGGCGGCAAATAAATGGATAAGAAATTTAAGTATTACAACTAGCCCCTATTGATTTGCACTGATTTTTCCTTCAAAATTAATGTGGCAATAAGGAAGAAGTGTTTATATTTTACTGTTTTGTAGGAGAGCACTTTCTAACTTTCAGGTTGATATCCAGATTTTTTTTTTAAAGAGAAGTAACACTCAGGCAATAAATGCCTGCTACTATTCCTAAGTGTTACCGTCTTTAAAAGAAAACGATAGTGATAGAGAATACAGTTGGTGAAGGAAGAGGTAGAGGAAAGCTTTATCCTTTTAGACCTCTGCCTGTTTGCACGTTTTTATTAATGCAGTATTGCAGCGCCTCTAGAGGGTCAATTAGGCGTATTAAATTTTTGAAGCTGTGCTTAGTAACCTTTTAATTGGTTATTTTACTCCACCGATAATTCTGCTACACAATATCGACGAAAGAGGGTCCTCTGATGTTACATTAGGGTTAGTATCTGCTGAAGTCGGTGTAGTTCAGTGACCAGTGACTATGCCTTCATCACTTGAACTTTCCTACAACAACTAATACATATGAGATTACACATTCATATGTCGAAAAGAAATAAAGAGGAAATCATTGCGCTATAAATTTCCGAAAATTGCAAAAACCAATTGAGATTTATGCCAGGGATACTATAAGAATTATAGTGGTATCATTAACACAAAATTATATTATCTCGACTTAAGCACATTTCTTGAAGTACTTTCATAAATTATGAAGCAAAGTCTGTATATTACTACAATGTTGTCTGGTAAGCGATATATTTCCAGGACCATATTATGGACCATACCTATTAATTTGCCCATAAATATGCACTGAGTTCATACCGATGGAAAACCACATTAAAACATAAAAACTAAATAAATAAATAAAATTCTACTTGTGCATTTTTTGAAATATTTATTTACCAAAAACTCACTCTTTTATTGCCTGGCGCCAAAGTTTTGAAAAATTATTTCCTGATTTTTATTATTTTGAATACGAAAATTTATATTGTTTTTACACAGCCACACATATTCAAACAATTAGACATTCAGACAATTCCAATATACAAACATACAATTATCAATAATGCTCTCACTAAACAATAAAAAAAGAAAGACTTCAATTCTAGTAAACATTTTTAAAATTATTGCCAACATTAGCGATTTGTTTAGATTTGAAAGTTTCATTCATTCAATGTTGCCATATAAAATAAACGCCAGCACAACCCCAGAGGGAATTAATTTGAGTTAACTCAAAACTATTGAATTATCAGCCAAAAATTAGCCTGAAGTGGTTAAAATTCGCACTCATTTTGCATGATAAAAGTGATCAGTTTTAGCATTGAGTGGCCGCAAGACGAGTGCATCAGTTTTGAACTAACCGTGAGTTAGGTCATATGAGTTAGCTTGAGCCAAATCAAAAAAAGTACTTTTTATTTTAGTTAATTATGATTTAACTTGCTATTGATTAACATATTTTATTCAGCTTAAAGTTTAAACTATTTTAAACTATTTTTTTAATAAACGAGAACGGGTATCGAACTGCGATCACTTTGTTTGTCAGACATCATACTTAACAATTTTATATCGAGCCGTATAAAATATAAACTTAAACATACTGTTGTTATCTTCGCGCTGAACTTAGATGTATAAAAACAACTCACTTATCTCTGCATCAATTTTGAGTTAGTTTAAATCTAGTTTTATACTTATCGGAAAGAAGACAGTTGTAAAAAAAACAAATGACTTACATCTGAATCATTTATAAGTTTGCTCAGAAGCTAGTTGTAAATGAGCTAGCAAAACGTCACCTATATTTTGAATTAGCTAATAAAAATCCCACTGGGGTACCTGACACACACACATATGTGTGTTGTGTGCAAATTTATTCATCCATCGAATGTACGACCGACCAACCACAATCAAAATGATTAAGTACATGTTATTTTATATGGACATAAATTGAAATGTTAGTTTTACTGAAATAAAAACAATAAGAAAACAAAAAATTTTATTAGAAAATATGTGCATATTATTTTGCATTTAAAAGATTTATACCTGTATTTAAAGTGAGTATCTTTATTATTGCTTCATAAAATAAATTGTCAAAAATATATTTTTAATGTGGAAATACATACGTACATATAATAACAATCAACAACTTGGTTTGCTGCTTATTAGTAGCAGCCAGCAATATTTTTTTTTAACTGAAAAGACCTTTTCAGTTGTCTTATGTCTTGCGGAAGTTATTGGGATGATACTTTTAATTTTATTTCATACGTTGCCAATTGAATTAATGAATATTAATGGATATTAATCACAAGACCAAAGAGTGCTTGCTAATTAACATTTATGATAAAATTACGTTAGAATGATAATGTTATTTAACAGTCAGTCATTAATAGACTTACAGCCTTATTTATAAAACTCAAAAAGTCTTTATGAAGGCTTCTTAAAAAAATTTTGTATGAAAATTTGTTTTAAAAAACCTTTATAAGTTTTTTTTTTAAGTTTTATAAATAAGGCTGTTATTTTTTAATACATCAACAAATAGATTTGAGTTTCCTATTACAGTTACACAGTTTTTTTTTTGCAAACGAAATGTATTCTTCAATATGACCTCCTTTTATCTCAATACACTTAGTCCAACGTTTCTCCAGTTTTTGTATCCCTTCTAAAAAAGAGGATTTTTCAAGGTACTTAAAATAGACATTTGTTTGGTCAACAATTTCATCGTTGGAGCTAAATTTCTTGCCACCGCGCCGCGCCATTTCATTAGGTTTGGAAATAGGGGCTAAGTCCGTAGAATATAGCGGATGGGGTACCAATTCGTAGTCCAATGCATAGAGTTTTGCCATTGAGACTGCACACGTATGAACTCGTGCATTTTCTTGATAAAAAAAATAATTTTTTTCTAGGCCATGGGGGGTCGTTTTCTTTTTAAATCCCCATTAAATCGCTTTTATAACTTGGCACAATATTTGCCGTTTATTGTTGTTACCTTTTGAAGCTAAACGATGTGGCTTATCCCGCGTGCATCCCAAAAAACTGTTGTCATCATCTTATTGGCCGACAAACTCACCTTGGCCTTCTTTGGAGTAGGTTCACCCGGAGAAATCCATTGTATAGACTGCTGCTTGGTCTCCCGAGCACAGTAATGTATCCAGGTTTCATCCAAAGTTACAAAACTCCGCAAAAACTCATTTGGATTGCGGTTAAACAACTCCAAACAATCACAAGTCACACGTTTACGTTTATGGTCAATTGAGAGCGAACGCGGCACCCATCTTGCAGACAACTTTCTTAAACCAAACTGATCACCACACTGACATATGGAATGCCTTTGGCATCAACAATGTCACGCACTTTAACTCATCACGAACTTATTGATCCGCCCTCGTATATATAGCTGTTATTAGAAGGTCTATAGGAGCTTACAGGATCCATTTACATTTGGAAAACAAAACTTTTAAGAAATCACAACTTAAACATTTTTTCTATTGCAATTTTTAATTGATTCAATTAAATTTTTAATTATATTAATTAATTTGAGTTGAAAAACTTAATTGAATTTATCAAATTGTTTATAGGTGAAAATTTAATTAAATTTCTAATTGATATTACAAATATTTTAATTAATATTACAAAATCATTCATCTTAATTTTTTGTGTGTATTCATTTTCTTGAGAACGAACGAAATTTTTACTTGTTCCATTTCGTGCTGGTTCACTCATGCCAAGTTTACTTGCTCAAGTGTTGATTTTGTACGCGAAAGATGAGAAAGAAATATATGTTATATGTACGTCTGTCTTAATATTTGTATTTTGCTTAATTAAAAGTTTTAGACATTTTAAAAATTCTCAAATTTGGCATTCCACTAAAGAAGGTATACCAGGACAACAAAGATACATAGGTGGCTAAACATTTCTGGAATTCAAGTCTCTTGTGCCAAGGCTATTTTATAAAATATGAAAAAAATATAAAGAGTCTTCCAAAAGAGTCTTCTAAGCTTTTATAGTGGATAGAGGCCATATATTTGAAGCTTCATCTGTCGAATTGGTTCTTCGATATATTTTGACGCACCACCTTGGACGAACCTAGCATTCATTAGCACATGAAAGCAACAAAATTGTTGTATAAAAATGGGATTTCGGTTCAGTACTGAGAGCACTACTCGCAATGTGGTGACAAAAAATTTGGTAAACTGGTTCAATCAACCAACACCCTTACATGTGTTTGAGCTGATGAAAGCATCACCATGAGACTGTGCATGAAGATCAGAAGCAGTCGATTTCGCGTCACTCACAAGAGCTCTGCATTGTAACTTCGGGCTGTGTACAAAACCTAAATGATCCAGGAGCTAAAGGTAACTGACTGAATGGGAGCAGGAAAAGTTGGAAACTGAACCCCATTTTCATCGAAAAATCATCATTAGCGACTTAGTCTAATTTCTGGGTGAATGAGTACATCATCAAACAAAATTCGTTAACCTTGGGAAGATATCAATCTATATTAGATCCAAGAGCGCCCCAAAAAAAGTCACTGTTTTCTGTGAAGTTTGGGCAATGTCATCGGTTCAGATTTCTTTGAACTCCACGTTGGCCAGGTCATCACCGGCAATGTCGATGATTACCAACTTAATTTGGTGAGGTAAATAGCAACGACACAGGATTTCAAGAGGACTGCACTGAACAGAATATTCTATATGAGGATTTTGAGTTCCTGGCTATCTCACGCAGATTGTGCGGGGGTTTCCTACGTGGCAGTTCTATGCCACACACCATATAACCCATGCCATCGATCAAATTCAGCTTGATTTATGCGCCAGAGCCATGGAAAAGTAAAGATATCGAATTAGTTGCACCTATCGTAGCATCAGCAGAAATTTAAACGTTGTTATATTTCATGCATAGTGGCATCGAAAGGCCTTTCAAACGATAACAAAATTTTAATGATCTCTCGCATACAACTTTGTTTAATTCAAATTTAAAAATAGCAAGCGTTTAATGCAGAAACCTTTCTAATATTCGAGTAACATTAAAACATTATTCGCTTGTTTGAAGAATAAAAAAGTTTCCACTTTTGTTCAAAAAAACTATAAGCTTGAATAATTCGACAACACTAATTGCAATTGTTGTTGCTGTCAAAATAACCAGCAGTATAAAAATCTCACAAAACACAAAGTAACAAGCACTTTGGCAAACAAAACTAATAATTGTCAAAAAGTCAATCTCAAAATCCAGCATTAAACAAACAAATAGGGCAAAAAGGGAATAAAAGCAAATGCAAAAAAAGGACGACTGAAAACGAAAGATATCTACCTAAAATTCAAACAGCTGAGTTGTTGATTATCAGGACAACAAAAAAAATAGAACCAAGAAGGACAACTCCTAACGACTACAATGATGATGAGCTAAGCTCGGATGATGATGAATTCCCCAGAATTTTGACGAACAAAAATAATTTAAATGAAAGCAGAAAAAAGACAACCAACAACCACTAAATACAACAGGAAAAAAAGGATAAATGTCATATTTGTTGCAATTTGTATTAAGAAAACATACAGCAAAATAAGGACCCTTTAGTTTGGCACCACCACCATCACCATTAACAGCAACAAAAAATGCTAATCAAATGAAATAATCAAATACAATAAAAAAATTTAATTTATAAAAATTGAATCTCTCTCATATAAAAAGATAATGTGATGTGTGAATAAAGTCCTGTTTTCATTATTGTGTTTATTGAATGTGAGTGTAGTATGCCTGTCTGTCACTGATGTGTGAAAGAATCTGTCACTTTTGGTCTGTCAGCAATTAACACGCTATTCATCAGGGGTTTGACTTTGACTCTTTGTATCTGTGAAGCTACAAAGAACAACTGCATTCAATAACTTCTAAACAATATGACACACATGAAGGATCCTTTGTTATAACAAATGTGTGCGTGTGTGTGTGTGTGTGTGCATGTGTTATTGTATTAGGAATTTTTTTAAAGAACAATACAAAAAAACCTGGATGTGAATAGATTTAAATTGAAATTGAAAAACGTTCACACACAAACTGGATTAGTTAAATGTAATCTTTTAACCGATATCCATAATTTTTTTAGTGGCTTTATGAATATACATATGTCCATCGCATTGTAATCACACTTTATGAGTGTGAAGCAAACGCAGGATCAATAACAACTACAAGTTCCATATGAAACTCAGAAAAAGGGCATAATATCCCAGCAAAACATGTCGAAAGTAATTCCAAAGGTTCACCACTTTAGTTGCATATCCATCACTACAGGTACTGAATTTAATATTCTAAACCTGTTGTTTATATCAAAAATTATTCTAGACGATCTTTTCATAGCATACAATTCAGTTATTTCATGTCTTAAATTCATTTTTGCACCAGAAATAGAACTACTTGGAAATGAGATCACCAATGCTGTAAATAACGATTTGTAAGTTAAGTTTTTGCTGGGCTACATTATATAAGTCGAACAAACCAAAAACGTTCAAAATCTTCGAACTTATTTCACTTAATTAATAAACGAGGAGTGAAAAAATATGTACAAATTAAAAAAGACGAAAATATATTTTAAGCATACTCTTCGAGGCGTCTAGTATGTACATATGTGCCTATTTAATTGGTTGCGTCAACAGCTGGTTACATTAGCGCCTTAAGATAGGCTAAACTTTTTTGGAAAAAGGATGAAATCTGTAGAAGCGAAAACAAAAGCCCTTAGTATGAGCACTCTCGATCTTCGACTTTAGTCGAAAGTACTAATCGGACGAATTTTCATTTGGTATTATGACGAGCATTCGACAAAAAATGTCCTTAATGTGATTATCACTAAGAATGACTTTTAAAATTTGCAACAACTTTACCTAAAAATAAAAATCCATAGGCCTGTGGCAAAAATTAAATAAAAATATAATTAATAGTAACAAACCAAAAAAGTTGTCTTAAGTAGAACAAAAAATAAGCAAATTAACTAACATGTGTATAATTAGTAAAAGAACAAAACGACAATGGTAAGACTGTTGTAAATATAGAGATGGTAAAATTGAGCTTACAATACAAAAAAAGCTTTCAGCAAATTAAAATACCATGAATCAAAACAATTCACATATTCCATTTGCAATAATGCTAAGTATATAAAGTAGAAATCTACATCAACTGACACCACACGCAGTGGACCAAACACAAAAGAACGCTGATGATGAACGTTTAGTGGCCTTCGAAAACGGCTGGCTGTTCCGTTCAACTATGTGTTGTCAGAATATTTACAACTAACTTTGGTGTTATTTGTTCATTAATAATTATCACATGTAATTTGGCTTAGAAAGCGATACGAACTTTAGCCTGTTCAAATCATAAATATAAAAATCCAGTAGTTTATAATAATTTTTTATAATAAAATTCTTCATCTAAAGCTTAATTCTGTTCGATAGAAAATTCGGTGCTCAACGAAGTTTTCGATGTTCATACTATGACTTGGACATTCGATTTTCGATGTTCGATAGCCATCGAACTTCAAAAATCGAATGCAAATCATAATAAGCCCCAAAAATTTTTTATTTTTGATGTGTAAACATCTATACGCTAGGGGGTAAAAATCTTTTTCACAATACAATCACACATTTTGACTGAGATTTCTTTGCTGAGATGCAGACATCGTTGTCAAATCGGTATGAGCTATGTATGAGTATATTAGTGTTTGAAAGAAGCAATACAAACTTATTTAAAATATTGTAAATACATAGGAATTTGCTGGTTTTTAGGGTTCCGTACACCAAAGGTGAAAAGGACCCTACTGTTTTCGCTACGCTGTACGTCTGTCCGTCTGTCCGTCACTCGGTATTTTCTCAGGAACCGTAAGAGCTACGGACCTGAAATTTGGACAGAGTATGAAGAACCTTAGCCGCTACAACAGCAAATACATGAGAATTCAAAATTAAAGGGTGTTCCAAAACGCGCAACGAAAAATGTTAAAATCCCATGTAATATACATACAATTGTATGAACATATGTAATTATATTGAAACTTGAAATTTGTAAAATTAGTGTATTTTTATACAGACTACAACAATTAACACTAAAATTTAAAAAAATTTAAATTAAAGGGTGGTCCATTAGTTAATGCAATTTTGACTATGTAATTTTGACAATTTGCTATATCTTGGAAACCGTAAGAGGCAAACACTTGAAATTTTTAAAAACGGTAAAACTAAAAAACCGAAAATTATAAAATCGCCAAACCAAAAAAAAAAGTCGCCAGAAATTAAAAAAAAAATCGCCAAAACGAAATAAATCGCAAAATTCGAAAAAATCGCCAAAATGAAAAAAAACGCCAAAATGAAAAAAACGTCAAAAATCTAAAAAAATCGCCAAAACGCGAAAAGTCGCCAAAACTAAAAAAAATTTTTAAATAAAAAAAAAATCGCCAAAATGAAAAAACGCCAAAAACCGAAAAAAATCGCCAAAACAAGAAAATAAAGTGTCAAAACTAAAAAAAAGAGCCAAAACTTTAAAAAAATCGCCAAAACCGAAAAAACGCCAAAACAAAAAAACCGAAAAGACCCCAAAAACGAAAAAAAAATGCCTAAACTATATATTATATAGGATGAATTTTGTATTAAATTACATATCTAGTGTTCGTACGGAACCCTTCGTGCGCGAGTCAGAGTCGCACTTTACTGAATTTATTGTTTGTTAGGGTCGTTAGGTTTTTTGATTAATTAGAGTTGCGTACACCAAAGGTGAAAATGAACCTATTGTTTTCGCTACGCAGTCCGTTCCTCTGTTACAGGGTATTTCCTCGAGAACCGTAAGAGCTACGGACCTGAAATTCGGACACACTTTCATGACATTTGGCCCATGTAATATACATACACTTGAATTTTGTAAAGTTAGTGTATTTTTATACAGACTACAACAATTAACAGTAAATTTAAAAAATTTAAATTAAAGGGTGTTCCATCAGTTAATGCAATTTTGACTTTGTAACTTTGACAACTTGCTGTATCTTGGAAACCATAAGAGCAAAACTCTTGAAATTTTAAAAAACGGTAAAACTAAAAAATCAAAAAATTATAAAATCGCCATATCTAAAAAAAAATCGCCAAAACCGAAAAAAGCGCCAAATTAAAAAAAAATCGTCAAAATGAAAAAAATCTCCAAAGTGAAAAAAATCCAAAAACAGAAAAAATTCGCCAAAATGAAAAAAAATCGCAAAAATAAAAAAAATCGCAAAAATTAAAAAAAAAACCTTAAAACAAAAAAATCTCCAAAATGAAAAAATCGCCTAAATAAAAAAACCCCAAAATCAAACAAAAAACGCCAAAATGAAAAAAAGCAATGTGAGTCCGATCACAGAGGAGATGTGTAAACATCTAGTAATGAAAATTTTTTTTAAGTTGGAAGTACTTATGCTTTTAGTATATTTTTTTTTAATTATTATGAATACGGCCCTACGATTTTACTGATAATGCAAATTAAATTTCATTAGCAGTAAAAATTTACTGAATTTTTTCAGTAATCAGTAAATTTACTGCAATTTTTAATGCAGTACATACATACATATATACTGCAGTGTGCCCATTTACCTACTAACCAAATAAGTTAAATAAAACAAACAAAAACAAGCAAATTCCTATGTATTTACAACATTATAAGTTTTGATACTTTTAATTGATTAGTTAATAAAAATATACTAAAAGAAAAAGTACTTCCAACTTAAAACAAATTTTTCATTACTAGATGTTTACACATCTCCCCTGTGGTCGGACTCACATTGCTTTTTTTATATAAAAATTTCGACATTTATCTAAAGTTAAATATATTTAGTAACATCCCAGTGAAAATATTTTAAGTAGTTATTAAGGAACTACTTTTTCCTTACTTCCAAAATATCAATAAATGTGTTTTTTTTGGCTTTTCAGGAAGTGATTATTAACAAAATGAATTACCTAAAAATTGTAATATGATACATTCTGATTTTTCATCAGTTATCAAAATCGAGAAAAATTATCTTACGTAGTTACAAAATTTTCTTGTTTGCAACGAAGAAAATTGAGCGTAGGAAAGTTAAACTATTACTCCTTATGAGATCATATATTTTGAAAATATGAAATTATGAAATGCGCTACCAAAATAAATACTCGTAATAAGACATAATACATGCATGTAATTTTTTTTTCATCCGTCAATAAGAGACCTGGAGAAGCAAATTAGATCAATAAATTTGCCAGAGACTCATGATAACTACGTAATTTTTTACAACCACCCTCTTCTATAATAGTGTTATTACCAAAAATATCAAATGTTTCATGAAAAAATGCATGATGTAAATTAGGTATAAGCTATCAAATAATTTGTTTTTAATTAAACATCATGCAAAATAGGGATAATGAAACTCGTAACTGGACTGTACGCCAATTGTACGCACTCTGGTCAATAAAAATACAAGAAAAAACAAACAAAAAATGATATCTGTCGACTGTTTCTCTAGACAATGAATTACGCAAAAATAAATATATACTAATAACTGCGTATAATCATAATTGTAATGCAAACAATTCTCATGCTTACATATTTTCTCTCAAGCGTCTATCTCTCTCATACTTATAGTCTCAGGGTCTAATTCATAAAAAATATTTTGGATTTATAAATGAAATTTCCATAGAAAGTTTGTTTTATTAACCTCTTACAAAGCAGAAATAGTTTTTATGAAGAAGGCAGTTAGAATGATCATACAAAGGCTAAGGACAAAAAAAAATGTACGCATGATACTCGGGATATTTATTTATCATTTCGCAACTGTATACATACATTTGTGTATATAAAATAGAATGGAATATTTATGTGTGAGTTGGTGTCTATTAGACATCTGCATGAAACTAAATAACGATGTTTATGAAACTTTAGCCATAATTTTTTATTCGTTTCATTTCTATTTCATACAGATGAATAACTATGAAACAAGAACAATGAATACTCAATAGTTAAGAACGCAGTAAAATGATGTTGGTTTGTTTACTTATACAAGAGCATACTAATATTTACAAATGTGAAACAGAACATGTGTTGAGTAAAGGCCCAGTTAGCCGACTGTAATGTAATGTAACTGTAACGTAGAAAACAGCTGATCGATATTTTTATATGAAAAGTAGGTTACATTACATTACATCTCTATAACCATTTTCATTACTTTTCACATAACAAAATCGATCAGCTGTTTCTTACTGTTGCAGTTACATTACATTACAGTCGGCTAACTGAGCCTTAAATCTCGATTAAGTTCATGCAAAAACAATATGCTTTTAAAGATCAGTGTTGCCAGTTGTAGGAAAAGGGAAAATATAAGAATAATCGCCGTAAAGGAAGTTAAAAAATTACACATAATTATCTTTCTTTTCAATGCAATATTATTGTTGTTTAAAATTTCGTATTTTTACATAGGGTGATGATAATCAAATTTTTTGAGTTTTATTACAAATATTAATTTCAAAAATAATTGTTAGTTATATTTTCGCTTGGAAAAATATAAATAGTTATTTTCGCTTTGAAACGAGTACTTTTTTTGTTTTTTGTTTAATTTTTGTCAATTTCAATTTTTTTTATATCATATGAAATTAAAGAAAAAAACAAGCACGTGACCAAAATCGTTAGACACCTACACAACTAATAATCAGATTTGCTTAAGAATATATTCATTTCTCATAAACCAATTCCTTTTTGTCATTTTTCATCTAAAAGTATGTGTTTCTTTCCATAGCATTTTATTTCAGGTTTGTGTGCAGTTCATTAGAAGAATATATAATATATTAAAATAGTTTAAAGATTTATATTATTTAAAAATGCAAATGACAAATTAAAATATGTATTACTAATATGTATGGTATATACATATGTACTTAGTTATGTATGTATGTGTAAAAGTTAAAACTTTAATTTAAAATTTAAACCTATTGCACATGTACGACCCATACAAAAAATCCATGATTTCACTATATTGGCAACATTGCTATTGCGAATTAATAACAAAAGATGAGATGAGAGAAAGCAGCATGAACAAAAGTCGTTTCAATGAACAATTTCTTTGTGTTAACAGTATGAAACGAAACGTTTTCACTCACTGTGTGATAAAAGCAACAGTTTGATTATTAACATATTTATTCGAAGTTTTGCTTTAGTAAACAAACATTTCAGTAGTTTCATGGATGGAATTGTTCATGCAGCTCTATAGTGTCTATTTGTAAACATCTTTTATGTATGTGTGTGTGTAAATAAAATTATCCTGTATATACGCATGTGTATCCGATTAATACTCAGAGTATTTTTATACTCATGCGCTTGAATGTACCTCATACAGTCATCATTATAATTATAGTTGTTTTGGTGATGCGTTGTTTGAAAAATGTGTATAAACATTGCTGGATATTAATAGTTAGATCAAAGTATACTTTAAGAATTTAAAATCAGTATTAAAATACAAAATACGGGTTTTAAAGTCTTAAAATATACTTTGCTGGATGACTATGAATATGCTGGATGTATAAAGTTATACGTATTTGGTTTAAAATTAATGTGTGTGCTTTTTTTATTTTTAGCATTTATAGTTTTTTTAACAAGCAAGTTAATGCTCATGGAGTTACATTTTTCGTCAAAATTTTCCCACATAATTCTATGAACAATGGAAGAGGGCGGTACCACGATCAATCATATGTAAATGACAGACGAGGCTAATTTCAATATAAACGACAATCTGAACAAGCAAAATTATCAAATGTGAAATCTAATCCACAAATTCTTTCAAATAGAGATTTGCATCTAGCTCAAATCAGAAGGGGCATTTAGATTGATCAAGGCGTATTGGCGCACCGTACTTTTTTTAAGAAAATATGTCTGGCTTTGAAGGTCACTGAAGATTTTTATTTAAAAACTTGCAGGAATTTTTCTTTTCTTATTTGTACTCAAAATATACATAAGTCCTTTCAGTTCTGTGTGGTTTCATTATAATGTGACAAATCACAGTGGCCAGGATCATTATGCTAAAGTTGCAATGTCCAAATAAAACTATTTCAAGAAATCCAATTATTGAGTGCCTCAAGGATTCGCGATGCACATTTTTTTGGAATTAATGTGAGCAAAAAAATTTTAATTTGGAACCATCAAATTTAAATGATGCAAAACAGTCGATTCAAGTAGAAATGGAAACGATTCTGACATCAACTCTGCAAGCAGTTATGAACAACTTTTTGTGAAGATGTCACATATGCGACTCTCAATTATTTTTAAAAACCATAAAAAAATCAAACATGAATCTTTGATTGTTTTGTTGGTTAAGCACCGTCTACATATATTTCATACCTGCTTAAGGATTTCTTTAGTAGACTTCAGCCCAACAAAATAAACAAAAATTGTTAATTCATTAAAGACTGAATGCCAAATAAATAAACTTCGCTATATCTGATAAAATTAAATTATTTATTTAGGGCTTGCGTCAAACGGTGGTAAAAAATATTTGCATGTGGGGAAAAAATGTAGTTTTTTGCTGTGTTTTCTGCTATCTTTTTTGACAATGTCAAATTTTGGACAAAACAAAAACGCTTTAGCATAGAAAGAAGCTGATGAAAAAATTGCTGCGGCGGCAAAACAAAGCCTTTGACTACAAGCCGCCGGCTACCAACAATAATATCCAAAAAGGATATTTTCATATAAAACAATATTCTTGTAACAAAAAATTATATAATATTATATATATGATGCAAAATTTTTCGCAAATTAAAATAAATAATATTTATGATTTGAACAGGCTAAAATAAATAATGATTTTTTCACAGTCTAATTACATGTAAAGAACGTGAAAATCTATGAATTGGGCGACGGCTCGAAGAGACGGCGGTAGTGTTAAATTTTTTGATACAATATTTCTTATTTGCTGCTTGTCAAAAATGTATCTTTTGTGTTAAAAATTCTACTATCCCCCAAGGCAAACGGAATTTTATTCACCTCAAAAGTGTAAAAACTTACTTACACTAGTACTTTGCTACTGTTTGGCACAGGCCCTTAAATTAAAAAGAAAAACATATTTGAGTTTTTTTGTGTAGCAAAATTTATCAGCCAATCTGTATATGCAAAAAATAAAAAGTTATTTTTATTAAAATATATGATATTTTTTAGATACGTACATATGTAAATGCATTTTTGTTCCACTCAAAATTATTTCAAAATTGTGAAATCTTAAAGTTGTATTTATATCAGGTTTAGCTTCAGTCGATTTGAATAGTGTGAGAGCCGGTCCATAACCGCCAAAACAAAATCTTAAGCGACATACATAGCTTTCGAACTTAATTTTTTTAACAAAAACCGATTATTTGCGATCGTATATACACGATGTCCAAAAAGTGTGTCGGTTAAGCCTTTTTGGCGGTTATGGCTCTATATGTTTAATACCTTAATCTGTCTATTGAAAAGTCTATTAAATAAAAAAAACATATTTTTTATATTGTACAATCATTATAACGATCAATTTATTAAAAACATTTTTTCTGCAATGTCATATTTCATGTGTTGTTTATTGATTTTATTATTTTGTTAGTTTTTGTAATGATTTTGTAAAATTATTTTCATGGCGCACGCGTGCCATCTGTCAAGTATAAGTATATTTTAGAATGTGTCATTTTTGACTTGTTTTTCTGCTGTTATTTTTTATTATTTGTTTAATAATAATTTTTCATACTCGTATCTACTCCTAAAGATATGAAAAGAATACATTTTTAATAGAAATCAAAATCTCATAAATGTGCCAAGCTAATAAACATTTTTGATTTATTATCTTGTACACTTTAAGATACACAACAACACCCAAGTATAAGAAATATGATGTAAGTATGTATGAATGAGCGAATGCACTCGTAGCAGCCAAAGTGTCATTCATAATAATAATTGTAACGCTTGCAGCAACAACAAAAATATCACTCTAAATTATAACAGTCTCTATTACAATGAATTTTTGAAAAGTGCAACATCACAATCATATTTATGTTGCATTTATAGTTTCTCCCACTTTTTTTTTTTGATTTGCTCTGCTTTGCGGCGCATTTAGGAATTTTTTTTTTAATACATCAAGAGCAGGCGTCATTTTGACAGTCTTTTGATGGAAAAATGCGTTGTGTCATGATACAAGGTGTTGATTTGTAGTTTCTCTTCTATTTGCTTATTGTTTTCCTCATAAAAATATATGTAGTTTTTATATTAAATGCTTTATAATGGATTGGGTGAGTGCATGTTGTTTGGAAAAAAATAAGAAATTTACGATGTTGTGTGACGTTATGATTTGTAATTTGTATGATTTACTTTGTACTTAAAAGGAGTGGTATAGAAAAATTTATGTGATTTTTTGTTAAAACAATGAGACAGTGGTAATTTAGAACTCATGTTGATTATAATTACGTAAAAGTATAATTTGTCAGTTATATGCTGAAATTTTGACAGTGGCTAATTTATGGATGTTTGGAATAAACAGCTAAATCAACAAATCTATTAGAAAATTCCAGTTGTATGTTTAATATGTGATGATTTCCTTACTTACACTTGACTTACATTCAGCAATTTTTGTTGAGCAACTACTTAGCTCAGGGGCGTTAGAGAAAAATGTAAGGATAAACTTAATTATTATTTTTCGAACTTCATTTGTTTCTATATTTATGATTTGAACAGGCTAAGGTTCGTATCGCTTTTTAAGCCAAATTACATGCGATAATTATTAATGAACAAATAACACCAAAGTTAGTTGTAAATATTCTGACAACACATAGTTGAACGGAACAACTAGCCGTTTTCGAAGGCCACTTAACCTTCATCATCAGCATTCTTTTGTGTTTGGTCCACTGTGTGTGGTGTCAGTTGATGTAGATTTGTGCTTTATATACGAAACTTTTTTGCAAATGGAATCAAAACAATTCACATATTCCATGACTGCTTACACAATAAAAGTGACTCTCTGACTAATTGCTGACGACTGTGCTTCATTTTGGCTGCATCGTCTTTTTATACTCAACATAAGACTTCTAGAATAATCTTAGACTGATTTTACATCGCAAAGCTTACTTTGCAATATCTTGAGTTTTAAGACTCAAGCTCTTTTCTCTTTACTCCTACAAACTTCAAACTTTGCATGTGTAAAAGTTGTCTTAATATCGTCCTGAAATTCACAGTACATTCTCAAATATTAGCTTTCGTTCATGTCATTAGATCGTGTTACAATTCATTCTGTTGGTTTGCGTGTAAGCGCATTGATACTAGAAAATCCTCGCAGAACTAATTATAGTTGTTGTTGTTTGTTTTTGGCATCTGCACTAGCTTAAGTGTTTGTGTGCTTGCACATTTCTTCAAATTAGATAGTATAAAATTATAGTTGTTGTTGTTTGTGTTTTTCATCTGTATTGGCTAATATGTTTGTGTGGTTGTATATTTCTGAACAAGCAAAACGTATAATGCAAAAGTTGTTATTATATTGTTTACTTATGGCGAATATCGTCTTTATCGCAAATTTGTTTGCTAGGGTATTATATTCGTTATATCTGGATCCTTTTTATATTTTAACCAACTTCAAAAAAAGAAGAAGCCCAGCTAAAAAAATATGTATGGAGCATATATGATATCCCATATATGGTTCGGATCCGAAAATGAGGGTATATGGGCATATATGATTATATATATTCATACATTTTCATACCATATACCCTCATTTTTCGGATCCGAACTATATATGGGATATCATATATGCTCCATACATATTTTTTTTAGCTGGGTGCATACATTCTTATATGGCTACATATAATAAATCTTATTTCTATATGGATCCACATATGAGCTTCATAATTAAATTTCCATATATGAGCTCATGTATTATAATACGTTTCATATATTAGTCCATATATTAGTTCATATATAATAGTTTTGCCCATACATTTCCATACATGAATTCATACATATTCATATATAGTTATATACATTCATATATTAAAAATATATGGACCATATATAATTTTTTTAGCTGGGAGGTTAACAATTCGTCTTAATTTTTTTTGTGTTAATTTCCAACTCTATACATTTTAGAACGATTGTTAAAATTCCTTTTTGGGCGAGGACACGCCCACAATTTTATTATTTGATTTTATTATATTCTACTTTGGTTCTTGTAATTATACAATTTGAAAGTTGAAAATATAGGCGGGGCTATGCCCATTAAAATTTATTATAACATTTCACGTGGTTCTACTTAACTCTAAAATAGACACAATGCTCCATTTAAAAAAATCAGCGCATTTACGCCCATCCAAATTTAATATATTATTTTAAGTGCTTCAACTTTATTGATTTTTACAAGGCTTAACACGCACCCTGAGCTTTGAAAACACACAAAATCTTGCATTTAAAAAATGGGCGGAGGCACGCCCATTAAAATTTAATTTTATATTTCACCTACTTAATATTGTCTTCTTCTATCAGATCTTTGCATTTAAGTGGGTTTGTTTGGTGCAAAAAGAACAATTTACAAACGCCTTAATGGAAAATATTTGTATTAGGTTTGTTCACGTACATTTTCATAACGAAATGTTCTTCTACTATTTTATGAGTTCGAATGCAACCCGATTCTTAAGCGTCCTTAAGTTATAGGACAAGGGAAACTGATTAAAAACTTTCAATAGTAATACCTTTTGCCATCCATCAAATAAATATTGAGCAAGAGAAACCCTACTGCTATTGAAATACAATACGTCAAAAAATAATTTTAAGACTTTAACAGACATCTTTAACCCGATTTTTACCTATTCATCATGTTAATGCCATTTTTGTGTTCAATAACTTTTGCGTCTATTGCGTCAAATACATTTTAGTAGGCAAAAATATTCGCAATCATGTCAGAAATTCATATGAATATGAATTGTATATTTAATATTTAAAATTTCATTCGAATGTCAACACTGCTGACACAAACATGACAAGAACTTGCACTTTTGAATTAAAAGTGGATGAATGTTGTCGCTACAATGAGTTGGAGTATTTCAAGTGTACGAAAAAATAAATGAGAAACTGTTTTCCTATTATTTTTTTTGTAGTATTTTGTAAAAAAAAAGCTGCGAATAAAAGGAAGTAGAGGAAAAAGCAAGAGGAGGAAAACAAACAACAAATAACTTCCTTGTAAATTGGAAAAATGGCGTGAAATTGTTTTTCATCTCACAATTCGTTTTTTTTAATTTGGTTTTAATTTAATTTAAATGGTATTTTATATACACGTACAGGAGAAGCCAAAGACAAGTGACATTTTATTGTTACTGTTTGTTTAATATGTTTTTTTTTTTTTTTTGTTTATCAACAGCCAGCCATGTTGTTTCATTTACATTTCGTTTTCTTGTAGCAGATCAAATGTCAAGAAATCATGTCAACACATACATTCTGACGTACATATCAGCCAAACTGAGTTGTCGGCTTTTGTTTTCCTTTTATGTTTTTAATATAATAAATTATTAAATTAAATTTTTTTTTGTTTGTATTTTGTGCTGCACTTGGTTTAAATAAAATATATTTGAGAAAATTAATTTCATCTCTTTGTGTGTCATCAAAAATTGTTTTTTGATATTTTTAGATAAATGGAAATTATATAAAATTTTTTACGTAAATTGTATGTGTCTAGTTTTCCTATTGCTTGGGGACTATCTCTTAATACGTTAAAAGAACTGTGTGTTCCCAAAAATTTATTTATAGATTTTCTTTTTTATTTGGCTAAAGTTTGTACAAAAATAATTTTCATTTAAATCTAGAGCTAAGTGATTTAAAATATTACAATTTGTTTTTTCCCATCTTAACAAATTAGAGTATAATAAATAAATTTCAGCTGCAATAATCTTCATTTTAAATATGATCATCGTAACTCAAAAGTGTTTAAGATACTAATTTGATTCGTGATAATTTTTTTTTGGAAAATTATGAAATTTTCGAGTTATGTTTCTAATAAACAGTCTAACAAAATTAATACGAATTTAAAAAATGTGTTTGTTGTGCTAATTTTACATGAAATCTATTTGTCAGCCTGCAATGTTGCATTTCAGGTAGAGAATTTTTTAATACATACTGCTTAATGCAGGAAATATTTCATTACGGAAGGTATTACATGAGCATGTATAGATCAGAAAATAAGTTGTTGCTAGGGATAAGTCATACATAACATATGTCATCGATCGAAACAAATGGTTGGTTGTTGCTTGTTTTGAGAGGCTGCAATCAATCAAGCAATCAAGTAGAATCATAAGATTACGTTTTTAAAGATACCCTTGAACTGGTCTCAGTCCTAACCATTTCTGTCTGTAAGTCAATGCTACTCGTACATCCAGTGATCAGTAATACAAGATCCACCAGTTGCTTTGAGGTCTCGCTTGAGGTACCCTATATAAATCTGCTATACCTCCGATGTGGCGTCCTGTATGTGTTTTCCTAGAAATTAGTATCGCACGTTTTGCAATGCTGGTCACTCTCAGAGCAGGTAGGAAAATATCTCTTCTTTTCCATGTTCCTGACAGCTGTGACAGAATGTCTTATAGGAAGGCCTCTCTTACTAGCATGGTTGCCGATCGCACTGTAACCAATTAATATCACGATGCCCAGGAACCCACATAAGAATGATGTCAAGCTGACGACAAAGTCTGAAGACGTTTACATTAACTTACAGAAATTGGGAAAATTTTAAGTGATTTTAGCGCAATAAGTTCTTTCTTCATACGCATTAGTATAAAAATACACTGACTATTAATCGGCTACACATGCATATACATATACAGGGGTGTTGTATTTACATACAACACAAAGCATGTTTTTGAACTGCCAAAACACATTCTCCATTCCATTTTATAAACACAAATGTATATATACGGTGGCGAATGATATGAATAAATATCCCGAGTATCATGCGTATATTTTTTTTTTGTCCGAATAAATATCTATAGTCTGAGTGTAAGCATACTACACTGGAAATATGACAGTGAGTCCATATACTTGATACGCATGTGCTTTTTTATTTTTAGTTGTATCGTATTTAGTTTTTCTCATAAACGATTAAGAGATGCTCTTGTATATTGGAATAGGGTTTAGTTACAGTTGCCTTAGATGAAATATTGGAGCATACGAATTTTTATGCGCTACAATTATGATTATAGGCAGTTACAAAAATAAAACTATTCACGTAGCGTACTGTGTTTATAACCTATGTGTGTATGTATCTATGTGTGTTCCTTTGCGGCACTATATACAAAACTAAAGCGTGGACCTATTTTCATGATTCTTACATCAATCGATTTGTCTTACTCCTGGGAGTATCACTAAAGTTATTACAGCAGTCAAAACTTAATATCGCGCCCAACAAACGTCATTTTGTAAATACGAAAAATATAAAAAGTCGATGAACTATATCAAAATGGGTCTCATTCGACAGGTATTTTAAAAGCACATTTATTTTTATCTTATGATTTTTTATTTCAAATGACCATTTAGGATATTTTAAGGTTCAAAGTTGGTCACAGTAGCGTTTTTTTTTTTTTTTTTTTTTTTGATTTTTTAATCACTACTTGTTAAGTTTTTTTATTTGAATGGAGTTTGCGAATGTTATTTGTGTGGTCTTACTATATTTGGCCTAAAAACTTTTTAATTTTTTTCTAAATTTCATTTGTATTAAAAATAAAATAGAACTAACACTGAGCAGAACATTGGTTAACAGTTTTCGTTGTTGTAATAAATCTTATTTCAACATTCCTTAGACTTCATAGACAACATCGTTTATCTTGTGTGAAATATCTTTATTTTGCTTAGAATGTTTTGAGTTTCATTGGTTGCTGTTGTACATACATTTATATACATATTTTGTTCGTTGATGCAAATTTTGTTCTTAATTTGAAATAAATATTTATATTAAATATTTATACTCTTTTGCTGTATAAAATTAAAAAATCAGGTTTTATTCTGACATGCATTAAGTGGGGCAAAAGTTCATGGAATTTAATATTATGGTATATTTTATTAGAATAAATTCAATATTATTAAAAGTATGTATGCCTTAAACATGAGCTAAGTTTGAGTGCTTTGTGAACTATTTAAAAATAATTTTAATTTTTATTTATGAAAACAGAAAATATAATGCTAAAAATTGCAGCATTTTGTACAGCTGTCGAAAATAATTCAAATTGCGAAAACATAAAAGAATTAATAGTTTAGTTTTCAATTTGCACAGTAGGTTGGGTTGGGTTGAAAAGAGAGACAATTAATTTTGACCCAGTCCGTTTTGAAATGAATAATTCAAATTGAAGTCTGCCGTTTACAAGCCGGAAATTTATACAAAAAACACACAATGAATTTATATTAATAGAAGTTCTCAATTTTACTCAAGTGAATTGTTCTAATCCATATAAAAAAAAATATTATACTGGTATGTTTGGATTATATCTCAAAATATCTTTTAAAATGCGTTTTTTAACCCGATTATTTATAAAAATTATGAAGGCTGAATAAGAAAAATTTTGTTTGGAAATCTGTGTTATAAACAATTTATGAAGCCTTAAATTTTAACTTATTAAGGCCTTATAACGGGTTTTTAAAACAAATTTTCATAAAAATTTTTTCTTAAGTAGTCTTTATAAAGCCTTAATAAGTTTAACAACAAAACAACAAGTCTGTAAAGAAATAACACAACAAATACAATTTTATTCCCAAAAAATTTTTTTTTCAAGATTAACGTTTGAAAAGAATTTCCAGCATAAGTTCGCCATTGCTTTTATTGGAATTGTTTTTTTTTTTGATTCTTGACGCCCAACTTTAGGCCACTTTTTCGATCATTGGTGGCCGTATGCTAAGAAAAACACGTACAATGTTGGCATGAGTTGTTGCTAGTTTATCAGAATAAGTCAGCGACTTTACGTTGTAACACAAGAAATCCCCGATGGGTTACAAGTCACACGCCATTGGAAGCCAAGACGATAGTTGCGGTCGCCGTGTGATACGTAAGGCCATCCTGTTTTCAAACAACAATTAATTGATCATGATGTGGAGCTTAAGCTTTTTTTACGATTGTGGCACGTACTCGACGCGATGCGAATTCCGGATTTATTTTTGCAAAAAAAAAAAAATAATAATAATATGCCAACGTGGAACTTTCTGCAACCAATAGAGTCCTTGGAGCCTGTTGAGTATTCTTTTCACTCCATGTAAGACAAAGTTGTTTATTAACAAAATCCGCATGGCTTGCCCAGATGGACGGTTATGAGCTCCATAAAAACCACAAAGTCCTCCATAAGTTGAATAAAATAGGAGACTCGTTTTCAAAATAAATCTGCACATTTGGGTAGCATTTTTCAAGCATCAATCTTGTAATGATGATTTTCCAGAGTATACTGATTGTAAATGCCAAAACTTGAGAACAGTCCAACAATTCGTTTGACAATTACTTAATTTATATAAATTCGGGATTCTCCTGATTATGACCAATTGTAAATCATAAACATTAAGTATGTGCATACATTTTTAACAAAAATTAATTATTTTTTTTAATAAATCGTTTATGCTGTATATATATATATATATGTATTTCAGCACTTCTTTTTTAATTCCCCAAAAGAGATGACAAGACAGCAACAGAACAATATACACAGTGTGACCTTTTGCTAATCAAACAAATTTATTACAGTTTCTCAGCAAATAAATAAATATACTCGTATTAAAAATAATTTCTTTGATGTTGTCTACTTATTGAGTGACTTTTTAATTTCAGGTTCATTTGAATTTTTAATTGGCTGATCTTCAACTTTATAAATTTCAAAATACAGTCAATATACAAATCTGTATACAATCATTTATTTTAAGTGAAGTCATAAATTTTTGGCTAAAATGTAGATTTTTGTTTCCCTTATTTTTAATTTTAGTCTCTATTTTTAAATTTTTTTCTTTTGTCGCATTTAGTCGCGTCTATTTTAATAAATCGACAAGATTAAAAATGATTAATTAGATAATAAAGCAAATGGTCTATTATAAAATGTTGTAGTTTGATATGGGACATATTATGTTTTGGCTTTTTGGCGCAAAGCATTTCTTATAAATACCATCTTTAACTAGTAGAAATAGTTTTGTTAAGAGAAGTTTATACAAATTGGTTTCATATTTAAGCACTAAATAGGTTTATGATTGGTAATGAACTATTGTGCTTTAAATCGTTTTTATTAAAGAAAAGCTTATGATTAGTTGTATTCCAATTAACACAGTTGTTTGATTTAGTCTCCAAATTTCATTAAGACAATGATTGCATCAATCATATAATTAATTATAAAAAAAATTTAATTTGTTTTTTTTTAATTCACGTTGTGATTGATAGTTTAACCAAGCCAATAAACATATCGTTACCTTAATATAAAAAGGCCCTAACTCATAATCTTTTTAACGAAATATTTACATTTTTCCATACATTAGATGTTCTTCCATCGAAGCACCTCACATCGCAGAAAAAAATAAGTTTCATTTTTGATAACAAAAATCCCGGTATTCAATCAAGGAAAAAAGTTGTTGAGTGAAATTTTACCTTCAGTGGTAATTGTTATTGTGTTGTGTTGTTTGTGTATATATCATATTTTAAAACCCGTTTTTGTTTGTTTTTGCTTGACTGCAATTAAAATTGAATGTGTTTCGGATGATGAGTTGAACCGGCAATCTCTTCACTAATAGACTAACGTACTTACCACTTAGCTAAAGAGCAAATCATTATTGGTGACGCAAATAATGTACACACGCAAAACATAATTACTTATGTTTCTTCTACATGTGCGCATTGCGTTGATATAATCTAAAAATAACTTTGTTGAGTAAAACAAAAACAAGCCACTATGTTTTTCGGTTTCTTGTCGGAATTTGCACGTACATAACTCGAGCAAACAAACAAAAAACAACAACATCAGCACATGACCACGTTGAGTCAATCGACAAGCAAGGAAAACAGCAACACAAACAAATGAAATTAAATAATATTTTAAGTACAATAAGTACAATATTCAAGTTAATGACAAATATTATTGAAATTAAAAATTTTGTTCATTAACATGGTTTTATTGAAAATAATTCTTGTCAATTTTTTTCTGTGCATAATTTACAGGTCCTATTACTTTCTGTGGGCTAACAAAAAAAGGTTTAAAGGGAGGTTAAACCCAAACATGTTCTCGCCAAATGACCTGATGGAAGATGAACAATTATTGATTATTACGTTGGTTAAAAAGATCCTATTGGTCTCTTGGAAGAAAATATAAAATTTCTAATTTTGCTTTTAGAATTTAATAGAAAAACAAAAGGATAGAGGAAGAGACTGGACGTTGTTCATTTAAGCCTGCACTATCATACTTCATCGAAATGACGACAATCGATTTTACTTTC
Source organism: Tachina grossa (assembly GCA_949987645.1). Taxonomy (NCBI): domain Eukaryota; kingdom Metazoa; phylum Arthropoda; class Insecta; order Diptera; family Tachinidae; genus Tachina; species Tachina grossa. Next base: position 197,312,572 of record OX465274.1, on the reverse strand, counting down.
GATTTAAAACATATTTTTTGTGATTGTTTTGGTTTCGTTTTTTTGTATAGCGTTAGCCGCTAATGTTAGTTACTCGAAACTAATGTTGCTATTTTAGTTTAATAAATTTATTAAAAGAAACTACAAGACTTAGTATGAAAAAAAAGTAAATTGTTTTAAATGCTGTTTTAAGAAAAAAATGAAGTCTGTGAAATGTTAATATTATGTTATGCAATTAAAAGAAATATATAAATGAATTTCGTTATATGATAATTAAAAATTAACTAAATATCAATAATAAATCTATTTTAGTACATATTTTTGCTCATGACGTTTTTTATTGGCTCTTGAAATAGCTCGTAGTCGATATGACGAAGTATGATGTTTGCGAAATAAAAATAAGTATGATATTCTAGGGTTAATACCAAACTACGTAACTGTTTTACTTCGTTCTGGTCAGTAATGCCCTTTTTTCCAACGTGTATGATGCAAGTAATTCAAGTCGTCGGCTTATAGTGTAAACACTGCATAGCTAACTAGCGGTCTGCACTAGCCATGAGCTTGGTATGGGCATCATGTCGGACATCGCAAATGGCTAATGGAGACCACTCATGTCTATGTTTCTTCCATGCTCTGACTTGTTATGAGCAACAATGTTCGCCATGAGACTCGCCGTCCGCAACCATTTGCAGTAGAAAGAAAAGAGACAACAAAATTGGTAAATAGTCAATCTCTATTCCACTAACGCAAAATACTTTGATATGTCTGAACATGGACATCGCACCTATTCACCACAACGAAGAAGTTGATGACTTTTTCACAGTTGCTCTGCCGGCTTCATGTTCATGTCATGTCCAAGTCGATGGCTAGTGGAGACGTAAGGTAAAGAAATTAGCATAATACATGTAGCGTTTCAAATCAATATAAATACTTTATACAGTCGTTGTGAAGTCTGTTTCTCTTTCAAACATCACTAAAATGTCATAAGCAGGAAAACCGCAAATATGCAGTTACATGTTTTTTCTTGTGTGACATAGGAGTATTAGTGCGGATATAAAATATTTATCCGTTTCAGAACTTTTTATGAAATTTGGCATCGATTTGTTAGAGCATATTTTCATCATTTTACCCTTTAAAGTATTTTTTGCATATTTTAGTCTTACATGCATATTTTTAGAATATTTCCGAATTATTAAAGCATATTTGAGCCTCGTAGGGCATATTTTGATATTTTATAGAATTTTTTATATTAATATGCTTACAAATCATTCATCTCAGGGAAGGAAAATGATTTCTTGGATTTTGTACCAACTCTGAAAATAAAATGTACTTTTTAGACCATGACGGTACCAATTTTTAATATTTGTTAAGAAAAACAAAAACGTAAAAAAATTAGTATAAAAATTCAGAAGTTTACAATAAAAAACAGAAACTTAACACAAATGTATATAAAAATTCAGTATACAATAAAAAATAAGAAAAAAGTATTAAATATTACATTCATAAAGGTACATTCGTAGATTCGACTATTATATTAGAGATTAAAATAAAACACACACAAAAAAATTAAAGAGAACATAGGCAAAATTAATGTTACCATATAGTGAAACATTGACATTTTGAAATTGTACCAAGTAATTCGCGGTAGTACCACGGTACCAACAAGGTACCATAAGAAACAATTGTACCATAATTTCCATTCGTGGTCCATCTTATCTGTTAATAATTTTTTTTCGCCATCTAAATCTCATTTACAATGTTCCATGTAGTGTATTCAATTTATTATATATTACGCAGTTATGATGTTAATTTCAATAAAAATTTGGTTTTACTATTTGTCACGGACTCTGCCCCTTATAGACGTTGAAGGAACATTGCCAATGTATAAATGTTTTTCTAGATGTGACAGGCAACGATTTTTATTTGAAAATCTAGGTCAATATATATTTTGTTGATTATTGTAATATAAATTATAAATAAAAATATAGTTCGAAAGTTTTAATTCCAATATCGTGATCTCTTTTGAAGTTGAAGTTAAATTTTAACGTACACTTCAAACGCAAATTATTTTTTTAATACGGCAGTTATTCTTTGTTAATTTTTTTATTGTTTCCTTTTTTGTTTATTTTTTTTTTTTTGTCTTATTTTATATGCCAATGTTGTTGAATTTTTTTTATAAAAAAAATATATTTCCATTTACAAATTCATGAATTTGTTTTATTATTAAGACCATATTTTTAAGTTTTTAGGGCATATTTCGTAGTTTTTAGTGCATATTTTTATGCGCGTAAAACACTTTTTTGGAGCATATTTATGGCTTTCCTGGTCATAAGTTATAAGAAGTGGATTTAGCACTCTAAGTCGGAGATATGCTTTTGCTGCTGGCTATTATTTCATTTTGTCACAAAGTGTATAAACTTTCAGACAAGATTGAAAATTTAAATGGCTGTAATTGTGCAATAGAACTAAAGTATATGCATATGTATGTATGTGAGTGTGTGCCATGCGTGTGTGTATTACTGTTCATTATTGTATCATTTTTCTGATTTGAATCACCCAAAATTTTCCCAGTTTTATAAATATTTAACACACAATTTTTTGTTAGGCATTTTTCTGTATTTTTTTCCAATTTGTTTTTCCAAATGCAATCCCAGCCAGCAATTTTCGAAATTTTCAATCAAATTCGAGTCTTTTTTGACTCCTCTGCGCGATTAAAAAGCTAGAGTATGCGCTCATTTTCTGATCATAAATTATACTTTTGTCGGCAGAAAAACGTGACTAACCGCGACTCTTCTTGATAAGGCATTTTCTAGTAATATTTAAGGTCTTTTTCGAATCGTTTTCTGACCATTTATTAGTCTTATTTGGCTTCATTTTTTACTATTTTTCGAATTGTCTTTCAGCCATGTTTCTAATCGCTCACGAGTCATATTTGAGAAATTTATCAGTCAGTTTATGAGTCTTTTTATTGTCATTTATAACTGTTATTTGAATCATTTATCAGTTACATTTCTAATCGTATTTGACTTTTCTTCCAGTATTTTTTAGTCAGTTTTCTGAGTCCTACGTTTAATGGCCAAACAGAATTACGGCACAAACACATTTTCCACACAAATTGACACCAAAAGGAAGTTACAGAAAGCAGTTCAGAGACAGAATCTATGTTATTTTGACAGCGTTTTTTCTTTTGCTACCACACTTTCAATAAATTTCATAAGTTTTTGACATTATACGTAAAGATTGCCCCGTTATACTTAAAAATAACATATCAAGTAGTGTTTAATCATCTATCTGCGTAAAATGTGATCATAAAATACATAATTATAATCACTTTTAAAACACCTGCATGATTTGTTTTTGATTAAGCATTTTTCAGTCTTCCAGCTAAGCTAAATATGATAATAACAAACGGAAATTATAGTCACATTTTACACATCTGGATGATTAATTTGTGATTGCTATACAATTTGTTATTGTATTTTAAATCGAACTATTTTTACCCATTGGCGCGAATCCTTTTCGAGTCCTTTTTTGATCGTGTAAGTGATTAATCAGTTTTTGATTACGCATAGTGATCTAAACAGACTCAGCAAGGTGATTTTTCAGAAAACTATCTTCCAAATGCTAGATGGGATTGTACGTATAAAAGTAGATATTTATATAACGTGTTTAACTGACAGTGAATATAATTTTTATTTGCACACTTACCTCGCAATTATTATATTATTTGAATTTTTTTGTTGAGTTTTTTCTTTACATATATTTAATTAAAATATTCATTTAATCATTTAATGAATTGTGTATTTATTTAATGCGAACATCAGCTAAAAATTAGAAAATAATGTTTTTTTTAATTATTTGATCATTTTTCATTCGAATAATATTTAAATGCTAATTAAACGGGTTCTTCTGAAATTGATATTACTAATATCAATTTGATTGTATTAGATGGGAATTGATATTGGCTCAAATACATACAAACACACACAATTTGTGTATGCAATAGACTTCAGCTCTTGACACCTTTTGAATTATTTATTTTAAATCGTTTGTAAAATGACAAACTGGAAATCTATCTTGAAATATTTTTTGAGAGTATGGGAATATTATTCAAATAAAGATTTTTAATAGTGAAGATGTAAATGAAGGTATGATATATTTTTTTGGGATCAAAATCATTAAGAAAATATTAAATTATAGAAATCCAATTCATACTGTTGGGGGAAAAAACTTCAAAGTTATAATTTAGTATTAAAGGCCACTTTTTAAAATATTTGAAAATATTGTTTGATTGAAATTAAGTGAAAGCGATGGATTTTCGAAAGAAAAAAGTTTTTCATAACAAAATTAAACTTTCTACGGTCTCTTAAATCTATGGTCAATGACCGGATACCCGGGTACCTTTTTCAATTTAAAAATGCTCGAAATTCTGTTATAATGGATATATGGCGATAAAACTCAAGATCATCGCGATTTCGAAGTTTATAAATATTACAGAAAAAGAAGATGTTAATAATGTTAACTTGGTCTATGTTTAAAATGGTAACAAAGTTGACACGTACGAGAGTCAATGACCGGGTACCCCGGTACCCCCATACCCCGATACCAAGGTACCGCCATACAATTACTATAGAGAGGTAATGTAACGTAACCTACTTTCCATATAAAAATATCGATCAGCTCTTTCTAACGTTGCAGTTACATTCCATTACAGTCGGGTTAACTGATCCCTTTCTTCTAGTGTTTGCGTTGTTGACCATAATCTATTAGTACTAACCCAGCCCCAATGACACACTATTTTGACCTACCTGCAGACTATATAACAACATTTGTTTAACCAAACAAACTTACATATTGAAATCAAATGATTTTAGCATCAATTGAACTTATTTTCAATTAAAAAATTAAAAAAGTACATAAGGATACCCGGATACCCGGTCATTGACTAACGTATATTTTTTTTTTGTCATTTTTATATGTAAAAAAAAAAGTATTTTTAAACAAAATTATTGGACGTTTATTTAATTGTAAGGTAAAGGATATTTCATAATATATATGTTTCCGTCATTCTTATAAGCAGCTAGGGCCTCAGAGGATATGTCATTAACAATAGAAAACAATGTAAGCTACGTGGTCACCACGGCTACCAGTACCATATTCTTTTTACGAAATTGTACATCACCAAATCACACATTTGTACCTATAACTTATGAATTTCATCTTCGAGATCTTAAATCAAATGTGGAGCATTGGCTAGACCTTTTCTCAGCTTTAAAGAAAGAAGTATGAAGGTTCTGAAACTCTCTACCACAGTCAGCAAAGTCACGACGTAGTTGATGTATTAAATGAGCTTTAAAAGCCTTTAAAATTTATCAGCCTTAAAAACTATTAAGGCTTTATAAAGTCTTAATAATAAAAATTTCGTATGAAAATTTGTTTTAATAACCCTTTATAAAGCGTTAATAATGTTTATAAATAAGGCCGCATATTTCTTTATAAAAAATATGATGTAATTTTTGTCATATGTCAAATTCCAAAATTCAACGATAAATGTATAAAACTGGATGTTTCTTAACACTCTGGTTTACAACAGCAGTATTTTCAGTTGTTTCTGAGCGACGTATATGAGTTCGATTTTTGGCGAGCTATTCAGAGAACACTCTGTGCTCATTGAAATTAGATAAAACAGTTTCAGGAGACCAAAGCAACATAGTAAACACCAAAATCGAATTGAACGAGATCGTTAAGTACGGTGGAGAATGTGGAAAGTTCATAAATGAGCTTAGATCATTATTACATCGAATTTTGTATGCCATGTGGAATACATCAAATGCGTTTTCTAATAGAAATTCTGGAGCTTCTAAGCCACATAAAGGCAGCAAAAAATAACAGATTTATTTAAAGGAATTATAAATAAAACATCAAAATTTTCAACAAGCAGAAGCATTACATTCTTTTTTCTGCAAATGTGTTAATGAACGTGGCAGTTAATATATAATTATTGTGTGTGATCAAATTACCTTCTCAACTCCGAACCAATGCGTTGCTTTGTCTTTGAAAATAATACATGATATCATTTGTAATATATCTCCTCAATGACCATTTTTCCCACCAAAATTATTAACCAAAATCTATTTGTTTCTTTATATAATTTTTGTTTTCAAAGGAAATATGCATATCACACTTAATCAACATCCATATAATAAAAGGAACTAACCCTGCCATTTGTGACTGTGACAACATGAGCCCCCTTAATATAGCACATTTTCTTTCTATTTGCCCAAAATTCCAACACCAGAGGTATAAAATCTTCTCACAAAACAATCCCCTTACCTCACTTTCTTCGCCATCAGTAAATTCAATCAAACAAATATTGCAAATCTTAAAAACTACCACCCAAAACTACTAACCAATCTTGTAATCAGCTCAGCTTGTGCGTTGTTCGGTGGGTGTTCGCCCTTTGGACGGATGGGGTCTCTCGTGCATTTTGCTGCGACTAAGTATAATTTTATGGCTATCGGCAGCGGGATGTATGGGGGATCATGCTAGTTCGAGGGTGTGTGCTTGCTGATTGACGAGTGGACTGGGCTACTGTTATATACATATATATATATATATATATATATATATATATATATATATATATATATATATATATATATATATGTATGCATGTATGTATGTGTATATATTTTTTTTTAGAAATAAGAACAATATATACTAAATAATAAATATAATTAAGATAAATCATCATACCTGTAAATATTAAAGCTTAAGGCCTTGTTGCTATAGCTTATACATATAAATATATACACTTATGTATATATATATATATATATATATATATGTGTGACGCGCAAAATAGAAAGGGAACACTTTTGGGGCATGGGATCGATCGGTCTCATTCGATGCTCAGATGTTGTCCACATCAAAAAAAAAAAAAAAAAAAAAAAGTTAAAATTGATTTTTTTACCCTTAGGTCCTTTTCTCTATGCGCTGTCACATATATCGTATATATTTAGTACTTACATTAATGTATTTGCTGAACCTTGTAAATAAATAAATAAACATTTTTAAAATTTCACTTTTGCAAGAAATCAATTAACAATATCAATATCTATCTACTGTAAAAATGTCAATGTACTCCGATTACTCTTTTGTTGATCAAACTTGTTTTACTTTGTTGTGACTCTTTTCAAAAGAAAGATATTCTTCCCCAATAATTACAAGGTTTTAAAATAAAAACAATGTTAATATATTTTCCAATGAAATATGCTTACTATTATGTTTTCGGATTTTCAAATTATCATAAAATGTAACCATAAACAGTTTTTCATCTGTACTGAAAATTTTCAAATTTTGAGTTAATACCCTCTTGTGGATTAAGTGTGTTATGTATTATCAATTAATAAATATGCTTTCATTACTATAGAACATTTATAAGCTTATCAAATTTGTAAGGCTTTTTACGCTGGATATAAGATGCTCGTGTTCTAAATTCAACTTAATCCCATATTAAATAGAAACCCATATTTTATGATTAAACGCTTAAAGCGCATGAAAATGCACCAGCCATCATCTTAATTGTTAAAGACACACTCACACACACACAATACATAAAACATAAGTAATAAATAAATAAATAACAGAAAATTAAAAAATAATGAACTGAAGTAGCACTTGCCAAGACATGTTTTGATATGTCAATTTTATTGAAATGAAAATGGATTAGATTGACGGAGTAACAGACACACTTTCTAAAAGAAACCAACCAACGGCTCAGTTTATTAATGATTGACAGACAGACTGATTTAAATAAATAAACTTAATTTTCATTACCATGATAATAGTAATACTTTCTGATGGCTATGGCGATTTCAATGTTGAATATCGATGATTATGTTGTATGATGGCACCATGTGCATGCACATGTTTATCCCTAGCAACTAGACTAATACTTTGATCGTCTTTCATGTGGCACATCTTGAGTGATTTAACTCACATCCATTAAAATATGAAACTTTAAATTGAGGTGTTTATATTTCAATTAAAGCATAATATGAGGGCATTTTAACAGTCAGCCATAACAGCAATCAATTTAACTTGCAACAGCAGCAAACAACATTATTCTTCAATTATAATTAACAGCCATTAGGGAGTAAAAAGAATAATGAATTATAAAGAACAACAACAAGATAATTGAAGCAACCAACTATCATGCATGCATATATACACTCACAAAATTATTACAGTAATAAACTATAAGAGAATATACATACATACATTATACATTTTTTTTTTGGAATTTGGTTTTGCTTGTTTAACAGTAAAAACAGTTGTAACAAAGAAATAAACTTATATTTTAACAGAAGTTGTGGTTAGTTATTGTACACTCAAAAAAAAAAAAAAAAAAAAAAAAAAAAATTAACTCAAACTTTGGCAAACTGCCTGTTCGACGATTGAAAGCCAGTCATTTGAAATCGATTCAATTTGGATTCAACGACGTCGACAGTGCTCGTTTGCATGCACTTAAGTTGATGTTTCTTCCGTACTCGTAGTAATAAATGAAAACATTGGCGGACAGGAATTTTTATTATATTTAGCCGATATATTTAAAATTTAAAAATAATACTACCCATTTGTATGAAAATAAATGCAAACACATTGAACAATGAGAAAACCTTCAACAAAATAGTCGCACCACAGCACCCTGTTATTATTGTTTTGTTTTACAACTTTATTCGTTGTTTGAAATAAGCGAGTACTTTGGATAATGAATATAAAACAATAATTAAAACATAAATTTTTAATAATATTTTAATTCTTATTTTGTGTCTCTCGTGTAAGGATAAAAAAAATAATTAAAAAAATGTGTATTAATAAAATAATTAACTGATAAATGAATCTTTTTGCCAACTTTAATGGCTTCTTGGGAGATAAATTGCATCAGTCGAAAGCAAAATAGCAAGTGAGTAGATTTGACATTTGAGTTCGTACACTGAACCAAAAATTAACCTAAATACTGTAAAATGGAGTGTAAAAATGAAGAAATGTAGTTTATTATTCACCTAACAAATTCGTTATTCAAGTCTACGGATTTCATTTGGTAAAGAAAATAATTTTAGTAAATAGTTAAATAGAAGAAATTTCTTCATTTTGACTGTTATAGTTTCGTTATTTAGTGGGTGGTAAATATTACTAAATTTTAGTTGAATTGAATAAGAATTCTTATTTATAACAACTAAATTATATAGTTTATTTAAAGATTTTTTATTTGTTTTGAAGAATTTTTTTTTTCAAATGAAGTAATGAATTTAGTCAGTATGAATAATTTTTTTGTTCATAATGAAGAATTGTTATTCACTTTGACTATCCTATTTTATTCAATTACAAGCCCCTGTAGGAACATTTTCTTCCACCATTAAAGATAATTTTTATATAAATTATAAATAGCAAACTAGGTTACAAATCGCGTAAATAACTGTTCATAGTTGATAACAATATATTATTGATAGTCTTGTCGACGTAGCTGAACTGTATTTTATATGAAAGCACTTTCGCTTTCTCTCGAGTTACCGTTTGAATAAATGTTCGTTGTTGATGAACCCAAATCAATTTTCTTTCGCTTAAAATGCGAAAAAGAATGCCTAGTCTCGACATCATTGAACAGGCTGTAAATTTGAGTAAAAAACGTTGTCGCCAAGGCGCCAAAGCTGTGTTTTTCTTGAAACCAGTAAAATATTTACGAAATTTCTAATTCATTTATTAACTATTTTAAAGTAATTATATTTTTATATTAAAAAAAATAACTTGGTTTTAAAGTTTTATCTTATTTACAAAAAAATTTATTTCAAGTTCAAATATTCCTCGAAAATATGAAAAATTTACTTCGATTTTTTTGCTAAATGCAAATAAATAATATATCATGTAATTTAAAGAAAAAATACTTAAGGCAGGTAAATATTTTTCTGAAATTTAGAATACCTTTTTATATTTTTAAAGTAAGTCAAATTTGATGAACTAATCAGTGGTAAGTTATTTACTAAAATTAATTTTTTTAAATAAGATTTAGTAGTTCTGAGTATACAATTTCCTTTTTTTGGTAAATATTTCCTTTAAGTCAGTAAACTTTTCTTTAAATGTAAAAAAATTTTTATGTATTCTTGTGAACTATTTTTAAGGATATGAACTTCTTATTTCTGACTGATATTAAGAAATATTTACTAGATTTTTGTAAAAATTTACTTGGACTTTAAATTTAAATTTATTTAAACTTAGGCTTTTCTTTTTACTTAAATTAAGAAATTTTTTCTCAATGATGGTACATGTTTTTTTTTTAGTGTGATAGTCAAATAAATCTGATTATAGAAATAGTCATTAATTCTTCTAGTTTTGTTGCTTTTTTATTAAGTTAAAGTTAACCAAATTAAGGAATAAACCATTTTTACGGTTTAAGTCAGTTAACTTTTAAAAAGCAAAAATTAAAAGAAATTTTCATTAAATTTAAATGAAGAATAAGTATTTGAATGAATACAGACTTTAAGGGAATTTCAATTTTTTTAAACTCCGATTTCAGTTACTTTAACATACAGAATTTTTTGAGTGTATGCATGCATGATGTGCATTGATGCACATTTTAACCAAATTAAGTTTTCTCGCTGTTTGTTTTCTCTCTGAGTTTGTGGCAGCGTATTCGCATGTATGTATAATGTTGCTGCCTGTGTTCTGTTTCCTAATTGATTTATTTACAAAAATTGTCACTAGAACGTGTGAAAATCATAAATAAAAATTGTGAAGTTCTTTTTACTTATTGTGTTGTTCCGCAACAAACATTATTGCAAATTAAAACGGCAATAACGATCAGAAATGGCATATATAGCTTACACTTTTAAGTGCTCATGTATTTTTGCTTGATTTTGTTCCATTAGAGGGTATTCAAGCTGTAGTGCCATCTACTAAAAGCTTTGAAAACTGAGATCTAATCAGGAGCGCTTCTTATCGGTGTGGATTGTTAATTAAAATCAGGAACACTAGAAACTTGAATTGCTATTGAGTTATTTCAAGTTTGATCTTTAAGTCTGTAGAAGAGCAGTGCTGATATCACAATCCCCCCCCTCAAAAAAAAACTTAAGAGTAGGTGGAAAGATTTCTTTAATCACAGCATCTTTTGTTTGTATTCTTTAGCATTTCACCTGCCTGCTTCAGAGCTGTATGATCTCTCATCAACAATATTCTAGCACAGTGGTTCTGGTTTTTTCCCGACTCATCCGCACCTTGAAGTCTTATGCTCTTTATAAGGAGCCAAAGGAACCAACAATATATATATATATATATATTTATATATATATATATATATATATATATATATATTTTTCAGTCGTCACATAACATAAATCTTTTGAAATCAGTATTCTAGTATAATAGGTGCTAAACTCCTCTCCATATGCCGTAACTTTAACTATTCAAAGGTATATTTTCGTTTTCAGAAAGGATATTTCTGATCTATAATACAAATTTCGGTGCAAAATTTATTTTACAAACTTTTTAAAAATCCAAAAAATCTGTTAATATATTGGAAAATTTTGTTCGCAAATTTAGGACATAACTTTGTTGAAAAATCGAGATCAAAATTCAGCAAATCAAAAATAACTAGTCTTAAAATAACAGCACCTTTTTATTAAATAAAGAACGTATAAATAAAAGTATAGTGATTGTTGATAAAAGTAAAAAAAAAATATAAATAAATAAAAAAAACGAGAACATTATTTTCTCAAAATTAGAACAATTGTTTCTAAAAGCAGGATCCAAGATTTCTAAATAACTTAATACCAGCCGTTGTCTCGTTAAAAACAAATGTGCTTCTCTAATTTTTGACCACAAATTGTATCCGTTTCATGATTTTTATTATGCAGGAGTGACTATTTGGCAAAATTAAATGGTTTTTCAATAAAAATTTTATTACAATTTATTTCAGAAAATATCAACACTTTCAAAGAAAGATATGTGCCAAAAAAATACTTAAATGACTTAAACTTAAATGATTTTAAAATGAAATTTTTTACAATTTATTCAATAAGTTTCTATCATCTACACTGGCACATATTCCGGTAAAATTTTTATGAATTTATATAAAAATCATTTGAGAAAAACTTGAATAGAAGCAAAAAAAGAAACTAAAAGTTGAAATGAATATTAAACATTTATTGGTGTATAAAATTTCTAGATAGTCTGCTAAAAGTAAAATTGCCTCAAGCTTCATTGAGTAGATCAAATTTGTTACAATTTAATAATATTGTAGCATACTTTTGTGCACTCGCATGTATGTGTGTATGCAAGTGTATGAACACTAGAACGAATACTTTATTTCGCATCAAGTATACGTTCTGGTGGAAGGCCATAGTAGACGCCATTTTCTCCTGCAAGAATCATCTTTATCTATTCTGAGTAAAGTTATGTTTTTAGTATTAGTTTGTATTAAAATGAGCTGTTGGACGCAAGTCCCGTCAAAAACGTCAATGTAAATTAAACTTTTGATTCGAACGTAAACGAACTAGTTCAAAAAGAGCTGTTGATTGTGAAGTAAATGGACTACGTAAACAATATTAACAACATTAAAAGGAAATTGAATGGGCGATCAAAACATTTTTATTTTTTATTTTATTTATTTATTTATCATGGAGCCATATATAGCTGTATATAAATGGGTAGTAGGGTATTTATTTAATCGGGCTTTTGCTTTAATTGCTTGGGTTGAAGTCCACTGACGAGTTCCACAATCGGGAACGAAATGCATATAGACAATTGCTTACCCATAAAAACAAGCCAATTTTTTGAAATTAAATAAAGACATTATGTCAAATAAATATACTTCAGTATTTCATGTATAAAAAAAAATTATAATAAAAAAATTTTCTGAAATTTTTCACTTTTGCGGCTACCTAAGCGCTACCGGCAAACGGTATTAAGAATCATTCCTAGGAAGCTCATATGTTCTTAAAAATAGTTTATTTAGGTGTTAGGTACATTTTTGTAGATGATTGTTTCCTTGATTTTTGAATGGGTTGCTACCTATTGACCTGAAGAAGAGAAAAATGTAAAAAAAGTTTGAATTTTTTAAAATTATTTAATGTTGAAGATGAAGTTTATTTTCACAATTTTTGTTTTTTGTGACAAGAGCTACAATTTGGTTTTAAGGACTAAATTAAAATTCCGAACGGATAGCAAGATATGAGCCTGAGAAAATGCTAAAATGACACCGAGGTCCCAAATTTTGGGGCCCATAAAAAGTGCACGACTTGGGGCAAAACTGGGAAACATGGGTATTCTTTGTCTCTTATCACGTAGTGGTGTCCGTATATACTTATGTTGTTTCGTGTTATACTGTGTTATTATTGATAGATCCTTTTGTTGGAGGGTCATCATCTGACCAATACTGACAGAGCTCAGCGCCGAAAACGCTGCAAAAAAAGAAGGAAATATTTCCGAGTGTGGGTATAAAATAATTTAATTCGTTTCTGATTAAATATAATCCTTAACTAAATCGCTGGCAATATTACTATTGGCTTTTACTTAGTTAGTTTTACTTAAGCTAGGATCACTGAAAATACTTCCTTGTTTGTATGAAATATAATTTCTGAACACATACCTTTTGTATTTGAGAAAAAAAAAACAATAATTAAACACACATAAAATGCTTTATAATAATATAATATGCAAAAAAAAATACGTCGGTTAATTGACTGAAATTAACCGGTTTAACCGTCAGTCGAAAAAAGCTGATTAACGTTTAACCGAATATATGACCTAGTATATAAGCAAGAACTTCTAGAACAATAAAAATTCTAACAAACAAAATATAATAAAAAATTATATAGATAAGTCTCCATTGAATATAAATGCGAGATATATAAATCAATGTAAGCAAGTATGTAAAAATTGGCTAATTAAAACGATCACTTTGATCGAAATTTCCCCAAATCCTATCCTCTAAGTTAGACGCCCTTTCAACCACAAGTGTACATGCAATTGTGCTTAGGGAATTAACTAAGCGCTTGCGGGTTTTCTGGAAAATAACCCTGAGCACATAAGCATTTATTTATTTTCTTTGTACTACATATTACTGTTTCTATATGACCAGGTTCATTTTGGGCCAAATCCATAACAAGAATTAAAACAATACTTAGTCGAGCAGGACTTTTGCATGTGTCATTCGAATAAATTATGACTGTTTCATGTGGTGACCACATACTACAACTACAAACAACAACAAACGTAAACACTTAAAAATTCATTCCACAAAAAAAAAAAATATTCAACAACTTGACATTGGCTAGGCGTGCGACTCCTTGTACACATTTTAGCTGTGTTGCTCTTGCTCGTGTTGTTACTTTTGTTTTATTACTGTGTTGAATGTTTCACATGATTTGTGGCATTTAAATTTTTGGAGGTTGTTACCACAACAATTTAGCTATAAAAAAGAAAATCCAATGAGCAAACAATGAATTCTTCCAAACACAACCACAAAGCAACTAACTAAAGTTAGGTCAGTTCCATTCGCAGGAAAAGAGGAGAATTTATTAACTGCAACTGAAAAATATGCACTCTTACGATTTCGTTCGTTAGTAAAAATGTGTGTTAAGTCTTTCAACTAAATACCCATTAGTAAAATTGCATGCAACATTCACACCAAACACACACACACTTGCGTTTTATACATTTAGGAAAATTGACTGCTTCAACTGCGGTTACTGCTCACTTGATTAGCATACCTATGCTTTAGTTTCTTTTTTTTTTTTCTCTAGAATATTTATCCTGGTAACTGCATCAACATGCATGCAAAAAAGTTTCTTTAATTTATTGTATATTTGCCATAAATTATGTAAATCATGGCCTCTTTCTCTTTCTCTCTCTCTGTAGCTCTCTTGCCGTGAGTGAGCGCATATTAAGATTCATGGCAAATATGTCGTAATGAATTTGCAATTGTAAAAAGGAGATTTTTACACTTTTTTCAGGCTCCTAGATTTATTGTGCGGGAAATAATTCACGACACTATTTACGATTTTGCTGTTATAACTTATGGCTTTTGCAAACGAACTCACACGCAGTTTCACCTACTTCGCATATGCCACGGGCATATATGAAAACATGTAGTAAGCACATGTGCACATTTTTGTAATATACGTATGCTTATGGTAACAAAATTTAGCTGGTTTTTGTGAAAATATTACCAAGCCATGCTTGGTTTTGGAATTCTGCTACCAAAAAGTTCATAAATACTCTATTCTGGTAACAAGCGTAAAAATACAATGACGGCTACAAAAATTTTATATTTTTTTCCTTTCATTTCTCACTTTAAACAATCAGTATTCAAAAAAAGTGTTACAAGAATTTATATTGAACACTCAGTTGATTGAATGGACTGGAAATGGCTAGTAGAAATTATGCAAGTGTGATATTTACATTTAATATAATTTCTGAAATATTTTGCTTGCTTATATAAAAATTTAAATTATTTTCTTGGTTTTTAGGTTTTTTTTTTAATATTGTGCTTAATATTGTAAGCTAAGTATGTACTCTTGGACTTTGAAGCTATAAAAGAAAGCATCTTAAAGACAGTAAGTGGGCTCCCCACTTAAAATGATGCCCAAGTCCATCTTAGAAATTGTGTTAAACAACGATCGACCTCTAGGTATGATACGACGTAAACCCTAGAACGTATGTTTTGCATTGTAGTCGTCACCTGCTACGAAAAAAGGTCAAAGCGATTTTTCGTATTTATTCTGAGTGATTGATAATCTGGAAATGTAAGTAAATTGATGATATCACGAAATGTGTACAAAAATTTTCGACACAAATATTCATTGCTTGTAGATTTTCTTCACAAATGTTGTCAAAAATATAATGCTGATCCACAGCATCCTCTTCGAAGTCAAATGAGTCTGAGACTCAAAATAAAAATCAATCCATCCGTACTTAAATCAATTCAAAGCGGTGTCATAAGTACGGTAAGTAAGGATTTACTTAAATCAAGTACAGAAGGCTGGATTTAAGTACGGATAATTCAAGTGCTGAATACTTAATTTTATCCATATCTAATCCTGAATCCGTACTTGAAATAAACCCAAAACAGGAGTGATTTCAGAAAACCTGAGATTGAATCGAATTCAAAATGCGCTTGATTCAAGAATTTTCTAGTGTATTTAATTGCGAATCCGTACTTGAAATAATCCTAAAACGAGATTGATTAAGTAAAATCACAGATTGATTTAATCTAAAAATGGGGTTGATTTATTGCCGAATCCGTACTTGAAATAATCCAAAAACGAGATTCATTTAAGAAAAAATTAGACTGAATTAATCTCCAAATGCACCTGTTTTAAGAAATCCTAACTTGATTTATTGAATAAAAATATTTAATTTATTTTTTAATTAACGTTATAATAATTTATTCGAACTTTTAGTTTAATATATACAAGTTTTATTTAAGCTTTAGGTCCTTTTTGTAAATAGTTGATAACAATATTTATTATTTTATCGATATTTTGCTGCAACATTATGTAGAAGCTATCGATAAAATAATAAATATTGTTATCAAATATTTACAAAAAGGTCCTAAAGCTTAAATAAAACTTGTATATTTTTTAATTAACTTTTTACTGTCCATATTACTATTTTATTTGTTTTAATTAGTTTATTCCACTTGAAAAGGTTTTCACCAAACTCCATGCGAAGACCAAAAACGAGCATTGCTTCCTTTACGTCGCTCTATTACATGTTTCGGCAGAAAATTATTATGGAAGAATGCTAAATGAGAACAAAATTAAAGTTCTGCCGAAGGAAAAAATTATAGATTTTAGGTTTATATACATAGGTTCTCTTAGCAGTTAACTTAATGATTTTTTACTAAATAATAATAGGCACTTTACCTGCAAGATACTGCCTCTTTTTCATCAATAAATAATTATATATTTTGCTCTCAACTAAAGCCCACGTTTCTAAGTTGATTACATTTATAATCGTTATCGCTCGAAAAGTGTAACCCCATCAGTGCTCTAAGGGAAACTATGTCATTAAGAAGCTAGGGTTTCTTGGTCACCTAGAGCGATAACATACAGGGTGGCTCAGAAAGACCGAAGTGGTGTGAATTCCTTATAACTTTTTTAACATAATTTTGTTTTCTTTTCTTTTCAGTATTTTGTAAAGAAGACTTGAACAATTTATAATAGAGCAATACACAACTGAACAACGTGCCCAAATCGTTGAAATTTACTTTTCAAATCAACGGTCCATTGTGTTGACTCAGCGTGCATACTGTCGTCAATTTAATGTGCGGGTTGCACCCTCTCAGTCAACAATAAACCGTCTGGTTGCAAATTTTCGACAACAAGGAGCAGTAAGGAACCTTCCTGGTTCCGGCAGACTACGAACGTGTGGACACGTTTGACAATATTCAAGTGGTGCAGGAGAGTATTCGGGAGGATCCAGAAACATCAACCAGGAGACGTTCGACACAACTTGGCCTCTCAAGAGGGTCGCTGCAGCGAATTTTGCATACCATAAGAATGTTTCCATACAAAATTCAACTTGTCCAAGAATTGAAGCCGACAGATTACCAGCAACGACTTGACTATGCAATTTATTTCCAGCAAAAAGCACAAGAGAATCCTAATTTTATTCATAACTTAGTAATGAGTGACGAAGCCCATTTCCAATTAAATGGGTTCGTTAACAAGCAAAACTCTAGGATATGGGCTACGGAAAACCCGAGAGTACTTCATCAACGACAATTACATCCAGTTAAGTGTACTGTTTGGTGCGGTGTTTCTTCAGAAAGGATCATTGGCCCATATTTTTTTGAAAATGAACGAGGTGTCGCCATTTCCGTCAATGGTGATCGATATCGGGCCATGTTGGAAAATTTTGTAAGGCCAGCCGTGGAAAACCATCCGCAAATATGGTCCCAACAGGATGGAGCCACAGCGCACACTGCGAGGGCCACAATGGCTCTTTTACGCGACATCTTTGGTGAAAGAATAATTTTGCGTAGAAGCAATTTTAATTGGCCTCCGCGTTCCCCGGATTTAACCGCTCCAGACTGTTTCCTTTGGGATTATTTAAAAGGGAAAGTTTATGTTAATAAGCCTAGGACTATTGAGGAATTAAAAACCAATATTCGAGACGAAATTAACAACATAACACCGGAAGTTTTGCGAAAGGTCATGGAAAATGTGTTGGAAAGAGCACATTTGTGCGAAGCAGAAAATGGCCACAACTTTCGGGATATCATTTTTAACCCCCGACTAAAAAAAGTTGGTTGTTATAAGTTTGTAGTGTGTGTCTGTGTGTCTGTGTATCTGTGTATCTGTGTGTCTGTCTGTGTCCACGTACAGGCCAAACGGCTGGACCGATTTTCATTTAGTTTTTTTGTTTGAAAGATGACTTGATCGAGAGGGTTCTTAGCTATGTTTAAAAAAAGTCGGTCCAGCCGTTTAGAAGATATAACATCTTTTCTGAAAAAAGTCAGGGGTTTTTAAAATTGTTAATTTTTAATAACTAATCTAAAAATATTCCCTATAAATTTACTGTATTTAAAAAACAAAAAATTAAAAAAATATGTCTTATGAGGAATTCACACCACTTCGGTCTTTCTGGGCCACCCTGTATTTCTGAGTCCGGTCTTACAGCCAGTTGAGCAAAAAATAATAATTATCTAATTTTAATTATTATTCGAACTCCATTTGTTTCTATATTTATGATTTGAACAGGCTAAAGTTCGTATCGCTTTTTAAGCCAAATTACATGTGATAATTATTAATGAACAAATAACAAAAAGTATATAGTCAAAAGTATTTTTATTTTTCTTTTCATATTTGTATAAAGTAAGTACACAGCCGTACTTTAAATAAGTTTTTTTTACTCAATTTAAGAACTTCTTACTTGATTCATATTTTTTACTCCAGGATTGGTTTTCCAAAGTAATCCCGTTTTTGGTTTGTTTTAAGTAAATGTTAGTGCTATTCGCTCAAATTTTTAAGTACGATTCGTACTAAAAGTAAGTAGAAAAAACTTGAATTTAGTACGGCTTTTTTCTTTCTGTGTACCAACATTATATCAATATTTTTCCGTAAGGAATAGCTCGAGTTCATTTTTGATTTTGCGAATGCCGTTTGTGTACTTTTACCATAATCGTGGCTCATTAATTATTATTTAAAGCATTGACTTCTGCATTCGCAGCATTTCTTGCACCAGATTAATAATAGTATTCGTAGCTCAAACGTATAAAAAGGTTTTTATTAGTAAAATTTTAAGTGAGGCATTTAAATTTAATTGAACTATAGTGCATTTAAATTAGAAATAATTTTTTAATCGGACTCAAGTTCAGTAATTTCAATTCTTATTAAATGAAATATTTTTTATTGCACATTAGTTTCTAAAGAAGAGAATAAAATTCTAGTTTAATTTTTCTTCTCTTCTTTAGGAACTCATATTAATTTAACAACAATATTTCATTCAATGAGAATTAAAATTACTGAACTTAAGCCCGATTAAGAAATACTTTCTGAGTAAAATTTTACTTTAACCTAAACTGAGCAAGTTTAATATTTGTTTTGTGAAAGAAAATATTTCATAGTTTTTTTTTTTTGCTTTATTATAATTTATAGAGGCCATGGGTATTTTCTGCCCAGGTACATGAACATGGCTGCTGATAAAGTGCGTGGCTGCACAGAAAAATGCCGGAATTTCCCCAGCTCAATAGTCTAATTTAATTATTATTCTTTTCTTTAGGGCCAAATTTACAGTCATAATTATTTGTAAATTAAAATGATAAAAAAAGATAAGCAAATAATGGTAACCCTATCAGACTATTAAGTTTTACTGTTGGCAACTCTGATATATCATGTGGTTTTTGTTTACAGTTACTGTATTATTTCTTGAAAATGGATAAAACAGTGCTCGCTCGTCTAATTTTACTGTGCAAGATAATTGCTTAATTCACAAAACCTCTTGTATCTCTGTATCGATTGTATTATCATATTAACTACAAGAGTGTAACATTTGTTGTATGAAATTTTCATATAAAAATGAAATACACTATTATACTTTTATTTCATATGTTTTTAAAATGTTGTATTCAAAGAGAGGCTCTCTGAGAGAATTTGTATGTAGCTTGTTCTTCTTTTTTCATTAAAAATACGAAATACATTAATACACAACACAGAGGGTGTTCACAATTAAAAAACCAAAAGTGTATTTGATACACGATAAAGATTGTTGTGAATTAAGCAATTGATTTAGTGCTGGAATTGGTTCGGAAGAACCAAAATATAATAGAAAATAAAATAAAAATAATTTGTTACAAAAAAGATGCATGACAATGTATGTGTGAAATGTGCAAAAATATTTTTACAATGAAATAATACTAATAAAGTTTACAACGAATCAGCTGTTGTCTAACTATTTGTTAACCAATGATATTTGGCGGTTTAACTAATAGTAATCGAAGAGCTGTGAATCAAATTTTATTGGTTAAACTATTTTTCATAGTTAAATTATGACTATGAATTTGGGCCTTATAAAATCTAATTAATCAATAATAATTCAATAAAAATTAAAAATACTGAACTTAATTCCGATTAAGAAATTATTTCTGATTAAAATTCATTCTATATGGTTCCAAGAAATTAAACTAGGAAATGAAAATAATTTAAAACTTAATTTGCTCTTAGACCACAAACTTTTCTTTCTAATCTTCTTAACCCCCGTTAAAACAAATAACTGTTTTCGGAGTGGAAAAAAGCTGTTTGATGTTTTTGAAAACAACTAAAATTTATAAGTTGCAATTTTTTGCTCTGCATGACAGCTTTTAATAACATTCTCTTACAAAATTCTTGACATCTTACACATCCCTTTTTGTCACCTTTTCCTGCATTTCTTACAATCAGCAGCGTGGTAGACAGAATGCTGCTACAAATGCATACTAATCAAAAGTTTTACAAGAGCAATAATTTACAAGAATGTTTTATTTTGCATTTTAATTTACAATAAATTTCCAATAGTTTTGCAATTGCATGCTTTTGTAATTTCTGTAAACTGGAACACCACCTGGTCTTGCTCTCTTCTTTTTTGGGGGGGACTTTAAAGGGTAGATAAAATTGCAATAAAATAAATATTTCCGTTTAGAAATTGTTCTGAAATTTATGTTAATAATTGCACTTGTACTCGAAGCAAACATTATCTCATGATAAAATGCATTTTAAAATTATGCTTGTAATCAAGCTGTTCCTTTATACTTTGTTAGTCATGATGCACATGATCATGATGACGACGATGTTGTTGGCACATGTTAACAGAACTGTATCAATATTTTGATCCTGCATCAGGAATTAGCTGCACGCAAACATTTATTTTTTTACCTGTAATTGTAAAAACAAAATATATATGTACATATAAATACTTGGGTAATATCTTTTAAATATAAATAAATGAATAAATAAATTATGATGGTGCTGATGCCCAGGTCATTGATCAAATGGAAACACTTGTTTCGTTGCACTCAATGCCAAAGGGAACGAAAATAATTCAACAATAAAACAAAAAGGCAAAATGGTTCAATAAAAATTGTTTTCCCAAATGTCAAATATGACAACGAAGCATAATAAAATGTATTGTTGCACCTTTTTTTCTGCTTAAATTTCCATCTCGTTTACACGAGAATATTGATGATAATAATGATGACGATCAAGATGCAGCAAAAGATGATGGCCGATGATAATGACGGGGAACACTTCAAAATCGAGAGGAGAACAAAATGAATACATCAATTTATATGATGTGTTAAAAAGGCAATGCATTGTCATCCAGGACTACAAGAAATACATACATATTTAATGTTATGAACAAAAGAAACTCATACAAAAGGTTGCCTCTCAACAAAACAATAAAAGGGAGTTTGAAAAGTCATTATGATCATTAATATCCATGGACTTAGGCAAAGCAGGCGAGAACAAGAGGGACTTGTTCTCTGAAAGCAAGCGCCTATTAAAGATAATTATCGCGGACTACGCCACCATCTTTAGAATCATCATTGTGTTCTAAGTTTGCCAAGTCATTTCGGTTTGTGGTTTTCCTCAAATAGTCTAATGTAAGAACAATAATTTCCATTTGGTTTTAATTGAAAATTCATTAGATTTTCTTTAAAATATGTTTTTGGAATTTCAGCTTGCAATGCGACATTTTCTTGTTGTTTATTTGATGTTTTTAACAATCATGTTAAATTCATTTATAGATCCCATCTGTATTGTTCGAAATTGTTTTCAATGGAAATATGAAACAGTGCAACAATAAATCATCATCTATTTGTAGCGGTTGGTCTTGCGAACCATAAAAGAGAAATATTTATGTCAAACATTGAAAGGGTGTTGTAGAATTTAATGAATTATAGTATTCAAATACTTGCAAGAAAGAACGTTTGTTTATAAAAATCAGATGAATTTCCATAAATAAAATATAAATTTTTTTAATCTTGAATTTTTAACCTTGAAGTTTAATTTCTGTTACATAAATACATATATACATAAATACATGCAGAGATACATACAAATCGTTACGTTAATATAGAAAGGCCCTAACTCATTATATTTTTGAAATCAATTTTTTGTATATTTCGATAGAAAAGCATCTAATGTATCGAAAAATGCTAAAATTTCGATAGAAAAAAATTATGAGTCAGGGCCTTTCTATATTAAGGTAACGATACACACTACAAACACACATACATACGTGTGCTTATGTATTTTAGACTGGCCCTTATTTTCTGAAAATCACAATATTTAATGCAGGAACCTCCTAAACTGTTCCTTTTAGCAAGAAAAATAATTGTTTAAAAATTTTAAGACAAAACTGCCCCGTTCCCAGAAGAGTAAAGTGCAAGATCGATCCCCACTAATTCTTTCTCACCAATATTTTTTCAAAATATACTAATACCCATCTCCCAGGATGGGGGGATCATGGAAGTTTTCCTAGATAGCAAGCTTTCTTGGAGAAGGAACACGCAGGAAAGGCTAAAGAAAGGCCTTAATGCCTACTACGCATGCAGGAACTCCATAAGAAGGCACGGCGCTGCAACCGAGAATAGTAAGCTGGATTTACACATCGTTTGTTAGACCCGTGGGAGGAATTGAGGAAAGAAAGTCACAGGAGATTACTAGCTTAGGTTCAGAGGAGTGCTTCCTTAGAGGACTTTGTGGTGAGAACGGCGACTAGAAGTCTCCTTACAGTCGTGGAATTAGGTGGGGATAGGAATAACAGGTAAAACATCAATCTTAAATGAGGAGCTGGCGAACAAGTCCAGACTAGGGCCGTTAACTGTTTTTTGCAGGAGAGGCAAATAACTGAACTGCCTAGATAGAGACTAGTTTTCTTTATTTTTTTAAGCTAGGATCGAACTGTTTTTGAATGAAAATATTTCGTGACATCATAGATGTGTACTTGGAGAACCCGAAAAAAAATTTAAACAAATCATGTATTGAGGAATGCCTAGTTTTGTTCGCCAGCTCCTCAGATGAGATCAGTTTTAGTGATCAGAGATCCGCAATCCCTGTGTTCTCTGAAATTGATTTTAGTAGAACACTCTCACTTGTAATTCCGGATAGGACCTATTGGGTCAAATCCGATAAGCTATATGAGGGTAGTGCAAGCTGAGATCTTGCCGATCCTCAAGGCTACAGAACTGGTGGCCAGGAGTGTAGCAAAAGGTGAGAAGGTAACGTTCTACGTCAACAGTTAGGCAGCGCTAAAAGCTTTGAAGGGACACAATGTCAAATCGAAATTTATTAGTGACTGTAGGAGAGCCTTCAACTTGCTTATTTACAAAAATAAGAAAGTTTGTTTTTGTTTTTAATATAAATAAGGGAAAGAAAATTTTTTTCGACATCGTGAGCCAGGCACATAGTGTCAGACTATGATCGGTTGCTGGCCACAGCAGTGTTGACGGAAATGAAACTGCTGATGAGCTGGCAAAAATAGGGTCGGCGTTAGATGAGGGAATGTACCCTATACTATAGGGTAGAAAGCAGCACCAACAGTTCATGACGAAGTAGGGAGGATTGTAGAGTCTCCAGGGCTATGTGACCAAAACTTTACTCAGGAAGATCTAAACTGCTACTGGACATGACTGGTCACTAGTCGGTCAGATAAAAAACCAGCATGTGTGAAATTGGCACTCCAGATTTCTGTAGGATGTGCGGAGATGAAGAGAAACTACTGAACATATTATTTGTCACTACCCGAAGCCGCAACGTTATCGGCTTAGCAGAAAGTTTTAAGGATGACTTGCAAGGTAAATTTACTGCCATATTTTTTTAAGGCTGATATTCACTATCCTACACAATCATACAAGTTTTGAAAAAGAATACATCCCTGAATTGTCACTATCTTTTGAAAATTTTTATAAACCTCATCATAACTGGATTGTATTTGATCAAAAGTCCTGCGAATGTGTATGATAGTGAGTCCAGCCTTTAATTTGCCACAACAAATCGTATACGGCTTTCATAGCATAACTACAAATAATTCTGGGGGCAAATCGCGGCACTCGTTATCGAATCAAATTACGAAATATTTCAATAGAGTTTATATGGAAATATTTCGTAATTTTGTTCGATAACGAGTGCCGCGGTTTGTCCCCTGGGTCTTTAATGATGCCACGAGCAGTAGAAAATTTTTTTTGATTATTTTGCCGTCTGTGTTTATTGTTTCATGATGTCATAAAAAAATGCCCAAAAACTAAGAGTTGACTCGCTCACAAAATACATATTCGTATCTACGTTGTGAATATTACAGCGAATAAAATATTTTGTAATTAACAAAATATTATCGTAATTAATACAAACTTGTTAAATATGTTTTTTTTTTGCTTGTGCTTTTTATATCATGTCAAAGTTTTTATTAAATTTCATTAAACTTAACAATAAAAAAAAACCATTACAATAATATGAGATATTTTATTGTAATAACTATTAAGTTTATTAAAAATTTAACAAATTAATCTTATGGAATGATTTATGACTTCTTGATTATGCCCACAAAACCAAAAAAAAAAAAGACTCGCATACCTTATGCGTTTCATCATTAACATTAACTGGACTAAAATTTTTAATATGTAGAAGAATTTGTGGCGCCACAACGACTGTGGCATGTGCGTTCAAACAATGTTTGCGTTAAAGTGAATTTGTAACGCTTCAGTTGTAAAAATATAGTTGAAATAAACAATATTTCGTTAATAAATATTTTATTTCTTTTAACTACTTTTGTATAGTGTTTTGTATATGTTGTTGAGGCTCGTTCGTTGTTGGTTGGTGTTTATGTTTTTTTTTTTTTTTTTTGTTCGATGTTGTCGAATATTGTAGCTGTGTAGTGTTGTTGTTGTTCTACGAATACGTAGTTAATTAAAAAAGCTGCAGGGTTTCAAACCATAGATATCTACACTCGTCCGTCCATTGATGTACGAGTATAAAATGTTTCGTTCTTTCTTTCTGTCTATAATTTTTAAATTATTATTATTATAAATTTTTATTATTATTATTACTACTACTATTATTTTGTAATGTTTATTTTAAATCAATATGGGCTGCTGTAGCAGCTACCAGTTTCTTGGCTTTGGTTGCATTTTTGCTTTATAGGCCTCCTTATGGTTGGCGTGCTCTGTTGCCTTGATGCGTAAATATTGTTATTATTAAATTTGTAGTAAATTTTAAAGCTACAATTTGTATTATTGGTACATAATTTTCCTGTGTTATTGTTATACGGCCACTGTGTGGAGAGCAAGAGTTGTTAAAATAGCGGTTGGTTGGCTTGTAAATATTATGAACATAATTTATTAGAAAATTTGGTTTGCTTTTGGATTTGGTCTTGTCCTCCTTATTCATTGCGTGTGATTATTATTGATTATGTTTTTTATTATTATCGTTTTTTTTTTGCAATTATTAGCGCATTCTTTTACAGTCATAGTGGCATTTCAATTTGTGTTATATAAATTTAAAAGTAAACTACTTTTACTTGTTGATAGAATAAAAGAAATCATTTGTTGGAATTGTGTAATTTGGTTTTGTATAAAAAAAGGTAGAACATACACAGATTTTTATTTCTATAAATGATATATATTTATTCAATTTTAATATTTTATGTTTGCGTGAAGCAAGTCAAAATTAATACGAACTTAAACAATTAATTTGATGTTGGTTAAGCACGTCTAGATGCATTTCGTTGATGATCATGTAACACATTAGTACACCTTAATGACAATTCAAAAAAGCTTACAAAGTCAGAATGCTTATAGACAAACTTCTAATATCTGTGGCAATAAGGAAAAAGTGCTTAAGTCATATTTTACTGTTTTACAGGGGAGCAATTTTAAGCTTTTAAGCAGATTTTCAGAAATTTATTTGTTTTACAGTAAAATTAAAACCTTATTCCAAATGAGATTAGAAGTCTAAAAAAGGTAAGTCGCAAGTCATAGTCCTATAACTTCCTGAAAAACCACACAAATTAATGGAGATTTTGACCAGGTGTACTTTCGAATATGCAGATTATGGAGCCACCATTAACTCAAAATCAGCTTTTTTCGACTTAAGCACTTTTTCCTTTTAGCGGCAGATATATCTTTGGTAAAAAGAAAAAAATGCAAAAAGTCGAGATAAGCTTATTTTGAGTAAATTGTACCTCCGTAAGCTGCATATATCAAAGTACACCTGGTCGAAATCTCATTTAATATGTGTAATTTTTCAGGAAGTTATAGGACTATGACTTGCGACTTATCTCTTTTAGACTTCTTATCTCATTTGGAATAATAGCTTAATTTACGTTATAGTTTAGTATATTTCACTTAAATTTATTACTTATAGTACGTAGAATAGTGTATGCTTACAAGAATAAAGGTTAACATAGAACTTCTCCATTCAATTGAAAAAGAAATACACTCAAAATAAAAATCAATCCATCCGTACTTAAATCAATCCAAAGTGGTGTCATAAGTACGGTTAGTACGGATTTACTTAAATCAAGTACAGAAGGCTTGATTCAAGTACGGATAATTCAAGTGCTAAATACTTAATTTTATCCATATCTAATCCTGAATCCGTACTTGAAATGAACCCAAAACAGGATTGATTTCAGGAAACCTGAGCTTGAATCGAACTCAAAATGCGCTTGATTCAAGAATTTTCTAGTGTATTTAATCGCGAATCCGTACTTGAAATAATTCTAAAACGAGATTGATTAAGGAAAACACATATTGAATTAATCTAAAAATGGAGTTGATTTAGTGCCGAATCCGTACTTGAAATAATCCAAAAACGAAATTCATTTAAGAAAAAATTAGATTGAATTAATCTCTAACTGCACCTGTTTTAAGAAATCCTAACTTGATTTATTGAATAAAAAGATTTAATTTATTTTTTAATTAACGTTATAATAATTTATTCGACCTTTTAGTTTAATATATAGAAATTTTATTTAAGCTTTAGGTCCTTTTTTTAAATAATTGATAACAATATTTATTATTTTATCGATATTTCGCTGCAGCGTTGTGTAGCTAAGCTAAAGCTTAAATAAAACTTGTATATTTTTTAATTAACTTTTTACTGTCCATATTAATATTTTATTTGTTTTAATTAGTTTATTCCACATGAAAAGGTTTTCACCAAACTCCATGCGAAGACCAAAAACGAGCATTGCTTCCTTTACTTCGCTCTGTTACATGTTTCGGCAGAAAATTATTATGGAAGAATGCTAAATGACACCAAAATTAAAGTTCTGCGGAAGGAAAAAATTATAGATTTTAAATTTATATACATAGCTTATTTTAGCAGTTTGCTGAATGTTGTTTTAATAAATAATAATAGGAACTTGCATTGCACAATACTACCTCTTTGTCATCAATAAATAATTATATATTTTGCTCTCAACTAAAGCCCACGTTTCTAGGTTGATTACATTTATAATCGTTATCGCTCGAAAAGTGCAACCCCATCAGTGCTCTAAGGGAAACTATGTCATTAAGAAGCTAGGGGTTCTTGGTCACCTAGAGCGATAACATATTTCTGAGTCCGGTAGAGTTGAGCGAAAAAAAAATAATTATCAATGAGAAACTATGATCCATGCGTATGCAAAAAGTTTTCGTACCTACTGCTATTTTTTTACATAATATGTATGTATGTATATTTATAAAATATAAAAATACTACAGATTAAAATATACTTCTATATATACATCTTTTACGGACATTTTTATAATGTTAGCAAAGTGTGTATTTTGTTTTTTTATTATTATTTGCAAAGACTGAAGCGATAGCAATTATATATTGGGTTTACAGACGACAATTTCAGTTGAGCAAATTTTGGGATTATGGAAGATGAAAGAGAATATAATGAAGATGGGAAGTATCATATTTTCCTCTCTCGCCGATGAACTAAAAAGTTGCTCAACTAAAATTGCAGTGTGTGCAACGGCACTTGTTAAATACAACACTCATAATCGATAAAAAAAAAACTAATATTTTTACTTACGCCTTAAATATTGACAAACAGCTCCGCAATCTAAGCCCCTCAGAACCTTTAGTAGTTTTCCTTTGCTTTCACTTTTTATTTTATTTATTTATTTATTTTATATAGTTTTATTTTTTTCACTTTTATATTATTAAAAACAAACTTTTTCGCACGAGTATTAATAATCAATCGCGCCTTGTCACTTTTAAATAAAATATTTTCCGTTAGAAATACAAATATTATATAATAATTTTTGTTTTAATGTATTGATTTTCTCATTATATTGAATTTCAATCACAAGCACACTAGTGAACTTGAAATTGTTTTGTTCTAAAGTATTTTTATTTTTCTTTTCATATGTGTATAAAGTAAGTACACAGCCGTACTTTAAATAAGTTTTATTTTACTCAATTTAAGAACTTTTTACTTTATTCATATTTTTTACATAATTTAAGCACTTCATACTCAATTTAGGAAACTCCAGGATTGGTTTTCCAAAGTAATCCCGTTTTTTGTTTGTTTTGAGTAAATGTTAGTGCTATTCGTACTAAAATTTTTAAGTACGATTCGTACTAAAAATAAGTAGAAAAAACTTGAATTTAGTACGGCTTTTTTCTTTCTGTGTAAATATCTAAAAATCGACTTGAACGCTTAACAGTGAGATCCTGCAAAACACTAACATATAACTTAAGCACTTTTTCGTTATTGCCCTATATATTACTTGTATAATAATAAAAGAACCAAACATATAGTTACCTTAATATATAAAGGCCCTAACTCCCTATTTTTTGAAATTGGAGTTTTTGTATATTCCGATAGAAGAACAACTAATGTGGCGAAAAATGCAAAAATCACGATTTCGAAAAACTAATGACTTAGGGCCTTTCTATATTAAGGTAACAATATATATAATATTAATGAACACAAATTTTAAATAGGAATTTAATTTCAAGCCTTTCTTTATTTATGATAAAATGTTTAAAATTGCAGTTAAAATAAAATAATAAAACTGTTTTAATTATTTCATGTGTTTATCCCTGTGTTCGTTGGGATACTTTTAAGCATTCCTATATACACATTTGCTTGTTTGTAGATTCATCTGCATGTGTTAACCTTAAATATATGTATATGCATATAGTGTACTACTTATACATATTAGTACCTCAAGTATGATTTTGTCCAAAAAGCATGACGTTTCTGACTTTATCTCATTTAAATATCAGTGGTTTTCACAGCATGTTGCCTACCTTTAATTCGTTATGTTTTTTTTCTTATTTATTTTTTTTTCTTCCCAAAACGCATATGTGTCCGCATACAAAAAAAAATTCACGTTCTTCTAAATATATATTTTTTTTGTTCGTTTTTGTCTTTTAAGTAAATCCACTATCACATTATAAGTTTTATCCCCAGCATGTGGTTTTATTACATTTGTACATATATACTATGAATATATATAAATAATTTTTCTTATATCTACTTTGTTCGACAATCTTACAGTAGTTTCATGCATTTCCATTTGATGTTCTCATGCAAAAGACAAACAAACACTTCTCCTAATGCAACGCAAAAAAAGTAAATTAAGACAAATTATTTTAAGTTCAAGTTTCTTCATTTTATAACTCCCGGTTGGAATTTTTGCTGATTAGCTTAAATCAAAAGATAAGTTAAAAGCTTTCATAGTCAATTTGCCTGCGTACTGTAACTTCTAAAGCTTTTATATTTGCAAATAATTCGTTAGGTCACGAAATTTTAGCGGAATTCCTGATTGGCCCCTTTTAGATCTTCTACATATTGAATCATGGGTAAATTATTGTTGTCGAGATTTTAATTTACCAAGATTTACCAAAGCTTTAAAATGTAAAATATCTACAAGGCCAACCGTGAATTCGGCTGTTAAGGCCGGGGCACAATGAATCCGTCATACGTTATACTTCGCCTTTTTCAACTGACATTATCGCAACGACGGAGAAGGTTGGCACAATGAGTACTTCATTTGAACAGCTTTAATAGGCTGATTCTAGATTTTATTTATTTAATTAAATTTTTTTTATTTATTTTGTTTATTTCTTTTGCTTAATTTTATTTTGTTGCCACAAAACACAAAAATCTAATTCAGAACATACCAAAAAAAACCAACCAAACTACTCAACGTACGCAAAAAGTTAAATTTTTGCCAGTTTTTGTACTTTGCGTTGACGGACACGTTCTGAATGTAATAGACCTCATAAGAAACCATGTATTTCAACTTAGCTGTCAGTTGTAAAAGGCGAAGTTTAACGTATGACGGATTGATTGTGCCCCGGCCTTTATAGTTATCCAAGTGGTTAGCGTTACGATTGGGATAAACGTAAGCTTGAGCAAAAACAAAATATACACTTAATTGTATCCCTGTTTTGAAATTTTAGAAAGTTTTTTGAAACTAATTTTTTTTAAACTAATTAGGTTTCCATCGATACCTGTGAAGTTTTGATATACCTGTTTTATAATTAATCAATTCTCTGTACATTCTGATTTAGTGTTGTTTTCTATCCGACTGAATGAAAAGTAGTGTAGTACAGCGTAGTGCAGCGAAGTGTAGTGCAGTTTTAAAAGGTGTACAGTAGTTTAGTGTTTTATATGGTACAGTAAAGTGCAGTGGATTGTGTTGTACTTTAGTGTTGTAGTGGAATCCATTACAGTATATTGTAGAATATTGTAGTGAAGTGAAGTTGGTGTAGTGGATAGTAGTGTAATATAGTGTCATGTACTGTGGTGCAGCGTAGTCTACTAACCACAATGACTATGTTAAAAATTAGATGAATTTATCCATTTTTTGGAGACAAAATTTTTTGCCCCGAAAAAAGTACGGATACATATGTATATATCTGTGGCAAAAAGGAAACAGTGCTTAAGACGAAATAAGCTCATATTGAGTTAATGGCACCGCCGTAATCTACATATTTGAAAGTACCCTTGGGCAAAATCTCAATTAATTTGTTCGAGTTTACAAGAAGTTATAGCAAACTTACCTGCGACTTATCTTTTTTAGACTTCTAATCTCAATTGGAATAACAGCTTAATTTTGGTTATACTCTGAGATATTTCAACTCACGTGTATTACTTATAGTGTGTAGAATGATGTTTGCTCAAAAAAATAAACGTTAACACAGAACTTCCAAATTTTACTAAAAAAGAAATAAAATTCTGAAAATGGAGTTGAACTGTGAAAAGTGCTGTACTTCAAAACAATAAAATATCACATAAGCACTTTTTCCTTATTGCCACAGATATATTATATATGTAAACTATTGCATGTTGTTCGATTTCTCTCTTTCTATATATCTATTTCTATTAATTTAATTCCGTGCTGATCACCAAGAGAAATGTATTGTGTATTCATTTCTATAAAAAGTTCATTGAAATTCGACACTCTGGTGCCACTTTGGCCGACTATGATCTACTCTCAAACTATACATATTACATAAAAAATTTCAGAATAAAATTTTAATAAAATAATAAATAATAAATTTAACTACAACATTTTGGTATATAGGTACATATGTACGTCGGATTACAACTAATTCCGACCTGACACTTTTATTTGTTGTATGTGAAGCTGTTTGTGGGCGGAGTAGATATTTTCTGCAATTCATAGAAACAAAAATTTATTTTAGTGCTACTAAAAAAAACTGTCTTTAATACACAAAATAATAATGCGCTATATTTTTATTTATTTGAAAATTATTAAAACAGTTTTATTTACACTTTCTGATATGTAAAAGTTCACTATTATCGTACTTGGCTATAGGCAAATTTGTCTGAATTACTAATATAGAACTGTGAGCAACGGAAAAGTTGTTCATTACCAGCGATAATTTGTTGTAACCGAACTCCATTGTATATCTCGCTTAACAAGAATATTATATATTATAATTGTTACTAGAATATTTTCGATGTCGGTAAACTCGAGTGCAGGGGTGAAACAATTTTATTAAAGGCAAATAAAACCAAACTGAACGAAAACTAAGAAAATCAGAATCCTAACAATAGAAAACAGCATCAAAAGCAAACATAAAGTAAAAAAAAGCAGAAACGGTTTAAAAGGCCGACAAGATCAAACAACTGACAAAACAATTGTATTTATAACAAGATTCAATATGAAAAGATGTCAAATATGAAGATATTAACAAAACATGGTTTTAACTGAAATAAATTTTTACAAGTGCCGTCACTCTAACATACTTAAATGCAGTGTAAGGCTGAGTTTACATCTGGCATTTCTTGTGTGCCAAATGCCCAAAAAAGTGTAACCACTAATTGCTAATGAAACACTGTTTGATATAGACATGTATTTATTGATTTAAACTGTTTCCAATCTTGTTAGATTCTATAAAATTGTCTATTAGTTATGTATGAAACTGTTTAAATTACTAAATACGTGTCTGAATCAAACAGTTCTTCATTAGTAATTAGTGGTTACGCTTAACTATAGTATTTACGAAATACAAATCGCCGCTTTATTGCAATAAAGTAACAACTCACAAAAGCTGCTTTTGCAGGAAATATGTTTAAGGTTTTGAAATTATATACATATTAGTGTCCTGCACAAGACTATTTATAAGACCTTTCAAGACATGAGAGATTTTTTCAAATGCTTTACTACAGCGAAATATTCTAAAAGAATCGCTAAACAACACTGTTGGCAATTAATTTTTTTCGGTGGTTTGTCTTGCTAACAGTGTTGTTTAGCGATTCTTTTAGAATATTTCGCTGTAGTAAAGCATTGGAAAAAATTTCTCATGTCTTGAAAAGTCTTATAAATACTCTTGTGCAGGACACTAATAAATACATATATCGAGCCAAAACCTCCGAAAAAAAGCTAAAGCGACATATTATTTGAACTTCTTTTTTGACGAAAACCGACTACCTACGACCATAAATAATCAATTTTCGTAAAAAAATTAATCTCGAAAATTATGTCGCATAAGTTTTTGGCGGTTATGACACACATACATATGTATATGTGCTACTCAATGAAAATGTTAAATATTTTTCATCTCTCTAGATACAAAATTTGTAAATAAAATTAAACACAATATAAGGCATTATTTGGCGCTATTAACTCAAAAAACTGATTCATTGAGTTATGACTATGTTGCAGTGGGGGAGCAATATGTATTTCGAATACAAAAGAGAAAAAACCACAATCATTGCCATTGAAACTTGCTTGACTAACTTCCATATATGTCAATGTTACGTCATACTGATAAACATTTTGTATTTAATAAAAGAAAATTTTTGCGCAGCTGGTGCTAAAAATTATTTAAAAACAAGAAATCTTTTTCCACTGGTTATAAAGGTTTGAAATCTATTTATTTTGCCTTTTGTTTTGCTGTCTCTGTTGTGTGTTGTAGATGTAAAAACGAAGTCTAGGAATAGGTGGGGATTTCGTCTGCGCAAACACCTTAAAGTATTATGGCCGTATTTTAAAAATATTAGTTTGTGTTTCAAGTTTGCTTTAGCTAAAATGTGTATAGAAATTCTTTTCTGTAGCTAGTTAGAACTATTTTTTTTAGAGATGAATGTAGGATGTATATCTGAGCATATGCATATTAGAGCCTTGAACAAGACCACTTACGAGAACTTTTAAGACATGAGGGATTTTTCAAATGATTTACTACAGCAAAATCTACTAAAACAAATTTTAAACAACAATGTTTGCAAGAATTTTGTTTCAGCTATATATTATAGGAATAAAGAGGAAAATTCTTCGTGACGAAAGAATTTGTGATGCTTGCCTCTTCATACGTATGGGTGAGTACACAAACGTTATGCACGTACATACGCACATACGTTGTGTGTATGACCTTTTATTTTTCTGCGCACATGCAATTGCACACTTATGTATTGACACTTGCCTTAAAACACCACTCTTAAGGTGTAATTAGACGTACCAAAGCCATAATGCCATAGCCATAACCAAATCAAAATTCAATTGGTTTATATGGCAATGGCTATGGTGTTATAGCGAGTCACCTATAATCGAATACAGTGTTGCCCATTACTTTGGTTTGAACAGCTGTTTTCCATGGATTGTAGCACGTCTGATTGTACCTTTAAACACATAGTAGCTTACCATTTACATCATACTTACACACTAAAACGTACAATATGCAAAATAATAAGCATACACTCACCAACACTTCTTCTTTTGAGTGTTTGTTACCAACAAGAAGTCTTCGCGACATCGCTAAAACACTAGTATACACGTACATCAATACATCCATAGTGCTTCGCTTATTAAACGACATCATTTAATGGGTGTTTTTTATTGAGGTATAGAACTTTAAGTTGGCATCACTTTTTTAACTGGTGGCCATTTTGTCAGCTGTCAAGTGATTAATATTAAGTTTGGTTTGCCATTTTATCATGAACAGGTTGACAAAAGAACAACGCTTGCAAATCGTGCAAATTTATTTCGAAAATAATGGTTCAGTTCGCGAAGTTTACCGCAAGCTCCGTCCATTTTATGGTCGACATAATCGTCCATCAGAGCAATTAATTCGGTTAACCATGGATCGTTTTCACACTACGTTTACTCTATGTGATAATACAGTGCGCACCGATGAAACAATTGCCGCTGTAGAGCAAAGTGTTGAAGAGGACCCGAATGAATCGATTCGCAACCGTGCACAGCAATTGGAGCTTTGTCCATCAACTTTATGGAAGATTTTGCGCAAAGATCTTGGCTTGCGACCTTACAAGATCCAGCTTGTGCAAGAATTAAAGCCGCGAGACCATGCAATGCGTCGTGATTTTGGTGTATGGGCCGAAAATGAGATTGATCTCGATGCTGATTTTCATCGCAAAATTTTGTTCAGTGATGAGGCTCATTTTTGGTTGAATGGCTACGTCAACAAGCAAAATTGCCGCATTTGGAGTGAAGAGAATCCACATGAGACCCTTGAGACGCCATTACATCCACAAAAACTGACTGTTTGGTGTGCTCTATGGGCTGGTGGAGTCATTGGGCCATACTTCTTCCGAAATAATGCTGGAGAGTCAGTTACCGTTAATGGAGACCGGTATATAGCCATGATAACCGACTATTTTGTTCCCAAATTGGATGGCATGAATGTGGATGAGTTGTGGTTCCAACAAGACGGCGCTACATGCCACACAGCGCACGTCACAATCGATTTATTGAAGGAAACATTCGATGAGCGCATAATTTCGCGGAATGGACCTGTCAATTGGCCACCAAGATCGTGTGATTTGACACCATTGGATTATTTTCTTTGGGGATATGTGAAGTCGCTCGTCTACGCCAACAAACCAGAAACGTTAGGGGACTTGGAAGCCAACATTCGTGGCGTTATTGCCAACATACGGCCCCATATGCTCGAAAAAGTGGTTGAAAATTGGACCTGTAGAATTGGCTTTATTCGAGCCAGCCGCGGCGGCCACATGCCCGAAATCATATTTAAACATTAATGGCATAAAATTATCCTTCCAATAAAGCCAAATTGATGGACATTAAAACGATTTTCTTGTGTTTTATTTCAATTCAAAGTTCTATACCTCTAAAAAACACCCGTTTATTATTGGTTTAGTATAATACATGCTACGACAATACATTTAAAAAACAAGGCGTATTTACATTTCAAGACTGTTTACGCAGCCCTCTAATGCATATATATCGTTACCTTTATGCGCATTTTTAACTGGAATATTCTTGCAGTATATTTATTACTCAATACTATTTAGTGCCTTTCAAGATTGCTCTCGCTTGTATTTCTTTCTAAAAATATTTCATCAAAAAAATCTCTAAACTAAGTGCTTGTAACAAAATGACCACTTAAAATTAAACCTCGATTAGCGACATTTCTAGCAAACAGGCAGCCAATAAGAAGTAAAAGCTTTGCACACAAAAGTGCATAAAGTAACTCAAGTAAAGTGCTCAATATTGAATATTTTTGGGGCAAAAAAATGCAATCATTGTTTTTGAGTTTTCAACTAAAAATTCATAAAAATCATTTATTGAAGCCGAAAAATTAATTTGAAATTCCAAAAATCATGGAAAGTCGTCTATAGTCAGTACAAGTAGTTTTTTTTAAAGGTATTGTTGAATTTTTACCGGTTTTTATTATGTTGCGGTGAATAACAAACATTTACGCATGCGCCGTGACACTTATTTGACATTTTATGTTAAAATGGAAACACAATGGCAACAATAACAAACAACATCAATGTTAACGTCAATGCCAGCCAGCATTAACATTGTGAAAGAAGCTGATGGTCGTGAAATCTCAACCGTAATAAATCTTTTAAATGTGTATTATTTCTTCATTCATTTCACCTTAAATGTTCCATGTTTGTTGCTGGCAAAGAAAGATCTAAAACAAATAAAGTTCACCTGTTTCTCTTAAAATTATTTGTGTTTTCCTGTTGTTTTTTATTATAATTCCCAAAAGATTATCCAGCGTACACTTGTTTGAAGTGAAAACAATTCCGGCACAAGTTTGTAATATTACATGACCTTTTGCTGTTGCCATTGTTATTTGGTTTTAATTGTATTACTTACAACGAATTTCAAGTGTACTTGATGCCGCACTATGTGGTCATTTACAAATTGTTGTAGTAAATTTTAGTTTCGTAAGATTTATTTTTGGGAAATCTTTTATGACTTCTTAAAAACTGACCTTTCAAATGGAATTTTTATGAAACATAACTTTTAAAACCGGAAAAGTCCAAAATAAAAGTGTCAAGCATTAAATGTTTCGAACAAGACTCTTTTCACCTTGTTGGTGTTAACATTATTTTTTTGGGATAAACACTACATACATATCTACATGAAACGCGTGTGGGGCCTAGTAGTTTAAATCTCTTATTGGGCTCTTAATTTTATGTTATCAAAGACATAAAATAATTGCTTAAGATCATAATATATTCTTAGTAAACGACGAATAAAGAGTTAGTTTTTTTCGTAGTAGTTTAGATAACATAAATCTGTAAAATTTTATTTTATTTTATATTATTTTATTTCAATTTACTTTATTTTATTTTATTTTTTTTATTTTATATAATTTAATCTAATTTTATTTTAATTCAATTTATTTTATTTTTTAAAGGACTTCAAAAAAGGAGGATGTTAACAATTCGTCTCTATTTTCTTTTTTTGGCGGTGTTACTTCATAACTCGGTACGATTGCAAAAATTCTTTTTTTTTTTTTGTCTGAGAGGATAAAGCTTCCCATTGTAAAAAAGTGAGTGAAAACACGCCCACAAATTTTTTTATCTAATTTTATGATACTATACTTATATAATTGCTGCGAAACCTATAAAACCCCTTTGATTCTTGTAATTACACAATTTTAAAGTTGAAAAAATGGACGGGGATACGCCCCTTAAAATTTATTGTAATACTTCACGCAGTTCTACTTAACTGATTTTTGCGAAACTTGCCAAACACCTTGAGCTCTAAAATAGACACAATCCTCCATTTAAAAAAATTGGTGGAGTCACGCCCATTATTTTATTTTAAGTGGTTCTACTTTACCGATTTTTGATTTAACACGCACCCTGAGCTATGTAAAACACACAATCTTGCATTTAAAAAATAGGCGGAGGCACGCCCATTAGCATTTATTTTATGTATCACGTACTTCTCCTTGTCTTCTTTTAGCAAATCTTTGCATTAAAGTCGGTTTTTTTTAGGCAGGAGGAATTATTATTTTACTTTGTGCTATTTTATTTTATTTTATATAATTTTATTTCATCTATATATATATATAAATAAGTTGGTTGCATTGTGTTAGTAATTTATGTTCTCTGGAATGCGTGAACCCATTTTGATTCTGCAAAGTTTATATGAAATGTGACGTCAATACCAAGGTTTTTATGTACAAACAGTCTCTGTATGTGTATTGGTTCATGAGTATTTTAGTGAACACTGCATTCATTTCGAAATATTTGAGTTAATATTTTGAAAAACTGAAAAACAATTCGTTTTTAAATTCATTACAATTCAATTTTAGTCAAACCATTTATATACTTAGCTATTGTAAATCACAACTTCGGGGATCTATGAAATAAATTACATATAAACACACCACTAAAAACTTAAATATTTAAATACATTATGCACAGCAATGAGCTTTCTTATATATTAACTTAACGGATATTCCAAACATTAAATCAAACAGCTAATATATACATGTAATGCTGTAACTGACTTTTTCTCCAAGGTCGCTAGCTTTTGAGTGCATGCTATGACTGACATTTAATGATCAGCTGATCTATTTATATTCTTAAGGCTCAGTTAGCCGACTGTAATGTAATGTAACTGCAACAGTAAGAAACAGCTCATCGATTTTTTTATGTGAAAAGTAATGAAAATGGTTATAGAGATGTAATGTAATGTAACCTACTTTTCATATAAAAATATCGATCAGGTGTTTTCTACGTTACAGTTACTTTACATTACAGTCGGCTAACTGAGCCTTTAATAATTGCATTATTCCACTAACATATGTATGTATCTCAATTTTTGAATTTCGCGAATAAATAAAATTTCAATTACTTCATATTTAATTGGTGTAGTCACATTTTTTAATACAATATGGTACGTACGCGCAGTAATTTGGGGCGTCAATCACGTAATGCTAGAAATGTTGCGGAATATAGAGCATCTCAAAGTGACGAACAGCGTGTAAATAATACTCGGGTATGTTCTGCATTCCACGTGAAATTAAAATTGTTGTTGGAAATATGTAATTATAACAACAATGCTTGGCAATTCCACCCGTTTTAATTTCACGTGGAATGCAGAACATACCCGACTTTGGCTGCTCGAAATGCCATGGCACGTGGTAGGGCTCTGCGAAATCCAGCTCCACGTCCACGTATGATGCAAACTTTGATTACTTTTCTCATGGCAAGGTTTCAATTGGACCAATGACTACTGTTTGCAGTCATTGCAAGGCATTTAAGTTTAAACATGAGGTATCTGGATTGTGTTGTTCGAACGGACAAGTTAAATAACCAGAATTGAATCCACCACCGTAGCCCTTGCATAATTTGATGACTGGTGGCACAGCAATTTCAAAGCATTTTCTGGCAAACATACAAGCGTATAACTCCGCATTTCAAATGACTTCATTTGGAGCGACAAATATTATTTGGAAATTTTTTGCCAACGTTAAAGCTATTTTTGTTTGTTTTGATGTTTATTTAGATAATCGTGAAAAGTACTATTGTGAAAATTTCAATCTTCAATAGATTCAAGGCCAAGTTTAACATCGACTTGGTTCTTTGTTACCCTTTCCTGATCAAAGCTATCAATTTTTGCAAGTATACTTTGTGGCTAACTCAAATGTGGAAATTGATTGTCGTTGTGATATTTCATCAAATTTGAGGAGGGATATTATTGAGCGTTTGCTGAATATGTTGCATGCTGAAAATGAATTAGTGCGACTTTTTCAAACTGCTCTCGGTCAAATGCCATCTGATGAATATGCAATTGTGATTCTAGCTGATAAAACGCCTCCTGGGCAACATTTCAGACTATTTAATGTGCCCACAATGGATGATGTCGCTATTTTTATTTTCTTTTTTGCACTACGAAGTGTGCAGGGGTTCGCTAGTATTATTATATTTTATTTACTTTTGTTTTATTTTATTTTATTTTATTTAATTTTATATTATCTAATTTTATTTTATTATATTTTATTTTTTTATTTGAATTTATTAACCCCCGACTAAAAAAAGGGGTGTTATAAGTTTGTAGTGTGTGTCTGTGTATCTGTGTGTCTGTCCGTGTCCACGTACAGGCCAAACGGGTGGACCGATTTTCATTTAGTTTTTTTTTTTGTTTGAAAGGTGACTTGATCGAGAGGGTTCTTAGCCATGTTTGAAGAAAATCGGTCCAGCCGTTTAGAAGATATAACATCTTTTCTGAAAAAAGTCGGGGGTTTTTAAAATTTTTAATTTTTGTTATTTTATTTTATATTTTTTTAATTTTATTATATTAATAAAATTTATTTTTTTTATATTTTATTTTATTTTATTTTACTTTATGTTATTTTTTTATATTTTATTTTATTTTATTTTACTTTATGTTATTTTTTTATTTGTTTTTTTATTATTTATTTCTATTATCATCTGCTGCTATTTAAGACTTATATAATACTTAAATTACTGCAGTTTTTTTAAGATTATATACGTGTATCCACATTTACATACTAATGTAAATATATATGTAGATATTTATCATCTACAAGGAATTATGATTGAATGCAAGTCTTTTGAAATGACAGGTCTGTAAATGCATGCAAAACAACTGATTACCATTAGAACTTTATTATATTTGAGATTTGCCAACAAACACTCACGCTTCGTTAGTTAAACTCCTCAATTTGTAATTTGTAAAATGTACGTTTTAGCTTTTACCTGTATTTCTGATTTTAATTAAGTTTCATAACCATTAACCAGTCTTTAACCTCAGTTGGTGGTAGCTTAAATATTATAAATATTGAGAAAGACAAGAAAAAAAACACAAAAAACTAGAAGGCGCACAGCCATCTCATCACATAAAATACGCCATTTTATAGCGCCATCACTCAATTTTGCCTTTAGCTGTATAAGCTTTTTTCTTTCGATTTATTCGTGCTGGTGTTGTTGTTGTTATTTTTTGTTCATTTTGTTCAGCTGGAAAGCATGTCCAAACGACTTCTCATATCATGGACAAACATCAACTAATCTTTCATTACAACTGTGCAGCCTTAAATTCACACTTGCATCAATCTTTGCAATTTAGAAATTTTTGTTGTTTGCTTTTTCTGCCTGCAAACAAAATCATACAAATTGTTAGAGACCTTAGTGAATGGATAGTCGGCAAGCTTGTGTATGTTGGTGCATATGGGCTGTGTGATATGTCTGTCCGACAGTTCGGCATGCACAATTTGCTGTTGAAATTTTTTCTGCTGGAAATTAAAATCTGTACTACTTTGCATGTTGTTCATTGTATTTATGAGTAATTATAATTTTTTAAAAATTTTTAATTTTTCACAACAACATATTTTGGTTTATTGTTGGTTAAGCACGTCTATATGCATATCGTTCATTCTTAAGAAACTCATCTTTAGGCTGCAACACATTATATTTGTAGGATACTCCAGAAGATATAAAATGAACCTATAATCAAACCCTCCTATAACATATAATTGTATTTGGAGTGAAAGAAGTTTTTATAATATATACATATATGTATAATATAATATATAACATAATATATATATGTATATATATATATATATATATATATATATATATATATATATATATATATATTATATACGAAGAAATACTGTGAAGTGATTAATGGCAAAAAGTAGACTACCCAGCTAAAAAAACATGTATGGAGCATATATGATATCCCATATATGGTTCAGATCCGAAAAATGAGGGTATATGGGCATATATGATTATATATATTCATACATTTTCATACATGTATGTGTAAATATTCCCTCTACAGTATTCAAAGTTCATTTTCATACTCTCTTGATTCACAAAAGCGCACTGCTGTGCAATAAACTAAATTACTAAAATTACTTCTTTTTAAGATTTTGAACAGGGAGGTTATATTTAATGATACATTTGTTTGGACAAATAATTCAAATCGAATTAAAAGTCATTTCATTCCTCATTTTAAGTCAAAAGGTGAATCAATTATTTTAAAAAAAAACACAAAGAAATCAGATTAAAAACTAATGCAGTTAGTTATAAAAGAAAAAATAATTCGTCTGACAATAGTTTTCAATATATTTTTCAGTAATATGAACTTTGTTTCTTATCTACAGAATTCTTTTATTTTCGATAAAATTAATGACTGGATTATCCTTTTGATTATTTGATCCACTATGTATAAAATCATGCAAGAATGGTTTTTTTTTGTAACAAAAGTTTTTCGTTTTTAAACGTAGAGGCCACGCATAGCGCATATATTTTCTAATGGATTTCCAGTTCACCAGCGATAAAATACCAAGCTTTTTTGACTGCAAAAACGATCTTATGTGAAATATCATGTATGCATACATTCTTATATGGCTACATATATTAAATCTTATTTCTATATATGGATCCACATATGAGCTTCATAATTAAATTTCCATATGGACCATATATAATTTTTTTAGCTGGGCAGCTAAAAAAATATGTCTGGAGCATATATGATATCCTATGTATGGTTCGAATCCGAAAAATGAGGGTATATGGCCATA
Organism: Tachina grossa; assembly: GCA_949987645.1. Lineage (NCBI taxonomy): Eukaryota > Metazoa > Arthropoda > Insecta > Diptera > Tachinidae > Tachina > Tachina grossa. The sequence continues at coordinate 197,269,791 of OX465274.1, read as the reverse complement.
TATGATAATATACATATATTCATACATTTGCATACATGAATGTGTATTCCCTATATAGTATGCAAAGTTGATATTTATACTCCCTTGACTAAAAAAAAAGCGCACTACTGTGAAATAAATTCAATTACTTAAATTAAATACTTTTTTTAAGATTTTAAATATTTAATGAAACATTTAATTGAACAAATAATTAAAAACGAATTAAAGGGCATTTCATAAGTCATTATAAGAGCAAATGTGAATCAATTATTTAAAAAACACAAATCTCATATTCGTACACAAAATTTAATTTAAGAAATCATATTAAAAACTAATGCAATTAATTGTAAAAGAAAAAATAATCCGTCTAACAACAGTTTTCAATATAATTTTTTGCAGTTATATGAACTTTGTTTCTTATCTAGAGAATTTTGTTATTTTCTATAAAATTAATGACTGGATAATACTTTTGATTATTTGATATAGTAAATGTGGCCACAATGTATCAAATCATACAAGAATGGTTTTTTTTTTTGCATCAAAAGTTTTTCTTTTTTAAACGTTGAGGGTACGCATGTAAACTTTGCATACCGTATGTATTTTCTAATGGATTTCCTATTCACCAGTGATAAAATTCCAACCTTTTTTGATTGCAAAAACGATCTTATGTGAGATATCATGTGTGCATACATTCTTATATGGCTCCATACATTAAATCTTATATCTAAATATGGATCCACATATGAAGAGCTTCATAATTAAATTTCCATATATGAGCTCGTGTATTATAATACGATTCATATATGAGTCCATATATTAGTTCATATATAATAATTTTGCCATGAATAATCCCATACATTTCCATACATGAATTCATACATATTCATATATAGTTATATACATTCATATATTAAAAATATATGGACCATATATAATTGTTTTAGCTTTGAGGTTGTATTTAATGAAACATTTGTTTGGACAAATAATGAAGAACGAACTTAAAGTCATTTCATTCATTCATTTTAAGTCAAAAGATGACTCAATTATTTAAAAACACAAAACTCATATTCGTACATAAAATTTTAATTTAAGAAATCAGATTAAAAACTAATGCAATTAATTATAAAAAAAAAAACAATTTTTTTAACAATAGTTTTCAATATAATTTTTTTCAGTAATATGAACTTTGTTTCTTATCTAGAGAATTTTGTTATTTTCTATAAAATTAATGACTGGATTATCTTTTTGATTGTTTGAAATGGGGCCACAATGTAAAAAATTATACAATGTTTTTTTTTGTAACAAAAGATTTTTTTCTTTAATACCGTATGTATTTTCTTATGGATTTCCAATTCAACAATGATAAAATACCAAGCTTTTTTAATTGCATAAACGATCTTATGTGAGATATCATGTATGCATACATTCTTATATGGCACCATATATTAAATGTTATTTCTATATATGGATCCACATATGAAGATCTTCATAATTAAATTTCCATATATGAGCTCATATATTATAATACATTTTATATATTAGTACGTATATTGGTTCATATAGAATAGTTTTGCAATGTATCATCCCATACATTTCCATGCATGAATTCATACATATTCATATATGTATATTTATACACATTCATATATTAAAAATATATGGACCATAAATAATTTTGTTAGCTGGGAATGTAGTATTGCAGCGCCTCTGGTGTCAATGAGTCGTATTAAAATTTTCATCTATTTTAATGGTTATTATATTGACAAAAGAGAACGCTCTGATGTTATATTACGAATGTCGTGTTTACCGCAACAAACTACAAACCTTGCTAGTCTTGAAAGCCACCAATTATGTATTAACATATTATTGTATTACAACAACGTCATAACCCAAAAAATGGAATTTCTGAGTTAATGATGCAGAATTAGTTGTCATATCGTTTTTCATATGGTGTAAAAATTTTATACAAATATCTTGTTTATTTAACTCTTGAAAGGAAATTAAAAGTTTCTTTTTCCATTGAATTGTGTGTTAATAGAAAACTTTAAAATCGTTTTCTGGCAAACTAGTTTTTTTTCGAGTAAATGAGCGATATAAGCGATATAATTTTTGCAGTAAATCTTATCAATATATTGTTTCTTTTTTTGACAAATTATGACATTAGTTTTGAACCACCTTGTGTAAGTATTTAAGCCAAGTTCAATGTTTTTCTTTATATAAATTTTATATTGCCGATTATATATTAAAATCTCCCAAAAAAAAATCCATATGATATGCTCTGACATTTGCGGCTTTTTCTTTTTAACTATGAAAACAGCGAAATATTTGTTGCACTCAAACATTGTGTTTGGGGCCACAAAAAATAAAGTGAAACAATTGCGTGTGAAACAAAGACGTCAAACTAGAGTCAGAAATAATCTATTGTATAGACTGGACGAACATGTAAATGTCTAAACAGCTGAAAATATAACAAAGAAAGAAACTGGCAACAACAACAACTACAAACAAAAGGTTGCCGACAATCATTCCAAGTAGTACCGCAGCACCATAAAGTGATCATCAGCAACCGCGTCTAGCTTTTGGAGATAGTCAACAGGCAGTTTAACAGTACACACTGCCACGTCGCGTTCTCACATGCATACTTACACAAATGTACATATGTGTGTGTATATGTGTTGTTTATTTGTATCTATGTAGCTGCCTCAATATTGAAAGGATGTCTGTCTGCATGTTGCATAAAAATCGACAGTGATTACGACGTGTATGTAGATGAAAAAGAACATTGATTTATCACAAATAATTTATCACTCATTAGGGAATGCATTTTAGATGCAAACCAACACAACAGCAACAAGAACAACAAAGCAAAACCATCAGCCGTGCGTTCTTTAGAGATTTACATTGATTTAATTTTTTTGTTTTCTTCGTACTCGTATTACTGTTGTCGTTTTCTCAGCATTTTTAATTTACTAAAACATTTAAAGGCGATGAAAGGTGTAGTAAAGAAATATTATTTTTTTCAAATGCAAAATATTCAACACGTGTACATGTATGTGAGTTTGTATCCGAGACATGGTACGAGTATATCATCTTGCGACTGTGACTGGAAACTTTTTGTTTTCATGCGAGCTCCACTCTCCAATGTATGTAAATTTATGCTATAAAACCTGTTACATTGACATTTATAACCAAGCATTGGGTATCTATCAGTTATATGGTCAGTTAGTTTGGCTCTTTAAGAAAACTGAATAAATGAAATGAGTATAGATGGGGTCAGAAAAAAAATCAATTCAAAGATTATGGTGATTTTTAATCAAGCATGACATGATGGTAAAGGAAAAACATAAGACGAAAAAAAAGTTGTACGATATTGAAAGATATTCGAACGAAAAGGTTACCAAAAAGGTGTTTGATTAATAGAAGGTGATTAAAAAAGCCAAGCTTTTTTAGAAAATTATACAAGATTATTGGGAAATTGTTATTAGTATGTAGGTTTAAATTTCTATCAACTGCACCTGGGCGCAAGTTACAAGTTTTTTAATTTTCTTCTTGAAACGCCACGTAATTGCCTAAAAATCTGCTCACTATGGCGTTAGATTTTGTGAAAGAGAAACTAATTTAGAACCAACCACTCGATAATGTTAAGAGGTAAAATTTAAAAGAAAATTATTAATTGGAATTTTTCAGATAAAAATCATTATAATTTTAATAATTTTTTATTCAGTGATATTTTAAATTCCCTCGTTTTTGAAAACATTACTTGATTTGTATTCTTCGAAGATGTCCAAATAGACCGATATTTTGTGAAATGATTATAGGTTGACTTCCAAAAGCTTAATTGCTTTATCTTCTTTTTTTTAAGAGAAGTACCAATGAATTCCTAATTTTATTACTAGATGTTACCAGGGCTGTCAGATATGGCGATTTCTCGCCAAACGTGGCGATTTTTCAACTTGTTTGGCGTCCAAATTTTTGGTTTTGCGACATCACGATTTTTCTGGCTATAAATAAATTTGTTGACGATTTTTCTGGCGTTAAATAAACTTGTTGGCGATTATTATGTCTATTTTTTAACACAATTGAACTTCAAAATTTTTCCAATTCAGGAAAATTAATTTGTTGAAGGAGTAGTTTCAAAAATAAATCCTACCAAAACTCGTCTGCTAGAAATTAAAACAATTTGATTTTGAAGATTTTTCTTACATGTATTAAGTATAGTCATTAATGCGTTTTGAATTGGGATGATTTTGGCGATTTTCTGATAAATTTTTCATTTCATAAAAATTTATATTCAAAAAGGGTTATATAAAAACAAATTTATTATCAAATATGTACTAAGAAAAACTACATAAAACTAATATTTGGCAATTTTTGGCGATTTTAAATCAATTTGGCGAAATAAGTTGAAAAAAATCAGACAACCCTGGGTGTTACCTTCTTTAGGAGAGGGATTGTGATTGAGAAGCTTCATACCTGTTAATACCAAAAGAGTTTTATCTCCCATTTGTCACTAATATTAGTGATGAGCAAAATATATATTTGTCCTACTTGCACATAAAGCCTAAATAAATTTCGAAAATATCAAAACTTTCTAAAGGTTTGGAGTCCGTTTTTGATAAAAAGTTTTACTTTCTTACTCTTGAGCAAATCTAATCTAATCTTTTCTGAAATTTAAGGTCGTTATGAATTATGTTTTATTTCCGTTTATTCCATGTACATAATTTCATTGGAATTATACTCGTATCGAGGAAAACAACAAAATAATTCGTTTATTTCGTCGTTTTTCTCATTTGGCTCTAAATAATTGATTTCCAATTTTCCAAGAAACAGTTCCCTTGAAATTCGGCTTTTTCACGTTTTTAATAAGGTGGGGCTGCACCGCCTCTAGTGCTAATGAAACGTACTAAATTTTCGATGCTGTGTTTGGTAGCCATTTTATTGATTGTTTTACTTCGCCGATGCTACACTATACCGACAAAGGAGCGCGCTTTGATGTAACATTACGGTTAGCATCTACTGAAGTCGGTATAGTTCAGTGACCAATGACTATGTCTTGATCACTTTGAACTTTCTTACAACAACTGATACAAAGGGACACTGATACACACCGGAAAAATGCATGGCGTTGTTATTTAATGACTGTCGGAGACCGGGCTCGAACCCAGGACCTTCGGTTTTGTAGTTAACGTGCTAACTATTTCATTCAATGCCACCCTCATTGTTTCTATAAGGAGCATAGGGTCGCAATGGCCTTAATTTCCTTGCAGCTTTTATGAAGTCTTGTTAATTCCAGATCAATCTGCCGCTTTCTGGGAATTCCTTTCAATTGCCTGCTTGGCAATATCATTATAATCTTTAGGAAATGTGTAACCTATCAACCTCTATTTTCGCTTATATTGGAATTTGTTGAATGAGTTTTTGGTTCCCAAAGACCAGAGTTGAAGATTGTATTTGGTCAATATAAGAAGTTTGAGAAGAAAGTTGTTTGTAAAAACTTTCATGCATTGAATATCAGTGCTGGTGGTATTCCATGTTTCACATCCATATAGTTGAACTGATTTTCCTCTGAAATTGGAAATTTTGAGCTTGCTTTAAAAATTTTTATTGTTTTACCTGTAAATGTTTTGTATTTCCAGTTTTTATTATTGTAACAAGTTTTAAGATAAACTTTAATTTTAATTTTAATTTTAATTTTACATATTAGTTAGTTTATCCAATTTTGTCAATTTAATCGTTAAAAGTGGTACAACTTGTATCTGTACCAAAACACCTATAGGTTCCTTCTATGAAGTTACCTTAGGGTCTAGTGACTCCAGGATCACCACTTCTATTAAACATAATATACCATCATTCGACAGAAAAAAATATTCCTGAAATAAACATATTTATTTGAAAATTAAATCAAAAATCAATTAAGTAATGTATTGGAGTCAATTAAAATTTTGTTTAAAAATAAAATATAAACAATAAACAACTTTAATTCAAAATAAAACTAAAAATCAATTAAAAATTATTTTAAGTCAATTAAACTTTTGTTAAAAATTTAATTAATTATAAAGTTTAATTGACTCAATAACATATTTAATTCTTTTTTGGTTTTACTTTGGTCTTGGTTTATTGCAAGAATATTTTATTTTTAAACAAAAGTTTAATTGATTCAAAAATATTTTTAATTGATTTTTGGTTTTATTTTCAAATAAAGTTGTTTATTGCAGGAATAATGTTTTTTGTGTTTGGGTTGCTCACATATCACTTGTTGTCGCTTTTTTTAACAAAAATTGTTCCGTAGACTAATTTGATAGCTTTTGATATGAAGTTGCTTGAACTATTTCGTGGGTATTTTATTTTTGTATTAAAATTAAACGCGCATTAACTTCATTGATATTCTCACATTTAGAAAAACCAGTTTTCATTATTTTAAAATATTTTAAGGTTGTTTTATTATGTTTTGATTAATGAATACTGCCTTAAACTCTCATTAAACTGGTTTTGTTTCTTTTTATACCCTTTACTAAAAAATGGTAAAAGGGTATATATAGGTTTGTCATTCCGTTTGTAGTTTCTAGAATATTAATAAGCGAGCCATAAGGTATATATATTCTGGATCCTTATGCATAGGGAAGACGAATAAGCGATGTCCGTCTGTCTGTACGTAAAATCGGTTTTCCGAAGCTCCCAGAGAAGCTAGAGACTTCGTTCTTGAACTGGTGTGTCAGAAATGGTCGAGATAAGATTGGTATTGAAAATCAGAAAAATCGAGCAGACGGTTTCAGAGCTGGGAAACTTAAACTTCATTTTGCCATACAAAATAACTACCGAAAACTAGTTATTGTTATTTTTTTTATTAAATAAATTTATTTTATACTTCAGTGTGAATAAAATTGGTATTTCTAGTTAAAAGAAATTAAAAAAAAAAGTTCAAAAAATTAAAAAGACGTTTCCAGGGTTGCAAAACCTTAACTTTTTTTATTATACAAAAGTAACTTACTAAAACAAATTTTTCCTTTTTTTCCTGTAAATTAAACATATCTAATGTTCTTATAAGAAAGCGATTGATGTAAGAAATCGGAAAAACCAAAAGGATGATTCCAGGGTTGGAAAACTTACGATTTTTGTGAAATATAAAATTAACTACCGTAAACTAATTTTTTATTTATTTTTATTAAATAAACCAATTTTATACTTCAGCATGAATAAAATTAGTATTTCAAATAAAAAAAGTAAAAAAATTTAAAAAGATGTTTCCAGGGTTGGAAAACTTTAACTTATTTTCTTATACAAAAGCAACTCACTAAAACAAAATTTTCCATTTTTTTTAAACATATCTTATATTCTTAAAAGAAAAATATTGGTGTAAGAAATCAGAAAAATTAAAAAGGATGATTTCAGGGTTGGAAAAGTTACACTTTTTGTGATATATAAAAGTAACTAAGTCTAATTAATTTTTATCTTTGTCTTTATAAATTATATATATTTTACGTTTTGGAAATAAAAGTTTTTTGTAGAAACATGATGATTTTAGGGTTTGAAAATTAATTTTTTTTTTGTACATAAAAGTAACTAGGTCAAATTATTTTTTCTTTATTTTATACTTTATGTATGTGCTTATGTATGTATCTCTATACTACATAAAAGCACTTTGGTAAAGGGTATATAAGATTCGGCACAGCCGAATATAGCACTCTTACTTGTTTATATTGCACTTTTTCTCCTACCCAAGAAATACTTATTGTTCACTTGTTTCATTTAAGGCTTATTTCTTTCAACTTAAGATTTTACAAAACCTGTACAACTAACTAATAATCATTAACAATTAATATAATTTGTTGGCTTTAATATTGCTTCGATTGCCAATTCGTTCGTTCCTAAAATTGCTTTTTTTTTTAAAAAAAGCATGCAACTTTTGATTGGGAATTACTACTTGAGTTCCTAATCTTATTGATTGGTTGGTTTGTTAGCTCTTTTGCTCAATATTTTTGCATTTCATATGACAAAACTACTTGTGGTATTTTATAATTATGCCAAGTTAAGTTTGTGTTATTTGAAAGCTATAAAAATTCATTTTAATGATACTTTTAGCGTTTTTCTGTTGTCGCATATCCTCCTTGTATGTAGCCAAAGAGAGTGTGGTATGGTTGGTAGTGTGGTAAAGTGTCTGACTAAATGTATTTAATATGTATACATATAATCTGGCGACTTTTGCAACATCTATAAAAGGTTATGAAGGGGATAGGAAACTACTTATTAGTCTTGGTTATAACGTACGTATCGTAGAAAATACTTATTTCTTTGATACGACTAAGTATGAACATAATGGACAAGTGGTATTGTTAATGTGACACATTGATTGACAGTTAGCTATTTCTGTTCAATACCAGTAAAATTTTCTTGTATTTTAAATTAAAGAGAAAAAAAAACATTTTAATTGCACCCACTTTAAAATAAATTTATTAGATTTCTTTTTAACATGATCTTGTAAGTGAATTTATTTACATACTTATATACTTATGAATAATTCGTTTAAGAATTCCGCTCTATGCAGAATGAAATATTTATTTAACCCAATTGTTTACTAGAAATATTCACATTCTTGTTTAAAAGCTAAAACAAAATATCGTTTAGAAAAAAAAAATATGACAACAATAAATGTCAATGGTGTAGAAATCAATCTGTATGCAAATTGTTTTCAATACAAAATAAAACAAGATATTGATCTTTGCCGATACAAAATGTTAGACAAAACAAAAAATGTATTTCTTTACCATTATTATTATTATTATTATTGTTATCATTATTATTAATATTACTTTATTTTTAAGCTTAACACCCAGAATTCCCCCCACTTGACAAAAGTTACAAACGTTCAGCCTTTTTTTTATATAAAATATTTCTATTAAAAGCCTCGACACAGAAAAAAAAAGACAAAAAAGCGGCACTTAAGGCTAAAAAGTAATAATTTTTAAGTAATTTTTTGTACAAAATAAATGTTATAGAAATAATAATAATATGAAAAAAACTACATCAAAATGCGTTTGACACAACAGCGCTATAGAAAAACGTACACTCTCGAATTTTATACATTGAACGAACGTGTGAGCATTTATACTCGTAGTTAATTGAATATTGTTTGAATGCACAACTATTATTACAAACATAATAATATAAAGCTAAATCATATCATAGATCAAAAATCAATAATAACAAAAGCAATAAAGGTAACATTGAAAATATGTATGCATGTATGTACATCAAAGAAATTTTACACGATGATCTTAAACAAATCTAGTATAACAGAAATGTGTCTTGTCATGCTAAAAAGTAGAGATGTGCAAATGTCGTGATTTTATCGTGTCACGCGTGAGTCACGCGTGATTCACGTGATTCGTGATCAAATATTATACCTAATCACGCGTGAGTGCGTGAGCGTGACTGAAAAAAAATTACTCGTACGTGATCATGCGTGAGCTTTTCTTAATAATCACGCACGAATTCTCACGCTCTCACGAGATAACATTCCTGCATAGGTACATTTGTAACTGTATTCAATCATTTGAAATAATTTATTTTATAATAATAAATGCATATGTGACAGCGCATAGATAAAGGGACCTAAGGGAAAAAAATCAATTTTCACTTTTTTTTTATGCCATGCCCCAAAAGTGTTCCCTCCCAGAGATATGCGCGTTTTATGATGTGATGGTACACCAAAGATACACGTATTTAAATCTTTAAAATGGCTCTCCTGAACAAAACCGGTTTTTACCCTTAGGTCCCTTTCTATTTTGCGTCTCACATATAACTACTATGTATAGTAATATGTATGGTAGTATGAGCTTACAAACATAATGAACCCCCAAACAAAATGTTTCGACTTTTTCTGAAGTCAGACTGGTCGTACCGAATTCGTTAAGACATTTCGGTAGTTTCTCTGAACAATTTTTTTAAACATTAACCCCCTTATGCAAAAAAATATTTTACTTTAGCTTTAAAGTTCATAGTAGTTGAAAAGCACTTTAAGGCTAACATAGCTTTGTTAAAAAATCATATGCAAAAGACAACTTTAAATATTTTGTGATTTAATAATAAATACTGGTAACACCACCGTGTTCAACAACTACTTCACAGCTTATGATGTACAAAATTGAATACAATTTCATTCGGGTATTCAAATATTTTTTTATTTTATTAAATAAATTTTTATTATCTTGAAGTAAAGCAACCTAATTTAAAAAACATGAGCTTCTTCATAGTAGGAAAACAGATGAACACAACCATGAAGTAAAAGTAAAAAAATGTGAAAAATTATCACAATTTGTTTTATTCGAATGAAACGAGTATTTGAATATCCAGCTTTTTTCGATTTGTTTTGATTGTATGTACATCACTAAAACATTTTTGTATAATTGTATTTATTTTAATATTTTTTTATGGATTTTGCTATGTATTTGAAGCAGTTGGATAATTTGGTGATGTTTCCCATTACATGACAGAAATAATAAATTTAAGATAAGAGCAGGCACTTCTAGCTTCATTTTCAGATGTAACATGAATCAGTATGTGCTATATTAGTAAAAAGATTTGAGATACAAAATACACATTTTGGAAATATCAACTTAAAGTAGTCTTAACAAACGTGGTTGCCTACTTTAGAATTTTTATACAATAATTTTTTTAGAATACAACTTTACTTAATATTGCTTGGCAAAGCTTTATTAAGTTTTTTGCATAAGACCATAAAACTTTGATTTTTGAGTACATAAGTAAAAGCCTGTGAGTTTTTTTTAAATATGTAATCAATTTCAATGTATTTTTAATAAAAAAATATTTTACTTAATAAGTAAAATATTAATTTGGGATTATTAGTGCGTTTAAAAATTTTAAACTTAAATTGTAACAATTTCCATAAAAAACACTAATTATTAACTTGACTGCACTCGGTCAAAAAAATAGTTGTGTGGCAACACTCTATTCTTAAATAGCTGTTATTGTTATTTACATTTATTTTCTTTTACATACTCTTACGACTACAATTTGAAGCTGAAAAAAAGTCAGCCAATGTAGCAATAGTGAAGTAAGAAAATAAAAACCATGTTGATTATTGAGTTCTTGTTTCAACTTTGTTATTTGTTATTGAGCTTCTCATTTGTTTAAATGAAAGTTTATAATATAATAACTCTAGTTGTTCTAAGAAGCTTTGGGTAAAGGTTCCCTGATGATCTGCATTAGCAACAGTGAAATGCGCATAGGTTCCAGCTAAACCCCTCAATAATCAATTTCAATGTATGTTTAATAAAAAAAATATTTTACTTAATAAGTAAAATATTAATTTGGGATTATTAGTGCGTTTAAAAATTTTAAACTTAAATTGTAACAATTCCCATAAAAAACACTAATTATGTATATGTATGTTGATAAAAAAAAAGGATTGTAACAAATATTAAAAAACGTCAGTATGTGCAAATTATTTTGACAATAGCAGCAACATAACGGTGAAGCTGTACTCTGCTATAAAAGCAAAAAGAAATCGTACCTACATGTCGTTACGAATTCGTACCAACATATCATTACGAAGTCGTGTCAACCATTTCATACAAAAATTGTTACGACTTCGGTAATATTTCGGTGCCGAAATCGGAAGATTTTGTCGACCAATCGTTACGAATTCTTTACGAATTCGCAGCATTTTGTTTGATGGGTACATACACCTTTGTAAGTATGTATGTATGTTTCTTAGATAACCTATAGGAAGTTTCAATTGAAAAACACTACTGATTCAACAGTGCCTTTGTCAACAATACTACTGACGAATTGTACCGCAGAAAATGTTTTTTGCTTTAGAGACCGTCCATATATTACGTAACGCTGTAGGTGGGAGGGGTGGGGTTCGAGTTTTGTTATGATTTGTTATATTTGTATATGTAAGAACCTATTTTTCAACCCAAAAAGCATGAAAATTATATTATACATATACTTTTTCGTGTGCGTGCGTGATCGTGATAAGTTGTAAACCACTCGTGCGTGATTAAAAATATTTTATTCGTGAGCGTGCGTGATCGTGAAAATTTTCAAAATCGTTTCGTGCGTGAAAGTGCGTGAGTAAAATATTTTTCAGCGTGAGCGTGCGTGTTGTGAGTCAGAAAACACTCACGTGCACATCTCTACTAAAAAGCAACATAGTCACAGTCACAGACAGACAGACAGACAGACAGATGGTGTCTTAATGGAAGGGGACAGACCTACAAACAATTCCCATTCTTTCACGAGTATCAAACTACCAGATAACAGACATTTAGGCGTTTTCTTATGAATATTTGTCCATTTATAATCTCGAGAAAGAAAAGAGTTAAGTGCAAAATTCTACTTTAAGCCAAAATATTCAAACAAAAAGCCAGTGAAATATGTATTGCATATAAAAAGATCTTTAAGTGTTAAGAATTCAATTAAAACCACAGTTTTTGTTGTTGTTGTTGTTGTTGTGTATTTAAAATAAAAAACAACGCCGCTCATATTGTTGGAAAAAAATATGGTGACGATGTTATTTACGATGATAAAGCTGACGGTAAAATCGTTTTAAAATGCTCTCAAGCCTTTTCGATATGAGAAGTGTTTACTGAGAAATTTAAAAAAAAAATGTAGAAATTCTTTAAAGTTATAGACCATTATTACAATAATTCTGCCATTAAGTGATTATGTATAAGATTTAAGGGGTTTTGTATTAATTCCCTGTCATATTTGTGATGCGCACTATTAAGAAATTAATTTATGCTGCTTTTATCCAGAAATTTTAAGGGTATCAACAACTGTAATGGCAATCGAACTTTTCAAATTTTTTCCATAAAATTTTAATTACATTGATTGTAAATTGTATTCTAAGAAAATCAATATACAGCTGCAGTCAAAATAATAGCTGGATGACAAAATTTTTAGCAAGTCCACTTGCATCTTTTAAGATCCAGAAGTGATTTTATTCAAAGCCCAATAAAGCTTCTTGTAACTATTTAACCATATTAGCGGCATTTCATCGAAAGTATAAGGTATAAGGTATACATACGGTAGCCATTGGCGTAGCTAGAATTTTTTTCTAGAGGGGCACTATGACTCGTGATATTCATGAGCAACATTAAAACAAATAATTACATGTAATTTTTAATAATAATAGGTAAGTAATGACCCCTTTTAGAATCACCTTGCTACGACTATGATGGTAGGATCCATAGATGGTTTTAATCCAGCTACGTCCAAACACACATACTCTGATATTTACATTTTAGGTAAATAGCTTTGAAAGCTCTTAAATTTATTATTGTTTCTTTGCAAAAGAATACTTGCTGTTGCATTGGTGTCGCCGAGATCTGATTGGTTGTGGTGCTCTCGTCATTTGATTAGGCTAAGTGAGGCCTAGTGAGCCGTCAACAAGACAAAAAAATGTGCGTACCAAAGAAAATAGTGCTGTTTTTTTAAATGAGCAAGAAGTTATTGTTACGGCGAATGGTGAATGCGAACGAGCCATAATTAGTAAATTTTTGTTTCTAAAAATTAATTAGCTAAGCATTAACAACATTTGGTTCAAACAAATCGTCCTAACTTGCCACATATTACTTTTTTCAATCGATTTATTGCAAAATCAATTTGGTGACAACTTTATTTCTTGAGCTGGTCCTGTTCACTGGCCCCCTCATTCATGCGATTTAACACTTCTGTATTACTTTTTATGGTGATATTACAAGTCATTGGCTTATGCTGACAAACCAACAACTCTTGAAGGATTTCAAGCAAATATTCAAGCCACCATTTACGCCATATCGCCAGATTTATTGGAATAAGTAGTCAAAAATTGGACTGATCAAAAGGAACACGTAGCTCGTAGCACTGGTGGCATACATATTCCGTAAATCATTATAAATTATTAGCATCTAGGGGATTATAATAAAAAAGTTTCATTCCGACAATATTCCTTTCTTGTAACGGGTGTTTTTTTAGAGGTATAGAGCTTCAAATTGAAATAAAACACAAGAAAATCGTTTTAATGTCCATCAATTTGGCTTTATTGGAAGGATAATTTTATGCCATTATTGTTTAAATATGATTTCGGGCATGTGGCCGCCGCGGCTGGCTCGAATAAAGCCAATTCTACAGGTCCAATTTTCAACCACTTTTTCGAGCATATGGGGCCGTATGTTGGCAATAACGCCACGAATGTTGGCTTCCAAGTCCCCTAACGTTTCTGGTTTGTTGGCGTAGACGAGCGACTTCACATATCCCCAAAGAAAATAATCCAATGGTGTCAAATCACACGATCTTGGTGGCCAATTGACAGGTCCATTCCGCGAAATTATGCGCTCATCGAATGTTTCCTTCAATAAATCGATTGTGACGTGCGCTGTGTGGCATGTAGCGCCGTCTTGTTGGAACCACAACTCATCCACATTCATGCCATCCAATTCGGGAACAAAATAGTCGGTTATCATGGCTCTATATTGGTCTCTATTAACGTTAACTGACTCTCCAGCATTATTTCGGAAGAAGTATGGCCCAATGACTCCACCAGCCCATAGAGCACACCAAACAGTCAGTTTTTGTGGATGTAATGGCGTCTCAAGGGTCTCATGTGGATTCTCTTCACTCCAAATGCGGCAATTTTGCTTGTTGACGTAGCCATTCAACCAAAAATGAGCCTCATCACTGAACAAAATTTTGCGATGAAAATCAGCATCGAGATCAATCTCATTTTCGGCCCATACACCAAAATCACGACGCATTGCATGGTCTCGCGGCTTTAATTCTTGCACAAGCTGGATCTTGTAAGGTCGCAAGCCAAGATCTTTGCGCAAAATCTTCCATAAAGTTGATGGACAAAGCTCCAATTGCTGTGCACGGTGGCGAATCGATTCATTCCGGTCCTCTTCAACACTTTGCTCTACAGCGGCAATTGTTTCTTCGGTGCGCACTGTTCGACGTCTCTGCGGATGCGTATTATCACATAGAGTAAACGTAGTGCGAAAACGATCCATGGTTAACCGAATTAATTGCTCTGATGGACGATTATGTCAACCATAAAATGGACGGAGCTTGCGGTAAACTTCGCGAACTGAACCATTATTTTCGAAATAAATTTGCACGATTTGCAAGCGTTGTTCTTTTGTCAACCTGTTCATGATGAAATGACAAACCAAACTAAATATTAATCACTTGACAGCTGACAAAATGGCCGCCAGTTAAAAAAGTGATGCCAACTTAAAGTTCTATACCTCAATAAAAAACACCCATTATTACCAATTTAAGTTCTCATGCAGCTAAACAAAACACCCGTTTGAAATTCGATTAAGGATACGATTACCTAAACAATAATTTTTTAATTGTACAACAGTGGTATAAAACTACTTAAATAATTTAAATAATTTTCCTGATCATAAGCAACGGATAAAGCGTAATTTAGACGAGAGTGCTTAGATTCTATTTCCTCGCTAGTCCTCCAAAATTGCAAAAATCTATATACGTACATATTCCACCTCTAAGCCGAACATAAACATGCAAAAGAAACGTAAGAACATATTCTTAAATTGACTTTCATCTGTCACCTAAATAATAAAAAGAAATCAAACCCATCCACTAAACCGATCTTCAATCATCTTGACGGCCCAAAACCAAAAACTCTAAAAAATACACGCATTTTTTTTAATCTAAGAAAAAGAATCTCAACCATTGTTAAGAAGACATAAGCTATAAACTGTTCATTCTCGTATTGACAATGAATGTCCCTTTCCAAAAAAAAAGAAAAATAAAAAAGAAATTAAATACCAAAACAGAGAATAGAGATTTTTATTTTTAAAAGGTTTTCTTCTAAATCAATTTAATTTGTATTTTTTCCCATTTTATACCATAAACATAGAAATCATTTTTGACGTTATTGTTGTAATCTGAATGTAACTATTAGATGATTTTCCAACAGATATCAAAAACAACAATCAGCATCATGCGGGATTTTTTCTTACTGTTATCTGTAAAGCAGGTACATTAATTGTTTCATAGTGAGGAGAACAAAAAATCTTAAATTAAATAAAATTTTAATGATAATGATAAGTTACATTTAGTAGGAGGTAACGGATTTAGTTTTTCTTTCCACATTTGAAATATTTTTTTTAATGTGCTAGACGTAAGTGCGTCGTCGTCGTCGTTGTCTATTGCTTTGATCGTTTATTCAAAGAACTGGCAAATGTTTTGAAAGTCTACAAATTTAAATGAAGTTATCGCCCGCAATTAGAGACTGTTTCACATTTTGTCTGTAACCTTCATTATTGTTTCAATTTTTAAGGGTCAATAATTGACTTTCAAACATCAAAAAATATCAATACTTCTTAGCAAGAGTAGTGTATATATATTTTTTTAATATTAGGTTAAAGTGTGTATTCACAAATCTGAAAGTGCTGGAGTTGTAAAGATACAGGTCTTTAATTAGTTTGGCCACCAACCACCATCATAATTTTGACATACAATTTTTATTTAAATTTTGGTACGTTATTCTGTTTCTCGCAATGATTTTCTATGTGCACCGAATCTTAACCACCCTTATGATTTTGTTGTCGCAAACAGTTTGCTCTTTTATGTTGCACATACATACATACAAATACTTTAAAGATCGTTGTAATTTAATTGTGTGTTTTTTAGCTTCGAAACTGTCAATTTGTGATGACTCTTTGATTGGTTTTTGTGGAAACTTCTCGGCGGGAGACAATCTAATCTTTGGTTCAGTCTCTGTGGGAAATTTTACCCATTCGCTAGCTTTTTTTACTTGAAAATTTCTATCGCATTCTCAGAAATCATAAAGTGTACTTTTATTACTTTAAAAATCTATTGAAATGTAGAGAATACAAAGACAGTGCATTCCGACTTTGAAGTCCCTGCGACTTTTAATATTTAAATTTTTTGTCAATCCATTTATTGTTGAACTCTTTACAAACTCAGAAAGTTACGGTAATGGACAGTACTTGGAATATAGCTTTGAGCTGCCAAGATCGCTGAGCAGTACCATAATTCATTTAAGTGCGAAAAACTCAATTAATAAGAGTAGGATGAGCTAAGCCCAAGATCAAATAAACATTTTTTTACTGAGAGGCTACTCTTAGCTAAAGCAGTTGCTGCAACGACTACAAAACAAACAACGACTTTCGAGAGCACGAGTTCAATCCAGTGATCGTCTCATGAATCAAGAAAACAAGATTGCGCACTCATCCGTACCAAAAATTTTCTACTGCGCATCTACGTCAATGTAAAATACACCCGTATGTTTGTTGTAAAAAGTGTGTGAGAGAGAGAGCACACTCCACAAACCAATGTATGTACTTTGTATACAACAAAATTCTATGTCTACGTCACAAGCAGAAAATAAACGTTTAAAACAACACTCACTCTTTGTCCCAAATCACACTGTTCAAGTCTTATTGCTAAGCTCATTAGTTTCAGGGAGAGAGAGACGAGGGGAACAGCAACGTTTCTTTTCCCCCCGTCTCTCTCTCCTAATAAACTAATCAGCTTAGCAATAAGACTTGCATAATGTAAATAGGGACTTTACAACAGAAAGTTATTGCACAAACATATCGCTCATTTACTAAAAGAATGTCATAACTCAAAAATTAATACAGAATTAATGCAGAATTAATACTCATATCGTTCTTCATATTGTGTAAAAATTTCATACCAATGTTGGGTTAACTCAACTCTTGAAAGCAAAATAAAATTTTATTTTTCGATTAATGCTAGGAACACAATTGGGACGATCGACGAATTTTTCGGTGCGAACTTTCGTCATAAAAAATAAAACACATTTGTTCATATGAAAATGAACACAATACCGCCGTGGAACGAAATTCGTCGTGCGGGACGAACTATGAGAGAGATTTATTTCCATTTTGTACGCCGACGAACGACGAAAAAACAATATTCTCTCCCAATCTCTTTACATACACAATAACCAGTGTGACCAGAATTTAAAATAAAATTAAGCTAAATCACGTATGTCTCTAATATATTTTTACAGAATACGCAATTTGAATTAAAAAAGGCTAAAAAAGTTAAATCCGTTTTTTAAAAAGCTAAAAAAAATAAGCTAAGAGCTTAATGAAAATTTTGAAGCTAAATCCAGAAGAAATAAGCTAAATTTAGCCAAAATTAGCTTATATGGTCACACTGACAATAACCAACTTTATCAATTATAAGAGCAGAATTCGCTGACTAAATTCGTCGTTATTGTGCTTCACACAACAAATTTACGCAGCGAATTCTTATCGACGAATTCTTCGACGTGGACGAAATTCGTCGTTCGTCTCAATTGTGTTCCTAGCATAAGAACGTTCTTTGAGCAAATGAGCAATATGTTTACTAAAGTTGAAAGCATGCAACGAAGACTAAAGCGCAGTATTCACAGTCAAAATGCATGACACAACAGTGACGAGAAATCAGATTTGCATTTCGGTATCAAAAACAATTTTTTTGAGTACTTTTTTGATCCCGAGAGTACCAAAAATTTATCAGGTATGTGATGAAAAACGATCGTTTTCAAATCGATTTCAAAGCTATCGTTTTGAAAAGGTGTGATGAATTCCGATCGATTTTGAGTATAATTTTTGAGCCAATTTCACACTGCTACTTCTAAAAATCACACTAGAAGATAAAATATAAACCATATAATAGGGCTATGAAAAGAAATTTATCAAACAACTTTGGAAAAACCATTAAAATCAAATTTTAAAATTATTGACAAAACGACTATAGAAAACACATCACACCTTTTATCGTTTTCAAATTGGTTTTGTGTCTAAATCGTTTTTCATCACATACCTGATTATTTTTTTATTTAAATTTAATTAACAAAAAATTATATAAAATTAATTTACAAAGAAATAAAGAGAAACACAAAGCATATGTATGTATTAGAGGCCTGCGTAAACAGTCTTGAAATGTAAAAACGTCATGATTTTTAAATGTATTCACGTCGCATGTATTATACTAAACCAATAATAAATGCTGTCGTACTATAAGCGAAGCACGATGGATGTATTGGTGTATGTGTATACCAGTGTTAACAAGCGATGACGTCGAGACAGCTTGTCTGTAACAAACACTCAAAAGAAGTACTGTTGATTAGTGTATGCTTGTTATTTTTTCATATTGTACGTTTGAGTGCACATGGTAAGCTATTATGTGATTAACCGCATACAACTAATGTTAATGCATGTGTGTGCCTTTGCATGTGCGCAGAAAAATAAAAGATCATACACACACACATGCATGACGTTTGTACACGCGCTTATGCGTAGAAAGAAGCTAGTATCACAAATTCTTCCGTCACGAAGTGTTTTCTTCTTTACTCTTATACCTACAATACTCAAATAAATTTCTTCCAAACAGTGTTGTTAACGTTTGTTTTATAAGATTTCGCTGTAGCAAAGCGTTTGAAAAATCCCTCATGTCTTAAAAGTTCTTATAAGATATCTTGTGCAGGAGACTAATATGTATGTACTCGTACATAGGTACAAGTGTTAAAGTTATAACAAGAAGAGTTTTAAGATTTCAATAAATCTTTGGCCTGGGTAAGACTTGATACTGTTTGAACATAAAGTCTGTTCCTTTGTTTTATTTTTATGACATTTTGTACGAGAAAATCCTTTCGACAT
The DNA here is from genome assembly GCA_949987645.1 of Tachina grossa. Taxonomy (NCBI): domain Eukaryota; kingdom Metazoa; phylum Arthropoda; class Insecta; order Diptera; family Tachinidae; genus Tachina; species Tachina grossa. The sequence continues at coordinate 197,250,142 of OX465274.1, read as the reverse complement.
TTACAGAGGAGTGCGGTATAGACAAAATTCGGTAAGCTACTGTCGATTTACCAGCAAACATGTATTCATCTAAAGCGTTTTTAGTTTTAGCAGCTGTAGGCTAAAAAATGCATATATTTTCTGTTGTTAATAGTTTTACTTCTTCCATATCAGGCAATGCTCTATATTGATTTTTAATATTTTCAAAATTTCATTGTCAAAAATATATGTGTACGCGCGCCTTCTGACTGCATTTCTGAGTTGGCCATGAGAGTATCAAATGTGTTACGGTAGTACTACGGTACTTTTTCATGTCAAATAGTATCAAAAAAAGTACGATCGTACCAACTTTCCCATCACTATGACACAAGCATCGTATACATGTGCATGAAGAACTCAGCATACACATGCATCATTGCACGATAAATTGATAACATCTTGCTAATTGCAAGGCAATTGTCAAACTACGTACAAAAACATTTTACGTATAGAATTTGACAGATCTTTGAAACCTCACTGCTTTGAGTAGTTTATCTTGATATGTTTGTATTGTATACATGCATGTGCAAAAATCAATAAATTTAGATTTTGCTTCAAGCATCGTCGGTGTGACTCATACAAACAAAATTTAACTAATATTATCATAATGCAGGTCATGCATTTTGTCCGTGAATAATACGCTTAAAGGCTCGGTTAGTCGACTGTAATGGAATGCTAGTGTAACGGTAGGAAACAGCTGATCGATATTGTTTTATGAAAAGTATTTTTTTTTAATAATTACATTTATTTATTTATTGCATTTTCAAATATAAACTAACAATAAGTATTCAAGTCTTAAATCTAAAATATTTAGTGATAGTTGTAAACTTAGTGATAGTTGTAAATAATACATAAATAGTAATAATCAAAAAGGAAAAATAAAAGTATTTTCAAGCAGCCACATCTGCAGTGTTGCGTATTGGAGCCGTAGTGTCCCTCTTTTTTAAGCGGATGTGTCCAGTAAAATTCAAGATGTTACGAGCAAGGGGATTAGAGTGTGACTCGAGTTTTGTTAAGTATTTGTCTGGGTATTTTGTAATTTCTTCAGTCATTTGTGGCATATTTAAATCACGATGTATGTTATTAGTCTTAAAGTCTTGTTTTTCCTTCGTTGGATTCTCTCTATATTGGCACAACTATAATTGTGAAAAGTAATGAAAATGATTAAAGAGATCTAATGGAACCTAACCTACTTTTCACATAACAATATTGACCAGCTGTTTCCTACCGTTACACTTGCATTCCATTATAGCCAGCTAACTGAGCCTCAATCCCCGCTTATGTTTTATTATTTTCACTTATGCCAAGTGTTGTTAACTTTGCCATTATTTTTTGCGCTTTTCGGTGCAAAGTGCCAATGGCTCGTATTCAAATATATCTACGAAAAAAAATATGAGTGACATATTTCCATTAAAACGTGCTTTTTTTTGTTTCTCTAAAAAAAAACCAAACCAAATTTCAGAACATAAGCGATTATTCATGAAAACCACATCCAAAGAGCACTTAAATATATTATATTAAATATTCTTCGCTTATCACATAATATATTCAAAACATTTAAAAGTCCCATTAAAATAATCACATACAAGGTCTTAAATTTTCTTTCCAAAAACTTGATATCAAACAAAGAAAAAGAAAATCCCCATCAATAATTTGAAACAAAGAAAAAAGATCAAACACGTTCAAACTCACAACAAAAACTGATTTCATTGAACTGAAACCGTACAAAATATTCATATCAAACGATAGCCCTCTTCTCACATATTTTATAAAACTTTGAAGAAAAAAACAATAACCAAAGAAAAAAATTATCAACAAAATGCATATGAATGTACATATTTATTTCTTGGATTTGGGGTCGGCCTTTCAAATCATATTTATTTTCGAGTGGCTCATTTCAATCATAACAAAATTACATATTTCAACAATAACGTAAATTATTTTTCAAATGATAACTACAAACTAAAAACTGATTTTTTTTTTCATTGGCTTTTTTTTAATTCAAAACATTTTCGTAAAGAGATAATGAGTGTTCTGCTTTCTATTTTTTTTTTTTTTAATTTTTTTTACTTTTAATTTATTAAAATGCTACATTTATTTCATTTAATACAAATTACTTCAATTTTTGTTTACAAAGTTTTTGCTTTGTTGGTGTTGATTTTAACAGATTTTTTTTTTCATTTTTGGTCTTTTAATGTACGAAAATTAGTGATGGTATTTTTATGATCGTAATAATCGTTATGATTATTAGTTTTATGAGCAGCATTATCATATTGAGTAGTGCCAAGCAGCAGTTTAATGGCAGTGGCATAAGTACTTCAGTTTTCAATAATATAATTTTGATTATGGAAGCTGGACGTGGCTTAGAAATAAATATATAACTACATGTATATAAGTGTATTAAATGTTTGTATATTGACACTTTTTATTAAATATTTTTGTACTTTTTGCTCATTATAGAAAGTTGTAGCGGTTTTATCTCCGCATAAATAAAGGAAATGTCACAGCCCCCGCTTTTGAATTTACATATATTTTGGGCATAGATATGTATATTAATTGAGCTGTTAAATGATTCTAAAAATGTTCTATTGAATTTTTCCAAATTTTTAAAAGCTTAATCTGATAACCGAAAGTTTAGATTACGAGAATTGGCCGTCTGTATTAGTAGAACTGTTTCATATTCTGTCGCGCTGACTTGTTAAAACTTCATGGCATCCACGGCTTCACACGAAATGTATTTTATATTCAAAAGAACTTTCAAGACAAGACGGATTTTTCAAATACTTCGCTGTAAAGAAGTCTTCAAAAACAAACACTGAAAAATACTGCTTGAAAGACATTTGTTTCAGTTATTGTAGGTACAGAAGTAACGAAAGATTTTGTGATGTTTGACGTGATGATAGAATTTGTGATGTTTGATAACTTGTGTATATATTTTGCACACGTGCTAACGTACATGCATTTACATTAGCTGTATGCGCTTCCTTTAAACACAAATATAAAAGCATGCCATCTACATCTTGCACACACACTCAAACGTACAATATGCAAAAAAAAAATGCACGGTGATTTGGGACCGTTTCACTAACATTAAAAATTGCCCTTACCACCTTTTTTCGTAAAATATAAAGCTTTGGTGTCCTTGCAGACTCAGATCTATCCATGTTTTTATCAAGATCAGTTGGACAGTTTCTGAGTGGTAGAAATTTCCCCTTACCACCCCTCAAAATCAAAATCTTTTCTGCGATTTAGCCGTTAAAGCGCAACAAACAAACAATAAATTTACTTTGTCATGTATATTAGTTAGCAGAGACACCTTCACCTATCACAGCCACTAACCACTTACCCAAGCCACGAAACTTTTAGCAACTACACAAATCATATTGGAGATTAGAGGAAATAAGCTAAAGTCCCAGGAGTTCCCCGGAAAATTACGGCAACACCGAAAATTAAAAAAAATCTGCAGTGCCAGCACTATCATGCTATGTAGTTGCTACCAGTATTTGTAACCAGGTGAAGATACTACTTGTTGTTGTGGTGTTTGGAGTGTTTGTTACGAACAAGAAGTGTTCGCGACATCTCTTGTAAACACTCATATACACGAACATCACTACATGCATCGTGCTTCGCTTATTATACAACATTATTTATTCTGGTTTCAGTATAATACATGCCACGGCAATAGATTTATAATGCTAGAAAAATTTACATTTCAAGAATGTTTACGTAGGGCTCTATTTAACATCTGACGTGTCATCTATACAACTCATGTATAACTTCGCCTGTCTGTCAAAATTTCCAATTTACATACAACTTATAATATCTATTTTCAAACGTATATCTTTAGATACATCTGACATAACCTCTCTCTTTATATTTTTGTTCTTATACCAAAACAGCTGATGTCAGATGTTTTCTTAGATCAAAATAAAATGCGCATAAATTAAAATTTTCGCATCTGACATTGCACCCTGACTTGTGTAGTAGAGAAGTTTTAAAGCTTTCACATGGCATGTATGTATGTATTTTGCAGTGGAAAATTTTGACATGTCAGATGTAAAACACATGTCACATGAAGCCAGCTAAAGTTTGTTAGGGAGTTACAGAACTTTGAAATTGAATAAAATAGAGATGAATTTCTTAAATTAACATGAAATTTATTATATTCAAAGGATAATCTTCTGGCATTGTAATTTAAGTGTGACTTCTGGCATATGACCTGCACCGCTGGCTTGGACGTAGTCTACTGGAGTTCCAAATTTCCATGAATTTTTCCAACAATTGTGGTAGTGTATTGGCAATAACGCGGCGAATGTTGTTCTCCAACTAGTCAATCGCTTCGAGCTTATCGGCGTAGACTAGCGACTATATAACCACAGACATATAACCACAGAAAATATTCTATCGGGAAGGATTTACTTCGATCTTGGAGGCCAATTCAGGGGTCTGAAACGTGGCACAAGTTGTGTGACTTATTGCGCCGTCTTGTTGAAATCACAGCTCCTGCACATCATGGTTATTCACTTGATGAACAAAAAAGTCAGTAATCATGCCTCTATAGCCCTCCTTCGTCGGTATTGTGTAGCGGAAGCCTTGGCGAAGTAAAATAACCAATTAAATGGGTACTAAGCATAGCTTTGAAAATTTATATGCCTCATTGACACCAGAAGCGCTGGAACACTGCATTATTAGAAACGTGCAAAAAAAAATGCAGAGTTGTAAAATAATGAAGCTTTTTTCTATCTCTTGCTTAACAACCTGATCATTATTTCGACCATACTAATTCTCATTTTTTACTACTTTCTAAGGACTGTTTTTTTTTGCACCTAGCACGCAAAACAACTTCAATTCTAGATCTTTCCTGAAATTCAGCACTTCTTTATAAAAAATTATTTTTCGGAACTAAAGTCTTCAGTACGCGGCCTGTAAGAGCTAGTAGTTTTTAAGTCGTCATGAAGCTAAATTGGTTACAAGCTGCGTAGCAGTAGTTATGTCATTGCTTCATGGGGGAATTGTATCACAATAACTAATTTAAAATAAGAAAATATAATTTAATACTTTGACGGCAATAGAATTGCAATAAAGAGCAAAGACTCAAAGATAAAATTGTTCATTGTATTGATGAAAAGTTCCATTAGCTTAATGGAGAACCTAAAAGTAAACCCCTTCATTGTCTGAATACATACTTATCCTTTTTTTCAAATAAAATATGCTTAATAACGAATTCAACTTTCTATTAAGCGCCTTATAAACTAAAAGCATAAAATACTTAATACCAATTAAGCAATAGTTTTCTTTTAAACAGCATGTGTTTATACGAATTTGACTTTATATGTAAATTATTTTTATACTCGTATCATTTATCGATTTGTATGAATCTCATTGTCGACATCTCTAACGACATGTGTAATTTATTTGAATTTATAAATAAAACGTCTCACTCTTAACTTTTATTTAAATTCGTATGTATATTCTGCGTTATCTGATTTATTTTAAGTTCTGGTTTTTTTTAATATTTACATAAAATATAAAAATTTTTTAAAAAAAGACTTTTATAAAACAAAATTTTTGTTTTATTAATAAGCATGATAAGATCTAAAGTTATTTTTATATAAATATTACAATTTATGCACAAAAGCCAAACAACAAGTTTTATTAATTATAATATTGATTTGTTATTGTTGCTAACACTTTATAAATTAAAAAATATTTCATTTATGACTCAAACAAATTATAAAATGATATAAAAAGTTTTTCTATTATCTTCTTAAAACCTCCATCTCAAGTCATTAAAACCATCCAATATTTTGTCACTTTTAATTTAATATTTTTGTTTATTTTTAAATATAAAGTTTCTTCATTTTTTTATTGCTTTTTTTACATTAGAAATTTTTATTTTTTCATCCTGGCAATGGAGATCAGTTATTTTATTGGTCAGTTTTATGACTTTTTGAACTAATAAAAAAGCTATAATTTTTCTAATACGAAATTGTGGTAGTTTTCTATTGAGAGTGCTTACGAACAGTAGCTTGATTGGCGATATAATTTGACAGTTTCATGTATATGTATGATAAGTTGTAAACGAAACTATAGAAATTCAATAAAAAAAAATTTGTTTATAAAGAATTTATTACCTACACAGTCGGGTGATTAAAAACTAACAAAAGCCTCTACCGAAGTGATTTTATGTGATCATTATTACAAAAACATGTCTGATTTAAAAGATATTAACAACAGACCCATTTTAATATGCTTACGAATTTCTTTTATTGAATTTTTGAAGCGCGTGCGGATAGAATTTAAGTCTAAGCAATCAAACATTTCTGAAACTGTAGTGTATGACCTCTTTGTGAATTTCAATTTAGAAACTGAGCTGGATGACCACACTTTTCTTGAGTTATTCTCATTTTAATTTTCATATTTACATCATGTATTACAGATATATTTTTAAACGCAAAACAATTTTCCTTCATCTTCATTTAAATTAATTATTTAATTTTTTCATCCGGAAGTAAATAATAAATATACTAAACAACTTAAATATTAATTTGTGATTATTAGTGCGTTAACAAATATAAAAAAATTGTAAGTACTAGATTTCGAGTTAGTGTAAATGCCTTATTATACACAAAACAAAAATATTAAAATTTTCAGCCCCGGAATTTCCCATTTTTAATCTCTTTATTTAAAGAAATATATTTGACTCATAAAAAAATAAATGTTTTAGTTACTTTTATATGCCCAAAAAGTTTACAGTTTCCAACCCTGGAACCATATAACAATATTAATGTTATTCTTAAAAAAAATATAAATTAAGATATATTAAAAAAAATATTTTAACTCTTATGTATTTATATACCAAAAAAAGTTTAAATCTTCCATACCTTGGATGGTATTTTTGATTTTCAATACCAATCTATTTAAAGACTCTATCACGTACAGATAGATGGAAAGAAGGCAGTGATGGTATTTTTGTGCATTTAGGGTATTTTTTGGTGGTTTTTCCCTCTTCATAAACGCGAAATTTTGGTTAATACCCTTTTTTAAAAAGCGGGTATTTACAGTGCTTTTAACAATTTCTTACAGTGCTTTTGGTGCTTTTTTGTTAAATAAAAATGTTTTTAATTTACAAAACTAAAATAGTTTTAAAAATCTTATTTTATTTTTCATTCTCTTTAAAAGTTGCTTCCAAAATCATTTTACATTCATAAGATGATTTTTTCCATGTTTCCAGTTTTTATTTTCTTCCAAAAATTGTATCAGTGCTGCCAGTAGATTTTTAAAAAATCCGTTTTTTTCCCTACATGTTAAAAAATTTACCCAATACGAAAATCTACAAATTTTAGTAATTTAATTTAAAGAAAGATAAATTAAAAAGATTTAAGGCCTCAATGATCAAGCCGAATTGGGACACATTTTCCATAAAAATTTACACAAAAAAGTAGCGCCAGAAAGCAGTCGAGAGATAGAGTCTATTTTATTTTGACAGCGTTTTTCTTATCCTCTCACATACAAATAAGTATTCTCTTAGCAATGCTACCAAAGACAGGCACTTTGACACCAAAATAATTAAATAAAAGTCTATGTAATTTCGAGCAAAAACAAACTTTGAAACGGTTTATGAGCAAAAATATATTTTTAATATAGTTATTTTTACATTTATGCACAAAAAATGCAATATGAGGATTTACTTCGATCTTGGAGGCCAATTCAGGGGTCTGAAACGTGGCACAAGTTGTGTGACTTATTGCGCCGTCTTGTTGAAATCACAGCTCCTGCACATCATGGTTATTCACTTGATGAACAAAAAAGTCAGTAATCATGCCTCTATAGCCCTCCTTCGTCGGTATTGTGTAGCGGAAGCCTTGGCGAAGTAAAATAACCAATTAAATGGGTACTAAGCATAGCTTTGAAAATTTATATGCCTCATTGACACCAGAAGCGCTGGAACACTGCATTATTAGAAACGTGCAAAAAAAAATGCAGAGTTGTAAAATAATGAAGCTTTTTTCTATCTCTTGCTTAACAACCTGATCATTATTTCGACCATACTAATTCTCATTTTTTACTACTTTCTAAGGACTGTTTTTTTTTGCACCTAGCACGCAAAACAACTTCAATTCTAGATCTTTCCTGAAATTCAGCACTTCTTTATAAAAAATTATTTTTCGGAACTAAAGTCTTCTTCATCCGGAAGTAAATAATAAATATACTAAACAACTTAAATATTAATTTGTGATTATTAGTGCGTTAACAAATATAAAAAAATTGTAAGTACTAGATTTCGAGTTAGTGTAAATGCCTTATTATACACAAAACAAAAATATTAAAATTTTCAGCCCCGGAATTTCCCATTTTTAATCTCTTTATTTAAAGAAATATATTTGACTCATAAAAAAATAAATGTTTTAGTTACTTTTATATGCCCAAAAAGTTTACAGTTTCCAACCCTGGAACCATATAACAATATTAATGTTATTCTTAAAAAAAATATAAATTAAGATATATTAAAAAAAATATTTTAACTCTTATGTATTTATATACCAAAAAAAGTTTAAATCTTCCATACCTTGGATGGTATTTTTGATTTTCAATACCAATCTATTTAAAGACTCTATCACGTACAGATAGATGGAAAGAAGGCAGTGATGGTATTTTTGTGCATTTAGGGTATTTTTTGGTGGTTTTTCCCTCTTCATAAACGCGAAATTTTGGTTAATACCCTTTTTTAAAAAGCGGGTATTTACAGTGCTTTTAACAATTTCTTACAGTGCTTTTGGTGCTTTTTTGTTAAATAAAAATGTTTTTAATTTACAAAACTAAAATAGTTTTAAAAATCTTATTTTATTTTTCATTCTCTTTAAAAGTTGCTTCCAAAATCATTTTACATTCATAAGATGATTTTTTCCATGTTTCCAGTTTTTATTTTCTTCCAAAAATTGTATCAGTGCTGCCAGTAGATTTTTAAAAAATCCGTTTTTTTCCCTACATGTTAAAAAATTTACCCAATACGAAAATCTACAAATTTTAGTAATTTAATTTAAAGAAAGATAAATTAAAAAGATTTAAGGCCTCAATGATCAAGCCGAATTGGGACACATTTTCCATAAAAATTTACACAAAAAAGTAGCGCCAGAAAGCAGTCGAGAGATAGAGTCTATTTTATTTTGACAGCGTTTTTCTTATCCTCTCACATACAAATAAGTATTCTCTTAGCAATGCTACCAAAGACAGGCACTTTGACACCAAAATAATTAAATAAAAGTCTATGTAATTTCGAGCAAAAACAAACTTTGAAACGGTTTATGAGCAAAAATATATTTTTAATATAGTTATTTTTACATTTATGCACAAAAAATGCAATATGAGAATAAAAAATACTTACATTTTGTCCAAAATAAAACATTTTTCCTATATTCCCTATACTCATATATTAGTGAAAAAAATACCTGCAGGTGACACTGTTTTGTGTTAAAAAAAGCTGTTGTCACATTCAATGAAAAAATAAAATAATGCAACATAAAAAAATTAAAATATGTGTAAGGAAAATTTGAAAAAAAAACTCGTAGAACGGAAAATGTGATTTTTTTTCTACCCCTTCTGCTTTTCTATACCCTTTGCCAACAAACTCTAAAAATCGTGTTTCAAAAAATCATTGAAAAATCAACGTGTGAATTACGTGTATGTTAAAAACAATGTAGAAAACTTTTCATAATTGGGATTAAAAAATTTCATTTTTTTTTGCAAAATAAAAAACGGAAGTAACTGGGGGAAGGAAGTATCACATAATTCTCTGCATAATAAGTTATTGAAAGTAGTATGTAATAAGCAATTGTTAAAGCTTACACAAATTTTTAATCATACTATAGGGTGGTTAAATTTTAACGGCCGATTTCGGAATTTTCATAAGGCATAGTAAATAAGTGTAAGTGCAAAGTAAATCAAAATGTTCATATCTACAACAAAATGTAGGTAAATTTGTATTCAACGCACAAGAGTGGTTAAATTTTAAGGGCCGATTTCGATTGAAAGCATGAGGTTATCAATAGCAGTCAGTTGTTTTAGACAACGAGTAGCCAACCCCCAATTTTTTCATATCGTATTGGCGTGCTGTCAATGTTAACAACTGGAATAAAGGTGAATATCGCAAAAACAAAAACTTTTAAGTTAAGAGTACTTAAGCAAAGAGTGACGCTTTTAATGCATTCTTTATGTGTAAATGATTTTTCAGTAACATACATATCTTAATCTAAGCCTAAGCTTCACCTACTATTGTATGTATGTACATATGTATGGGTGTATATGTTACTATATTATTTGACTCCTGATTTTTTATTATTTGTTTTTACACACTTATTTTTATTAAATCAACCAAGATTTTGTTTTAATTAATATGTTAATAAATTCTGTTATTACATCTCAAATACTTTGTTTATTTTGAAGCAAAAATTTTAAATTATATTTTAAGTTTTTACACTCTAAACTCTCCTTTTTAAATGGCTTAATGTATTAAAATTAAAAAAAAAAAAAAATATTTGCGTGCTTTTTTACCTTCTTTTTCGTATTTTATTGCGCTTTTTACCCTTTTTGCAACAGCTTAATGTGCTTTTGCTCTTCCTAGAGATACCAACACTGAAAGAAGGACAATGTTTCTTCGAGTTTATATTTATTCCCTGCAGGAAATGGAACTGACACAAGACTAGTCACGTGATCGGTGCCCAAGTGATAGGGGCCAGTCCCAGTTCTAACACTTCCTATGAAGCGGATAAGTCACTTTTAGATGGAGGCCATCCCCATTTAAGGATGGGGTTAATTGATACTTTTGTATGCACCTTGTGTCTTGTCACTGAACTATCGCATAGGGACCTATTCTGTGTAGAATAATATAAATTATATATAAATGTCATTTCGACATTTAACTGTAGTAACGAACACTTATAAATTTTTTTTATTGCTGCAAATGTAATGACATTTTATTTTTAATCAAAAATTTTTTGAGATTCGAACCGTTAACTTCCTGCATGACAGGTTTGTACACTAGCCACTCAAAAGTATAAATACTATTTAAGCTTAGGTTAATATCTAGCTACAGTTACGGGACTGGGTCCGGAGTTACATTCTAGGGACAATTAACATTATATTTGCACTATTTAATAGGTTCTGAATTCAACCACTTCGAACATGTTCAGTGCAGTTTACGACAATACTAGTCCTAGTCCCAATTTATTTGACCCAAGATCAAGACGGTACATCACGAAAATGCGAATGTATAACCATTTACACGATATGTATTTTATTCAACATACACTAATCCGTACTTTTGGTAACACTCGCATTTGCTCAAGTCATAGGACGAGTACGCTTGGATCAATTGTCACCAAATTTTCTGCAGGGTTATTATATATTTTATGGGATCACATTTGTGGAAATTTTACACATCTACCTATATAACTATGTATATGTATGTATATACCTATTTACATACATACCCTTCTTACCATTTTTGGTCAAGGGTATAAAAATCAGAAAATTACTCTGTCCACATAATAAAGCAGAACAATCACAAAATGTCCTTTTCTGGTATTTTTAAAACAATTTTACGAATTTTAAACTCAATAAATCATTAATTATCGCAATTTTATAGAACAATGAAATTTTATTATTAAATATAATAGTACACGCAAAGAAAAGATATGGTTGTAGAATGGTTGAGAAAACAATATTATGTTCTCTGAAACAAATGTGTGGTCGTTGAAAACTAGTTATTGTTATTTTAAACATTTATTTCGTTACGATAAACAGAGTAATGTTTGAATTTAATAATTACATTATCAGATTCATAAAAAAGTGTGATATGGTTAGAGTTTAACAATACAGTCTTGTTAAAAATTTATCACTTCAACATAATTTGTATTATTATTTAAAAATAATATGATGTAAATAACAATATAATGTTATCTAAAACCATACTATTTTAAGTTTAAAAAAAAATCTTTTTCAGAAACATCTGTCAGTTCGGTATTTCGTTTGTAAGCTATCGGTAGTGCACGGGTGGTGTTAAATAAATTAATAGATAAATATAGTATCTATACATTTTGTGTAAGTAAACATTTCTATATATACATTTTATGTCAATAATTTTAATTTATTTTTATTTAACGCACGCGAATTTAACGCACAGCTGTTTCTACAATAAAAATATGATAAAAAAAAAACAAAATAGTATTATTACATTAAATAATACTGTGTCGTATTTAACAATATTAATATAATATTAGATCATGGTATGGTGAGTCTCAATTATATTTTAGTCACATCTTACAATAGTGTTGTCATATTAACAATAATAAGATTAGGTACAACAAAGTCAATTGTTCTTGTAGATAATAATATTATTAACCCAGATAATAATATAATTAAAGTTTGCTTTTCTATTAACAATAATATGATTTGACTGCAACCATATAATTCAATCATAGTATGTTGCTTGATTATGGTTGCCTCAACCATATTTTTTCTTTGCGTGTACGTTAAAAAATGCTAAGCTTAATTCTTACAAATCCCAAGAAAAACACCAAATATTATTATTCCAAGTAAAATACTTGCGTGGCAACAATCATTCTCACAAATGCAATAAATAGTTATTGTTGTTTTTTACATCTATTCATTTATTACATACTTCTTACAACTATAAATCGAGCTGAAAAAAGACAGCCAATGCAACAACGGTAAAGTAAGAATATAAAAAACATATTGATTATTGAGTTCTTGTTTCAACTAAGATATTTGTTGAGCTTCTCATTTATTTAAATGAAAGTTTAACTCAATATCTCTAGTTGTTCCAAAAAAGCTTTATGGTAAAGGTTTCCTTCCCTGATCATCTGCATTAGAAAAGTGAAATGCTCATAGCATGCAGCTCACCCCTCAATAATAAATGTCAATGCATTTTTAATTAAAAAAAAATGTTTTAATGATTTGAGATTATTGTAGCGTTAATATATAATAAATTTAAAAATTATCGCTGTTGACAACAATTTCTACAGATTTAAAAAAAATCTCAATCTGTCCCATTTAAAATTTATTCGAATTAATTTCACCTCTCATAGTGAAGCGATTTGAAAAATCGTAGAATCATCGATAACCTAATATGTTATACAGTTTTTCTATAGCTTTGCTATTTATTGCGCGATACACGAGTTAGAACGTGACTTTTGCAACAAACATAATCGACGCTATTATCAACTATAAATTTAGTTTTGTTTTGATTTCCTTGTACTTAAAAGCAGAGTACGAAAATAAAAGAAACAAATTGTTTGTCTTAATTTTGTTTCGTTCTTTGAAATGAGTGAAATAAAAGCTAAACAAAAATAATGAAAACGATTGCTTAATTTGTCCTAGTTTACACTATGCTAAGCTGATTAGTTTGAGGGAGAGAGCGACGAGGAGAACATAAACGTTTCTTTTCCCCTCGTCTCTCTCGTAACAAACTAATCAGCTTAGCAATAAGACTTGCATAGTGTAAACTAGGACTTTGTGTTTGCTTTGTTTTTGCACATGAGCATAATCCAGAGAACACAACCGATCGGCTGTAAGCCGGCGTACATTAATTTAATCGTACGCCGCTAGAAAAGAAATAAATGGAAACGTTTTGAAATATTTGCAGAGATTTTGACATCATCATATAATATAATTTTATTGCATTGTTATTTCACACATGAAATTTGTTTTATATAACTAAGCAGCAAAGCTATAACCGAGTATCCTAAGACACCGCTCTTCTTTTTTATTTCTAATTTTATTAGCAAATCGATTTTAAAGAAGAATTATAATTGCAATTTTTAATTGATTGGGTAGAAATTTTAGTAAAGCATTTTTTGAGTTTACAGAACAGATAGTAGAGGATAATGAAGATGGAAACTATCATGTTTTCCTTTTTCTTTCTCTCTCTCTCTCTCTCTCTCTGTCTCCCCGTGAATTAAAAATTGTCTCAACTAAAATTGACATGTGTGAACAAAGTCATATCAAAAATTTATTTCTGCTAAGGAACTATGGGTCTCATTGTATGAGTTAACTCACCAAGTTTGGATATAATCCAAATGAAAAAAAATTGCCAATTTGTTTTTGTTTTTCATACAAACTCTTTACCAAGGAAAAGCACAGAAAATCCAGACGATTCTTTGCCTTTACAAATTTGTTTGAAAAACAAAAGAAGTTGTATACAATTTTTAAAATGTTCTTTTTATTTTCCAAATTTGTAGAGCCTATTTTTTTATAAAAAAAACATCAATTCTATGTTTTTACAATTTTTATAATTTACCTAGACAAAGGGAAATAAAGACTTTTAAGCTATTAAATATCAATTAATTAGTATTCTCGCAATTAAAGAATTATATAACAATAGCTTATATTTTAATATGACACCCCAAATTCAATCAATTTCCATAAATATTAACATTATCAATGCACGGAAATTTTAGTCTGATAATCTTAGTAAAAAGAATCCATAACAATACCACACAAAAATTATAATTAATTGGCAACACTTTAATTTCGATTATTCCTTTAATTGCCAACCGAGTGTCCCCAGCTGTTTTGCATAAACAATAAGCATTAAATACAAAAAACCGCAAAAAAACTGATTTAACATATGTTTTATTTTTTTTTTTTAATTGAAACGAATCCAATCAAACAAGACTGGCAATAAATTCCAAAAACAGTGGGACTAAAAAAAATCACACACACGAACATGCTTAAATCCAAATGAAATTTAATGAAAAAAAAATAAAGTTCAATAAGCCAGGAAATAGTGCTAAATACAATATATTACGCGATATTCACGCTCAGCAGTGCCATACAAAAGTCAGGAGAAATACTCGTACAAAACAAAAAAGGAAAGAAACAAACAGGATTTTAAACAAAATCGAAAACATGGAATCGTCACTTAAAAGCCCAACGTAATATATTTAAATTAAGGCTCTCAGAATATAAATAATAATTTTTTGAATTGATTTTAAATATTAACACAACAAAAAGACTAATAACAACAAATACAAACGCAACCATTCACTGAACCAAATACAATTCGATTTGAATATTGTATTCAAAATTTCAAAAAATAAAATAAAAAAGCAAAATTAATCGAGGAACAACAACAAACTAAGAAAAAAGTATTCGTATGATGAGATTTGAGGAGAAAAAGAACGCAACTTTAACTCAGCAGGATGTTAAATTTCAAAATCTGACCGCGTTTCTTTTTTATTTTTTTTTTTTTTTTTTTTGTTTGTGTGAGTTGCGTGATGCAGTGTGATCGTCATGCGCCTGCTGTTAATCTCACTAGCTGGTATTTTGTTTTTCGTTTTCCATCTTTCCTTGCGAGAAAAAAAATATCTCTTTAGCTAGAACAACAACAAATGCAATATTTAGATATAATTTTTTTCTAGCTCACAATGGCTGTTCATTCTTATTCTTATTTAGTATTTTTTTCCTTTTTCTTCATTTGTCCATGTATGTCCGTCCATCTTAGCTGGATGACTGAGTTCTTGTGGTGTTTGAAAGAGATTGTATCCTTTGATGTTTGATGTCATGTGGTGGTATCACTTGCAAATGTTACGAGATTTGTTTTTTTCATATTTTTTGTTCATTTGTTGTTTTTGCTTAAAATATTATCAAGATTCATGCTCTTATGCACTCGTATTTTTAAATCTTATATTGCGATTTGATACGTTGCTTAAAAAATATTAAAGCGATAATGGATTTGAAGCAAATGAGCTTTTCAGTTTAGTGTGGTAAAATTAAATAATCATTTTAAATACATATAGATATGTGCATATTATAAACATAAATTATATATAACAAATTTATGTACATAAGTATGTAAGTATGTATGTATTTAAAGCAAGTTTGAACAGGTTTCAGTATGAGATAAATTTAATTTAGAATGTATAAGCATGAATTTTTCTTTTTCAAATAAAATTATTTATTTTGTAATCCCAAAGACGACAGACATATTGTAAATATTATTCAAATGTACAAACTATTTATAATCATAATCGAAATGAAATTTTACATAGATATCTTCTATCTCGCACCGATTTAAATTCAATCAGCTCGAAGCGATAATAAAAAAGTTAATTTATCGAAGGGTCAAAAATAATTTGCACTTCAAGGGATACTTTTTGAATTCGATATTAGAGATTTAATTTATTTAAATCTTAATGCTAGTTTACATCTGGCACACATGTGCTCAAAAAAGCTTAACCACTAGTTACTAATGAAAAACTGTTTAATTCAGGCATGCATTCATTAAGTTAAATAGTTTCATACATAACTAATAGACAATCTTATAGAATGCAAAGTGATTGGAAACTGTTTCAATCGATAAATACATGTCTGAACCAAACAGTACTTCATGAGTAATTAGTGGTTACGCTTTTTTAGTCACATGTGTGCCAGACGTAAACTCGGCCTTAGTTTGGAGTTTTTGAGATGTTTAGTAATAGTGTTTTCACACTGCCATGGTTTTAATAAAAGTTGATTTTAACGTTAAAACCAACTGTTAAAACCTGGTTTTACCATACAAATTATTTTTGTTAAAACCAAATTAAAACCATTTTTGAATTGGCTTTAAGTTGGTTTTATTTATTTACAACAGACTTTGGTGTTATTTGTTCATTAATAATTATCACATGTAATTTGGCTTAAAAAGCGATACGAACTTTAGCCCGTTCAAATCACAAATATAGAAACAAATGGAGTTCGAATAATAATTAAAATTAACTAAAAATTAATAGCCATGGGCCTGTGGCAAAAATTAAATAAAAATATACTTAATAGTAACAAACCAAAAAAGTTTGTCTTAAGTAGAACAAAAAATAAGCAAATTAAGTAACATGTGTATAATTAGTAAAAAGAACAAAACGACAATGGTAAGACTGTTGTAAGTATAGTGATGGTAAAATTGAGCTTACAATACAAAAAAGCTTTCAGCAAATTGAAATACGATGAATCAAAACAATTCACATATTCCATTTGCAATAAAATGCTAAGTATATAAAGCAGAAATCTACATCAACTGACACCATACGCAGTGGACCAAACACAAAAGAACGCTGATGATGAACGTTTAGTGGCCTTCGAAAACGGCTGGCTGTTCCGTTCAACTATGTGTTGTCAGAATATTTACAACTAACTTTGGTGTTATTTGTTCATTAATAATTATAACATGTAATTTGGCTTAAAAAGCGATACGAACTTTAGCCCGTTCAAATCACAAATATAGAAAATAATTTAAATTGAACTGTGGAAAGTGAAAATAGACAATATGACTGACCATCATCTGCCTATAAAAAAGGTTTATCTTATAATGTATATGTGCATTTTTATATTATTAACAATATTTCCAAGCACTTCTTCATTCTGTAAAAGAAGTTCCATAATTTAAAAAAATTTTATTTACAAAATATAAAATAATTTTCATTTTATCTCAGTTTTTCATGCAAACAAAAACAGTTGAACAGTATGTCCAACAAGTGTTATTAAAACGCAGAAAAAAATGCAACAACAAATACACTTATTTCGGCAGGAGATTTATTTTATTTTGCGCAAAGTTATTAGACAGCCTGTGAGTTAAAACCTGAATTTAACAAACTTGCAGTGTGAAAGCAAAATCAGCTGTTTATGGTTTTAACGTTAAAACCAGGTTTTAACTTTCAGTGCGAAAACACTAAGTCCCAAAGTCCCAAATCACACTATGCGAGTCTTATTGCTAAGCTGATTCGTTTCAGGGAGAGAGAGACAAGGGGAACAGCAACGTTTCTTTTCCCCCCGTCTCTCTCCCCTAACAAACTAATCAGCTTAGCAATAAGACTTGCATAGTGTAAATTGGGACAAATCACACTGTGCAAGTCTTATTGCTAAGCTGATTAGTTTCAGGGAGAGATAGACGAGGGGAACAGCAATGTTTCTTTTCCCCCGTCTCTCTCTCCTAATAAACTAATCAGCTTAGCAATAAGACTTGCATAGTGTAAATAGCGACTACGCAAGTTTAAGAAGCCAAGCGTTGTCGTATACATTATATTACAAACTTAAACATTTATTCATAAAAATATTAAAAAATAATGACAATAGTCTACATACGATCTGTATGCCAACAAAAAACTTTATTTCGATATTGTATGTTATTGTATTGGGTTCACATACGACAATTTTGGTTGATCAACTTTTGAGCTGATGAAAGAGAGAGGAGAAGATAATAAAGTAGAGAGCCGTCATATATTCCTCTGCCGCCAATTGAACTCAAAAGTTGTTTAACTTATACTGCCAAAAAAGTTTTCAGTTTCAGTACAATAAAAATAAGCAAATTAACTAACATGTGCATAATTAGTAAAGAACAAACGACAATGGCAGGACTGTTGTAAATTTAGAAATTGTAAAATTGAGCTTTCATTGCAAAAAAAAAAAAAACTTTCAGCAAATTGAAATACGAGAAATCAAAAATAATTATTCCGTTCAACTATGTTTTGTCAGAATATTTACAATTAGCTTGATGTTATTTGTTCATTAATAATTATCACATGTAATTTGGCTTACAAAGCGATACGAACTTTAGCCTGATCAAATCATAAATATAGAAACAAATGAAGTTCGAACAATAATAATTAAAATTAACTAAAACTGCCATCTGTAAACCGGCACTTACTTTTTATTAAAGCCAATATTTTGTTTGACCGCTACAACAATGGCTGTAGTCGTCTGGGCATGGAAGCAACTAAATTTTCGAGTTCTGCAGAATTTATATTTTGCCAATCCTCTTTCTCAGCATTAGCAATATAATTTTGTTCAACTTTCCCATACATTGTCGGGTGGTTACTGGTTTGCTGCTGTAATAATGTATTCTTAATATACTGTGCGGCAAACCAGTAACCACCCGACGATATGTTCAATAACATTTAAGTCCGAATTTTGAAGTGGTATGTAGTACTATGGAGGAGCATTGTATAGCAGCCAATTTACAAAAATTCGAGTCATTTGAATTGGAACGTTATCCTGCTGAAAAAGCAACCAAGCAAGCAATTGTTCAGAAATATATTTGTACTGATAACAATCCATATTACCCTTAATAAACACTGACCTTCCTACTCCAGAAGCAGCGACAGTTGTGTTTCAGATTAACGTTGACACCTGACTTTACGGCCTAATTTTAGGGTAGTCTAAGCACAGGGTGAAGATGAGCGTCTAACCATTGACCCCATGCACCCTTAGAAAGCCCCATGTGACTTACCAAGAAGACATAGTTTGCAATCTTTGAATATAGTTATCCCTATACTAAGATCAAACTACCATATACTTTGAGCTATCTAATCTCTTTGCTGCTAAGATCGTAGTCATAAGAACTTCTTTTGTATGACAACAGCACCTAGAGTTGTGTCTGGCTGACCGAGTCCAGCCAATCACTAGCATTGATTTAACACTGTGAAGCCAAGACTACTCTCCCAGCATTTTTGGCAGCAATCACAGCCACCCCGTACGATGCTCCGCGATCACAGACTGCAAATGTTGTTGCTCTAACCCACAGCGACTTCCGCAAGTGGGGTTAGACGAAATCTACCTTTCAGTAAAGAACTCATTATACCCATCCAACTCCTAAAGAAGCTCGACTGTCGAGCTACCAGTATCCGTTGTACCAGTTTTAAGCCACTGGTTAGTTCTCGAAGTTTCATGCCGAAAGGCTTCACTTATATCGTCGTTTGAAGTCAAGACAAGTCCAGGTGACGCCACACTACTATAAGACGAGAGGAAAAACCCAATTTACCACAGCTAGGGTCCCCGCGATTTCCATACCACCTTGGAGAAGATAAGCAGCGACAGCAACACCTCAAACTATCACGCTGCCTCAACCACACAGAAAAAAAATTCCTGCAGTAAACACTTTTAATTAAAAAAATCCAAAAATCAAAAAAAAATTTTGTTAAGTAAATTTTTAAACAAATGTTTATTTGACTTATTTACATTTTTAATTTATTTTTGGTTTTTTTAATTAAACGTGTTTATTGCTGGAAAATTTTTTTCTATGCTTAACAGTAGCGATTCATTTCTCGGAGCCAGTGCTGTATATCTCTTCCGCCATAGTTTTATCTACTTCTACTTCCAAATATATTGTATTTTAAGACAACAAAACTATTTTCCAGAAACCCATGTCCATTTCACTATGCTTTTGGCCGACTTTCAAACAAAATTTCCGATTTTTTTTTTGCTAATTAGAAGTTTTTATGAGGACTTAAGCTATGGTATCCACTACTGTATAAACCTTATTGTATATTTCGTGAATGTATATTTGAAATTGATTTTGATGCAATATCTTAGTAAATTTGGTGCCATTTATTTTTGGACTTTTGTCCACCTCTTTAAAAAAAATAAAGTTAACGTTCCACGACTCAGTTTCTTCGTGCAACCAGAGCGTGTTTTATTTTCAACACTACATATACTAAGAGACAAAACATTAATTCAGCTAATGAAGTGGCTTCATGAATAATTATTCATTGTATGAGTGATATTGTTCATTAGCTTATTGAAAGATTTCATTATATGCATAAAATTCTTCATTAATACAATTAATTCTTACGTAAGCTCGTTATTTATGACACAATTCATTGATCGAATGAAGGCTTTCCTTTCAGTGTAGCAGTGTTTTAGAGTTATCGAATATTGCTTGAAGAGTAGATTTATTTAAATTAAGAATCTTTGATATTTCACCAAAAAAATTTATTTAATATATATTAAATTTGCAGAAACTGCAACTTCATACTATTTTAAGTAAACTTCTAACAGATCTGTAAAAGTAAACTTTTCTATCAGTATTCAACATCAAAATTTGGAGTTTACATCACAGCAAATATCAATAAAAAATTGTGGCCGTACGTAAACTTTTGTTAGCCTGGTCTGGCTCCTTTGTAAATAATAATGCGAAGGTGCTTGTTTCTTAAAGCACCCCATACACGTTTCAATTCAATTGTGAATTGAGTCTTTCAATTGAATTGATTCTTGGCCACACACTTCTTAAACTGAGTTGAAAGATTTTCATTCAACTGTCAAATTTATATTTTTTCACAATTAAAAAATTTAAAATTGAAAACTTCTATTGTATTTATTCATTAATCTTAATATTTTTTATTTAGAATTCAATGAAATTAAATACAATTTTAAAAATACATAAGATTTTATATACAAAATAAAGCTACAAACATAAATTTTGACAGCAAATCAAGAGTCTCGAACAATAATCGAATTGAAAGATTTACTAGTCAACATGAAAAATCAAAATCTTTTGATTTTTCTTCAACCAACTAGACAACTGCTAAACTAATCAATTGACAAAGCCATACACGCTTTGATTTGGACAAGAACCGACTCAATTGAAAATTGAATTGAATCGTGTATGGGCTGCTTAACACTGTAGTTTTTATTTCTGAAACTTAAATGAACTTATACTACTTTGGACTCGATCTCCACATAAATCTGCAGGCAAATGATACACTCTAAAACATCAAACTGAATTCATGATAGATTAAATTAATTTCCAAATAAGCTACATAATTAGAGGAAGACTTTAATTGAAATAACTAAATAAAAATGCATATTTACAATAAAAGTTAATTTCGAAAAATTTACAACTGATCATTTATTTTGTTAACAAAGGAAAACAAACAATTGCTAAATATTTAACAATATATTTTGGTTCTTCTCGTTTTTTTATTAGTTCATTTAAGCTTAAACTCTTAGATAAATAAGTTTAAGTTAGCTTAGCATTAAGTTCTTTAATGTTAGGAAATAATAATATATATTAAAAAAAATCTATAAAACCCATAAAAAAGAGACATGAATTATATTTTCAACACCTTGCGAGACTTGAATTTTAAAATTTAATTTGAATTGGATTGTCATTTTTTTTCTTCCCTTTAAACAGGAACCACTATCAAAACCGTCACCAACTTTAAGCAATTTAAATCAAAACTTAATTACCATTAAAACTGCATAAAAATCATTATAATTCTTTACCTTAAGTATGAGGAAATGCATGTGTGTATATTTTTTCACGGTAGTTATTTTTAGTTTTCAAAAGAAATCAAAAATATAAAAGGAAAAAAACATCATAAATTAGTTTTATTTCAATTCAAGACAATTGCAGCAAAATGTACGAGCAGCAGTGGAATGCATTTTTTAAGAAAAGAAAAAAGGTTTAACGTTTGACATCAACTGCTGCATACTTAAGAGGATCAGGAATTAATTTAAGACCTTTAATAATGCTGGAATTAAAAGTAAAACAAACAAACACACAAACAAAAACAACAAAAGAAAATGAAAACTGTTGGTTTTTACACTTTGCCTTACGGACTATAAAGTTAATTTATTTAGCACCTACAAATACGGCTTATGACACAGTTACAATGTTCGCACACACACACACACACACACACGCACACACACACACACACACACACACACACACACACACACACACACACACACACACACACACTTACTTAGATCGAGTTGTTATTGAGTGTTGTGTCAATAAATGTTGTGTAGTCATGCGCAGTGCTGTAAGACTTTCTTTTAACTGTCCCGTTAAATCGAATCCTCACAAAAACATCAATGTGAAAAAAGCCAAGTTCCTATCAAAAATTTCGGCCATCAAAAGCAGTGAGATATAAATTTTGACCAAGTTCTTGTTTGGCACAACACCTTTCATATGCTATGCATTATATACATTTGTAATCGTAAGAGTTTCAAATGTAAGGGCGTGTCAACGCCCATTTTTTTAATAAAAAATTTTTAGGCTTGCCCTATCGCAGTATGTACACAGAAAAAACTAAATTGCGGAC
The DNA here is from genome assembly GCA_949987645.1 of Tachina grossa. Taxonomy (NCBI): domain Eukaryota; kingdom Metazoa; phylum Arthropoda; class Insecta; order Diptera; family Tachinidae; genus Tachina; species Tachina grossa. The sequence goes on along the minus strand of OX465274.1, from coordinate 197,227,244 downwards.
CTACAAAGAAATTTGTAGATTCTGATAACAATTTTGTAAAAATTTAACTGGAAAAAAATTTTATTTTTAGTTAACTTATTATGGCATTAGAGAAAAAAGTTAACTGAAACTCAAAATATTTTCAGTCAAATTTATTAATAGGAACAGAAAATCATTTTTGCAGATTTTTTTTGTATTGTTCCTCAATTTTTTTTTTTTATAATTTACAAACACATTCACTAAAATTTTTCGTATAATCAGAAAATAAATTAACTGAATCAATAATAATTCTTGAAAATTTTTTTAAAAAAATTAGTAAAAGTTTTATTTGAAAAAAATAACTGAATCAAATGAAAGGTTCAACTATTTTTTTTTTTACTTTCAAAAATTGGCTTGTTTTTATGGTTAAGCATTTCGTTCCCGCTTTTGGAACTCGTCAGTAGACTTCAACCCAAAAAATTTTTTAATTTAGCTAACAAACTCCGTATGTTTATAGTAAGACTCTTAATACTATATTGAGAATCACAATATACAAACATAATAAGTTTGAAACCCGCAAACAAAAATCTTAAAAAAAAATAAAATGTTTTAAAATGTTCAGAAAAAATTTTTTACAGTATATAAAAATAAATTTAACTGAAAAAATTAAAAAAAATCAGACAAATTTTTTACAGTATATAAAATTAAAATTTAACTGAAAATAACAAATTTAAATATAAAAAAAATAAATCTACATATTTTTTTTTTTACAAGTTCTACTTAATATAGATAATTTTCATTCTATACAGTTTTTTTTTTACATAAAATAAAATTGGAACAAATAATTTACTGGAACAGTAAAAAATATTTACTGAACCTAAATTATCAAAACACACGTTTGTTTGAAAATTTTTTGGGAATAATTTTTTCTGTGTACGCCGAATTTCAAAATAAAATAGCTTCCATTAAGCGCCTTAGATTTGCTTTTTTAACTCTAGCCTTTATGCCCTCCTGGCCAAAATTTTTGGGTTTTAAAATTTTTTTAGCTTATTGATTACCTAGACCTAGTTCTGTAGCAAATTTGGATAAACTTTTCGGGTTTTCAGATTTTTCTAGTTCATTGCTCACCTAGATCTACTTGTGGACCAAGTTTCAGATCTCTAGCTGTAGCGGAAGTGCTTCATAATATTGATGAGTGAGTCAGTAGGTCAGTGAGTCAGTGAGTACGTCTTAAAATATGCACTTTTTGCACCTCCATATCTCCGGAACCTTTCATTGAAAAACTTTCAAACTTTGCATATATATAGGTTAAATGAATTTATTCTAATTATGATTTAAATTTCACAATTTTATCTTTTATATAAAAATATAATTTATTTTATTTAAAAAGAAATATTTTCTATACCTCATTTTTAGGGTCCGATACATCAAAGGTGAAAGGGAAACCTGTTGTATTCGCTACGCTGTCCGTCTTTCCGTTAGTCGGTCTGTCTGTCTCTCCGTCACAAGCTTTTTTCTTGAGAATCGTAAGATCTACAGATCTGAAATTTGGCCTCTACAACAGCAAACACATGAGAGATAAAAAATAAAGGGTGTTCCAAAACGAGCAATGAAAAATACTAAAATCCTATGTAATATACATACAATTATGTGTATAAAGACACATGAAATTTTCAAAGTTAGTGTACTTTTATTAGATTTAAACAATTAACACTAAAATTAAAAAAAAAAATAATTAAAATTTGTTCTATCAGTTAATGTAATTTTGACTATGTAATTTTGGCAACTTGCTGTATCTTGAAAACCGTAAGAGGCAAACTCTTAAAATTTTCAAAAACGGTAAAATTAAAAAATTCCAAAATTAAAAAATCGCTAAACCGAAAAAATCGCCAAAATTTAATGAAAACAAAAACCGAAAAAAAAATAGAAAAAGCCAAATTAAAAAAGAGCCTAACCCAGTTTTGCCGACGGGCGTACTAGTGCAACAATCGTCTTTGTTTTCTAAAATAGCTTTATTCTGACAGATTATATTACAAAACTGATAAAAGAATTAAAAGAAATATTCTCTAACTTGGATTTTAAGATCAAAAGACAATACACAGAAAAAATTATATTTCATTTTCAGTAACCAAATTCGTTGAATCAGTAAATATTTTATTTGAATACGGTCCTACAAATAATTTTGTAAACTCTGATAAAGATTTTAATTAATTTTATTAATTAATTATTTTATTAATTAATTAATTTAGTGGAACAGTACAGAACATTTACTGAAACTAAGTTTGATTTCAAACAAATATTTGTTTAAAAATTTTTTGGGAATAATTTTTTCTGTGTGGTGTTGGGTAATTTAGTGAGACAAACAGTTCAGATGCCGAATTCTGCAACGATGAACTTTGAAGTACTTTTCAATTTCAGTGTTCACAATTCGCCCTACTTTTTCATTGAAAAGTTTTGAAATAATAATTGTCAAAAGAATTCATTTTCAGCGTTGCGGAAGCATAAATAAACCAGTTAACACTGAAATGGGTAAATATTTCAGAATTCATTGTGGCGGTAGCAGGCCCAAGGATACTAAAAGAATTCTTTATTACATACCATCAACCATTTTGAAGTCATTCGCAAAACCTGAAATCGTCCCTATTATACCGGAAAGGGTTAATTAAATTTGTGTTTATGTAGCCCCTGAAAGAAAATGTTTGTTGTTATTGCCGTTGTTGCACAAACGTTTTTTCTCAAGTACCTGTTAGTAATAATTCATTATGTGTTAAGCATTTTAAATAAAATACACAATTATTCAAAAAAAAAATCTTGTAGAAAAAACAAACACTACACTCCACCAAATATACTAAGAAATACCAAAAAAGGTTGTTTTCAATTCTCTATACAAAACAGAAATGCAATTCACACAGTCAACCTTACGAATATATGTATGTATTTCTACTTCTGATTGTCTGCCTTGTATCCGATAGATCCTTATATAATATAAACTAATCAATAATTTAACAAACAAAAATCAAAAAGAACCTTAGTCTACCGTTTTTTTTTTTTTTTTTTTTTTTGTTTTTTGCTTGTATAGCCTTAACTCCGTTGGAGTCAAAGAAATGGTGTTGTCATTTGTACTGACTGCACGCATTCAGTCAGTCAAAAATGTCAGTTGTGGGGCTTGGTTTTTTACGAAGTTTTCTTGTATTTTTTCTTTTATATTTATTTAATCATTGAAATGCTTGCGCCAGAACTTATTATAACCAAAGTCGCTGTCTGCTTTTAAGAAGCATGTGTTTTTCATTCATGTGTTTTAAACAATAATTGCATAAAGTTTTATTTTCTTTTATATTATTTTATATTTGTTTTATCTGTTTTATTTTTGGTTTAGTAATTAAAATTAATTACTATCGCAAAGCTTAACGCACAATGCTTGAAAAATTTTTGATTTATTTGCTGAATTCTTGAAGCTGTTGAATTAACGTTGCATTCATTAAACATTTTAAAATTTCATGTTGCATTATTTGATTTAAAAGTGAAAGTTTATTTTATATTTCTTAATAGTAATAAATCAGTAGCATATGTATATATGTACTTGTATGTTGCACTTACATTGCCAAATGCATTTTAAGCACGTTAACAAAAAAAAATTCTTCTTGTTAAGCGTCACTTTGGTTACTTTTATTCTTATAACAATTCAATTTTCTTAGATGAAATCTAGCTTAGATTGGCCAGTATAACACTAATATCTCATAAATGAAATAGAGATCCCAAATGAAAAATGGGCGTTAACCTCAAAGACATTTTAAGACACGGTGATACAAACCAACTGAAATGCCACACATTCATTTAAAACATATACAAATTCTTTACACACGCACACGTGAGAAAAGCTGGCCCACACCATCCATCCGTCCATCCATAATCACAACCTATACCACCAACCAACTATTCCAGCCATATGGTAAATTGTCATGATTGCAAAGGATTGTGTATGGAATGCATTGGCCGAACTGAACTGAACTGAACTAAACTAAACGCAAAAGGCAAAGGCAAGAGCAACAAATAACGAAATCTAAAACGAAAAATAATGTTGGTTCAGGTAACAACTTCATCATGGCGCATAAATTTGCAATACAAATTTAATTTATGCAATGAACTACGCATAAGTATTAAAACTTTATTCACCCGTACACATGAAGAAATGATCGGACGACAGACAGCCATATGGGACCATACACATGTCAGTACTCGCGCATACATACATATATACATCCATATACACACTATTGAGAATCGTACTGCACCTAAGTATGTACATGGGCTGATTTCTTTTACATGGCCAAGGCAGAGATCTTCAAGTAAACCGAATTAAGAGGCAATCGGTACAACAACAACAAAAAAACAATAAAATCACTGCGAAAAATCTTTTCAAAAATGAAGTAAAGCTTTACATGCGTATTAACGCATAAAAATATGTTCCTACAAACAAAAGTGATGTGTCTCCTTCTGCTTGCAAACACAAATCCATAAACTCATACTTTCTTATGGATATGCATGTGTGTAAGCAACAGATAGTTGGAACAACAGATAGACGACAGACAGACACACAGACAGACAGAGACATCCCAAAAGATTTTACATTTCAACTTATTTTATCATCATGTTAGGGAAGGTAGACACAATTAAACAATTTCCACTAAATCTGCTTACTTCCTTGGCAATTTGTTATTTGCCAACAAAAATTATGTGACTCCAGATCATAAATTCTTTTTTGCAAAAAAACAGTGAAAAGAAAGAGGCGAATGTAACGATTCAAGCAAAAAAAAAAAAACTAAAGGAATATTATTTAGCAAGTAGTGGTAGTAGTTTTTGTTATACTAGTAGAATATATTTATTTAGACAGATCTGTGCTAACAGCAGCCCGCAATATTTCACCAAATGTCTTTTACAAATTGAGTGACTTTTATGCCAGAGACAAATAAGTTTTGAATAATAATAAATAATTAAAAATTCTATTAATAAATGTCGTAATTCTTTTCCTTCAGTTTCCTTGCACACAAAAGAGTAATATGAATGATTTTGTAATATTAATTAAGATATTTGTAATATCAATTAAAACATTGATTAAATTTTCACCTATAAACAATTTGATAAAATCAATTAGGTTTTTCCACTCAAATTAATTAATATAATTAAACATTTAATTGAATCCATTAATTTCTTAATTGAAAATATTAATTGGTGAATACTTTTTTCTGTGTAGAGTTTCAAACCAATTTTATACCACAAAAAAATGCTCATATATGTTAATTTTTAATTTTTTGAAACATTATCCTATTTTAGATTCAATTGAACCATGGTAAAAATTGTTTAATGCAAAAATTCCAATTAATGAACACAAAGATTTTAAGATACCGTTGAAAAATTCCACTGATCTATAAAAGGTTACCATGACTAAAAGGTACATGCCAACTCAATTAATGTAGGGTACAACATAATTGTTTTGTTTACATTGCTTGTTAATAATAAAGTTGGTAAATAGAATTCTAATTCAGTTACTGAGTATATAAGGATTCACTTTTGAAGCCAATCGGGTAGCAAGACACGATACCTTACGATCGTTTCTTGAAATGAAAAGGTTACATGCATGTTATATTGCTAGGCAGCTCAAACGGATACCACCAGTTCTACAACAAAATTTAACACTTTAAAAAGCATTCTAAACTCGTATTATTTCCGTTGCTTAAGTTATATTACGAAAATTTGTACACAGAAAAAATTTAAAATCAACTATAATTAATATTTTAGTTAGAAATTTGTACTATTAATTAAATCCTGTACGGATTTCCGTCCTGCAAACAAATTGATAATATCAATTAATGAATTTGTAAAAATGAGGTGTTCTTGCTGTTTGAGATCAATTAATAGAGTTAATTGAAAGTGCGCGTTTATTTTAATCAAATGATTAATTGGCCCAATTAAATTAATAATTGAATTTAGAGATTTTAAACAATTAAATTGTTCGTTGAATGAATTAATAAAAGTAATTGAATTGTATAAAATTTTAAAAAGTAAAAGTAAAAAAATTTCAAAAAGTAATTTTTTATTTATTTATTTTATTAACTTACTTATTTTATTTATTTGTTTAATTCCGTAACTTACGCTGCAGGCTTTGAACATATTACCTCCATTCTAACTGGCTAACACACATCCACTAGGCTATCGTGGCAAATTATTTTTCATTCAATTATTCCACATATGTAGGTGTGTGTTCTTATTTTATTTTTTAACTTACAGTGCTGTTATGCTTCGAACTTGGTTCTTCTAGAATAACAGGCTGACACACTTCCATGAAAACATGAACAAGCACAAACACAAACTAAATTTTTTTTTCATGAAACAAAGTTAATTCAAACAATCAAAAAATTGGTTGAATTTTTAATAATGCGTACAAAAGTTTAATATTCGTCTGTATGCTTGCATATTTGCTAACATCCATACAAACATTAAACTTTTTTGTTTTCAATCAACAAAATTTAATTGGGACAGTTATAAAATTGTTTGAAACAGCATTAATTGATTTAATTGGAAGCATTTTGGCTAAAATTTTTTCTGTGTATGTTCGCAAGTTTGTGTTAGAATTTTTACAAAAGGGACGTAATAGAATCATGCAGAGAAGAATTAGAGAATTACAATGTTCGCACAGGATTTTACATTAAACTGTAAAATATATCATGTATCGGTGATTCAACTCTACATAAGTATAAGATGAACTCTTCACGCATTTCAGTATTAAAAGTTTTTAAGTTTAGTTTTAAGCTTTAGTATATTTTCGTAGCATATTGTGTCTTGGTGTTGTCCTCGGCTGAAGTAGTCAGCACGTTGACTACAAAACCTAAGGTCCTGGGTTCGAGCCGATTGTCCGACATTCATTCAAAAATAACAACATCACGCATTTTTCTGATGTGCATTAGTGTCCTTTGTATTAGTTGTTGTGGGAAAAGTTCAAGTGATGCAGGCATAAGGCACTGGGTCACTACGCCGGCTTCAGCAGATGCTAATCCTAATGTAACACCGGAGCACCATCCTTCGTTGTATAGCAGAATCATCTGCAAAGTAAAATAACCAATAAAGTGGCTACTAAGCACAGCTTCAAAATTTAATATGTCTCATTTGACACCAGAAGGCGCTGCAACCAGCGTGACCGTTTGACCGACTAAAGTGGCAATTTGCCACTTTTTCAACTGCGTTTCCCCTTTTTCGACTGCCTTGCCAATTTTTGACCCCATTTATTTAGGGTGAGTTATATGAAAATACATTAAAAATAAAAAGTTTAGTGCAGTTTTCTCGTTTTTTTTTTAATTTACCCCTTTTTTTTGATACATCCCCTATTTGGTGCCACTTTTTGAAAAATGTCATCGGTCACCCTGGCTGCAACACTGCATTATTAAAAAGCGTGCAAAAGAAACAGAGTTGGAAAAGAATGAAGCTTTCCTCTATCTTTTCCTTCATATTCATACTTAACTATCACTATCCCTTCCCTATCACCCTCTCTCACTAACTTATCTTCAACACACATGTAACACAAAGGGACCACTGTGTTGGACCCAAGTGAGCTGGACTCTGAATGCCCCCTTCCTTACCAGCAGCCTGCTAACTTAACATGTGTACTCTTAACAAGAAATATGGGGGAAATATACAATAAAACCATAAAAATCTATCTAATTTAGGTTAGGAACTTTGTTTCCTCAATATACTTTCTCAGGTTTTTTCAGAATGAAGCCCTAAGATAGTTCATATCTGGTATGTATCCAATATGGAAGATTTATATTCTACTTTCGATTAAATGCTGGACAGTAACACAAGTAGTGTTCGAGAGTTTCATCATCCTCCTGGCAAGCTCTACATGTTGTTTCGTCAGAAACACCCAGTTGAGCCTGGTGAGTTTTTAGCTCTGTATATCCTGTTATTATGCTAATCAAATTCCGAGGTGTTTGCCTTTTTAATTTAGAATCTATCTTGTCTTTTCACTATATGGATTTCCCTAGAGAATTTCGGTCATTCTTTCAGCATTATAGTTCTACCTATATCTGGTGTATTATTTTACAGCTCATTATTTCAGTTAATTTTTAAATTCTTGAAATTCTTGTTTTCTAGTGTGATGTTATTCAGTAATGATCCCGTCTTTGCAAGTCTAATCTCATCTTTGTTTTCTGAGACATCCTGGTGTCCTGGAATCTATATTACCTCATTTTCTAAGTATATCTCATTTTTTGCATTGCAGGACGCTTCGATATTGAATTTTATGCTTTCTTGAGGATTCGATAGCTTTTATACCATCCATTTTTTTTACTTCATTATAATAAAATCTTAAAATATTACTTCAAGATTCACTTCATTATTTAAACTACATCTAAGTATTTACCTTAGGTCTCCTCTGTTAGACAACAACAAACTGTTAACTTTTAAAATAAATTTATTTACAAGTCGGGTCCAACCAATTGACCACTTGAATGTAAAGTACAGATGAATATATAAAAATGTGTAAATTCTATTTTGGTTAAAGCAGTTAAACAGTAAATTTATGTTGTTGCAAAAGCGGGTGCACACATGCGCATAAAGTGCGATTAAGTGGACAAGCTCAGTGACCTAAAGCTGCCAGCGAAACAGCCACTCAAGACAACCAATCTTCCTTCCTCCCCACCACCACCACCATCACTGGATATGCAAAATAAACGGCAAGCAGAAATATAAATAAATTCCATCTTAAATCCAGCTGTCATTTAAGTGAACTTAATTTACAAAAGTTTAACATAAATTTAAAGATTTTCTTCATAGAAAAAAAAAATAAGAGAAAAATTAATAAAAACAAAAAGACTTAAAGCGAAAACAAAAATGTCTGGAACCAAGAAAAAAAATTACTTTAAACTGAAGTTTAGTTTTAAAATGAAATGTTGATAAAAAAAAAATAACAACTAAGCGAACTTTGCAGAAACAATTCAATTTTCTTTAACTTCCGGTGGCGGCATTTCGTTGTTGTTGCCTTTTTTTCAACCACTTGGTTTCAATGGCGCTGACGGCCATTGTTTGGAAATGTCATTAAAATGGTTGCATTCACCACTTTTTATTGTAGGATATATTTTCCTTTATTTTTGCCTTTTTGTTTTTTGTAACAGTTATTTTTTATTATTTTATATTCGGATGATTGCAACGCTAAGATTACTGTCTGGCATTTACTATATGTACATGCATGTACTCGGTGCATTAAATGCAAATGCAAATTTTACTTCAGTTGCATGTTTTTTTTTTTGCATGGCATAAAAAAATAAAAAAAAAAATACAACAACGAAATAGAAACTTAGCTAACGGTGGCTTATTATTATTGTTTTACTACTTAACTTGCCGCTACTGGCTCTCAGGAAAAAAACACTGTTTCCAACTGTATTCGATGTAATACATAATAACTATATATATATATTTAATTAATCGATTTACAACTTTATTTATTTTATCCGATATTTCGCTTCAACTTTGTGTAGCTTCTTCAGGAAATAAAATTATTATGAATAATAATAAATAAAGAGTGTGAATATCTAAAAATGGAGGAATATTCGGGAATTCGAATACGAACATGAATATTACACAGAAACAAAAACGTAGTAATGACAAATGATTTTAACCTTAACACAAATAGAATTTGCATTCAAATCGTTCTCAATAGCAGTTGCTATTTGTTGCAACCACAAAAGTGGTGTTACCTCATATACTATTCGGCAAATGCAGAAATTGTTTTACCAAACACTATTGTCTTTATCCCAAATACAATTCGGCAAATACAAGAAATCTCTTACCAAATGCAATTGGCTTTGTCCCAAATACAATCCGGCAAATACAAGAAATCTCTTACCAAATGCAATTTGCAAAACTATTTTTTTTTAATTTTTAAATTTTATTTTTATTTATAAAGAACACAATTAGAAAAATAAAAATAAAAGTTTTTAATGAATACAAATAATTGGTAACTTACTGCAGACATACTATTTTGCCCACGTTCAAACGATGCAGCTCATATTGATCAGTTTCTTAGCTTTTTCTTCTTTGGGCTTTAGCGTTCAGGCAATGAACGTCAAAATGCCGAGTGTGTAACCGTCCGTGTCTTTCCTCTTGTCTACAAAATATGAAGCTAATCAATAAGACTTATATCGTCCGAACGTAGAGTTTCTTATCAAAAAAAAACTTAACTATGTTTAAAATATAAATATAATTCCAACGGACTGTCATCGACAATATCACTCACCCTATACAGTTTTGCTGAATGCGGATTTTCAATATTTTTCCTTTTATTTCTCTGGTTATAGTACCGGTTGTACAATTTACCAGAAGCGTTCTTCGTCTTAGATCGTGGGACATAATATGTTCTCTCGCATTTCGTTGGGAAAAGCTTTGTTATGGATATTGCTATATTTTGCATACATTTGGCGTCCAATTTAGTATTGTGGAAAATACAGTGGTCCACAATTATTCGAACTATGGAAGTTTGACCCAGCTCGCTTAATGAGTTTATGACAAAATACTTTGAAATAATATCCTTTCCATCTACAGTTTTTTCCAATATATCCTTCACATTGAAGTCAGAATTAATTATGAAGGGGAATAAACCCATTCTTGGGTGCTGGTTGAACTTACATAAGTTCGATCGGACGCACTGCATAATAATGGTTCGTACAAAAAGAATAAATACAACATTATTTGAATCAACAACTATTTCTTTGCGACAAATACAAATTGGTCAACTCCAAAAAGTATTTGTAATTTTTTTTTTTTTTTTTTATTTTTAATGCATGTTTTTTATTTATTGTATCTTCAAATATGAACTAACAATAAGTATTCAAATCTTAAATCTATAAAAAAAATTATTAGGCCCGACCAATGTCGGACATAAGCTTAGTGATAGTTATTAATAATACATAAGTAGTGATAAGCAACAAAAAGAAAAAAGTGTTTTCAAGCAACTTCATCATCTAGAGTGTTGAATATTAGAGCCCGTGTATCTCTCTTTTTTAAGCAGATGTGTCCAGTAAAGTTCAAAATATTACGAGCAAGCGGATTAGGATGTGACTCGAGTTTTGTTAGATATTTGCCTGCGTATTTTACAATTTCTTCAGTCACTAGTGGCATATGCAAATCGCGATGTATATTTGAATTTTTGATGTACCATGGAGCCGATGTTATAATGCGTAAAATTTTATTTTGCCTTCGTTGAATTTTCTCTACATTTGAAGCTGAAGCAGTGCCCCATAGTCGAATTCCGTAACACCATATTGGCTTTAAAAGCGACTTGTATATTAAAAGTTTGCAGTCTAGGCTAAGTGTTGAATTTTTACCAATCAGCCAATGTACCTGAGTTAATTTAAGTTTCATTTGAGTTAACTTAGAATCAATGTGGTTTTTCCATGTAAGTCGTCGATCAAGGTGTATACCAAGATATTTGAATGTTGAGGAACAACTTGGTTGTTAATCCGAATGTGGGAGCAAGTATCTCTTCTTAGGGTGAATGTTATATGGACACACTTTTGTTCATTGACTTTAATTCTCCATAAGTTTAACCAAAGCTCCATCTGGCAAATGTGTTCCTGGAGTTTGCGGGATGCCTCATCAGGGTTTTCGTGCATACTAAGGCAGGCTATATCGTCGGCAAATGTGGAAGTATGGATACTACTGCTCACAGGCATATCACAAGTATAAATCAAATATAAAACTGGTCCCAGTATACTCCCCTGTGGCACACCGGATGAAATAGTTTCAGGCCTACTCGTAAAGTCTCCTTCCACAACAGTGAACTTACGGGAAATAATGTAACTTTCCAAAAGATTTAAAATGTTTATTGGTAAGTAAGTCTTCAATTTCAAAATTAGGCCTTCATGCCACACTTTATCAAATGCCTGGGAAATTTCCATAAACAGCTCAGAACAATACTTTTTTTCTTCAAAAGTTCTTCTTATAAATTGAACCAATCTATGAGTTTGTTCAATGGTGCTATGCTGACTTCTAAAACCAAATTGATGGTCTGGTATGCACCCACTACTAATTAGAATTGGGGACAATTTTGTTTTGAGCAGTTTTTCGAAAAGCTTTGACATAGTTGATAGTAGACTTATTGGCCTATATGACTCAGCCTTGGTTAGATCTTTGCCCGGCTTTGGAATCATTTTAACCTTGGCAAGCTTCCAGCTATGTGGATAATACTCCAGTCGTAAAACGGCATTAAATATGAATAATAGGATTCTCATTGCAATACGAGGCAAGTTCATCATCATTTGGTTACTAATTCCATCAATACCCGGAGCTTTCTTCGGGTTGAGTTCGGCAATTAATTTTTGTAAACCACGCGTCTTAAACTTTATGTGTTGAGGGGGTAGAGCAACTACATTCGGCAAATCAGCAACATATGTTTGGCGTAAAAACGGATTTTAAGTGCTCAGCAAATATTTTACATTTTTCAGTATCGCTTCTTTCCCAACTTCCGGTAGATGTGCGTAGAGGTGGCTTATACTCAATGGGTGTCTTAAGCTTTCTAGCAGCGCGCCACAAAGAGTAATTAGACGCTGGTGTGACATCAAGACCTTCCAGATAATTTTTAAGAGATGCAGTTTTTTCAGATGCAAGCAACTCTTGGAGTCGTTTAGTGCACTCTTTAAATCTGATTTTATTTTGTGGTGATCTGTGCTGTTGCCATTCCCTTCTAGCTCTTCTTTTTTCACGTACGAGACGTTCAATGTCTGTAGAATAAATTTTATTAAACCAAGTCTGCGGATGGGAGATAGTGGAATGTTCAGCAGCCTGTTTAATATTCTCGCTGAGATTGGCAATGTTAGATTCAATATCATCGGATATTCTAAGCGTAATGTTTTCCGTACAACGACTACTGAGATATTTTTTAACCCCAGCCAATTAACACGATTGATCATCTTCACATATGGGTCAGGTAAGTTACTTCTTAATGGACTACAAATTGTAATGATCGTCGGAGAGTGATCGGACGAAAGATCAAGAGAAGCTTGAACTTGAATTAAATTCCTAGAGATATTTTTTATGACGCCAAAATCTATAACATCCGGAATTTTTTGTATGTCAGTAGGCCAATAAGTGGGCTCCCCACTCGAAATGACATCCAAGCCCATTTTTGAAATAGTGTTGAACAATGCTCGACCTCTGGGGGTAATAAGACGCGAACCCCAGAACGTATACTTAGCATTGTAGTCGCCAGCTGCTACAAAACAAGGTCAAAGAGATTTGTAGAAATCCTCATATTGATTCTCAGTGATTGAAAATTTGGGAGGGGAGTAAATTTATGATATAACGAAATTTGTACAAAAACTTTCAATGCCAATATTTGTTGCTTGTAGGTGTTCTTCACAAATGTTATCAAGAACATAGTGCTTGAGTTTTGACTTTATTAGAATTGCTGATCCACCGCAGGCCCTTCCTCTAGGGTCCTTTGTATCATATATAGTGTAGCCATAAATTTTTAAAAGAGTAAAGTATTTGTCATGACTACAAGTATTTTCTGTGCATGTACTACACACGTATTATTGTTGTTGTTTTCATTAAATTCTACAACGCAAATCATATTTGCGGAAAATAGGCTTTATGTAAATAACTTTTTTTATAATTGTTTAATAATCTTATTTTTATATGCATATGTATGTATGTATAAACAAAATCACTAAATTACTAACCTTATTTTCCATGCGCCACTTATTAAGATTGAACCGAAAAAATTTTTTTTCGCCATATAGGCTTCTTTTATTGAAACCTTCATTGATGTCACCTAGTTCCATCATTTTTGATTTTTCGCATGTGTTAACACCACATTCTACTAAATTCAATACGGTTTCATCACTTACACCCCATGCCTTTACTAAATCAAATATTTCTAGGTCCAAGACATTTTCTTGAAAAATTTCCAGTGCATTGGGGTAATCTTCCATTTTTTTCTCACGTGCTTTTTTATCACAAACTAGATGCAAATGAACCACAGACAGTACTGAAACAACACAACAAAATTAACTGCGGACTGTATTTGAAAAGAGAAATCTACTGTTAACACAACAGCGATACGCATTTGGCGTAAATAATTTTTGTCATATAATCCCAAATAAAAATTATTTGTCTGTACTAAATTGCTGTTGACATGCATTTTCAAATGCAATCGCATTTAGTTTAATGAAACTTGCATTTGGATTAAGTTATTTTGCTGCTGATTTATATCAACTGCAATTTTGCTCTTGTGACAAATGCAGTGTATTCGTCATAACTTGTTGTGGTAAATCAAATATCATTTGAATCAACTATTTTTCATTTGCTAAAAATACAAATTGGTCAACTGCAAAAAGTATTTGTCATAACTAGAATTTTTTTTCTGTGTAGTGCATCACTACACACTAAAAAATACTTTTCAGTTTCAATACCAAAAAAGCCGGTATTCAACAACTTTTTTTTTAATTTCCTGTGAAAAAATAATTCCAGAACTAATAAGTACAATTACAAATAAGTTATCAGATATTTAGTTAAAAAAATGAGTTATTGAAACAAAGAGAATTTTTTTCAAAAAGTAAAAAATTTTCAAATCAATTTTTGTAAAATTTGATAAGATTTAATGTTGCTGTTGTACATGTTGTTGTCAAATCCGTATTTATTTTTTTGAATGTATGAATATATTTGACAATTTATTTATCAAATATTTTTTTTTTTGAGTTGTATTGTGAAAACTCGCTGAATTGATAAATATTATTATTGAGTTAAAGGATAAAGTTGTCAAAATTCGTCTCCGTAGCCAACGACACATAGTTATCGAATCAAAAGTGTGACTATTTTTTTCTGTGTAGTGCGTACAGTGCGATACAGCACAACTCTCACCACAGCAGTAATGTTTCAAGTCACTTCAAGTTTCCTTATATTCTTGCCAATTCCTTGCCCTGTAGTGCGATTTTCGAATCACCACTTTTGTAGCAAGTTTAAACTATTTTTACGCACTCTTCGGTTGTTAAACGGTCCATGGTCGTAAATGGCAAACTTACAGATGACATGATTTTTAACAGCTGGTATCCCTGCACAGAAAAAATTTAAAATCAACTTTAATTAATATTTTAGTTAGAAATTTGTACTATTAATTAAATCCTGTACTGATTTTCGTCCTGCAAACAAATTGATAATAACAATTAATGAATTTGTAACAATGAGGTTTTCTTGCTGTTTGAGATCAATTAATAGAGTTAATTGAAAGTGCGAGTTTATCTTAAACAAATGATTAATTGATCCAATTAAATTAATAATTGAATTTAGAGATTTTAAAAAATTAAATTGTTCGTTGAATGAATTAATAAAAGTAATTGAATTGTATAAAATTTTAACAAGTAAAAGTAAAAAAATTTTAAAAAGTAATTTCTTATTTATTTATTTTATTAACTTACTTTTACTTATTTTATTTATTTGTTTAATTCCGTAACTTACGCTGCAGTCTTTGAATTGAACATGTTACCTCCATTCTAACAGGCGAACACACATCCACTAGGCTATCGTGGCAAATTATTTTTCATTCAATTATTGCACATATGTAGGTATGTGTTCTTATTTTATTTTTTAACTTACAGTGCTGTTATGCTTCGAACTTGGTACTTCTAGAATAACAGGGTGACACACTTCCATGAAAACATGAACAAACACAAACTAAAATACTTTTTTTCATTAAACTAAGTTAATTCAAACAATCAAAAAATTGGTTGAATTTTTAATAATGCGTACAAAAGTTTAATATTCGTTTGTATGCTTGCATATTTGCTAACATCCATACAAACATTAAGCTTTTTTGTTTTCAATCAACAAAATTTAATTGGGACAATTATAAAATTGTTTGAAACAGCATTAATTGATTTAATTGGAAGCATTTTGGCTTCCATACCAGCGGTTTTGAAACCACTTCAGTGGATTTGTTTCATCAGCACAGCAAGTAGTCATGGAACTTCCAACATTTTAATACCAGATGTCTTTGCAATTACTTTTCCAATTATTTTCCTAGTTCCTTATCTTTTTCTCCTTTCCCTCGTAAACGGTGTTATGCTTTAATTTTTACTCCAAAGTTTCTATTTCAGTGTTATTTCGCTTATTGTGTTTTTGTTGGTTTATTTGATTTATATGCCTCTTAACGACATATTTGGCTAATACTTCAATTGGCTGGTTCAACATGGCCTCCGTACTTATGTGCTGCTACAATATAATATACCATATTTATAGTTGATTCTGTTATTTTCGTTGTTGCAGTTGCTTTTTCCAGCAACAATTGCAACTACTTGCAGCTGACCCTGTTTTTTAATGTATTTTTTACTTACTTACATATTTCTTGCAATTGTATCGGGCCTTTAGATTACGTCTTTTACTCGGAGGGTTATTTTTGTTGTGTGTAAAATTGTTTTGTTTCTCCCCAAATGTCTTTGTTTTAGATTTTTGATTGCAGCAAGTAGCTGCAAAATATTCGCTTAGTCGAAAAGGCCGTTTGTGTTTATTTTTAATGTTATTAATGCTGTTGCTAACATGGTTATATACATCTGGGTATGAGTGTATGTGTGTATGTATTGGTATGAGTCTCAATAAATGGTAAAATGCTTTAGTAATAACAGTTACTATTATTGTTATTGCGAATTGTTGTTATCGTTGCGTAATTTTACATCGTCAACCACCGGAAAAATATGTGCCGTTTAGTTTCAAAATTTTTTGTTTATTTTTTTCTATTCTTATTTTGGTAAAGCCTGAGTAATTGCATATGTATGTGTGTGTATGTATTTGTTTTTTTTTAATTGTTATGCTTAACAAATATTTCTTATATTGCAATTTGGTTTAGTTGGAAATTAATTTGTAATTTAAAAAAAATCGAAATTCCGCACTAAAAATAAAAATT
Source organism: Tachina grossa (assembly GCA_949987645.1). Classification (NCBI taxonomy): domain Eukaryota; kingdom Metazoa; phylum Arthropoda; class Insecta; order Diptera; family Tachinidae; genus Tachina; species Tachina grossa. The sequence continues at coordinate 197,210,344 of OX465274.1, read as the reverse complement.
GGAAAACTGTAAAGAACTTAAAAGCCCGAAAAAGTACAATGGATAACATTACATTGTTATTTACATCATATTATTTTTAAATAATAATACAAATTATGTTGTAGTCATAAATTTTTAACAAGACTATATTGTTAAACTCTAACCATATCACACTTTTTTATGGATGTGATAATGTAATTTTTAAATTCAAATATTAATCTGTTTATCGTAACGAAATAAATGCTTAAAATAACAATAACTAGTTTTCGACGACCACACATTTGTTTCAGAGAACATAATATCGTTTTCTCAACCATTCTACAACCATATCTTTTCTTTGCGTGTATATAAAGTAAAATTTGTAAAAAAAAATTTTAGATTTATTTTTTCTTTATATTTATTTTTTTTTTATATTTAAATTTGTTATTTTCAGTTAAATTTATTTTTATATACTGTAAAAAAATTTTTCTGATTTTTTTTAGTTTTTCCTACAAATTATTTTATAGATATAAAAAACATTTTATTTTTTTTTTTAAAGATTTTTGTTTGCGGTTTTCAAACTTATTATGTTTGTATATTGTAATTCTCAATAAAGTATTAATAGTCTTACTATAAACATACGGAGTTTGTTAGCTAAATTAAAAAAATTATTTGGGTTGAAGTCTACTGACGATTTTCAAAAGCGGGAACGAAAAACTTAACCAAAAACAAGCCAATTTTTGAAAGTAAAAAAATAGTTGAACCTTTTATTTGATTCAGTTATTTTTTTCAAATAAAACTTTTACTAATTTTTTTTTTAATTGGTAAGAATTGTTTGTTATTGATTCAGTTAATTTATTTTCTGATAATACGAAAAATTTTAGTGAATGTGTTTGTAAATTATAAAAAAAAATTTTGCTGAATAATACAAAAAAAAATCTGTAAAAATGTTTTTCTGTTCCTATTAATAAATTTGACTGGAAATATTTTGAGTTTCAGTTAACTATTTTCTCTAATGCCATAATAAGTTAACTAAAAATTATTTTTTTTTCAGTTAAATTTTTACAAAATTGTCATCAGAATCTACAAATTTCTTTGTAGGTCCGCATTCATACGAAAAATTTACTGATTCAATGAATTTAGTTACTGAAAACGAAATTTAGTTTTTTCTATGTAGGAACTTAAGGAACCAATGATGAATGGTGAAACATTTTTACAAAGATACCTTGAATTTTTTATAAAGCTTTGTCTTGTTCATATTTTTCTCCTTATCATTGACTACGGCGTTTTTGTAATAGATTGAAGAATGTATGTTTTTCAAATGCCATATTTCATCAAAAGATATAATTTCTTCTAAAAAAAAAAATTATATGAAACCTTTTTGATCTAATCCCAGAGGATGCTAACGAGATCTTGATTGCCCTGCAAAGTAAATTAAAAAAAAAACATGAAAAAAGTAAACGTCCTTCTTTTTTACATTTTAAATAAACTCCTTATCGTTCCTAACTGCACTTTGTGGATTAAAGGAAGCGATTTTTTTTTAATTGTTTTCAAAAGCAATTTAACTCATTTCACTCGTATTTTATTCCTTTTTACAAATCTTACAATCGCCTTTCTAAAATCTTACACAATCTGAACTTTCAATTCTAAAATCATACGAGTATGATATGAAAGAATTTACTTTTAAGCTGACTTCTATAAACCGCTTAAGCTTAACATTCCCATTTCTTGTCAACGTTTTATGCATTTTGGCCATGAGAGTGTATCGTTAGGGCAACAATTAATATGCAACGCAGCTTTTCACTTGGCTGCATGTTTATGTGACATTTTTTATTTGTTTAAAAATGTACTTTTCACACGTAAAAATGTTATTAAACCGTAACCATAAATATTTAATAATAATAATTATTGTTATTGTTACTAGTAAGATTATGGATACGTGTGGTTTTTATTATAATTTTAAAGAATGCAAGTAGAACATTCTGAGGAAATTTATAGTTCAACTAAACGTAAGTTTAATGTTGCAGCTTTTTTTTTATTATTATGTATTTTAATTAGTATTATTATTATTGTTATTGGAAAAAGGAAAAATATGATAAAACGAAACTGGTTTTATTACACTGGATTAAATGTGGTACAGAATTAATTATTAGCTAAAGCAAAAGCAAACTAAGATCCCGGTAGTTCTTATTGTGGAAAACTGATGACTCTGATAGTTTTCATTCACTTTGACTTGGCAATGCAATAGTAAATGACAGGTGTCACTTGATAAGTGTGAATCAGACATTAGTACAATAATGTGGACTTGTCTCGCTCCTTCCATCATGTTGTCTTGGATGAGGGTGAACTATAATAAAAATCGACAGGATTTCATGGGAAGAATTTAAAATGTTTTGTGATTTGAAAGAATTACATGAACGTGATCAGGATTAAATTTCACACTAGCCAATATCATTAAGTGAACATCGGTCTTCTATCACAAATTTATTGCAGTTTGCAATTGTAGTGCAAGGCTAAGCGGACCACGTAACATCTTTCATGCAGCATTTGATCCAGAGAGGAGCTTCACCATTCACCAACTCCAGTATAAGGTTCTGCACTATTACAGTTCCATTTAATATCAAGCTTCTCTAATATGGAATCCCACGATGCAATAATTTCAAAGTATCGGCAAGACATTCTCTCACCGTCTCCTTATTCAGATAAACTCTGAAAATTTCGAGGAGAAAGGTCAATGTACTACAGGGAAAATTTCAACTCTTTATTGTAAAAAAAAATCTAGTTTAAAATAGTTTAAACCCGATAGAACTTTTAATTCTAAAAAATAGCGCAAAAATCCAAAAAAAAATTTATTCGACACATGGCCTACGAATCAATTGACAGACATATCTGTTTCTCGAAATCAACTTATCGCCAAATTTTGATTTCAATAAATCGATCGATGCCCGATCGCAAGCTGAAGCAATAAGTCCAATCATGCCACCAGCGTGTAAACGGAGCCTAGCATCACATTTCTATAGATTAAATTAATAGAGTCAGCAGGAATTTTTTTTTATTAACAAATCCTAATGGATTGCTTAGTGTGTTCCATTCAAATGACGAACTCGTCTATCCTCAGAAAGAATTCTCAGTGAATTAAGTTATTCTAAGCAGGAAGTCCTCCTAATCTAATCAGACGGCGAGAAAAATACAACGTGAGAGAAACTTACGAATTTTTAAAGTCAGATATTTTGTTTCCAATTATTTTACTTAACTTGGAAATTCGTAATCGATTTTTAAAGTTGGGGAAGAAGGAATAGAGAAACAAACTCCTAGGGAATTGGTGTTCAGAATAGGTGTCTATAACATGCTCAATCTTTCATAATTTGCAACAATAAATCTGCATATCTTTGTAGCATTGTTCAAGTGCCAATCCATTCATGATAATTTGCCAGATTATAGTGATCATAAGTATCAAAAAGTTAGCGCAGTATGATAGTTTTTTTAACAGTTAATATTTTCATAAATTCTGTCGGGCCTACGAAAACCCCCTGTAAGGTCGGTTTTTTTATGATTTAACTGGCTCTTCCGCTATTTCGAAAGAAGGTCTTCATTCGCATTCTAGGCGATAGAAAACTGATTTCCATTTCCCTATCTTACTTCTGTACGAACATTGACTCGAATGACAAGTCGCAAGAAAACGTAAGTGTTTTCATACAGATTTTCATACCACTAACTCGAATGAGTCGTCAACAAAGCGATCACTGTGTCAAAATCACTCACTTGCTATTTTGCTTTCGTGTAGTAAAATTTATTTGCAAAGTCCCCGTCCATACAGTGAAACATTTGCTGCAAAACTTTTGAGTTTGTCGACGAACGGGGAAAGAGGATTGGAAAAGAGTACTTTGTTTCATGTACATAAAGTTCTTGTTGAGTACGTCATTCTCGTCTAATTCTCATGAGAAATATGTGAGGAAATGTATTAAGCTGCAAAACAAAAACTTCAGAGTGTGGACACGAATGCAGTTTTAAAAGAAAAATCAAAAATGTTTCGCAGCAAATGTTTCACTGTATGGAGGAGGATAAAGAATTCAAAAGTTTCTAAGATTATTATTTTGACATTAAAATTTTTTTTATTCCTATTTCTTCAATTTATTTTTTATTTGTAGAGAAAAGTCATAAAATATTTACATATCAAAATATTATTGAACACTTTTGTTTTGATTATTGTTTTATGTTCATTACAAAAAGTACTCGCACAGTTTAAACAAAACGAATGTAGTTGTAAAGCAAAACAGCAATAACTTGCTGTTGCTGTGCGACTATTTTGTTGAATTCTTTTTCGTTGTTCAATATGGTTGTATTTATTTTCATGTAAATGTTAGTAAATCCTCGTCCAGACTTGAAATTTTTGTTGCTGCATTTTCTTAAAATTCTGCTCTCAAATTGCATAAGTGTCCACATTATTAAATTCTAATATTGCAATTATGCATTAAAAAAATTATTACACCACAAATTTCCTTGAAAAATTAACAATTCTATTTACTTTTTGTTATATTTTTTGTTTGTTTTTCATACAACTGAAGAAATAAAATTATAAAAAAACGTCAAATACAACTAACAACTTGAAATTAATAATTACGAATTTCAATTCAAAAGAGAATTGCCGAGCACATGAAACAGTGTACCCCTCCCCAATCTTCTCACCTCTGTCACCAATAAACTCAAGAATTGCTGCAACAAAAATTGCAAGTATGGACATGGACTAAGTTTTAAAAAATCGCTAGAAATACTTGAAATATACAAATTGGTCATGTTTTAGACTTGGCAGTTTTTCTTGAAGCAGTTATCTTCAATTCTCTTTTAAAACTGCTCGTTTGTTTACACTCAGGCGGTTTCTTGTTCAATTATCCTATTGTTTTAACAAGCAAGTCAGTACCCCTCTTATTTCTTCTTTCCTCTCTCTTCCATAAACTCAGACTTGCTTCAAGAAAAACTGCCGAGTCTAAAACATGAGTTAGCACTACTTTAATTTATAAACACGTAAAACAAAAAAATGACATACGTAATCACAAGCGAAAGAAAGCTGACGACATAGCGAAATGAAAATCTATTAGAATTCGAGCGAGTTTTTCTATCGACATAGTGGAAGTGGCAGTAGGAAAAAATAATAATGCTCCTGCATTTTCGCGAACTGTACAATTAATTATGTAAATATTTTTTTTTACACAATGATTATAATTTAAGCAACTAACGGCATTTTTTCACCAACACAACTGCATTATACTTGAAATATAATTTAAAAACTATTTTTTTTTTCAAATATTAATATACTAATATACTTTGCAATTAAACAATACCTTATTTGAATGCAGCAAAGTCAAGTCAACTAAAAATAAAAATCTTCTCGACATGCTCTTGCAACAGTATTCCGCTGACAATAATCCGCTTAATTAGTGAAAATTGAACTTTGACAATAAAAAAAACCGAAAAATTATTTAAATGCAATTTATTGTAGATTTCTTTTCATTTAATCGAAAAATAAAAAGCAACAACCGAAAAACAGCCTCATCATTATAAACATGAATCGTTTGAACAGCTGCCTCTGAAATGAAACCTCCCAATGTCTTTTATTTTATTTTGTTGGCTTTTTGTTAATTTCTTTTTTTTATAATATTTTGAAAATTAAATAACATATCCCACAGCGCTGGCTGTCATTTTAGTTAAATGTTTTTTTTTTAATAAAAATTTAAAAATAAATACAAAAGTTGAAAAAATATATATGTAAATACATATAGTATATGTATATTGTGTGAAACATGCAATCAGCTAAAATTAAAACAGCAGCAGAGCACACGCAATTTTAACAAAATACATATTGTTGTTGGCTTTGGTTTTTTATTTATTCCAAAACCAAGACTAAATGTACTATTTTAGGTTTTTTTTGTGTTTGTAAAAAATGAAAAGTTTTTTTTAAAACAATAGATTCATTTGTGTTTAAATTACAGTTATCAATGAAAACAAGTGATTTGATTCGCCTCAATTTGATATCTTAATGGCATATCAATTATTTTTATAAAAAAATAATCGTTTATACGCTTTTTAAAAGAATGAAAAGGTTGATTAAAATGATTGTATCCATGTGCAATATGAACTTTAATATGATATATTAACTTAATGTGTTGATTGCATGTCATTATATATTTAAGTTCTTTTTTTTGTAATTGAAGTTCCATTAAAAAGATCTGACAAAAAAGAACACAGAATAGATTGCTTAGTGTGCTTAGAATGAGAGTTTTTTTCGATTTCCTTAAAAGTATTTAGCATAAATTGTGCCATAGTAAGACTTATGGAACAATTAATAGGAGTCTATTGTATAGAATTATTAAAAATATGATGGTATTTTTTGTTGGAAGTGGTTCACAAATCTTTATCATTAAAATGGCTTAGGGCCAATTTCACCAACTCTATTTAAATATCAATTCATATTTAAATGTCGATTTTCGTAAATTTTTGTATGGAAAAATTCCATTTAAATATGAATTGATATTTAAATAAGTTGGTGAAATTGGCCCTTAATGTGCTTACAAAGTTTCATAAAATTCGGTTAAATGACAGGGTGTCTCAAAAGAATGTTTATATTTACTGGAACGATCAAAAACACATTTTGGGATTTTATTTCATTAAAAAAAATAATATGGTCTGAAAGTAAATTGTGGCGTTGGCCGCACTAATTTAATGTAGTAGTAACATTTCTTATACTATTTTCTTACGCTATTTTCTTTTAAAAGTGCCAATGTAATCGCCATGAAAAATTTAATAGGTGTGAAATTAGGATTGCGTAGAGGCCAATTTGTATCATCTCTTCTGGACATGAATGTTCCAGGACATTTCAGCCCCTGGAAAACGTTCTATGACTTTAACTCTTGCAACAATTAAATTTCGTGTGAACTTATGCTTCTAGGCTCTCTACCGTTGATGATGATGTTTAATACTGAGATTTTTAGTTTTCCTATTTACTGCAGATCTCTTTATACTGTTAGATCTATTTGTGAATTACCGAATTACCGTTTTAGTACAGCTCTCCCATCTGACTCCGGGAAACGCTCTAAAGAGACTGAATTTGCAAGAACCACGCTATTGATTGACATGACAATCCCCTCTCAGATTTGTTGATGTTGCGTACTGAACTAAACAAACACTTTTCTAAATGCAAGAAATCAGTTGGGTATAAGTACAAGAATGTGAAATCAAGCTTGAAAGGTCGTTGTGACGGCTCAATTTTTCAAGACTAATGACAACTTTTGAAAACATAATTTTTCAACTGAAATATTGCGTTAAGGCGTGTGACAAATTTTCTAAGACCCAGTTTAGTGCACACGTAAAGTTAAGTATTAAGTTCTTCTAAAAGTATCCCTGCCAGCTTTCTGACAGTCGAAGTAAACAGCACAAACGATGGTCCTGTGTCCGAGCCCGGTCTCCAACAGTCTCGAAGTAGCAACACTACGCATTTTTCTGATGTACATTAGTGTCCCTTTTTATTAATTGTTGTAGGAAATTTTAAGTGATAAAGGCGTAGACACTGGTCACTAAAGTACACCGGCTTTAGCGGATACTAATCCTAATATAACACCAGAGCGCCCTCCTTTATCAGTAATGGCTACTAAGCACAGCTTTGAAAATTGAATACACCATATTGACACCAGAGGCGGTGCAACACTGCATTATTATAAACATGCAAAAACCAAAGTGGGCTTAAAGGTTGCAAAACCGTTCTATTTACTGTTTTTGATAGTTTCGTAAGGGACCGTATTTTTGTGAAGTTTTCTTGAACCTCCTACTTAACCTCAGCTCGCAATGTGTCCTATTACTCGGCAACACCTTTTTACTGTATATAGTACAATATATCGATATATTCCCTTTGCCACCACAATGAGCAGAATTCCTAAAATCCAGTCTCTCTTTTTACTTAATGTTACCCGATTTTGGAAATCTTTGGAAAAATATATTTGCAATTTGCCAAAACAGAACGGGTAACAGATGAAATACAAATTAATTATTTCAAAAATATCTGAAAAAGGAAAACTTTTTTTTTAAACACAAAGAAATAAACACAAACACAACCCGCAAAGCGATTAGCTTGTCTGCGAAAAACACGCAGGGTCTATGGTGGGAATCGCACCCACGACCTCTACACTGAAAGGGTAGCATCGCTACCACTCATCCACAGGGGCACTGAAAAATTTAAAAAAAACATGTATACGTATGTAAAAAGAAGGCATGTTTTCTTAATATATCGTTTTTCTTTCATTAAGCCACATAAATTCAATTTTAATGTCAAAGAATTTTATTTGTTCCTCATATATGATCAGAGATGGAAAGTGGCATTTTTGTATTTGTTAATGAATAAAATTAAAAAATTGTGCAAAAAATAGTAATGCAGTCAAATCCCGATAATTCGTACCCCGATAAATCGTAATTCCCGATAATTCATAATAAACTGTCAGTCCCTTGAAAAAATCTCGTTAATTCGTAAAATTTCCGTACGTAATTTTTTTCCAAATAAAATCTTCTTTGTATCTTATAAATCGTAATTGTTTGCTAACTACCACTTATAATTCGTAATAAAAACAACAGAAACATGGAAATAATGATTTTTTGCTTTTGCTTGTGTGTGTGTGTGTGCACGCATAAAACTCTGTCGGTGTTACAAAAACAACATTTTTAATTTTTTTTAACAATTTTTTAATGATTTTTTATCATTTTAGTAAATAAATTGAAAAACCCCCGTTAATTCGTATTTATTTTATTTTAACCCCTTTAAATCTAAACCCCGCTAAATCGAAACCCCCTATAATTCGTAAGAAATGGCCGGTCCCTTGCGATTACGAATTATCGGGATTTGACTGTAATACATGAAACTGTGTAAAGAATTTCATATTAAGTGTCAATTTCTAAAAAAAAAATTGCAAATTAATATATTATCAAACAAAATACATCAAAAAAAGTACAATTGTATCATGATTTCCATCTATGGTTCTAATATGAATAAAATTTTCTTGCAAGTTTTTAAAACTAAGGAGTAATTTTATAAATTTCTGCCTTACTCTCCCGTTGCTAGTTTCTGCTGGAAAAGAATATGAACAGACCTATTATTTTTCCGAAAACTTAAGCATTAAACACATTCACCACAGCAGGCTACACGAACACACGACTTCAAATGCCGCTAGCAGCATTTGTCGCCTCGTAGCCGGCTACTTAATTATTTTGAAGACGGCAGCAGCACCATCTGCAGTGATATTCAAGTACAAATACATAGTTCACTATTGCCACTTTTATATCTTTTGCATTTATAAAAATTAATTACTCTTGTTTCACGTAAAAGTACAAAAATGAATCAATTTATTCTTAAAATCAATTTTTGGATATTATTTCTGTTAAATAATATGAAATAATTGTACAAAATCAGTCATTCAACATTTTGTATTGTACTGACAATACTGAATTTTCTCATTGTAGCCAACAAAATAGAAATTAGTTTCATTAGACTACAACGACAAAATCAGCATAGTCAACAACCTGCCGCCATGTTGCCTTGCTGTCTTCAAAAGAATTATTCTCATATAAAAATGTGTATTCTATCCTTGATATTTGGTAGTCGGTAGCTTGCTGTGGTGAATGTGTTTAATGCTTTATAATGAAATTCTAAAATTTATTTTTAAGAGTTCGGGAGAAAAAATATGAGATAGTATGGTGCGTTTTCCAGCAATCGTCCTCTCTTACCTCCCCCCAAATACACAGAAAAAAATATCATCGAAATGCAACCAACAAAAGAAATTGCTAACATTTAATTCAAAAATTAACAATCATCATTGCTGATATAACAAATTTAAATTTTTGTAGTCAATTAAATTACTCAACAAAATTATTTGTTAAATTATATCATAATAGTATGCGCACATGTAGAAGAAACAAGAAATCATATTTTGTGTGTATTCATCATTTGCGTATTTAATAAAGTGTTGCTCTTTAGCTGAGAGGTAAGTGAGTCAGTTTATTAGTGTTGATGTTGCCGGTTCAACTCCGCCCAAAGACGTTTAGAGTTTTTCGCAGACAAGCAAAAAATCGTTTCGAGGATTGTGATAGTGTATAAAAAGCTTGTTAATATAACAATTATGATACAGAAATTCAACAATTCACATTGTTAATATAACAATAACTTTAATTGAAATAACTTTGAAATCTAAAAAAAATAAATTTTGAAAAAAAAATAAATTTCAACAAATTATTTGTTGATATTGAAAATATTTTTAAGATTTTCCTTCGACTTACAATTTCGTTAATTGTATTTACAAAAATCGTTGTAGGTTCAAAATCAATTAATTATTTAATTGATATAACAAAAAAATTAATTGTATTTACAAATCATTTTTTTCTGTGTACGTGTGTTGTTATTGTAACACTATAAATTTCTTTTTTAAATAAATGTTGTTTGTATTTTACCTCCTGTCATAAAGGTTACACGGTATTTATTTGTAATATTTTAAATGAAAAAAAAAAATAAGCAACAAACTTTTTAATTTAATGCCACATAAAGCAGAAACTATTTAATTCTGTAAACGCCCTTCACAACAGTCATTCTTGTTGAAATTAAAATGCCACACAGATACAATCACTCACTTAAACAAACAAATGCACATCAAATAATTATGGTTTTATTGGAGTTTTTTGTGAATATATGTACTCGTACAAGTATCAAAACCGTTGTTTCTTATTTGAAAGATTAACACACTACTACCATTCATTCTCTTGTGTATTTAAAGAAATTTTTAATAATAAACAAAAATAATTTGTGGCTTAGGAAATGTGGGTCTGCATATGTCTGTCCTGTATTTGTCTATATATTTTATTATTGCTTTTCTTCAGCCAGTCAAGTTCATCAGTTCATTTGTGAATGTTTATATGTATATATTTCGATCCTGGATAGAAAAAATACGTATGTATGTATATATACATGCATTCAAATTGAGCTACTCAAATTGTTAGAGGAGGGTGCTTTCCTGCTCTGCTCGGCTTGCCTCAATGCCAGCCTTGCGATTGCATCAAGAAGAAATAAAATATTTACAAAAATATATAGAAGAAAAAGAAGAAGAAGAAAAAAAACTCACAGACACACACTTTGTGCGGCGGTGCCTGTCAGTTAAATTGATTGACAGTTTGACTTGAGATCTTCGTAAATGTTTTATTTTGCTTGTGTTACGCTGATTATTATTATTACTACGTGTTACGGCGAATTAACAGGAAAAATACAATATTGTATTTAAAGAAAATACAGCTGTGGAGATAGACTTAGGGACTTCAAACCTCACTTCTTGAGTTAGTTAGAAAATATGTACATAATGCTCCCGCCCTAGCCTTTCTTTGATATATCGCCCTGTTTCATCACATGGAAGTGAATATCAAAAAAATTAATTAATTTATAAACATATACATACATATCGATGGCTTAATATAAAAAGGGCCTAGCTCAATTTTTTTCGAAATCGTGTTTTTAATGTTTTCTGGGCGACAACGTATAATTGCATCCTCCTTGAAGATCTTAGTACGTTACAGTTCAAAATCAAGGACTTATGGCAACTTTAAAAACTATTTCTGCATGTAAATGCTTAATTTTTTCTTCATTTTTTTTGCTTCTCCTGTAAAATATCGAAAATTCGAGTTAGGTCTTTTTTATATTAAGCCATCGGTATATAAGTTTTTTAAGTTCTCATATAATTATTCCAATCTTTGAATAATTCAAAGCAGTGCCATATCGATCTTAGTTTTAATTTATTTATTTAATAGAAACTTAGGGCCAAACCCTCGATGTCGCCAACGTTCGACTTGTCGCGCACTTACATTCAAAACAAAAACAAATTTTAATATTTTGTTGTTGTTTCAAATGTAAGTTGCGACAACTTGAACGCTGTCGATGTCGTGGGTCAGGCTTTTAGCTAAAACAATTTTCGAATTTTACTTTCTTTTACATTCTTTAATCTCTAATTTTTGACGCTTTAAATTTTGCGCCACTAGTCCTAAATCCGCCCCTAGAGGAAATATATCTAACTATATAGTAGTTACTGAGTCTATAATTTTAGCCTCAACTGTATGCATAATTGTTAGCTATTTCAGAGCCTTAAAATAGTTAATTCTCTTAAGTCGTATGTACATATGTTATGAATAGAAAACTTAATAATTTCTTAATTTTTTTGTTGTGAGCTAGCATAATAAAATTGTTTATATTAAGTTTACTAAACACTCATATATGAACTGTTATATATGGAAGTGCTGTAACTGAATTTTTTTATGTATCGAGATATCTAAGGGTTTGCGTTTGAGTTAATTTAAAAATATCATTTATAAGAGTAATTCTTTTACCACCTTACATCCTTTAAATTTTATTATGAAAAATTAATTATTATAATAATTTGGAAAATTTTTAGATATTTTTAGCTCCAAATAAACTGAAACACTTTCAAAAATAACATAATATAAAAAATAAAAATGAGAGCATATTTAAGTCCATATTTTAATAGCAATTTCCTTTACTGAAATGTATTCTTACAGTAATAATTAAGTTTTAATTAGTAAATATTAAGACTTAGTTTCATTTACATACATATGTATGTATATACACAGAAAAAAAAGAATTGTAAGTAATTACAATTAATTTATTTGTGAATACAAATAAAATATTATTTAAAAAGGCACCTACAACGATTTTTGTAAATACAAACACACATTTGTAACATAAGAAAACAAAATCAACTCAATTATTTCCAATTAAAGTTATTGTGTTATTAACAATTTAGTTGTTAACAGAAAACAAAAATTTTTAATGAATTTGTTTTTCAAATTCTAATGTGTTGTTTCGTTGTTTCTTTAATTTTTTTTTTTTAGAACTTGGTTTTTTATTAAATTTTAATTTAAAGATGTTTGGGATGAGTCGAACCGGCAACCTCTTGACTAATAGACTAATATATGTACTTATCACTCAGCTAAAGAGCAAATCGTTATTGGATACGCAAATAATGAATACACGCAAAACATGATTTCCTATGTTTCTTCTGCATGGCACATTTCGTTGATATAATCTAAAAATAACTTTGTTGATAAAAGAAAAACAAGCCACGACGTTTTTCAGCTTCTTGTCGGAATTTACACGTATACAACACCAGCAATCAAAATAAACAACAACATCGGCACATCACCACGTTGAGTCAATCAACAAGCAAGATAAACACCAACACAAACAAAGTAATTTAAATAATATTTTAAAATACGCAGTATTGATAAATACAATATTTAAGTTAACGCCAAATATTATTGAAATGAAAAATTTTGTTCAACAACATGGTTTTGTTGAACATACATCTTGTATATTTTTTTCTGTGTACTTCAATTAGATACTTATAAAAAGTTTAACATACATACATATATAAAAACTCTTGAGTAATGATCTTCCTAAAACATGTAATATGTTTAACTGAAAAAATACGTGTCTGAATCAAACTGTTTTTCATTAGTAATTAGTGGGTACGCTTTTTTAGGGTTCCGTACACCAAAGGTGAAAAGGAACCCTATTGCTTTCGCTACGCTGTCCGTGTTTCCGTCACACGGTATTTTCTCAGGAACCGTAACAGCTATGGACCTTAAATTTGGACAGAGTATGTAGAACCTTGGCCGCTACAACAACAAATACATGAGAATTAAAAATTAAAGGGTGTTCCAAAACGAGCAACGAAAAATATTAAAATCCCATGTAATATACATACAATTGTATGAACATATGTTTATTGAAACTTGAAATTTTTAAAATTAGTGTATTTTTATACAGACTACAACAATTAACACTAAAATTTAAAAAAATTTTAATTAAAGGGTGGTCCATCAGTTAATGCAATTTTGACTATGTAATTTTGACAATTTGCTATATCGTGGAAACCGTAAGAGGCAAACACTTGAAATTTTTAAAAACGGTAAAACTAAAAAGCCAAAAATTAAAAAAAATCGCCAAAACGAAAAAAAACGCCAAAATGAAAAAAAACGCTAAAAATCGAAAAAAATCGCCAAATCGCCCAAAACTAAAAAAAAAAAATTAAATAAAAAAAATCGCAAGAATGAAAAAAATCGCCAAAAATAAAAAAATCGCCAAAATGAAAAAACGCCAAAAACCGAAAAAATCGCCAAAACAAAAAAAGTGTCAAAACTAAAAAAAAGAGCCAAAGCTTAAAAAATCGCCAAAACCGAAAAAACGCAAAAAACGCCAAAACAAAAAAACCGAAAAGACCCCAAAAACGAAAAAAATGCCAAAACTATATATTATATAGGATGAAGTTTGTATTAAATTACATATCTAGTGTTCGTACGGAACCCTTCGTGCGCGAGTCAGAGTCGCACTTTACTGAATTTATTATGCATTAAACACATTCACCACAGCAGGCTGCAAGAAGACACGATTTCAAATGCCGGTTACAGCATTTGTCGCCTCATAGCCTGGCCCGATAACGATCGCCATTGACTGTAACGGTCACTCCTTGCTCAATGGCCCAATTATGCCTCTGGACCAAAATCCGCACCAAACAGTGACTCGTTTTGGGTGCGTCAGTTTTTCAATGCCACAAATACGACAATTTTGCTTGTCTACATACCCGCCAAGATCAAAATGAGCTTCATCTGAAAAGATGATTTTCTTGGCAAAATCGGCATCTTCTGTAAGTCGATCGCAGGCCCACTTAGCATTGGATGGTCAGTTGGCTCGTTCAGCGGAAGGATAAAACTAATTATCTGTCAAATCAGACATGGTCTAAGTGTTACCATTCACGAAATAAGCACTAGTTGAAACAAAAAACGTTAGATGGCTGACCCTTTATGAAATAATTGCACAAAATCATTCATTTCATTCAACATTTTGTATGTACTGGCAACACTCAATTTTCTCATTGTAGCCAAACAAATAGAAATTAGTTTAATTGGACTAAAACGACAAAATCAGCATAGACAACAACCTGTCGCCATGTTGCCTTGCTGTCTTCAAAAGAATCATTCTCATATAAACATGTGTATTCTATCCTTGACATTTGTTAGTCGGTAGCTTGCTGTGGGGAATGTGTTTAATGCATTACGCTTGTGTTGCACATGGCACACAGATGGAAGCCCGGCCAAAGTAAGATTTTATCGGACGTATAAAAAGCTTTCTATTATTGCAAATTGGATTTAACTTACCAGGTAGGAAAAACTTACTTGTAATTTATCGCTCACTTATGATAAAGTTTTTATACGTCCGATAAAATCCTACTTTTAACTAACTTTAAGTTGTTGTAATAATGGCCCTTAGGGTTAGTTAAAAGTAGGATTTTATCGGACGTATAGAAAGCTTTCCATTATTGAAATTTGGATTTAAATTACCAGGTAGGATAAACTTGCCTGTAATATATCGCTCACTTTGGGTTAAAGTAGACGCAGACGCTTTTACCTACTAGAAAGAAATTTTATCAGTTTTGGCTGTAAAGTTACAGACATTTTATGAAAATTCACTTAATTTAACGTTTTGCAGTCGCATGGTTTTTAATCGAATTAATATTTTATTTTTTTTATTTCTTCTGAACACAGTTTCGTTGTTGTTAGGGTACTCTTAATAAATTTATATTCTTTTTTTTATTTTTGAAAATTGCCTAGTTTTTCCTTTGAGGCTTCAAACTGTACATCAGAAATTCTTATGTTAAAATTTCTTATATTGAAATTCATAAGGACTCAAAGCTCAATTATAAATATAATTATATATTACTTTGATATTGTTCTCTGGCGGAAGCATATGGGTCCGAAACCACTGGCACTTATATGACTTTCATTAAAAACAATTTCAAGAGCTGCCGCCACAACAAAGCTCTGTAGTCATCACTTGAGATAATAATCTGTTTACTACAAAGATATCCAGAGATCTACTGGCAAAATTATTAATTCGGCAACATTAATCAAATGTTTTTCATAAATTGAGTCTAACTACTACAATTTCGAGGCAAAACGTTAAGAAATAATTTTGAAACTCCTTTTTTACACAACATTTTTATGTATAAGGCCCAATTCGTACGATGATTTAAAAATCTTGTTTTATTTTTGATTCTCTTTTAAAAGTTGCTTGCAAAAACATTTTACATTCATACGATGATTTTTTCCATGTTTCTAGTTTTTACTTTTTTTTCTTCCAAAAATTGTATCAGTGTTGCCAGTAGCTTTAAAAATCCCCGTTTTTTCCTTTCCCTACATACGAAAATCTGCAAATTTTAGTAGTTTAATGTAAAGAAATATAAATGAAAAACATTTAAGGCCTCAATGATCAAACAGAATTGCGGCATAAACACATTTTCCATACAAATTGACACAAAAAAATTAGCGCCAGAAAGCAGTCGAGAAATCGAATCTATTTTATTTTGACAGCGTTTTTTTCTTATCCTTTCACATATGTATAAACAAATATTCTCTCAGCAAAGAAAGGCACTGTAACAACAAAATAATTAGATAAATGTCTATGTAATTTCGAGCAAAAACAAATTTTGAATCGTTTTATGAGCAAAAATATATTTTAATATAGTTATTTTTCCATTTGTGCACAAAAAATGCAATATGAGAATAAGAAATACCTACATTTTGTTCAAAATAAAATATTTTTCCGATATTCCCTATGCTCATATATTAGTGACAAAAATACCTACAGGTAACACTGTTTTGTATTAAATAAAGCTGTTGTCGCATTCAATGAAAAAATAAAATAAAGCAAGATAAAAAAAATAAAATATGTGTAAAGAAAATTTGAAAAAAAAAAACTCAGAATGGAAAATGTGATTTTTTTCTTCCCCTTTTGCTTTTCTATACCGTTCGCCAACAAACTCCAAAAATCGTGTTTCAAAAAATCATTGAAAAATCAACGTGTGAATTACGTGCAAGATATGCTGCTTTTATCAGTTTATCCTTTTATTAAGGTTTGGGATATATTTATGTATATATGTATTTTATTTCAACTAATTATCAGACACATTTTTTTTAAGAAAACATTCTTCAAAAGTCCTGTATATAACTTTGAGCGACTTAAAGGAATGTAAGGTACAAGTTGAAATTGCTTTATAAATAAATAACAGCAAAATGTTTTGTAGTAAAAGTTATTTGAGTTAAAGCAAAGTAGAAAATGTAGCTAAGGCAACGACGACCTCATAAAGCCCTTCACTAATCACAAATAGGATGTAACAAAAGAAAAATCCCCTTTATTTACACACACAGAAAGTATATTCATTTTTATATCTGAATTAAAAATAAAATTAAAAGACGAAAGCTACTTAAAAGCGACTCAAACGGTAGTATTAAGTGTCATAGTGTCATAATGCTATAAAAATGTTGTTTGAAAAAAAAAACAAAATCAAAAACAATTATATCAAAATAAGTTAAAACATTATGACACTTAAGATTATCATTTTAATCCCACAATTATATTTGCATAATAACGATATGACGACTAATTATTCTGCATTATTAATTCAAAATCCAATTTTTAAGATATGATATTATTATCGAAAATGATCGTTGTACAGGTATTTATACACATACATATATGGAATTCGAGTTATGTATTTCTACAATTTATCGTATTGCCAATTAGTTGGGTATAAACTTAACAAAGTGACATTTGTACTGAATGTAGGGTACCAACAAAATGGCAATGGAAAATTATTACGAATAAAAAATCAAATATAAGATTAGGGTAAATTACATATTTGTTATTTATTTAATTCGTTTGTTTCTTTTTCTATGCACAATATTAGAAAAATAAATAAAACTTAATCGGATTTTGCAGATTAAGTAAAAAAAAATTACTAGGATTGTAACAGATGTAATTTTTAGTAAAATAATAGTTTAGATTATGTTAATGTAAGATATAATTATATGGTGTGGTTTAAATTTATTTTAAAAAAATAAAACTAAATTAGAAATTAATGCAAAACTATGCAATATCATTCATATGTATGTATGTGCCCTTAGTTATGAAAGTGGTCTAAGTCATATATTTCTTTGGTCGAGATATTTTGTAGATTACATTTGAACATATCAAAAAATATTTATATAATATGCAACATTTTAACCTAGAGTTGCACTACTCCCGAGTAATATAAATTTATTTAATATTTATTAAATATTTATCGAAGTTTTTTTAAGATTTTTCGAAGAAATAATGCTTGTGACTTAGACCACTTTCATATTTAAGGGCACATACACCCAGAGAAAAAACAGTTTAAAATCTATAAAAACCATATTGAATTAATAAGAAACATTAACGAAAGTCTAGTCATGTTGAAATTTTTTATTTCAAAATGGAAATATATTAATTTACAGTACTAATTTATTAATTTTAGTTACTTTTGAGTATCTCAACATACATTTTCTATTATATTGAAAATTACTGAATTAATGTGACGCGTTCTTATTTTTAAGTTGCAGCTATTCCCAGAGTGTATATACATATATATATATTTATATGAACATGTACATGGTTTTGATGAGTAACAATGTATGTATTTGTCTCCTTAAAACGTAAGGCTTAAATTAAGCTTTTGAATTTTCTTTTCATAAGAAGCCACCAGAAGTGTGATCATTAGTTTGTGTATCGGTATTCATATAGGATGTTTTATATTGAATTTTACTGAATGAATAAATTATCAATGCTGCTGTAAAGTAAAAATTATTCTTCGGTAACGGAAACATTACATTGATGGCAGCATTATTATATATTTACTGCCTTATTCATAAAAATATTTCAGATTTATTAAGCGCTTATTTGACATATTTCTATGGGAAATTTGTCAAATAAACCTGTAATAAACCTAAAATATTTTTTATGAATAAGACCGTTATTGTTTATAAATTAATTATTATTTATATATTATGTATTTATTATTTATATATTATCTTTTTATTTATTATTTATTTATGATTTATTTACTATTAATTTAGTATCTATTTATTGTTTATTTATTATTAATTTTTTATTTATTCATGACCTGGATCACAAAAAATATTTTTGATTAATTATATATATATATATATATATTTTATTGGTAAAATAGTTTCCCCCACAAAATTTGGTTGATAAATTCTTTATAAAACAAAATAATTTTTTGTTATTATTTATTAATCATTTATTAATTAATTATTTATTTATTATTATATGAGACCTTATTCGTAAAAAATATTTTTGTTTCATAAGACGTTTATAAAGCAATTTTTCATACAAAATTTGTTTTATAAACCCTTTATGAAACAAAATCTTATTATTTAATTATTATTTATTTATTACTCAATTATTATTTATTTTTTATTTATTTACAGCCTTATTTTTACAAAGGGTTTCTAAGACAAAATTTTCATAAAATTTTTTCTTAAAAAGCCTTTATAAAGCCTTAATAAGTTTTATAAATAAGGCTGCTAATATATACTTATTATCTAATTATTATTTATTTTTTTTATTTATTATTAATTTATTATTGATTTACTATTTATTATTAACTATTTATTATTTACTTATAGTCTATTTTTTATTTATTAATTTATTATTTATTTTAGGCCTTATTCACAAAGAATATTATATTATTAAAGGTTTTTGGAGCAGTTTTCCATACAAAATTTGTTTTATAATCCGTTTATGAAACCAAAATATACTTCATTATTATTTATTCTAGTCATGTTGAAATTTCATATTTCAATATGGAAAAATATTAATTTACTGCAGGTATTAATTTATTACTTTCATAAATTTTTAAATATCTCAATATATGCATATTTTCTATTGTATTGAAAATTATTTAATTAATATAACGCGTTCTTATTTTTAAGTTGCAGCTTTTCCTTGAGAGTACTTTTTTATTTATAGCCCTATTCATACAAAATATTTTGGATTTATAAGATATTTATAAAATGCTTTTTCATACAATATATATTCTTTATAAGATTATTTTTTTATAAAAAAGCAGTTATTGTTTCTGTTATTATTTATTTATTCCAAATCAATTGAAGTAATTAATTTATTGAAACAAACAGAATATAAATTTTAATATTAACAATTTTCTTAAAGTAACATAAATTTGCACACATACGAGTATCAACATAATTCTTGACACCTAAATGACCGAAATGACAGCTAAAGTGCCCAAATGACAGACCACCTAAGGGTTAATACAAGAGCAAACCAAAATGTAGCAACAAAAAAGAAGCATGAAAAAACATCCATAAATTATAACCAAAACGAACACAGAGAAGTAAAATTCTTACTACCGCTATTTAAAATTACCGCTTCATTCATAGAACTGTGAAAGCAAGTTAAACTTGTATTACAATGACATTAACATAAGGCAAACAACATTTACACAGTACTATTTAAGAACTTTGATATGATGACTATGAAAAGGATAAATTCTCAATAAAATTTGGTGCAGTGCCGTTCAGCGGCAAGTAGTTGAACTATACTACAAAAAAAATTATTTCTATCCATTTTCTTTCACTCACTCACGCACTCTCTTTACAACATGATTCTTTACTGCCATCACTCTTTTTTGCCTTCATTAATGATGGACAGCTAAACATCAATTGCACACAAGCATGACACCACCATCATCATTTAGTATGGGCATTACTTCCCGCCTTGTTTATTGTTGCTTTAACAACAATAATATATCGTACTCTTTCTATCTCATCAGTCTCTTACCTTGGTGATGGTGATTGTAATTGTTCTTCTTTACTCTGCTCAGTGCTTGTTGCAAGCTCCACCTTTTTTTAAATATGGCCTATTTTCTGATTGGCCATTTGTTATTCTGCTAAAGAGGCGTTTCTCATAATTGTTGTTGGTATTGTGCTTGGGGAAATATTTTTATTATTGTTGTTGCTATTTAACAACAAATCTTTATATGGGTATTTACTCAACGTATCAAGTTTTTGTTAAACAAACTGGTGCATCGTCCCTTGCCTGTTGCCAACGGCTGACGAATGCGCATCATAGGACAGACATACTTGCGTGTGCACATTCAAAACTGTATGATTTACAAACTTAACAAAATATTTTCATATTTTTCCATCTGATTGTATGGAATTTTTCCTCAAATTCGTGTTCATACATTTGTAATCTTCTTGATATTTTTTTTTTGTTCATTTTAGCTGCATTTTCATTAATTGCTGCCAAAGTTGTAGTAAATCTTCATGTTTATTTCATGTTCGTAAAATTCATTAATTATGTACTCACAACACAATCTCAATTAGCAAATTTAAGCAAATTGCAATTAGTTTCAACTAAATATAATCATAGGTATTTGTTGGGAAAATTAATATATGTATGTACATTTATGTACATATGTGTGTATGAATGTATTCATGTATGTATTTGTGCGTGCACACAAATGTTTTAAGCAAATTAATTCCATCCTTGTAACAGTTTGCTAGATGAATTGTGATTTTATTCTAACTAAAAACACATTTTGTAGAAAATATTAAAATTTCCTAAGAGTAGGTACGTTAATGCGTTTATGTTTTTGCTCACCGGATATGACTAAATAGAACAAATAAGTACATACCTATATGATGAATCAATTTGATTTTGTACCTATAAATACTTTTTATGTTTAAAATGTAGGTTGGTATCAGAGAATGACAGTGAGTGCTCAAGAAAATTTACGTATATAAGTAAATTCTCCTAATTTTGGTATTTGCCTATAATCATAATTTTATCGCAAACAGTTCATATGGTTACAAATTTTCTCTCAAACAACTATGACTAAAGCCGATTCCAACATAAAAGAGTATCTTTACTTAGTTTATGTGAAAGACTAAAATACGCTGGAAGTAAAAATCAAAAGTTACATGCGTATCCAGCGCTTTGACTCTCTCATATACGCAATCATAGTTTGAGTATGATTGTACTCAGGATATGGATATTAAATCGGTCAAGAAAATAAAAGCAATATACTCTCGAAATTAGTCCATCATTCGCCCGCCACGTTTCGGTTTACAAAATGTAATGGAAAATGTGTGGACAATTGTGTGTTTGTGTGTGTGGGGCATGTTAAAAATGTGTAGTTGTGGCTATTTGAAAACATGCTTTATGTGTGTGTGTGTGTGTGTGTGTAAATCAAATAGCCCTGTTTATACGCATGGGTAGCTCAGTAATAGTCAGAGTATTTTTTTACTCATGCCTATGATTTTAACTCAAAAAGTTTTTTAGCCTTATTTGTAAGAATTATTAAGGCTTTATAAAAGCTTTATAAGAAAAATTATGTATGAAAATTTATTTTATAAACTCTATAAAGTCTTAATAATTTGTATAAATAAGGCTCTATAAATTTAAGTTGCAGTCGTTTGTGCTGCGTAATGGGTATGAAAATAGTTGCTGGTTATTTATGCTTATACCTATTCGCTTTAAAATAACTTGGTGTGTTTGCATATTTTATTTGTAGCTACCTACATGCGTTCATAGCTATTTTGCGGCCAATACTCAAATAGTGCTTAAAATAATACTTTTGTCAATATGTATAATCTACATGCATATGTACGTATATAAAGTATTATTTACGATAATTAATATTCCAATAATTATCCAATGTAAAATGCATTCCGCTACTGTTTAGGAAACCATAATATAACAACAAGAGAAATCAACATAAGAGTATTTATTTTACTTTTATTTTTGTAAATTTTGTATTTGGAGTTGTAGCAGCACACCACTTTATTCAAGTCTGAATTTTTCCTGTAAAGTCGACTTACAAAGTTTTCTGACTAAGCCCAACATTTTCTACTATTACAAAATACGTGATGCAAAAACGGAAAGTTTTGTTCTGGGAAATCCTAGAATTTGTATAACTAAAAAATCGAATAAATTGTTAATGTTGAAACACAAAATTGTCTGAATCAAATATTAATTTATTCAATTTAGAATCTAAATTGAATAAATTCTAAATAAATCTAAATTTTAGATACTAAAACGGTTTGAGCAAATAAGCGATATGTATGTATGCACACAAAAAAGTAATACGAATGATTTTGTAATATCAATTAAGAAATTAATTAAACTTCCAGCTGTAAACAATTTGACAACGTCAATTAAGTTTTTCCATTCAAATTAATTAAAACAATTAAAAATTTAATTAAATTAATGAAATCTTAATTGAAAACATTAATTCTGTGGCAATAAGGAAAAAAGTGCTTGAGTCATATTTAACTGTTTTGCAGGAGAGCACTTTTAAGCTTACAAGTAGTTTTTAAGAAATTTATTTATTTTACAGTTAAATTGGGAAATTCCTTGTCAACCTTTATTTCTTTAAGCAAACATCGTTCAACGCACTATAGATCATACTTTTAAGTTAAAATATACCAAAGTATAAATATAAGTAAACTATCATTGCAAATGAGATTAGATGGCCAAAAAAGATAAGTCGTAAGTCATAATGCTATAACTTCCTGAAAAATCACATAAATTAATTAATTATTTTGAGTGGGCGTACTTTCAAAACTGCAGATTACGGAGGAACCATTAACTCAAAATCAGCTTATCTCGACTTAAGCACTTTTTCCTTTTTGCCACAGAATTGGTGTATACTTTTTTATGTGTGTATATAGACATAAAACTATGTACATATAGTATAACTTAAATCGGCAATTGAAATTTTATACACGCTGGATTTTATTGCCAGTTAATTTGTCTATGATCACGATCACTAACATATGTTTATGAAATCACCTCATATCACGAAAGATTCGTTAACGTTGCCAATTTTTTTTAAACAATTTACTTTTTTGTTTTTGAACTAACAAAAACCTTTGTTTTAGCTTGGCGATATCAGTTTTCAATTTCATTCTATTTAAAGATTTAAATATACTTGTTTTTATCTTAAGATAACTAAATACAAAAAAACATACACAGTACATACTACATATTTTGTAGAAAATACGTCATTTAACTAGTTATATTTCATTTCAGATTACCTCGTTATTTATATTTATATTTTCATTTAATTTATCATGTCAGTTTTAAACAAACTCACCTTCTGCTGTATATTAAGTCAAAATCAAGTTTATTTTTACCGCACTGGGCAACAATAAGATCGCTTCTTTATGGGCTGCAGCGGGCAATTTTTTCATAGAGAATTATATCATCCATTGGGGGTGTTTTTTATCCGACTGCGCAACGCAAAGAAGAGTATTGTGTTTATCAGTCTATGGCTGAGTTTACAAATGGCATTTTTCTTGTGGCATGTGCCCAAAAAAAACGTAACCACCAATTACAAATGAAAAACTGTTTGATTCAGACATGTATTTATTGATTTAAACAGTTTCCAATCATTTTGCATTCTATAAAATTGTCTATTAGTTATGTATGAAACCGTTTAACTTAATAAATACGTGTCTGAATCGAACTATTTTTCATTAGTAATTAGTGGTTACGCTTTTTTACGCTAGTGTGGCACATGGCACACAGATGTAAACCCGGTCTATGTATGTATGTATGTGTTCCTTTGCGGCACTATATAAACCGAACGCGTGGACCGATTTTGTTGATTCTTACGTCAATCGATTAATCCCGGGAGTGTCACTAAGTGTCAATTGTCAAAGTTCAATATGGCGGCCAACAGACGCCATTTTATAAATACGAAAAAAAATAAAAAGTTGGCGAACTACTCGTATACCAAAATGGGTATCATTCGACAGGTATTTTAAAATCATCATTAGGTTTCTCTCATGATTTTTGTTTTCCAATAATCATTTAGGATATTTAACGGTTCAAACTTGGTCACAGTTGGGTTTTTTTATTTTTTATTTTTTTTTTTCGTATAAAAACTTGTTAAAATTCAATTCGATTAAAATCTAAAAATGTCTAACTTGTTAAAATTTGGAATTTTTAAATTATTTCTTCTGTTACTTCATTAAAATAAAATTTAGGATATTTTTCTTAGAAACAAACAGGAAGAGATTGAGCGTTCAGCGCTCTTACTTCCATTGAAGCAATTTTTCCATTTGGGTAAATTTGCAGGCAGTTGCTTAAAAGATTGGCATCATTGACTGAAAATCTTGTAAGGCTACTAAGGCTTCATGCCAATAAAGACGGATTATACAATTTACATTACAATTAAGAGCAGAACGATATTGCTAAAAATGACTTCAAGAAATTGTTGTAAGAATATATTGAGATTTTCAGCAATTATGTATAACATAATCTAAATAGTTATGCATTTATATATGTATGTATGTAGCATCATACTGTGTATTTACTCTTACTAGATATACCAAACGGAATCTAGAATCAAAATGTAAATAATTTAAGATTCAAAGAAAATGTATAAAATGTCATAAAAAAATTCATTAAAACACAGCCACACACAAACTTACATACATATGCAAGCATAATTAAATAATACATGAAATTAAAAAAACATAAACAAAATCCCTTCAACCAACCTAATTCAATTTATTCAATTCTCTTCCTTTAAGTATTATGGCTTTCATACAACAACAAATAACAGAAAAAAAATTGTCGATTAGAAAACTTAATCTACAGACGACATGTCGTACATGAATCGTCGAAGACAATGTCGTCTAGGACGATTTGGACAACTGGGTTATTTGTAAGCTAATAAATGCGTGTGTAATATGTGTGCATGTAGTAGTAGAAACTTTAAACGCTTATAGCTCCCAAAATACTAAACCGATTTCAATAAAATATAGATTCTGCACATCTGTATAAAAAATCCTTTAAAATCATATAAATCTTTTTAAAATCGGTACGGTGGTAGCAGCGTAAAGGGATTACAAAAAACATGTTCGCCTATTAATTATATAGATGATAGGTACTAGACCCCTGCACAAGACCACTTACAAGAACTTTTAAGACATAAGGGATTTTTCAAATGCTTTACTACAGCGAAATCTTCTAAAACAAATACTAAACCACAATGTTTGCAAGAAATTTGTTTCAGTTATTGCAGCTATAGGAGTAAAGAAGAAAATACTTCGTGACAGAAGAACTTGTGATGCTTGCTTCTTCATACGCATGGTCGTGTATACAAACGTCATAAATGTACATACGCACACACGTTGTGTGTATGATGCTTTATTTTTTTGCGCGCATAGAAACGCACACATGCAAACTAATTAGCTTAATAATAAGGCTTGCACAGTGTAAACTTGGACTAAACATAAAGCACTACACAGCTGACAAAATGGCCGCCAATTAAAAAGTGTTGTCAACTTAGAACTTTGCACATCTATAAAAAAAAACAACCTTTATAAGTTTACATTTTCAGGCCATGCCCACGATATCGACAAGAATTTTTCTATCGCTTACTTATATTAAAAACATAAACAAATTTTCTTATTTTATTGTGGTTTTAAATAAAAGTCGTCGATCGAAACTTTTTTATCGGCATCGTTGGCCAGTCTGCTAATTTATTGATTTCACACTTGCATGTCAATTTCTTATTTACAGTTTATTTGTTGAAATCCACATATTTTTGCATTAATTATTTTTATCTGTTAAGTATCAATTACCATCGTCCTATTCTAATGAGAGAACCTGATAACAACTGTAAACTTCGCATGAAGCTTTAACACAAAACCGCAATTACAACATTTTGTTGTAAGTTGTTTTTGCGTTGTTTTTTTTTTCTTCTTTTATTCTTTTCAACAACATTTCATTAAACTTGTTTACTGTTGTTGTAATTGATTGCAAAGGATCTTACCATAAGGACTTTCAAACTTTTCATCTGCATCTGTCGAATTGGTTGTTATATATTCAGTTTGTTTTACCAAATCGCAATTGCTGGATATAACATGTGAAAATAATAATTTTTTTATCAAAATAAGTGGTCTATTTGGGCAATGTTCCCCACGTTTCGCCTTATTTACGGACGCTAAAGATCGATGACTATCAACTTTTCTGAAGGAAAAAATTAAGTGATACACAGAAAAATTAATGATAAGTTTTAGTTTTAATAAACAGATTATTGAAATTAATTTAAAATTTTACTATTTTCTTTATTTGGTTTGATAGATTTATAGTTAATTATTTTAATAAAGAATGAATTATGAATTTTGGTTTTTACTCTTACGAATTATGAGGTAGGTGGTCCAATTTCAGAAAAAATGTTACATATTTGATTTTTTGAATACAGTATTTCAATACAAAATAATTTTTTTCATGTATGGACACTAGTCTCCTGCACAAGACATCTTATAAGAACTTTCAAGACATGAGGGATTTTTCAAATGCTTTACTACAGCGAAATCTTATAAAACAAACATTAACAACATTGTTTGCAAGAAATTTGTTTGAGTATTGTAGGTATAAGAGTAAAGAAGAAAACACTTCGCTTGTTAACACTGATATACATATACACCAATACATCCATCGTGCTTCGCTTATAGTACGACAGCATTTATTATTGGTTTAGTATAATACATGCGACGTGAATACATTTAAAAATTATGACGTTTTTACATTTCAAGACTGTTTACGCAGCTCTCTAATGGACACCAACGAGATGTGGTTTCAACAAGAGGGCCCTACGTGCCACTTTGAACACTATGCACGAGCGATTCGTTGGACTGATCATCACACCCGGATGAAGTCAAGGAGGACATTAGCACAAATTTATATTCATGACCTGTTTCAAATGATTAATCAATTGCGATGATATTTCACACACACTGTGTTTCATTAAATTTTAAAGATAGGAATCACTTCATGAAAGACCCTTTATAAGATAAGGTGTATAATAATGAGCATGTTTTGTTTAAAACCATAATAGCTTTTTGTCTGTTTAATGAAAAAGTTGAATGTCTTGTTTTGTCTGACACCATCTATGTTCAGTATTTCTTTTTTGTTTTCATTTATTCTTGTTGTTTGTAGGCTGGTCCTGGTTATAAACAATTAAATTATTGATGTTTTAAATTTTCTGATAGGTACATACATACATACATACTTACATACAACATTGTTTTATGTTAATTGGGCAAAGAGTTCATGGGACAACTGATGTTTATAATAAGGATAAATATAATTTTAATAGTGAATCCACCTACATAGTTGTTATGAGAGCTAAAGTTTTGCTGATTTAATAAAATTGCCTCTTGCTATATTTATATTCTGACGTGCTGAAGTCTTATACACTTACATACATATGTATATGTAAATTTTTAAGCAACATACCCTCTAGTCAGCCTAGAACCATATGTCTCTATGTCTCTTTCTCCCGCGACAATTGCACTGGTTAAAATGTCGACGACTTTCCTTTTATGCTCGAGTAAAGACTCGTTAGAGACAACAGTTCTAGAGTATTTCTGGTGATATTGTCAATGAACGCGTCAATAGTTTATTTTTCTTTTTTATTATGCTCTGCAATAATATTAAATAAATATGTGCAGACGAGGTTCACAAAAATCTACTAGTGAATCTTTGGTTCAAATATTTCCATATGGTCGTAAAAGAACTACCTTCTCAATAGTGCTAAAGTCTATTGGTAGGTTTTCAATGACTACCCTATATTATATGTCAAATGGCGATTATATTGGCTGGGGTACACCTACTCAGTAGCACTATGGACAATGTCACTAGAAAATCACTATAATGTTACTATTGATAACGAGCGGAGAAATATCGATATTGTAGACTAGAGCTCCTAAAATTTACTAGTGAATCTTTGGTGTCAATGTCTCCATGTGGTCCCAAAAGACCTATTTAGTCAGTAGTGCTACAGTCTAGTGGTGGATTTTCAATGACAAGCTAATCTTAAATGTCAATAGATGATTACATTGGCTGGGGTACATTTGGTCAGTAGTACTGCTGACAATGTCAGTAGTATATCACTACAATTTCACTATTCGCACTTTCTGCAGGGTATCAAGTTTTAGTTACAAATACTTAGCATCTTGCTAAGTTAAAAATTTATTAGAAATTCTACTTTTATTGTTTTGTTTTATTGTAAATAATTGACTTTTTATTGATGCATTGTTTTATTATTAATGAAATTGTAAATTTTTT
Source organism: Tachina grossa (assembly GCA_949987645.1). Lineage (NCBI taxonomy): Eukaryota > Metazoa > Arthropoda > Insecta > Diptera > Tachinidae > Tachina > Tachina grossa. The sequence continues at coordinate 197,181,309 of OX465274.1, read as the reverse complement.
CATTGGTGAAGTTTTTTTGGTCACATATTTATTTGCACAAGTGTGACCTTAAGTCCTGAATGTAATTTGTATATAATCGAATTAAGCTTAAAAGCAAATTGGAACAGTTTACAATTAAATATCTTAGGTAGTCCGATTAGAACCCAAAAATAATGGCAAATAGCTTGTAGGAAAATTAATTGACTAATTTGTAATGCATTAATAAAAATTGGTCTTATTTTATTATAATGTTCTCATCCAAAAGCGAACCTTAAAAAGAATTGGCTGCAAAAAAAATTTGTTCCAGCTACTCTCTGTAGTTCGTCTACAAAAATAAGCTTGAGGCCACTAAAGCGTAGCACTATGGAACTTGTCCCAATATAGGCACAAATAAGGTTACATTGATCTGCAATGTGATTGGAAAGGTAAGAAAATTCCGGTGCAACGGAATCAACATTCTATTCATCAATTGCTAAATCTCTTAACAAGTAACAGACGATTAAGAAAAATTCTGGAGGACGATTTTTACGCAATACTTAGAACAAAAGAGGAAATTGTGGGCACTCTAAAATCAAAAAAAATTAGGTACTAAAAGAAAAATCCTGATTTGCAAATGAAGTTGAAAAAAGATATAATAGTGTTTTCACACCTAAAGTTAAAATCTGGGAGCAAATTTCGCCATTCGATGACGAACTAATCATCATACAATTTTAACTGCCTTTGTATGTATATTTCGAGCGATATCGAATGCTGTAATTTGCCTACTGGTTTTACTCTGAAACCATAAACAGCTGATATTGCGTTCACACTGCAAGTTTGGCAAATTCAAGTTTTAAACAACAGGTTGTCTAATAAATTTGTTCAAAATAAAACAAGTCTCCCGTTGCTGTTGCTGTGCTTCTTCCTGCCTTTTATAGCACTTATTTGGCAAACAGCTGTTTTTGTTCCTTGTATGAAAAATTCAGAAAAATGTATGTGAAAATTATTTTATATTTTGTAAATGAATATTTTAAAATTACGGGACTATTTATACAAAGGAAAGAAGTGCTTGGAAATCAAGATATTATATACACATAAAAATAAAATTCAGAAATATGTTATAAGCTAAAGCTTTTTTATCGGCAGATGGATATCAGTCATATGGTGTGTATTTTCACTTCCCAAAGGTCAACGAAACTATTTTCGTTGTTTTTCTTCCAAAAAAATTCTTTTTTCCGCATTTTTTTATTATTGTTACGTCTGAATCCCTACATAAGTTCAAAATGATTCAATCAGTATTTATTTTTATTAATTTGCATAAACATTATCAGCTGATCACCGGTCATTTTAAGTTGGCAGCACTGAACTTTGTACAGCGAAAACAAGGTTGCATTTCATAAAATATACTTAAAACTAATTTAAAAAAAATTTAAGTTGGTTTTAACAAAATCATTTTGTATGGTAAAACCAGGTTTTAACTCAAAATGAAATATCGCCCAAAATTAAGGGCCAAACCCACGATGTCGACAATGTTCGACTTGTCGCACACTTACATACAAAACGAAAACAAATTTTAATATTTTGTTGTTGTTTCAAATGTAAGTGTGCGACAAGTAGAACGTTGTCGATATCGTGGGTCAGGCTGTAAAAAAACGCAAAAAAAATTTTTTAAATATAGTAATTTAATTTTTATATTGTGAACACCATGGTGGAGAAAATTCTTAAGCACAGCCGAAAGCCGGCAGTACAAGAAAACGTTATTAAGCAGGAAAACTTTGCAATGCACAAAATCTATATTAGGCTGCGCCGTATGGAGAAACAACATGGTGGAGACAATTTTTAAGCCCGGCCCGGCAGTGCAGGAAAACGTTATTATGTATTAAAGTATTCACACACATATAGAGCAAAGTTTTTCTACCTAATAACGATTTGTTGTGCTGAATGCCTCTGGCCGTGTGGAAGGACTTTAAACTCTATGGTATGTCAAATCTCGGCTTCGCTTACGACAATTTGCTATAGAAATCAAATAATGGTGAAGATGGAACACATTGGAGAAGCTTTTAACTTGTGTATTCGATTTTGATGATTGCCAGATTTTTTTGGTGTATTGTTTCACCTTTATGTTTGTTTGTATGTAAACATTTTTGGGCGATTTGGTTTGGGCGACTTATCATGGAAACATTTTTCATATGAAAAATCGCCATAAATTTCAAAATGAAAAATCACCCAAAAAAAAATTTGAAATTTTTCATTTTAATTTTTGAACTTTTCTTGGAGCCGATTTTTACAGTTAGTTTTAACGTTAAAACCAACTTTTATTAAAACCATGTCAGTGTGAAAACACTATAAGCTCGAATTGCCAGAAAATGCATGAGATGTGATATGCATATCTTAAATATATTTGGCCTTAATACTTACACTAGACAACAGTGAAAAATCCACACAGTGTTGACATACTGATTTCGAAAATCAGTGCACCATCAAAAAAAAAAGTGTCTTCAGTTTTTGGCCAACAGTTTGTTTATACTGACTTGGTGATAGCTGTAAACTATATATGGCAATAATGTAACTCAGAGTCTACTAAAAAAATCTTGTTCTCCTTGTTCGCTAAAAAAAATAATTGCTTCGTGCACAGGAAAAAAATTTCCCACTTTTTTCAAAGCAACTTCCAACTTTTTGCTAACAATATTTGGCAAAGTTGAAGGTACGGTAAAGTTGAAGAAATTTAGTGAACACATCAATATAATGTGAATGTGTGTAGGTACCTTTACCGCTATTGGCTTCTAAAATTTCTCTAACTGCATAAATATATTACTTTAATCAAAGCTTTTTCACATTTCTGCTGAAACAACATAGTGACAGCAAGCAAACATTTTCTAAAATTGTTTGCATAAGACGTTATAAATACAACTTGAGAAATTGACATTAAAAACATATTTTCCTTAAATATCGCTTGTCGCATATGAACTATTCACACGTCTCCCAATGAATATTCATTCACACCAGCTACAAATATTTTTAATCGTGTGGCTTAAACACCGCTCTTCTCCATACATCCATCCATACATATACAAAATCGTTAATTAATTTAGCAAATAGTCAATTGAAGTGAACATAACGATGATGTCGCCATTGAGTCTCTCGTTTAATCATTAAATCTCTATTGAAGTCATGAACAAAATAGCTGAGTTCTAAGGCAAAAAATGTGCTTAATAAATTAATAAAACAAATGACAAAGCTGTCGCAACAATGTTCACTTTAAATGATTTTTAGAAGTAACAGATACATTTTCACATATTTAGCACACAAGAGTAGTTGGTTTGTTATTTCAATTAAAGTTAAACATAATTCATATATTGATTTGTTGACTTAGTAATTGTTTTTTGCAATTTATTTTTATTTAAGTGGTTTTGATTTACCTGCAGTGCTTGACTGTTTCCAATGCTATAAATTGCTGTCATGTTGCATTTTAGTTTTCCAAAAAAAAGTTACATACTTATATTTTAATTAACAGATGAATACACGGGAGGCATAGAGGCATCATATAGACGGAGTAAGATTTAGAACTAATTATACCGAAAAAAATATTCCTTTAATAAACAACTTTATCTGAAAATAAAACCAAAAATCAATTAAAAGTGTATTTGAGTCAATTAAATTTTTGTTTAAAAATTATATACAAATAATAAACAACTTTATTTGAAAATAAAAGCAAAAATCAATTAAAAATGTTTTAAGTCATTTAAAGTACATATGTATGTATGTAACTGAATTAACTTCCAAAATACATTTCCGCCTTTCCACTTGTGATGCAAAAAATGAGCTGAAATATTATTAAAATAAATTTAGAAATTGAAATTAAATCAATTATTTACAGTGGCTTTTCGTAAGCCACCAACCACAAAATTCGCCTTAATATGACCTTTCACATTTATGCTAAACATACATGTTTGCCAAAAATCTAAAAATAAATATTTCAATCGAAAATATTTAAATAAAGTCAAGAAAAAAGTGTTTGCTAATAAAGTTACCAAACTAGAAGTGTATTTTGCATGCAATTGTTCTTTCAAACATTTCATAATAAAAACTCCGTCATCAGTTTGTGTCAGTCAGTCAGTAGCTTTCGGCTGTTAGCATCAGTTAAACTTCAAATGAATTTTTCAACAGTCACAAACGAAAACGAGCCAAAAATTAACAGATCTATCTAACTAACTAACTTGCAATTGGTTTTTATGTTACTGAATTTTAAACAAGCAATTGAACTTTTGCAAACAACAGCAAATGCAGCCACAGACAAACATATCGGCATCATAAATAACATAAACGCATATGTATATATTTATTTAACAATATTATTTTTATGTGCTTCGTATAAAATATATTCTCACGTTTTTTAAATTTGGCAAAAATTTGAATGAATTGGAAAAAATATTAATTTTAAAATTTGCATCCACCAAGATCTTAAGAAATAAATTTTTGTTTTAGCCAAAACAATAAGAACTCGTATTGGCAATGATGTATGAATTGTTTAATACTAATTTGAATTATTACAATCTGCATGTCCAACAGTAACAAAAAAAATCAATTGTTAAAAAAAAAAAATATTCAAACATGTTAGAATAAAATTTTAGTGCTTTGTTACACCCAGAAAAAAGATTGGTTGGAAAACGGTTAGTCCAATAAAATATCATTTGCATTAACTATGTTTCAGTTTACGCTATCAATTTTCTGTTAATCCAAAAAACAATCCATGTTCATTGCCATAATGGCATAATTGTAACAAAGATATGATTGTGACAATACTTAAATTGATTGCATCAACCGAGCGTATGCTTTTGTCATGACTAATTAACTGATTGGTTAACCCAACCAAATAAAATATTACGAATTGGATTTTACTACCAACTTTTGGTATTAGCAACTAAAAAATTGTCGTTCTATATTAAAATTGAAATCAAAACTTTCAATCAGTTGCTGCAATTAACTAGAGGTTATCATAGTTTATAGCAGCAAATTAAAAAATTAACTTTTGTGACTTTCAAAAATATTATGATATTTGAATTCCCAAATGGTTTTTGAAAGTCTGTGCATAAGATAACAGGTTTGTGGCTTTTAAAAATGTGTGGTTGAAGAAATGTATATACACAGAGAAAACAGATTCATTGTGACAACCGAATTTGTTGCCAATTAAATTTTGGCGGTTGCAGCAATAGCGACTGAAATTTTCTTGTGGTACCACTATATTTTAATTATAAAGGGTCAGTTAGCCGACTGTAATGTAATGTAACTGCAACAGCAAGAAACAGCTGATCGATTTTGTTATGTGAAAAGTAGTGGAAATGGTTATAGAGATGTAATGTAACGTAACCTACTTTTCATATAAAAATATCAATCAGCTGTTTTCTACCTTACAGTTGCATTACATTACAGTCGGCTAACTGGGCCTTAACCCTAAACCCAATAGTTGCAGCAACAGAAAAAATTGGTTGATAGTATGGAATTTGAAATAAATGTTCTTCTTGCTACCGAAAATTTGGTTAATATAATTAAAACAATATCATAATTGGTACCTGTAAAAGAAAAATTGGCCTTCTTAAACAATAAACGCAAATCAAAATACACAATTTAAGAAATTTATGATTTGACATATTGTCATAAGTTTATTTTAATTGAAATTTATTTCCTAATAGTGAAGCATGTCTATATACATTTCTTCAACCACACATTTTGGAAAGCCACAAACCTGTTATCTTATGCACAGACTTTCAAAAACCATTTGAGAATTCAAAAATCATAATATCTTTGAAAGTCACAAAACTTAATTTTTTAATTTGCTGCTATAAACTATGATAACCTCTAGTTAGTTGCAGCAACTGATTGAAAGTTTTGATTTCAATTTTAATATAGAACGACAATTTTTTAGTTGCTAATACCAAAAGTTGGTAGTAAAATTCAATTCGTAATATTTTATTCGGTTGGGTTAACCAATCAGTTAATTAGTCATGACAAAGGCATACGCTCGGTTGATGCAATCAATTTAAGTATTGTCACAATCATATCTTTGTTACAATTATGCCCTTATGGCAATCAACATGGATTGTTTTTTGGATTAACAGAAAATTGATAGCGTAAACTGAAATATAGTTAATACAAATGATATTTTATTGTACTAATCGTTTTCCAACCAATCTTTTTTCTGGGTGTAGGAAATAAATTTCAATTAAAATAAACTTATGACAATATGTCAAATAATAAATTTCTCAAATTGTGTATTTTTATTTGCGTTTATTGTTTATTTTTATTTCAGCAAGGAAGCCCAATTTTTCTTTTACAGGTATCAATTATGAGATTGTTTTAATTATATTAACCAAACTTTCGGTAGCAAGAATAACATTTATTTCAAATTCCATACTGTCAACCAATTTTTAGGGTTAGGTTTAGGGTTATAATTAAAATATAGTGGTACCACAAGAAAATTTCAGTCGCTATAGCAGAATTCTATGATAGTTGCTGCAACCGCCAAAAATTCAATTGGCAACAAATTCGGTTGTCACAACGAATCTGTTTTCTCTGTGTACTAATAGACCATTACAATTGAATTGAAAGGTAGGGAAGTACAGAAGTTAATACCAGTCGATTGTTTGAGATAAATGATTTTGAACTTTTGATTAATAAAACTTTAATTGAATGACACAAGAAATAAATAAACAAACAAATTAATAAACTAAACTAAAATAAACGGACTAAAACGAAAAAACGTGATGTTTTAAAACAATAAGTTTAAAATGTATGTATGTATGTATGTATAAAGGTTGCAGATGTAAATTGCTTTTTGTTGTTTTATAATGTATTATGATTTTTAATAACTAGCTTAAATACATATTATATAGCGTGGGAAAAATAGATACAAGGTACAAAAATACACTACAGCACTTAAGGTTTTATAGGAAAATTTTAAGTTATCCAAATATAATATGATTGAATGGTTAATTATAATTTCTTTGAAAATATTGAGACTAGCATAACGAGCCATAACTGCCAAACAAAAAAAGCTTATAGTGTTTTCACACTGACATGGTTTTAATAAAAGTTGGTTTTAACGTTAAAACCAACTATTAAAACCTGGTTTTACCATACAAATTGTTTTTGTTAAAACCGAGTTTTCGCTGTGATATATTCAGTGCTGCCAAGTTGAAATGACCGACAGCGGCTGATAATGTTTATGCCAGTGAATAACAATAGATGGCGCTTGAAAGATTTTCAACTTAAAAATGGATGCAGCAGCAACAATAATAAAAAAATTTTGAAAAAAAAATAGTTTTTTTATAAGGAAAACAAAGAAAATATTTTTATTGAACTCTGAGAAGTGAAAATAGACAATATCAGGTATGTGATGGAAATCGGTACGATTTGAAATGAAATCGCAAGCTCAAAACGTAGAAAAGTGTTTTTGGTGTGACAGAAAACGCACCGATTTCATATTCCAACTTTGTTTCATTTTCAGTTGGTTACAAAAAAATCAATTGTTTTTTTTTTATTTTTTGCTACTAACTGAAATTGAAGCCAATAATAGCTTTGTTTCTTTACTTTTTGGGTAAAGTTCGGTAAAATGAGAGGAAACTATAATTTCGCTCAATAATATACAAAAATGCACAAAAGTAGGGGAACGCGAAAAACCAACATTTTAATAAACGCCAATGCATGTAACTAAACATATGCTTATGTACATACACAAGCACGTATTTACTTGTATGATTCAGCATACTTATATAGGTTTTTGTCTTAATTTCATATAAAAACTTATAAAACTTTGTTTACCACTAGTTTATAAACATTTTTTCATACATTTGGCCGTTTTTTTGTGTTTAGGCAAATGTAATTTTTCTTTGTAATTGATTATTTTTCAAACAGCTGCTTGATTTTGTGTTTGCCCAAACTAGCACGAAGAAAAAGTACGGGCTGTTTCGTGCAAGAAGAAGAAAATTACTCTCACAAAACCTTTCTCATTTACCCAATTTTCGAGTACGGGAACGCTTTTCGTGATCCCGCGGGATCCCAATGTACAGTAAAGAAACACACCTAATGCTGAAGTCGGCTTCAGGTTGCCAAATATGTATATTTTCGGCGACGGCGAAACGAATTTCGTTGGATCGTGGTTTGCTGAAGCAATTGTTGAATGGAATGGCATATTTTTTCTTAATTTCAAACACCGAGTTTTATAATGAAAATCTTTTATTTTTTAAACCATGGAAAAGTCTTGCAAAAAAAATGCCCACGTCGATGGCGGCAGATTTTAACTGATCGGCTTCAACATACATTGAATTGTTTCAAACAAAAATAAATTTATGTAAATAAAAATACCTTTTATTGTGGTATCATATGTCTTTAATTATTTTAAAGCATTTTACTTACATTTTCACATAAGTTATTGCACGAAAATTTTGCTTAGATATAGAATAATTTCTAAATCGTCAAGTCATGCTTACTCGATTTAAAAACAAAAAAACAACACAAATTCCGTTTTCCATCACATCTTTTTTTTTCTAATATTTTCATAGCACAAGATGGGAAATGAAATTGATTTCGATTTAAAACAAAATCAGAATGAAATCGAAATAAATGTTTTTACGATTTTCAATCGATTTCAAATCGAAAACGATTTCCATCACATACCTGTATGACTGCCATTCATCTGCCTATAAAAAAGGTTTATCTATATAATGTATTTGTGCATTTTTTATATATAATAACTTTATTTCCAAGCACTTCATCATTCTGTATAAGAAGTTCCATAATTTCAAAAAATTTTATTTACAAAATATAAAATAGTTTCCATTTTAGAGAGCATTGTGAGATATCTCAGTTTTTCATATTAACAAAAACTGTTGTTGTACATTTTGTCCCACAAGTATAGAGAGCTGCGTAAACAGTCTTGAAATGTAAAAACATCATGATTTTTAAATGTATTCACGTCGCATGTATTATACTAAACCATTAATAAATGCTGTCGTACTATAAGCGAAGCACGATGGATGTATTGGTGTATGTGTATATCAGTGTTAACAAGCGAAGTGTTTTCTTCTTTACTCTTATACCTACAATACTCAAACAAATTTCTTGCAAACAATGTTTTTAACGTTTGTTTTATAAGATTTCGCTATAGTAAAGCATTTGAAAAATCCCTCATGTCTTGAAAGTTCTTATAAGATGTCTTGTGCAGGAGACTACACAAGTATTATTAAAAAGCAGAAAAATGCAACAACAAATACACGCATTTCTGCAGGAGATTTATTTTATTTTGCGCAAAGTTATTAGACAGTCTGTGAGTTAAAACCTGAATTTAAAAAACTTGCAGTGTGAATGCAAAATCAGCTGTTTATGGTTTTAACGTTAAAACCAGGTTTTAACTTTCAGTGTGAAAACACTATTAACCGATGTATATTTTGGACATCGTTTTTTATGATGAAAATCAATTATTTACGATCGATTTTTGTCAAAAAATTTAGTTTGAAAACTATGTCGCTTAAGCTTCTTGTGTGGTTATGGCACGATATATCCTTAAATATATTAAATATCATCTTGCCACCTATCACTTACGTACTCGGTGCCTATCTCTATTTCCATTATACAGGTTACCCTCCTATAAAACAATTTGGTTCAGTTAGTTTTCACTCTAGCACGACTTGAAAACTCTGGTATTTTTCCCATCAGATGAAATTAAAAAAAGTAAATCTTCAAGGACTCTCGAAAACATTGAACTGGTTGAAAGCAGTTTACGGGAAAATCCGCGACTTTCAACGCGGAAAAGAGCAGCATCACTGGGACTTCAAAGAAATTCTATCCTTTTAAATTCAAATCGTTCAAGAACTGAAAGACTGACTTTGATTTACGCAAAATTTTTTGTAAAACGATGTGGGAGTGTTTTCGCACTGTAAATCCTATTTTTTGGAGCGACGAGGCTCATTTTCACTTAAACGGCCACGTCAACAAGCAAAAGTCCCGTTACTGGTCTCCAAGAACCCGCAAACCTCGATTGAAACACTAAAAAACCATTTCATTGCTCCAGAGTAACTGTTTGGTGTGCCTTATCCACACATGAGATAATAGAACCATTTTTTTTCGAAAATTCTCAAAGACAGGCGACGAATGTCAATGGTGAAAATTATCGATGCATGATTACGGAATTCTTTTTGCCAAATCTGCGAGTTCATCCATCGTAATGTTCACAAACGTGATTTCAACAAGCTGAGGCAACTGCACACACCGCCAGAGCTTCGATGAATTTGCTTCTGGAAAATTTCCCCTAAAAACTGATCAGTCGCTTTGGGGATATCCCATGGCCACCGAGGTCACCCGATCTAACTTCCATGGATTTTTCTATATGGCTACCTCAAAGAGAGGGTTCAAAATTACAATCCCCAATTTATTGTGGCTTTAAAGGAAAATATTCGTCGAGAAATCAGCTAAATTGGACCAAGTGTACTGCAGCGTGTGGCGCAGAACACAAGCCTCCGCTTGGAACAGTATGTTCAACTCGGCAGAAGACATCTCGATGACATACTCTTTAAAAAATATAATCCGCATTTCCATGCTATCGTTCAATGCTCCTAATATTTAAGCTTTTAAGTTTGAAAATCTAAATCTGCTACCCAGACACCCTGTATTTCTTATTAAAAACATCAACAATAAAATCTCCAAAACGAGCATAAATCGGGGTCTTTAGCGGCCTTGTTTCCGAGGATCTGGAATATGACGATAAAAATTTTATTCTTAAGAAATCCAAGAACGACTAGGCTTGGCAAAAATTTTGAATAATTATTCTTGAGTACAGAAATTTTATCTGAAAGAATATTGAAGCAAGTAGGAAATGAAAAATTGCTTATCAGCATGAAAAATAAAGGTACACATGAGCACTGATTATAGCTGGAAGTGTGGCGAATCCCGAAAGCAAGATGTTCTATTGTGTCGTGCTGACACTGAATTCATGTTAATTTTCCTAGTCCCTTTAGCAGGAAAAAATTTTTTTTAAACATATCTACCGCATAATAAGAGGTTTACCTGTATATTTAATTTACTCGTATCTAAAAACTTCTGTCTGAATAAAAATTTTTTCTGTCTCAATAAAAATTTTTTAGTGCCACAAAATCTTTTTCTTCGCTTTCTGTATTTTCTAAGATTTAAAAATTCAATACAAATCGTTAACAAATTTTATGACACACTATTTCTATTCATAAAAAATTTAAAAAATTTTAACATTTATAAATTCACAGACAAGGATTATTGCAGTTGCAGTTGTTGTTGTAAAGCAACATTAATAACACATTCATATGCAAATTTTATAACATATTTTTTTTTTTTTTTGCTTTCGAAGAAAAGTTCTACGCTTGGCTAAAGTCTTTTTCAGCTTGATTGCATGGCTGCGGAAACTGCAGTCTACTTACAAACATACATTAACCAAAAAAAAAAAAAAACAGCAAAGTGGGTGGATTAGCGTGAATTACAATTGCTGCAACATTAAAAGCTCAAAACATGCCGCACTCAGCAGGCTTGTAAGTAACAACTGCAACAAACAATGAATGTACTTGTACAATGTCTGATTACTGCAATCGAAAACTCCTTTATATCTTGACTTTGCCAGTTGACTTGGCCAAGTTGAAAGATTTCGCCATAAGACGTTTTCTAAAAACCAGCATAAAACATGCAAAATACTACCTTAACAACAACAACAACTAACTAGAAAATATTCTCTACTTTGTCTACTAATTTTGCGCATGCGCAACATTTGCATGTTTTATTTTCAATTCTATGTTTCTTTTTTTTCGACCTCCAAAAGGAAACCCTTGTTGCACTGAGCTCTACAAATTGAGGACTGACTAAGTCCAAGCACTCTTAAGGAAGCAAATGTATTACAAATTCATTGGTTTCTACGTTAGACGTTTTTTTGTTTTTGTTTACAAAATCATGTCCTCCTTCGTTCCCCAGCAATTTGTTTAGCGTCATCGCTGCCAACGAATGCACTACATTTTCCATTCGAAGGAGGTTTTTTTTTCTTTCCTGCAATTCCCCTGCCACGAGTTGTTGCATTGAGTGTTGCTGTTGTTTATTATAATTTATGTATGTCTCCTGTCATAATTGCGTTACCACTTGCCAAATGAGTGCCTAATGTGTGTCCTAGTAGATGTTTCATTTGCTTGTCTTGTTTTATGGATGTTATAGTTTTTGTATTTTTTTTTTTCTTTTAAAAAAGAAATAATTCATATTTTTTGCAGTTTTTACTCTTTATTCACTTTATTTAGGTGGGTTTTTAATTGACTACATTTTTATTTGAATAAAAATATGTACAAAAATTGAAATTAGTTCATTGTGAGTGGTGTCTGTAAGGAATAAAATTTACGATGTATTTGCATAAAACATGCTATTGTGTTATTCAAGTAATAATATTTAAATTTTTTAAAATATTTCAGATCGTTTAGAATAAATAATGCCCTAATTCAGTAAGAAGATTTAGGACGTTTTTGTTTGAAAATACTTTTGAGTTCTTATTTTTGAATTCTCTAAATTATTTTCTTCAAAAATGGTTGTTGTCTTTGATAATGAAAAATTAAAATATTATTATGTACCATGTTTTTAAAATATAAAAATTAAATGAAAGTGTTACACAATAGTTTTAAAAATATATGAAAAAATATTTGTTGGAACAAAATCATAAAGCAAATACACGAACCTTCTAGCATAGTCAATAAATAATAATTGTGTTAAAGAATAACAACTGCGGTTTTTTCCGTACATAGACAAGACGGCACAATCGTCGAACAGAATAAGGTCATAAATTGGTGCTATTTTGGGAATTGCTACAACAAACAGACAATCCGCATACACAAGAATATCGTTCCAGGGCTGGAAAATTGGGACCTTGTTTTGCTATATAAGAAAAGTGTCTAAAAGGCTAATTATAACTTAAGCAAGCTCAATGTTGGCGAAAAAAATAAATAAATGGCCTATTTCCCAACTGCGAAAGAAAACTTTCGACTTATAAACAACAATAAAATATGAAAATTTCATTTTGTTTTAAATTTTTATATAAAAAACTGGCTGACCCGATCCGCGTTGATGGCCCTAAACAAACATTAGTGTTATATTGTATGGCATTGGTGGTGCAAAATGAAAATTTGATTTTGCCACGTCCCTCCGCCCGCAGACCGAAAATTAAAAATCAGACCTAACAGTGTCGCCCGCCTGAATATTCTGAAGATTCCCTGAAAATTTCATCAAAATCGGCCCTACCGTTTTGGGGTCCATACGTTACATACATACACACATCCTGTTTTATATATGTATATAGATAACCAAGCATCAATAGTTGAATACAGTTTTGTCTACATATAAGCTATGTTTTATGCGTTCCACGACCCTTTCTTTTGGTCGTCATTTTCTATCTAACTATTCTTTTGATGCTTCCGCTAATTCCATCTTCATACCTATTACGTGATACTTTTTGCTCAACACTGTGTTAGTTTTTCTAAAGCTAGATTTACACTATTGAAATTTTCTTCAAAATTTCTCTTCAAAATGCTTTAAACTCGTGTAAACAACAAAATTTCTTCAAATCTTGTTGATCAAAATTTATTGAACAAAACTTTTGAAGATTTTATTGACGCCGTGTAAATAAGTATCAAAATCGGATCTGGCAATATTGATAACTATAAATAATTTGACATCATGTTCATTCTTTTGATTCAATACATATCAGCTGTGTTTATTGCGGTGCTTGTTGCGGCAAATTGAAATTTAAATGGATTTCGTAAAATAGAATTAAAATTAGTAAATTAATATGAATTGGTAAGTATTACATATTTAATAACATAGATATACATATATTTGTGGAATAATATACCAATATTTTTAAAAGTAATACCATAAGTGATAACTTGCGCAACAATCACAAGCAACAGAAAAAGTGGACAGGAGATGAACTGAGACTGTTCATCGAAATGGTTGAAGTACGCGAACCGATTTGGAATTTTAATATTGATGGGTACAGAAACCGAAATGAAAAGGAGAAGTGCTGGTCCGAAATTGCTGCTGCAACGAACCATTGCATAGCTGACTGCAAAGCACAATTTAACGTTGTGCGATCACGCTTTAATGTAAGTTGTTTTTTTTTTTTGTATGTTTTGATCACATTTAAATGCATTATATATTGAAGGCGGAACACAAAAAAATTAATACCTCCAAAAGTGGACAAGGTGGCGCTACTTATGTATCAAAGTATGAATACCTTGCAGCTCTACACTTTTTAGATACTGTGAGAAATCGTGGATCAGGAGGTACAGAATCAAACTTCGAGACTAGTTCTGTTTTTGACGATTGGTGTGATGTTGAAGAGCAGAATTCGGAATCTCAATGTTCACTTGCAAGTGCTGCTCTCGAAAATAGCACTCCTGCAAAGCGCAGAAAAGTGCAAGAAGGAAATGAAATCGACAGTAAGCGTTCAGAAGTTTACGAAAAACTTGGCCAATTCCTGTCTCAGAAAGTGTCACAAGGAAAAGAAGACATAAGTTGGCAGAATAGCTATGGAGAGTATGTTGGGCAGCAGCTTTCTGCATATTCAGAGTCAAATGCTCGCAGGTGAGTTTGAAATGAATAGTACTCAAATAATATTTGATACGAACTTATATTTTCAGATTGAGAGCCTAAATTAATAATGTCATCGACTCATTTGAACCACAGCAAAACGATTAACTTTGCTTTAAATTTTTTTATATATTTATATTTTATATGTGAACAGAATGTGATTTCATTTTAATATTTTAATTTTATTTTTTATATAGAATACAGAATATGTATAGAATACAGAATGTGATTTTAAGTTGCCAAATAAATGAATTAAACTTTTGATCTCGATTTATTGGGTTTGTAATTAATTTTTAATAAATATGCTTGTATTGCCATGGAACTTCTCCTTCATTTAAAAAATATTCCGTAAATTCTTGTCGAATGAGCTTGCACGTTTCGCTTTGACGACCTTGATTGCACAATGGTTCTATCGAAGACAAAATATTCTCTGTCCGCACTTCTTCACGCCATCGTCCATCCGTTATAGATCCATCCGCATTCACTTGGTCGAAGTCTTTTGTTTGTGCATACGCATTACACTTGCGTTTGTTCAAAAAATTGTGTAATGCACATACTGCGAGAACAACTTTGACAACATTTGGTGGGGAAAGTTTCATTGTTTTTCTGACAACACGAAATCGGGCTGATATTAATCCAAACACATTTTCCGAAACACGCCTAAATCTGGACAACCTGTAATTGAAAATTCTTTCCTTCGTGTTTTAATTCCGAAAACTATATGGTTTCATAATATTTGAATTTAAGGGAAACGCATCATCTGCAACAATCACATATGGAATAGGTTTTTGTCTACAGCGCAGTGGTTTCGGTTGCGGCAAATTCAACGTGTTATTATATAATCCATTCGATAGTGAACATCTGCTGAATACCCCGCCATCGGACTCTCTACCCTTTGCACCAACGTCGATGTAAACAAAATTGTAGTTCGCGTCCACAAGCGCCATCAAAACAATGCTGTTTTTCTTTTTATAATTAAAATATGCGCTTCCACAGTGTGCTGGTGCTATAATATCGATGTGCCTTCCATCTAATGCCCCGATTGAATTGGGAAAATTCTACGTTTTATTAATACTTTGGGAAATACTCTCCCATTCCTCCTCAGTTGCTGGCATCTGTACCAATAGATATTATTTTTAATATTTTTTGTATTTAATAAATTAGGTTTTACCTTTAAAAATTCAGCTTTTAATACTTTATATAATGCATCGCAGACTTCAGGTACAATATTGCATATCGATGATCTTGACCTTTTAAACAAAAACATCAGACTTGCGTAACTGTCCCCAGTCGCCAAAAATCTCAAAGTAATTGCCAGGCGTTCTCCGGGGCATATAGATTCCCGCATATTAGTATTGGCCTTTTCTATTAATGGCGTGACGAGATTAAGCAAATACTCAAAATTGTCTGGTGACATTCGTACAAAGTTTTTGTAGAGGTCTGGATCATTCCTTTTCAGTTGCTCCCTAAAAGAGACATAAATACCATTACCTTCCGAAAGAAAAGGTCGAACCCAATGTTCCCTTTGTTTTCTTCTGTTTTTTGCATTTTTATCAGCTACTTCTTCCTCCAATATTAAAAATGTTGATACTATGATGATACTGTCGTCGTCCATATTTATTAATTGTTTTTTTAATAACAATAAATTATTTTTTGTAATAAACTATTTCACAAAAGAAGCAAAACAGCTGATCAAAGTAAGTTTTTCAATATAAAAAATTTACCAATAGTGTAAATTAGCTTCAACAAATTTTGATCAAATTTTCATCAAAAGATTTTGAAACATATTGAAAGAATATTTTGATCAAATTTTTGAAACGTGTAAATAGAGCATCAAAATAAATTTTCAAAATTTTGATAAGACTTCAAAATGCCTTCAATCGTGTAAATCTAGCTTAATGCAGAACCATCACCTCAAATTAGAGATGGGCGCTTGTCGTATTTTGTTCGTGACACAAGCACGCACGACTCAACACAAAGTGTTCGTGACAAAAATCAGATTTCGTGCGTTTTCGGGTTGTTTAGTGTTGCTCAAAATTGACACAAAAAACACGAAACGATTTTAGATGAAAAATAAGAATGAATGAGTTTCCGATAGAGAAAAAATCTAATATTTTGTGTCGTCAAACACACAACACACATTGTATGGCATCTTCAGCTTAAAGTTTTTCGCGTGCGTGTTTCGTACGTGTTGAGACGCTTGTTTTATTAGTGTTCGTGTCATGTCGCGTTGGAAAAATTCGACACGCGCCCATCTCCAATCACTAGTTTGCCCTGCTCGGAAGGATTGCCTTTCATTAGCAACATGTAGAAATTGTTATTAACATCAGCTAAAGCTCTGCGACACCTCTTCAAATGTTGTATGAAATTTCATAATAATCGGGCGGCCCCTTAAGAAACTGCAGAAATATTTAAATTTTTTTACTTTAAGGCATTTATTTACGACAGCAAACCTTATATTTAAGATGGTGCAAATATATCAACTAAAAAAAAATTTAGCTTTGCCAATTATATGATATGATAGATAAATAGCTTTAAATAAATATGTATGTAAAATCACAAATAGTAGTAATATTAAGTTGTTCTTAGAAATTTTTGGGTTAAGGTTGCCTGATGATCTGTATTATCAACAGTAAAATGCTTATAGGATCCAGCTAACTTGTCCCCCAATAATCAATTTCAATGTATTTTTAATAAAAAAAAAAATACTAAAAAAGGAAAATAATAATTTGGTATTATTAGTGTGTTAACAAATGTTAAACTTAATTGTAAAAATTCAAACAAAAAAATTAAGGTATACTAATAATAAATTTAATTTTCTAATTAATAAGTCCCAAATCACACTGTGCAAGTCTTATTGCTAAGCTGATTAGTTTCAGGGAGAGAGAGACGAGGGGAACAGCAACGTTTCTTTTCCCCCGTCTCTCTCTCCTAATAAACTAATCAGCTTAGCAATAAGACTTGCATAGTGTAAATAGGGACTAAGTAATTAATTTCTCTTGCTTTAAAATTAAAAAAAATTAATTAATTAGTTAATTAATTAATTTTAGAAGGTTAACTATTCAGAATTCAATATATGTTTGTAAGCTTCTCCAATATAATTATTAATTCAGTTCTATGTATGTATTAAAATAACGAGATTATTGTTCCTAAAAAATACTTGGGACAAGAAAACAATTTCCACATAGAATGACACATACGATAATCTCGCACAAAACTGTTTGAAATAACTGTAACGTTTAGCATATCTGATTATCTTTTATTTTCTCATTCATAGAAAATAGTAAAATTTTTGTAAATATTTTCCATACAAGTTTACACATTCACACAAATATCTGCAACTTCCATGAATAACTACATAAGTCTAATTGTGGCAAGTTACAGCTATTGATGCCGAATCACTATATTAGGAGATTTAATTTGATCTCAATGAATGGAATTTCAAAACTTATAAAAAAAGGGTTTCAAGACAAATAAACTGTATCAAAATCATTTGCCCTCCTTGGAATTATTTTTAAATATATTTTACCCTTTCTTTAGAAAGCTTCTTAGTTCAAAAATGCCATTTGTAATGAAATAAGAAGTTTTATCAGCACTCACTTTCAATGTTTTCTTAAGAGTATGAGAGTCAGAAAAGTTTTAAAAAAATTTGATATCCAATTCACGCTTTCCAAAAAATCTTTTGTCCCTATACACAAAAGAAATGTATTTTAATGACATATGCAGTTATTCATAAAAACCGCAAGTATAAACATTATGCCTTTAGATTTTTTATCTATTACAAGTATGAACGAAGCGCAACAGGTACCTTTTGGAACGAAAACAAAAAAAAACACACACACACAAAAATAGAACAACAAACCAAATAGTCATTTGGAAAAACTTAAGATATTTGCAAAATATCTTAAAACAGCATGACTACTAACATGACATAAAACCAAAAAAGGTGCTGCTGTGTCACTTTATTTAGATTACCAAACGACCGGAGCAGACAGCCAAATAAAATCAACAAATTTCCACGAATTTTTCACACAACTGGCAAGTGAAGGAAAACTCTGCAACTTTAACAAATTGCCACAGCAGTGAATGTAGTGCAAAGGTAGCAAGAGATTTGTAAAATCAAAAAGACAGCATTTGCATTTATTGCAACAAAAGGAAAAGTATTGCGGCCACTTAGTTACGGTTACAGGAAGAAATGTACAAAGCAAATCAACTAATAAAAAAACCGAATTTGCATGTGTTTTAAATAAATATGTAACAGATATAAAAATTATGCAAAACCTTTTAAGAAATCTTTCATAAAACAAGTACTTTTCCATTTGAAGAATTTGGTTTTGAAAACAACTTTCTCTTTAGTTGTGGTCTTTTGTTCCATTCCTTTGATCAGGACCACATATTGTGTAATGTGTGTAGTTGTTGTACTTCCTTCCTCTCATGTTTGTTTGTTCATTTTAATTGCTGTTGTTTCTCGTAGAGTACGAGTATTTAAGAGTTTAAATTACGATGTGCTATAAAAACAAATCTGAAAAAATATTTTGTTAATAAACGAAAAAACAAAAGAAAAAGTAAATAAAAATATTGATTGTTCTCCTGCGACACTAGATACTTTCTCCTGGTTTTTCTTATTCCCTTCCTGAAGTATGCATGTGCAATGGGCAAGCGGGTGTTTGCGTTTGTAAGAGTGTTTGTGTGTGGTCTATATTGTTTTGACATATTGAGCGAAATTGTTTATTTCATTCAGTTTTGAAGCACTTGAAAGCAAAAGTCATTTACCTACCACAGCCTAACGGAATTCAAGCAAGTAAGAGTGCTATATTCGGCTGTGCCGAATCTTATATACCCTTCCCCCACGTAGGTACATAATGACGGTCCCATTCCAAAGTATGCTAAGTCGACATAACATGTCATGCTGGGAATAGCATTTCTGAATTCATCGTTTTTTAACTTAGATTCTGCAACATTATAAGTGCGTTCGAGAACACAAAAATTTGTACAAATTTTTACTATTTTTTACTGGATTGCGTTCGAGTACATAAAATCCAGTAAATGAGAGTGCGAATTGAGAGAGAAAAATGACAGTTCATTTACGAGTAAATGCAAGTTTTTACTGGACAAATTTTTGCCAGTAAAATCCAGTAAAACGAAACCATATGTTTTTAAATATAAACAAACAAAAGCAAAGGGAAACAAAAATTTTTAATTTTTGATGAAATTTTTAAAATAACAAAAAACAAATGTATTAAGTTATAAGCATTATAACATTTACTTAAGTTTGATGCTAGAAAAACAATGGGTTATGTTATATATTCCACATGAAATTAAAACGTGTGGAATTTCCATCGAATTGTTGGAAATATGTATGTATGTATTTATAATAACAATGTTATTGCATTTCCGAACGATTTAATTTCACTTGGAATTCAGAACATAACCAATTGTTTTTAAACGTGAATAAAGTTAATAGATTATTATATTAAAATTTTTGTTTATACATATCGTCGGGTTGACGATACGGAACATTTAAAAAAAATTACTTCGTGTTTTTTTTAAATTCTTTCCCAGTTTTTCGTTGTCTTGAATATATCATCCTGATAATTTCTCACGTTCAGGGTAAAAAGCTTAGAAACTTTGACGGCCTGACACGCGATGTCGACAAGAAAGTTTCTATCGCTTAGTTATATTTAAAACAAAATCAAAATAAGAAAGTTTATTTTTGTTTTCAATATATGTAAGTAAGCTATAGAAAGTTTCTTGTCGACATCGTGGACCAGCCAAATAAGTTTAAATAAAAACATATGTCCATATATATTACTTTTATTATTAAACAAAATGTTCTATCGTGTATTTCATATGTATATTTTTTAGCGCCAAAATTGGTAATCAGCTGTTGTATATATTTTATGGATTTTAAAATTTTTCCGTTCGCGTACTTTTAGATGCAAACTTTTTTATTGAGAGTAATTTCTTTAAATTACTCAGTATTTACTCAGTTACTGGATTTTACTGGAAAAGTACTTAAACGCACCCTTTAATAGCAATTGGACTATTCTATCAAAATTTATTAGCAAAAATGTACTTAGCGTAATTTGTCAATTTTAAAAAACCTCCATTTTTAAATGTTTTAAATGCACTTGGCATGATTTGGTTTGGCATTAGGTAGTCAAAAAAATAATAATTTAAATTTTTCTCCAAAATAAAACATGCTAAGTGTACTTAAATGACCAATTTCGGTGAGATAGAACCTTACTTAGAGGACTAGGTAATAGATTTGTGATTTTTAAGTCATTTTTAACTACTACTGCTAACTACGACAAATTTATAAAGTTCAAATAAAATTAAAAAAATCTATTGGAATTATTATATGATTACAAAAAGTCTCAATTTTCTATCTAATAACATTCCCGAGATATCATCCTTAAACTTTGAAGGCGCTTATCTCAAAACTAGCCTTTTTGACTTAGCATGTTTTAGAATGGAGCCGTCGATATATGAAGTATATACGTACATACATAAGTTCATAAATACATATTTGTTTTGATAAAAAACGCATCATTTAGAGTTTTTATCTAGTGCAATTCAGAGTAAGTGACCTATAGATATTTTACGACTAGAGAATTTGATTTAAAGATTTTATTTTTGATATCTAAAGCAAATTGAATGTACATATATTAGTTAAAACTTTTGCCAGCCATGCAAGATATGAGCCTGAGATTTTCTGATTTAATACTAATTTATTTAGTAAGAAAATATAAAATATGATTAATTAACAAAAAAAAAAATATTTTTATGTAGTCCCAATAAGCACTCAAAAAATCAAAATTCAAGCACTTCAAATTTAACTGGAAACAAAGTTGAATTCAAACATTTTTTCAAGTAATATTCAAGTTTGAAAATATTTTGAAATAAAAAATCAAACAACATACAACATATTCAAACCTTGTCAAATTAGTAATTTATTTTTTAATAAAATTGAAATTGTGGTTAAAAATATCAAATATAAATAAAAAATGATTTTTTAAGACACAAATGCGACTAAAATTATGAAAACAATAGTGAAGGTAGATGCGCAGAAAATAATTGTAAGAAAACTTGTCGATTGCATTTTTTTTTTTTTCTATTTTAAAAAGCATCGTTTTTGAAGCTTGAAATAAACTTGAATTGGGGTTACTTCCCCATAAGCAATTTTGCTTGAAATCAAGTGTAAAACAAGTATTATTCAAGCCGCATATTCAATTGTCACGGGTTGAATTATGCTTGACTTACACTTTATTTCAATAGCATTATCCAGTGAAAAGGGAGCTGGAATTCAATTCAAACAATTCAGTTGCAGTACAGTGTAATTCAAGCCTTGAATTATACTACAATTAAGCCTCATATTAGAATTGAATTCAAGTGTGTTTCAAGCTTCAAAAACAATCCTTTTAACATAGAAAGCAACATGCAATTCTTTTGTTTTCTAATAATAATTTTCTGCACATCTGCCTTCGCTATTGTTTTCACGATTTTAGTCACCTTTGTTCTCCAAATTCACCTTTTTTATTTATTGATTTTTTATATTTTCACCACAACTTCAGTTTTAATAATAAATAAGCTACGTATCTGACAAGGTTTGAACATATATGTATATTGTTTGATTTTTTATTTCAAAATATTTTCAAACTTGAATTGCTTGAATTCAACTATGTTTCCAGTTAAATTTCAAGTGCTTGAATTTTAATTTTTTGAGTGCTTATTGGGTTATATACACCAAAAAAAATTTAAACTATCCAGCTCTGGAGCTGTTTAATATTTTTAAAATTTTTTATACCAAACTTATCATTACTTATAAGGAAAAGAAAAAAATAATTTGACCTAGTTACTTTTATATAAAAAAATTTAAATTTTCCAATCCTGTAATCATCCTTTTAGATTTTTGTATTTTGTCATATCAATCTATTTATTTTAAAAATATAAAATATGTTTATTTTATAGAGAAAATTTAAAAATTATTGTAATTATTATACCAAATTATTTCAATTATTTTAATTTATATACCAAAAAAAAAATCAATTTTCCAACTCTGGAGTAATTTTTTTATAAAATATTTTTTGATTCTTAATACCGATTTAATTCTTACTAAAATATAAAATTTATTATAAAATACATGATGTGGTTATTAGTTGTTTGATTTTTTTGTAAATAAGCAATTTTAAAAAAAGTAAAGTAAAGTAAAAACAAAAAATTTAATAACCATTCAACAATTTAGTGTATAAATTCAAAATTAAATTTATTCACAGCTCTGTGGATACTATTAAAATGCCTTTTTAAACCATTTTCCCTATTATTTTTTAATGTTTCATAACATAAAATGCATTGCATATTGCGAAAAGCATTTTTCATCACAAAATTTTTCTTAGCTTCCATAATTATATCATCAATTTTTTGTCTGTAGAAATTTATTAATTTGAACTTTAATTTCGTTCCGTGTGCTCAAAAGAACTAAACCAAAAACCACGAAAAAAATTAATACATGCGTGCACAACTTAATTCGTCGCTTGCTCAGTGACGACTAAATGAAAGAGCATAAGCGTGTATTTGATTTTTATCAGCACAATTGTGCTATGGCTTGCGGGTTACTGTTTTAGATAGTTACTTTTACATGGCAAAATAAAGGTTAAATTATCCATTTCTGGCACACCAATCTTAGACCGAAATCTCTAGCTTTTCTGGGAGCTTCGATTCCGATTTCCGTACATCGCTTATTAGTCTTGTCGATTATGGGTCGCATATGAATATTGTGGAAATTACATACGGAATGACAAACCTACTTATATATACCATTTTTGATGAAGGGTATAAAAAGAAAGTCTCCCTTACATTAACTTAACATATTTTATGTATTTTTAGAGAGCCACAGACAGACACACACGAAATTGAAATTCAAACAACTGAAATCGCTATAAAAATGTTGTTTATGCGCTAAAGGATTTATGGGAGTCTAATTTTAGTTTACTTAGGGTTTACACGTGCAAGTGCAAGTTCGAAAAACTCAATACATTCAAACTTTTTTACTAACACAACTACACTTTCGGCACTTGCAGTCTACTTCCAACTCAACTACCAAGGAATTTTACAAGACAGTGACTTGTTTCACTTGCAGCAAGTAAATGGAAAGTTAGCTAACAGTATTGCCCTATTAACACTTTAGTAGAAATTAACTGGATCTCAGTGAGAGTTTTTACTCATTTTAAATACATTTAAAAGCTAATTTAATGTTTATTTTCTTAAATATTCATAAATCAAGCGGTTAATGAATTTTTTAGACATAAATAACATTAAAATAACACGAATTAAGTTCAATACTATCTGGTTCCCTCAAAATTAAACTTTTTTATGTTATGGACAACTCCGCAATAAAAGGCAAACATGCAAGTTGCAAGACAGTCGGGCATTTGTATGAAATTTTCGTTGATAATAATTACGTACACAGAGCTTGCATGCATGGTACTTGCATGTGTAAACGCAGTGTTAAATATTTTGGAGTTTTTCAATTCATGGATGGATGAAATTTCCATTTCAGTCAAAAGAGTTATTCGTTATTTTCTATATAATTTCTGATGTTTGTTAGGCGACGATGTTAGCAACTTGATACTTTTATTTTAACAAATTAGATATTTACTCGTACTTAGGGCCTGTCTCACGATATCCATATCGTTCGACTTGTCGCACACTTAATTTTGAAACAATAACAAAATTTTAAAATTTATTTTTTTACAAGTGTACAAAATACAAATATTTTTTCATTTATTGAATGGGTGGTGCGTGGATTGTTTTGCCATTCCTTTTAATCATTCATATCAAATTTTCAAATCGATTAATTTTGTATGAAAGCCAAGCAATTTTATCATATAATTCCATTTAAATAAATATTTTATCTGCAATTCATTGAATTGTTGGCCTTAGGTTAAAACAAACAAAAAGGAAAAAAGAGAGTTACAAAAGAAATTAACTTGAATTCCAAAAGTGATTGTTTTATAATGAGCAAGCTTCACTTACATTTTGCATCTGCATTTTCATTCTTGTCTACGACTGCTAAATAAAGTTTTTGCACTTGATGAACAGCATAAGCCAAAGATTATTGACAATACGAAGCTGGTAAATTGTTGTTACCTACAAATATCAGTAAATAAGATACTTGTAGAAAAAATAAGAATAATAATACAAATATTACATTTGAAGTAAAACCATTTACAATCATTGTTAACCTCTTTCTGGATGTTTATTCCTTAAGGGCGTATATTTATAGCTACATTTATTTTATATAATTTTTTTTATATGCTCCTTTAGTTAAATGTATACATATTTTTATTTTAACATGAAAATTCTTATTCACTTCTTTCTTTTTTATTACAAACTAAAAATGAGAATGAAAAAAATAACGTACGGAAATATTCAAAACCGCCTGCAGCGAATTTAATTGCGTTTGTGTTATAAATTTGTTGTCTCCTTGTAAATGACGTTTTTTTACTTCTTTGATAAACACTGCGAATATATTGAGTAAATAATATTTTTGTAAAAGGAAATTAAGGAATTTAGTTGAAAATTTAACAAATTTATATTTAACAAGCCTTAGGTCATCATTGTAATCACCCCTGCTCACGTAATTCGCTAACTGACCTGAGTAACATTGTTTTTAAATTTTACATGAGAGCAACACATGCAATCTTATGGAAACATCTGAAATATTTTTATTTTTATAGGCACGACAGTGACTTGCATTCATAAAAAATTTTATTAGGTGTATTATGATTGATAAACTTTGGTAGTGCATTAATCTCAATTTTCAAAAATAAAAATTAGTTAGCTCGTTAGTTGAAATGCAAAGGAATGTAAAGTGGTAAATGGACACAGACTTGAGCTTTGCTTCAGTGCATACATCAGAAAGTTCATTCAACTTGCAGGCCTTAAAAATGAATTTTAGGTGCAAAACGTGTTGTTACTTGCTGCTCTTAATAAAGGTTGTATTTTGGAGGGAAAACACTTCGATTCAAGGAACAAGTTTCTAGTTTAATTAAATCGCTTGGCTTGTGGCAAAAATTAAATAAATATACTTAATAGTAACAAAGCAAAAATGTTTGTCTTAAGTAGAACAAAAATAAGCAAATTAAATAACATGTGAATAATTAGTAAAGAACAAACGACAATGGTAAGACTGTTGTAAATTTAGAGATGGTAAGGTGAGCTTTCATTACAAAAACATCTTTCAGCAAATTGAAATACGATGAATCAAAACAATTCACATATTCCATTTGCAAAAAAGTTTCGTATATAAAGCAGAAATCTACATTAACTGACACCACACACAGTGGACCAAACACAGAAGAACGCTGATGATGAAGGTTTAGTGGCCTTCGAAAAGGGCTAGCTGTTCCGTTCAACTATGTGTTGTCAGAATATTTACAACTAACTTTGGTGTTATTTGTTCATTAATAGTTATCACATGTAATTTGGCTTAAAAAGCGATACGAACTTTAGCCTGTTCAAATCATAAATCGCATCTCATTGTTACAAGTTCAAAACACTTCGTGTTCACTTCTTCTAGAGTTAAAACTCCTTTTGTTTTCGATATATTTCCTTACAATAAGTTGAAATTTGCACGTGCGCTCATGGTACCCTCCCAGCAGTTCGATTTGTACATCATTTTCTGTGAGGCATCGAGGCCATAAGCAGTAAGAAACTCGGACGTTGTAGAATTTTTTTTCATTTCAAGTGACTATGTAGCTTTTGTGGCTTGGAACATTCGACTGGTCGATTTGATTTCGCACTGATTTAATTTCCATCCCACGAATATGAAGAACTTATAATTCGTTTATGCTCAAAGTAGCATTAAGCTCGAATGGATACGTATCCAACGAGAAAGATACAGACGAATTATACCAACAAGTCAAGATCGTATTAAAGAATATCCACCGTAATGATACTAAATAATCGCAAACCTCAGAAAATGAAGCGATGCAAAAATACACAAAAAATATATTTCTGCAAAAAAAACGCCTTAATTGAAACTAACACAAAAAATCAATTAAAAATGTATTTCAGTCAATTAAACTTTGTAATTAATTAAAACGTATTTTTAAACAAAAGCTTAATTGATTAAATACATTTTTCGTTCTTTGGCAATCAATCCCATCCATTAAGAGCGGCTGCATCGACTTAGCTATTTTTTAATGTGGCACCTCCCATATATTTTTTATTATTTTGAAATATCTTTCAGCGAGAAACGTGATATTTTGTGTGGAGAACTATTTTGATAATGTAAGTTGTCTTACAGAAAAAAGTTCGAATTAGACATGTTGGGTGTGAAACCCTTGGACAAACACATGGTTCTGGCCAGGCATATTTTATTTTTAAGCGTTAATTAAGATACTTCTAGTTTAAGAAGATACCTGTATTTCCCGGTAACCGCCTAAAATATTGTTGGCTTTCTTTCTGTAAAAAAAAATTCAAAAAATATCGTTCCAACACGACGAAAACTGCAAATGAAAAAGTTACCCCTCGAACAAACGCATATGCCTGGCCAGACCTATAAGCCCCCTAGTAGCACTGAAAGCCCTTGAATCTTTCATTGGAAGGCCGCTGAACATTCCCAGCAACATGCTGCCTAACCAACAAAGCGGTCGTAGTACACTGAATTCCAGAAAAGATTGCAGAATTTGTATCACGCAAGACGAAAAGCTGCGTAGGAAGACACGTTTTTACTGCACCAAATGCACTAAACCTGTGTGTCAACAACATTCTAAAGTTGACTATATTTGTTTTTCATGCATTCGACAAAATGAATAAAATTTTTCTTACATTTTTATCAAAACAATATACGAGCATACTTCATTCAATTCAAAGTTACGGTACAGTTTCAGAATATGTGTTTGATGGGGGGATAAGGAAAAAATATTTACTGTGAGATATCTGAAAAACTAATATAGTGAAAACCTTGAAATATTATGGGGATAAGTCTGCTGGTATTGCGCATTGTCTCTGGAAACAATTTCAGAATTCAACAACTGGGCGTGGTGAGTCACCTAAAGTGCAAGTTTTTTTGTACCGATCTTGCTGATTTGTTTACAGAGTATTACTGATGGTCTAGAAGGAACAAGAGGCTATTACTTCAACATATCTTGGAAGCCAAAAAAGTAAAAATTTTTAAAATTTTTCGTAAGCAGTAACGATAATAACGAGAATAGTATTATAAAAAGGAATCAATAATCGATCAAAAAGTGTGTCACGTCTCAAATAATTAAATATTAGTTTTTCAATATCTTGGTATCTGCTACAAGCCAGAGCTCGCAAAAATTGGTCTCTCTTGTGCTTGTTGTCAGAAAAACAACACTGGTCCACTGACACGATGCGACACTTCGTTGTTCTTTGGCTTGCTCTTCGCTCAAACAACGACCGCTTTTGTTTGATCGCTCGGCTCATGTGTTTACTCGAGACCCTTTATTTCGTAAAATCTCGGCAGAAAGTATTTTGAGCATATATGTATATGTGTTGCGAGTTGAGTTTGATTTACAGATGTTTTTATTGTTATTTATTATTATCTTCTCCCTTCCTCTTTAATGCTTTGCCTGTGACAAAATATCTAAGACAACAACATAAAGCAAACGACACAACAAAAATAAAGACCTTTTTTGCGATCACTTTTCTAATTTGGCTCACTTACTGACCCTCAAGACTTCATTAGTCTTTACTTTCTGTTGCTGTTCTGTGCCGTTCCTTTGTGTATAAAATATTTTGCAATTACTTTGTCTATGAAAAAAATCAGCTGGCAACCTGTATAATTGATTACACTTGTACAAAAAATATCACAACACACTAATACATACACACTTTTGGCTGTCACTTAACGTTGAATTCTATTTTTTACAGATTCGTCCGCAACAGAACAGAACGAAAAAGTAAAAACTAACCACACATACAGATTTTCAACTCAACAGAAACAAAACAGCTGATTCAGAACAGAACAGCACGTACAAACTAATTCTGCCTTCAGTAGCTGAGCAACGAACGATTCTGATCGTATCATGCGGTCAGTAAAGGCTCCGTTACCCGACTGTAGAAATCGCAGATGTAAGGTAAATGTAAATGTAATGTAAATGTAAACGTTTGAGCGCTTATAGCATACTTAAAAACGTGTCATGTGTTTTCTACACAAAAAAAACTTCTTTGTGCACACACACATACATACTAATTGCATTGTGCCCAGCAAACACGCATTTTGGTTTTAAATAGCGAGTTATTTAAAGTCAAACGCGAAAGTTCATATACTTATGTATAATATTTAAATTCCTGAAATTCATTTTGATTGAAATTTACATACATATGTATACGGACATACACACGAGTATGTATGTATGTATTAGAACTTATAAGTAAATAAGATATAAAATAGTAATCTTTTAATTAATCCAAGATTTTTTAACAATTTCGCTGAAACTATTTTAATTTACTTTCTTTTGATGGCAAGATTTAGCCTGTTGGAAAAAAACTAATTGAGTTTTTGAAATAACACCTTTTAGAATGAAAATGCGCCTAGAGGTTTTGAAAATTATTATTATTATTTTATTTAAATGAACTCAATTATAATAATTTTAATAGCAACTGTAACGCTCAACCGCAATATTTGTCATTGTATTTACATTACGAGAGCAGATTTTGAGTAACTTCATCGGAAAGCCGAAAGGCCCAACTATAATATGAATAAGCTGGCTTAAGCTAATGTCAGAATTGAACGATAAGTCTGTCAAATGCTTAAGCAATTCAGATGTGACTTTTAGGTGGGCACAATGTACTTACATGCACTTAAGTATTCTTTAGCCACAGCTGCACATCTAGGTATTGTCAATAATTTTGTATTAATTTTGTTTCTTCTCATAACTCCTAAATGAATGCAATTCAATCAAACTAACTTGAAAGAATGTCCTAATTTATTAAAAATTCACATATAAATATATCTGTCACCTTATTACTTGTTTTACTTGTTTTGCCTACTAAAAACCCTCTAGTCAACCTAGAACCATATGTCTCTATGTCAATACTCTTTCTCCCGCGACAATTGGACTAGTTAAAATGTCAACAACTTTCCTTTTATACGTGAGTAGAGATACGTCATAGACAACAGTTCCAGTGTATTTCTGGTGATATTGTCAATGAACGCGTCAATAGTTTATTTTTTTTATTATGATGTGCAATAATATTAAAAAAATATATGTAGACGAGGGTCAGTAAAATCTACGAGTGAATCTTTTGTTCAAATATCTCCATATGGTCGTAAAAGAACTACCTTCTCAATAGTGCTAAAGTCTACTGGTAGATTTTGAATGACAACACTATGTTATGTGTCAATAGGCATTTACATTGGCTTGGGTACACCTAGTCAGTAGCACTATTGAAAACGTCACTATAATTTTACTATTGACAACGAGACAGGATATATCGATATTGTAGACTAGAGCCCCTAAGATTAACTAGTGAATCTTTGATGCCAATATCTCCATATGGTCCCAAAATAACTACTTAGTCAGTAGTGCTACAGTCTAGTGGTGGATTTTCAATGACAAACTAATGTTAAATGTCAATAGATGATTACATTGGCTTGGGTACACCTGGTCAGTAGTACTACTGACAATGTCACTAGTAGATCACTACAATTTCACTATTCGCACTTTCTGCAGGGAAAGTACAACAGTGAATATACATAAGTAAATACATGTGTATGTGTGTATATGTGTATTGTAAAACAAACAATGAAAATAAAAGTTTTGCTGTATTTTCCGAGCTTAAAATAAGAAACAATAAAAAAATATTTAAAATCAATGAATATTTTCTGCTGCTGCTTGTTTGAGTTTAAAAAATGCACAAACAGTTGTTTCCTTACGGAATATGCGTTCAGTTTGGCACTTTACTTAAGCAAATGACATATGACGAAACTTGACTAAAAGTTTGTTAAGTACATTATAGTTTGCCACATACGTTTTATATGTAACCGCACAGTTGCTTAAGCTAGCTTATTCATATTATAGTTGGGCCTGAAGTATTTAGCTCTTTAATTTCCAAGAATGTGTATGCTTGCAGTAGCACCTCAATAAAATCTTTACTTTCTCGTTTTATCCTTTTCTTAATTAATAATGTTCGTACCTACTCATAATAATTTAGTTTTATTTACAAACAATATACATATGTATATTTTTTAACAAAAATACATATGTACATACATATGTACATATACAGGACTTTTTGTTTGCTGGGTGCTTATCAGTATAAAAAATCATATAAAATGGAAAACAGCTGTTCGAAACATTGATGAGAGTTCAACATCTTCACATTATTTTTGATTGCATGGAAAAAGTATCAAAATTATTTAAATGGTATCAAATCATTATTTTATACTTACAAACATTGTAATGACTTTGACATTTAGTGAAATTACAATTTAAGCTTCATACCCGTATATACATATTTACATTACAACGTATTATAATTATAAAAAATATTTATATTTTTAATCAGAAATAATTTTTAGTCAGGCTCAAGTTCAGTACTTTCAATTCTTTATTGAATGAAATATTCATATTTAATAAAAAATGTTCTTCTCTTCTTTAGAAACTCACATTAATTAATAAAAATATTTCATTCAATAAAGAATCGAAAGTACTGAACTTGAGCCTGACTAAAAATTATTTCTTATTAAAAATTCACTATAGTTCAATTAAAATCTAAAAATGTCTCACTCAAATATTTATATTTTTATTATCATTATAATTATTATGATTATACATAGGTACCTATTTTTATTTTTATTGTTATTATTTTTAAATAAAAATAGTTTTTTGTTCGCTTGAATGTATGTTTGTACCCACATATGTATGTATATTTTACAAATTCATACATATGTACATATACATATGTGTATGCATGTATATTAACAAAAAATAAGCACATACGATTCGCAAACTCTGGTTAGATTTTATAAAAAAAAAACTTTTTTAGAAAACTAAATTTATTAAATATGCCATCCATGTACGTATACAAATTAACCACTCAAAAGCTTAAATTATTAAAAGAAACAAAAGTACCAAATCAGAGCTATTGTGCCACACTATCATTCAATATACTGTCTACAAATGTCACGTAACGTCGTCATGAAATTCTATTTTCTGCAGGTTCAGACGTTACATTTACGTGCCATTTCAGTCAGGTAAGCGTTTGCATAGCTTTTCATGCAACAGATTCGATCAGCTGACACATTTACATTTACAGTTCTACATTTACAGTCGGGTAATTCTGCCTTAAAGGCTCAGTTAGCCGACTGTAATGTAATGTAACTGTAACGTAGAAAACAGCTGATCGATATTTTTATATGAAAAGCAGGTTACGTTACATTACATCTCTATAACCATTTTCATTACTTTTCACATAACAATATCGATCAGCTGTTTTTTACTGTTGCAGTTACTTTACATTACTGTCGGCTAACTGAGCCTTAAGAGACCGATTCGTGTGTTACGCTCAACCCATAACCCGGGAGCGAGAACACGATTGCAACTAAAAAGAGGGTTGCTGTTCAGACACTGAGTGATTCCGTCTCATTTTTTAAGTCTTTTGAGTGAGAGGTTTGGTTGAGCATATTTTGCGAGCTCTGCTACAAACCAGTGATGGGAAATGTGGCACAATTGTGCCATTTTTGGCACTATTGGATGTTGCCTGGCACTGTGGCACTTTCGCTCCTTTTTTGGCACTTTTTGTCCATTAAATATGGAAGCTTTTCTTATTGCAATAATAAGTACTCTTCTTGTACTTATTACGTTTTTAAGTAATGAGAACATAGTAGGATTTGAGGTTGACAACTGTTCGGATATGATAGTTAAAAGTAACGGTTTGCACAGAGACATTGACGATCTATTAAAATGAATATATAAATTTGTTTTGTAACAGCTCATTGTCGTAGAGATGATTTTATAAATTTTTAGAAATATTTCAACTCTGAAGTTTTTGAAATTCTTAGGTGTTCCCCAAAACCGTTGATTGCCTCGTCAAGTTGTTGCAGATAGACTTTTTGAACAGTGGGGTCCCTTGAAATATTTCTTCATATTATAAAATTTGCAGTCATAATGCAATAATAAAACTTTATTCATATTAAATAGTTTAACGGATAATAAAGGGTGTCCCAACAAGAACGCAAGATTTAAATTTTAAATAAAACGCAGATATTTAAAAAAAAATCGTGAAACTTTATTATATCGTAAAGAAGACAAAATGAGGTTATGTGTGGAACAACAAATCGGACAGATGGCCGCCGCGGCTTTGCTGGCATACACGCGATCTTTTAATGGAGTTTTCAATGGCTGTTTTGCATAAATGCTGCTTTATTTCATAAACGCAGCGTCCAATTTCTTCTTTTAAGGCTTGAGTCGTCGTCGGCTTATTCGCGTAAACCATCGACTTCAAAAAACCCCGAAGAAAAAAGTCTAATGGTGTTAAATCGCACGATCTAGGCGGCCAATTCTGGTCTCCAAAATGCGAAATAACACGACCGGGAAATGAATGATGCAGCAATTGAATTGTTTCTCTGGCTGTAAACATGTGACGCCATCTTATTGAAACCACATGCCCTCCACATTCATTTCTTCAATTCTAGGCACGAAAAAACTGGTTATCATTTCACGATACCGAACATCATTGACTGTTTGCACTTGACCTGCGTTTGAGCGACCTCATCACGTACAGCTGCGACATTTTCGGTCGATCGACCTGGTCGAAGGCGCGTTGTTGTCTTTACATCGCTAACAGACCCAGTTTCGGCAAATTTATCCATTAATCTCTTTCCAGTTGACTCTTTTGGAGTATTATTGTGACACCAAATTGATCGCAGATTTGCGAACTGTAGCCGCAAAACTTTCACCATTTTGGTAAAACAATTTCACAATGAGAATGCGTTGTTCATTCGTGTAGCGCTCCATTTTTACTAACCTCGTACCTTCTACTAGCAAACAATAACAATTGTTCAAATGTCAAAAAATGACACTTCGAATGGCGCCAAATTTAAATCTTGCGTTCTTGTTGGGACACCCTTTATAAGCAAAATGTATTTATATTTTTATCTTATGTGCTTGAAAAAGTAAATTATCGAAATGCAATCTAAAAATGTGGGACTACATTTATGTCGAAAGTTGATAATCTTCATGTTGACAATATAGATCGAAATTCTCACCATCTTCCAACTGAAGAAAATTATTGCGGCACTGAAATTTAAATATTAAAAATCAAATACTAATTTTCCCACCATAAAGTTATGAGTGAGTTTATGAAAGACATGGAGACGTAAACAAGTTTCAATGAAAAATTTTTAAGTAATATTTATCGAATCGTTCAAGGTATTCTTTTTATTTTCTATTCTTCATCAAGCGTGGAAAGTATATTTTTAGTTCGAAATTTGATGAAAAGTAAAATTTTAAATGGAATGCAATTATAAATTTTAACATCTTTAATAAATGGCAAAGATTTTTGAAGTCTAACAATAAATCTTGTTATAATTGTAATACATATAAAATTATGAACCAAAAAAGCAATACAAATTCTACTATTCCGACAGAACCCTTGTTTGATTAAAATAAATAGCTAACAATTGTTATTATTTTTAACGTGCACGAATTTTTACAACTCGACTCACTAACTACATACATCTAATAAGAAAAAGTTATTTTATCATATAAATTAGTTTAGGATTATTATTATAGTCTATAAGTATGTCCTTTAGGGCCATTATTACAACTTAAAGATAGTTAAAAGTAGGATTTTATCGGGCATATAAAAACTTTATCATTTGCAAAATTTTACTTTAACCTAAAGTGAGCGATAAATTACAGCCAAGTTTATCCTACCTGGTAAGTTAAATCCAATTTGCAATAATGGAAAGCTTTTTTACGTCCGACAAAATCCTACTTTTAACTATCTTTAAGTTGTAATAATGGCCCTTAAAAAAAGTTATCAACAATTTTGATAATAAAAATGTTAATTTTTTTACTACGATTATATGTATCGAAAATAGGAATCGAAATGTATTAATGTGTATATACAACTAATTTTAGACCGTGTTTTTTTGATATGCTTAAATTTTTCTAGTTATAAACAGAATAAATTTTAATTCACGAACTATACTTTAAATGAACATCAAGTACCAACATTCAAATTATACAAAAAGTAGTTTGGCACTGTTCAAGTGATTTTGGCACTATTTAGAAAAGCAGATTAGGCACGAAATCAAGATTTCCAATTCCCATCACTGCTACAAACACAAACTTGAAATTCCGCTGGTTCTGCCGATGATAGAAAATAAAAGGGATTGGAGAAATGAGCATGGCTCATTAGAAAAATATCTTCAAAAGTAATGCTTAACTATTTTGATTAATAATAAGAATTTTATACCAAAAAATAGTGAAAGTTGTAATAAAAAATTGTCTTCTCATCTGAAAATGGGGTGTAGCGAAGCACACAGGGCTTTCACTAGTTAAGCAATAACTACACTGAAAAAATATTTGGAATGAATTTTTGTCAGTTACATTTTAATAAAAATAGATTGAATTTTTCAAAACTCTAAAACCCGGGATAAAGCAGGATAAGAATTCAGGGCACGATCGGCGGGATAATGCCGTTTAAAGCGGGATATCTGGTTAGGTTACACAAACCGCAAGGCAATCTACGCAAATGTCAGCCAAAGTATACATGACTTACCACAGTAGTAAAATCACTAGAAGTATCCGATTATATATGGAATGATGGCGATAAGAACTGACCCAAATAGAGATCGCTGGAAATTTATAATTGAACCCTCTCGCTCCTTATACAGTGAATAACAAAATAAAAGTCGCTAATCAACTACGTCGTAGCCCCACCTCTTTCCAATCTTCTTACAATCCTGTCTTGTAATGTCAATGTTTATTTTTTCTAGCTCTAATATGGAGACTTAAAATTTAAATAAAATAAAAGTTGCATTATTTAAGTGCATCGCTGTGTTAAAATTTTTTGAACTTAAAAAACACAACAACACACACACACATTCATGAAAATTATTATTTCTCGCATTGCTTATGAATTTATATTTTAACAACAATAATTTTAAAATGTTGAACTATAAAAGGCGCATCATTGTGCTGTAGAAATAAGGAAGACTCAAGAATGAAAGAAATTAAACTTTTTGTTAACCATACAACACATAATGCCAATTTATGAGACATGACTATTGTTGTTTGTTATTCGTAGATGACAAAAACATTCTATAATTCATTCCATGCTCTCCCTACACAAAGTCTTTTAAAGTGGAAAATTGTACACAAAAAATAATTTTGTTTGAAAGATGGAAGAAAAACTTATGACCTAGTCAATGATATCGAGGGAATTCGTTCGTTTCATAATTTAAATTTTATTACATGAATGTTATTTTCTATATAAGCTGTCAAAAGATTGCATTCTTTCGACATCTTTGAACAAGTTATTAAAAAGAGAAAAGCACAAATACCGATAATTCAGGAGGAATTTGTAAGTAAACTGAAAAGCTCGTGACAATGAAAATGCATTTAAATTCAAATTAAAACAAGAGACAAAAATAAATTCATGTTGCATTAAATACAATTTCAATTACAATTGTTTGATTGTATTGTTCGCTGCGCTGCGCTTGCATGCAGACTTTAACTGCATTTGGAAATGCAAATCCACCTTGCGGTATAAAAAACACATAAAAAGAAACTGCCGAAATAAATAAAAAAAAAATAAAAGGACTCTTTTCTCTGTACTTTCAGTAGATTGGCGGCATTTTTGAGCTATATTTTATATATTACTATAGTCCTAATAAGACTAATAATAGTTTTCAATAAGACTAATGCTAAGTACACATCTGGCATTTTTTGTGGTGCCATTTTCAAAATGTGTGCAACACTGTTCACCTTATGTTTTTTATATGCAAAGCAATGCCAAACAACGAAAAATATCGTAAATGAAAAACGTTGCCACTAGCACACACTATTGCGATGTCAAAAAATGCCATAGTGTGTACTCGGCATAACTTGTAAGTCTTATCAGCTGCTCTGGCAGGCAAATTCAGCCGTTTGGACTCATTTTGTGATATACGAGTACATACACACAGAAAATTTTCAACGTAAAAACTACTAACACAAGGTTAATCTAATATTTTTCGGCAATGATTTTGCTTCATATGTGTTTCAAGTTAGTTTAACATGATTTATAGTAATTGTCAAACAAAATTTTTCGTTTTGAAATAACTTTACTTCAAGTCAATTTAACATTTACGCAAAATGTAGAATCATGTTGAATCAAAGTTACTTCAAGTTGGAACAACATGAATTTAATTTAAAGTAGTACATGTGTTTTATTAATTATTTAACTTACGTGTGATTGACATAGACATCAGAAAATTGTTTGTTTGTGTATATAACTTGGCTTCTCCGGCCAACACTTGAACTCGGAACTCATTGTGTGGTAGTCAACGTGCTACCACCATGTACCACCATGAATAAAATTTTAATTCAATATTAGTTCATTGATCATTTAACTTACAAATTATTTGAAAAGTTTTAGTTAAACAAAATACAAAATACTTTGACGTGAATAGTTTTAGTTTAAAAAAAATACTTTGACCTGACTCCAGGATTCGAACCTGGGATCCTCCGACTGCAAGACTAGTACACTGCCTACCAGCCAGCAGCAGTTCGTCGACTGTATATAAACATAAAAAACAACAACAATACAAAAAGAACTAACACAACTAAGCACGAAATTGCTAGTGGAAAGTGGATCTACCCTGTAGAAAGTGCGAATAGTGAAATTGTGGTGATTTACTAGTGACGTTGTCAGTAGCACTACTGACCAGGTGTACCCCAGTCATTGAAAATCCACCACTAGACTATAGCACTACTGACTTAGTAGTTCTTTCGGGACCACATGGAGACATTGGCACCAAAGATTCACTAGTAAATCTTAGGGGCTCTAGTCTACAATATCGATATATCGTCTCTCGTTGTCAATAGTAAACTTATAGTAATTTTCTAGTGGCATTGTCAATAGTGCCACTGACTAGGTGTAGCCCAGCCAATGCAAATGCCTATTGACAAATAACATAGGGTTGTCATTCAAAATCTATCAGTAGACTTTAGCACTATTGAGAAGTTAGTTCTTTTAAGACCATATGAAGATATTTGAACCGAAGATTCACTCGTAGATTTTAGTGACCCTCGTCTACATATATTTATTTAATATTATTGCACAACATAATAAAAAAGAAAAACAAACTATTGACGCGTTTATTGACAATATCACCAGAAATACACTAGAACTGTCGTCTCTAACGTATCTCTACTCGCGCATAAAAGGAAAGTTGTCGACATTTTAACTAGTGCAATTGTCGCTGGAGAGAGAGTATTGACATAGAGACATATGGTTCTAGGTTGACTAGAGGGTATGAACAAAGCAAATAAACACCAACACACTCAAACAACATATTATTTCTTGTAAAATTAATGTGATTTGAATGAATTTGAATCAAACTTTTTGCATGGTGATTTTACATTGGTATTTTTTTCTGTTTGTATATATACACATATATATATTATCCCTTCGATCCTATAAGGAGGATGGCGCCTCAAAAAATGATCTCCAATTAGTCACTTCAACTTTTCCTTGTCTTTGTGGCTTCCCTATTGGGTTGCCATTTCCGTGTGTGGGCAGGTCGTTCTTATTAATCCCCGTTCAGACTATTATACAAGTATTAATACTTTCATCACATTTTACGATACAGAAATCTAAATACATTCGTTGCGACTGTCAAAAAATCTAACGTAAAATCACATATTGTGTTCAGACTATCACACTTCAAATAATAGAAAATAGAAATCAAAACAGCTGTTCAATGAAAATGTCTGTGCTATTCATTGACTATCGGCGACAAAGCGGTTTCATGCAGGCGGGGACGTGCCGGCACTTGAAAAAATGCAGTAGTTAAAAATATTCTTAAATAATAGAAATAATTTAAGAAAAGATATTACAAAAACGTTAAAAAATTATGTCAATACTTCCATACGATTCACTTATTCAAAATTTTGAGTCAATATACATATGACATATGACGGCGGCGAAACAACCGACTTGCAAATTTGGTTTGTGTGAAAATGCAACCCTGATCTAATGAAAAGTATTATCGCTTAGAAAATTTTCTAAAAACGAAAAAGTCTTATGGGATGTCAAAATTTTTATCGTATTATTTGCCACTTTGATGACATTTTGTGTTCATACTATCACACTTGCACGTATTATTTGAATTTTTGACAAGTATAAATACAAAGTATAATAGTCTGAACGCGGCTTTAGAAGGCAATTAATTTTACCTTCCCAATAGTTCTAAAAGTTATATTTAAATATTGTGCAACTCATCCTATAATCCATCCTATAATCCTATAATCTTCTTCAAAAATGTGAATGCCCCTTTGAAAAACACCCAACTACGCCAATGGACACAACTAAAGCCCAACTATTAAAATTTGTGAAGCATGAAAAATAAAGAGCTTTGTTTTGATAAGAAAAGCTTTTTAAATTATTCCTAACAATTATAACTTCACATATACAATTAATTCCAGCAAATAACAAAATTTTTATGTCTCATATGTGCGGTAATAAAAAGGCGGAGTTTTTTCTTTCTTTTTGTTTTCTTCTTAATATTTTTAATCATAAAAATCAAACGGAGCCATTAATTGTAGAAAATTTAAAAGTTTTAATAGTTATAATTATGTGTGGTTATTGTTATTTAACAGGCCTTTTATTTGTTGGTAGCAATCACTCGACCAACAATAAAAAGAAATATAATTTTATGAGTAAAATAAAAATGACAACAACAACAACAATAGCAGAGAGTTAAAAAAGGCCCTCAAAATGTAATAAAAAAAATTTTAAGCGTCTATAAATGGCGCAGTTGAATTAAAAAAATTAAAATAAATATGGCGATTTTGTGGGATATAAAAAATGTTTAAATAAATAATGGTATAAATTAAATAAACAATAAAAAGAAAAACTACATGATAAGACTGCAATTTTATTTCTAAATTTTAAAGAAGAACAACAAAATACATTTAAATTTATAAACATAAATGACTAACTGCTCATACTCGTACTCTGTGGCTAGAATACAATGCGAGGAATTATTTTTGATTATTTAAACATTTTACATTTGCCAAAAAAATAAAAACTAACAAACAAAATTAATGGAGGTGTTGAAAAGTTTTTAAACTAAACTAAAGTTTAACTGTCAAGCAGTTAGTCAGTCAAAAAGCCAGCCAGCTAAACGGTCGGCCGGCCAGTCAAGGATTATAGATATTTTTAAATAAATTTATGAAATAATTATTCCGAAATGCATTTGCTTTCAATCTGTTCGATAGCGTATTCGCTTAAAGATATTTTTAAGCAAGAAATAAAATCATTGACATGCACTGAGAAAAATTAATTAACCAAACGTTGAGCTGTGGAATAAAAGCAAAATTTATACATGATATACACATCGATACATACAATATAAGTATGTACATACGAGTACATATGCACATATGTACATATGTATGTATATATTTGTTATATTTTAAAAGTTTTTCACCTATTCAAAAAATACTTTATATCGTCATATAAATTAAAAAAGGGCGTAACTTACAAAAAGTTCAAAATCATCTATTTGATTGATTATGATTTAATTATATAAAATTCATCTTCTACCCACTATATATTTATCCGAGTATGCTCAAAAATATCAAATTTGTTAAAGTAATTCAAACGACTTCTGAGACCTCTAAGTAGATTAAAACTTATAGTTGGTTTTTCTTCTTCTGTAAAATATCTTAAGTGTAACTTACGCCTTTTTTTAATTTATATGATGATTTAATCTTTCGTCATTCTCTACATTAAATCTAATGCAGATTTTTTCTAATTTGTTTAACAAAATACTACATATCTAGTAAATTTTTCTCAAGTGTTTTGTGAAACATATTTAAGATTTTGGCCACAGGGTGAGATATATATATGTATGTATATATTAGTGTCCTGCACAAGATATCTTATAAGAACTTTCAAGACATGATTGATTCTTCAAATGCTTTACTACAGCGAAATCTCTATGCTTCAAAAACTGCTAAAACCAGTTAAAACTGCAAATTTGGCAACGCTGGATGGCAATGAAAGACAAAGAGAATATTTAATATTTACACAGAGAAAACAGTGCCTACTAAATACCTCATAAAATAGAACAAAATTAATAAGAAATCTCTATGGTTTTTTTTCAATACGGAAATCTTATTAATTTCATAGAGAAAACCTTTTTGCAAAAATCAGAAAGAAATCTTGTAGTTTTTATGAGGTTATCTTATTGATTTTTTTAATAAGGTTTTCTTCTTGATTTTATGAGGCAGCTCATAAAAGGAAAAAAAAATATGTCTTTATTCTTTGTGCTTTGCTTATGTATTTTCATTTAAATTCTATACCATATACTTATGTATGTATGTAGTATATGTAGATGTTATTTATTTATACATACTTACATACATACATATGTACATATTATATTGTATTCTTAATTAACTAACTCAACATACATACATATTATTACTTGAAAGGAGACAAGTATTGAACCAGCAAACTTCTGACTGATAGACAAATACTCTAACCAATATGCTAACAAGCAGTCTGAATAACCATTGAAATAATTGTGCAAATATGCTTATACAAAAACGGAAAAGATCATGAAAAAAAATTGTCTGTATGTCTATTTATAGATATGAAATAACAAGACACCTCATAAAATCAAGAAGATTTACTTATTAAAAAATCAATAAGATGCTTTACACATTATCATATAGGAACCTAATAAAATCAAGAAGAAAACCTTATTGAAAAAATCAATAAGATAGCCTACTAAAATCAAGAAGAAAACCTTTTTAAAAAAATCAATAAGGCAACCTCATAAAATCAATAAGAAATCCCTATAGTTTACAATTTATAAGAAAACCTCATAGAATCAAGAAGATTTTCTCTATGGATTGTTTTTTTGGTGCCAAAAATAACGGAAATGGAGTAAAAAAAAGTTGTGAATAATAAGATTTCTTCTTGATTTTATGTGGTTTTTTTCTTGATAAAATTAATAAGATTTACCACATAAAAACAATAAGGAATCTCTATGAAAAAATTTTCGCTTCTTTCTGCTGGGATACCCCTTAGCCTAAAAACGTTTCATAGAGAAAAGCTTCTTGATTCTATGAGGCAGTTTTTTCTCTATGTACTTTAATGTGTGACAGCTGCAATATCTGATAAATTCAATATAAAATCAAAACTTAAAATAGGTGCCTATTTGATAATTTAAAATTTTGTATTAATTACTGTTGTAAAAATATACTCGTACCTATAAAAATATCACAATCACACCGGAATTGGAAAATTGTATAGGTATGTATGCATGTATGTACCTTGCAGGAGAACGAACTAGTGTTCAACTAGTATTTTTCTAGTACAGAAATCACCACCACTAGTTCCCAACTGTATACTTTCCTATACTATCTTAATGCTCAAAATAGCATTGAGTGTGTTTAGAAAACTACTAGTACCATTGGTACTAGTTTAGGACTAGCTTATTACCAGTTCTTTTGTAAAGAAAAATTCTATAAAATTGGTGGGTTACTCCTTTGTTACCCAGTGACAACTTCTACTTAAAATTCTCAATTATTTATCAA
This sequence comes from Tachina grossa, assembly GCA_949987645.1. Lineage (NCBI taxonomy): Eukaryota > Metazoa > Arthropoda > Insecta > Diptera > Tachinidae > Tachina > Tachina grossa. Next base: position 197,138,917 of record OX465274.1, on the reverse strand, counting down.
AAATTCAAAAACACCAAAGGGTAATTATAATTATTTAATTATAATTATTTTTAGATCAAGCTAAAATTTTAGTAATTATGTGATACCAATTTTCATACAGTGCAAGAGCTCTGTTAGAGAGTTAAAATTTATATTGCATTGTGGTGCCTTGGAACTACTTCATATACTAGTACTCATCAGCACTAGTAATTTTACACAACAACTTTAACCCTTTTTGCACTAGTTCTTGTTATTCTAGTATTTATACTAGTAGCTTTTAGACAATTATCGCCTATTCTCCTGCAGGGTATGTACATTAGTGTCCTGCACAAGATATCTTATAAGAACTTTCAAGACATGACGGATTTTTCAAATGCTTTACTACAGCGAAATCTTATAAAACAAACGTTAACAACACTGTTTGCAAGAAATTTGTTTGAGTATTGTAGGTATAAGAGTAAAGAAGAAAACACTTCGTAACGGAAGAATTTGTGATACTTGCTTCTTTCTTTCTACGCATGAGCGCGTGTAATTACAAACGTCATGCCTGTATGTGTGTATGATTTTTTATTTTTCTGCGCACATGCAAAGGCACACAAATGCATTAACATTAGTTGTATGCGGTTAACCACATAATAGCTTACCATCTACATATTACACACACACTCAAACGTACAATATGAAAAATAACAAGCATACACTAATCAACAGTACTCCTTTTGAGTGTTTGTAACAAACAAGCTGTGTTGGCGACATCGCTTGTTAACACTGATATACACGTACACCAATACATCCATCGTGCTTTGCTTACAGTACGACAGAAATTAGTATTGGTTTAGTATAACACATGCGACGTGAATACATTTAAAAATCATGACGTATTTACATTTAAAGATTGTTTACGCAGGTCTCTAATATATATACAGTAAAATAAAATAATTGGCTGGGATAACTTCGTTTAACGAGGGCTGGTAAATAAGTTTGTGACTTTTTTAATGAAACACAGGTTTTTGGGGAAAAAAAAGTAATTATAGATATTTTCTCCATTTTTTCCCTTGCAAAAAACAAGACTTGTCGAGGTGATTAAAATAGAAATTTGTTTGTGAGATGACTTCATCGTTGGATTTAAATCTATTTTAGCCGAACCATTTTTTCAGGTTTGGGAACAAGATATAATTACTCAGAGCTAAATCCGTAGCAAAGTCAGGATGATGCCGCAATTCGTAGCAGAATTTATGGGTTTTGGCCATGGAAACTGAAAATGTTTGCTTATTTACTTTGCGGTCGTTTTTTTAATCCTAATTAAATTTAACTAATAAGTTGGCATATTATTTGCCATTAATTGTTTTAACCTCTTGAATGAAGTTAATGTCGCCATGATTTTTTGATTGACAAACCCACCTTGGCCTTCCTTGGCACAGATTCACGCCGAGAAAACCCACTGTCTTGATTGCAGTGTCGCTTATGGTGTATTGTTGTGGATACACGTTTTGACTACGATTACGAAAAGCCGCAAGAGCTCGTCCTTGGAAGCTGTCATACAATTGCGTTTTGCTCGATTGCGAGGAAACGCTGTTACCTTCTTTAGGAAAGGGATAGTGATAGAGAAGACAGGTGGTGAAGGAAGAGATAGAGGAAAGCTTCATTCTTTTACAAATCTGCATTTTGCACATGTTTAATAATACGGCAGTGTTGCAGCGCCTCTGGTGTCAATGAGGTGTATTAAATTTTCAAAACTGTTTTATTGATTATTTTGTGCTACACAATACCGACGAAGGAGGGTGTTCTGATGTTACATTAGGACTAGCATGTGCTGAAGGCGATACAGTTTAGTGACCAATGACTTTGCCTTTATCACATGAACTTTCCTACAACAACTGCTACAAAGGGTCACTAATGCACATCAGAAAAATGCGTGGTATTTTGAGGTGCCAACCACCTCAGCCAACCCCAACATCAATTGACAGTTGCCAGTGGAGCAGTGATGCCTTCGACTTAAGAAACCTCAACGATTTATTTACCCATCCTCGTAAATAGTTGTTATTACTGAAAACTTTATGATATGTTGCCTTAGCTAATATAAGTTTAAGACACTGATGCTTAATATAAAATATAATTATAAAAATTTACTTCAAAACTTTTAGTATCCATGAGTTATGAACTTTCTTGCAGTGTATCCGTATTTCTTTAGTCAAAACAAACGTTTTAAAACATTTTTCTAAAAGTTAATTGGGCGCCTTTAAGACAGTTCTTTTTTCCCCACGTTTGTATGTATACATTTTTCATATCAGTTTGCAATACATTTTCAAAGATTTGTGTTCTTTTTCAAATGGAAATACAAAAAAAATTCAGTTTGAAAGATGAAAAATTTATATATTTCTTAACATAAACAAAACTTAACCATGCATTTTCATGATAAACCACTATCAACACCACCGGCTCCACCAACTACAAATGCTGCCAACAACAAATGCATCAACAACACAACACCACAGGCCATGGCCAATATTTGAAAATTTAGCGCCACTTGCTTGTGGCATTTAATAGAGTTGGGATGTTAGAATCTTGTGTGTAAGTACGTTTGTATGTATGTCTATGTGATTATTTGAGTGTACATATTAGATAAAACAAAATACTTTTGTTGCAAGCTGTTGTTTTAGTTGTACTACTGCCACTGTTTGTAGACTGCTGGCGCCAACACTTAAATATGCATTAATAAATGAATTAGTGGAACATTTTTAACAAATTCTTAACAATATATTGTAAACACATATTTTTATTTTACAAAGGAATAAACAAGGAAACATGCAGTCTTTGGGTATTTAATACGAGACTTCAATATTTAAGCAAAAAAGTTTAACGAATTAATCTGTTAAAATAAACTAAATTAAGTGTTAAGTGACACAATGGCCGTCCACAAATCTATAAAAAAAGTAAAAACATTTTTAGATTTTAATTTAACTATAGTGAATTTTTAATCAGAAATAATTTTTAGTCAGGCTTAAATTCAGTAATTTCAATTCTTTTATTGAATGAATCTCTACCCAAGTAGATAGACTAGGGTGCTGATGAAGTGCGTTGCTGAACAGAGAAATATCGGTATTTCCCCCAGCTTAAAAGTCTAATTTAATTTTTCTTCTCTTCTTTAGATACTCACATTAATTAATAAAAATATTTCATTCAATAAAAGAATTGAAATTACTGAACTTAAGCCTGACTAAAAATTATTTCTGATTAAAAAGTAAAAACTTGATAAATTTTTATAAATGACTTTTTTCAATTAAATATTATTCACGATTCAATATCCAAAACGGTTTTGTAGGATTTAAATTTTTCTAGGCTGAGAAATCAAATTAAATCAAAACAATAATACGAATAATAATTATATACATGCAAACATACATACATACATATTAATGATATCCTCAGATTCAGTTGATCACCATAACAAGTTTTTCCCTCCCGCATAATAATGCACAACATATGAAAATTAGGCGAAAAATTGGATGTATTAAATTAGTCGCGCCTTATTGAAATATTGCAACAGAACATATTTTTTTATTAAAACACACAAAATATCTTTTTAAATTTCCTTTCAAAAAAAATATTTGAAGATTTTATTCCCATCTCAATTAACTGATAATTTCTGACGAATTGATACATATACATACAAAAGAAATCAAAATGAAACTTATTTTCATCAGGCTATCTAATTTTTTTTTTCAAAATTAGTTACCTCTTGATTAATCATTAGAAGGAAATATTGTCAGCTGTAGGTGATGATTTGAATCTTGAGAAGGGTTTGACAATATTTCTTCAAAATCTAAACCTAAACGAACATCCGCAAAAGGAAACAACACAAACAAACAGGACAAATTTTTTTTAATTTCAATATACAATACAATACAAAAAAAAAGAAACTTAAAATATTAAACATTAAGATACGAACATATGTACATAAATACAAAATCACAGCAAATTTAACAAATTAGTTATTTGAAGATACGACAAGTAACATGCAAAGAAATTTTTTAACAACATACTCGCATACAACTCCTGCATACATACACTTGCTACCCCAAAACCAAAAGTCTTTGAAACATTTTGTTCTCTTCTGCTTTTTTTCTCCTTTAATTGTTTCAGTCTCGAGTCAGACTGATAAAGGACCCACACAACGTAACTTGATTAATGCATGCAAAACGCTGACAGTTTATAGGCTAATTACCCACTTTTAAAATCAGTTTTATTAACGAAAAGATCACAAAGCCCCTAAACAACAACAACAAAATGGAAATAAGCTTAAGTAAATTTCAACAGCAAAACAAACAAAAAATCAGATCATCATGATTTCTTTGCTCCCTTTTCGTGGAGCTGAACGTTTGTAAAATTGTTCCGTTCCAGTTTTCTGCTCTTGTTGTTCTTTTCATTTCTTTTAAAACAGAGTTGTTATCTGCGTAGACATAAGACTTTCATCTATAAGCCAACACTTAACAATCCTTGAATTTGACTGTATGTAGTACAACAACAATGGTTTACACGCAAGTACACTTTGTCGGCTTCTTCTTTTCGTTTCTCGTTCCGAGTTTAAATTTTTTTCTCGCAATTTCATTTGTGTGCCTTGATTGAATGCAAATACATGAAGAAATCCTCAAAAATTCCCACAAAGCGAAAATCTTTATTATATAGAGAAAAATGTTGGCCTGCTGTGTTGATATGAGGCCCGAATTATTGAGGGCCTTAATAGCTGAAGTTTATACAAAATATGTTTTGTGGCATACCTTAGATTAGGTTAGGTTGAAAAAGAAGGACAATGTTGACCCAATGGATAAACACTATATATTTCAATTATTATTATGTGTGTTCAAAATTTTATATTCCGTACACCCTATTGCTTTCGCATCGATCTCCGTCTGTTTGTCGCAATATGTTTCCTTGGAAACCATAACAGCTACGGACCTACAATTTTCACAGAATATATATAACTTTAGGCGCTACAAGCAACTATATGACAGTTAAAAATTAAAGGGTGTTCTAAAGCTAGCAACAAAAAATGTTGAAATCCTAATGTACTACACTTATCCCTCGATTTACACGATAGATACGTTCCTGAGAAAGTCGTGTAAATCGAAATTTCAAATTTTTGTATGAAAAATCAAAAAGAAAGGCAGAATCGGGTAAAAATTTATATTATTAAGAAATTATATATGTATTTCAACTTAGTTTTTAAAATATCAAAACACATAAAAATAAACCTTTATTCATTAAACAAAATAAATGTAATAACTGACTCGAACGTCCTATTGGAGACAAAAATATTCAATAAAACACATAAAAAATCGTGTAAATCGAGGTATTTCATAAATCTCTAAATGTACACGGAAACCAAAATAATCGTGTAAAAGTGAAACCGTGTAAAAAAATTATCGTGTAAATGAGGGATAAGTGTACACTGATAATTATGTAATTTTGAAATTTGAAATTTCCAAAGTTAGCTTATTTTTATGCAGACTACACCAATTAATATTGAAATTAAAATAATCTAAATTAAAGGGTATTCTATCAGTTAATGTAATCTTGACAACTTGCTATATCTTAGAAACCGTAAGAGGCAAACTATTGAAATTTTCAAAAACGCTTAAGATATACAATCCTAAAATAAAATAATCGCCAAAAATAAAAAGCGCCAAAACTCAAAAAAAAAACCCTAAGACTAAAGTAAATCTCCAAAAACCGAAAATCGCCTAAGACATAAAAAACGCCAAAAACTGAAAAATGCGCCAAATTTAAGAAAAAGCGCCAAAACTAAGAAAATCACCAAAAACCAAAAAAGTTTAATACGAGCGTTTATTAAAAATATATTTTTCAGTAAATAAAGGAATTTAATGACTCAAAGAAAAAAGTTGTTGACTGAAGTTTTATTTTCAGTGAATCAAATAAATAATATTCTTTTTTCCATATCATCAGCTAAAATGCAAAAAGGCGTAACTAACAAAAAATTAAAAATTAAGTTTTTGAGTGATTATTATGAATGGCATTAAACTACATGTCTATCAATCAAAAACTCAATTTTAAATTTTTTTAGTTACACCTTTTTGCATTTTAACTAACGATATTAGCAATACAGGTTTCTTGAAATATTTTTTCTGTGTAAACTAAACTAAAAAATTTTTGTTAATTCGAACAAATATGAAAAAAAAACCGAGCACTCGAATAATTATTAATTGAATGACAACACTACTAATTTACTCAAGTTTCACAGTTTTCCTTCTAAAATAATATATGACAGATAGATAGTAATATTATATTCTATATTAAGTATGTTTAATAGTGAAGCCACGAAGAAGCCAACCCCAAGGCCCATTTAAACAGTGACTTACACCTCTAGTGTGGCCAACAAGTATTTTGCAAGTTGCTGCTTCCTTAATTTTTTGCAGCTCCATTTTGTTTAATATTTGTGACGAGGACCAGCTAAACAAAAAAAAAAATGTTTAAAGAAAAAGGCTTTTGTGTTGTCGCTATTGTTGACTGCAACTTATCCTTCAATTGGCGACATTATTTCAATCGCAATGTTGTGTTGCTTTTTTATTTGTTCTGTTACTTTGTCATTGTTGCTGGTGATCTGCTTGTTGCTGCAGTAGCTACTGTTGTTGGCTATTTCAACAGTAGCCGAAAAATAAAAATAAAAAAGTGCTGGACATACCATTATTTAAGTGATTGTTGTATTGCAATGCATTATTGTTGCAAATACAGTGCGCATACTTTTACACAAGTATGTGCATAGTACAATACAATTTGGTGGACCATGTCAATTTTGTAATTCCGCGAAATGGCTTGATCTGCAACAAAATAAATGTTTACATTTCATACCAACTTGCAGCAACCAACTAAGTATGTGTAGATGTATGTCTGTACATATGTATGTGTGTAAGTATTTATGATTGTGTGTATACACTGCCATCATCGTCGTCATCATCATCATCAGCAGCAGCAGCCGCGACAACCATTCCTGTATTTTTTTTTTAACTTATAGTTTTTGCGTAAACAGTAGCTTAGTTTTTTGTCAGATAACTCACAATCCAAAAATATTTATGCTTCGTTTGTCTATGTGTGCGACAGACGACTGACTGTGTGCATGTGTGCGAATATAAAGGAGTCGTCGAAAAGATGATGCAGGAAGACAAAAATCTTTAAGCTTTTGATTATTATGCTTGTAGTGGTGTGCATCTTACTATTGAAAAATGGCGCACATCAACCGCATTTAAGCCGATTTTTTTCTCCCAAAGTGAACTCAAAATGTTTTTATTTTTTTAACCAAATTTGAGCTGCAGCAAACCCAACAAAAAGAAAAATCTTGCAATTGTTGGCTTGGTTGAATGCCGCTTAAAGATCAAAGCAATGCCGTTCATAGTTTTTTTTTATTTGCTTGCCTGCTTATTTGAATTTGAATTGTATGAATGCAGTATTACTACCGCTAAAAATGCAATGTAGTTTGGTGTGTATTTTTTGTAATCCTGCATGTGTGGAAAATTGCATTGAAATGCAAATTTTCAATTCAATTGATGTTTAAGCAGCCTTCACTGGCAAACGGCAACGGCAACGGCAAAAAAACAAAAACAGCGGCAACAGCGGTGGGAGACAAGCATATTTACCATGATCAACTCAGAAGATGATTTTTGTCTTCTTTTTTTTTTTTTTTTGCTCAAAAAGAAAAAAGGCTTAACTCCTAGTGTTCACAGTTTACGAGTTGAATGTACAATATTCAAATAATAATGATGGCCGCGTTTATTTTTTTTTTTATTTCGTTGTACTTTTCCTTGTAGTCATCGCCATCATTTTCATTCTCATCATCTTTGCCGGCTTCATCATTGTAGTCGTCATGTTGATCACATTGAATAATGCATTCATTTTCTCTATCTTTTTGTCTTCTGTTGCAGTTGTAGTTGTTTCCTTTCTTGCATCTTAAGCCGCCAAAGGTAAATGTTTGATTTGTGTGTAAAAAAAAAAATAAACAGATTAAGAAGAGCTTTTGTTAAATAAAATGGTCCTCAATAGGAAAACAAAAGAAAAATTATAATTCTTGGAATTTCTTAAAAGGATTTTCAATGAATTTGTATCTATGATTAAACTTAATAACAAAATAGTGAAAAATGTTTAAGAAAAATATTTAAGAAGGCATACATACATATGTGTACATGTACATATACATATGTGCATATATCAGCCCATAATTATAAAATTGACTTAAGTCTTATATTTTCCCCTTCGAGATTTATAATGGGTTACATTTGAATAAATTAAAAAGAGGGTTTTTGCTATACTTTGAAAGAAAACATTCTTGTTTTCAATATTAATTGTCGGACAAACAGTTTCTTTTGATATCGTGGAACAGGCTGTTAGAATCATATTAATTAGCCTTGGCTAAAGAAACTTAATTGAATATTTATTTGAGCTTATTTGATATTTATTTAATAAATTTTTCAAAGCAAAAAAATATAAACCCTCCCAGGCAGAAATTGTGACTTTGCCCAAAAAATATGTAACATATATGTGTATGCTATACCACAACAACACTGTATATACAAAATTTCGACGTTAGTTTCCCAATACCCCGTTTACAATAATTCCTTACCGCTGTAACACCGTAAATACAAAAATTTTACTTAAGTTGGGAAATTTACATTGTGACGACCTTATAAATATGTATTTAGAGTATTGTGACAACATTGAAAACAAGAGTCGGAGGACCGTCATTCGGCGTTATCATTTTAATGTTATGAGTCCATTAAAATCTTGGTAAACGAATGTTGTACTGATGTTAGTTGTACCCGGAGACAATCGTAGCAACGTCATGCTGATTGTCTTTTTCTGCCTGGGCTGGTATATATTTACACAATGTTTAATTTATTTTATTATGATGCTTATGAACTAGACCCCTGCACAAGACCACTTGTAAGAACTTTTAAGACATAAGCGATTTTTCAAACGCTTTACTACAACGTAATATTTTAAAACAAACGCTAAACAACACTGTCTACAAGAAATTTGTTTCAGTTATTGCATGTATAGGAGTAAAGGAGAAAATACTTTGTGACGAAAGAATTTGTGATGCTTGCTTCTTCCTACGCATGGGCGCGTATACAAACGTCATGCATGTATGTACATGCATGCAAACACGATGTGTGTATGATCTTTTATTTTTCTGTACACATACAAACGCACACATTCATTGACATAAGTTGTTAGCGCTATCTTCAAAAAAACCACCCTTAAACACATAATAGCTTACCATCCACATCTTACACATACACTTAAACGAACAATATGCAAGATAACAAGCAAACACGCATCATCACTACTTCTTTTGAGTGTTTGTTACGAACAAGAAGTCTTCGCGACATCGGTTGTTAACACTTATATACACGAACATTAATACATCCATCGTGCTTCGCTTATTAAACGACATCATTTATTATTGGTTTAGTATAATACATGCTACGACAATACATTTAAAAAACAAAACGTATTTACATTTCAAGATTGTTTACGCAGACCTCTTTTATGAACATCTATCACTTATCCTTTATTGTAGAGCTTTATGCTCTCATATTATTTTAACTTCATTGCACTGATGAATTGTTATGAATCAACTCTCTCTTCTTTCACCACCTGTCTTTTCTATCACTATCCGTTTCCTAAAGAAGGTAACACCTGGTAATAGTAGTAGGCATTTAATGTCTTAGTGTTACTTCTATTTAAAAAAAATCTTGTAACAAATACATATCGTTGCTCAAAAGTAGAAAGGCCCTAAATCATATAACTGTAACTTTCTACTTGTGACCATCGATATTTATATATGTATATTTATTTATCTTTATGATTTTGTTGGCTTTATTGTGTTATATTTATGTTTCAATGCAAATTAAGAAAATCGAGTTTAAGCATTTGAAAAAAAAAGTTATAAGCAGGGAAACCAAAATATGCTCTAAAAAAAGTGTTTTATACGCATTCAATATGCACTAAAAACTTAAAAATATGCGCTAAAAATATGCAAATATGCTGTTAAAAATAAAATAAATTGGTTTATTTGTAAATGAAAGTATATTTTTAGTTCAAAACTTCAACAACATTTGCATATAAAATAAGACAAAAAAAATAAACAAAAAAAGGAAACAAAATCAACAAAGAATAACTGTGTTTAAAATGAAGGTTACAACAAAATTACCACAAAAATTTTTACTAAAACAAATAATACAAATTAATTTTTATTGGATGCTCTCGAAACAATTTAACTTCCATTTCAAAAGATCACGATATCGGAATTCAAGCTTTTGAACTGTATTTTGGATAAATAAGACAAGATTTTTATTTATAATTTTTATTGCAATAAATAACTAAATATTGACCTAGAATTTCAAATAAAAATCGTTTCTAAGTTTCTGTCAATGTTCCTTAAACCTATACTCGGGGCAGAGTCCCGCACAAATAGCAAAACTGAATTTGTATTGAAACTAAAGAAAAATATACACTACATGGAATATTTAAACAGAGATTTAGATGGCAAAAAATAAAAAAAAAATTTCACCAACCCCTTCACTTGTAAGCATATTAACCCATATAGCGCCTTAAAAATTTTTTTTAAAACTTAAAATTTTATTTCGAAAATGAAATTTTAATAAGTTGCAAAAAAATTTGTAAATTTTTTTCGGAATGGGGTGTAAAATAAAAAAATTCTACAAAGTGTCAAAATATGCCCTAAAAGCATAAATTATGCTCTAAAAATAAGAAAATATGCTAAAAAATATGCCTTTATGGCTGATATATGCAAAAACATGCCTTAAAGTGTAAAGTATGCAAAAATATGCACTAACAAATCGATGCCAAAACTCATAAAAAGTTCTGAAACGGATAAATATCTTGTCCTCGCATTAATACGTCACGCAAGAAAAAACATGAAATTGCATGTTCGCGGTTTCCCCAGTTATAAGTCCAAAAAAAAATTTTGACACATTCAGATGCCAACTTCGACGTTTTTCAAAACTAAATTACCTTACAACAGGTGGCTGAAATAGTTTATAAATTAAAAGCTTATTTCCGCTTGGTCATTTATCACTCCACTAAGAGTCGTTAATAAAACTGTTTTCCTCATAATTTACGATGGCGAATCAATAAGTCTGTAACTTTTTGAATTCCCTCTCTATTAACCGAAAGCTCAACACTGCTCCTGTCGACATACAGCTATCAGTTGAGATCTGTCAAAATTTGAACAAGTTGCATCATTCCCTACAAGAACTGAATGAATTTTTTTTACTAACACGTTTGCAACAATTTTTCATTCAATTCAACAGCGATTATAGTTGTTCTACTCTAACATATATGCTAGAGTGGAACATCTAATGTTGTGTCAAAAATTCTAAAACATTAAATTTTACTGAAAATAATTTATAGTTCGTTCGGTCTGTAAAATTAAAATGAGTAAAAGTGATAAGAAAATTGTGATGTTTGTAAAAAAGTAAGATAAGAACAATAATTTAAAAAAGAAATTTTATAAAGTTTAATTTAAAATATGAATACATATGTATGTATTCGTTTCTTCAGCTCTGACGATTCTTACATCAATACTGATTAGTAAAATACTGTGCAGTGAGAGCAGTTCAGATATATGTTTTACTAGTTCATGAAGTTCACAAGTATGAGAGAGAAACAAAATCACACGTACACGAATGTTTACATCAGTTTTTTCATATTGCCTTAACAAAATGATAGAAACTTCTGATGTATATACTCATCAGATATGGCCATCAGATGATGCATCAAATGACCGTCATTAATCTTGTAGGGTTTAGTTTGTGTTTGACAACCTTTTGAGATTTGAGAAGAAAATGGGGAATTGCGAATTTCGTATGGTCATCACTCAAGCCAATTCTAAGATTAGTAAATACTATCTGGACACATCATCAAATGAATAGTAACAAAAGGTTTATTAAATTTTGTTGTGCCCGTACAAGCATGAAAGATTTTGAATATTCCGGACGGCCCGGAAAAAATTTAAAAAATTCAATCAAGGATTGTGAGCATGCCGAATTTTCTTACAATCGAGTGCTGTAGTATTTGTCAATGTTGAACCACAAAATGGACAAGTTCTTGTGCCGTTTCACAGTCGTAGGCGAAACAGCAGACAAAACTGTGAGTGTCTTGAGGTTAATGAGTGCCAAGAAAGGTCAAGGTGGTTTTGTCAGCCAATAAGGTCATGGTAACCGTTTATTTTTTGGCACATTGACTGCTTTAGAAACTGTAAAACATGTAATGACGAACATAAATCCAACTTATTGGGTCGATTTTATGGGGATTTCAAAAAAATAACAAAATTTTGTCAAGAAAAAACTTATTTTCCCCCAGAATAATGCATGGGTAGTACAGTTTTCGTTTCAAAAATCCATGAATCGGGCTTTTAATCGTTCCGTCATCCACTATTTTCTATACGTAGCCTCGAGTGAGTATTTCTTGTTCCCAAATCTGAAGAAGAGGCTCGTCGGAAACAAATTTCTCTCATACGATGAAATCAGCTCCCAAACAAAGTTGAACTCAACAAACCTTACTTTACGGTAAGTGTAACTTGAAGTAACGCTAGGCAAAGTTTAAAGAGCTCAAAGGAGACTATGTTTAAAAATAAACAAACCTGTGTTTAATTAAAAAGGCCTATTTACTCGGACCTATTTACCCGCCCTCGTATTAGCTTTTTTCTTATTATTTTTTTTCGAACTGTAATATTTTTCTTGTGCTTTTGAAAAGTACGACTTAGAATCTGTCTCACCTACTAGCAATATCTACCTTGTTCTGACTTAAAGCTGAGTTCATCCATTTGTTTCGAAGTAAACCTGCTGCCGGACAAAAGCTATTTTATATGTAGTCTTACGTCCCCACTAGTGAGAATGAGAGAGAAATTATAAAGATAACATACCCTTTTGAGACCTGATGTCAAACTACTGAATTTTTTCATAATATTTGGAATATATGGTATCGATGTACTATACGATTAGTACATTTAATTAATAAAGAAAAAGAAAAATTTGTTTTAGTTACTTATACTAAAAAAGCTTAATTCTTCCAGCCATGGAACCGTCCTTTTAATTTTCTGATTTCTGCAACGAATCTATTTAGGATCAATTCTGATATAATAGTCCAAATTGAAGACTCTAGCTTTTCTGGGAGGTTCGAAAAATTGATTTCACCCACAGACGGAAGGACAGACATTTTTGGTTAAGGGCATAAAAAGAATACAAAGCTTCACATACAGAAGATTTTAAATTATTAACTCGACAAAATATGTAATATTAAAAAAAACTTCTTTCTGCTTTAAAGTAACCCTGCAGGAAATTGAACTTTCACAATACTAGTCACGTGACAGGTCCCCAAGTGATAGGGACTAGTCCGAGTTCTAACACTTCCTATGAAGCGGACAAGGCACTTTTACATGGGAATGGCCTAGGATGGGGTTAATTGATACTTTTTATGCACCTTGTGACTTGTCACTGAACTATCCCATAGGGACCTATATATTGTAGAATAATATAAATTATATATAAATGTCATTCCGGCATTTAACTGTAGCACTGAAAATTTATATTATAATTTTTTTTTATTGTTACAAATGAAGTTATAATTATGATTTATTTTAAAGCAGAAATTTTTTTTAGATTTGAACCGACAACCTTGTACATGAGAGGTTTGCATACTACCTACTCAACCACAGGGCCACTCACGTTTCAAAATAATAAATTACCAGTTAAGCTTAGGTTAATATCTCAGTATAGTTACAGGACTGGTTACAGAGTCACATTCAAGGGAGCAGTTAACATTATATTTACACTATTTGATAGGTCCATGTATTCACCACATTAAATTAGCTCAAGATCAAGACGATACATCACGAAAATGGTGAATATGTAACCATTTACACGATATATCTTTTTTTCACCATACACTTCTCCGCACTTTTGATAACACTCGCATTTTCTCCAGTCATATGATGAGTACGTTTGGATCAATTGTCACCAAATTTTCAGCAGGGAACATATAAAATTTACACACAGTGTATAAAAGTATTATTCAATTGCATTGCATCTTCTGCATGCATCATAAGTCTTAGCAATAAGACTTGCATAATGTAAACTAGGACTAATTCTGGATGACCATCTTTTCAACACGCAAGTTTCCCTTTCAAACGCTTGAGTTTGTGGGAGAGAAGGGAAAATCAAATGCAAAGTCTCTTCCCTTATATCCTACAAACTCAAGACTTGGCAAAGCAAACTTTGCTTATGGAAAACTCGATCTCAAACCTAATTCAATAAAGGTAAAAGTTGGAAACGAAACTCATTTATAATCACATTTAATATTGAGAAGTAATCCTTATTGTGCCACCTGGTTACACATCGTTTAAATTCAGAAAAGAAAAAACGGAACACCTTAAACTGTTTTTTGCTCTGTTTAAAAAAATCGGTTTTAATGTTTCATTAAATAATAACAAGATACTCGTAGTAATTTAGTGCTCTACTTTTAGTGGTACACACGTACATGTGTTTTACTTTTGCGCCAAAAGTTTGAAATGCAATTTTTATTTGATCTTCACGATCTTGCTCCACTTTAAACATTTGTAACAACAATAAAATGCAACAAAACGTTGCATGAATAAACTTTTGCGGCAACCTGCTGAACCTTAATAAACAAATAGCTCGTATTTTGGAGCTTGCATTGTCATAGTGCCACATACTACAGCTGTTGCTTGGTGAAATAAGCAAACAAACAAAAGAATCCGGCATGTACTATTTGCTGCTCTTTGGAACATAACAATTACCACAAAATGACAATAAAATAGTCACGTATTCGCTTGTGGTAGCTAGCGAAACACTTGCAGCGCAGAGGGGACACACAGTTTTATAATGAAGTTGCCAAAAATAAAAATACATACATACATATTCGTATAATAAATAAAAAACAACAAGAACAACAATATTCGAGTGGAAGGTAAAAATGAGATTTTATTCTAAGCAAATTGCGCAACAAACCATTTATGATTGTTGTTATTGGTGCTGTTGGTGTTGCTGGAGTTTTGTGGACTGGCCGCTGGTTAAATTGTGCTTATCGTGTTGCAAAAATTATTTTCGGAATATTTTAACAATTGCAAACATTTAGTGTCGTTGTCTTTGTTATTGGTGGTAGTGGGTAGAGGCTTAATAGTTTCTTAACACACATAAAAAAACAAATTGCAAAATTTGCATTTAAAAACATTAAACCTGCTGTGTGTGTGTAAGTTTTGTCTAGGAAGCTCAAATAAAAACAAAATTCAAGTAGCGCCTTTAACAGCATAACTGCTGCAATTGTTGTAGCAACAACATAATCTCATAGAACACATGCAACCATGTTCATACAACACAAAAGAAATAAACGAACAACTGCAACAATTTGAACAATATACGCGTGCGGTGTGCAATTTACTCACACAAATACACACATACGTATATACATATATGCATATGTAAGTACATTTTATGTACATACTTATATTCATATGACAGTGGAAATGTTTGAGTCCTTCTCCCCTGCGGATGGAGAAAAAATATGAGCCTTTTTACAGACACTGACAGTTACAAAGTGCCAAAGAATTGTGAGACGCTTGAACAGCAGTCGTCGTCGGCAAGTTTCAGCATCAAATTACAACAAACTACAAAAAAAATTCAAATTTTGTTTGGCAAATGTTGTCAAAGAACTTGCCTCAACCTCATCATCAGTAGTTCTTGGGCTTTGCTTTGTTTGATATTGTTTTTATTTTTATTTTTTTTTTGGAGTCATACATACAGTTATAATTCTCTTAAATGCGAATCACAGTTGCATGGAATGCATATGCATTAGGGTATTCAATCGGTTAACCGTTAATCGGTTGCCAACAATTTAGTTAAGGATTAGATTTAATAAGAGACGAGTTCAATTATTTTATACCTCTGAAATATTTTCTTCTAGCAACAGTGTTTTAAAGTACAAAAACGAAAACAAAAAAATTCAGGGAGTCTACTCTGTAATTCGAAACGAAAGCAAATGCTTTCGAATGTGTATGTTATAGTGTCCTGCACAAGACCATTTATAAAACCTTTTAAGACATGAGAGATTTTTCAAATGCTTTACTGCAGCAAAATATTTTAAAACAAACGCTAATCAACACTGTTGACAAGACATTTGTTTCAGTTGTTTGTCTTTGCCAACAGTTTTGTTTAGCGTTTGTTTTAAAATATTTTGCTGCAGTAAAGCATTTGGAAAATCTCTCATATCTTGAAAGGTCTTATAAATGGTCTTTTGCAGGACATTAGTATGTTAGTTACATTCAAATTCGAGAGCATATTCTTTCGTTTAAAATTACAGAGGAGACATCCAGATATAAACTTTCTTGCAGAATGTTCGTCACAGAGTCAGATCAGGACAGACCAACAGAAAAAAAATATTAATAGTAATACAAGAAATGTTTTAACAAAACTAACAGAAATAACTAGAAGTGTTAAGAATTTGAAAAAAAATATAAAGCAGGACTCTATTGGCATAATAAAGGATTTTATATGTTTAGAAAAATCCAGGAAAAGAACTGAGAAACTATATATCCTGTATAATATATTGCTTTCAATTTTCTCAACGTCTACGGTGAAAGTAAAAGTGAGAGGATTTTTCAAAGTCAAGTTTTAATAAAACTAATTCGCTTAAATCCTTAACACTTAAACCAAATTATTTTTCTGAAAAATTGTGTTAGAATATCTCTTTAAACTATTGAAGTATATTAACATATATATGATTTTTTTTTTTTTGCTTGATTTAGTTTAAGAATTTTTATGTGTATTTTTTTTTTTTTTTTTTTTTTTTTTTTGTTTTACTAATAAACTCAAATTGTGTAATAAATAAGCAATTAACTTTTACTTGTTGAAATTGCTTGATTTATGAAAAAATTTCATTGATCGGTTAACCGGTTACTACCGAAATTAACCGATTATTAAGCAATTAAGCCAAAAGCTCGATTAATTAATCGAGCGATTAACCGATTAAGGCAAAAAAAAACTCCGATTAAATGAATACCCTAATATGCATCCATCTAAACTTTAAAGTTTAAATAACACATACATACATAAACATTTGTGTGTATGTGCGTGTGTGTGCACTTCACCGCCTGCTGTTTCAAAGAATGTCAGTACAGCCAATTTCTACAATTCCACAATAACAATATATACAGCAAGCGGCAACATCGCCATCACTATGTTGCTACAAACAAACTAATGCCAAATCAAATGAAAACTTTGTCCAAATCAACACAATTCTACTGCTTTGAGCAAAAACTAAACGAAACGAACAAAAAAAAAATAATAATAATAAAATACAACAATCCATTTCAACGAGGTATTTTTCATTGAAAATTGCTTTGAATTAATGAAATTGAAATCTAGAAGACAATTGCAGCTACTGGCGATTACTTATACTCATCTATGTATATTTATAGGCGAATATATTACTTGCTTGTCCTCTTGCATTCCCTCCGCCAGCCACACTTTCAACAAACTGTTGCAAGCCAATTCTCATGTTGACCAGGTAATTGCATTGTGAGTTGACTGCATCATGCACAGCTGCACAACCAATTTTACAAGTGATTGCAATCAATATTACGTTTTAGGTTACTTACGTGCCACCTCAGCACCACACGGCCTGAGTTCCGACCGGCTAAGGAAGACTTTCAGTGTCTGCTTTGCAGTTTATGCTTAAAAGCTTAAACTGTTTTCAAATAGTTTCAATAGCCGGAAGCTGTTAAATAAAATGTATTCAATGATTATTTTTGGCCGGCATGCTGTCACATATACGAGTATATAGATGGTAAGACGATTTTGTGGTGCAGGATTTTGAAAAACTAAAAAAAAATGAAACAACGTAATTTCTCTGTTTCCTAAACTGTATTTTTTTTCTTCTCTGAGGATATAATGCTGATGGTTAAATATTAAAAATGAAAGTATGGAGTTTTTGTAATTTAAAATTAAATGCTACTGCACAAATTAGTACATGATCATATTTTGAGCGCTATATATATTATATGAGAAGAGAAATAATAAAGCAATTATAAAGTGATGACCTTTATTTCATATTACATACTAACCAAAACAGTTATTAATAAATAGAAAACAACAACTTATAACAATATGACAATCAAAAGGAGACCAACTCACTTATAGTCAATTAAGCATATTATCAAAGGAAAAAGTTTTTTTGCCCTACAGCAAAACTTGTCATTCCATTTGTAATTTCTACAATATTTATATGCGAACTCACCACAACGCATGTAGTAAAGGGTCCGCCAGATAACTTTTTTTTTTTTGAAAATGCTATAAAAAAAATACTGAATATTTTCTCAAATTTCTTTTTCTATTTGAAAGTACAATCCTTACGGTTAATAATGAAAAATTATTTCTTTAAAATGGCTGCCTCGGCTGGCCATGTAGTAGCCTACACGATCGGTCCAATTTTTAAGCACATTATCGATTGTGTGCAGCTGTATTTCACCAATGGCTTCACGAATATTGTCCTTTAAAGCGTCAATTCTCTTTGGCTTTTCGGTGTAACACTTATCTCTGACGGCACACCACAAATAATAGTCCAACGGTGTCAAATCGCGGCTCCGAGGTGGCCAAACGACATCAGCTCTGCGGGTGATAATGCGATCTTCAAAAACAGGGCGCAACACATCGGCTGTGTGGCACGTAGCGCAGTCCTGTTGAAACCAAATGTTTCCAATATCCTCCTCTTCAATTTTTGTGAACAAAAATTCGTTCAACATGGCCCGATAACTATCGCCATTGACTGTAACGGCCACTCCTTGCTCATTTTCGAAAAAAAAATGGCCCAATTATGCCTCTGGACTAAAATCCGCACCAAACAGTGACTCGTTTTGAGTGCGTCGGCTTTTCAATGTATGCGTGCGGGTTTTCTGTGCCCCAACTGCGACAATTTTGCTTGTTTACATACCTGCTAAGATCAAAACGAGCTTCATCTGAAAAGATGATTTTTTTTTTTTTTTTTTTTTGCAAAATCGGCATCTTCTGTAAGTCGATATTTCCCAGCGTTGTTCAGGCGTATACAAAACCATATTCATTCAGCGGAAGGATAAAACTAATTATCTGTCAAATCAGACATGAGCTAAGTGTTACCATTCACGAAATAAGCACTAGTTGAAAAAAAAAACGTTAGATGGCGGACCCTTTATATACCCTGTCGGAGAATGTGTGGTTGACTACAAAAATAGTTAACTTATAGTTAACTTTTCTTAGACTGACTAAAAGCTAACTGCAATGTCATCCAGAACAAACCCAAAATTAATTCTTAAGTTGAGTACGTAATTGAATTTGGTGACAGCCAATAAATTTATTCTCAGCTGCTTTGAAACTCATTTCAGTTTTATATTAACATTTTTCTGTTGTTATTTTAGATGGTACCTTAGCTGAGCGGTAGATCGTTGAGTACACAAAGTGTGATGATACATGTTCGAACTCCAGAAAAAAATTTTTAATGTACTGACTACCAGGTGATTTAAAAAAATCAACTTTAAGTTAGCTGAAAGTGATGCAGAGCAGAGTGAGACAAATGACTACCGCCTAGGACATCGCAATGTTGATTACATTAAGAGTAATCCAAGTGCCAGTCGGTACTAGCTGCGAAATAGTTAGCTTAAAGTTAGTTTAAAGTTAACGTTATTTCCTACAGGGTATGTATATGCATATTGTGAGCTTTGTTCGTCTGTCTGTACGTGAAATCAATTTTCTGAAGCCCCAGAAAGGCATTGAACTAATATGTCGGCATATATCTTACTTGGTGTGGGGGGGGGGGCATCTTGATCAAGTTTTACCTTTCAATTCCATGCAATTTGCAGTACACTCTCACTTTCTTTGCTAACACAATCAAACTTTTTAAATTGAAAACTAGATTGCTTTCAAATTCACCTATACATTTATATGGCAATTTAATTTTCAATTTGAACAGCTAGTCATAGCACACATTGATTAAAGCTACAAATTTGAGTTGTTTCTTCGTCGGTGGCATTTAAAAAATGAAATTGATTATCAATTTGTGCCACAGCTATCAATTTCAAGGAATTTGGACACACAATATGTGTGATGAAATTGAAAGCGATTTATTGAACCTGTGGGGCTACAGCGATGTCTCGATTGTTATTGGTAACCAGCGAAATATTTTATATTTTATATATTTATTTTATTATAAGTCAGTTCCAGCCCTGACTTTAACTTTTTCGGATAAATAAAATTGATTCAAAAAGCAAATTTTTAATTCCCAGTATACTAAACATAATTTTTTTAAGAATTAATCGTATTTCATATTATGTAAAAATTGTTACTCTCTTTAAAATTATCGAAAATTTTCGCCGTCTAAAGTACTGAGATCCAGATTTTGACCTATCATTACAATGTGCTATCTGTATTTGCCCATCGTGAATATGTAATCTCATCTCTGGATAAGCTGCTACCTAACAACATTTTTCCCAAATTAGAAATTGAACAGATATCCCCAATTTTCCCCTGTATCTAATATATAGGTAAAAATATCGAAAAGTTGCCTAGAAATAAAATAGTGGCCAAGCGATGACAAAACTGATGATGAAAAGAATTGCACCAAACACGACTTTTGTCGAAATTTTGATCTAAGTACTTTTGACGGCCGAAGTTTTTGATAGGAACTTGGCCTTTTTTACATTTATGCAATCAACTGATGTTGTTGATTTCACTAAAGCTTCTTCACATTAAGAAATTTAATAATACTTTCTTCAAAAACTGCTTCTGTCATTTCAAATATATTTTTAATGAACTTTTACTGCCGCTTTAAATATAAGTTTGTTAATTTGACATACCTGTATGAAATTTAAAATAAAAAGAATTTCACATCGACTAAGTGAACTAAAAGTTAACTTTTTACTAAGTCCTAGTTTACACTAAGCAAGTCTTATTGCTGAGCTGATTATTTTGTTAGGAGAGAGATAGAGAGACGATGGGGAAAGAAACGTTTCTGTTCCCCTTGTCTCTCTCCCTCAAACTAATCAGCTTAGCAATAAAACCTGCATAGTTTAAACTAGGACTAAGGACTCTTATTTGTTTAAATAAATTATCAGAAAATGTGTAAATTTTTATGTAGATTGTAATAAAAACCAGTTAATTTAAAATTTTGTTCATTAAAATTCTTTATAAAATTTTTAATTAATATAACCTAACCATCCATTGGCGTAGATAGAAATTTTTTCAGCCGGGGCGGGGGGAGGGTGGGCGGCATTACTATTAAAATTAATAATTACATACAATTTCTAATAATTCTAGAGGGGTAACAGTAATTTTTTTTTTTTTTTTGGAAGTGGGTCAAATGGTTCCCCTGAATGGCCTTTCTATGCCTATATAACTTCCACATTGGTTATCTACATATGTATATCTGTCAAGTCATATTTGTTTTGACAGAATATACCCGTGGGTAAAAATATTTTCATCTTTTGACTTTTTGCATATAATTTTTTCTTCTTCTTTTTTCTGGTTATTCATTGCAATCCAAAGATTTCAACTTTGTCACTCCGTATTTCACACTGTAATCTGTTCGTAAGTTACATTTTCTAAAAGTTTCAATTCAAAATTAGGTCAGAACCACATGCACATGTGGTTTTTTACATACCGTGTACTATAGACTTTACGATTAGCAATTATATTATTTTCCAATCCATATAATTTAGGATATTCAGATTTAATGCGATATTCTTGCTATCGACCCACTGTGTGAAATGAAATTACTTCAAATGCCTCCACTAATGGGTTACCATGTGCCATAGTAGAGTGCATACCGTGAAAAAGTGCTATTATTGTCCTAAGATATCAACAACTACAGCAAATCACTCCTGACAGATATTGCAACAAGCTTATATTAAAATAAAACATATTATTATTTTCTTTCATTTCAAATTAAGCGTAAAATATGAACATTTAAACTATTTCGTTTACAATCATAATTCATCAATTACCAACCGTGTTCTTTTTGCATTACATGTTTATAAATTGTATAGGGCACTGGATAAGGTTTGGGCACAGAGATCTTAATTTGTTTTATTATTTCTACAGGATAAGGTTTCTCAACTTCAACGGGATACGGCTTCTCCACCGTAAACGGTATACGCTTCTCGGTAATTTCTGGTACAATACGATATGTTGGCACCTGTATCTCTTGTTGCACGGGTACATGCACGGCATAAGGTTCGGGTATTTGTAAACGAATGACGTTGGGAACCCTTACAGCTACTGGATGTGGTATGGGTAAGGGGATTTTTTCAATAACTTGAACAGGCACCGGTTTTGAAATCTCTGAATATGTTTCGTGGGTTTGATGATGTTGTCCGAGAGAATGCAATGAATGAGGATCAGATATAGAGTAGTCTTCGGTGCCAATATGAGAACTGGCAACAAGTGTTGCATAGCACATAAACATAAGAGTTGCATAACATGAGATCTGTGAAAAAGTTAAAAAAAATAATAATAAAATAAAAGTAATATTGTTACGGATTAGCAAAGTTCTTTCGGTACTTACATGTATTCTTGACATTTTCTAAACTGTGAACAATTTACTATGTCTGTAAAAAAAATAAATAAATAATTTATGTCTAACTTAGCTGTGGTACGAATTAATACTGTAACAATTTTCCGCCATGGCCTTGGCTTTTATTCAAAAACCTTTCATTTTTCTTGTCCATACACTTGGTTAGTCATCTCAAATAAAAGTGAAAGATCGGTATCCATTGTGGTAAATAATTTGTATGTTTTAGTTATTTATTTTTTTTAAATCTCCTACTCGTACTACAGCCTAAAAGAAAAAGTACCTCGGTCAGTATACATACTTTTATTCGTCTGTCCATAATTATGCTGACTCTATCTCATATTGTGCAATCAGGCATTTATTATATCATACTCTTAACACAGACGTTTGTACTCACATTGAAATGAAAGTACCCTTATTTTTGTTTTCAATTTTCATTATTTATTTTTTTTTTTTTTTTTTTTTTTGTTTAACAAGTAAAAAAGGAAATGCATAGCTTTGTAACTATTGTTGCAATTTGAATGAAAATAGATCAAATAACCAGTGGAAGTAAAGTTTTCATACTATGATAATCACAGGTAGCTCCCGCTTTGTAAAGAAGAAAATAAAAAGTTTGTTGCAATACAAAAGACATTGAATGTGATTCAGTTACTTAAAAAAATATATAATAGAGCTGCCAAGTATTTTAAATATATTTTCATGGATTTAAATGAATATCCTTATGCATTAAACACATTCACCACAGCAGGCTACATGAACACACGACTTCAAATGCCGCTAGCAGCATTTGTCGCCTCGTAGCCGGCTACTTAATTATTTTGGAGACGGCAGCAGCACCATCTGCAGCTGATATTCAAGTACAAATACATAGTTCAGTATTGCCACTTTTATATATTTTGCATTTATAAAAATTAATTACTTTTTTCAAATGTACTTATTTCACGTAAAAGTACAAAAATGAATCAATTTATTCGGCTCCATGAAAAATCGCCCAAAACCAAATCGCCCAAAAATGAAAATGAAAAATCGCCCAAAATTTCAAAATGAAAAATCACCCAAAAAATGAAAAATCGCCAAAAATTTTCAATATGAAAAATCACCCAAAAAAAATTAAAAATCGCCCAAAAAAAATGAAATATCGCCCAATATTAAAAAACACCAGAAAAAAATTTAAATTATACTAATTTCATTTTTATATTAAAATGAAAAAAGAAAATTTATAGAGAAGCGTAAACAATGTTCGTTCGTTCCCGAATTTTCTACACCATAGCGTTCCCCGACACGGCGCTGCCTAAAATATTTTCTGCCTTGCAAAGTGTTCCTGCGTAAGAACGTTTTCTTGCACTGCCGGCCTTCGGCCGGGCTGAAGGATTTTCTCCACCATTTTGTTTCCCGACAGAGCGCTGCCTAATAAATATTTTCAGCGTTGCAAAGTTTTCCTGCTTAAGAACGTTTTCTTGCACTGCCGACCTTCGGCGGGCTTAAAGATTTTCTCCACCATGGTGTATCCCGACATGGCGCTGCCTAAAATATTTCCTGCCTTGCAAAGTGTTCCTGCGTAAGAACGTACCGGGCTTTGGCCGGGCTTAAGGATTTTCTCCACCATGGTGTTTCCCGACACGGCGCTGCCTAAAATATTTTCTGCCTTGAAAGTTTTCCTGCATAAGAACGTTTTCTTGCACTACCGGCCTTCGGCCGGCCTTAAGACATTTCTCCACCATGGTATTTCCCCACACGGCGCTAATTAATAAAGATTTTCTGCTTTGCCAAGTTTTTTTGTTTAATAACATTTTCCTGCACTGCCGGCCTTAAGAATTTTCTCCACCATGGTATTTGGGTGTATTTTTCCCTTTAATTTTTAAATGTTTGTACAATTTTGGGCGATTTTTCATATGGAAAATTACTTAAAATTTGTATGAAAAAATTTTTGAGCAGTTTTTCATTTTTATTTTTGGGCGCTTTGGTTTTGGGTGATTTTTCATGGAAACATTTTTCATATGAAAAATTGCCAAAAATTTCAAAATCAGTTCTCGTGGTACCTTCATTACGAACAGTCGATTAGCGGAATTTTTCTTACAAAAAATTAAACAAACAAAAAATATTCGTAGTACATATTATTCGTAATAGGTACATACTGTCTTTAATAAATAAGCTTTATGCTTTGCTAATATTTTTACATAGTAAAAATAACAAAAACAAAAAAAAAACCGCAAACAAAAAAAATTAAACAAAGTGATATTGAGGAATGCTATATATGTGTACCTCTAAACAAATAAACAATCATAAATAACAAAAACAAAAAAAGACCGCAAACAAAAAAAAAAAAACACAAACGAATATCCCTTGAGGAATTCTTTGTATGAGTGCCTCAAATACAAAAAAAATTGAAGTGAGTTCTAACGGCAGAAATGCTTATTTTACTGTGAGTTCTGAAACTCTTAATGGAAAAAATATAAATAATAAATCTGATGAAAGTCTTTTTTTAACGTCAAAGCCAATTTTTCGTCAGCGATCAACTTCGCTTTGTCCAATGCCAAATAGTAATGATGCATTAACATTACAGTTGCCCAGTACTTCTTCATATAAGCCAGTAATATCATCCCCTTCAGGCTCGTGTTCATCACTTAACAAAGTTATCACTACAGATAACAGCGGCTCGAAACTCAAGGTACAAGTCGGAATGGACAGATATATAACCGTGGTAAAGCGTGGGCGAAGCCCGAATTCTTCAAAAATTTCATCTGCTCCAAAAATGTCTAGGGATAACAGCGCAGCCTCAACTAATCGCCAAAACCGCTTCGAAATTTTGCAAGATGACAACGACAAACCCGAGGTAGCCTCGAATAAAATATCCAAGCCGCCACCAATCTATTTGAGACAAAAAAATTCAAATGCCCTTATTAAAAAATTAATTTCGGTCATTGGTGAGAATAAATTTCACGTTGTTCCAATAAAACATGGCGACATCGATGAAACTAAAGTCCAAATTTATGACGAAAAAGATTTCCGCAAAATGGTTGCTGAATTTGAAAAAAATAAAACAAGCTTCTACACATACCAGCTTAAGAGCGCTAAAGGCATGCAGATCGTATTGAAGGGCATAGATTCTTATGTTGTTCCCGAAGAAATAAAAGATGCACTCGTCCTCCAGGGGTTTAAGGTAAAAAATGTGTCCAATATAATAAATAGAGAGAAGATTCCTCAACCCCTATTTCGTGTTGAACTTGAGCCTAATGATATAAGATTGAAAAAAAATGAAACGCATCCAATTTATAATTTGAAATACCTCTTGTACCGAAAAATCACAGTTGAAGAGCCACATAAGCGTTCAGGTCCTGTACAGTGCCATAATTGCCAAGAATATGGCCATACAAAAACATACTGCAATTTACCCTCTGTTTGTGTTGTGTGCGGCGAATTACACGGCACTGCTAGTTGCAATAAGCCAAAAGATCAAAGTGATAAAAAATGCAGTAATTGTGGAGGTAATCACACCGCTAACTACAGAGGTTGTCCTGTGTACTCTTTCGTAAAGAAGACTATAGTGCAAAAACCTAAATTAGCTCCAGCTCAATCAGCAAACGCTTACTCTGCCACTTTTGCGCAAATGAGCCAACCAGTTACTTCCCGTGTATCGTATGCAGATGCTGCTAAGACAAATTCAATTCCCACACAAAATGTTTCCTCGCCAAATAATTCAAAAAATACTGACGCAAGCTTTAATTTTAATCGCCTTGAAGCTACTATTGAAAATCTGGTGCAAACTATAAACAATTTTACAACAAATATGACTAGCATGATGCAAGAAATGCTGCGAATGCAGAATACTCTGCTTCAAGCATTAATTAATAAGCCATGAACACGTTAACAATATGTTTCTGGAACGCAAACGGCATTCGCCAACATAAAAATGAACTTGAGCACTTCCTCATGGAAAAAAATATTGATGTAATGTTAGTATCTGAGACTCATTTGACATCGAGAAGTCTTTTTAAAATTTATGGCTACACTATATATGATACAAAGGACCCTAGAGGAAGGGCTTGCGGTGGATCAGCAATTCTAATAAAGTCAAGACTCAAGCACTATGTTCTTGATAACATTTGTGAAGAACACCTACAAGCAACAAATATTGGCATTGAAAGTTTTTGTACAAATTTTGTTATATCATCAATTTACTCCCCTCCCAGATTTTCAATCACTGAGAATCAATATGAGGATTTCTACAAATCTCTTGGACCTTGTTTTGTAGCAGCTGGCGACTACAATGCTAAGCATACGTTCTGGGGTTCGCGTCTTATTACCCCCAGAGGTCGAGCATTGTTCAACACTATTTCAAAAATGGGCTTGGATGTCATTTCGAGTGGGGAGCCCACTTATTGGCCTACTGACATACAAAAAATTCCGGATGTTATAGATTTTGGCGTCATAAAAAATATCTCTAGGGATTTAATTCAAGTTCAAGCTTCTATTGATCTTTCGTCCGATCACTCTCCGACGATCATTACAATTTGTAGTCCATTAAGAAGTAACTTACCTGACCCATATGTGAAGATGATCAATCGTGTTAATTGGCTGGGGTTCAAAAAATATCTCAGTAGTCATTGTACGGAAAACATTACGCTTAGAACATCCGATGATATTGAATCTAACATTGCCAATCTCAGTGAGAATATTAAACAGGCTGCTGAACATGCCACTAACTCCCATCCGCAGACTGGGTTTAATAAAATTTATTCTACAGACATTGAACGTCTCGTACGTGAAAAAAGAAGAGCTAGAAGGGAATGGCAACAGCACAGATCACCACAAAATAAAATCAGATTTAAAGAGTGCACTAGACGACTCCAAGAGTTGATTGCATCTGAAAAAACTGCATCTCTTAAAAATTATCTGGAAGGTCTTGATGTCACACCAGCATCTAATTACTCTTTGTGGCGCGCTGCTAGAAAGCTTAAAACACCCGTTGAGTATAAGCCACCTCTACGCACACCTACCGGAAGTTGGGCAAGAAGCGATACTGAAAAAGGTAAAATATTTGTTGAGCACTTAAAATCCGTTTTTACGCCAAACATATGTACTGGTGTTGCTGATTTGCCGAATGTAGTCGCTCTACCCCCTCAACACATAAAGTTTAAGACGCGTGATTTACAAAAATTAATTGCCGAACTCAACCCGAAGAAAGCTCCGGGTATTGATGGAATTAGTAACCAGATGCTTATGAACTTGCCTCGTATTGCAATGAGAATCCTATTATTCATATTTAATGCCATTTTACGACTGGAGTATTATCCACACAGCTGGAAGCTTGCCAAGGTTAAAATGATTCCAAAGCCGGGCAAAGATCTAACCAAGGCTGAGTCATATAGGCCAATAAGTCTACTATCAACTATGTCAAAGCTTTTCGAAAAACTGCTCAAAACAAAATTGTCCCAAATTCTAATTAGTAGTGGGTGCATACCAGACCATCAATTTGGTTTTAGAAGTCAGCATAGCACCATTGAACAAACTCACAGACTGGTTCAATTTATAAGAAGAACTTTTGAGGAAAAAAAGTATTGCTCTGCGCTCTTTATTGACGTTTCCCAGGCATTTGATAAAGTGTGGCATGAAGGCCTAATTTTAAAATTGAAGACTTACTTACCAATAAACATTTTAAATCTTTTGGAAAGTTACATTATTTCCCGTAAGTTCACTGTTGTGGAAGGAGACTTTACGAGTAGGCCTGAAACTATTTCATCCGGTGTGCCACAGGGGAGCATACTGGGACCAGTTTTATATTTGATTTATACTTGTGATATGCCTGTGAGCAGTAGTATCCATACTTCCACATTTGCCGACGATACAGCCTGCCTTAGTATGCACGAAAACCCTGATGAGGCATCCCGCAAACTCCAGGAACACATTAGCCAGATGGAGCTTTGGTTAAACTTATGGAGAATTAAAGTCAATGAACAAAAGTGTGTCCATATAACGTTCACCCTAAGAAGAGATACTTGCTCCCCCATTCGGATTAACAATCAAGTTGTTCCTCAACATTCACATGTGAAATATCTTGGCATACACCTTGATCGACGACTTACATGGAAAAACCACATTGACTCTAAGTTAACTCAAATGAAACTTAAATTAACTCAGGTACATTGGCTGATTGGTAGAAATTCAACACTTAGCCTAGACTGCAAACTTTTAATATACAAGTCGCTTTTAAAGCCAATATGGTGTTACGGAATTCAACTATGGGGCACTGCTTCAGCTTCAAATGTAGAGAAAATTCAACGAAGGCAAAATAAAATTTTACGCATGATAACATCGGCTCCATGGTACATCAAAAATTCAAATATACATCGCGATTTGAATATGCCACTAGTGACTGAAGAAATTGCAAAATACGCAGGCAAATACCTAACAAAACTCGAGTCACATCCTAATCCGCTTGCTCGTAATATTTTGAACTTTACTGGACACATCCGCTTAAAAAAGAGAGATACACGGGCTCTAATATTCAACACTCTAGATGATGAAGCTGCTTGAAAACACCTTTTTCTTTTTGTTGCTTATCACTACTTATGTATTATTAATAACTATCACTAAGCTTATGTCCGACATTGGTCGGGCCTAATAATTTTTTTTTATAGATTTAAGATTTGAATACTTATTGTTAGTTCATATTTGAAGATACAATAAATAATAAACATGCATTTAAAAAAAAAAAAAAAAAAAAAAAAAAAAAATTTCAAAATGAAAAATCACCCAAAAAAAATTAAAAATAGAATACACATGTTTATATGAGAATGATTCTTTCGAAGACAGTAAGGCAACTGGGCGACAGGTTGTTGTCTATGCTGATTTTGTCGTTGTAGTCCAATTAAACTAATTTCTTTTTCTTTGGCTACAATGAAAAATTCAGTGTTGACAGTATAATACAAAATGTTGAATGAATGATTTTGTACAATTATTGCATATTATTTAACAGAAACAATATCCAAGAATTGATGTTAAGAATAAATGGTTCCATGAAAAATCGCCCAAAACCAAATCGCCCAAAAATAAAAATGAAAAATCGCCCAAAATTTTTCCATACAAAATTTGCGTGATTTTCCATATGAAAAAACGCCCAAAAATGTGCCCAACATATTATAATATATATGTTATATAATAATATATATATAATATATAATATATAATATATAATATATAATATATAATATATAATATATAATATATAATATATAATATATAATATATAATATATAATATATAATATATAATATATAATATATAATATATAATATATAATATATAATATATAATATATAATATATAATATATAATATATAATATATAATATATAATATATAATATATAATATATAATATATAATATATAATATATAATATATAATATATAATATATAATATATAATATATAATATATAATATATAATATATAATATATAATATATAATATATAATATATAATATATAATATATAATATATAATATATAATATATAATATATAATATATAATATATAATATATAATATATAATATATAATATATAATATATAATATATAATATATAATATATAATATATAATATATAATATATAATATATAATATATAATATATAATATATAATATATAATATATAATAAATAATATATAATATATAATATATATATTATATAATATATTTTTGGCAAAAAGGAAAAAGTGCTTAAGTCGAGATAAGCTGATTTTGAGTTAATAGTATCTTCGTAATCTGCATATCTGAAAGTTATAGAAAAATGGTTTGCGGCGGCTTATCTTTTTTAGACTTCTAATCTCATTTGGAATAAAAGCTTTTTACTTTATACTTTGATATATTCGAACTTGAGTGTATTTGTTTACAGTGTATAGGTCGATGTTTGCTTAGAAAAATAAAGCTTAACAGAGAATTTCCCAATTTAACTACAAAAGAAATAAATTTCTAAGAATCGACTTGAACGCTTAAAAGTGCTCTCCTGCAAAACAGTAAAATATGTTTAAGCACTTTTTCCTTATTGTCACATATTTAATATCAAACTCTTGCGTTGAATTGTAAAGCACAAAATATACACATGTGGCAACTCAGTTTGTTGTGAACTTGCAACAAGTGCAGATAATTTTTTTTTTTCATTTTCAAACACTTGTTAATGTAATACAAAAGTTTAAGTAATTTGATCTGGAAACGTGTCTTAGCAAAAATACTTAACAATACGATTTAAGTGAAACGTTGGCTTCGACTCAAACAAAAAAAAATAGAAAATGCTGTGTAATTTAAGGCGGTAGTACATAATTAAAGCAAAGTTCAGTAAGCAAACTACAAGCTTTCCAGATAAATAAAAAGCTTGCATTTAAACTTATTTGTAGATCAAAGTGTTATTAAGATTTAAGGTTGCACTTACTAAACTCTGTTTCTTAGAGATGTGAGTATAACAAAAAACTTTTAATTAAAAAAAAAAGTTAAATGCAAACAATAACTTTGTTATTTTTGGGACAAAATTCAAAAACAAAAATATTTCTAAGAACCATTATTTGCATTTGTTTAAGAATAAAATTCTGTGAAACTCTACAAGAAAACGAAACAGCAAAAACAAAAAAACAAATATTGCGTAAAGCAAACACCGCATACACACACACACACACACTAAATTGAGGACAAACGCATTTTGTTTACGGCCTGACCGACCAAACGCATTGTGAAAAGATCAATATGACTTTTCAGATGATTTCAGCGAAATTCTCAAAGACATGCAAATTAGAAACGCTTTGAGATTTTATACAAAAGCAAAAAAACACCAACAACTATTGTTTGTTTATTTTAATACACCAAAAGAAATAAAGCACTTAAAACATTTGCACACTATAACAAAAATAGCATTTTCAACAAGCTGTAAGTTCTGGAGAAATTTTCGAGTGTAAGTTCCATATTCAAATTTGCTTCCCAAAATAAAAAAAAACTTATCTAAAGACTTTGTTCGAAAACTAAAGTTCAAAGAAATTTTTGTTTTAACTGCCGACAACAAATAAATGGTATGCAAAGCATCAAGTTTTGGATATAAAACAGCAACACAAAATATTTACTAAAGACACTGGTTCATCTCTTAGCCATCAGTAGAGGAAACAAAATAATAGCAACATCATCAAGCTACCGCAGCAGCAGTTTTGTCGTCATTGTAAGGATTCAAAAGTTTGCTTTGCTTAAACAGATTTTAAAAAAGCTTTGAAAAGATGCAAGAAAACTATACAAAGTTTATCAGTGATCGCTTAAATTCAGAAAATGAAAAGACTTCAATCTACATTTGAATTAAGTAATTTCAAATTTCACTTACATACTATAGGTCTTAGTTATTCATAAAAAAATAGTTTTGATTTATAAAAGGTTTATGCAGAATTTATTTTATAAGCATTTTTTAAAACAAAATTATTTTTTATGAATACGGCAGTAAGTATGTATAATGTAAAGAAACTTCCAGTAAAAGAAAGATCCAGATTTAAAAGATGCCCGTAGCCAATTGTGATCAACTCTTCGAAAAATCATAAGATCATGAAACTTTTCAAGCAAAAATTTTAATTATATCATTATTTGTGTGGCACTTAGCAAAAACACTTGTTGAATTTAAAGGTATTAAGACCTAAGTCCTTATGCAAAATACGGTGTAATGTCATTTGCGGAATGTCCAATTTTGAGTTTTCCTGAACACTATGGGCCACAACAGCAAAAACTGAGAAATTTTTCTTGGGCGATGTAAACGAGTTTGGCTATTCACATCACTACCTTGTCCCAACAGCGTAAAATTTTTGCACCAGCTCCACAATTAATAACCGAGAAGGCTCTTTACGATTACCCAAAAAACTTTAGTTTTGCGAAGCAGTCGCATGGTCGCAGAAAGGAAAAAAATGCTTAAGTCGAGATAAGGTGATTTAAGTTAATAGCACCTCCGTTAGCTGCATATTCGAAAGTACTCCTGGTCAAAATCTCAATTAATTTGTGTGATTTTTCAGCGACTTCTCTCCTTTAGAATCCCGGACTCACTTAGACAGTTTTGATCCATTGTGATACCACTACTTATGCGTAGTCCCCACCGTCTAACCAACTTAAGATCAATACTAGTATAAAGCCATTGTGTTCGGCATTTAGCCTTTTTGCGCGCCTACCTTTGAGATAGTGTCCGGTTAACATGGACACTAGAATTGAGATTTGTTTCCTATTTCTTAAAATCAAAGAAGCTGTATTTTTCTTCTTAAGATGAGTTAATAACTGGCAGCATGCAAAGAAAAAATATGGTTGAGGTAACCATAATCAAACAGCAACATACTATGATTGAATTATATGGTTGCAGTCAAATAGTATTGTTAATAGAAAAGCAAACTTTAATAATATTATTATTTGAGCTAAAAATAATATTATCTACAAAAACAATGAACTTTGTTGCACCTAATCTTAGTATTTTAAATATGACACTATTGTTAGATGTGACTAAAATATAATTGAGACTCACCATACCATGTTCTTATATTATATTAATATTGTTAAATACGTCCACAGTATTATTTAATATAATAATACTATTTTGTTTTTTAATCATATATTTATTGTAGAAACAGCTTTGCGTTAAATTCGAAATAAAAATAAATTAATATTGTTGAAATAAAATGTATACATATATAGAAAAGTATACTTACACCACATACAGACATGTCTGTATAAAGAGATACCCAAATGTTTATATATTTTATTGGTCCACCCTTTTGTTTATACTTTATTTATTTATTTATTTATTTAACTCCACCCATGCACTACCGATAGCTTACAAACGAAATACTGAGCTGACAGATGTTTCTGAAAAAGATTTATTTTTTTTAACTCAACATAGTATGGTTTTGGATAACATTATATTGTTATTTACATCATATTATTTTTAAATAATAATACAAATTATGTTGTAGTCATAAATTTTTAACAAAACTATATTGTTAAACTCTAACCATATCACACATTTTTATGGATAAAAAAATAAATGTTTAAAATAACAATAACTAGTTTTCAACGACCACACATTTGTTTCAGAGAACATAATATTGTTTTCTCAGCCATTCTACGTTCGTATCTTTTCTTTGCGTGTGGTGGTCTCGCAATCACTTCTTGTGGCCCACCTTCAATTTGTTTTATCTTCTATCTTGCTCCCAAATCTGAGTATACAAGAGAGAAGGGGTAAGCCTACACACTCCAATTCTGGTAGAATCTTTTAGGCTGTCCCAGTTCTAGCAAGCTCATCAGCC
Source organism: Tachina grossa (assembly GCA_949987645.1). Classification (NCBI taxonomy): domain Eukaryota; kingdom Metazoa; phylum Arthropoda; class Insecta; order Diptera; family Tachinidae; genus Tachina; species Tachina grossa. The sequence continues at coordinate 197,104,986 of OX465274.1, read as the reverse complement.
TTGGAGTTCCCCTGGGAGCCTTTATGTCTCGGGTTCCCGATGATCCTAATATTAATCTGCTTTGGCATGTCGTTTAGAGATGATTGGTAGTTAGTGTATATGTTAACTAAAGTCGTTGAAATTACATCAATTTTCAACCAATCTGCAACTTCCTTTATAGTAAAGATCTGATCTCTGCCTGGTAGACACTGCAGTTATCTGGTTGGTTCTTTGCAATATGAAGGACTAGTGTCCTGAGAAGACACCATAAAGGACAAATTCTTGTGGTTTTGAGCCATTAGTATAAAAATCAATACGTTTTTTTTTCGGCCTAGACTACCATTTACCACAATTCTGTAGATAGTATCCAGGTTTTATAAAGAAGTTTGTGTAGTAGAGCATGGGAGATTTGGTTAATCCTCGATCACCAAGCTTCAGGGTGGAGTATTCTACAGCGTCCGGTACCATTTCCGTTCTACAGAACAGTACAGCGAAGACGGATTGCTGAGGTTATTGTTATCTCCTTCTCTGCTAGATCCAATGTTAGCAGCTGCAGGAGCAATCCCAATGCATTCGTAGGGGTAGTGCGAAGAGCACTAGTTATATATAAGGATACAAGTCTTTGAACCTTGTTTAACATATCGCACACTAAATCATAAACATCCACAACTCAAAATGATAAAAGTGGTTTTAATTTTTTATATACCAAATAATTGATAAAAATCTCTAACGGTCGAAACAATTTCTTTTGCAATAAAGTATTCTTGAAGAATATAAAATACCATTATGCTTGTTTTTATGTTGCATACATGCGTCATTTGTACACTATCAACAATTTTTTGCCACTACTCAGCATATGAATTTTTTTTAAGTTGTGACTGTTTATGATTTAGTGTGCGATATGCAGATACGTTTTTTCCTCCATGGGCTGTCACCTCAAGATGATCCCATTCATGAGAATTGGGCGTGCTATAGCAGTATATATAGTTACAATAAACAATTTTTGGGATAAGACCGCAGTTCCTTCCAATGGATTTCTTGCGTAGGTAGAGTGACATTTTTGCTTTCTTCATCCTCTCTAAAATATTAATTTTGAAGCTCAACTTAGAGTCAAGAATAATTCCGAGATATTTTGCAGTGTTGGACAATTTTGTTGCCGTGTTATTAAGAGTAATTTTAAGCAATATGATTATTGTTGTGCTTTGGTAAAGCGTGCATTTGTTCCATTTTTATCATTGGCATATTTCATACTTTTCATCTGTTAAGTAGTTTCAGCTGGAGTCATAAAAAGTGTTCAAGTAACGGACTGTTCAAACTGGAATGTGTCATTGTAACGTCCACTAATGCTCAAAATATACCACTTCAAATGTGATGCATAGATAATTTCAAAAAAATCCTAAAAAGAAAACATTGCCTTAGACTCCTGGATTAAGACATTATTTGGTTGTGTGCTGGCTTCTTGTGTTGCTGCTTTAAAAGAGACAAGTTCGTTTCTTCAATCGTTCGATCGATCGATTCATGCCAGGTCGGCAGGAAAGTCAAAAAAGAATCTCAAAAGAAAAGAACAAAACACTACAACTCCATGTAAATATACTCGTACGTTATACAGAATGCAAAATACAACCAACAAATATTTAACATACAACCAACCAACTGCTTCTTTGAGTTGGTAGAAAAAGAACACAAAACTATCATACAGCGTTAAATTGCCAAATTCAAAATTTATGGTTTAACTTCATGATTTTCATAAATTTTCATTTCTGAAACGTGTCCTTCTTTGTCATTGTATTTCCATACATACTGCATCATTTTGAAGATCAAGCTTAATCTGCAAGCAAAAATAAAATCAAATGAAATAAAAAATATACATAACTACAATATTTTGTAGTAACAGTAACAGTAGCCTTTTCGTTCGTTTCCCTTTCACATGCCTACTTGCAATTCTTTTCCTTTAACTTTATGTGCAAGATGTATTGTATTTCAGGCTTAAAATGATGGGGCGGCTTAGATTTTTAGCTTAAAGATAAATACATTTGCCAACAATTGAAATCCCAAAATAACAACTTTCTATGGCGAAGAGTTTAAGTATGAGAGTGCAACCAAGAAACAAACAAGTAGCAGCTTGACTTAAAAGAGTCCACGAATTTCTTATATTTATAATAATTCTTTTTTCCATTTTGGTTTATTTGCATGTGATTGAAATGTGACTTTAATATTTGTATTGAGGCAATAAATTTATATGAGCATTTGTTTTTTTGGGGTTCTTTTATCGGTAACAATATAAACCAAATAAAGATATGCAAATTAATTTTTTTTTTTTTTTTTTTTTTTTTTTTGTAAATCTCATAAAACTTTTTTAATGATGCTGAAAAGTGCTCCATACAGAAATATTACGAAAAATTATTGAAATTATAAAGAAAACGTGATGAGATTGCAAACAAAATCATAAGTTAATATCAATGTAAGTTGGTTTTGTCATGGTCTGATGTAGTTTAGTTATGTGCACATACAAACTCAAATGATTTATATTTTCTTGCAAATTTACTGCAAGAGTCTTATATAATTTTTAACTTTATGCAGTAGATATATAATCGTTTTACCACCAACATAGGCGGCGAGACTTGAGTTTGAAAATTGACACTTGAAGCCACCATAACCAAAATTTATCAAAAATTATCAGTCGGATGCAATGTTTAGCAGTTAAAACTGTTTTCGGGGAAATGCAAAGCACACACAGCAATAAATCTGTGGTAATAAGGAAAAAAAGGTTAAGTCATATTTTACAGTTTTGTGGGAAATCACTTTTAAGACTTCAGATTTATTTTCAGAAATATTTTACTTAACCTTCGTGAGTTGAAATTTTTCCCAAAAAAAAAACAGTCACAGCACTCAAAAATATCTGTTGGCTGAGCTGTCAAACAGCCATTTTCCAACAAATCAGCTGTGGCTGTGGCTGCGGCTGTACAAATTTTAACACCTCACTCTCAGCTCAACCTTTCGCTTTCATTTTATGACTTCGCCTGAGCACAGAATACACAAAAGTGAAGAAAGTGACAGGTAAAAAAAGCTCCAATCAGGTTTTTGTTAAAATTCATGGAAGAAAGAGAAAAGTATAGTGTATTTGATACTGTAGTGTATTACTACTTACCAATTAACACAGCTAATAAAAATGTATTGCACTAGAAAGACGTAGCAAAACAAAACCGACGACAAAATTTGAGGGAAAACGAGACAAACTGAAAAATACCCGTATCTTCCGTCTCGTGACACTTCTGTATGTTTTGTGGCCTGAGGCTGTGAAGAACGAATAGCGGATGTTTGTCAGCTGCTGGGAAGACAGTAATAATGACAAAACAGCAAGTAAAATTAAATTCAATAAAATATTACCTTTCTTTATTGGTAAAATTATACCATGTATATAAGTATATAACTATAACAAAATTGCAACACCAAACAAGCACATGCATTTTGTTGGTAGAAACAAATAGAAATTAGTCAAAAAGGGATGCCTTTTCTTTTTATTTAAAAATAACAATTACAGGATAATTAAAGTACAGTTGCAGACGCGGCATTCATGCATGATTATAGTCATACAGTGTTGCCAATCTGTATGTAATTAGATAGAGTGTGTAATTTCTTCTCTCATGTGTAATTAGAATCTAATTATTATATTCATGTAATATCTGTGTGTAATTCTACTTCGGGTTTTATTTTTGTTTTAATTTTAACCTATAAAAAATACCTGTAGTGTAAATTCCTTAAATGTGTAATTTAATTTAACAAATTAAATTTTTATTTGAAAATGTTAATTAATTAATTAATATTTTTTCTGTGTACCCAACAAACCAGAGAGAAAAAAATTTGATAAAATATGAAAACAACAGCTTTTTTGTTTATTTATTTATATTTATACTTATTATTTGTTGACTCTGAGTGTGTGTTCTATACGACGATAGATCGCTGTTATATATAGGTTTGCAAGATTTTTTGCTACCGAATTGATTTTAAAAATTACCAAAATTGAATTTTAAAAAATGTCGATTTTAGATTTTTTTGTGAAGCTCCCACCCACTTTGAATATAACTGTGCAATTTTTGGTTTTGTACAATAATATTGCCAATGTGTATGTCATATTCGAAGTTAGCACAATATATTGACAAATATAAAATGTCTTTTGATTTTTATTGTACAATCAAGACAATTGTTCAATATGGTGGCAAAAATGTTCAATGTTCTGTACTTTTTCAATGTTAGGAAGGTTGGGCAACATTTTTTTTTTATATATTGCGCCATTTATTGCAAAGTATAGTTCAAAATAATAATAAGTCACAAATCACACTATGGAAGTCTTATTGCTAAGCTGATTCGTTTCAGGGAGAGAGAGACGAGGGGAACAGCAACATTTCTTTTCCCCCCGTCTCTCTAGCCTAACAAACTAATCAGCTTAGCAATAAGACTTGCAGAGTGTAAATTGGGACTAATATGTGCAACAACTAGTGATGGTATTTTGGTGCGTTTCGGGTATTTTTTTGGTGCTTTTTGGCTCCTCATAAACGCGAAATTTTAGCTAATACCCTTTTTTAAAAAGCGGGTATTTACAGTGCTTTTAACAATTTCTTACAGTGCTTTTGGTGCTTTTTTGTTAAATAAAAATATTTTTAATATACAATACTAAAATACTTTTAAGCGCTAATATCAGCATCTTTTAACTAAGGCTTCTTAAATTGTTTTTAATGACAATAACGGAAACTATGTTAAAAACAATGTAAAAAACTTTTCATAATTGGGATTAAAAAATTTAATTTTTTTTTTGCAAAATAAAAAACTGCAGTAACTGGAAAGTACCACATAATTCTCTGCATAATAAGTTATTGAAAGTAGTATGCAATAAGCATTTGTTAAAGCTTACACAAATATTTAATCATACTAGAGGGTGGTTAAATTTTAAGGGCCGATTTCGGAATTTTCATAAGGCAAAGTAAGTAAGTGTAAGTGCAAAGTAAATCAAAATGTTCATGTTTACAACAAAATGTAGGTAAATTTGTATTCAATTAAATTTTAAGGACAGATTTCGATTAAAAACATGAGGTTATCAATAGCAGTCAGTTTTGTAGACAACGGGTAGCCAACCCCCAATTTTTTCATATCGTATTAACGTGCTGTCAACTGGAATAAGGGTGAATATTGCAAAAACAAAAACTTTTAAGTCAAGAATACTTAAGAAAAGATTGACGCTTTTCTTTATGTGTAAATGATTTTTCAGTAACATACATATCTTAATCAAAGCCTAAGCTTCACCTACTATTGTATGTATTTATGTATGTATGTATGTGTATATGTTACTATATTATTTGACTCCTGATTTTTTTATTACTTGTTTTAACATACTTATTTTTATTAAATTAATCAAGATTTTGTTTTAATTAATATGTTAATAAATTCTGTTATTACATCTCAAATACTTTGTTTATTTTGAAGCAAAAATTTGAAACTATATTTTGAGCTTTTATACTCTAAACTCTAGTTTTTAAATGGCTTAAGGCTCAGTTAGCCAACTGTAATGTAATGTAACTGCAACAGTAAGAAACAGCTGATCGATTTTTTTATGTGAAAAGTAATTAAAATGGTTATAGAGATGTAATATAACGTAACCTACCTTCCATATAAAAATATCGATCAGCTGTTTTCTACGTTACAGTTACATTACATTACAGTCGGCTAACTGAGCCTTTAAGCTCTAAACACTTAGACGACAGCAGACAGCAAGCAGCAATATGTCAAAAATAAAATCCATGTGTTTAAATGAAAATTATTATTTTGACGGCAGCACAGCAGAACGACTGCACAACAGCATTTGCTGCTGCTGCCAACTTAGGCTATTTTCTATTTTGACGGGCAGCAATAAACAAATATAGTTTTGCCATTATATATATAAATTGGAAAAATAAGAACAAAAACTTTTTTTAATATTAACATACCATTTACACATGCCACTATAGTGGCATGCCATTTCGAAAAACTCAATACACTCACGATTTTTCACTAACACACTCAAATTTTTCGCAATGGCAGCCCCAGTGGCAGCAAAATTTGCATGCGAGTGAAAATTTGGCAGTTGCATGCCATTGAATGTCAAAACGAAGAAAAGTGTTACCCTGTTAAACATTTGATGCAAATTTATTGGATTACTGTGAAAATTAAATTAATATTTTAGCTTGTTAAATGTGTTATTATGATTTATTACTTGATTTATGTGAGAAAAACTGAAGTCTGTTAATTATAAAGAACTAATATTATTAAAATAATAATAATAATAATAATAATAATAAGTGTTAATAGTTTCCTCAAGAATGTGCCTTTGTGACGTACTAGGTAACTCTATTCTATAAACAAAAGGAAAAGTAAAAATGGAAGCGAGACTGAGCCAGATCGCTTCGACGACATTTTTAAAATGAAGTGACAATGGCATGTGTAAACAGCAAAGCAAATGGCAAGAGATTCGACTTTTTCGAACAATTTTTCGTTGATAATACGTACACAACACTGGCATGCCACTAGTGGCATGTGTAATTTCAGTGTAAACATAAAAGATCATTACACAAATAAATACAATAAAGAAATAAATTAATGTGTTTTTATAGTTTTCGTGATATTATTACTTTTTTTATCAATAACTTTAATTTTATTCATTATAAAATATATATGCGGCATCCCTGAAATTTGTATTGCTAAAATACACAGCTGTTCATTTTTAATTTTATAATATTTTGCTTTTCGTTTGAGTTAATTTTTGTCATATTTTATTTCATTTTTCGTTTTAAGATGATGGTAAGTATTTGTTTGATTTTCTGTTGCTATTTTTAATACGTTTGTAAAATTTTGCAGAGGAATAGTATGGACGTAGATGAACAATTAATTGAAGAGGTGCGCAACCGCACAATTTTGTTTGATTTGGGCCAAACCAGCTACAAAAATTTAAAGAAAAAAGAGCAGGAATGGAGGGATGTTGCAGCTATTGTAAAGTTAAATGGTAGGATAAATTAATTTGCATTTATGTATGTATGTATGTACTTATGTATTTCTTTTTAAATTTTGATTGTTCTGTTATAGAATTGGACTGTAAGAAAAGATGGAAGGTGCTTCGAGACTCTTACAAGCGGTGTAAGAGAATGGAGCAAGTCGCTTCTGGCAGTGGTTCTAACATTCCTAAAAAGAAGTGGAAGTACTTTGATGCCAAGTCATGTCGAACCCACCATCTTAAGTTTCTTGTACTGTTCGACTTATGGGCTTTATACACTTCAGCTGTAGTCTGAGCTATTTTAACAATTGTTGTGATAAAATTCACTAAATTTTCTTCACTCATTTTTTATATTTTTAAACTTTGAAGTAATTTTTAATATTTATAAGAACTTGAAATTGATTTACACATCAGCTGATTATTATGTTGTTGCTGTCTTCAAAATAATTATGAAGCTGACTTCAGAGCAGCATTTGAAGTTGGCAGCATTTGAAGCCATGAAGTTGTGAAGTCTGCTGTCGTCTAAGTGTTTAGAACTTAATGTATTAAAATTAAAAAAAAAATATTTTCGTGCTTTTTTACCCTCTTTTTGTATTTTTTTTTTTTGGCGCTTTTTACCCTTTTTGCAACAGCTTAATGTACTTTTGCTCTTCGTAGAGATACCAACACTGGCAACAACATTTGCAATAATATTGTATATTGAGACATTTAGGGTGTTTTGCGTTTTAGGTAACGATATTAAAATGTTTTATTTAACTAAACCTCAATTATTTTTAACTTTTAAGAGCTTATTTTTGAAGTTGGTTCAATTTTTTTAAGTTATATTATTAACTCACTTTGGGTCTCGTCCCATTATGAAACTTTATTGGAAATTTTACAACATGCAAAAAAATTAAGCATTGCCATATTATTGATTTTTGCTATTATGGCGAAGAACTACATGCATACATAATCAACCCAATTGTTTTTATGGTTTCAAAATCATAAATCATTTGCATAGTCACACTCTATCACTAATTGCGTTCAAATGTCAATTACATGGAAATGTTGTTTCAAGTCATTCAATTTTAGTTTTTTCTTTTTCAAAATGTTGTTGTAAAACTACAAGAAATATCAAAGAAAAAATAAACAAGCAAATGTTCTAAATTTTAATAAAGACAACAAACGAATAAAGTAATTAAAATTGCTTTTAAATGAGAGTAAACGATTGCAAATAAAAAGCAAATGTATAAGAACAAGAGTGAAAACAATATTTTACAAGATATGCACGTAAATCTATACTTATTAAAGTAAGCGAATAACTAAAATGTCGAATATACAGAGAAACGTCTAGTTGAAGGACTAAATCGAAAGAAAAGTCCAGTAATACGTACATAGTATTTAAAGAGAAGCAAAGTGCTGTCAAGCACAGTCGGTGAAATCTACTGATGATTTGGAAAAGCACCAATGAAATATATAGACATGCTTAACCAACACCACATATTTTGAACAGTGGTTAAAGTCTACTTACTGATGATTTGGCAAAGCACCAATGAAATATATAGACAATGCTTAACCACCAGCAAATAAATTTCAATTAAAATAAACTTAAGACAATATGTCAAAGAATCAATTTCTTAAAAAAGAAATAACTTATAAAAACACATAAATAAAATTCAGACTTTTGAAAACCATGCATTAGAAACCTACAACCCTTGGGGTTTCTTACCCTGCGACCATTTCGATCCTTAATTAATTCCAATTCCAAAAGCCTTCCGTTTTGAAATCTTTCACTGTAAGCAATCATCTAAACTAAAAACAAAATCATTTCGTACTAACGAATCGACAATACACACGTTCGCTTCAAAAATAAAAAGAAAATAAAATAAGAAATTAAAATGAAAACAGATTTAAATTGAAATCTTCAAGAGTTTGTAAGTTAAGCGAAAAGAAAATTGTTAACTAAACGCGTTTGTGTCCCAACCATTGTCGGAACGTCACATCAAACAAGACCATAAATCTTTAAAAGTGGCCAAAGTCAAATCATTTGCATCCTACTCGATAAATTCGTTTAAATTGCAAACGCAGAAAATGCACAAAAAAATGTTTTAAATTTAAAACAAATCCATTGAATGTTCAAAAAATTGGACGGTTGGCTTGGTTCTGTGTTTCGTATGTACGTCGGATGGATTTTGTAAAACCAAAAATGGCTAAATGAAAATGAAAAACAAAATGAAAAAAATAACTCTCATCACAACTTTCTGTTGATGTTGCTGCTCCCGCTTATGTTGCTGTTATTGTTGCTGGTGCTGCTGATGATGTTGATGATGTTGATGATGTTGATGCTGGCAGACAAATGCTAGAGATGAAAAGGACACACCGATTTGTTGTTTTCTTAGTTTTTAGTTTCGTATGTATGTTATATTCTTAATGCTGATTCTTATTCTGATGATGACGATGACGATGACGATGCACTGAACTTACTTAATTTTTTCTTTTATTTTTTGCTTCCTTTTTGTTGTTTTGCATTTTCAATAAAAATGCAGGCCTAAAAACGCATTTTGCTCTTGTAGTATTTGTGCAACGTTTAATAAACAAGATCTCATGTCGATTGCCACAAATTAGCGAAATAAATTATAAAAATAAAAAGAAGCAGAATGTTCAATATGTGCATTCCCCACCACCAATATCATCCATCCAATGGATTATCGTCATCAACAACTACTGCCCTGCCCATACGTACAACTACTGCTGACGGAAAAAAAAGAACTTTTCAATATGAGACCTTTTACGAAGAAATCATTTGTGTAGTAGAAATGTAATAATTTTATTTTCTTTTTTTTTCTCTGTCTCCTTAATATCTTTAAGCTAAAAAGTAGTCGGGGTTTCGTTGTGCTTTTATGAAATATTAGCGGCGTTCACTTAAGGTGTTTCTTTTCAGTACTTTATTTTCCTTACAAACTCAAATAAAAAGTATAAAATTTTTTTGGGGGAAAAAATTCTTACCCATATCTCTTTAAATCAAAGGGTACAAAATTTAAATCAAATAACCGCTAAAATTAAATTTTTAGATATTTTGAACACCATCCCCTAGAGTATTTGAAGTAATAGCTACTTTATAGAAGGCGACTTGCCGATAATACAAGCTAACATCCTATAGTTAGAGCTATGCTCTTTATTTCGGACACAGGAGCTAGGACGTGATTTTCGTAATAAAAATAGTCGATACTATTACAGTCATAATATTATTTTTGCTTTGATTTCTTTGTTAAAATTTTTTAGTTTTCGTTTTCTTTATTCTTCTCTGTTCATAAAGAAAGAGATGCCAGGTGACTTACTTATAAGAACTTAAAAAAAGCAGGAGTGCTAAGTCTGCTTTTACATTATTTTGTTTTATCAATAATAATAAAATAAATAAATTTTACGATCATTAAATAAATAGTTTATTACATTGTTAATTAACACATGAAATCTCTTTAATGTAGCTAAGCAGCATAGCTCTAACCTGAGACACCTCTCTTCATTTTATACTCTTCACCAAAAATGGTAAAGGGTGTAAATATGTTTGTCATTCCCTGTGTAATTGCTGCAATATTCATAGACGATCCACAAAGTATATGTAACCTTCTCTGAGAAAAGGGACCGAGTGTGTCAAAAAACGGGTTTGGACTTAAGAGTGGATTCTGGTACCTAAAAGGGTGTAGAATAAGGTGTCACCAAAGTCGGCACCCAATCATAACTAACCATATCAAATCGCATCTCCCAACTGAAGGTGTGTTCAAAGTGATAATGCGTTATGAAACTTTAAATGCATTTTTCTCAAAACTTCATTTTCACAAACTATGTCCCTTTTCTCGGAGAAGGTTACATATATGTATATTCTGGGCCCTTATGAATAGCGAAGATTAATAAGCGATGTCCGTCTGTCAGTATATCCTTCCATCCGTCTGTCTCCAAAATGAGTTGGCGCTGAAAATAAGCAAAAGTGAAAAGACGGTTTCAGGGTTGGAAAACATAAAATTTTTTGGTATAAAAAAGTAACTAGCTAAAACGAGTTTTTGTTTTTTTGTTTAACAAACCTATTTTATATTTCAGCAAGAATTAAATTGGCATTCAAAATAAAAATAAAACTAAAAAGACGATTCCAGGGTTGGAAATTTTGAACTTTTTTAGCATTTAAAAGTAACATAATAAAAATAATTTTTTCTGTTTCTCTACAAATTAAACATATTTTATATTTTTAAATGAAATAGATTGATATAAGAAATAAGAAAAATCTAAAAGATTAATTCCAGGGTTGGAAATTGTACACTTTAAAATTGATAAATAAAAGTGTTTGTTTTATAGGGAAATAGTTTGGTATGAAAAATTAGGAAAACATAAAATGCAGCTCCAGAGCTGGTAAACTTAATAATTTTTTTTGGTACATATATGCCCTTTATTATGAAAGTGGTCTAAGTCATATATTTCTTTGGTCAAGATATTTAGTAGATTACATTTGTACAAATCAAAAACTATTTTTATATTATGCAACATTTTAATTTAGACATGTACTAGTCTCGATTAATACAAATTTAAACTTAATACAAATTTATTTAACATTTTTTTAATATTTTTTGAAGAATTTTTACCCCCGACTAAAATAAGGGGTGTTATAAGTTTGTAGTGTGTGTCTGTGTGTCTGTTTATCTGTGTGCCTGTCCGTGTCCACGTACAGGCCAAACGGCTGGAGCGATTTTCATTTATTTTTTTTCTGTTGTTGATGACTGTTTTTCTGAAAGATGACTTGATCGAGAGGGTTCTTAGCTATGTTTGAAGAAAATCAGTCCAGCCGTTTAGAATATATAGCATCTTTTCTAAAAAAAAGTCGTGGGTTTCTAAAATTTTTAATTTTTGTTATATAAGATTTATTTGATATTTTGAAGCAAAAATTCACATGACTTAGACCACTTTCATAATTAGGGGCACATATGTAAATTTAACGAAATAAAACATTTTTTTTCTTCCTTGTTAATTAATCATATTTTATGTTTTGAAAAAAAAAATAGTTTTGAATATAAGGAAATTCCGTAATATGGTTCCAGGGTTGGAAACTTGAAAATTTTTTTGGTAAAAATAAAGAAACTGCATAAAAATAATTTTAACTTTTTTTCAATAAACTTTTTTTTTATTTTTTTTTTGGAACATCTTTACCTAAGAGTAAACTTGTAGTTAGTATAACAGTGATTTGCAACTTGCGGCTGCACAAATCGTATTAGTTATGTTAGTTAGTATTATTAAGTAAATATCAACATAGGATGCAAATAAATAAAATAAAACAAAATAATTGCAGTACATATTTCAAATAATGATACCCACACTAAAATAAAATTTAATTTGTTGTAATTTAGCGAAATTTAAGGTTGATATAGGTGAAAAATCTGGCTCTTAAGTCAAAAAAGTTTGGTGACCACTGTTATGCCATGTTATGTGTTCATCATCCTGGAAGCTTAAATACCTTGAAAACGCATAAATAGAATATTGAAAAAAATATTATACAGGTAGTTTTTTAACAAAAGGTCTCGTACACTGAAAGAAAAACATTCATTCAGACAATGAAATTCTTCATTGTATTAATGAAATGTTTCATTAAAAGTCAGCTAATGAAGCCCTTCATTGGATCAACGAAGAATGATTCATTGTATTTATGAAGTTAATTTTGGCGGCTATGCCATAAATAGAATGAAACTATTTCATTAGTCCAATGAAACTTTTTCATGAATATAATGTAGTTTTTTCATTGATTTACTGAAGTTTTTACATACTATAAATGAAGTTTATTCATTAACATAAATATAATGAAATATTATCCCTTCGAAACCACCTACTTAATAAAAGATATATAGATTTTTTTTAATTTAATTTAATATATACAAATACATATGTACTTAATAACTTATTAACGTAAAACATTTAAAATTTAAGGAACTCATCAGTAGAGTTTAACCCAAATAATGTTTTAAGTAAGCCGAAAAACTTACATGCTTATAGTAAAACTCTTAACATGTTGTTAAGAATTACAACACACAAGCACAAGTTTAAAAGAATCAAACAAAAATCTTAACAAAACAAGCATCTTTATAAGATGTTTCGCACAACCTTTTTGTGTTTGTATAGAGGTGAGGAACGTGAATAGATAAAAAAAAAGAGAAAGAGAGACATATCTGCTACACAATGAAGAATATTACATTATATAAATGAAATGATTTCATTGCATTTATGACGACCATACTGCTTTGAAATAAAAAGGGATTAGAAAAATAAGAAATAGAAATGATTTTTTAACAAAATAAATTTTGATTTATTTATGTTTGACAAACTGTATACAATAAGAAGACGAAATTTGTGGAACTTATTTATATTTGCCCCAAATTCGCAAAAAAAAAAAATTCGTTTAAAAAATGTAACGATTTTCAATAATACAATGAACTATGAAGAACACATGAAGAGCAGAGATTGAAACATTTCATGCATACAATGAAATTGTTCATTGTATGAATGAAAAGTTTCATTAATATAGTGCAGAATATTTAATGAAACCGTTTCATTCTCTGAATGAATGATTTTCCTTTCAGTGTAATAAAATATTTAATAACTTTTAATGAATTAACTTTTATAAATAAAGTTATAAATAGTATAGATCCTTTACAAAAATATGAGAAAAAATGAAAAAATGAGAGGTAGAAAAATTACGCAAAAATCGATAAAATAGATTTGGTAGGAAAATACCCACATATCGTTACTTTAATATAAAAAGGTCCTAGTTCATTATTTTTTGAAATCGAAATTTTAGCATTTTCCGATATTTTATATATTCTTCTATCAAAATGTACAAAACAAAACTCGAATTCAGAAAAATAATGAGTTAATGTCTTTCTATATTAAGGTAACAATATATATGTATGAAATTTACTAAATTTAAGTTATAAATTGTTCGAAAGTTTTAAGTCCCTTTTTTCTAAAACCGTTTACTAATTTAAAATTGGTTGCAATTCAACTTAATTAGAGGTTGATAAGCGCATGAGCGTACGAAACTCCGGTTTTTTAGTCGGAACTCAAAATTTTGGGGGTGTTTGAAGAATTTGAAAAGCAGATATTTTTTTTTTCTTGTAACACAGTGTTAACTGTGATGCCAACTCTGTACACAAACTTTAAATACCCTTAATAAATTTTATAAATACGTATATGTAACTATAACTTGGATTTTATTTTTTCATAACATCTTGCTATGAGTAGCCAATCAATAGTTGATAATAGACTTCATTTACTTAATTTCTTAAACCATTTACGATCAATCCTTGCCCATATTTCCTACACTAAATTCTATCATTTTGCTGTTATTCTTTAATTTTTCCAATCCAATCATCATTGTTGGTTGCATGAAGTTCTTGTACGAGTTCTATGTAGTATTATTGCATGTTATATAGTCAATGTGCTGTAGTAGTTAGTATTTGATCGGTAGTCATCGTCGACGTACATACTTTTTTCTACACTTTTGTCTTCTGATTAATTTATAACATTGACTTAATTGCTTGCAATGTTTCGCTGTTTGTGTCTGATATTTTTCCCTCTTCATTTTCCTGTTTAAATGCTGTTTTTTAATGATTATTCTTATTTGCAAAAAAAAAATTAAAATAAAAAAACTAAAAAATAAGTTATAAGGAGGAAAATTAGTTTGTATTGTAATGAAACAGTAGGAGTTTTGTAATCGTTTTACATTCAAAAAGTAATTTAACTTTAACTAAAAGGATTCTTGCATAAGTTGTATTTGTACAATAACATTTATTTGAAAATTCACTGTCTGGACAATGAGTTTTGCATTTAACCATTTCGCTGATGATAATGATGATGCAGATCATTATCGTGTTATTTGGCATGATTGTAAATATGCTTGTGTTGGTCATGGTAATGGTGATGGTGATGGTGATGTGGCCTAAGGTCTTGCGCATGACTTTGTTTAATATGAAATTCAATTTAGTTTGCATGCAAATTAAATGAAATATAAAATGAATGAATGCAACTTAAAGCAAAAAAGGAAATGCATTCGTCTGAATATGCTTTTATAAGAAAAATATTAATGGTTTCTCTCCGCAATATTGATAGTTTACAAGCGCTAACGCAAAAAAAAAAAACATTTTCTATATATCTGTTTAAACTGAAGTTAATTGTTATTTTGTTTTAATTTTGTAGGCGTTTTATGGCATGCAATTGATGCCAATTTATGATTAATGGTTTGTATGAACACAACTGTTAAGTTGGTGTGAAAACTCAAATGATATCTAATTTCAATAAATTTAAATGACTTAAATACAATAAATATAATATAACTTGTTCATTTTTGTTAATATCAAGCCAAAATTTCAATTATAAAAATTATCCTTTTTTGTGAGACCTGCGCATATCCTTTAGGATCTCATCAAAAATCCCTTTTAACAAATGTGAATAAATGTTTGTGCAAAATCATAATCTTACAGCGGATATGAAGGATATCTCCGGTTATCAGGCGGACATTTCCTTTTACAACTGTCAGCTCATCCGTTACAATTTTCCGTATGAAATACTCTTTAATTTTTATGTTTTTTTTTTGCTCTTTTTGTTTTCTTTTGAATAACAAACAATTTAACTGACAGTAATGAAATTCAGCATCGAAGCAAAAACAATTTACACACATTCGAGTTTTTCTAGTTGATGCATGTGTGAAAAAGGACAACTTTTAAACGGATATTACAAGGATAAGCCCTCTTTTACAAACACAGTTGAATACCCACATTGAACATATACATTTTTTTTATTTTTTTTTTTTTTTTTTGAGAGAGCATGTGTCTGTTCAAATGTGGCTGTAAGTTAAATGTTACAATAATATTTATGATTTACCAATGATGTTATTGGTGTTATTTAAAAAATATTTTATCGAATTTTTCAAGTGTATGATTTGCATGTTTAAGGCGGATGAAAGGACATTTGTAATGATATCATTATTGTTATCCAAAAAGGATACGAGTGCTGGTTTTATTTGTAAATTCAAATTTTTAAAGCAAATTTCTTATCTTATTGGGGCTAATTTTCATAGATTTAACTTGATTAGTTTTTGAAATGTTAGGTACAACTCAATGAAATTCATAACATTTTATTATCAACAAGAAGATTTCTTTTCGAACCATAAAACAACATCTTTTCTGACTTCTAATCTTGAAATATATTCACAGAGTGTGGAGATCGCTTTATTACATAAGAAATTTCGTACATTATTGATATTTTCTATTTTTATAATATATAAAGACAAACTTTAAAGGGAATCGGTGCTTTTGGATACCAATTTGTTCACTCACATCTAGAGCAACTTGAATTCGCATATAAAAGTTAAAAGTTGCAAACCCTTACTACATTAATACCCATATTTAAAACTGAGTGGAATAAATATGATTAATGATACCAAAACAATTTTCTGTTTTAAAACTTTTAATATTTTGATTTTCTGTTTTGATTTTCTCTGAGACAGAAAGAGAAAGTAATATGTATATGTTTTACATACTTCTCTATTTTTTTCTCATTATAAAATCGAAATTTGGACAACAAAAAACTAAAATCCATCTACATTTAACTATGGTTTTTACAAAAGGAACCAGAAGGGTGGGGGGAGGGGCTGGAAAAGCTGATACAATTCTTACAAACGATTGATACGAATTGAAACGATCTTAAACCAATTTGTACACCCAAGGAAAAAACAATTTAGAATCAATTATAACCATATTGAATCAATAAGAAATATTAACAAAAGTCTATTATGTTGAAAGTTTTTTTTTTCAATGTGGAACAATATTAATTTATTTTGATAACTTTAATATAAAAATTAATAATTTGCGACATTTAATTAATATTGAATTCTACAGGTTAATGTTGTCCTCTTATAAAAATAAGAGTATAGATATGGCATACACATTCATTTAAAATGCTACGAGTACCTTATAGATTTTAATATGTTTCTTATTAATTCAATATTATGCAATTTAAATTTAATTTTAATTAAGAAACTATTGAAATAAAAATCTTAAAATAACACGTTTAGGCTTGAAAACAATATTGATTCAATGTTGTTTACGAAATAAATATAAAAGTTGAAAATTATTGATTTAATATATATCAATAAAATTTTTCTATTACCTTAAAAAATTATTGAAGAACGCTTCAAATTAGCTTTGTTATTTATAAGTTGTAGCTTTTTCCTGAGTGTACACGCAAAGAAAAGATATGGTTGTAGAATGGTTGAGAAAACAATATTATGTTCTCTGAAACAAATGTGTGGTCGTTGAAAACTAGTTATTGTTATTTTAAACATTTATTTCGTAATGTTTGAATTTAATAATTACATTATCACATCCATAAAAAAGTGTGATATGGTTAGAGTTTAAGAATATAGTATTGTTAAAAATTTATGACTACAACATAATTTGTATTATTATTTAAAAATAATATGATGTAAATAACAATATAATGTTATCCAAAACCATACTATGTTGAGTTAAAAAAAAAATCTTTTTCAGAAACATCTGTCAGCTCAGTATTTCGTTTGTAAGCTAACGGTAGTGCATGGGTGGAGTTAAATAAATTAATAAATAAATAAAGTATAAACAAAAGGGTGGACCAATAAAATATATAAACATTTGTGTATCTCTTTATACAGACATGTCTGTATGTGGTGTAAGTATACTTTTCTATATATGTATACATTTTATTTCAACAATATTAATTTATTTTTGTTTCGAATTTAACGCACAGCTGTTTCTACAATAAAAATATGATTAAAAAACAAAATAGTATTATTACATTAAATAATACTGTGGTCGTATTTAACAATATTAATATAATATTAAATCATGGTATGGTGAGTCTTAATTATATTTTAGTCACATCTTATAATAGTGTTGTCATATTAACAATAATAAGATTAGGTACAACAAAGTCAATTGTTCTTGTAGATAATATTATTATTAACCCAGATAATAATATAATTAAAGTTTGCTTTTCTATTAACAATAATATGATTTGACTGCAACCATATAATTCAATCATAGTATGTTGCTGTTTGATTATGGTTGCCTCCACCATATTTTTTTTGCGTGTACATACCTACATATGAGTACCAAGTAAGGTAACTCAAAAATTTAATATTACAAAAATGTTTTATCGCTCAATTCAAATATCCCAAAGCTGAAAGCTTTTTTTGTAATGAAAGCTGAATTTTACCATGACAATGGCAAGACTGTTGTATATTTAGAGATGGTAAAATTAAGCTTTCGTTACAGCAAAATTTAATACGATGATTCAAAACAATTCACATATTCCATTTGCAATAATGGCTGAGTATATAAAACAGAAATCTACATCAACTAACACCACACACAGTGGACCAAACACAAAAGAACGCTGATGATGAAGGTGTAGTGGCCTTCAAAAACAGCTAGTTGTTGCGCTCTACCAATTGTTTGTCAGAATATTTACAATTACCTTTGGTGTTATTTGTTCATTAATAATTATCACATGTAATTTGGCTTACAAAGCAATACGAACTTTAGCCTGTTTGAATTATAAATATAGAAAACCTTTTTTAGTTTCCTACGTATACATATATATTAAAAAAAAAAAATTCAACTTTCCAACCCTGGAACACTACTTTTAATTTTGATGATTTTCAATTTTAATCTTTTTAAGGACCTAGAAGGTACTCACGTTGTGGAATAACATATGAATATTCTGGGTATGACAAACCTATATATAGCCGTACCATTTTTGGTTAAGAGTACAAAAACAGTTGTTTGGTTTTAGCGAAAGGAACATCCTTTTTAATTTTTTTTATATTCAATACAAATCAATTTCTTTCTAGAATATAAAATATGTTTAATTAATAAAGAAAGAAAAATAGTTCTACTTAGTTACTTTTATATACCAAAAAAAAGTTTAAATTTTCCAGCCCTGGAACCATCTTATTGATTTTGCTTATTTTAAATGGCAATCTTTTTCTTTCTAAAATATAAAATATTATTTTGTTAATTACCCATGTATCTATATCAACAAGAAAATTATAATTTTCCAACCATGGAACCTCTTTTTGATATTACTGATTTTCAGTATCAATCTGTTTAGAATAAATTCTGATACATGAGGACCTAGAATATATTGAATCGCATATGAATATTGTGGAACAAGTGCTATATATACTCGTAATGTATGAATAAACTCTTTTATGCTCAAAATCTATTTTTTCTCATTTGAGCCAATTCATTTATACATTTTTTAAATATTTTTTTTCAAATCTTATAAATATTCATCAGCATTTTTTTAAATTACAAAAAATAAAAAAAAAATTAGCCAGCTTGTGTGCGTTTGAAAGATTCTTGTTGTCCTCCTTCATATCAAATGTCATTTTAAGCACACTTTAGCTGTCAATAATTCAAGGAGGGGTTAACACAATGAGAAGTGTCACTGCAACATGAATGAATTGATTTTAAAACTGTTGCTGTTGCTGAAAAGAAGTAAAAGAAAATGTTAACCTAAACTGCTGGCAATCAAAGTAACTGTCATTTATCACTAAATGTGATGAAATGAATCGAAAGACGGACGCGAGAGCAGCCAAACCAAACTACACTTAATTTAATATTTGAACGAACAAATGACTACCAGACTCACGTCTATCAATTGGTGCTGCTAACACCGAAGATTTCATTTTGAACAAACAAATCCCTATTCAGCTTATGCAGGCATTTATGAGCACGCAAAACCAAATTAACGCACCACTGCTGCTGCTGCTTATGATTTGCAATTTTACCTTCAAACTTTGTAGCGTTTACTTTTATATTTTAAACGTTTCGTTATGAAAAATATATAGCGCTGCTAGTAGCTCAGTCGTACCTTTTGGTCATGTCATTGGTAATTTATGTCACATAAAAAGCAACTGAATTGAATTCAAATTCCTGACATAGCGCGGTAGCTACTAAACAGGCAGCATATACAGCAATAACTACATACAACTTCTTAAGGAAAGCAACAACTAAAACAGCAGGGAGACAGGCTGACAGACAGACAGACAACCAACTGCCTTTAAGGCGCATAGACGCACATACAGACCCAGAGAGGCAAAAAGTTAAAGCATCTGAAAATAATCCCACATTTATTGAAAATATTCACACTGATTCCACTTCAGGTTCGAGCTTTTACCTTAGCAGGCAACCTTTTTATATTCACTCTGTGCGTAAATGCTGTTGTCATCAAATTTTAAAGATATTTAACCAATGCTTTTTTCTTATTGTTGTTGTTGCTGTCTTAAGGCCAAATAAGATTTTTGGACTAATTTAATTTATTCCCTCAATGTTTAAGCTGAGTGAAGAAGATATCCACCAAAAGACAACAACAACAACAACAATAACAAAACAATGTTTCAAATTTTTCAACTTGAATAAATTTCAAATTCAAAAATTCAAAATTTCAATATAAATTTTCAATGACATTTTTAATGCGTAAATGTCCATCACACACTGTTGGTTGTTTTGTGTGTATGTGTGTGTGTGTGTGTGTGTGTGGTCCTAAGTGTATGAAAGGAATTCATTTAAATATTTCTTTTATTGTTTTTGTATGCCTAAATTGAGAAACAAGAAAAAAAATGTGGAAAAAGCTTTTTCAAAACCACATAGAAGCCAGTGATGATAACAAGCACTTTATATTTTAACAAGAATGAAATCGGGCGCCATATTGATTGACTTCTGTCAGTATTTGTCTTATTTGTCAGTTAAATTTGATTGTCGTTGAGTGTAACTCATTGCAACATCATTCTGCTGGACTCCAGTCAATATTTGTCAAATTGAGTTACGTTTCATTTATTTATATTTTTTTTTTCATTTTGTCATTAAGACTTGTTTTTTTTTTTTTTTTTTTTTTTTGTTTGAGTGTACAAGATTTCTTTTTATGTCTTAATTGTAATTGATTAGGATATTGAAAATTTAATGCACTCGATTTTGCCAAAACAAAAGGCACTTCACCCATCAAAGGCAGAGGTGGTAGTGACACTGAAAATGTGGTATGTTCTGTTTAAAGACAATTTTCAATTCAGCATACGTAAACATGGGAAGGAATCCTGTCTAGTTAGAGTATTGTTGCCTAAAGTAGATAGCAAGTTGACTACAAAAATTTACGGCCCTCGATAGCTTAAATTAATTTGCCTACTGAACACCAGAAGGCGGTTCAACAATGCTTTCAAAATTAACAGAACGCACAATAGCAGAGTAGTAAAACGATTTAAGGTTAATTGGTCATTTGTAGCAAACCATGTGGGTAATTAGATAAACTAAGAATGAATTATCAGGCACGTCGGTTTTCTGCACTATATCTCTAATTTCTCACCCTAATAAAAGCTCAGTTAGCCAACTGTAATGGAATGTAACTGCAACGTTAGGAAACAGCTAATCGATATTGTTATGTGAAAAGTAATGAAAATGGTTTTAGAGATGTAACCGGAATGTAAGAATATGTGCATTGTTTTTCACATAAGAATATTGATTAGCTGTTTCCTACCGTTGCAGTTACATTCCATTACAGTTGGCTAACTGAGCCTTAAATGAGATTATGTTGAGAAAGGTTTTCCTGAACTTGATCTTTTCAACGGAGTTTCGATGTTGGCATACAGCTCACACAGCTCTTTTTTCGTGTAATACCGATATTCTCCGCCTATGCACGTTGGTTCATATATATTGCGAAGTATTCTCTCGAACACTCCAAAAACAGGCAGGATACGTGATTTTTATAGTTTGAACTGTGTCTACCGAGAGAGAACCCTGTTGTTAAATTGTTCGCTAAAGTATTTAGCACGTTGACTACAAAACTGAGAGTCCTGGGTTCGAGCCCGGTCACCGACTGTCATTAAACAACAACACCACGAATTTTTTGTTGTGCATTAGTGTCCCTTTTTATCAGTTGTTGTAGAATAGCTCAAGTGATGAAGGCACTGGTCACACCGACTTCATCGGTTACTAATCCTAATGTTACATCAGAGTCCCTCTTTCGCCGGTATTTTGCATTATAATGATCGGCGAAGTAAAATAATCAATTAAATGAGTAATATCTTCAAAAATTTAATACACCTCAATGACACCAGAGGTGCCTTAGCCACTCCTTTATTAAAACACCCCAGGAGAGTCTTGTTTTGACTACGGGTGTTGGCGATCCCGGTGCCCCAGCTGGGGTGATGTGGCTGTACCTTTGGTACATTACCCGTAGAACGTGTTACTACCCGATCTCTGGTAACAGATCAAAGGATGTGCACATTTTTATAAAAGTAAAACAGGTCTGTTTATGTCAACCAGGTGCAGCGTCACCTGGAACTTCCCTGAGTTCAAAAGACGATAGAGGTGAAGCCCTTGTGGTGGATCTTCGAGGTATCACCAGATATTTGTCTCTGGTACCACGGAAGCCGGTTGCCCTACAGTGAAGCTGCTATAGGAGTTTGGGTGTATGTAGCGGTCGTCAGGATCCTTTGTTAAAAGGTCGATTTCGTCCTATGGGCGCGGACACAGCAGCTCAGCTTAGATAGCTCAAATTACCTCAGCATGGTGCAGATATAGTACAGGGATAACTACTATGATCGAAGATTGTAGCTTATGTGCCTTGTGGAGTGGGCATATAGTTCATTCTTAAGGGTGCATGAGAGCGATAGTTGACGTCTTATCTACACCCGGTGCTTAGACCACCGTGGGATAAGGCCGTAAAAATGGGTGCTCACGTTAATCTAAAACACATCTGCCTTATTAATAACGTTCAAGAAAAGCAAAATTGTAAAATAATGAAGCTCTCCTCTATGTCTTCCTTTCCACCTGTCTTCTCTATCACTATCTCTTTCCTAAAAAAGGTAACACCCAGTAATAGCTGTACCGATGTATGAAAATACATCTACTACCTCGAAGTTGAAGTTAGCAGCGTTCGCAGACTATCCCCCTATCATGGATTCTCTATTCGTTTTACCTTCATTTACTGGCAAACCCATTTTTAGGGTTCCGTACACCAAAGGTGAAAAGGACCCTATTGTTTTCGCTACGCTGTCCGTCTGTCCGTCACACGGTATTTTCTCAGGAACCGTAAGAGCTACGGACCTGAAATTTGGACAGAGTATGTAGAACCTTGGCCGCTACAACAACAAATATATGAGAATTAAAAATTAAAGGGTGTCCCAAAACGAGCAACGAATAATGTTAAAATCCCATTTAATATACATACAATTGTATGAACATATGTATGTATATTGAAACTTGAAATTTGTAAAATTAATGTATTTTTATACAGACTACAACAATTAACACTAAAATTTAAAAAAAATTAAATTAAATGGTGGTCCATTAGTTAATGCAATTTTGACTATGTAATTTTGACAATTTGTTATATCTTGGAAACCGTAAGTGGCAAACACTTGAAATTTTCAAAAACGGTAAAACTAAAAATGCCGAAAATTATAAATCGACAAAACCAAAAAAAAAAATCGCCAAAAATTAAAAAAATTCGCCAAATCGAAAAAAATCGCCCAAATAAAAAAAAATTTCTAACACTAAAATAAATCGTCAAATTCGAAAAAATCGTCAAAATGAAAAAAACGCCAAAATGAAAAAAAACGCCAAAAATCGAAAAAATAGCCAAAACGCGAAAATGTCGACAAAACTAAAAAAAATATATATAAAAAAAAATCGCCAAAAATAAAAAAAAAATCGCCAAAATGAAAAAACGCCAAAAACCGAAAAAAATCGCCAAAACAAGAAAATAAAGTGTCAAAACTAAAAAAAGAGCCAAAACTTAAAAAAAATCGCCAAAACCGAAAAAACGCCAAAACAAAAAAACCGAAAAGATCCCAAAAACGAAAAAAAATGCCAAAACTATATATTAAATAGGATGAAGTTTGTATTAAATTACATATCTAGTGTTCGTACGGAACCCTTCGTGCACGAGTCAGAGTCGCACTTTATTGAATTTATTGTAGATTCTCTCTCTCTACGTTAGTGAAGGCAGCAGTAACATCTGACAATGTTCACATAATAGTTTGTCGTCTAGTCTGAAACTTTGTTAGGTGGTGAACGACTATGAAAGCTCCTTTCTAATTTTCACTGAAAATTTAGTATCGTTTGAATTCATCCTTCACATGCTGATTAGCTTTCCAAGTATGTCAAATTCAGACATGGCCTCTAACACCTTTGCAGGTATCGGGCTATCGTAAACGTCCTTGTAAGCGACGAATAGACAATTGAAGGTTCGCCAAGAATAACGTTGTAAGAGACAAAATAATAATTTTTCAGGAAGCCATAAATCATTTTGTTAATAATTTTTTTAAGTTTTCAAAAATAGTGATAGTTAATGTTATCTTTTAAACTCTTACCATTTTTTTTGTACCTCTGTTACATTTATCAATTACTTTCAACAACTACGTTGATATCATATTGTTATTTGCTTACGAAGTCCTATGACTGGCTCTATGTAATTTTATTTTGACGGCGATAAGATGCATAATTATGATTTGATATCTGAATAAATGAAAAGGTTATTTTAAAGGTAATCTGAGAAAAAAAAAGAGATTTTTCAAATTTTGCCGCGAAAAACTTTAATTCAAATAATATTTTTACTCGACTGCAATTGAATATTATTTGACTTAAATTTGACAATTAAATAACCAAAGATTGTTCGAGTAGATACCCTAGACTGTAAAAGTTACACATATCTTTGGTTCTATGCATACCAACAATCTATAATGAAAAATTACTGTTAACTTGAAGTAAAAGTTAATGTTCTATAATAACGTTTATTTTTTGTGACAGCCATAGACATAATTAAAAGTTTCTATTTAATTTTATAATACAAGTATCTAAAATAATAAGTGTTATTTGTTTGAGAAAAATACTATAAAATTGTTGAATTCTTTTTTGTTCTATGGAGGAATAATTTCTTTTCCATCTTGAAAAAAAAAATAAAACTTAAATACCCAAAACTTTGAAAAACCACATGTCAACAGATGACCAGAAATAGAAAAAAAAATATATATATATATGTATAAATAAAATGATAAAAAATAAATAATGATGATAACTATAGGGTGTTTTTTTAAGAGGTATAGAACTTTGAATTGAAATAAAACACAAGAAAATCGTTTTAATGTCCATCAATTTGGCTTAATTGGAAGGATAATTTTATGCCATTAATGTTTAAATATAATTTCGGGCATGTGGCCGCCGCGGCTGGCTCGAATAAAGCCAATTCTACAGGTCCAATTTTCAACCACTTTTTCAAGCATATGGGGCCGTATGTTGGCAATAACGCCACGAATGTTGGCTTCCAAGTCCCCTAACGTTTCTGGTTTGTTGGCGTAGACGAGCGACTTCACATATCCCCAAAGAAAATAATCCAATGGTGTCAAATCACACGATCTTGGTGGCCAATTGATAGGTCCATTCCGCGAAATTATGCGCTCATCGAATGTTTCCTTCAATAAATCGATTGTGACGTGCGCTGTGTGGCATGTAGCGCCGTCTTGTTGGAACCACAACTCATCCACATTCATGCCATCCAATTCGGGAAAAAAATAGTCGGTTAGTCGGCTCCAATTGCTGTGCACGGTGGCGAATCGATTCATTCGGGTCCTCTTCAACACTTTGCTCTACAGCGGCAATTGTTTCTTCGGTGCTCACTGTTCGACGTCTCTGCGGATGCGTATCATCACATAGAGTAAACGTAGTGCGAAAACGATCCATGGTTAACCGAATTAATTGCTCTGATGGACGATTATGTCGACCATAAAATGGACGGAGCTTGCGGTAAACTTCGCGAACTGAACCATTATTTTCGAAATAAATTTGCACAATTTGCAAGCGTTGTTCTTTTGTCAACCTGTTCATGATGAAATGGCAAACCAAACTAAATATTAATCACTTGACAGCTGACAAAATGGCCGCCAGTTAAAAAAGTGATGCCAACTTAAAGTTCTATACCCCAATAAAAAACACCCTTTATAATCATAAGCTATTGTTTTCCAAAAGCAAACTAACTCTTGGCTTTACTAACAATTGTCTCGGAATCAACTTAAATTGTGAAAAGAAGAAAACCCTTTTTAAAATCGTGTTTGCTTTGTTTTTGTACGAGTATTATTTGAAAACTAAATTGCACTGAACTGAACTGAGAGACGACACATCGCAATAATGAACCCTTCCAAAGGATGGGCACATGTCGCTCTCGCTTT
The DNA here is from genome assembly GCA_949987645.1 of Tachina grossa. Taxonomy (NCBI): domain Eukaryota; kingdom Metazoa; phylum Arthropoda; class Insecta; order Diptera; family Tachinidae; genus Tachina; species Tachina grossa. The sequence goes on along the minus strand of OX465274.1, from coordinate 197,078,719 downwards.
CACAGTTGGATACTATTCGTACTACCTGATCCAATGGATTGTAGTGTAGTGTAGTATAGTGAAAAATGTTTGCTTATTTTTGTTGTTGCCTTCCCAATCGCAATCAAAATTTTTCTGATCAACTTTAGCTCAGCTTATGGTTTGCTTTTGTGCTACTTTTTTTAAATTCATTTCGGTTCGATTCAATATAAACTGATGGTGAGGCCTCATGATGACGATTTCACCGCCAAGAATATGGTAGAAATACTACAAGAGAATATTAAGGGAAAAAAACAAAGCGGAAAATCTAAAGAAAAAACAAAAATGACTTTGTAAGGAGCCGTCCTTGTTGCCATTGTTATTTACCAATAGATTTAACAATTGCAAAGTTTCTTTCGTTCGTTGCTGCTTTTGTTATTAAGATCAATATGTGAATGAAACACAGCTTAAAGTTTTTTGGTATGATCTTTTTAAGCGCTTTTGTTCGTTTTAGCCTAAACTGCGTTTAATCAGATAAGTCCGCTGTTTTCCTGCCTTTGTTATTAAAGCTGCAGCACAACAACCTAATAATCGTATTCCTTTTATTATTAAACTTTAAGTAGCATTTGTCTCCATTGCAGGCAAAGCGATATCGAACTGGCAATGGCAATGGCAACAGTAGCCAATAATAGTGTGGTGGCAGTCATTCCGTCTGGTATAACAGAAGTTAAGAAGTTACCTTAGTTGGCTGTTGTCAGTGCTCCTTTAAATACACACCCATTTTGGCGGCATTATAGCTTTTGATGCCACCAGCAAGCCAAACTTTATGTTGCAAGTACTCTGTGGCTTCTGTTGCACTTATGATCGTTGTCATCATCTGTAACATCATCAGCAACAGCACGTTCAGAAAACTTGCACAAAAAAAGGCTTTAAATAAAAAAAATCAGCACAGGATTCCTTTAAAGTTAGTAAGTGTAGAATATTGAGTACACTTCAATTGAGTACGAGTATGTGTATTCTAACGAAAGTTATGATAAAACTTCAATATACTTATATTATGTACTCGTATTTTAAACAAAGTTTTAAGTTAAAAAGAAAATTATTTCTAGTATTTTTTCATATTTCGACCTTGATATTTCTCCGGACTCAAGAAAAGAAACTATTCCTCAAAATAATCTAGATGTATGATTTCTTAAGTCTTGTTCTATTAAATCAGCTTTAAGTCAGTTACGTCCAAACACACATACTCTTATATTTGCATTTGAAGTAAACAGCTTGGAAAGCTCTTAAATTTATTCTTGGTTCTTTGCAAAGTAAAAGCAAAAAAAAAACATTGCCGCTGAAATCTGATTGGCTGTTGTGCTCTCGACGCGTCGGTTTGAATGTACAAAAGCTCTTTTTTAAAAATTTGCACATTATGCATATGGCTTGGACGTAGCTGCTTTAAATATTTCTTGGCAACCCTAATTAAGTTGCTCCAATCTTCTAATATTGCTCCCTAAAACGTTTTCTTATTGCGATTGAATATTCTTAAACACTCGAATATGAGTGACCTTGACATCATCATGCGAATAGATTATTCATATCTAAATATTCAAGTAAAATGTACTGCAGTAGCTTTAGTTGAGTTAGCCGTACCAGTCACACACACACTCTTTCATTTTCTAATATTTACTTCTACATCCTTTTTTAAATTTTATGGAAAATTGCTAACATGGAGCTGCTTATTTGATCATTCGTTATCATTTATGCCGGCACATACAGGGACGAATTGAAAATTTAGTGCGACAAAATTATTTACTTTATATGGACTCAATAAATTTTAATAAAAATAGGTACCTCAAGGTTTTTAGGGTCGTTGATTACGAATCTTATGTTCGTTTTAAAAAATTTTAAATGGCGGATTTAATATGGCGGACAGTTTTTGAAAAATTTATCGAATTCGCTTAAAACTTATGACACGGGAATTAAGTGTACTACCTAAGGAAAATATGATCTATTTATTGAAAGGGGAAGCGGGGGGACCACCACTTGACTTTTTTATACTTATTAGTAGTTGTGATTTTTAGCTTATAAGGGAAAGTCGTGGAACTGTTTGGAACTTTTTTTATAGCTCTAGCTAAAGTAAATTTTTCAATATATTTCATAATAAAAATAGTATACTATATCTACACTACGTATAATTGTTGTTTTAATAATAATTGCAAATTAAATTATATACCTGATGTTTAAATATATATTTAAAGAACTTTAAACTATAAATTTACAAAAAAATCTCGAGTGTAGCAACAATAAACGCTATAGATGCTATTGACAGGTATAAGTGCATTTAACAGATAATAATACTTTGCATGCACGTACAGACTAAAGCGATGCGTTAAAAAAATAAATACTTATAGGTTGATTGCGTACTGGTATATAGAACATATTAAGTGCAATAGTGGTTACATTTAACAAAATAAAAAATTTCATTTTTGTCGTCCTAATTCGGTCATTTGTCCCTGAAAAACAAAAGAAAACCTGAAGTTCTTGTAAAAGTGTGAAACTCATATTATCTATTAGTGTCCTGCACAAGACTATTTATAAGACCTTTCAAGACATGAGAGATTTTTTCAAATGCTTTACTACAGCGAAATATTTTAAAAGAAGACAAGACATTTTTTCGGTTGTTTGTCTTGCCAACAGTGTTGTTTAGCGATTCTTTTAGAATATTTCGCAGTAGTAAAGCATTTGAAAAAATCTCTCATGTCTTGAAAGGTCTTATAAATAGTCTTGTGCAGGACACTATTATCCACATGTCTACATCTGGTCAATAATTATAAGGAAAATTACGACAATATTGCTTTTACATATACCTAATTTACATTTTGCATTTTTTTCACGAAATTAGTTGCATGAAATTTATCAATTGTCAATTTCTTGGAGGCCTGAGGGTGATATCAAAAAATTTGCCAAAAATGCATCATAGACTAATTATACGTCCTTTTTGTATAAAATTCTCATCTTCAGTGGTGCATTTAGCAAATATAAAAAGTTTCGTGCAACAAAATTCATGAAACTTCATGAAAAAATGCTTAATGTAAATTAGGTAATAGTAAGCTCCTTGTGATGTGGTAATAGCTAGCTGTTAGAGGAAAATTCGCCTCTTCGCTAAGGGATATTCTGCAGGATAGTCTTATTTATCTATCAAGATTGGCGGAGCAGTGAGGGATTGCCTTTAACACCAATAAAGCGAAATTAGTCTTCTTCCTGAGGTAAAAGTGCCCAACAATGCCAAATATCTCTGTGTTGTTCTGTATTGTAAGGGTTTAAGATAAATAGTATTGTTGGATTCTTGGAAGAAAAATTCGTTTGATCTATATCGCCATAGTACGCCATATTCTCGTGGATGGGGTCATTGTGTGGTGGCCTTCTCTGGAGAAGTAGAAAAATCCATATACATAAGTATGTCTTACAAGGTTCAAAGACTTGCCTCACTGCACATAACAAGCTTTCTTCTCCCTGTTCCTATGGATGCATTAATTATGCTTATATAACTGCTACCATTGGATTTAGAAATACCAAAAAGATGACAATCAATCTGGTATTTGTCACTGCAGAATAATAGACCACGAAGCTCAAACTATTATTGAGAGTTTACCAAACATCTCTTGTTCTACTTCATGAGCGTATCTACAGGACTTGTGTTTCATATCGAGAAGCATGAAAAAGCAGTAGTCAAGGTAAAAGAAGGGATATTTAATCTTATATGGATAGCAGCAAAACTCAACTAGGTGTGGGTTACGGAGTTTAAGTAAGGACTTTATGTCTTCATATTGCAAAGTGACTTTCATGTCACTGCAGTGTTTACCAGGCAGATGCTGCGGATTGGTTTATTTGGAAAAATCTCTTCAACAACCATAATTAACATATACATATACAGATAGTCAAGCCGCTATCAAGTCCTTAAAATCCTCGTTTCTAAGAATAACAGGAGTCCTCGACAGCCAATCATATTTAAACGAGATGGCAGAGCAGCTTGAGCATAGAAGCTTTCAACGAATCTCTACAGTTGATGAACTTGGAGAAATTGTATAATATGTAATCTGTAGACAAACTCAACCTTAGGCGCAAGAATGAGGGAGAAACAAATATAAGGTAGACCATCAGAAATGACTGCATCGCACCAGTCAATTATGGGCTCACCTAGATGAGAAAAATATGTTTTTTTTATATCAAGAAATAGGAAACAAATCTCAGTTCTAGTGTCTGCTACATAGCGAAACAAGTACAGAGGTTAAGGGTCGTGTAAAATGAGTTTTGCTTCAGTTGCAAGCTCAGTATCAAGAAGAAGTCTCAGCATGAAAGACAATGACTATAATGGACACTCTTGAGTTCAGGAATATCCCTACGTTGCCAGAATTTAACTGAAAGGTGTTATTGAGCTCTAGTTGGACGGACGGTGGGAACTCCGCTTAATTCTGGTATTCACAATCCTATGAAATTGTGCAATTTTTGGGAAAATGTAACCATGATCTTAAATATTTTATGAAAATTTTCAAAAGACAACAACATCTCCGCAGATGAGTGTAGCATTTTCTCTAAAGTCTCACGATTATGAAGAATAGTAAATATCAGCTTTAAATCAGAATTCCGGTCTAAGTGGGTCCGCGATCCTGACTTTCATCCTTAACTAACCTAGTAAACTCATTTAAGGCTAGGAATCATTATTCTACACAACCGTACGACTTTTGAAAAAAATACTACCCTGACCTAATGAATTCTTGTGGGCTTTTGAAAATGTCCATAAACTTCATTATACCAGGATCGTATTTTCCCAGAATTCGTACAATTGTGTAGGATAGTGAATCCCTGCCCTTAGCGGCAATCATGTATATTGTTCAAAGTTATTTTGGTTTGGTGTATTGCACCTTGAAAGCCATTAACGAAAGGAAGAAGATTTAACACCGAATATGTGCTGGAAGGATCCTCTGCGCTGTTTAACTACTTTTTCTGGATAAAAGAAATTTTTTGTTTTTAAATACGCTATAAGCGGATCACGTTTATCAAATAGAAATAACAAATATTTAAAAACAAAATGGATTTTGTTGTAAGAATTCAAACTTGTTACTAACTTTACAACAAACTTATATTACCCCTACAATCAGCAGAGTAATTTCGATTCTAAATTCTTTGCTGGTGTGGTTTTCTGAGCTGCTGCTCATTTAATGCAGTTGGAATAGTAGCATTAATTATATCATTATCCTTCATCTGGCGATTTATCTTTCTTCTTGAGGTTGTCATTGTTGTTGGTTGCAGTAAACGCTTTAAATGCATATTTTTGTATGTATGTATGTATGTCTCTTAACAGTAGCAGCAGCAAATATGAATAGTAAGTATAAATAGTATCTTATTATTTTTATACATATATACATATATTTTTCTAGTACCTTTTGTTAAGCTTTTGTTTCTTTTTTTTTTTTTTTTTTTGTTGCATGCATCTGACTTTGGGTTTTTGTTTTGCTTTTTACATTAAGTTGCTGATATGAAGTGGCAATATATATATTTTTATATTGTTTTTTTTTTGCTGTTCAGCTCTTCAGTTTTTAATGAAATTATTGCATTAATTTCGCTTGAACTGTTTTCTGAGGTTGATGTTAATCTTAACAAATTACATCTTCCAAGCCGTTAAATTCAAGAGCAATTAAACTCATTACTAAATATCAGATGTGATTTTAATCATGAATATTATATTAGAATTGCACATTAAAGATATTATGTGTTAAAAAATTATGAGGCTGAATAAAAAAATTCATCTCTATACAAAAATCGTTTTTGATCAAAAAAAATTTTATTGTCTTACTTACTCAAATATCTAAATGGTTCAGTGACTTTAAAATTCTGTTTAGGAATTAAACTAGAGCTGGCAAACTATCGATAGTACTACGGAGCTTGCGGTAAGCTTCGCGAACTGAACCATTATTTTCGAAATAAATTTGCACGACTTGCAAGCGTTGTTCTTTTGTCAACCTGTTCATGATAAAATGGCAAACCAAACTAAATATTAATCACTTGACAGCTGACAAAATGGCCGCCAGTTAAAAAAGTGATGCGAACTTAAAGTTCTATACCTCAATAAAAAACACCCATTAGTAGGGATGCTGATATCTTTTTAAACATTTATTTCCTTTTTATGTATCTTTAAGCTTTTATGTTAGTTACGTTCCTTCCAATAAAAAAATAGAAGCATTCGCAATTACGCCCGTTTGAACTTCTTTAATAAAATCGTAATTTTTGATCGCAGAGGTCTAAAATTTGCGTGAAGATGTAGTTTGATAAAATGAACTACAATCAATCAAAAACTCGATTTCGAATTTTTGTGTAGTTACGTCTGTTTGCATTTAAGGTGACGATATGTAGGTATATTTTTGTAAACAAAAAAGAAAAGATATGTGTTTAAAATTGAAAAATTAGAATAAAATTAAACATAAAATTAATTATTTAATTTATTTTTTTTAACCATATCCATATGTCAACAGTCAAAACGAATGTTCGTGTTGGCGTGTGAACATAGTGTTAAATAATTCGATACTATCGATAGTATCGATAGTTTTTCAACAAATTATCGAAAATATCGAATGGCGTGACTATCGATAGTTTGCCAGCTCTAAATCAAACTATTTAGAAAATCATTTACTATCAAAGGATAAAAATTAATTCGTAGTGCCATTTCTGACAAACAAAAAGTCCGCTTGTCGTGAAACTTGTTGCATGAAAACAGACGTTCAGTTGCATTGGACTCTAAGGCAAGGCTGGCCAGTGAGAGAACTCTGAACAGTCTGGCTCTAAGGGCCATATCCAAAAAAAATTTATTTGAACTTCAAGTGTTCTTTTGTCAAAATTTGTATGAAAATTTCGTTTTAACGTACACTTCAAGCTCAAATGATTTTTTTTTTTTTTGGGATACGGTCAGTAAGTAATCAAAAATTATATTCAGAAAAAAATTATCATCAGTAGCTGGATTCAGTAACTGTTATTACGGTGATTATCACTATAATATCTATAACGAAAATTTACCAACTTTGCTATCCAGCAAACATTTTAACAATACTTGCTGTCGGTTGAAGTAGAAAAATTTAAATCTCAAGCTTTTAAATTCATTTAGATTTTCTTTAATTCTTGTTTGTGCTTTTTGCTTATTTTGCCATTTTGTATGCAGGGATGCCACATGCAATACAATTGAACGAAAAGTAGAACACAGATGTACCACAAACGAATAAATATATCAATAAATATTACGATTTTCAGTTGGAGAAAGGTTACTGAATACAGGTACAGGCCTTTTATTTTAATTATTGCCATTCTTTTGTAATTTTTAGAAATATATATAAACATGTTTTCTTTCAATAAATGTTTTATTGATTCTGGAATAATATACAATTAAATATTAATTGATTCAGTCATCCTATTAATTATAACGTAATGTATTGCAGCTTTTATTGAAATCCTTTTGTTTTTTAGATTATTATGTTATTATAATATCACAATGGACCGAAATGGGTCTCCGAGTGCAGATGCGGTATAGCACCACCCTCCCTAACCGTATTATTATAAAAGTTTTTACTTTCCAGACCTGGATTTTGATTTTTCTGATTTTTAATATCAGTCTATACATTTCAAATTCTGATATATCAGTCCAATACCGAAGTCTATTGGCTTCGGAAAACCGATTTCACGACATACAGAATATATGCAGAATATATATACCACTTGCAAGAACTTTTAACACATGAGGGATTTTTGAAATGCTTTACTACATCGAAATCTTCTAAAACAAACGCTAAACAGCACTGTTTGCAAGACATTTGTTTCAGTTATTGCAAGTATAGGAGTAAAAAAGAAAATACTTCATGATGGAAGAATTTGGGATGCTTGTTTCTTCATACGCATGGGCGGATATACAAACGTCATGCATATACATACACACATTCGTTGTGTGTATGATCTTTTATTTTTCTGCACGCATACAAATGCACAGATGATGGCATTAGTTGTGTGCGCTTGCCTTAAAAAACCTCCCTTAAACACAAAATAAATAGCTTACCATCTACATCTTACACACACACTCAAACGTACAATATGCAAAGTAACAATCATACACGCATCAACACTACTTCTTTTGAGTGTTTGTTACGAACTAGAAGTCTTCTAGACATTGCTTATTAAACGACATAATTTATTATTCGTTTAGTATAAAAGATATGACAATACATTTAAAAAGCAAGACGTATTTACATTTCAAGAATGTTTACGCAGCCCTCTAGTATATAATACGTTATGAGTTAATATTCATATTACATTACATATGTATGTATGAAAATATTACATGCAGAATGACAAAATTATATTTTTTAGCCTTAGCTTTACACAAATGGCATAAACGCGCATATCAATAAATCCGTAATTATGATGATAAAATTTAAACACATCTGAAAATATGTCATATCATTTGTGTTGACTAATTAATAAAAATGTTAATAAGCCTCACACATATTCATAAAGCCAGAGTAATATTTTCCAATCAAACGTTATTTGGTGTTTGTCTTCTGTAACACTTTGATGTCTTATGAAGTAAAATTTTAAAGATATCAATAAATATAAACGAAGGCAGACTATAAATTATTTCAGAGCAAATAAGAATCATTTCAAATTTATATCTTTTAATTATTTTTTATAAATTCAAATTTTTAGTTTCTGTTTTTGGTTGGTTGTATAGAAGATACATACACTCAGGGAAAAACTGCAACTTATAAAAAGAACGCTTCATATTAATTCAATAAATTTCAATATCCGTGTAATAGAAAAATTATATTCAAATACTTTAAATCAATGACTTTCAACTTCGAGTTAATGCTAATTTATTTACTTAATTACATTGAATCAATATTGTTTAAGAGTCTAAACATATTATTTTAAGACTTTTAGTTCATTAAATTCTCAGTTAAGTTAAAATTTAAATTGCAAAATATTGAATTAATAAGAAACATATTCACCCTTATTCCAGTTGGCTGGCGACATCGACGTCACTTTAACACAATATCAAAAAATCGGAGCTTGTTTACTAGCTCTCGAGATCAATTTCGTGCTATTGACAATCTATTTCCCTTCCCTAAGGTCTAGAAAATAGTATAAAGACCCAACTATAATATGAATAAGCTAGCTTAAGCAACTGTGCGGTTACATATAAAACGCATATGACAAACTATAATGTACTTAACAAACTTTTCGTCAAGTTTCGTCAAATGTCATTTGCTTAAGTTAAGTGCCAAACTGAACGCACATTCCGTAAGGAAACAACTGTTTGTGCATTTTTTAAACTCAAACAAGCAGCAGCAGAAAATATTCATTGATTTTAAATATTTTTTTATTGTTTCTTATTTTAAACTCGGAAAATACAGTAAAACTTTTATTTTCATTGTTTGTTTTACAATACACATATACACACATACACATGTATTTACTTATGTATATTCACTGTTGTACTTTTTAGTAGGCAAAACAAATAAAACAAGTAATAAGGTGACGGATATATTTATATGTGAATTTCTAATAGATTAGGCCATTCTTTCAAGTTAGTTTGATTGAATTGCATTCATTTAGGAGTTAAGAAGAAACAAAATTAATACAAAATTATTGACAATACCTAGATGTGCAGCTGTGGCTAAAGAATACTTAAGTACATTGTGGCCACCTAAAAGTCACATCTGAATTGTTTAAGCATTTGACAGACTTATCGTTCAATTCTGACATTAGCTTAAGCCGGCTTATTCATATTATAGTTGGGCCTTAAGCCTGCCAATAGGAGTCAGTTGTTTTTGACAACGGGTACACGCAAAGAAAAGATATAGTTGTAGAATGGTTGAGAAAACAATATTATGTTCTCTGAAACAAATGTGTGGTCGTCGAAAACTAGTTATTGTTATTTTAAACATTTATTTCATTACGATAAACAGAGTAATGTTTGAATTTAATAATTACATTATCACATCCATAAAAAAGTGTGATATGGTTAGAGTTTAACAATATAGTTTTGTTAAAAATGTATGACTACAACATAATTTGTATTATTATTTAAAAATAATATGATGTAAATAACAATATAATGTTATCCAAAACCATACTATGTTAAGTTTAAAAAAAAAATCTTTTTCAGAAACATCTGTCAGTTCAGTATTTCGTTTGTAAGCTATCGGTAGTGTACGGGTGGTGTTAAATAAATAAATAAATAAATAAATAAAGAATAAACAAAAGGGTAGACCAATAAAAATATATAAACATTTGTGTATCTCTTTATACAGACATGTCAGTATGTCGCGTAAGTATACATTTCTATATATACATTTTATTTCAACAATATTAAACTATTTTTATTTAGATTTTGACGCACAGCTGTTTCTACAATAAATATATGATTAAAAAATAAAATAGTATTATTATATTAAATAATACTGTGGTCGTATTTAACAATATTAATATAATATTAGAACATGGTATGGTGAGTCTCAATTATATTTTAGTCACATCTAACAATAGTGTTGTCATATTTACAATACTAAGATTATAATATAATTAACTCAGATAATATTATAATTAACTCAGATAATAATATTGTTAAAGTTTTTTTTTCTATTAACAATAATATGATTTGACTGCAAGCATATAATTCAATCATAGTATGTTGCTGTTTGATTATGGTTACCTCAACCATATTTTTTCTTTGCGTGTATACAAGCCCATTTTTTTTTTTGTATTGCGTTAAAGTGACGTCGATGTCACCCACTGGAATAAGGGTGATTAAAATATATAGGACACCACTTTAAATGAATGTGTAAACCATGTCATATCAATAAGACGACAATACTGTTCCATAAGAGTTCAGTATAAATTCACTGCCGAAAAACATTATTTCCATACTTAATTCTATAATAAAATTATCAAAATAAGTTAATATTGAAATAAAAATTTTCATCATGCCTTAATCATGCGTTAATTTTTTTTATTGAATCAATGTGTTTTTTTCTCTGGGTGTACGTTTTCTTTCAACTTGCCGTTCGAATAAGTGCTCGTTGTTGATGAACCCAAATAAACTTTTATTAGCTGAAAACGCGTTCATTTGCCTAGTTTCGATATCGTTCAACAGGCTGGAAATTTAAAAAAAAATTTAACTTTAATTTTTAAATGTTCCATACAAATTCTTCACTGAGGAAAATCAAACAAATACAGGCTTTGCTTGACCGTTCATAGTTCTTAGAATTTGATCGAGAAAAAACCAAATTTCAAAATATTTTTGTTTTAATGTGACAAACTCTATAGAGCAGGCATCTCCAAAATACCTCATGCTTTTTTACTTATTCTCACTTTTAAGTTAAATTATAAGGAGCATTTTTGGTCATTCAAGGATATCTGCTCTACACAGAGAGCTGTTAACATTTGTTTTAATGTGTTCATTTTAAGTCCTTTTTTAACCGACTTCAAAAAAGGAGGATGCTAACAATTCATATCTAATTTTTTTTTTGGGGGGGGGATGTTACTTCATAACTCGGTACATTTTAGACCGATTGTAAAAATTCTTTCTTTGCCTCAGAAGGTATAACCTTCCATTGGTCCTATTGTAAAAAAAGTAGGCAAGGACACACCCACAATTTTTTTTTTGATTTTATGATATATAAGTTGAATGTCATAAAATCGAATATCGAATGCGAAACCTATAAAACACCTTTGGTTCTTGTAATTACACAATTTGAAAGTTGAAAAAAATGGGCGGGGGTTACTCCCCTTCAAAATTTATTATAATATTTCACGCAGTTGCACCCAACCGATTCTTACGAAACGTGCCACACACCTTGAGCTCTAAAACAGACACAATCCACCATTTAAAAAAATGGGTGTAGTTACGCCCATTAAAATTTAATATATTATTTTAAGTGGTTCTACTTTACCGATTTTTACAAGACTTAACACGCACCCTGAGCTCTGAAAAACACACAATCTTCCATTTAAAAAATGGGTGTAGGCACGCTCGTTAAAATTTAATTGTATATTTCACGTACTTCTTCTATCAGATCTTGCATTGAAGTCAGTTTTTTTTTTTTTTTTTGGCAGAAATAATTATTTATATGCCACTTTTTGTTAAATGCTGCATCTAATATTTTTAATATGATTAACCAGCAAAGTTGAGTATCAGAATTACACAGAGATTAATTGATTTATTTTTGTTATTATACTAAATTTATTCCATCTAAAAAAGTGGAAAACGGTTAACCTTTATTAGCTATCGCCGGAGCTTCCCCAAAGCGCCCAAAAATTTATAAATTTTCTATGATATAATATTATGATGGATTTGTGAATCTCGAAAATTGATTTGAGTAGAATTTCGGGAGTTACATATGTAAGAGAAAGTTTTTTCAAAATTTTATCTTTGAGGCCATTTAAGCTATTTAGAACGTATTTGCAACATGAACCGCTAAAGCCGATTTAAAAAAATCTGGAATATATAAGAAGATTAATAAATGCAAAAAATGCAGGCTTACAAAATTATTAGAAACAACCAAAAACTAATCTAATATAGCAAAATAAATAAATAGGAAAATGGACTTAGTTCTTCTAATGCTAAAGCCCCGTTCAGACTATTATACAAGTATTAATACTTTCATCACATTTTACGATACAGAAATCTAAATACATTCGGTGCGAATGTCAAAAAATCGAACGTAAAATCACATATTGTGCTCAGACCATCACACTTCAAATAAAATGTGTAATACAAGCAGAAAACAAAACAGCTGTTCAATGAAAATGTCTGTGTTATTCATTGACTAGCGGCGGCAAAACGGTTTCATATAGGCGGGGACAAGCCCGCACTTGAAAAAATTCAGCAGTTAAAAATATTCTATGTATATAACAGAAAAAGTTTAAGAAAAGATATTACAAAAACGTTAAAAAATTACGTCAACGAAATATACTTCCATAAGTTTCACTTATTCAAAATTTCGCGCCTATATACATATAACAAAACATTCCATCAATGACGACACGCTATCGGCGGCGAAACAGTCGACTTGGAAATTTGGTTTGTGTGAAAATGTAACCCTGATCTAATGAAAAGTATTGTCGTTTAGAAAATTTTCTAAAAACGAAAAAGTCTTATGGGATGTCAAAATTTTTATCGTATTATGCTAGGAACACAATAGGGACGAACGACGAATTTCGTCCACATCGACGAGTTCGTCGATAAGAATTCGCTGCGTAAATTCTTCGTGTGAAGCACAATAACGACGAATTTACTCAGCGAACTCAGCTCTTATAATTGATAAAGTTGGTTATTGTCAGTGTGACCATATTAGCTAATTTTGGGCTAAATTTAGTTTATTTCTTCTGGATTTAGCTTTAAAATTTTTATTAAGCTCTTAGCTTCTTTTTTTAACTTTTTTAAAAATGGATTTAGCTTTTTTAGCCTTTTTTAATCCAAATTGCGTATTCTCTAAAAATATATTACAGACATACGTGATTTAGCTTAATTTTATTTTAAAATCTGGTCACACTGTTTATTGTGTATGTAAAGAGAATGAGAGAAAATTGTTTTTTTCGTCGTTCGTCGACGTACAAAATAGAAATAAATCTATCTCAGAGTTCGTCACGCACGACGAATTTCGTTCTACGGCGGTGTTATGTTCATTTTCATATGAACAAATGTGTTTTATTTCTTATGACGAAAGTTCGCACCGAAAAATTCGTCGTTCGTCCCAGTTGTGTTTCTAGCATTATTTGCCACTTTGATGACATTTTGCGTTTAGACTATCACACTTGCACGTATTATTTGAATTTTTGACATGTATAAATACAAAGTATAATAGTCTGAACGCGGCTTAAGCTGTCAGAATTGCTGTTGAAACACTCATATAAATATTTATTTTGTGTATAAATACGACAAAATTCTAGAAAGAGATAATAATAGCAAACATAGTCGTAGTATACGTAATAACCAGTTTCATGCAAATGCATGTTTTTTCCCTTAAACCTGATAATGGCAAGAACGAAATATCTTTACGAAACATCGAATTTGCGTGAAAATGGCATCGATTTGTTAGTGCATATTTTTGCATATTTTGCTGAAAATGCATATTTTTGCATTATTTGGTCATAAATACATATTCTTGTCTCATATTTTGTTATAATTAGACGGTTTTGTATCATATTTTGTCAAAAATTCAAAATATATTATTATTGACAAATTATTAGGTTTTTTTTTGCAAATTTATTCAGAAGAGTTGTAGAAGATTTGTGCAAGCACACACACCTACCAAATTTAATTGTCATTTTGATGATTTTAAGAGGAAATTGTCTGCTTTCAAAGCCGAAAGTATTGAAACAATTCTGCGGAAACGATATTGTTTTTAAAAATGACGCATTTAAAAAACAACTCTAATAGCTGCTATTCAATTCATTGTAATAGTTGAGTTAATTTAATATGTATATTATATTATATAAAAAGAATTATTTAAATTTGAGCCAATTACATCCACATACGTTACAAAGCATTTTTAAAAGCACAAAACCTTTCTAAGAACAAATTGGTTGAACTTTACATTCGAAAATATAAAAAATAGCACAATTTTTAAATGAAAATAAATAAATAACAAAACAACACTTTTCTATTTACGTACCGTTCCTTTACTGCAATGTAAACATATCTCGAAAAAGTTATCTTTGGAGTTAATAAAGCAGAAAAAATTGTTGCATTATATTTAATATTGTGTAAAAATTTTATGAAAAAGTCTTGCACACGTACCTCTTGAGAAAAGAAAATATTTTTATATCTTTATTTAATTATATGTAAATTGAAAACATATCTTTTGAATAACAAATGTTTAAAATACGTGCATATTTTATTTTTTTAGTGCATATTTTGATTTTTTGATGTCATATCTTAGGCGCCTAAAATACCTTTTTTAATTGCATGAAGTCCTTGTCCCTGATAATAACAAGCTCTACACTATTTTTTGTGCAAAATTCTTTTTTTTAATGTTAAACAAACTATTTACTAGAAAACTTCACTTACATTTTAATAAACTGTTTATAATGCCGGCGCATTTAAATAATTATGCCATTATCAATCTCTATATGAATGTATGTACATATGTATGTATGTATGTATGGCTGTGTTGTGGGAGTCCAACAAAAACAGAAGTTACATTACAAACTATAAAAATATTTATTTTTTAAAAGGAATAAACATGATATTCAAACAAAACAAATTTACTGCCTTAAAAATACACACCATTATTTATTATTCAAACAAATTATTATCCAAATTTCCCAGATACATATGTTGCAATGATAAACCGGGCGTAAAACACTTAATGATGAAGAATTTTATAGCTATCAAGGACAGCAACAAATTTCAACACTGCCACACCACCAAAATGTACATTATGAGAAGAAAAAAAAAAGAAAAATACAAACGACAAACACAAGAAAGCAAATTAAAAGGAAGATTATACGGCATGTAAATATAAATGCAACATATTTAAAAACAGTAACAATTCAACAAACTTTCGTAACAACAAAAAAAAAACAGAAATAATAAAGAAAAGAAAATACTCGTACAAATATTTGTTAGAGATTTCCTTTTTTTAAAATCATTCACTTTGGTGGCTTTCAATTTAAGGCTGACTCAAGTAAGATCCAAAAACAAACAAAATTAAGTTATGTAGAACAACAATAACAACATGTGAAACTGCAGCAATATTTGTTTACAAAACTCCAGCAACAGCTACAGAAATTAAAAAAGATTTAACTCTGGTAAGCATTTCAAATTAATTTTTACGACCGACTCCCCCGCATTCATGCTTCTAGAACACAAGGGAAAAAATAATGTGAATACAAAAACAGAACGCATACTTCAATATCATTGATGTTGAAAAATGCTCGTGTTAGGTATCTTGTCCTTTGGCCTCATTGCTTGTTAAACAAGGAGGCAAATTTTTTTCACCATCTGAATGCCGATCTATTATCAGTTGAAACAATAAGCACACAACAGCAGCAAGTTTAGCAAAGCAAAACAGCAACAGAAATAATATTGTGTAGCATACCCAGCAATCAAACACACACACACACATATATATATATATATATATATGTATATATGTATGCATAATATACACACATAGAGAAAAATTAACAACATTTTTCTTTAATAATATTTAAATTTAATTAAGTTATTGATTGATCCATTCAATTACTTTGTTAATTAAATAATAAATTTGTACTTCCAATTATTTATTTTAATTAATATTAAATTAAAATATTGATCAATTCAATCAATCATTCGCTGCGTGCCAGCATGAATTAAAATGAAATATGTTACGACGCGCCGTAACGTTTGTCATCCCAACGTTTGTTAAATTGTTATACGCTTCACCAAAAATAGTAAATATTCGTATGGGAGCCACAAGGTATATGTGTTATGGGTCCTTATGACTAACAGCTAGGGTTTCTAATTTTACGGACTTTTCCCATTCCAGGGAATCGAGAAAAGAAATGTTCTATTCCCGGGAATTCCAGGGAATTTTGAAAACATATGAATTTAATTAAATGGCCTCAATAGAGAATATAATTTTATGGAAAAAAAACATACAACATTTAACATTAAAAAAATTTGTTATTTGACATATTGTCATAAGTTTATTTTAACACTCTCACTGCCATGCCAGTCAAAAAGGCCTGACATGTAACGGGCCACAACAGCGACAATGAAAATGATTAAAATGCTCTATGTCACCGCAACTTTGGAAAATCATAAATGTTCAGTTCCGGCTTCAAAATTGTTCTTGATTTGTCTATAATGACTTTCAGACTCTTAAATGTATTAAAATATGTTCTAAGGGTGTCTGACAAAGCAATTTTTGAATGGCTCTTTGTCAGGTCGAAGTGTCTGACAAAACAATTTTGTAGTTTATGACAGGTATTTTTGACTGACAAAGGACCATTCAAAAAAGGCTTAAAACTTTCGTGGCAGTGAGAGTGTTAATTAAAATTTATTTGCTGGTGGCTAAGCAATGTCTTTGATTTTCAAAAATACTATTATTAGTGAATTCTCAAATAGTTCTTAAAAGTCTTTGAATAACATAACAGGTTTGTGAGTGTTGAAAATGCGTTAATGAAATACGAGTATATAGACATTGCTTAACCACCAGCAAATAAATTTCAATTAAAATACAATTAAAAATTAAAAACAAAACAATTTCATTCGTTCATTTCAAGAACAACAATATTTCAAAAACAAAAACAAATAAATTCATATGCTGTGAGTTATAGCATGGATGGAAATTCCATCTACATCTGCCAATCTAGATACTATTTCCCATAAAGAGTTCTTAGGTTGAAAATATTTCGTACAAAATTGTATTTTTAAGTAATAAAACAACGAACAGCAATGTAAAAAAGCTAATTCCAAAAAATTAAATATTAAATTCCCGAAAATTCCCGTTGAAAATTTCTCGGGATTTGTAAAAAATAATTCCCGGGATGTTTTTCCCGCGTAGAAACTCTACTAACAGCCTGTCCCACGATGTCACCAGCAAAAGTTCAATCGACAACTTATATTGAAAACAACAAAAATTTTTCTAATGTTATATGGTGACATCGTGGGACAGGCAGTAAATAGGGAACGCGAATGAGCTGGTGTACCAGAAATGGTCTAAAATAGATTGGTATCGAAAATTAGCAAAATCAAAGAGTTGGTTTCAGAGCTGGAAAACTTTAACTTTTCTTGCCATATAAAAGTAAATAGCTAAAATAATTATTTTTTGTTAAATAAGCTTATTTTATATCTCAGTAAAAAAATAATTTTAAAAATCAAAAAAAATCAAAAAGATGATTCCAGACTTGGAAGTTTTGAACTTTTTCTGGTATATAAAAGTAACCTACTAAAACAATTTTTTCCTTTCCTCTATAAAATTTATGGTATAAATTAAACATATTTTATATTTTTAAAAGAAATAGCTTGATAACCTACCATTTACACATTAAACTAATTGCAAGAAAGTAGCAATACAATCATTGTTTTTAATTTCCACTCAGCTTTCAACGATATTTTCAAGAAAGTAAATTTTTAATGTTTTCAGAAAGTAAAATAAAAAAAGGTTAACAGTGTTACCCCCTTTAAATATTTGTACAAATATACAGGATTGTGGTAAATAGATTATGCTTATTTTGTATAAATATTTGAATAATTATAATATCTTATGTTCAAATAAACATGAAGAAGACAATTCATGCCGTTTTAAAACAATAATATTATTAAACTATTAACAATAATACTTATTCCCAATTTATTCCCTTATAAATTTTTATAGGTGATATTCTGGGTAACTCTAATTAAGTTTTAAACAAAACAATTTCTTGCAACTTTACGTTTTTTTTAAAAATGTCGTCGAAACGACTATGAAAACACTTTCCTATGAAAACAAACAAGAAATTTTCATGGAAATCGTATATTTCATTAGAATTTTTATTCATAATACGTTTAAAGGAATTTCAAGAAAGTGCTTTCATGTGTAAATGTAGCGTAATTGAAATCAGAATAATCTAAAAGGATTGATTGTTCCAGCGTTGAAAAATTTAAAAAAAGTAATAAGGTCCAATAAATGTTCTTATTTTTATTTAAAAATTATATATATATATATATATATATATATATATATATATATATATATATATATATATATATATATATATATATTTATAATATAAAATAAAAAACATACCTCCAGAGCTGGAAAATGAAACTTTTTTGATACATAAAGTAGCTAAATAAAATTTTTTTCTCTTTTCCTTTTTTTTCTTTGTTAATTAAACATATTATATATTTTTGAAAGAAATAATTTAGTATTAAAAATCATAAAAATTAAAAATATGGTCCAGGCTTTAAAAATTTTAACTTTTTTTGGTAAAAAAAAGTAACTATTTAAAAATACTTTTATTTCTTTTGAATTAAACGTGTTTTATATTTTTGGAAGATCTTTATTCAAGAGTTTTATATATATATATATATATATATATATATATATATATATATATATATGTATATTAAATTTTGATATTAAAATTTAATTTAACCATACACATGGGCGGTCATTACTCTTACTAAGCTTTGTGATATGTTGCTTATTATACTTTCAGCACAATTTTGCTTCAATTTGATAGACCCCCCAAAGACTTGCTTTTAACCCCTTAGAAGGATTAAAAATTGCCTGTAATTATCTCTTTTAATATTACTAATGAAAATCACTAGTAGCAATGTCCTTCCCCTCCCACTGCCTCTGGAAAAGATTTTTAGCTCCAAGGACTTCAACAATCATCCCATTTTAAAATAATTTTAGAAAGTAATATACAACTTCTATTTATAAATATGTATTTCAGATTGGAATCACAAGTGATTTCGCTCCATGTACTTCTTCCAAAGTCTTATTTTTAGTTACAGGCTGACAATGAGCTTTTTCCCTTTAAGTATTTTCTTTTTAAACTGCATTGTAGCAAATTTTCAATCGATGTGTTTGAATGTTTTTTTCGAAGCGCCCTTTAGCATCGTTGAACATGAGCTTTAGAGCTACAAAGGAATACGAAGTACAGAAGTCAACAACTGGTGTTAGTGCCAATGTTGTTGTAATTTTGTATTACTTTTATTTGGAGATGTTTCCTTTTTGTCTCTTCCATAATACGACAAATATACTTTTTGTTATTTGTGTGTAAGTCATAAAGGACAAGTTAGAGTAGTAGTACATGCAGCGGGGTGTGTGTGTGTGTGTTTGTTTGTAGTGGCCATGTTATCTAAAATGGAATAACATGGGGCAGTAGGTTTAAATTACAAAAGTTCATTCCTTTTTTTTTTTTTTTGCTCAAGTTCTTTTTAGTGAGTCTCAAATACACTTTGTTGAAAGACTAAACAACTGGAAAACAAGATCCATGAGGTTTATTATATAAAGTTTAGTAGTGCAAGTGTTGCTTTTGTTTGTTTCTTAATTTTTTTTTTTCTTGTACATAGTTACTTGTTATGGAGTTCAGATCGTGAAGGCGGCTTGTGTCTTTTATCCAGTTGAGATTTAAGTGGACAAGTTACATGCTGGAACATGATCCCTTCGGTTTTTTTTCATTTCAGTTTTTAACTAAGTTCTTGTTTCATTAGAAGTTGTAAAGTGATAATGTTTTTTTCTATAATACATACATATACATAGATACATACAATTTTAAATTAATTGAAAACTAATTTTGATATACATACATTTGTGCCCTTAGTTATGAAAGTGGTCTAAGTCATATGCATTTTTGCTTCGAAATATTAAATAAACCTTAAAAATACTTCAATAGATATTAAATAAATTTATATTAATCGCGACTAGTACAACTCTATATTAAAATGATGCATTGTTTCATTACATTTCAAATATCTCCACCAGAGAAATATATGACTTAGATCACTTTCATAATTAAGGGCACCTATATAAAAATTAATGTAATAAATACATTTGTATTAGATACTTATTCTCGTAAGGAGTATAGGGCTTTCATAAATTTATTTACATATAATTCAATTTTAAATTAAAAAATTTGTTCTAGAAGTAGTCAAAATTTTTTTATTGTTTTCATATAACACAAAAGAAAATTGATTGAGATACGCGACTTAACTCCACTTTCCCTATTCCTTATTATCCCTTTCAAATGAAAAATGCAACGCGTATCTAACTCTAGATGGCAGCCCTTTTTCATATAATAATTTTGATAAAATTAAAATTGCGTTTTTGACGTTCTTCGTAAAAACATAACAAGAAGTCGTTTATAAAATATACAGTGCTAAATTCGCAGGATGCTTTTAATTATTATTTATTTAGTATTATTTATTAATTATTCTATTTATTATAAAAACTATTAAGGCTTTATAAAGGGGTTTTAAAATAGATTTCTATATAAAATATTTCCTATTAAGCCTTTATAATCTTAATAAGTTTTATAAATAAGGCTGTATAGTTATATTTTTATACACGTATGAAATTTTGAGTAGAAATTTATTTTATGAACCTTTTTAATAAATAATGAACATGTTTAATAAATAATGTCGGTAATGTACGTGTTTAATGTAAAAGTTCATTAAAAAATTTATTACTTCATTGGATCAATGTGTCAATGTATGTTCATTAAATTCAATGCAAAAGTTCATTGAAATAATGTATTTGTATATGATCATATTATTTACAAAAACAATGTATCAGTTTTTTGGATCAATGTATAGGTTCATTAAATTTAATGTAAAAGTTCATTCAAACAATGTATGTTCATTAAATTCAATGCAAAAGTTCATTGAAATAATGTATTTGTATATGATCATATTATTTACAAAAACAATGTATCAGTTTTTTTGATCAATGTATAGGTTCATTAAATTCAATGTAAAAGTTCATTCAAGCAATGTATTAGTTCACTGAATCTAAGTATAGGTTCATTAAATGTAATGTAAAAGTTCACTGAGACAATGTATCAATTCATTGTATTAAGATCTGAGTTCACTGAAATTAACGAATCTGTTCATTAAATATTTGTGGTTGGAGCGCTGTTAAAAAAAAATATTAAATCAATCAGCTGTCCTAGAAGATATTTTGGGTAGTTTATAATTTTATATCGAAGACGGAGTCCATATTAAATGAAATATTTTTATTTTCTTGCAGGTTGCGGCGACATCTAAATTCTGTAAGTTTCAGATATAGGCGTGTCTTCTTGCAACAGTTGCAATGAGATCATGTCCAACCTTAGATATTGAGGCCTTGATAAGACTACCATCCATACAGATATTTATAAGATCATCTGCTGCAATGGCCGCTTATATAGGTATCATGAGCTATGTTCGTTGTGTCGGTAACAGGCACTCGTTGATCCGGAGTACATGGCCTAGCATAGGGCTGCTAGGAATGCCTAGTGAAAGGATAAACTGTGAACTGAGGTTTGACAGAAGATTCAATGTCACAATTACTCCAAGGGTAGTGGAAAAGGAAAAGGTAGGAAAGTGGTCCCACTGTGGATTCTAGAAGTTTCCAGTTCCAGAAGAAGAGTTGCTGCTGGAGTTCTGTGGCCTAAAGTTAAAATTTCTTTGTCCATGTTTAGGCAGAAAGAAAGGCAATCACCAAATGTGTTTACATAAATATAGGCACGCAGATAACTATCTTTTCCGATATTCAGGCAGCTCCTAAGTCTCTCTTTTCATAAGAATTCCTTTTCAGTGCTTTGACTCATTACAAAAGCTATACATATTTAACAAAGTTTCCATTTACTGGATACCTGCCCACGGTGGTCATCCGGGAAACGAGGAAGCGGATCAACCTGTCAGGAGGGTCTCTGCTACTGCGTTTATGGACCAAGAGGCTTTTTGTGGCGTAGGCTGGTTGACCATAATCTCTCTGACCAAAGGAGTTAATACTTCGACCGCAAAGCAAATTTGGCTGACTTCTTTTGGTTTAAGGCAGGCCAAAGAATTGATGCAGCCATTTTCATATAGTATCACCCTGAACCTCAGTAGGAATGATTTCCGGTCACAGGTCTCTTTCTGGTCACTTTGGACTTAACTATCCTCTGTGGAAAAGCACCCAAGCTCATTCATCCCTGTGTCGTTTATGCTTAGAAGATGACGAAACAACGCAACACATTCTTTGTGAATGTATTGGACCAGATACTTCCCCTATTCTATTCTATTCTATTCTATTCTATTCTATTCTATTCTATTCTATTCTATTCTATTCTATTCTATTCTATTCTATTCTATTCTATTCTATTCTATTCTATTCTATTCTATTCTATTCTATTCTATTCTATTCTATTCTATTCTATTCTATTCTATTCTATTCTATTCTATTCTATTCTATTCTATTCTATTCTATTCTATTCTATTCTATTCTATTCTATTCTATTCTATTCTATTCTATTATATTCTATTCTATTCTATTCTATTCTATTCTATTCTATTCTATTCTATTCTATTCTATTCTATTCTATTCTATTCTATTCTATTCTATTCTATTCTATTCTATTCTATTCTATTCTATTCTATTCTATTCTATTCTATTCTATTCTATTCTATTCTATTCTATTCTATTCTATTCTATTCTATTCTATTCTATTCTATTCTATTCTATTCTATTCTATTCTATTCTATTCTATTCTATTCTATTCTATTCTATTCTATTCTATTCTATTCTATTCTATTCTATTCTATTCTATTCTATTCTATTCTATTCTATTCTATTCTATTCTATTCTATTCTATTCTATTCTATTCTATTCTATTCTATTCTATTCTATTCTATTCTATTCTATTCTATTCTATTCTATTCTATTCTATTCTATTCTATTCTATTCTATTCTATTCTATTCTATTCTATTCTATTCTATTCTATTCTATTCTATTCTATTCTATTCTATTCTATTCTATTCTATTCTATTCTATTCTATTCTATTCTATTCTATTCTATTCTATTCTATTCTATTCTATTCTATTCTATTCTATTCTATTCTATTCTATTCTATTCTATTCTATTCTATTCTATTCTATTCTATTCTATTCTATTCTATTCTATTCTATTCTATTCTATTCTATTCTATTCTATTCTATTCTATTCTATTCTATTCTATTCTATTCTATTCTATTCTTCTCTATTCTATATATATGTATAAGCTATTCATTAAGTTGCAAATAATTTGTGGCACGCTCTTCATACAATTTTCATTTCAATGGCTGCCATCAAGTTAATTAGTACAAAACATCAAAGCCTTGGCAAAAAATCTCTTCAGAAATTTTTAAATTAAAAACATTTTTAATATACATACATACATATATGTACGGTTTAAGGAATGAAAAGACTTTTTTAAGACGACATATAACAACATGTTTAAATTAAGGAAATAAAAAAATATAAACTAGGAACCACCAATTGCTTCAAAAGTTGAGAAAAAAAAGCTACATAGAACATTCATTATTTACCACCATTGGACGGCAATGAGACAGTAAGCCACACATTTGCAATGATCATGATTACGTTCTCGATAAAGATGATGATGATGATGGTCATGTATGAAAAGGACGAGCATCATGCTGCCATAGGTAAAGAAGTGTATAATAGACTAAAAATATAGTACAAAGGTTTCAAAACAACAAACTCAACTCTGTCGCCTCCTCATGTAGGTAGGTCGCATTTGTCGCAGTCATCATGGTTGTTATTTTTCTTGTCGATTTTGGTAAAAAGCCGACTCAAGTTGTAGTCGTATTTTTTCTAAGTTAAAACCAACTGACGTGGAACTTCTCATAAGATTTTAAGAAAAAAAAATTCAGAAAAAAAATGCTGAAAAGGCGGTCATTACCAATATTTTTGCACAATATCTTAGTTAAACTTTAATTCATCCTGTTGCCAAAAAAAAAAAAATATTAAGGGAAATATAGGTTGGGTTACAAGTAAGTAAATAACAAAGACTGAGTTCAGTTAAATCGGAGTTGATTTTATGATATTATAAAAATAAAACTTTTGCACGCTATGAACCGAAGAAATTTTTTGTTTAAGGATTTTATTCAGTACACAGACTAGATTCAGACTACGTATAATGTTATATATAATAACAACTCTTGCCTGCCATTTGCATTTGCATGTAGGTTATGCTGTTGTACTAGTTAGCTGAAAGTGCACACGGGTAGCAAAAACAGATGATCAAACCCATTTATATTACATGGTTTTGATTATCGGTTTGTGTCAAAACTGAATAAGCGAACGAGTTCCACCCAAGTGTAGTGTGAACCAGAGAATGAAAATAAATTCGTTTTAAGTACTCTTTGAGTATTGGCCGTCAAACTATGAATGCTCAAAGCTAAAAATAAAAAACATATGCGTGTTTACACGGCTATTTATTTACACAAACATATAAAGCAAGTTTTGAACCAGCCACGCATACATAACCTGACCAGACATCCCGCTTTTCACAGATCGATCCCGCCGCGAATTTCTATCCCGCTTTATCCAGCTTTTTAGAGTTTTGAAGAATTCAACCTCTTGCTCGATTTTTATTAAAATGTAACTGATAAAAATTCATTCTAAATATTTTTTAAGTGCGGTTATTGCTTAACTAGCCAAAACCCTGTGTGCTTCGCTACACCCCATAAACGGTTTGAGCTGAATATAATTTTTATTATATTTTTTATTAGAAGTGCCACGCTTGCGGTCCAACCTTCACTATTTTGTAGAATACAATTCTCATTATTAATATAAATAGTCACCGAGAGTTTCAAAATTCTCACTGCATTAGTTTTCAAGATATTTTTTTTGATATACATATTCTCTATTTGAGAGGAGCCATGCTACTTCTCCAATCCCTATTATTTTTTATCATTGGCAGAATCAGCGGAATTTCAAGTTTGTGTTTGTAGCAGATAGCAAGATATTATAAAAATAAATATTTAATTTTCTTGGAAGGTGACACACTTTTTGCTCTACTATTGACTCCTTTTTATAATACTCTTCTCTCTATAGCTACTCTCTATAGGCGTTACTGCTTATGCAAAAAAATTTAATTTAGACTATGTTGGCTTCCAAGATATCTTGAGTAATAGCCTCTTGTTCCTTCTAGACCATCAGCAAAGCAGCAAGATCGATACTCTGGTATTATTTTTGAAAAATTGGACTACTTGTTAAATCCTGAAATTGTTTCCAGAGACAATGCACAATATTATCAGAGTTATTCCCACAATATTTCAAGTTTCTCTCTATATAATAGTTTTTCAGATATCGCACAGTAAATACATATTTTTTTCTTTATGGCAGGTTTCACACCCAACATGTCGAATTCGAACTTTTTTTTATAATACAATGCACAATATAAAAATCGTTAATCACACAAAATTTCACGTCTCTTGCTGAAAGATATTTCAGAAATAAATTATAATGGAAGTTCAACATAGAAAAGTAGCGGAATCGGTGCAGCCGCTCTTAATTGATGCGATTACCAAGGAACGATTTTGATTTTTATTTATATAACTAGATAAATAATATTTTATGAATACTTTTGTTTATTTAAAAGCGTTTCTTTTGAGTTGGAAACTGTGTTTTCTTAAGTACATACAAAACTGTGTGTGCATATTGCACATCCTGCTTTTTAAAAGATATTTATCTTGAAATCCCGCTTTGTTGCTGAATTTTCTTCAAAATCCCGCTTTTTGATCGATCATGTCCCGCTTTTTGCAAAAACCATCTGGTCACGTTACGCATACACCACACACACTACACATTTTCTGTTCTATTTTATATACACAAATGTAAATGGTGGCGAATGATGGATAAATATCCCGAATATCATGTGTATATTTTTTGTCCGGTTAAATATCTATAGCCTGAGTATAAGCATACTCAGACTATAAGTATGACAGAGACTCAATGCGCTTGATATGTATGTGCCTTTTGATTTGTATTTGTAGCAAATTTAGGTTTTCGCATAAACGAAGTATATATGCTCTAGTATGTTGGAATCGGCTATAGTAATAGTTGCTTGAGAAAAAACATGTCAGTGTACAAATTGTTTGCGCTATTATTATGAATAGATATACGAAACGGACGACACACTCGTCCGTATTCTAGATCATAATATGCAACCATAATTAATTAATACATGAAATTAAAAAAAAACATAAACAAAATCCCTTTAACCAAGTTAATTCAATTTATTCAACTCTCTTCCTTTAAGTATTATGGCTTTCATGCAACAACAAATAAGAGAAAAAAATTGTTAGATCAAGAGAACCCAGTTGTCCAAATCATCTTAGACGACTTTGTCTTCGACGATTCATGTACGACATGTCGTCTGTAGATTAAGTTTTCTAATCGACAATTTAAAAGAAATCGGCGTTCATGACTATCTGAATGACAATGTCACACGTTTTCTCTTCAATAAAACTTTGTTGGGGACCATCTGAGCGACAGTGTCATACGTTTTGTCTTCAATAAAGCCTTGTCGAGGACAATCTGAGCGACAATGTCCCTCGTTGTGTCTTCAATAAAGCATTGTTGACGACAATATGAGCGACAATGTCCCTCGTTATGTCTTCAATAAAGCCTTGTTGATGACAATCTGAGCGACAGTGTCACACGTTTTGTCTTCAATAAAGACTTGTTGAGGACAATCTGAGCGACAATGTCGCTCATCTGGTCTTGTGTGACCTCGCCGCCATTTGTATTAAAATTTCGTCAACGATTTGTATGGAGTTGTCTTTAATATGTCTTCTACGACTTACCATTGTCTTGTACCCGTCGTCAAAGATGTCTTAAAGACGTGGCCAACTGAGAAATACTACAAACACACACACACTCATGTTTTGGTTATTTTTTACTTGTAAGCTAATAAATGCGTGTGTAATATGTTTGCATGTAGTAGCAGCAACTTTAAACGCTTATAGCTCTTAAAATACTAAACCGATTTAAATACAAATAGACTTTGTACATCTGTATAAAAAATCCTTTAAAACCATATAAATCTTTTTAAAATCGGTGCAGTGGTACCAGCGTAAAAGGGATTCCAAAAAACATGTTCGCCTATTAAGTACATAGATTATAAAAAGTTACTTAATCTAAGACTATTTACTCATGTATGTTTTTTTGGGGTACTCATTATCATTCTCTGGTGTGAATACAATATAAGCTAAATTTTTTCCTGATTTTTCTTCACAGTGCAATATTTTTTTTATCGATAATTTCTTCAAAAGTCTTAACGCTGAGCTAGCTCATCACTTATGGTCATGTTTTCTAGTACGTTCTTCTCACAAAAGAAAAAATCTAATATAATTATACGAATAATAAAAATTTTGGTACTGTAGCATGATTTAATAAAACCTATCTCTTTCCTTATTTCTAGAGCTTAATTGAATAGTATTTTTTTGTTGATGCTCGTAACTTCAAACTCTTCAGACTCTTATATTTTAAACGTTGTATTATAAATTTTTTTTTTTTGTGTTGCTCAACCAAGTCTCTAGATGACAATCGCGTTACTATCGGTAATTAGCGATTGATTGATAATTAACAAGATACAATTTTGTAAGCGCTGATGTAGTAATAAGATAAGCGCACCAGTATCTCGGTCCCGCTTGCTGATTTTCCACACACACAAGGAAACTGCAGAAAGAAGACAAAAAAAATAAAGACTTATTAATATATTTTTCATTCCAGTATGGTACATACTCACATTTATGCAAACATTATAACCATAAAAAAAAGGTCCGCTTACTTCAGTGGGATACATATTTGTTGCATATTCCTCTGAGACGCCTTTTATGCATAATTGGTAGATAGTTTCTACATATATATATTTGTATTTGTTTTATTTTGCTGGCTTTTTAGCTGTTTCTCAGGACTGGCATCAAAAACAATGTTGCCTGTTGGTGATGTTACATCGCATCTCTCCATTATTAGCTTCATTCGTCTCGCAGTTCGTGAACTTATCACGATCAGCAATAAATCATCTTTTACAAACAACGCATTGCTGTCAACGATTTTACGCTTTACACCATTTATAGCAGAGCTCAATATATATAATGATGACGACAATGAGGAGGATGATGATATTGCTGTAGCTGCTGATGCTGATGGCAACGAAAAGCTTCTCTCACTCTGCAAATCTGTTAAATATAATACTTGCACCACAAAATATCTACAAAAATATGTCGTAAGGTGTTCCATATCAGAACAGACCAAAAAACAAAAAAATAAATAAAATAAAAAATTAACAAACATACAACATGAGTTGATTGAAATGTTTCGTCGCATCTCACTCAGTTCAAATAACAAAAAATAAAAAGTAATAAGACTGAAGTGAACATGATGAAACTTCTTCTGCTCCTTATGTGTTCTCGTCCCTCTTTAACTGTTGCATATTGTCGTCATTATTATCGCTTATAAGAGATCACAAAACAACAGCTTCCAATTAATCCATGGCCAAAGAGTTGTCATGAACAATCTGTTCTGTCGTTTGATGTTGTTTATAATCCCAAACTTCCAACCAAGCCAAAGGCGTATATGAAATCGTATGCCAATTTTATTTAATAAAACGCTTTATTTTTCCTCTTTTCCAATCTATAGTACACATTTGTATGTATGTAAGTATGAAAGACTTTAAAAACATTTATGTATTTGAATTCAATATACACTTTTCCAATATTTCTTATTTTTTTTTGCTTTCATGGAGTGATGTATGGAGTCTTGGTATCATCGTTAATCTTGTGTTTATTGTACATATTTGTCTGAAATACTTATGGTTGAGATTTTTGTGGTAGATCGTCCTCCTTTCGTTTTCGGTTTAGTTAATTATTCTTATCAGTGTCGATAATTAGTACCGTGAAATGTTTCAAGTAGCTTTGTTTAATTAACACTTGAAATTTTCTTGAAATGTTGTTTATTGCCTTAGAAATAAGGAAGGTATTTTGATATTTTATGGACAACTTTTTTCTCAACGATATTCAATTGAATAATTTTAAAGCTTAAAGTGTTCAAAGAATACTTTATTGCAAAAGTGTAACTTATATCGAGCGATATAATAAGTATGTATCGATAAGTATTTTTAATATTTTATTGTAAGCTGTTTAGCGTAGTTACATTTCTCAAGTTACATATTTCGTTTAAGTGGCTGCACGCTCCACTTTTAAGAAGAAAAATTTTCCTTTTTAAATAAATTTATTTTATGTTGATTTAACACCCCAGTACTGTTGAATCAAAATGAAGAATCATGTTGAATCAAAGTTATTTCAAGTTGAAACAAAGTGAATTTGATACTGAAATAACACGAAGAACCATTTTGTATCAAAGTTATTTCATGTTGAAACAACATGAATTTAATTTAATGTATTTTACTATTTATTTAACTGTCATGATTGCGTGCATTGTCACAGGCACAAGGAAACTGTTTGTGCCTTTTATGTATAGTTAGTCGGCCAATATTTGAACAACAACCTTAAATATTCTTTAGATACGCGCTAAATAAATACCATCATGAACTAAATTTTAATTCAACATGACTTAATAGGTTATTAATTTACTTGAAATTAAAGTTATAGTTTAAAAGAATACAAACTTTGGCTTTTCTGTAGGATTCGATCCTGCGACCATACGACTAAAAGACTAGTAGACTGCCTACTAGACAGCAGCAGGAAGTTTTCGCTGGTAAAGCGAAGTTTGTCGGCTACTTACCAAGCTTAATACAAACAACAGCAAGGACAAGAACAGGGGCCTAATTCCTGCACTCGTGATCGGAATTGCATTCGAATAGAAATTAATTTCGATGACAAGAAATTTTTTGATGATGTCACTCGCTACCAAGCGAATCGAGTTTTTGTTTCCGTGTTGGAAAAACGCAAATATATTTATATATAAATTCATTTCACAACACTGAATAAATTATAAGCAAAAGCATATGTTTTTATATATGTGTGTGTGCAAAAACATATGTATGTACGTACATACACACGTATATGCAGAAAAAAGAAACGAATATACATAACTGTTATTTTCATTTTAATTTAATTAATAACTTAATAATAATAAATTAGTGTAAAGTTAGAGAATAGAGCACTAGCCACATTTTCGATTCTTTTATTGGTTGACCGGAAGCAGTTAATTTGTTATTTAGATGCTCCCAGAGTTGGTTGATTTTTTTTTATTTTCCCCGACAACTCTTAGGCAAAACATTATTTGCAAAGTCAGTGTGTTTTGTTATATATAAAGTCAACTAGAAATTCTTTAATTTGTATTTTTTATACGTACATTTGTGCATTCATTCATTTATAAATAAATAAGTCAAATATTGAACATACATTTTCTTTTTCTTCGCTTTTTCTATGTTAAACATGATTTCGAATGCCTTTTTGCTTGCGAGTAATGTATGCACGTTATCGAATGTTGTCATTAGAAATTTCTATATGTGTTATTCGAAACCGAATGCGAAAATCCCAAAAGTTAAAAAACTCGCACATTCGAGTAACAACTCGCTCGCAATCGAATGCGGGAATTAGGCCTCAGATTACACAACTGAGAACAACATTAGATTGTAGCTACCCTGGAAATAATATTGGATATACAGTTGGACCATGTGTTTCAGCCCTAGGACATCGCAATGTTAAATTGATCATGTTTTATCCATACATTTGGATTATATTTCTACTAGTCCTGGTCCTTTATGGAGTAGTCTTTACATGCATCTATGGACTTTGCAGGGTGTTAATGAAGTAAATAAACACCAACACACTTGAACAACAGGCCAATCATGAATAAAATTTCGCGAGAAATTTCTCTTCCGTTTCCAATTATAATTTTTATGTTTTTCCTATTAATTGCTATTGTTAGAAATAATTCCTACTTTGTGTTGTTCCTCGGGAAAAATTTCTCGCGTACTTTAATTTATTATTGCCCTAATCATTTCTATTAAATTTAACATGATTTGCAAACAAAAATTTTGCATTGCTATTTTTTCTGTGCCTTGCACAGGCCCTGTATGGCCTTGCTTCATTCTCCTTCTTAAAACCTATTTCCTTAGTTCTAGAAGAATGCATTGGATGAAAAGAAAAAACGGATCTGCTACACTAGGTTGCTATTTTAAAATAAATATAGTTCTATTTTAAGCAGAAATAATTTCTTATTCGGGCTTAAGTTCAATAATTTCAATTCTTATTGAATGAAATATTTTTATTAATGAATGTGAGTTTTTAAAGAAGAGAAGAAAAATTAAATTAGACTTTTTAGCTGACTTCATCACCAACCTAATCCATCTACTTGGGTAGAGATTGTTATTAACATCAGGTATTTAACGTAAATTTTTAATGAAACGGAATATGAGAAATTATTGTTTTGTATACAATAACTAAATAATACCTCGGTAAAAATTTTAACATATCAAGCCTTCGCTGCAATAGAGTCATATCTCAATAAAATTGTTTTGCATAAAATGAGTTTGAAGTTTTGAATTTACTAACAACTTCTTTTAATTTAATAGTCTTATTTTTCGACCTTTTTTTATTTTATTGTTTGTAATTTATTAAATGAGCCTAAGGTCCACTTTTTTATATGAAAAACTATTAACAATTCTGCATTAGTAAAGCATAAATCAAGTTTTTCGAGCTATGACTATATTGCAGCAAAGGCTAGATATGTCTTTAGGTCTAAATTTTGTTTAGCTATCAACGTCGTTGCAACACATTCATATACATTTTTTATAAATTCTTATCTTGTTTCTTGCTCACAAAAATTAAATTACTATTGTAATTGTTAAAAGTAACTATAATAATTGGATTTATATTTAAATATTAACATATTCATTTTTTTTCACACGCTATCGCATAATAAGTACATTTATAAATGCTTACCTTTTATATTTATTATCACACTCTTCACACTAATATGAACGTTAATTAAACGTAACAGCGACCAACACCTTTTTAACATTTATAAAAAAAACTTTCGCATATGCTTAGATGTGTTAAAAATATATATGTATATATGTATATATATATATATATATATATATATATATATATATATATATATATATATATATATATATATATATAATAATTCCCCTCCCTTACAAAGACACAACGAACATCAGCCATTAATCGTGTGTTTTCACTTTTGCAAAACATACAAAATTATTTTAAACCATTTATTTAAATTTTTTTCTTAATATTATTTTGTTTGAATTAGTGAGCGTATCTACTTGGCCAAAATTATGGAGGATATAAGACATGGAAGACATGGTTTTTAATTAATTAACTTGGCTAAAATCAATTTATCAGAATTTATCATTCGCACCAGTGTCCTGTCACAAGCGACTGCTTATTACACCATACAATTCACGTTGTGTCCTCGCACATACTCTCCACACAAACATGTATGTACGAGTATTTTATTTTCTTGGTGTGTAGTTAACAATGTTAAATGGCTTAAAAAAGCGTTGATCCTGCAGCAGAGATAACAACTTCATTAACCAACAAATAATGAAAACAAAGACCAGCCAGCAACTGAAACATCAAAACATCGTAAGTATCTAAAAATTGTGTGATGTATTTATACAAATTCAACACAAATGGCAAAGTCATTTGGTATTTTTAACAGCAGATAATCGTGACTAACTATGTGTTGCATCATGGCGTGATAGTTATTTCAGGTCCTTAAAAGATCAGTTTATGTTTAAAAGAAATTTTACAATTAGGAGCGGTATGTGGCATATTCAGAGTTTGGTAAGAGCGAGTTCCTAGAAATGGTGTCATTAACATCAATAGAAAAGTTTTGAGCAATTTCTTGGAATAGGTAGAAAGTGAAAATATATGGGTTTCCCCAAATCGAAAATTGTTGAAAAAATAAACTAAGAACGAGGGAGTTTAGCAAAAAAAGTTTTGATTTCAATCCTGCAAAATATATACTCTTTATTTTTTTAAATTTCAGGCAATATTGCAGTTAAAACACTAACAACCTTAGGGTTAGGGGGAATATTCTTCACACCATTAATAATTGTGGAAAGCAAAACAATGTTCAAGATAAACAAAAATATGTCTCATTTTTAAGATATGAAATATATATTTACGACAACTAAAAGAACTTATTATATATCACCACGCAAATTGGAACGTATATTTATACGGATTTCCCTAGCAGTTGCAAAAACACCTGGGGCCTAATTCTCGCATTCGATTGCGAGCGAGTTTTTACTCGAATGTTCGAGTTTTTTAACTTTTGGGATTTTCGCATTCGGTTTCGAATAACACATATCGAAATTTCTAACGAGAGCATTCGATAACGTGCATACATACGAATGCAACCGTTCGTGTTTTTACTCACAAGCAAAAAGGCATTCGAAATCATGTTTAACATAGAAAAAGCGAAGAAAAGGAAAATGTATGTTCAATATTTGACTTATTTATTGATAAATGAATGAATGCACAAATGTACGTATAAAAATTTCTAGTTGACTTCAAATATAACAAAACACACTAACTTGGTAAATAATAAAATAAAATATAAAAAAATCAACCAACTCTGGGAGCATCTATATAACAAATTAACTGCTTCTGGTCAACCAATAAAAGAATGGAAAATATAGCTAGTGCTCTATTCTCTAACTTTACACTAATTTATTATTATTAAGTTATTAATTAAATCAAAGTGAAAATAAAATTTATGTATATTCGTTTCTTTTTTCTGCATATACGTGTGTATGTACGTACATACATGCGTTTTTGCACACATACATATACAAACATATGCTTTTGCTTACAATTTATTCAGTGTTGTGAAATGAATTTATATGTATATAAATATATTTGCCTTTTTCCAACACTGAAACAAAAACTCGATTCGCTTGGTAACGAGTAACATCATCCGAAAATTTCTAGCCATCGAAATTAATTTCTATTCGAATGCAATTGCGATCACGAGTGCAGGAATTAGGCCCCTGATTCCAATTTACACAATACGGGTTTGAAAAAAAAAGTCATACATAATCTATCATTGCCAACGTTAAAAAATATACTTATATTTGAATTATTGTTGCCAAATCGAAAAAATTACTGCGATTATAAGTTACTTTACCAATGAAGAAAAAGTTGGTAAGAAATTCATTCGCTTTAAATGTAAAGGGGTTAAGTGGAGCTCTTAATTATCACACAAGCCCAATGAACTTCAACTACAGCCACGTTTTTATTAACTAACTAGTTTGACAGTATAAAAAATAACCTTTGGGTTGAGAGAAGTTTAAAAAATTTTAAAAAATCCAAGGATACACTCATTTTCAAAAACACGATTTAAAATTTCAAGTCCAAAAATCTTAATCAAAAATACTTGCAATATATTTTTTTTCTATTTTATTTTTTTTATTCTATTTATATTATTTCACAAAAAATCCATTTGGACCATTAGCAAGAAAGTGATGAAAAGAAAAACTGAGAAAAGTGATTTCTTGAAAATTTAATATCTTTTGAACGAGTAATCAAAAAAAAATGAAAATTTACCAAGAAAATTCTTTTGAGAGATACTAAATAAATTTCACAAAATTCGTGAATCAAGCACATTCAAACTATTCGGTGTATATAAAATATCATCAGTGCTGTCAGGTTTTAAATTCCACATATTACACGACTTTAGTGAAAATAAAAACTTCCTAAATTAACGTATGCACTAAGAAAAAAATTATGAAAAAAATTCTAAGAATTTGAAACTTAAAAATAGTTTAGTGACAGTTAAATAACACTATGCAACAAAAAAAGACTTCACAGACTATACAGTATAGGTTCGATAGTATTACCAATTGATAATTGATTGTTGTTGATTTTGGTGACCAATTGTTTTTATGGACCTACAAAGTCATCATATTTTGACCAACAGCTAATTAAAGGCTCAGTTAGCCGACTGTAATGTAATGTAACTGCAACAGTAGGACACAGCTGATCGATAATGTTATGTGAAAAGTAATGAAAATAATTATAGAGATGTATTGTAACGTAACCTACTTTTCATTTAAAAATATCGATCAGATGTTTCCTACGTTGCAATTACATTACATTACAGTCGGCTAACTGAGCCTTAAGACTTGTTTATAGCGCTAAACTATAAATGGCAATAATGTAGCAAAGAGGCCACCAAACAAGTCTTATTACCATTTTACGCCAAAAAAATACTTTCTTCTTGCAATATTTTCCAAATTTAATGGGAAACAATTTTCTTTTCACTTTTTCAGAATAACCCTGCAGAAAATGGAACTGACATAAGACTTGTCACGTGACTGGTCTCCAAGTGATAGGGACCAGTTCGAGTTCTAACACTTCCTATGAAGCGGACCAGTCAATTTTACATATCGATGTCCTAGGATGCGGTTAATTGATTCTTTGTATGCACCTTGTGATTTGTCACTGAACTATCACACATGGACCTGTTCGGTGTAGAATAAATAAAATAAAATATATATGAATGTCATTCCGACATTTAACTGTAATAATTAACATTAACACTCATGTATAAAACTTATTTATTGACATTTTATTTTTAATCTGAAAATTTTTTGAGATTGGAACCGACAACCTTGTACAGGTTTGCACACTACCCACTCAACCACAGGGCCACTCATATTTCAAAAGTATAAATACCACTTAAGCTTAGGTTAATATCTTACTATAGTTACGGTTCTGGGAGGAAGCAATTAACATTATATTTACACTATTTGATAGGTCCATGTCTTCACCCACATATATGTAACCATTTACACGATATGTCTTTTTTCACCATACGCTACTCAATTGTCACTAAATTTTCTGCAGGGAACTAAAAGGAATCCTAAATTTTTGCTAACAATATTTGCATTTCGTTCTTTTCCAGTAGACTTCAACCCAAAAAATTTTTTAATTTAGCTAACAAATAAATATATGTCAAAGAAATATACTTCGATATTTCATGTACATACATATAAAAATTTTCGTCACGCAGAGAGCTTGAGAGCACCAACTTAGAAAAGAAGCTCTAAAAATTCTGCAACGAAATAGCTTTTAAATTGCAAAAAGTATGATTGCAGTCCTTAAAACACTTTGGGACATTATAATTTTCGCGAAATAAATGTACACATCAAAATTTTGTGTATAGAAATTAATTATTTCAAGTCTCCGACTTTCCTACTAAATAATGCTCGCGTTATAAAATGACACAAGCTTAAACTTGAAGAAAAAAAATCAATTTAAAATTCTTAACAAAAAAAGCTTAATTTTGTTGTTGAATTTTTGTTTTTCTTTGCATTTTGCTTCAACAAATGAAACACCAGCTCTCTCTAACACTTGGCACTTAATAAATTTATTCATTCTTATGTTTTCGTGTCGAATTCTGGCGATTTATTGCGGCTTAGCCAGAATTTGACGTTTTTCCATTGGTTGACAGTTCACAAAAACCGCAGGCGCACCATTACAAACGAGAGTAGGGTCTTGCGAGCATATTGCAAAGAATATATTCGTGTTTTTGTGTGTGCTTGTGATTCCAGTAACTGCCACCACCACCACAAGCGCTACTTCTATTTTACCTACTGTTTGTTGTTAAGCAGGTGTTTATCTTGCTGCAAACATACGAGCACTACTTGCAGTTGCATTATGTAGCAAACACAGTGCTAAGCATATTTTGTGCAAACATATACACTGCACTGTTAAACAGAGTAGTTAAGTTTTTAAGTACTTGCACAAATATTTGAGGAAAAAATAGATTACAAAACAGCTATTTACACATGTTGCGCGTTTTTAATGTTGTTGCATAATGTAACAGCTGAATTTACAAAAAAAAAGTATTCCATCTCTTGGTTAAATAATTTATGTATATATTTGTTATTGTCGAATTCTAAGTGATAACATATAAATGATAAAATTCTTTAATCTTGTTTCTACATAACTAAAGAAGAAATGTACGTAGTACAACCGACAGACAGTTGATGCTCAAACATAAATATTTGTTGGTAAATGATAGGAAATTTCACATAAATTTACAATATCAATTCTGTTCTATAATACGAATAATTTTAATTCGAACTCACATAAATACATAATAATGTTTTTTGCCTCTTTTCATGTTTGTGAAGCTTAAACTAATTTACTTGTTACTTTAAAAAGACCAATATCATAGAATTCCTGCAAATTGATTAAGACGAATAAATATCAGCTGGTCTCAAAACGTATTTTAAAGTAATATTTTTTTTTTTAAATCCCAAGTATTAGCTTTCCAAAGCATACCCAACAATGTTTATTGAAAAACGTTTCCATCCTTAATGTGTGACGGTTTGGTGCGGATTGTGGTCTGGCGGGGTCATTGGACCTTACTTTTTCGAAAATGACGCTGGAGCTGAACTGTTTGGGTCAATGGATTGCGCTATCGAGTGATGTTTAATGACTTTGAATGCCTTCAATGGAAGATATTGATGTGGACGATATTTATTTTTATCAAGGCGCCGCTACATGCCACACAAATAATGATGCCACCCCTCTTCCTTGTGATTTCTCGCAGAGGCGATCACAATTGGCCAACGATATATTGCGACACTTTTAGATTTAGGCCTTTTTTCTTTGGAGATTCGTGAAAGATAAGATAGATATATGTCAATGGCCCACAATCGATTCAAGAGCTCAAAAATAGAATTCGTACACACAACGTACACGCAAAGAAAAAATATGGTTGAGGTAACCATAATCAAACAGCAACATACTATGATATATATGATATATATATATATATATAATTATGGTTGCAGTCAAATCATATTATTGTTAATAGAAAAAAAACTTTAACAATATTATTATCTGAGTTAATTATAATATTAATGAGTTAATGAGTTAATTATAATATATTATATTATTAATTATATTATAATCTTAGTATTGTAAATATGACAACACTATTGTTAGATGTGACTAAAATATAATTGAGACTCACCATATCATGTTCTAATATTATATTAATATTGTTAAATACGACCACAGTATTATTTAATATAATAATACTATTTTATTTTTTAATCATATATTTATTGTAGAAACAGCTGTGCGTCAAAATCTAAATAAAAATAATTTAATATTGTTGAAATAAAATGTATATATAGAAATGTATACTTACACGACATACTGACATGTCTGTATAAAGAGATACACAAATGCTTATATATTTTTATTGGTCTACCCTTTTGTTTATACTTTATTTATTTATTTATTTATTTATTTAACACCACCCGTGCAATACCGAAAGCTTACAAACGAAATACTGAACTGACAGATGTTTCTGAAAAAGATTTTTTTTAAATTTAACATAGTATGGTTTTGGATAACATTACATTGTTATTTACATCATATTATTTTTAAATAATAATACAAATTATGTTGTAGTCATAAATTTTTAACAACACTATATTGTCAAACTCTAACCATATCACACTTTTTTATGGATGTGATAATGTAATTATTAAATTCAAACATTACTCTGTTTATCGTAATGAAATAAATGTTTAAAATAACAATAACTAGTTTTCGACGACCACACATTTGTTTCAGAAAACATAATATTGTTTTCTCAACCATTCTACAACCACATCTTTTCTTTGCGTGCGTATGTACTAGAGCTACAAACCTATCGATAGTACTATCGATAGTATCGATTTTTTTGTTTTAAATGAAATGTCGACAGTTTTTTCCACTATCGATACTATCGACAAAATAATAAGGAATTAAAAGAGTCGGTAAACAGTAGGCGACAGCAGCTTTAAAGCAAATTATCCGCAGTTCCTTTACGCCTTCTGTATATGTACTAAAATACAAATGTATATTTCGACAATTAGTAGCCAAAGAATCTTCATAAATTCGACGTCTTCGACACAAAGATATATTTCAGTGGTACTGACTGACATCGTGACGGCTGCCAATCGTCTCGGATTTATTTTGACAAATCTCTGGTTAACATACCCAAACATGTTTCTCTACTCATATATTTTAATGATATTTATATACCTACATATATTTTTATATACTATAAAAATGTTGAGGACCAATGAAAGATATTAACTATACTAAATATCGTTAATGTGGCAGCATTTATAAAACCATTCGATACTATCGATATTATCGATAGTTTTACATCAAACTATCGAAACTATCGAGTGGGGCGACTATAGATAGTTTTGCAGCTCTAGTATGTACATGAAGCAAGCATCACAAATTCTTCTGTCAAAAAGTATTTTCTTCTTTACTCCTATACCTACAATAACAGAAACAAATTTCTTGCAAACAAACAGGAGTTTACCATAATTGATTTGTAGTGAATAATAAATTCACTTGAGTAAATAATAGCTTTTATTGTAGGCATATATATCTTTAATAGGTGACATGGTTTTTAAAGCAGGCCTAGGAAGGACTATGGGAGCCATTACAGCCACAAGCAAGCAGTCGATTGGGGGTTTCGCTCCACTTTTCCACGCCTAGATACCTATACTGATCCTGTTACATAATAATATTATAGACTCCCTATTTAGTATTTAAATTGTATATAAAAAAAACAAGAAGAGTTCAAAAAGAGCTAGTTTATCGGGTTCTAATATACATCAACTGACACCACACACAGTGGACCAAACACAAAAGAACGCTGATGAGGAAGGTTTAGTGGCCTTCGAAAACGGCTGGCTGTTCCGTTCAACTATGTGTTTTCAGAATATTTACAACTAACTTTGGTGTTATTTGTTCATTAATAATTATCACATGTAATTAGGCTTAAAAAGCAATACGATCTTTAGCCTATTCAAATCATAAATATAGAAACAAATGAAGTTCAAAAAATAATAATTAAAATTAACTAAAGTGTTGTTTAACGTTTGTCTTAGAAGATTTCGCTGTAGTAAAGCATTTGAAAAATCCCTCATGTCTTAAAAGTTTTTGTAAGTGGTCTTGTGCAGGAGTCTGATTTATAAAATATACATATGCAAGTGTGTGCATATTTTTTTATACATTGTGTATACATATGTATGTATGCATATACATACATACATACATACATACATACATCAAGTGACTACAAATTGTTTTAAGTCTCATGCAGATATCAACCAAACATACTGCATAGAAGCACTTATAAGAAATAAATATAATCAAAATAAGTAAATGAAAAGAAAATAAAAAATCAAAAGAAGCATGCCATGAAGTCAAATGTCAAATGTTTGTGTTGAAAAAAAAAACTAAATAATATCAATATACAATATATAATAATACCCCTTATTCTATTTGTCGACATCGACGTCACTTTAACACAATATCAAAAATTGGCGCTTGCTTACTCGATCTGCAGAACAATTTTGTGCCACTGACAATCTATTTCGGTTCCCTGAGGTATAGAAAATAGCATAAACCTGCCAACAGGAGTCAGTTGTTTTCGACAACGGGTACACAAGCTCCAATTTTTTGGTATTGTGTTAAAGTGACGTCGATGTCGACAACTGGAATAAGGGTGAATATTTTCTATGAGCAATACATATGTATGCATGTATTATTATTTTAAACATAAAAATACTAATTATTTGTATATATAAATATATATATGTACATTATGTATAGTTTATATTTATGTATATGATATACAAATTTATAATTATGTACATATATATGTATGTATATATTTATTTATTTTCATTTAGTGGTTGAAAAATTAGTAGTTGGTAGTCAATTTAAAAGTCATGCAGAGATGGACAATTGACTACCGCCTATGACATGGCTATAAATCATTCAATCCACTAAATGTGGTTATTAAATAACAAAAATTAAAAATTTTAAAAACCCCCGACTTTTTTCAGAAAAGATGTTATATCTTCTAAACGGCTGGACCGATTTTTTTCAAACATAGCTAAGAACCCTCTCGATCAAGTCATCTTTCAAACAGAAAAAACTAAATGAAAATCGGTCCAGCCGTTTGGCCTGTACGTGCACACAGACAGACACACAGATACACAGACACACAGACACACACTACAAATTTATAACACCCCTTTTTTTAGTCGGGGGTTAAAAACCAGTTTGAATTTACTTAAAAATGGGTTTCAGTTCCTATGGGAAATAAAAAAATTACAATTTCAGTTTTAAAATACCACTTTTACTAAAATATTAACGGCCGTATTCTAAAAAATTTAATTTGCATTCCAAGTGCGCTTTAGTCAACATTTTTATGGCAAATTTTTTTTTTTTTTTTTTTTTTGTCCAAACCCATTTGTTTACTATTATTATAAATACACAAGAATTTATTTTGAATTTTGTTTTTATTCCAACAATGTATATACAAACATACATACATACATCTTTCTTTTTGCAAACAATCTCCAATCGATACTTGCGCACTCTAGAGTTGGTTAGATCTAACAGATAATGTTACGGTTTGTGGCTTCACTAACCAATAGTAAGTAGTTGTATTATTGACAACTAGTGGGCACATTTGTAGGAAGTAATGTATAGGTCTCTACTATAATTCAAACAGTAATATTTAGAATTTCTTAGAATTCTTTTATTATGCGTGTTGCTTCTTGCAAGTTCTTTTTAAGAATGAATAAAAAACGTTTGGTTTAAAAAGATGTCAAAAACATATGGTAATGAGATGAACATTAAAATATTGTGTTGTATTTTTAGGTACTAAGTAGATAAAGTTGCCACAGCTACTCTCCTCCCAAAATTGTGACAGGAGTGCGTGATGAATCCTGAGCGAAAGAAACGTTTTTCTTACATACCATTTACACATGCCACTATAGTGGCATGCCATTTCGAAAAACTCAATACACTCACGATTTTTCACTAACACACTCAAATTTTTCGCAATGGCAGCCCCAGTGGCAGCAAAATTTGCATGCGAGTGAAAATTTGGCAGTTGCATGCCATTGAATGTCAAAACGAAGAAAAGTGTTACCCTGTTATACATTTGATGCAAATTTATTGGATTACTGTGAAAACTAAATTAATATTTTAGCTTGTTAAATGTGTTATTATGATTTATAACTTGATTTGTGTGTGAAAAACTGGAGTTTGTTAATTATAAAGAACTAATATTATTAAAATAATAATAATAAGTGTTAATAGTTTCCTCAAGAATGTGCCTTTGTGACGTACTAGGTAACTCTATTCTATAAACAAAAGGAAAAGTAAACATGGAAGCGAGACTGAGCCAGCTCGCTTCGACGACATTTTTAAAATGAAGTGGCAATGGCATGAGATTCGACTTTTTCGAACAATTTTTCGTCGATAATACGTACACAACACTGGCATGCCACTAGTGGCATGTGTAATTGCAGTTTTACTGCTGTATGTCCTTAGAGAAGTTGGTGCAATGAGAGGATTTTTTGTTACTACAGCTGGTTTTAGCTGTATGACGGGGTTTTTTCTGCTATACGTTCTCAAAATTGCTGGCGCAGCATCGGGTTCTTTTATAATGAACGCAGGTTTTAGTCGTTCAAGAGATATGTTGTGTGGTTTGTTATTAATTTTCACTGAAAATACTCTATCAGAAATTCTCTCCAAGACTTCATATGGTCCTGTGTAAGGAGCTTCCAAAGGTTTTTTGACATGATCTGATCTAACAAAGACATGAGAACAAAACATTAAGTATTTATGAATAAACACTTTTGTGCTGCTAATATGATGATTAACTGGTGTAGGGCGAATCTGCCGAATATATTCTCGAAATTTGTCCAAGAATAAAATTGGATTTTCTGCATCATTGTGGTTTGAAAAATATTCCCCTGGAATACGAATTGTAGTACCATACAACATTTCCGCTGAGGAGGCGCCTAAATCTTCCTTAAAACAAGTTCTCAGTCCAAGTACTACGGTAGGCAAAATTTCCAGCCATGGTGTTGCTTTATTGCACATTAGCGCTGCTTTTAATGATCGATGCTATCGCTCAATCATGCCATTTGATGACGGATGGTAAGGCGTTGTCCGTATACGTTGAGCTCCAATCAACCGCGCAAGAGATAAGAACAAGGCAGACTCAAACTGAGTTCCTTGGTCGGTGGTTATAGTTTTAAGTGAACCAAATCTTGAAATCCATGAACTATAAAAATTTCTAGCAACAGTTTCTGCTGACATATCTTTTAGAGGAACGATTTCCGGCCAGCGCGAAAACCTGTCAATCATTGTCAAACAATAGCGATAACCCATATAGTCTGGAAGAACTATTAGATCTATATGTACATGGTCGAAACGTTGGTCAACTTCTTTAAACTGCTTAGGTGTTAAATGTGTATGTTTATTAATTTTTGACCGTTGGCAATCTAAACATTCTCGTACCCAAATGCTTATGTCACGATTCATTGATGGCCACACGAATTTTTGTCGTATCTGCTTCAACGTCGCTATTTTACCAGGATGTGACAAGAGGAAGTGGAATGTACGGGCATGCCGTTGAAGTTGATACATCACAATATATTTCAAAATTAGGATCAAGCTTTATTTTTTGAAAACGTAATGATGTGCTATTGTTATGTAAAATTTGCTTTAACTGTGCGTCAGATTCCTGATGTTGTAAAATTTCTTGTAGATCTACTATTTCTGGCATGCTTATTTCATTTACTCTGGACAGCGCATCAGCTACCTTGTTCCTTGAACCAGAGACGTGTCGTATATCGGATGTGTATTGGCAGATAAAATCTAAGTAACGTAACTGACGAGTTGATGCTTTATCCAATCTTTGCTGTACAGCATACGTCAATGGCTTATGATCAGTTAAGACAACAAAGCTGCGGCCGTCTAAGAGATGCTTGAAATGTTTAATGGGCAAGTAGATTGCTAAAAGCTCCAGATCGTACGTGCTATAATTTTTTTGCGACGGTTTCAGATTTGCGGGAAAAAAATGCGATTGGCTTCCATTGATTTCTAACGAATTGTTCTAACTGAGCACCTACCGCTGAATCTGATGCATCTGTAACTAAGGAAAGTGGTGCCTCTGAATCCAAAAAAAGTAGCATCGTTTCATCAGCTAAGCTTTTTTTGCAAGCCTCGAAAGAGCATTCCAAGTCCTTAGTCCATTCAATTTTCCTTTTGTCGTTTTTCTTCGATTCTTTGAACAGACTATTTACAGGTGCTTGCATGGTGGACGCTTTAGGAATAAATTGGCGATAGAAGTTTAAAATTCCTAAAAATCGGCGTAACTCTAAAATATTTTCTGGCTTAGGGTAATTTCGGATGTTTTCGACTCTCTCTTGAGGTGGTTTTATACCTGCAGAAGATATGTGATACCCTAAAAAGTTCAAATTGGGAACTCCAAACTCACATTTTGAGGCGTTAATTG
Organism: Tachina grossa; assembly: GCA_949987645.1. Lineage (NCBI taxonomy): Eukaryota > Metazoa > Arthropoda > Insecta > Diptera > Tachinidae > Tachina > Tachina grossa. The sequence goes on along the minus strand of OX465274.1, from coordinate 197,033,853 downwards.
ACAAGCTTGAGTCCTTTAGTTTTTGCAAAACAATCTTCAAATGCTCATAGTGCTGTTCCTGGCTGTCGGATTATATGAGGATGTCATCGAGATAGCAATAAACGTAGTCCAAATGTCGAAAAATCAAGTCCATATACCTTTGAAAAGTTTGAGTTGCGTTTCTTAGTCCAAAGGGCATTACCACAAACTCAAACAATCCAATGGGTGTGTTAACAGCAGTTTTTTCGATATCATCTGGATGCATAGGTATGTTGTAGTACGCTTTGTTGATATCGATTTTAGAAAATACATTTTTATTATTCAATTTCTCGGATATGTCATCCACTCGAGGAATCGGATATCTATCTGGCTGCGTGTGCGTGTTTATTTTCCGATAATCGCCGCATGCTCTCCAACCACCTGTTTTTTTTACAAGATGGATGGGGCTAGACCACGGACTGCTAGAAGGACGAACTATTCCAAGCTGTAATACATTGGCAAACTCCTCTTTAATTACCTTCAGTTTTTCACCAGAATATCGCCTCTGTGGCTCTGCTATTGCTTGACAATTCGTTATAATTCTATGTTGAACAGTCGACGACGTAGGCAAGCGATACGGATTTGGATTTGTAATTTCAACATATTTTATAACAAGGTTATAAAGATTAGACGATGAGTTTATTGTTGACACACTCAGTTGATCCGAGTATTTTGTTTGACAATTTGATGAGAGCGTTGTTAGCGAATCTGTTAATTGCTTCCGTTTTAAATCCACAATTAGTCCGTAGTGTGATAAAAAATCTGCACCTAATATAGGGGATTTCACGTCAGCGATTATGAATGTCCATCCAAACTGACGTCGTAGGCCTATATCAATTTCAAGGTATTTGGTGCCGTAAGTTGGAATTGATGTGTTGTTTACTGCAAATAATTGCATGTCGTCCGATTTTGTAACACGTCTGGTAAAAAAAAAAAATCTTGGTATCACTGATACAACGGAGCCAGAATCTACAAGAAATTTTAAATTGTATTTATTATGAAAAATATGTAATCTTTTCTCAAGTGTGCGACTCAAATTAATATTGCTGTCATCTGTCGCACATATCGAAGACAGCTGTGTTACTTTTCCGGCGATGCAAAAGTACCCGCATGGAATTCACACGGTTGTCTGCATTTCTTTGAGCCACCGCAAATTGAATGTGATAATAACGCACTTTGTGTTGTCGACGGGATTGAGATCTACCTCTTCCATGGTCACTCTCTCTGCTGCTACTACGACGTTGTTTGTTGCGATTTCGACAGAAAGTTGACTGAGTTTCTGAATTATTTGATTCAAAGATGTTTCAAGGGCCAAAACACGGGATTCAAGAGCTGAAGCCTTTGAATGTGACGTGAGCGCATCGCAATGAGATACAATATCCCTGGATGTTGTTGCTGCCACAACGAAGGGTGCTTGCGGCGAGTTGTCAAAAATACGATCAGCAATTTCAGCTAAGTTATCAATGTCGTCAGTTTTACACGCAGATAATATGCATCTCACATTGCTTGGCATATGTTACATCCAAAGTGCAGCTAATGCCTCCGAAGATATACTAGTTCCTGCCAATTCTTTCATCTCTCTGAGTACATGACTAGGTTTTTTGCTACCGAGGTCCAGGCCAGTCAGAAGTTTCAATAGCTGTTTTTCCTTGGAAGTGCCAAAACGAGTAATTAGCTCTTTTTTTAATTTTTCATACTTGCCTGATGCTGGCGGATTCTTGGCGACATCAGCTATTTGCATTAAGGTAGCAGCATCTAAAGCAGTAATGACTGTATAATATTTTGATAGATCTGCTGTTACTCTGTTAACATGCAGCAGTCCATCTACTTGCGTAAACCATAGTTCAGGATCAGACGGCAAAAACTTGGGTAAATGGTGCATTCCAACAGATTCCACTGAAATATTATTGTCATTCACTTCTACAAGTTTACTGCAGCCACTTGTGTCTGCATTGTCTAAATTGTCCAATGTCTGGTGCTTTTTTGGTGGAGTTCTTTCAACACTCATTGCTTCCTTTTTTTTATTAATTTACCGGGTTGTTAGCTGTAATGAATCACGTCGGGGTCACCAATTATAGGTCTCTACTATGATTCAAACAGTAATATTTAGGATTTCTTAGAATTCTTTTATTATGCGTGTTGCTTCTTGCAAGTTCTTTTTAAGAATGAATAAAAAACGTTTGGTTTAAAAAGATGTCAAAAACATATGGTAATGAGATGAACATTAAAATATTGTGCTGCATTTTTAGGTACTAAGTAGATAAAGTTGACACAAATGTTTTACTTAGATAAGCAATTGTTTGTACAGTAATTTTGACTTGGTGCACAATCAACTTTGCACGACTTTTTGTGCAGATAATTGAAAAATGCTGTTATCTTAAATGTACTTACCTGCCTAAATGTGCAGGTAACAATTTTTAACTTCAGTTTTATACACATACATACATGATTGCATATTTATGTATCCACATTTTTTTAATGTGTGCAGTTAACGTAAATTTTTTTATATGAGAATAATTTAAAACTGCCAAAAAATATGTTAAATCCCCAGGTATACAAAGTGCACTAAAAAAGGATTTTGAACAATAATTACAGAAAAGATATATTTTGTGCAGTTGAGTCAATGTGCAGCTAACATTGATTTTTTGTATCAAAATATTTTAAAATTACCAAAATTTTAGCGCACTTATCTTAAATGTGCAGGTATAGAAAGTGCACTTAAAAAACGAATTTGTATGAGATTTTAAAGAATAGTGACAGAAATTTATCATTTTAGGCAGTTAAGTCCAAAGTGCACTTAAACAAAAGGCAGCTAAATCAAAACTACTGTACATATCGTTACCGTAAATGCAAACACGGACTTACAGCAGAACTTGTTTGACAAATCAAGTTTTTATAATTACATATTAAATCAGGAAATTTGACAGATAATATTTCACTGTGTGTTATAGCCGCATTTTTAAATTCTAAAGGGAGTCAACTCAAAATTTACAAGCTTTCAGTAGAGGCAAATACATAACTGTTTTTATATTCATATACTACTCTTATATGTATCGCAAAGAGGGATACAACTGTATTTGATTTGGCGAAAGATTCGATAAAATGGTTTTTTACAGTGGTAAAAAAAATTAATTTGTCAAATTTTTGGAGGAACAAGTGCGACATCAAAGTCAAGACAGCATTACGCTAAGAAGCGTGCTAAAGGCCCCATTAAAGGGAATGAAGTTGTACCAAATAGCGAACTTAACTAGTAACATGCTGAACTCGAACTAGTTATGTTCCCTATTTGTTACAACTTCCCATTCTCATTATTATATAATAATATACCAGCAAATAAGATTTTCCTATTCGAAATATTCAAAAATTAATTTTAATCTTCCCGTATATTTGTGTATGTTTATATTCAATTTTAAAATCTTTTCACAGTCAACTTTTCAACTTGTTAGGCGTCTAAATTTTTTATTTGGATTTTTCTGGTAATAAAAAATATTGGTAGTGATTTTTATCCGTATTTTTTAACTAAAACTTCAAAATTTTTGTAATTCAGGAAAATTAGTTTGTTGAAGGATTAGTTTCAAAAATAAATCCTACCAAAACTCGTCTGCAAGAAACTAAAACAATTTGATTTTGATGGTTTTATATCTTATATAAATTATAGTAATTAATGCGTTTTAAATTTACAAGAAAAAATTTTTGGCGATTTTATTTTTACTTTTGGCAATTTTACTCAAAATTTTTATGCGATTATTTTATAAATTATTTTGTAATTATTATTTATATTAAAAAAAGAGTGATATAAAAACAAAGTTGTTATCGAATATATGTATATGTATTAAGAAAAACTACATGAAATTGATTTTGGAGATTTTTGAAATCTATTTGGCGAATCTGACAACCCTGCTCTACACCACCAAACATTGCGGAACTTTCTTTTCAGGTTATTTTGCTCTTAACCGAGGTTCTCTAATCGTTGTGGGGTCTCAACTGAAATAGTTTTTGTGAATTGACAAAATGAATTAAATAAATAGTGTCATGTTCATTAAGAAGTGAAAATTTATTAGGAGAGGTTATTAAAGAACTTAAGGCAGCTACGTCCAAGCACACATACTTTGATATTTTCATTTGAGGCAAACAGCTTTGAATGCTCTTAAATTTTTTCTTGTTTCTTTGCAAAAAAAGAGCGAGCATTGTTGTCCCTGAGATCTGTACCTCTGTACCTGGATTCAGTAACTTTTATTACGATAATCGTATCGTTATAATAAATATAACGAAAATTTATCGACTTTGCTATTCAGAAACATATTTTAACGATATTCGGTGTCGCTTGGAGAAAAAAAAATAAGTCATAAGATCTAATTTGTTGCGTTTTTCTTAATTATTCTTTGTGCTTTTCGCTTGTTTTCACATTTTCTATGCAGAGATACCATATCATATTGAATTAAATTGTGAATAAGATAAATCGGGAGACTATCGTTAAAAGAAATTACAGAATCACATTATCGTTATCGCAAGCGAATAACCTGGATTCTGTAACTTTTTGTGAACCGAAAATCGTAATATTTATCGACATATTTATTCGCGTGCGGTAACGACAATGTGATTCCTTAATTTCGTTTTACAATAGTCTCCAGATTTATCTTACTCACCATTTATTTCAATATTATATGGTATCTCTGTATAGAAAATGATAAAATAAGCGAAAAGCACAAAGAATAATAAAGAAAAACTCATTGAATTTATTCTTGTGATTTAATTCTTTTTTTCTCCAACCGACAGCGAATATCGTTAAAATATTTAACTGAATAGGAAATTCGATAAATATTCGTTATATTTACTATAGCGATTCGATTATCGTAATAAAAGTTACTGAATCCCCGTACTGGTTGGATGTTATGTTATCGTCCGTCTGAAAACACAAAATGCTTTTCTTTAAAAAGCTTTCAACTGCTTAAAAGCTTTTCACAAACTAAATATTTTTTAATACGCGGTTATGAATATCTTTTTAAAAAATGTTTTCTTAATATAATCATTTGAACTGGTGACTGCTCACTAAAATGTACGAATGCATTTGAAAAAACTGAAACCTAAAAAGAGACGATGTATTTACCTATGTACATATATACATGTGTAAATAAATAGAACAGGTAAAATATACTTATACTTAGTGCGCAGTAATATCCCTTAAGTTATTTTTAACTAATCTTATCAAATTCTGCTGCTATTGATAAGAGCAAAGTAAATAAATAAAAACAAATTATGACGTTAGGCACAATTTTAACAATGTCTGTATGTACATATGTATGTACTTACATACATACATATGTACGTATGTACAGTGTACATCGAACACCCATCAACACTTTTACTAGACCACAATTTAATGGGAGAAAGCAAAATTTCCACTAAATCTTAAACTATCGTATGTAAAAGAATATTTTCCTTGTATCATTAAACATTATTACAGTTTTGCACACGGCACCGCAATAACATAAAATTAGTATACGACATTCTGTAGGTTCGTGCGCACACTACGTTTGGTGTAGTGTGCAAACATTTATATGGGTAATGTATGAGTATGTAAATGCACACCGCACCCAACCAATAAGCTTTGAATTTATAAAAATCTTACACAGTTTTCATATCTATAAAATCCCGTACAATCGAACGGAAGACATCAGTGAACAACAAAAGTTGCTTGAACAATATTAACAAATTACTTCTTGTAATAAAACTTTACAAACAACAAAAATCAACAAAATGAATTGCCCCTGTGGAACCGGTAAGTTTTGAAATACTTATAAAGTGAAAAGTGACTTTTTAAAATAGTATCTTTCTTTTATATTTAATTTTAGGTTGCAAATGCACTGCCCAAGGCCCAAGTAGTACTTGTGGTTGTGGCACCTCCTGCAAATGCGGATCCAAATGAAGTTCTTTCCTAATTGTATTACAAAGAGCTGCATTATATGAAAACTTAGCATCATCTGGTTTTCAAGGCACAGTTTCCATATTACAAACAGTTAACTGGTCCGGAAAACTTGCATGGAGATTACTCGAAAAATTTAGTGCTTTCCAAGTAAATTTTCCACACAAGTTGACTGCTTGTAATATAGAAACTTCACCTAAATTGCATAAATTGATTAAATAAATATGTAGGAAAAACATTAAAATTAATTTAATATTTGAATAAAAGGATTAAGTTAATTGATTGATTATACACAATAACTAAATTTTGGGTTTTTCTTGGTATACGTTTGTTAAATTTACTTTTTTGACACATTTGAGAAGTTTTATTTCTGAAAGCTTTTGCAGACATGCGTACATAGATTTTGGAAATGAATAGAAGGATTTGAAAATCTTGAGTTTACAATTTTTGCGTGGAAAAAAATAAATTAAACAAATAAGTAAAGTAAAGACGGATTGTTTTTGAAACAAATTCGAATTAAAAACTATTTTTCTAATCAAGTCAAATATGAAGGGTGTTTTAAGTCAAACCGACTTTAACCGATACTATTCAAATAGTATAGAAAATATTTCTATATAATAGGTGTGTTCATTTATTTACGTAGCAGAAAATTGCAACGAGAAAGCAAGGCAGAAATTTACAAACTTACTCTCCCAGATACGAAAAAGTAAATAAACGCTTTACTTGTAAGAACTTGCCAAAAAATTTTATTCATGTCAGAACCATGGATGGAAATCATGAGACAATTGTATTTTTTCTAGCGTATATTAGATAATCTTATTGATATTTTATATTACAAAATTTTCAAAAATCAATATTTAATATGAAATACTTTACACAGCTTCATGTATTATTTACTATTTTTTAATTCTATTCTATTAACAAATACAAAAAAAAAATACCCAAAATTCCGCGACAGCAAAATTGTAGTTAAATGGCTTAATGAAAGAAAAACAATAAATTAAGAAAATATGTTTTCTTTGTATCAGGGAAAGCCAATCGATACAAAAAATTTTGGATACTCCCCCACATATCGAAAATTTTTTGTGCTAGTGCGTGTTGATATCTAAGTATTCATTTTCATACTTGCGTATACCCCTATACGCATACTTGTATGTATCGATGCGCATTCTTCGTCCCATCCCGCATATCTACCGACATACCCATGACTTGCAACACATTCGGTTTTTTAAATATTTTTTGATAAGTGTTGCCAGAAATACTAGCTTGTAGTTGTTAAGGAAATAACATTTTTTTCAAACTATTTTAACATAAAATTCAATAAAAATGTTTTACCCACACACACACACTCTTCGCAGTCCTTAGATCTAAAAGCCCTATTAAATATTTACGGGAGTAATTTGACCGCGGGTATAGAAACACGCTCCATTTTAGATCTGAGCTAAGAGCTGGATTAGTGGAAGAATGGTTGAACCATGGCATTCCTTACAATTTTAGCAATTTTAGGGCTTGTTTGTCACCAATTTTCGCGATGAAACTGACTTTTTAGCCAAATCTTGGCTTTTTTACCATTTTACCGATTTTTAATCCATCTGCATATCTATTTGATGTTAGCAAATTTTCGCCATTTCGGCATTCCTTAGATCTTTAAGTATTTGTAAATTATTTTAGGGATATTTATCGCAAATGTTTTCTTTTTTTCGCAATAAAAGTGATTGTTCCCAATTATTTGTTTTTTTGGAGTTTTAAAGATTTTCAACCAGTATCAGACTATGTTACCAAGTTTTTGCTAATTTTCGACATGGCCATTTGACATGGTTACAATTTTGGTATTTTTTTTTAATACATTTTAACAGCCGTATTCATAAAAAAAAGTTGATTGAGGTTTAAAATTCATATTAGTTAAAAAACATTTTAAGGCTAAATAACGTTTTTTAAATATTGGTATTCATAATCAGTTCTTTAACTAAAAATCAATTAACTAAATTTTTTTTAAATATCGTGACTGTATTCTTTATTTGTCACTTGCATATTAGTTCTGCAAAACAACGATTGTTAACTCACAAAGTACTCATGGCTATTTTGTTTATTTGTCGGTTTTCAGAGAAATATTGTTTCTATAAAATAAAAGATATGTTGCAACTTGTATTTAATAAAATAATAAAAAAAGTTCACAACAAATCTTTGTTAAAAGTGCTTTTTATATTATTTATTTTATTGCAGATAAAGAAGCACTAGAATAACGAGCTTTATTTTGTTTGTTTTGAGTGTTTATACATCACTAGTTAATTTTCTACAATTATACTATTTTTGTTAACACATAAAATGAGGAAACGATGACTGGGAATGGAAACTGGATCGCTCCTTTTCTTTTAAATATTCTTTGGAGTATATTTGCTATTTCGGCATTAGTTCCTATAAAAAAAAATTACATTGTTTTCTTCTAAATAACACTGGCATATGCATACATACATTCATACATAAGTACATACATACATACACACATATGTACATACAGGTAAAGTTCAAAATGTAAACAAAAACGAAGCAAAATTACAACAACGTCACCTTAAAATTGGTTTAAACATGGGGACAGTCAATTTTAAAATTTGCTGATTTACGCAAGGTTTAAAAACCGTTTTTTAAGCTAAAATTCTATTATGAATACAATTTTAGCGAATTTTGCTTAAATAATATTTGAAACGCGGTTTAAAATTTTTATGAATACGGCTGTAAGGCTTTTTTCAATTAAAAAATTATTCACGAATTTTCGCAACTTTTTGTAAGTGAGATTGTTTTTGATTTTTAAAATCTACTGAGTATTTTCGTTCACATTTTTTAGGTTTTGGACATTTTTTAAATAATATTCGCATTTTTGCAGGTTTTCGCGATTAATATGCGGAACAAATTTTCAACTTATTGCTTTTTTAAGGTTTATATAATCAGCTTTAGGGAATTTTTTTATTGTTTTAATCCTTTCGAGCTTGCATAATTTTTGCAATATATAACTTTTTTAATAGAAATTTGGTAAAGAAACCCGCCTCGTATTTACGAATTTTTTCATAAAATTGGTTGTATGAAATTTTTTTCATTTGTAAACAGGCTCCTTGAGAACCAAATTAGATCAAAAAGTTGTCAAAAATGCTTCAGAAATTCATTTTACGTGTCGTTTCTATTAACAAATAGAAAAAGTTTAGTGAAATAGATTTCATGAAAAAAAAGCAATATGAGTCCGATCACAGAGGAGATGTGTAAACATCTAGTAATGAAATTTTTTTTAAGTTAGAAGTACTTATGCTTTTAGTATCTTTTTTTAAATTAATTAATTAAAAGTATCAAAACTTTCAATATTGTAAATACACATGAATTTGTTGGTTTTTGTTTGTTATTTGGTTAGTAAATGGGCACACTGCAGTATATGTATATGTACTGCATTCAAAATTGCAGTAAGCAGTAAATTTACTGATTACTAAAAAAATTCAGTAAATTTTTACTGCTAATGAAATTTAATTTGCATTACTAGTAAAATCGTAGGGCCGTAGCAAGTGGCAAAGTTTTTTCATTCAAATTTTGAAACTTTTGTATGAAAAACATTTAGCCACTTGGTAGAATTTCATTATGAATACGGGCATTACTGATTACTGAAAATTCAATGCACCTGATCATATAACAAATCATTTAGGCAATTTATAAAAATTGTAGAAAAAAATTTTAGTAATCAGTAATTTTTTTTTTTTTTTTTGTTTTTACTGAAACTTTAGTGGTACTGCAGTGCTCATCTATGGTAATTGCCTTTACTTTTACTTTTTAATTTTTAATTCCTGTTGTTCATCTTCTAGTTGTTGCTGTTCTTTTGTTGTGTACGCATTGCAATTAAAATAAATTAAGTAAAGTGCGACTTTGACTCGCGCACATTCGGTTTTGATCATTTTTTTTTTGATTTAGCTTTCTTAATTTTTTAAGTTTTTTCAGTTTTATCGCTTTTTTCTCGTTTTGGCGTTTTTTTCTCCTTTTGGGTTTTTTAATTTTCGCAATTTTTATTTTCATTTTGGCGATTTTTTCATTTTGGCGATTATTTCATTTTGGCGACTTTTTTCTGTTTTTTGGGGTGTTTTTCATTTTGGCGATTTTTTTCTGTTTTTGGGGTTTTTTTTATTTAGGCGATTTTTTCATATTGGCGATTTTTTTATTTAAGGATTTTTTTTAATTTTGGCGATTTTTGCGGTTTTTCGCGATTTATTTTAGTCCTAGAGATTTTTTTTAATTTTGTGCTTTTTTTCGTTTTGGCGATTTTTTTTTATATTTGACGATTTTATATTTTTTTGATTTTTTAGTTTTACCGTTTTTGAAAATTTCAAGAGTTTTACTCTTACGGTTTCCAAGATACAGCAAGTTGTCAAAATTACAAAGTCAAAATTGCATTAACTGATGGAACACCCATTGATTTAAATTTTTTAAATTTAGTATTAATTGTTGTAGTCTGTATAAAAATACACTAACTTTTAAAATTTCAAGTGTATATATGTACATACAATTGTATGTGTATTACATGGGATTTTAACATTTTTCGTTGCTCGTTTTGGAACACCCTTTAGTTTTTAACTCTCATGTATTTGTTGTTGTAGTGGCCAAATGTCTGCATATTGTGTCCAAATTTCAAGTCCGTAGCTCTTACGGTTCATTTTCACCTTTGGTGTAGGGAAATATATGTATATCGACTTGTTGTGCTTGGTATTGCTTCTTTCAAACACTAATACACTCATACATAGCTCAAACCGATTTGACAATGCAAAGCAAAAGCAAAAAGCAAAGAAATCTCAGCAAAGAAATCAAGTCAAAAAATTTTTACCCCCTAGCGTATAGATGTTTACACATCAAAAATGCATTATATAAATTAGGCATTTGTTAAATTCATACACAACGATTTTTTTTTTATTTACTTACATATTTGGTAACATTGTTCATATAGTCATACTCGTTATTACATGCTTGTGCGCACATGTATTGATACGAATATCTATAGCACATTTGTTTGATCGAACCCGCACCTATCGATATGCGCACTTATTTGTGTTGATAGCTATAGATATGTATGTATGCCTGTATATAAGCATGCTTGTTGATGCGAATGTGCTATCATACTCATTGTCGTTTTAGTATCGTTAGTCATGTTTTAGACTAGGCAGTTTTTCTTGAAGCAATTATCTTCAATTCTCTTTTAAAACTGCTGTTTGTTTACACTCAGACGGTTTCTTGTTCAATTTTCCAATTGTTTTAATGCTGCGAATGAAAGCACAAAAGAGAATTGAAGTAACTTTTCTGTACAAGCAAGTCAGTACCCCTCTTCTTTCTTCTTTCATCTCTTCCCTATTTTTAAGTTTCAGCTTTTCCCTGAGTGTAATTTCTTCAAATTATAATATAATATTGTATTAAGTTCTGTTTGACCACTTCCTCCACCTCTAAAGCTATACACATTAATAAAATTATATACGCCCATGTTCTGAAAAACATATCGTCGGTTGGTTATTGGTTTGCTGCAGACATAACGTATTTTGAATATACTGTGCTGCAAACCAATAAGCAACCGACGATATATCGTTTAAAATTATCATTTTCGGACAAACGAAAACGTTAGAAATTTGGCGTTGTCAAACAGCTAGTATATACTAACGCGATCTGTTGATGCGCAGTTTAGATTTAATGTTTTCTTTTTATTTAAAGAAACCCCTGTAACGTTTTTTCACAATTTCAATTAAAAACATTCAATTTAAAAATTTGCTTTGTTTCAATTGTTTAGATACTTATGAACTATTTTTTGATAGTAGCGTTTTTAAAGCCAAAAAAGCAAGTAAGAAGAACAAAATGTATTTAAACTACGTTCTTGATTTTCCTTTTCTAGAGTTTTTTCCTTTGTAAAAGACTATCGGCCGTATTCTAAAGAAAAATTAATTAATATTTCAAGCGTGCTTTAGTCAAATTCTGTGTGGAAAGTTTATTTTAACATACACTCACAACTCAAACTAATTTTTTCCAATAAAGCAGTTCATGTTTATAATACACATAAATAAAACTTAGATCAAAAAATAGCAATAAAAATAAAAAAAAAATTGAGGGCACATCAGAAACAGTAAAATGAAAATCAACCACAACATTTGTTACAGAAACTTCAAGCAAAATAACAAGGAATTTATTTCCCCTATTTTCAAATATTTTTTCATACAATTTTTATTTATCATATCGTGCCATAACCGCCCAAAAAGCTTAATCGGCTTAATTTTCGAACTTATTTTTTGGACCAAAATCGATCATTTGCGATCGTAATAATCGATTTTCGTTAAAAAAAATAAACGAGGTCCAAGAAATGTGTATTTTAAGCTTTTTTTGGCAGTTATGATTCAATATTATTCTAAAAATTTTGGAAGAAGCTACCCAAAGTAGCTAAAAAATACTTGATAAAACATTGAGTTTTAAATTTTAAATTTTAAATTTAAATTAAAAATTTAAATTAAAAATTTAAAAAAAAAAGTATTTAATTCTTGCCTTAAACTTTTTCGTAATATACAAACTGCCTTATTCATAAAAAATAATTTTGTTTTATAAAGGTTTTATTAAAAAATAAAAATATTTTTTATGAATAAGGCCTATAGTATAGTTATGAATTTTCTTTCATAACTTGTTGATTAAATCAGCTTAAATTTTTTTCGAAGACTCTTTTAAATAATATTCCGGAATTACAAAATTTTAAATCAAAATTTTCTTGCAATAAAAATTTTTTGTTAAACAAATCATAAAAAATTTCTCAAAACAGTAATTGAACTATTATTGAAAATATTTGCACACTGTAATTTAATTAAGTTAAACTGGAGTAAAATCTAATTCGCTTTGTATTCTTATTTGCGCCTGCATATGTATTTCCCATTCCATTTTAAATAATTATGTTAACTGCTGGCAGCACACTAAAATGACTATTTAGATTCGTAACAACAAGAACCTTAAAAAGCTGAAAAATAAACGATAATACATTCGTACGCAACTGTCGTTTATTTGCGTTTCTATTTTATTTATCTGTCTTTCTTGAATGTTCGATACTTATCTGGATGCGATATGAAATTGTTGACAAAAAAGAGTAAACAATTAAGAATAAATCAAGTAAGACTACTATATTCGGCTGTGCCGAATCTTAGATACCCTTCACCGACCTACGTATGGAGTATACGTATCTACATATGTAAGTACATACTACATATCGCTGGTTTACTCAAACAACATCATAAATTAAAAAAGCTAGTTCGACGAGTTTAAAGTTTTCAATTTACGAAAAACAGTTCATTTAGTTTGTCCACTACTGCAATTTATAGAGACCTGAGAGCCTTTTTCCATGTTTTATATAGCAGCAAAAAGCTTATGATATGCTTAATAATTAAAGAAAATAATATTTTTAATACATACATGCATAGTTAGTTTTAAAATTACTCGTAGTTTCTATTTGCCAGCCATAAAACTGTATTTTCATCATTTTCTATTTAAGACAATTATGTAGCTTTTTTGGGGGCTTGGGAAAACCGAATTGACGTACAGACAAACGGACATCACTTATTTGACTACTCTACTCATAATGAATATATGTATGTATATATCGTTATCTTAATATAGAAAGTCCCTGACTGACGTATTGTGTTTGGTGCGTTAATATTTGTCTACGAGAATTTTGTCCTATGGTGATTTCACACTGAAAGGTAAAACCTGGTTTTAACGTTAAAACCATTAACAGCTGATTTAGCATTCACACTGCAAGTTTGTTAAATTCAGGTTTTAACTCACAGGCTGTCTAATAACCTTGCTCAAAAATAAAATAAATCTCCTGCAGAAATGCGTGTGTTTGTTTTTGTATTTGTTTCTGTTTTTTATAACACTTATTTGACAAACTGTACAACAGCTGTTTTTGTTGGTATAAAAAATCGGAAATTGTACAATGCGTTATAAAATGGAAATTATTTTATATTTTATATATAAATATTTTAAAATTATGGAACAAGTAATACAAAGTGAAGAAGTGCTTGGAAATCAAGTTATTGTATATAAGAAATGAACAAATACATCACAAAATAAAACTTTTTTATCGGGGGATCGATCTAAGTCATATCGTCTATTTTCACTTACCAGAGGTCAATGAAAATATCTTCGCTGTTTTCCTTCCAAAAAAAAACTTTTTTTTCTATAATTTTTTTATTATTGTTGCAGCTGCATCCATTTTTAAGTTGAAAATCTTTCGAGCGACATCTATTGTTATTCACTGGCATAAACATTATCAGCTGCTTCCGGTCATTTTAAATTGGCAGGACTGAATTTAGCACAGCCAAAACAAGATTGCATTTCATAAAACCAACTTAAAACTGATTCTAAAATGGTTTTGAGTTGGTTTTAACAACAACAATTTGTATGGCAAAACCAGGTTTTAACAGTTGGTTTTAACGTCAAAACCAACTTTTATTAAAACCATGTCAGTGTGAAAACACTATTAAATTAAAGAAAACGTGTGTAAAATTCTCGTAGACAAATATTCGACACGACATACGCAATACGGGTGATAATTCTTTTTAAAATCAATTAGATATTCTCTTATCGAAATATAGAAAAACTAGATTTCAAAAAAATAATGAGTTAAGCTGGGGCACAATGAATCCGTCATACGTTAAACTTCGCCTTTTTTTTAACTGACAGCTAAGTTGAAATACATGGTTTCTTGTGAGGCCAGTTACATTCAGTACGTGTCCGTCAACTCAAAGTACAAAATTTTGTAAACTTTTAACTTTTTGCGTACGTTGAGTAGTTTGACAGATATTGAGATATTGGTTGGTTTTTTTTTTTTTTTGTATGTTCTTATTTAGAGTATTGTGTTTTGTGGAAGCAAAAGTAAAATTAAACAACAGAAATGAACTAAATATATATAAAAAGTTGAATTTAATAAATAAAATGAAGAATCGACCTATTGAAGCTGTTCAAATGCATCCGTCAATAAAGTACTCATTGTGCCAACCCTCTCCGTCGTTGCGTTAATGGCAGTTGAAAAAGGCGAAATTTAAGGCCGGATTCATTGTGCCCCGGCCTTTATGGTACTTCTATATTAAAGTAAAGATATATATGTACTACATGAATATTTTGGAAATTACAAACGGTATGACAAACCTATATATGTATACCCTTACTATTTGTGGTGAAGGGTATAAGAAATTATGACGTTGCACACGACTCTTATATTGACGCACATAACATATGGATATCAATTTGTGTATACACTCTTGTTTGAAGAACTATGAGAATTTCTGTTTAAATGTGCTAATTGTAACTAAGATTTAAAAAGCGAGACTTAGTGCACTATACAAACATACTTATGCACTTACGTATACGTATGTACGAGTATGTACAATTTTCACCGCCAAACGCAGTTTTCCCCATTTTCATTTTCAATGTACATACATACAACCTGTTTCTCTACTCCAGATATAAAACCTTTTGCACTCAGCACCACACGAACACTCTTTGGAAAGCTGTACGATTTTGTAGATACTAACAACGGTGGTGTGTAGTGTGTAGCAGTCAGTGCACACCGCACTACTCAGCTTGAAAGAAATGAGTAAATAAATACATAAACAAAATTATACGAGTAGAGTCGTGTGGATTGTTTGTATGCTAAAAAAAATAAAAACAAATCATATCTATAAAACCGCATACATTTGAGAAACAGTCATCAGTCAACACCTGAATTTGCACAAACAAAAGTATTTGAAGACTTATTTCGCATCTTTATTTTTCCTTGTGAAACAATTTAAAAAAAACTAAAACTAAAAACTAAAACTAAACTAAATTAAAAAAAAATATATATATATTTGAAGTGATTACAATAATATAATTACATTTATTTTCTATGAAAACCAGGTTGCAAATGCTCTTCCCAAAACCAAACTGGCAATTGTGGCTGTGGTGCATCATGCAAATGCGGATCTGGCGGTACTTGCGAGAAGGGCAACTGCGGCAAGTAAAGTAGATACAATCTGCTTGAAATAATTTCCTTAAATACATTTTGTACATTCAGTATCATTAATTGACTCAAATCGTGTATTAAATTAAGACTAATTTAGTTTGTAAAAATAAAATTTGTAATGATTAAGTGAAAGTAATTTGACTTTATTTCGGCGGAAAAGTACAATAAAAATATATTCAAAACATACATACATATGTATGTATGTACTCATATGTATGCGATATAAATACATACATAATATACAAATTTTTTTTGAGAACAGTGTTAGGAAAAAATAATGTTTGACATTGCGCTGATTTACACGGGCATAATTGTGCTGGCATAACATACCAGTTTGTTGGTGAGAGAGGCAAAGAGAGTGGTTTTGAGGTTGGCATAACTTTCCAACCAGCTACAACCCCGCATTAGTAGCATAAAACCAATACACACACAACTTAAAAAACAACAAATGTTAAATGAATACTAAAAACGCTACACAAAACTGTATACGTATGTATACATTTTGTGCCAGATGAATTAGTCTCGTGTAATGTGGAAAAGAACAAAAATTGTGCGGCTTAAAAATTGTTCTCGTCTAAACTACCTCATTGAGATACATATGTATGTATGTATGTATGTATTTATTTAGGAATACACATTTTCACCTGCAATATCTGCGCAGTATACAAATAATGAGAAGCTTAGTAATTCTTTTTTATGCTTAAAAATAAATTTCACTGTCAAGTTACGAGATAATAAAATGTCACAGTTCTGCTGTACGCCGCAAAGAAATTTGTTTTATTATTAATAACAAAGTAATTCATTATCTTTTGAGAGAAGATTAAAATTTTCTTTTTTCATTAACTTGTTAGTAAATTCAAAATTTCAAACTCGTTTCCTGCAAAGCAATTGTTTTGAGTTATTACTCTATTGCAGCAAAAGCTCGATATGTATGTAAACATGTAGATATGTATGTACTTATGTATGTATGTCAATTGCGAAAAATTTACAGGTCAAAAAACCATTTACATATATTTCAAGGTCGGAAATTTTGCCTTTAAAAAGTAAACATTTTAGATAATCCGAGCGCTTTTGGATGTAAAAAGTATTTAAAAGTACTTTATTACATATGTACATATATACGAGTACGTACATACAAATGTACATACATACATACTGCGTAAACAGTTTTGAAATGTAAAAACGTCATGATTTTTAAATGTATTCACGTCGCATGTATTATACTAAACCAATAATAAATGCTGTCGTACTATAAGCGAAGCACAATGGATGTATTGGTGTATGTGTATACCAGTGTTAACAAGCGATGACGTCAAGACAGCTTGTCTGTAACAAACACTCAAAAGAAGTACTGTTGATTAGTGTATGCTTGTTATTTTTCATATTGTACGTTTGAGTGTGTGTGTAATATGTAGATGGTAAGCTATTATGTGATTAACCGCATACAACTAATCTTAATGCATGTGTGTGCCTTTGCATGTGCGCAGAAAAATAAAAGATCATACACACATACATGCATGACGTTTGTACACGCGCTTATGCGTAGAAAGAAGCTAGTATCACAAATTCTTCCGTCACGAAGTGTTTTCTTCTTTACTCTAATACCTACAATACTCAAATAAATTTCTTGCAAACAGTCTTGTTAACGTTTGTTTTATAAGATTTCGCTGTAGTAAAGCATTTGAAAAATCCCTCATGTCTTAAAAGTTCTTATAAGATATCTTGTGCAAGAGACTAATACATACTCTGTCGGAGAACGTGTGGTTGACTATAAAAATAGTTAACTTATAGTTAACTTTTCTTAGACTGACTAAAAGCTAACTGCAATATCATCCAGAACAACCCCAAAAATTAATTCTTAAGTTTAAACTTGGGTCGAACTCATTCACTCTTTCATTTTTGCCACAAACCAGTGATCAAACCCATGTAAATTACATAGTCTGCTAGTTTGAAACTCATTTCAGTTTTATATTAACATTTTTCTGTTGTTATTTTAGATGGTACCTTAGGCTGAGTTTACATCTGGCATTTCTTGTGTGTCATTTCCCCAAAAATGCGTAACCAACTAATTACTAATGAAAAACTGTTTGATTCAGACATGTATTTATTGATTTAAATAGTTTGCAATCATGCTGGATTCTACAAAATTGTCTATTAGTTATGTATGAAACTATTTAACTTAACCCAGTAAAAAAAATGGAAGTCATTCTGAAGGAACCACATTTTCATTGCTTCCAAAAAATCGATATTTTTAATTTGCCGATAGTTAGCAGAATACCAAGTAAAAGTTTATTTTAATCACACAAAACCTTGTAGTTTTTCCATAGTTTTAGTAAATACTCACCAAAATTTTCAGAAAATCGATTTTTTGAAAGAAATTTATGAACTAATTTTGGCCTAAAATTTAGAAGTTATTTGCTTAAATTTACATGAAAACACTGTTTCGCGTTTAACTTCGTATAAAAAGAAACGAATTGTTAAAATATGTAACTTTTTAAAATTTTTCCTAGATGAAAATATTACCATAGAACACAAAAAAGGAAATTTTTCTTAAAATCGCTTCTAATTCAGTGACTAGGCATCGAAAAAGAGAACTTCTTGCAATGACAACCCTATGTAAAAATCATTAGATCGTATCGAAATTTGAACTACTTCTAGAATGCAAACTCTACATTTTCATGACTTCTTTGGAGTGTCTTTTTTACTGGGTAATAAATACATGTCTGAATCTAAAAGTTTTTCATTAGTAATTAGTGGTTAAGCTTTTTTACGCTTGTGTGGCACATGGCACACAGATGGAAACCCGGCCTTAGCTGAGTGGTAGCGCGTTGAGTACACAACGTGTGATGATACATGCTAAAACCTTAGAACAATGTTTTTAATTTACTGACTACCAGGTGATTTCAAAAAATCAACTTTGAGTTATCTGAATGTAATGCAGAGTGAGTCAATTGACTACGGCCTAGGACATCGCAATGTTAAAATAGTCAGTTGATTACATTAAAAGTAATCCAAGTGTCAGTTGGTACTAGTTGCGAAATAGTTAGCTTAAAGTTAGTTTAAAGTTAACGTAATGTCCGACAGGATATATAAAAAGACCAAAGTATGTACAAAGCAATATAGCGGGTCTTACAATAGAGACTTCCGAAATTTGAAAGTTGACAGCTGCCATATTTTCACTTATTGAAAAAAATAACTATTGGGAATTAAATTAACATTGCGTTTACGTGAAATTTTGGCCTTCTATGCAAAATACCAAAGTTTTACATGAACTCTAACTAACTGTTTACCTCTTATTCCCGATAAGAGTCATTGTTGAAGCTACATCGGACTATCATTTATTCAGCCTGTTTTACGAAATCACTATGGATGCTTCAACAAAAAAAACTGCCAAATTTTGAACTATACCAATGCACATGAGATCCAAGAGCGTCCGAAAAAGTCACTCTTTGTTGTGGATTTTAGGCCATATTTCAACGAACGAACGTACGTTGGGCAGGCGGCGAGCGCTAGATATCGATGAGTACTAACTTCTTTTGTATGAAATAGGCATCAATCTATACATAATCGGTAGGTCTTTGCAAAAGAGTCTGGGCCTTCTTTCTATAACGCAATCCTTAAGGTACGGCAAAACATTTGGCAAACATGTGCCCAAAAACTCATAACCATTAAATACTAATGAAAAAGCTTTTGATTCAGAAACGTGTTTATTAAGTAAAATACTTTCGAGTAATGCAGGATTCCAAGACATTATATTGTTACGAAAATAGCCGTTAACAATGTTAAGCAGCATTACACAAAAATATTCCAACAGGGTTAATGTAAATGCTACGCGAAAATATTCCTACAGGGTCAAAGTAAAGAATAGTCTAGAATAGTAGCCAACAACTAAATAAGCATGCCTAGCTTGATTAAACGTAAACAAGCAAAAGCAACAACAACAAAAAGCGTCTGCTTATTAAGAAGATTCACATATTTACACACATACATACATGCCAATTCAAACGAAAAGTAAAAGATAAACAACCACCGTGTGTTGCTTAGTTAATGATGTACACACGTACGCATATACACATGTATGTATGTACATAGTTACCACATGAACTTAATTAGGCAGCATATAAGATGATAATGATCGTCTAGACATTGCTTGAAACTTCTGGTGGTATTTTGGTGGAGTATAAAAAGCTGTGACGCAGCCAATGAGTTAGTTAGTTGCAGTCGTAAGTCAGTCGCGAACAGTTATAGTTAGTGCTAATCAGAAAGTAGTGAAGTTAAGAACTCGTTAGTCAGTTGATAATTAAGTTGTGAATTAATAATAGTCTGTCGTGGAATTGTGATTATTGTGGAGTCTATCGTGTCGAGAGGAGTAAAGGGAACAGCGCAGCGAATAGACGTGTATAAGGGTGTAAGTAAAGCCAGTGAGTCTTTATTGGTGTATCAACTGTGAGTGTCGGCAGAGTGAGTGCCGTGTGTGACAAGCAGCAGACAAAGAGGTATTGGTGTATCAACTGTGAGTGACGGCAGAGAGAGTCTCGTAAGTGACGGCAGCAGACAGAGAGGTGTCACGTGAATACTTGCGCAGTCAGATAAGAGACGTGTGTAAACTACAGCGAGGAAGGCGTACTGGTAACCAGTTGTGAATATCTGTGTGTAATTTATTAGTTTAAGTTGTATTAGTGTATTTAAGCTCTTGAGTAATTTAGTTTAAGTGTATTTGTAAATAAAACTTGTATCATTCTTAACCCTAATTACTTCACTCGGCTCTTGTATTCATTTGCAAATCTTCGGATCTACGGAAAGGCGTTTTTATAGAGAGAAAAACGTAACAATATATTATTTATGTATGAAACTGTTTAACTTAATAAACTGAATCACAAGGTTTATCATTCGGTGAATTAGCTAAATTGCTGTTGTTTATTTGAAACTTAGGAAAAGTTTTAGTTAATGGGTTTTGTTTTGGATAAGAAATCGTGATAAGTGCAAAAAAAAACCTGGTGTTAGCCTTATAGATTTCCATAAAAATTAATTGAAATCAGCCAGATTTCATGCAGTTGTAAATGACCTATAAATCAAAAGTTCTACTATTAAAATCAACTACAACGAAACAAATTAAACATATGTAGTAAATATTAGAGAAAATCTTCTTGGTTTGAAAAGTTATTCTGCGCAAGTTGCTTTCAAATTTTATCAAAAGGTTAACATTTCAGAAAAAGTCTGATCGTCTCAATTAAAAATCAAAACTCTGTGTTTGCTGGTACGAGTATGTACCCTGAAGGAAACGTGGAGTTAAGTGTCCCCAAGTCACCACTTTTGTCGACATTTTCAACGAAGCGTCTACATATCGATGTTGTTTTTAATGCGTAGAAAATATTTTTTCAGATACACACAAATATCCTTCTTCTTAATGTTTTATTTTACTGTTGGAAATAAAAGTGGTGTCATGCAATACCCCCTTTACACACGGAAAGTTTACTTTGCAAAGTGTTAATTCAGCTGTAAGAAAGACAGAAAGAGAGAGTATTCCTCCCTCTGTGTTTCACCCAGCTGAATTAAGACTTTGCAAAGTAAACTTTCCGTGTGTAAAAGGGGTGCAAAATTTAAGTGCTTATATACATATAAATGTATTGAACACTTCATATTCATATTGTATAAAAATAAAAATGTGAAAATTAAACAATTTTAGTGAAAGTGCCAATTATGGAATTTTTTTACCCTTTGGAAGATTTTGTACCATCAGTTAAAGATTTGTCACACTTTCAGATCCATACGTAAGTGTTTGACTTGACTAATTCAGCAAAACATACAATTTAAATTAATTAGTACAGTTTTATTATGAACATATACCACAGTGTGGTGATATCGTCAATAGTAAGTCAGTACAGTCTTACTATTGACATTTTCACCATATGATCCCACAAAAACTACCTAGTCAGTATTGACGCAGTCTACTGGTAGATTTCGTCAGTAGTACTGGTGACATCGTCAATAAGTAATCAGTATAATTTTACTATTGACATTTCCTGCAGGGTACATGCACACAAAAGTACATATATCCATACATACATACATACATATGTATGCATTCACGTTTGTGCAAATTTATCAGAGCGAATTCTTAAATTAAATACACAAGCACATAGTAATTTAAAAACTTAAATAAAACCTACAAGAAGATATATACAGTGGTAAATACAATTATTCAAAAATTTTAAATTTCTAAAAACAATTGCTTGATGTTTCTAACTTTGTGTCAATTTAAAATAATTCTTTTAACGCAATGAATGTATAACGTATTTTTTTATAAAATAAATATTTATTTTAAAATGTTTAAAACAATCAAATGATTTTCTACTTACATAAATACATACATATCGTTAACTAAAATGCAAAAAGGCATAACCAGCATAAATAAAAATTTACAGGAGAATCGAAAAAAACTAAAATAAATTCAGTGAAGTGCGACTTTGGCCCGCGCACGAAGGGTTCCGTACGGACACTAGATATGTAATTTAATACGAACTTCAGCTTACATAATAGATAGTTTTGGCTTTTCTTTTAATTTTTGGGTTTTGAGCGTTTTCAAGTTTTGGCGTTTTTGTGTTTTTTCGGTTTTTGGCGATTTTTTTAAGTTGTGGCACTTTTTCCCCCGTTTTGTCGATTTTTTCAGTTTTTTTGGCGTTTTTTCGTTTTGGCAATTTTTTTCATTTTGGCGATTTTTTTCATTTTGACGATTTTTTTCATTTTGGCGATTTTTTTTCGTATAGGCGATTTTTTAGTTTTGTCGCTTTTTTCGCGTTTTGGTGATTTTATTTCAGTTTTTGGCGTTTTTTCAATTTAGTGATTTTTTTTTCATTTTGGCGATTTTTTTCATTTTGACGATTTTTTTCATTCAGGCGATTTTTTTCGGTTTTTGGCGTTTTTTCAATTTGGTGATTTTTTTTATTTTGGTGATTTATATATTTCATTTTGGCGATTTTTTAATTTTGTCGATTTCTTCGGTTTTGCCGAATTATTTTAGTGTTTAAATTTGGAGCTTTTTTTCGTTTTAGCGATTTTTATTTTTTGGTTCTTGGCGATTTTATTTCTTGGTTTGGCGATTTTATAATAATCGGATTTTTTAGTTTTACCGTTTTTGAAAATTTCAAGAGTTTGCCTGTTACGGTTTTCATGATATACATACCCACCCAGCTAAAAAATTATATATGGTCCATATATTTTAAATATATGCATGTATATAACTATATATGAATTCATGTATGGAAATGTATGGGATTATACATTGCAAAACTAATATATGTATATGAACTAATATATGGACTAATATATGAAATGTATTATAATATATGAGCTCATATATAATTATATATATGGAAATTTCATTATGAAACTCTTCATGTGTGGATCCATATATAGAAATAAGATTTAATATATGGAGCTATATAAGAATATATGCATACATGATGTGAGATACATAAGATCGTATTTGCAATCAAAAATTTTTGGATTTTATCACTGGTGAATTGGAAATCCATTACAATCCAAATACATACGGTATGCAAAGTTTATAAGCGTACCCTCAAAGTTAAAAAAACTTTTGTTCCAAAAAAAAAAAACATTCTTGTATGATTTTATACATTGTGGGCCCCATTTAATATATCAAATAATCAAAAGAATAATCCACCCAGCTAAAGAAGTTATATATGGTCCATATATTTTTAATATATGAATGTATATAAATATATATGAATATGTATGAATTCATGTATGGAAATGTATGGTATTATAGATGGCAAAACCATTATATATGAATTGATATATGGACTAATATATGAAATGTATTATAATATATGAACTCATACATGGAAATTTTAATTATGAAGCTCTTCATATGCGATTCATATATAGAAATAAGATGATAATATGGTGACATATAAAAATGTATGCATACACGATATATCACATAAGATCGCATTTGCAATCAAAAAAGATTAAATTTTATTAATTCGATCTTTTTCACTCTTTTTAATCACTGGTGAATTGGAAGTTTGTTAAAAAATATGTACATATTGTTACGAAAATAGCCGTCAACAATGTTAAGCAACATTACACAAAAATATTCCAACAGGGTTAATGTAAATGCTACGCGATAATATTCCTACAGGGTCAAAGTAAAGAATAGTCTAGAATAGTAGCCAACAACTAAATAAGCATGCCTAGCTTGATTAAACGTAAACAAGCAAAAGTAACAACAAAAAGCGTCTGCTTATTAAGAAGATTCGCATATTTGTACACATACATACATGCCAATTCAAACGAAAAGCAAAAGATAAACAACCACCGTGTGTTGCTTAGTTAATGATGTACACACGTACGCATATACACATGTATGTACATAGTTACCACATGAACTTAATTAGGCAGCATATAAGATGATAATGATCGTCTAGACATTGCTTGAAACTTCTAGTGGAATTTCTGTGAAATATAAATAGAGGTGACGCATCCAATGAGAGAGTGAGTTGCAGTTGTAAGTCAGTCGCGAACAGTTATAGTTAGTGATAATCAGAAAGTAGTGAAGTTAAGAACTCGTTAGTCAGTTGATAATTAAGTTGTGAATTAATAATAGTCTGTCGTGGAATTGAGATTATTGTGGAGTCTATCGTGTCGACTGGAGTAAAGGGAACAGCGCAGCGAATAGACGTGTATAAGGGTGTAAGTAAAGCCAGTGCGTCTTTATTGGTGTATCAACTGTAAGTGTCGGCAGAGTGAGTGCCGTGTGTGACGAGCAGCAGACAAAGAGGTATTGGTGTATCAACTGTGAGTGACGAGCAGTAGACAAAGAGGTGTCACGTGATTACTTGCGCAGCCAGCTAAGAAACGTGCGTAAACTACAGCGAAGAAGGCGTAGTGGTAACCAGTTGTGAATAACTGTGTGTAATTTATTAGTTTAAGTTGTATTAGTGTATTTAAGCTCTTGAGTAATTTAGTATAAGTGTATTCGTAAATAAAACTTGTATCATTCTTAACCCTAATTACTACACTCGGCTCTTGTATTCATTTGCAAATCTGCGGATCTACGGAAAAGCGTTTTTATAGAGAGAAAAACGTAACAATATGTAAGCGGATGCAAAGTTAATATGCGTAGAGCCTCAAGGTTTAAAAAATAAAAACTCGTGCAACCAAAAAATCGTACTTCCCAGCTAAAAAAAATATGTATGGAGCATATATGATATCCCATAATGGTTTGGATCCGAAAAATGATGGTATATGGCCATATATGATTATATATATTCATATATTTTCATACATGCATGTATAAATATTCCTTATACGGTATGAAAAGTTCAAATTCATACTTTTTTTGAATCAAAAAAGCGCATTGCTGTGCAATAAATAAAATTACTAAAATTAGCTTTTTTAAGTTTTTGTAAAGGGAGGTTGTATTTAATCAAAGATTTGTTTGGACAAAATAATTAAAAACTAACTAACAGAAATTGTATTCATCATTTCAAAGAAAAAGTGAATCGATTATTTAAAAAACACAAAACTCATATTCGTACAAAAAATTTAATTTAAGAAATCAGATTAAAAACTAATGCAATTAATTATAAAAGAAAAAGAAAAAATTATCCGTCTAAAATAATTTTCAATATAATTTTTTGCAGTAATATGAACTTTGTTTCTTATCTAGAGAATTATTTTATTTTCGATGAAATTAATAACTGGATTATCCTGTTGATTGTTTGATCCACTATGTATAAAATCAAAAGTTTTTCCTTCTTAAACGTTGATGGTACGCATGTAAACTTTGCATACCGTATGTATTTTCTAATGAATTTCCAATTTACAAGTGATAAAATACCAAGATTTTTTGATAGCAAAAACGATATTGTGTAAGATATCATGTGTGCATACATTCTTATATGGCTCCATACATTAAATCCCTTCTATACATATGAAGAGCTTCATAATGAAATTTCCATATACATATAAGCGCATATATTATAAAACATTTCATATATTAGTTCATATATCAATTCATATATAATACTTTTCGCATGTATAATCCCATACATTTCCATACATGAATTCATATATAGTTACATACATTCATATATTAAAAATATATGGACCATATATAATTTTTTAGCTGGATTGTAGGATTTTATATATTGTGTGCCTATTTAATAAATCAAATAAGCAAAAAGATAATTCAGTCATTAAATTATTATTAATTTTATAAAAAGTAACGGAATTCTCAGATATATTTAAGAAACAAAATTCATATAACTGCAAAAAAATAATATTAAAAACTAGTGTTAGTATAAAAACGGATTAATTTTTCTTTTATAATTGCATTAGTTTTTAATCCGATTATATGTTGTGTACGAATGTGTGTTTTGTGTTTTTTTGTTTTTAATAATCGATTCACATTTTCTCTTAAAATGTCGAATGAAATGTCTCTTAGTTCGTTTTGAATTATTTTGTTCGAACAAATGTTTCATTAAACACAACCTTTCTGTAAAAAATCTTACAAAAAAAATTATTTTAATAATTTAATTTATTGCACAGCAGTGCGCTTTTTGAATCAATATGAACTTTGCATACTATATAAGGAATACACATTCATGTATGAAAATGTATGAATATATATTATCATATATGCCCATATATCCGCATTTTTCGGATCCGAACCATATATGGGATATCATATATGCTCCATACATTTTTTTTTTAGCTGGGCAGTCATTAATTTTATAGAAGATAACAGAATTCTCTAGATAAGAAACAAAGTTCATATTACTGCAAAAAATTATATTGAAAACTATTGTTAGACGGATTATATTTTCTTTTATAATTAATTGCCTTAGTTTTTAATTTAATATGAGTTTTGTGTTTTTTAAATAATTGATTCACCATTTGACTTAAAATGATGAATGAAATGACTTTTAGTCCGTTTTTCATTATTTATCCAAACAAATGTTTCATTAAATACAACCTCGCAGTTCAAAATCTAAAAAAAGTAATTTTAGTAATTTAATTTATTGCACATCAGTGCGCTGTTTTGAATCAAGAGATTATGAATATGAACTCTGCATAATGTGGAGGGAATATTCACACATTCATGTATGAAAATGTATGAATATATATAATCATATATGCCCATATACCCTCATTTTTCGGATCCGAACCATATATGTGATATCATATATGCTCCATACATATTTTTTTAGCTGGGTAGTCAGAATTGCATTAACTGATGGACCACCCTTTA
Organism: Tachina grossa; assembly: GCA_949987645.1. Lineage (NCBI taxonomy): Eukaryota > Metazoa > Arthropoda > Insecta > Diptera > Tachinidae > Tachina > Tachina grossa. The sequence goes on along the minus strand of OX465274.1, from coordinate 197,006,592 downwards.
ATTAAAATTTTTTTTAATTTTAGTGTTAATTGTTGTAGTCTGTATAAAAATACACTAATTTTACAAATTTCAAGTGTCAATATACATATGTACTAGAGTTTTTCTTTTCCCGGACTTTTTCATTTCCCGGGAAAGCGGGAACGACTTTTCGATTTCCCGGGAATTCCCGCCTTGTGCAAAACAATACAAAATATTTTTTAATTTAATTTATTTTAATAAAAAACAAATTGTAATTCATGAGATCGATTAAATAATAACGTTTTCTAAACACATTAGTCAAAAATAATAATATTTCAGTTTTTTATATTTATAGTAATGCATAAATACCAATATTATATGTAAATCCAAAGCCAAATGAATTGATATAACGCAAAAAGAAACAAATTATGTTATTAAAAAAATATTCCAAACCATTTTTTTGGGAATAGGTCTTTAGTAGAGAATAAACATTAATAGAACAGTTCTTTTTACCAAAGAGAATCAGTATTATTTTGTAGTTTCTCTTTTATTGCCTTGCGCTTTTTTGTTTTTTATTTTATGAATTGTTATAGAATTAAATTTTGAACGTTGCGTTCCGCATTTGGCAAATAAAGGCCTCTAAGTCTCAGAGCACATGTGGCCAGATATAAGGTCGGCCTTAGTTGTTGTAAAGTTTTAGCTATTGCGCTAGTGCCATCACCTTATTATTGCACCATCGCATTCATAAAGTAAATAACGACACTAATCAAGGAATGTGTTCATACAATCTAAAGTTGTCATAATAAAATCAGAAAAATCCCGGGAACTCCCGCACAAATTTCCCGGGATTTCTTTTCCGGAAAATGTGCGGGATTCCGGGAAATTTATCCCGGGAAATCCCGTATGAAAAACACTAATATGTACATACAATTGTATGTATATTACATTAGATTTTAGCATATTTCGCTGCTCGTTTTGAGCACCCTTTAATTTTTAACTCTCATGTATTTTTTATTGTCCAAATTTCAGGTCCGTAGCTCTTACGGTTAATGAGAAAATAGCGTGTAACGGACAGACGGCCTAACCCTAAAAAAACTTAATGCTAAGTTGCGTCATTTTCAAATTGTAAAATTTTGTCCAGGCATGTATGAATGTTGTTCAATGGCATTCATAATAATCAATTAAAAACTTGATTTTGAGATTTTTGTTAGTTACGCCTTTTTGCATTTTATCTAACGATATGTACATAGTACATATTTTAATATGTATAATATGTACATACATATGTTCCACTTAAAATCTAATAGCAGCATATTATCATTACTGGAATTTTTAATTTCATGGGTAATATAGAACAGTAGGGTATTAAAATATTGATAGTAGATTTCGAGCCTTATTTTCGATTTAATCGTAAGTGACAAAAATTAAAGTTTTCATGTGAAGCTTTTTTATAATATTCAAATTTGTTCTGTAAATTGTCGTTAAAGATAACAATTATGGGCAGGCCCGTAAAAAGTCTATTTTCGATTACATGTCGCTTATGAGAAATTCGAAAATAAGGCTCAACATATCAAAAATTTTCTAATTCATTAGAAAACCGATCTTTTTATCCCCAGATTGTCTAAAAAGCAAATATTTCGATTTAATAGTGTACATAAATATCTACATACAAACGAGTTGTTAGATTTCGGTAAAAAAAAAAAAAAGAATAACTAGCCTATTGAAGGCACGTTTAGGAAGCAGCAAATATTTGACTAAATAAACCTAACCAGTATTTTTGTAAAATTATTATTATACTCTTAACATATTGTATTTTAGTTTAAACGCACTTCATGGAAATCTGTTTAAAACTGAAGATGTCCTAAATTATTTAGTGGCTAGACCGTTTTTGTCATAAACATATTTTCACCGTCTGGTCTCAAATTTATTACTTTATAACGATATTTTGTGTCAGACGTTTAACAAAATCGACATTAAAAACATTAGCTAACATTGTTAAAACAGATTTTTTAGGTGGTCGACAATGTCGTAGACCAGCTTCTTGGCAGCAGACATTGGGAAAACAGTCCCAAGTTGAAGAACACGGTTTTGGATGTAAATCAAAGATGGGCGGTGGAGCTGGTGTACATTCCAAATATTCCGTTACTTCATTGAAATTAGAAATAAGGAAAAATTTAAATTAAGAGTTTATATTTTGTGTACAAATAAACTTACAATAATTAAAAGACCTTTGTACCGGCACTGGTACCGTATTCAATTCCGGCTGTGAAGTACGACAATAGCGTTTGCGACCATCGGGGCAACATACGCGTGGCCAACAATCCATATCGGTCTCACATTCCTTAACTTCCCACCATAATTCAGCTAAAGGTCGGCTAGGACATTTGCGCGGTATTACCCCTAAAATAGCTGTTATGTTTCAAAATTGATTTTTCAATTAAATATTTGTTAAAACTTATAAAACTAACGTGAATGTGAGGTTTCTTCCAGTGGCTTTGGCATTCCAGATACACAACTTTTTGCTCCGAAAATTTCACAACATATTTCCTCGCGATTCCATACCTTACAATCTTCATCGATTTTACAGATCTTTGGGAATAGCTGAAATCTTACCTCACTTTCTCGTGGACATTCGAAGCGTTCCCTTAAGTTGGCGCTCTCTTTGTCCACATTTCGTTTACCCTTTTCACCTTCATCATTCGTTTCCCTCTTTGAGCTTAATATATTTGATGTAGGCAAAGCTATACGAAATGGTCCTTCATCTTTTTTTGATGTATTAATATTGTTGTTATTGTAATCAAAGACTGGCTGTTTGGTAGTGATTCTAGATAGGATGGTTGGTTTTGGCTTTACCAAGCTGAGTTTTTCTTCTTTAGTTGATATCTGCGTTGGAGGTTTGTACTTTTTGGGAGGCTTTCTTGTTGTCGTTATCGTTGGTGAGGTTGTTGCTCGTAATCGTGTTGTTGGTCTTGAGGTAGGATTTAAAAATTTCCAAAATTCTGATGTAAATATGTCGAGACTGTTGGGCAATTGAAATGGTGGTTCTATGGCTGAAAAAACAAATTTGAAATTTTAACAAATTTAGTTCAAACAGCAAGAGCGAAAGCTTTGTTATTTAAAAGATCATGCATTGAAATAAAAATAAAGCTGTCTTTACACTTGTATAAATTCTAATCAGGTTTTTGGGAAATAAATAAGCAATTGTTATATCGCTTAACACGGCGATTTACAAACAGATCGAAATTTTTTAAGAAAAAAAACATTCATGACGAGAAATAAAAACTGAATTGAGATTATTTTCAAAACAGTGAAAACATCTTATAGGAATAGCTTGCAGTTAAGACAACAAGGGATCCCCCAGGGTGGTGTATTGTCTCCTAGTGGTTGATGAACTCTTGCACATACTAACGAACAATGGCATAGAATGTCAAGCATATGCCGATGACATTGTTATCATATGTGATATAACACGTAACGGGTTAAGGATAGTGAAGAAATGGTGTCTATCTGTAGGACCGAATATCAAACCTACAAAGACTACCACTGATCCTTTCCCAAGGAGGAGAACACTTCTACGCTGTCAAAGCAACCGGGTGGGCAACATGTAAATAGAAAGCTCATCGGAGGTCAAGTATCTTGGAGTGATATTAGACTCAAAGCTGTTATGGAAACAGCATATAGAGGCGACTATAGACAGGGCAACAAAAGAACTAATGGTTTGTAGATCTGTTGCAGGAAGAACATGGTGCTGCGCTACCAAAATCTTGAGATGGATATACACCATGATAGTGAGACCTATCATTATTTTTGGTGCTGTTGCCTGGTTGAACAGGGTCAGGCTGGCTACGATCAGAGATCGGTTGGAAAAATTATAGAGGTTAGCATGCCTTTGTATAGCCGGGGATATGAGGACGTATCCTACGGCGGCTATGGAAATCCTCATTGAACTCACACCTCTGACGATTGTGATGGAGTCTGCTGCCAGACAAATGGGAGCAATCATCCCTGGCAAAACGATTTCCCCTACTTGCGCAACCCTCTGACGTGATGAATAAAGTATATGACTTCGACATGAGGTTTGGAACTTTTCTGGCCAATAGAAGGGAGTGGGGGAAATAAAACCCCATTATTCCTTTGGAACTATCACCACCAGGTGATACACTGATGGCTCCAGAATGCCGGCAAGTTCTGGTTTGGGAGTTGTAGGACCAAGGACTAACACCACGAGTCGTTGGGAAAATCTCCTACCATTTTTCAATCAGAAGATTATGCCATTGAAAGATGCGCACAATTTAATCTTGATACGGACTACCAAGAAAAAGAAATAGCCATGTGCTCGGATAGTTAGGCTGCCATCAAAGCGCTCAGCTCATATGAATTTACCTCTAAGTTAGCGTAGGAATGCCGTATTAAGCTAAATCAGCTAAGTAGCATGAACAAGGTCACACTCTGTTGGGTGCCTGGACACGCCGGGTTGGTAGGAAATGAAAATGAAGACATAATGGCCAGAAGGGTGCTAGTACACCCATGGTCGGACCAAAACCGTTTTATGGACTCGGATTGGACAAAATTCGGGAAGATATATCGATGGAGATCAAGATTAATAATGAACACCTCTGGCTCAATCTTCCAGGATTGAGGCATGCAAAGCTAATGATTGGAACGTATAACAAAAATCGTTGCATAGCTTTCACATCGCTGAGTAAAAACAATCTAAGAATGCTCACAGGCTACCTCACAGGGCATTGTAGACTGAGAAAACACCTCAACAGACTTGGCATTGCGAGTAGCAGCCTATACAGATTCTGTGATTCCGAAGATAAAACTCCAGAGCATATTCTGAAGGACTGTGAAGCGTTATGCCATAGAAGATATAGCCAATTGGGCAAGCACCTATTGGAGGATTGCGAACTGCCAACTCTAGACCCACTGGCAATCCTGAGATTCACCTGGCAGGGGATACAATAGATCTAATTTGGTCGCAGTGTCCTGTGTTTCCCGTTTGATTTAATTCATTCATTCATTCATCTTATAAAAGTTTAATTTTTAAAGATAAATACGTAAATACGTAACTTATTGGGAAATCTTAACACCAAATAATGGTATCTGTACAGAAAAGTCAAACTTTAATAATTATGCAATTAAAACAGTATGGTTTCTTGTATGTATGTATGTATGTATGTAAATCTAACAATAGAATATAATAGTATTTTGCTGTAATTTATATTTATGTAGACCAAATAAGTTCACACAGTTGGTAAAGTTGGTGAGCACTTGGTTAAACAAAGAGATTTTAAAACTGCATAAAAAAGACACGGTAGTGTAAATATACATATTTATACATCTACATACTTACATAGTACATGTTGAGCAAGTCATATTACGTTATGTTTTTATTAGGTGTGCGCTAGGGTATTAACACGAATAACGTTAATTAATGTTCGAAACAATAAGAAGGCCGCGTGAAAAATTAATTAAAGCTGAAAACGAGAAAAGACCACAAAAAAAACTTCTATGCAAATATATCTGAATATTTTCCAACATTATCAATGTAAAGTCGACTTTTGACAAATGGAAACTCGATAACTAGAACTGTTTCCCAGGTCCCTTCATTCAATGAATTGAAAGTTGATCCCCTGGATAATGTGAAATTTTTTTAGTGGCTCTTTATTTTGTTAAATTTATATATGTACATTGCTCTATTAATATATAAAAATGTCACCTTACTCGTCTACATTCTATGTTTGACCTTTCCACACTCTATAATTTGAACTGGTAATGTGAAGGCGTTCGTGTTTTGAAGGAAACTAAAGTTCAAATCGTTCGCTTTACCTTATGTGCCATGATTTTAACGCGCGTCACTGCTTCGAAAATTCTTTTTAGCGTAACTGTCGCAGTTAAATTAAGAAGTAAACTCTCTTTGCACATTAGGGGCTATTCACATATTACGTCGCTCTTTTTTGGATATTTTTCCGCCCCCCCAAACCACGCCTCGTAATTTATTTTTACAAAATTTTCAGTATAAATTATCTAATCCGTAAGAAATCGTTATGACATTCCTTCCCTCCCCCCCCCCCCCCCACCAACAACCCCCCTGGGTACGCTACGAAATATGCAGGCCCTTATCCCTTGCAGAATTTAGTGATCGGCGCAGATGGTCTTTCATAAGACCCATTGTAATATATTGTAGACTTTTCATGAAATCTAACGGTAAATTTTCATTTTCAGTAATTATATTTTACGATATTAACAAAGTAAAAAATGTTTTCCAATTTTTAGGCAATATATTGCACTCTGGATATCAGTACAGCTTAAATTACACGTGACATAGCCCTAATGCCATAGCCATAACCAAACCAAAATTCAATTGGTTTCTATGGTGAGAGTTATGGCATTATGGCGAGTCAACTATAATCAAATACAGTGTTGCTCATTAGTTTGTTTTGAACGGCTGTTCTCTATGGCTATGGTTATGTCACGTCTGATTGAGCCTTAAGTTTGTGCTTTTTTTTAAATGAATTCAAAAAACTATTGCTTGGTCTCTCTAGTATTTGAACTTTTTCTCTGGTCCCTCGAATTTCACTGCCACATCGTAGTACCAAAACATGTTGATTTTTCTCCATTTTTGTCCATTGTAGTGAAAATGTAATATGTAGCAAAATAATTTATGTAAGTTAAACGAATTAATTTGTTTCCAGCTGTCCAGACAACTACATGAATTATCCGAACTACAGAGGCTGTACTGTATTTTATTGTGCACGTATATTTGTATACTCTTAAATAAATCAGTATACACAGACAGATGATTAATGGGTTCAATTGAACTCATTTTATTGAGTATGTACATATATTAAATTACATATTTTTTATTGATGTACATATACATACATACATATATGCATTTATATATACATACATACATACTTACATATTTCTTCGCAGTTTTGCTTGTAATTTGATTTAATAGTATGTACCCTGCAGAAAGTGCGAATAGTGAAATTGTGGTGATTTACTAGTGACGTTGTCAGTAGCACTACTGACCAGGTGTACCCCAGCCAATGGTATCATCTATTGACATTTAACATTAGCTTGTCATTGAAAATCCACCACTAGACTATAGCACTACTGACTTAGTAGTTCTTTCGGGACCACATGGAGACATTGCCACCAAAGATTCACTAGTAAATTTTAGGGGCTCTAGTCCACAATATCGATATATCCTCTCTCGTTGTCAATAGTAAACTTATAGTGATTTTCTAGTGACATTGTCAATAGTGCTACTGACTAGGTGTACCTAGGGTAGCCAGATATTAAGTTGGCAAAAAAAGTACATCAAAGAAAAAAAAGCAATACAATTAATAAGAAAGTACATTTGTGTTTTTGTTGAAAACGTCCTTAAATTCACTCAATAACAGAAAATAACATATTCTTTACTAAAGAACATAAAAATGATATCGTAAATATTATTTAAAACAAATTAATAACTTAAAATTAGTCATGTTTTTAATTGTGTTTAGAGAACAAAGTTAATTTGAACAAGTTTATATTTTTAACACTGACAGCCTATTGCACCAAGTTATTTAAATATCAATTCATATTAAATATTTAAATATGAATGTATGTGTATTTAAATAGAGTTGGTGAAATTGGCCCTGAATATTACATTAATTTTTTATTCATGATTTAAAAATTTTACAAACCGTTACCTTAATATAGAAAGGACCCAACTCACTATCTTCTTGCAATCAAGATTTTTGCATTTTTCGATACATTAGATGCTCTTCTATCGAAATACACAAAAAACCCGATTTCCAAAAAATAATGGGTTATAGCAATCTATATTAAGGTAACGAAATATTTATCATTCTTTTGAATGTGACCAGCAATTCCATTTGTCTCATTTTGAGTTTTTAAGAAATTAAAAAACTCGGCGATTTAAAAAGGAAAGTCGTCACAACTGGCGATATTTTGATTCTCATATAAAATACATGGAAAAATACTTCTATTTGTCGTCACAAATATGTTCACATTGGAAAAAATGTCAACAAATCGCTTCAATTTATGTGATTCTTTCTGCACAAAAAAAGTTTCTAAAGATGCTAAACAGAGAAAGTTACAAAAGCCAAAAAAAAGTACTTTAGAGTACTTTTTCAGGGGTTATGCCGACCACAGTCCATTGACTAAAAAAGTACGCGTACTGCTGAAAAAAGTACGTCTGGCTAGCTTAGGTGTACCCCAGCCAATGCAAATGTCTATTGACAAATAACATAGGGTTGTCATTAAAAATTTATCAGTAGATTTTAGCACTATTGAGAAGGTAGTTCTTTTACGACCATATGGAGATATTTGAACCGAAGATTCACTCGTAGATTTTAGTGACCCTCGTCTACATATATTTATTTAATATTATTGCACAACATAATAAAAAAGAAAAACAAACTATTGACGCGTTCATTGACAAAATCACCAGAAATACACTAGGACTGACTATTGGCATAGAGACATATGGTTCTAGGTTGACTAGAGGGTACTTATGAATGTGTATTAACAAAAAATTTAACTTCAAGTTCATGATCATCAGATCCAAATGTGTATGTTTATAATTGTGATAAAATTTATTTTTACATACGTCCATACATACACATGTTTGTAGTATAAAAAGTCGTAAATTAGGGGGGCAAAATTGCACTTTTATTTTTGTCATAATATACATACTACACATATAAGTATGTACATAAGAGTACGTATAATACTACAATTAGTTAAATTAAAATTTGAGAACATTTTTTGCAATTCAATTGTTTTTACAGAACATTTTGCTTATGCCAGAAAAGTATCAAACGAATTCACAGAAAAACAAATTAAGTCTGCATCAACTTTCGAAAAGTTCATATGCAATTAATTTTGTTTTTAAATTTGAAACAATCACAATTTTTTATCCAACGGAATGAAATCAATTACGAAATTACATATTCAATTAATTTTGCTTTAAAAGTTTATTCAATAACAAAGATATTGTATTCAATTTCAATTTTTAATTACCCAAACTTTTAAAACATTACTAGACAGACAATACTACGAGTATTTCAAGCTATACATACATACATACATATATTGCATCTACCCAAAATTAGAAAAAAAATTACAATTTGTTTTTATCATATTTTTGTGTAAGGTGCGTCAGTCCAACTTTTTTTCTATTCAACACAGTTTGAAATAACTTACGTCAAAAATTATTTTGCCAAAAAAAGTTTCAAAAATAATTTTGTGCAAAAAGTTTCGAAAAGGCCAATTTTATAAATTTTCGATTTTCGAATTAATCCAACCACGTAAGGCACAAAAACTTGCTATAGTCAACGCACATTACAAATGTAGCTAAACCAGACCTGCCCACAGAGAGAAAACCGAGAGAAATGTGTAAGACTATGTGCAGCGTTGTCAACTCGGTGCTTTTCGCACCGTTTTTAGTGCTTTTTGAAATTTTCGATGCGAAGAATTTTGAAGTTAGTGCTGGGTGGTGTTTTGAATTAATTTTTGGTGCTTTTTGTTTCTTCGCGGTGGCACTAAACCCAAAATTCAAAAAGAAAGAAATTAAGATTGTACAAGCCTTGGTTGAAGAAATACGTGCATTTTACTCTCAAAAAACTTTCACATTTTAAGCACAATTAATAGAAACAGTGTTTTGCCACACGACAAAGAAGACATAGTGCTAATAGCGAAATGTTTCTAGTATACGAGTATACAGTGGATGGAGGATGATTCACTTAATTTGAGTCCGCTATCGACTTTTGGGCAGAAGTAAAATCTTATAACGATTCGTTTGATATAAACTCGTTTGAGGCATTATCGAAATTTCATTCCCATCAAACTTCAATTTTTAAACGCAGAAGTTGATCAAGTTTTTACCTTTATGACTTTATATAAGTCTAAAATACGTAAAAAAAATTTCCTTACACTTAGCTTTATATAAAAGCGGTCTGAAACGAGAAAATTGTGTTGTGAATAGAGCTGCCGTTTTTGCTTACATATTTATAACCAAAATTGGTATTTTTTTCCCAATATTGAATATTTTTTGAATTTTCGTTACGTTTTTCTAAAATAATAATACATTTAATTTTAGCTTATATAATTTGATTAACTTGCAAATTACTTTTTTTAATTTTGTAAATTTGTTATTAATATTGCGTTTGCTGTGAAAGAATGTTTTCACAGCATAGTTTAATAAAAAGCAAATATTGAAAGTCTCGATTTAAAAAAAAAAATTTAACTACTAATCCCATCGTGTTCAAAACCCGATCAGCAAGTCAAAAATAGTTGCCGTTTGCTGGAAATTTGACTAAACTCAGATGATTTGTTTTTTCGTTGACGAAAACAAATTAAATTTGTTTATAACTTAAAAAGGCTTCGTCAAATTGATTTTAGAAATCACTGATTCTCATAAAATTAAAATGTGTACCGGATGCTTGAAATTTGAAGTTTTAAGGATGGAATGCAAGGTCAACCGATTCCTATATTCCCAGCAAAAATATACACATTACCAGTAGAACTACTTGCCATATAATGAATTACTTTTCTGATTGAATTTAAAAAAATTATGTACAAGTTGATAAATGCAGAGAATGATTTTTTTAGGTTAAATAGATTGCGTGAACATGTTGCCAAATAAAAAAAAGTAAGTACTTCTCAAGAATCCAGTAGGGAAGAGCTTCCACCAAAAATGATTGATTCCGAACTCGATAACCTTTTTTTTTAGGGTTCCGTACACCAAAGGTGAAAAGGAACCCTATTGTTTTCGCTACGCTGTCCGTCTGTCCGTCTGTCCGTCACACGGTATTTTCTCAGGAACCGTAAGAGCTACGGACCTGAAATTTGGACAGAGTATGTAGAACCTTAGCCGCTACAACAACAAATATATGAGAATTAAAAATTAAAGGGTGTTCCAAAACGAGCAACGAATAATGTTAAAATCCCATTTAATATACATACAATTGTATGAACATATGTATATTGAAACTTGAAATTTGTAAAGTTAGTGTATTTTTATACAGACTACAACAATTAACACTAAAATTTAAAAAATTTAAATTAAATGGTGGTCCATTAGTTAATGCAATTTTGACTATGTAATTTTGACAATTTGCTATATCTTGGAAACCGTAAGAGGCAAACACTTGAAATTTTCAAAAACGGTAAAACTAAAAAAACCGAAAATTATAAAATCGCCAAACCAAAATAAAATCGCCAAAAATTAAAAAAAAATCGCCAAAACGAAAAAATCGCCAAAATTAAAAAAAAATTCTAACACTAAAATAAATCGCTAAATTCGAAAAAATCGCCAAAATGAAAAAAAACGCCAAAATTAAAAAAAAACGCAAAAAATTGAAAAAAATCGCCAAAACGCGAAAATGTCGCCAAAACTAAAAAAAAATTAAATAAACAAAAAATCGCAAAAATTAAAAAAATCGCCAAAAATAAAAAAACGCCAAAATGAAAAAACGCCAAAAACCGAAAAAATCGCCAAAACAAGAAAATAAAGTGTCTAAACTAAAAAAGAGCCAAACCTTAAAAAAATCGCCAAAACCGAAAAAAAAGCAAAAAACGACAAAACAAAAAAACCGAAAAGACCCCAAAAACGAAAAAAATGGCAAAACTATATATTATATAGGATGAAGTTTGTATTAAATTACATATCTAGTGTTCGTACGGAACCCTATGTGCGCGAGTCATATACCTAATTTACATTACGCATTTTTTTCATGAAATTAGTTGCATGAAAAATTTTTATTTGTCAATAGGAGACCTGGAGGAACAACTTATATCAAAAAAGTTGTCAAAAATGTATCAGAGATTCATTCTACGCCCTTTTTTATATAAAATTCTCTTTTATAGCGCTGCAATAAGCAAATAGAAAAAGTTGCGTGCAACAAAATTCATGAAATTTCATGAAAAAATGCTTAATGTAAATCAGGTAATAGTCGCACTTTACTGAATTTATTAAATTTTTGCTGGGTTTTTTATATACCAAAATTTTTTTCATAAAACAAATAAATTTAATTTAATGCTTTTTTACTTAAATTACGCATTTTTTCCGGGTTTCAGTGCTTTTTGAAATTTAAAAGTTGACAACGCTGAGTATGTGTATTCATTTGCATAAAAAGCCGATTGATGTTCGGCACTCTGGGGCGAGTTTGAACAGCCTGGAGCTAAACCATCCGGCTAAATGACATTTACGTATCTTTTCACAATGTATGGTTAAAAGATAACAGGGACTTTAACGGCAAGTTTTGTATGAAGAACTTGCAGTTAAAGTTCACGTTAACGCTTCACCATACATTGTGAAAAGGGATGTTAGTTATATTTCTTTACAGATAGATGAAAAAATTGCTACATCTAGCCGGAAAATTCCTAAATTAGCTACAATGCTTTCTTGATCAACATCATTTGTGGTTTACAATGTTGCTCTCAAGGTTTGATTATTAATTTTATACATATACATATGAAGAAATTACACTATTAAACTTTTTCAATGTTAGTTGTAAAGAAATTTAAGTTTTGTTTGTTGTTTTTTTTTTTTAATTTTACTACCAGATTATTATTTTGGTTTCAAAATAAAGTTTTTTGCCGTACTACTGGCCGAATTTTTAAACATCACCTATTATTCCAAATTGCTTCAAACACGCTGTAATATATATTATTATTTATTTATTCATTTACTTGATTTTAAAATATAACATTAATATATACATTGCTAGTACTGGCTGCCGAGGACATCGGCTAATTTAATACATAAAAATTATCATTTATTGCAAAAGCCGTCTAAATGAAAAAATCACCAAAATGGACAAAAATCGTGAAAACTGCTAATCGCTGCTTTAAAATATAAAACCTATGTCCTGTTAGACTCATAGTTATCTATGTTTTAAGTTTCATCGAAATTGGTTAGATACTTTCGTAGGGGCAGAAAATGCCCTCTACCAGACCGGCTGGAGGGCAAACCGCGTACCCACGTAACAGGATTCTGTTTTTGTTTTGTCTATGGAACCCGAAAAACTTTTGCTTTAATAGATCTTTGCTAAAACGATAATAAATATTTTCCGTGTAAGACCCTCCCTAGAATTTTCTATGCATATTATTTTTTTTGAGCCTACCATGTATTAAAGCCAACAAAATAAAAACAAATAGTATTCAAATCTATTATGCCGTTTTTAAGTTTTGGCGAGGCTAGGTTAGGTTAGCTTAGCAGCCTGCTGGTGAAGAAATGAAAAATCTAGGGGTCCAGCTAACTTGGATTCAAAACGATGATCCATTCCTATATGCTACCTGTAAGTCGAAAGTAGTAGTAGAAAGGGGGATAGGGAATAAAGGGGAAGATATAGATGAAAAGTTTCTTTAGGATGAGAGAAAAAGAGAAGAGAAGTGGGTCAGGAAAGGGTATTGTGTATACACATGCCTTAGAAGAGGGATAACGACCGCACCAGCCGCGGCTCCTAATGTATAGACATGTATAGACTTAGGTTTCGTCCTATTTCCGATAACTTGGACAGGCTATTAGAGGATATTCTGCCAAGTAAGCGTAGACAGAGATTCTCTAAAGCGGGGCAGAAGCAGATTAGATGCGAAATGCCTTCCAACTCTTCTTCATCATTGCAACTGTAGCAGCAATCGTTGTACGGGGACCCATACGTTTAGCATGGGTTCCGAAAGGGCAGTGGCCAATTAGTGTGGCCAATAGATTCCTCAAGTGCTCCCTGCGAAGCTAATGAGATTTTTGGTTCTGTTTATATTTAAACGAGGCCAAAGGGTTCTCGATATAACGCAGGTAGGCTCATTTCGCCATCTGTCTTGAGCTGAATTGAGAAAGGTAGCATCGAAGCGTCTCCAGCAGGATGAGAGAGGGAGCCCACCAAGATTGTCAACATCGACTACTCCGAGTAGGGTTCCCCTCTCAGCCAGGTCATCCGCAAATATGTTGCCTGAGTTAGTCCGGTATCCACGCACCCAATATAGTGTGATGGATGAGTGCTGCACAAGCTTATCCAGGCCTAGACCGAGGCCAACGAACGGCGATTTATTTTTATACACATCGCAAAAAATTTTCATTTCTAACGACTTTTAATCTACATATGTATATATAATCGCTCATTTACTTAAATGATGTCATAAATTAAAAATACGTTTTATAAGCTATAGCTTATTATTTTTATAATAATGAGTAATAATTCGACAATTTGTTTATTATCTGGCGTACAAATTTCATGTAAATAGCTTGAAAGCAGAATATTTCTTGATGTCTTCATTGAGTTGTATGTAAATTGAAAACTTTTAAAGCATTTTCTGCAAAACTATTTATTTGAGTTGTGACACTATTGAAGTAAATGAGCGATATGTATATTTATATACAGATTAAAAATCGTTAGAAATTATCATTTCTTGTGTCAATGAGATCTTGTAGCATAAATCCGAGTGTCAAAAAATGCGCGAATATTCGCCATTAATTAAAATATTGGCTGCATCACTAGCATGTACGAGTACATACTATAGCATTGCACAGATACATCTGTTTGCAGTAGTTTTGCGTGTTTTTTGTTTTTGGTATGAACAAATATATTATTTATCGTTTTCTGTTATTAGTTGTAAATGTTGATTTTTTAAGCAATTATTGTATTGTTGGGCAATGAGCAAATGAAAACAACACATGTATTTTTTTTGTTTTTCTAAAGCATATAAGATACATAAAACTGCTTTTACCATAAGTGCCTTATGATGTGTTGAGAAAAAATGTAATTGGCTGATGAATGAATGAATGAAAGCAAAATTGCACATACATACGTAAGTAAATGATACATGTACGTGAAACACATGCATTTGTAATTACTCTCAGAGCAAAATTGTCCCTTTCTCTCTCTATACTTTGGCTGCGCCACAAAATAACATAACGAACGTCCGCACATACATCTGCACATCATGTATTTGTTTCAATAGTGGTTTTTTCATATATTTGTATTACAATATGTATTTTTTGAGCAAAAACAGATCAAAAAGTTTCTCAGCAGCAATATAATAAGCAATTGTTATTTGTTTTCAATTGTATTTTAATTTGGAAAAGCACGCACACACAATAACTCTTATACTAGTTCTGTCGCTCACACTACAATTATATGGTACATACAATGGTATATTTGTTTTGGCTATACAAACGAGTATACAAATGCAACCCTTTAGTACATACTTACATATTGTATGTATGTACTCGTATGTATGTATATTAAAATAAGATACAACAATTTCATAAAGAAAAAAAAACAAATTCGCTAGATTCTGCTAGCAAAAAGATTGTATTGAACAATGATTTGCTCAAGGACTTTAGAAAAATATTTTAAGCGGTCAATAATTTACATTTATTGTGTTCAAAGCAAGTGGATGAACTTGGACCACTTTAACATTTATGCCAATTAAGAATGTATATACATATGTATTTATTTTATCGTAAATACTTCATATGTAAATGCGATGCAATAATATAATATATTTAAATAATGCTGCATAATACATTTACTTCTACAAAGTGTTTCGGCATGGCATCGAACAGTGTACAATTTCATTTTTTTTTTTCTTTCTTTATTTGCATACATATTGTAATCTATAAAAATAAATCTTATTTATAACTACACTAGCCGGACCTTTGTATCCCGCTATCCCCTTCGTAATGAAATAAAATAAACATTTATGAGCAAGCACCCTTCTATCTGATTTTTTGTGGGAAGAAGAAGAAACTGCTTAATTTTATTATTTATTTATATCTGACGCGAGTTAAAGCATAGATATATAATATAATAAACATATACATATATATTTATTTATATGTTTTTGAATTATTTTATCATATAATTTTTTAAAAATGTTATATGCTTCACAAATGTATATTGTCAGTATTAATGTGAGATTAAACCATCACGATTGGCCTCAAATAAAAGCATATAATCGACTACCCAAAAACCACAAACAAGAGATTAAGGTTAATTTAATCTCTAATCTTGAACTCAAAATGTGGACCTTAGTGATGCAACTAGGGTTATTTTCAAATTTGTACTAAAAAGTCAGCCTCTGAGCATAAAAAGGTGTGTGAACCAGCTAAATTGCAGTTGTTTATTTGAAACTTAGGAAAAGTTTTAGTTAATGGGTTTTGTTTTGGATAAAAACATCTTGATAAATGTCAAAAAACTTAGTGTCAACGGTATAGATTTTCATAAAGATTTTAACTGAAATCTGCTGGGTTTTGTGCAGGTATAAATACCATATTAACTGAATACATATAATTTTAATTCGTTTGCTACGTATTAAGAATTTTCTTTAAACATAATTATGCATATAAGTAAATGCATACATATGTATGTTAAAAACGCTTATAAAATAAATTTACATTTTAAAATTATTCACGCTCAACCTAAGAACATTTTTTAACTCACTGTGCCTTGAAACGCACTTCCACCTGTTTGCTAATAGATGCACTTTTACAATCATCATGAAAACGACAACAGCAAATAGTTGCTAACCTTTAGCAAAAAAAAAAAAAACTTCAATCCTACAACTTAACTGGTCGTGAGTTGTTGGTAAACTCAAACTTGTATTTATCGTAAATGGTTAAAGCACCAGACAAAGCCAAGAGCAGTTTGGTCAGAACAAATTTGTTATTTCAATGCAAAAAAAAAACAAATCAAAAATCTTATGAATTATGTAAGAAAACGCAAAAATGCATTAAAATATATGCATGTATGCGCTTGAAAAGTTGTTTCAATTAAAAAAGCATATTAATCTTTTAAAATTCCAAATGACATTGGCCTAACTAAACCGGCTCATTCATTCGTTTTTAACACGATTATTATAAAATTACTATGTACGTATGTTATATTTTGTAAAAAAAATATGTATATTAAATGAATACTTAAATTGTGTCTTACTTAATACAACTTTAATGGTCTATTCACGCTACTATTGTAACGTGTTGGTTATTTAACACAAATTAAAAATTTCGTTTTATTTCATTTTAAAAATTTGTAATTTTGATATCGTACATTAAGTTAATAGAACGTAAAAAAGTAATACACTTTCATATAGGCCTCCTCATATTTTACCATTCTCTTTTTTAATTTATTATATGTAATTATTTTCATTTTGTTTTCGAAATTGTGCAAAATCAAATAAACATTTAATGGAAATTTGTGTTTTTGGGATTTTATTAAAATGTTTTATTAAAAATTTTGGTGTTTCGCATGAATGAAATGTGATAATTTCAAAAAGATTTTGTTTAAATGTTTTTTAATGTAAATTTTTTCACAAACTTGTTTTGTACCTACAGTGAGTAACAAAATAATTGAAAATTTTTAAACGTGTTCAATGATTCATTCCTACTTTCCATATTTTTCTTAGCTTTGAGTTAAACTATGATTAACGTGACTAGATAGTTTTTATCATCGATCAAAAAGCGGAATTTTGAAGAACACCGAGATTTTAAAATAAATCAGTTGTACACGTATTATGAAAATTTATTTGCTTTTGAATGAAAAAAATATGTTTATTTCAAAAATATATGAATCCAGCATTGCCGTATTGCCAAAATCATAAATTGCTGAAAACAATATCTTTTTTGTAAAACTTCATGAAATTCATATGTAAAAACATAATCAAGATGCGTTGTTGCATAGTTTTGTTCTTTTTTAAATATTATTTTCTTATACATATGCAAGAAATCAGCAATAAATATTACTTTTATAATACGAAGTACTAATAAATTTATACAAAAGTCATTCTCGGTAACACTGTTTCTTCATTTGTCATTTTACTTACAAAAATTACTTACAAGGAAATTATGTTGTAAGCTGAGCAGTAAGTACAAAAAATGTTATTGTATTAGTAAAAAATTTTCAATGTTTTTCAATGTTTTTCGAACTTGCACTTACATGTGTAAATGCTAAGTAAAACTAACTATAATTGATAGCAATGGTCTTGTGGCAAAAAGTAAATAAAAATATAGTTAATAGTAATAAACCAAAAAAGTTTGTCTTAAGTAAAACAAATATAAGTCCCAAATCACACTGTGCAAGTCTTATTGCTAAGCTGATTAGTTTCATGGAGTGAGAGACGAGGGGAACAGCAACGTTTCTTTTCCCCCCGTCTCTCTCTCCTAATAAACTAATCAGCTTAGCAATAAGACTTGCAAAGTGTAAATAGGGACTAAGCAAATTAACTAACATGATAATAATTAGTAAAGAACAAACAACAATGGCAAGAATGTTGTAAATTTAGAGATGGTAAAATTGAGCTTTCATTACAAAACAAAAACTTTCAGCAAATTGTAATACGATGAAATTAAAACAATTCACATATTAAATTTGCATTGCAATAAAGGCTAAGTATATAAAGGAGAAATCTACATCAACTGACACCACACCACACAAAGTGCAACGAACTCAAAGAACGCTAATGCATTAAAGACATTACTACCATATATCAAGGATAGAATACACATGTTTATATGAGAATGATTCTTTTGAAGACAGCACGGCAACAGGGCGACAGGTTGTTGTCTATGCTGATTTTGCCGTTGTACTCCAATTAAACTAATTTCTATTTCTTTGGCAATAATGAACAAATGCAGTGTTGCCAGTATATTAGAAAATGTTTAATGAATGATATCGTACAATTATTTCATATTACTTGCCAGAAACAATATCCAAAAATTGATGTAAAGAATAAATTGATTCATTTTTGTACTTTTACGTGAAATAAGTACATTTTAAAAGAGTAATTAATTTTTATGAACGCAAAATATATGAAAGTGGCAATACTAACTATGTATTTGAACTTGAATATCAGGTGCAGATGGTGCTGCTGCCGTCTCCAAAAGAATTAAGTAGCTGGAAACGAGGCGACAAATGCAGCTTGCGACATTTGAAGTCGTGTGTTCTTGTAGCCTGCTGTGGTGAATGTGTTTAATGCATAATGATGAAGGTGTAGTTGCCTTCGGAAACAGCTAGTTGTTCCGTTCTACTACGTGTTTGTCAGAATATTCCTGCCTAAAGCAGCATGTCTGGTCAGTTTAATTATGATTAGCAAGCAATTAGATTACGTTTTAAAAGCAATTGTATTGATTCTATGTACTGTGATTCCATGTTCACCGATTTCTTCGACATGGTGGACATGGAAGAAATCGGTGCGATTTTAAAAATTATTTCTTTATATGAAATGGTATAAATAGTATACTCCACATGTTGTCCCATTTTCACTAATATGCGATAGGAGCAGGGGATGTATACCCCCATCCAGCAAAAAAAATGGTGTTGTAAGAGTACAGGGCTCCCTCCCATACAAATTAATTACTAATTAACACTGTAAAATTAAAAGTGATTTTTATTTTTTAAAGGAACAACCAAGGCTCTCAGATATTTTCCGAATCATATCCACATTTTTCAGAAGAAGTCTCAAATTATATTTTTGATATGCTGATTATGAGGAAAAAATGGTCTATATATAGTAGAGATGGGCAAATGAAAAAAAGGTATCGATATATATCGTATCGATATTTTTGAACAATATCGATACATATTTTTTTAAAACATCGATATTTCGATATATCGATATTTTTTGCCTAAAACTTGCCTAAATACTAATATATCCTGCCATAACCGCCAAAAAAGTTTAATTGACATAATTTTCGAACTTAGTTTTTTGGCCAAAATCGATCATTTGCTATCGTAAATAATCGATATTCGTCAAAAAGACATATATATCTTAAGTTATACGTAACCTACTGTAGCTCCTTAAGGCTTCATTAGTCTTTACTTTCTGTTCCTGTTCTGTTATGTGCCGTTCTGTTTCTAAATTTTAATAGTTAATTTTTCTGTAATAAATTATCAGCTGTTTCTGACCAGAACGGTCATAGTGTTCCACTAAAGTGATGAGTTTTATTATGTTTCAATATAGTTTTATGTTTTTCTGGTAAAAATTTAATTTTTTTAAATTCTTAAAGCACAATCACAGTTTCTTTCGAATTGTTTTTATTTTATTTATGTTGTCACTTACAATCACTTATTTATTTTTTTTATTTTCACAGTTTGAAACGAAATAGAATAGAACGAAAGAGAAAAACTCTACGGATTGTATAAAATTTATATGAACAAAATAGAGTCAGCTGATCAGTAATATCCCAGAAAGTAAAAACGAATTCTACCTCTGGGGCTATACCCATACAAACCAAATTTGACATTTAGACTATACAAAAAATAAATCACCAGGCTTAATGGGATCACCTTATAGATGCGCCTTGACTGTTATTGTGAAATTTCTCCTTTTTATTTTTCGCATCACTAGCAGTGATGCCAATATCGTAGTTTAAAAACAGCTGATATTTATAGAGCTCTTAAAAATATCGAAACCCGATTCTCGTAAATAAGAATCGATGCATCTATCGATATATCGGTTTTTGAAATATCGGCGATATATATCGATATTTCCATGTACCGATATTTTTTGCCCATCTCTAATATATAGCCTCGCAAAGTCTAAATTGCCAACCCATGCCGTAGTATTGTAATTTGCCAGTTATAATTTCGAATTATACTACAGTGCACATTAGCGCTGAATTAGAATATTTTGGAAACTAACTAATTGGCCATTTCTAAACAGATAGTAATATAGAAATAAATTGGACATGGTAGAGAAGCATTTCCGTTTACGTTTGCAATACCAGCTGCCCAAATCGCTCAAAGAAGGAGCTATGCAGTTTTAAAGTATGGTACTTGCCATTTTTCTTTTCTCGTTCGATTTAAAAATGTTTGACTTCATTGTAGCCCTTAACAAGATCTTAACTAAAAGATGTTTGGCTGTACACTGTATGTACATCTTTTATAGTCTGTGAATTATACTAATATAAAAATTTAAATTTATAAATTTTCAAAACTTTTTTTCAATATTTTTCATATATTCGGATCTAAATATCAATCTAGGAAACAACAATCTCGATTTCCGATTTCGTTTGTGCAAATCGTGCTCTCACTGTATGTATTTACTTATATATTTAAGCTGAATGGGCAAGCGTAGGAATCATACAATTGTTTTCATGTCGTTGTTGGTGATTGGCTAAATAAATGCATAAACAGGGAATTATACCACTTAAATATAATCTAATAATTAAATCTATGGATGGCAAAAATGAAATGCAACCAATGCTACTTACTGGTTGTTGTTGTAGTTGATGTGGATGTTGAAGAGATGATAGTGAGGATTGATGCGTTTGATGTAAATTTTCGAATATTTGAGCGAATATTACTACTAACACTTTGGCTGTCTGGTATATTACCTGTTTGTTTATTTGGACTACTTTCAGTTTTTGTTGATTGTGAACCACCAGCAGCAGTAAAAGTATTGGAAGAAACAAACAATGGTTGTGAATTGCGATTAATGTTGTTATTGTTTCGGTTGCGTTCATTGCTATGATAATGCCTAACGACGGTTGAGTTGCTGCCTCTTGCATGATGTGCACGAACATTTGAATTATTTGTTGACAAGGGGGTCCGATAAATGTTTTCAGTTGGTGGTATTGAATGCGATGTTGTTGTTGGAATACGTTGACGACTTTTATGAATTGATCTCACCGTTGTTGGGTTTATTGTTTTGGCAATAGTTGTTTGGGATTCATTATTTAAACTGGAGTATTGTTGTGTGGGTTGCAGTTGCGGTTGCTTCTGCTGCTGTTGCTGTTGTTGTTGTTGTTGAGTAATTGAAGAACGTGAAAGATTTTTAGTCCCTGTTCGTTGCTGACCCACTGATGCGTTAATTGGAGTTTTTAATAATTCACGATTTTTATATACGATTGGTGTTTCATGTTGTACGTTTAATTGATTTTGTTGTGTTGTGCTATCATAACATGGGGATATTTGTTTTTTAGCTTCTACTCTTGAACGCGAGGGATTGCGAGAATCGTTTGGCTTTCTTGCCGGCAAGGCTTTTTTGATATTGTTGTTGTCTTTATCCGTGGTAGAAGTAGTGGTAAGAAAAAGTACTTCCTTATTTGGTATCTTTTTAGTAGTTTTTTCACCATATTTTAATGATCTTGAGGGAGAGACAGCCACTTGTTGTACACTTACTTCCGCTTGTATTTGTTTATCTGACTGCGGAGTTGTTGCACAAGTTGTTACAGCTAAAATGACGGTACATGTTGCCAGCAACAACCAAGTTTTATGTAATTTCATAGTTTTATAACGAGTACAAGCATCTATAATTCATATGTACATATATAAATATCTATTGTACGAGAAGGCACAATTATTTTTTGTTTAAATTAAAACTTTAAGGCATACGTAGGTATTTACATACATACATACATACATACATATGTATGCATGTCAAAATGGTCCTTTTAATTCTTAATTAATACCTGCGCGTCTTAAAATTATTTTGATTAATTTTAATTTATAACAAGAAATATGCCAAACTACGAGTACATAATTTTTTCAATGAGCAAATAGCACAATTTAAATTCCAAAGTTCCTAATAACTCTATTAAGGTCTTGGGTTATTTTAACTGCTCATTATAATTTTTATCAAAATGTTACTAAAGATTTGTTTAATTTAATAATAAAACGATACTATCTAAAGTATTTTTTTTTTCTTTTGAGGTCAGTTCGACCTTAGAGTTTGGTAATTTTTAATTTAATTTTACGGAAACAATGAATATGATTTTTAATTATTATAAAAGTGTTTCATTTTAAGATATTACATGCTTATTTAATTATGTAGTTATGTACACATATATGAATATTTTTCACTATTTATATTTGCATTCGCACAAAAACGAATAAAACAATCACCTGCAGGTTTTCTATGAAACGAAATGCGCGTGCTCAACCGTTGATGTTACGCTATTGACTGCTGTTTCAACTAGAGTTTACTTTGAATTGTGCAGTTTGGCTATACATAGGTTTCAAAATTAATGAACACGTACATTCATATGCACATATATACATACATATGTTTATATGTACTACTACTCCGTTTATGCATTTAACAACCAAACTATTCATTTATATTAAAGTCTCTCCGTCTCTTTATATCTACATGATACACTAATACTCCACTTTTGTGAAGTTTAAAGTGCAAATTTTTGTATGGAATTCTCAAGATGACAGGCAATATTAAATAGTTAAACTTGATTTTAATGTCTTCCAGCCGCTACTAAATATCATATTATTATTGAACTTTATTTCAACGTACTAAAATTTTCACTAACATATTAATAGATTTTAAATTTTTCTTGTAAATATGAAGCAAAAGCTTAAAAATATGCTCTTAAAAATATTATTATTATTATTCTTTTATTTACTCCAAAAATTAATTCTTAGACTAAATATATTTAATGAGCATCAGCTACAAATGCCATCAGCTATCTTAAAAATAAAATGTTTTCTTTTCTTTTAATCCGACTGCCAAGATGTGTAAAAAATTTTCGCACGTTTCTTGTATGTATTTTTCTAAATTTCTTTCTTAGGTCCAAACGTGTTCATGGATTTCGAGATAGATGTTCAAAAAAAAATTACGAATTTTTCGCGCGAAATAGTAATGCGTTAAAAAAATTTAACAAAGTTACAATTTTATGATATTTTTTCGTTTCTCACTAATTGTTACCTATTGAAGACCTACAACTCAGTCATTTCTTATCCTTTTCAAACAAAATATATGTTATTTTAATCCAAATATACAGATGTATAATGTAGCGTTAAAGGCCGGGGTTCAAAGAATCCGTCATACGTTAAACTTCGCCTTTTTCAACTGACAGCTAAGTTGAAATACATGGTTTCTTACGAGGTCTGTTACATACAGTACGTGTCCTTCAACGCAAAGTATACAATTTGGTCAACTTTTAACTTTTTGCGTGCGTTGAGTAGTTTGACAGCTATTGGTTGATTTTTTTGGTGTGTTCTGATTTAGTTTTTTGTGTTTTTTGACAGCAAAAATAAAATTAAGCAAAATTAATAAACGAAATGGATACAAAGAGTTGAATTTAATAAATAAAAAGGAGAATCGACCTATTAAGCTGTTCAAATGCTTCCGCCAATAAAGTACTCATTGTGCCAACCTTCTCCGTCGTTGCGTTAATGTCAGTTGAAAAAGGCGAAGTTTAACGTATGACGGATTCATTGTGCCCCGGCCTTCATGGTGACAACCTTCTCCGTCGTTTCGTTACTATCAGTTGAAAAAAGTGAAGTTTAACGTATGACGGATTCATTGTAACCCGGCCTTAACTGGACAATGGCCAAAAGGAACATTTTTATTTTATTTTTTTTTTCGTACTTAGCACATCGTAATTACTCTGAAAAAAATGCATTACTTCATATGCTATAAAGGAGTACTTTATACTTTACATGTATGCACCTTCCAAAGATATTAATTTGTAAGCCAATGATTTTAAAGGGGTTCATTTTATAAAGCTGATATTTATACCTATGTATTTCGAAAATTTTATAGAGCCAGTTTCCAGCTTTTAAAAATTTATTGAGTTTCAAACACTAGATCAGAAGTTTAAAGTACGAACCAGAGAACGTTTTGAATGCTTTGGTTTATGCTTATCGATGCAATCACAAAAATTAAGCCTAACCCTTAACCGCCAAAAAAATTTTTTTAAGTTTGTTCTTTGATTTCATCAATGATGATTAGAAGCACTGTCTCCAGATTTCTCTGCATTTTGTTGATTTTTCATTGGGAAATTATAAATTGAGATTTGCAGATTTTCACTGCCTAATTGCAGGTTTTTGAAAACGATTGTGCAACATCAATATTTCGCATTTTTCTTAACTCCGTAAAAAAAAATTACCATGGTGTTACTGTCAAAAACATACACATAAAGGCCCTGATTCACTATCCTACACGACCGCACGATTGGTGCGAAATGGTGTTTTAGGTGCCACACTATCATACAAAAATGATTCAAAAACAACATTCTCTACTGTATCACACACGGGAGTAATTTTTATGCCGACACAATTTTTGTTCTATTTAGAACACACGAGACTATGTTCAGACGGCAACTACTTGTTAACAATTCATGGATATCTTAATTAAATTAAAGAAAACTCCGTCAGAAGAAAAAGCATCACTCATATTTATTTTACTGTTTATTATTTAGTGTGCCATATGAAGTTTTTTTAGCTTATTTTAAAAATGTTCGGGTTAAAATCTACTGATGATTTTCTTAAGCAGGAAAGAAACCAATATAGACGATGCTTAATCGAAACAATAAGCATGTAGTAAATACATACATCTCGTTACCTTAATATAGAAAGGCCCTAAATCTTTTTTTTTTAATGGAAATAAACAAATTAAGCAAAAAATAATGAATAAAATGTGTTATATTTTTTTTAATTCATACACGCATCCATTTTTTTGGTTTGTTTTTTGGATATGTGTATGTGTGTACTCATTTCGTTTTGATAGCTAGTTCAGATAAATTAGAGATAATGTGTTATCGAAATTAGCGATGATAGCAAATTCTTCATGATTCGCAACTAGGTTCAAAATGAACCAAGTTGGTTCGCTCTCAAAAATTTGTATGGCGAACCATCTTGATTCAATCAAGATTCGACCGTGAACCTCGAATGAGAGAGCGAACCTCGATAATTGCTGTCCGTGTGAACATGCTGGCATAAAAATGTATACGTACAAACTATTTTGTGTGTATTAAGGTGGAAGTACATAACACGCGCTCAATGCGCTAATGCGATACACGCGTCTGTCAAAAATGTTGAAATAGTGTGTTTTCATAAGGCAAGTTACATAGAGAAATTCGCGACGCGCGTATCTCGCAAAAAGTTCAACATTCTTCAACTTTCACGCGCTGTATTCAAAATGACAGCTAGTATTGCCAGATTCATATGCTAACATACACAAAAATGATTAGAAATTCATTTTATTTATCAAACAATGGCTAAAAAATGCATTAAATATTTAAAGAAAAATAAAACGCCAATGCAAGACAAAAATAATAGCCCGTTAAAGGCTTTAAATTTTACAACTAAAAAAGCCTCAAAAGCGTGGTGTGTAACTTTACATTTGCATAGCATTAAACGTTTAACAAGCCAGAAAAGCGTTGCCGCGTAACGCGTGGTATGTACCTCAACCTTTAGTGTTTTTGTATTCCCTGAAGGAAATGTCGATGGTGAAAATGTACTGAGTCGCTTTTGACTTTGTCACCAGTACTACTCTACAATTATTCCCCATACAATACTTTATGCTATAGACATTTAGCATGTTCTTGTCATTGAAAATCTACTAGTAACACTAAAACCATTGACTAGATAGTGAATTCATAGTTCTTATGGGAACATGGAGACATACCAACCAGAAATTTACTGGTACATTTCTATACCTTAATTTATGTATATTGAAAAGTTGTTTCAAAATCCACCAGAAATACAGCACATCTGTTTTCTCTCTTTATTTTATACTGACGAATAAAAGAGAAATTGTAGACAATGTAACTACTACTAGAGTTTTAGTGTTGACATAGAGACACTTGGCCCCAGTCTTACTGCAGGGTTATTTTAACATTTGCTGTTTTTTAAGTTGTATGTGGATTGGTTTTGTGCGGATGATGCGGGGTCGAGCCCGTTTGAAAAATTATGCCAAACACAATACCACTCTCTTCGCCTCTCTCACCTACAAACTGGCATGTTACTCCAGCACAATTGTTCTCGTGTGTGATAGCTGTCTGAAAATAAAAACAAAATCTGATCGCATGGAATCTATCATTTTCAGTGATGCCAACTTTTTTGGCTCTAAAAGCTATTCTCTATTTCGATAATAGTATCGTTTTTAATGAAATATATCTGACGAAAAATGTATGATTTACTCTGAAAAAATAAATACACCAAGTTTTTATTACAGTAATTTTAAGAAATACACAAATTTCTTAAAAGCACTACTCAGTTCTTTTTCTTAATTTTGTACTAACGCTCATAATTTGGAGTTTTGAGTCTTCAAAAAGCACTAAAAATACTGCCAAAAGCACCAAGTTCGCATCGCTGGTCATTCTATGAACTTTTTCATAAATATTTCTAAACTCGCACGACTTGCCAACACTACTTCTTTTGAGTGTTTGTTACAGACAAGACATGCGACATCGCTTGAAAACACTCATACCCTGCAAATAATAGTAGACTACATGGTCCAATCTAGATGAAACAGATTAGTTACATCATGGTCCATTGTAATGCAGTCATGGATCATGTCGTTTTCATACAATCATTCAATGCTGCACGATAAGTGGTCGTGTTTAAACGATTATGATCGTTCTGCTTACTTACAAATTCTATGCGAGTAGTCTTTAGCTATTCCATATGGGGTAGTTTTTTGGTTAGTCCGATGTAATACAAAATTGTACCATGTGGTCCAACCCTAGGACATCGCAATGCTAAATCGACCACCTTTTTTCATATATTTGGAGTAGTTTTGTGGTACTCATACTCCTCTTTGGACTAGTCCTTACATGTATGTATGGACTAGTCGCGTTATAATTATGCCCGTGTAAATCAGCGCTATGTGTCATGCTCAAAAACAACAAATTCGGGTATGTGATGAAAAACGATCATTTTCGAAAACATTATTTTGAAAATATGTAGGTAATATGTAATACCGATAACCTCGTATTTTGAGAATCACTCGTCAAAAGATGATATATCGTCGGTTGGTTTCTGGTTTGATGTATGGAATAAAAATGTGTTTTCGAGAAAACCGATGATTAGTTTTATAAAAATACACGATAGAATTTTTTTTAATGATAGAAGTAATAGATATATTCAAACATATTATGCGCCTTAATTATGAAAGTGGTCTAAATCATATACAGTTGTTTTTCGATTTAACGAACTATATAATGTCAGCCCTGTTCGTTAAATTGAAAAATTCGTTAAACCGAGTACTATTTATGACAAAGTTTGTTTACTCAAAAACTATGGAAATAACAACTCTAAAATTTTTGGAGCATGCCTTTATTATTATTTTAATTATAAACAGAGTAATAAATAAAATAAATGCAATTCATTTGAATTTATATTAAGATCTTGCATCAGAATCGTGTTAACAAAGAATAACTAAACAAAAAGTTCATTTTTAATCTAACAAAAAAATATGTTATAATTTTTCAAGCTTATTTTTTTGAGAACTACTACTAATACAAATCTATTTTAAATGGCTTCAACGGAAAAAATTTTTAATTTTTGTTTATATTTTAGGAACTTGTAGTCATCTCCGCATTTTTTAACAGATTTTCCTTTGATTTTAAAATTGTGGATATAGTGGATTTGGCCAATCCATATTTAACACACAATGCACTCACGCATTCAGCTTTTTTATAGTCATCCACTATATTTATTTTTTCTTTTAATAACAATCTTTTCCTGCTTTCCATGTTTTCTAACGTTTACACAACAAACAATCGTACAAGAATGCTAAAAAGTCCAAAAGTAAACACAGAAAACGCAGCCAGAACACCGTTGGGGAATCCCCTTTCTCTATATGTCTATTGCTTTTGCATACTGTTTGCGCAAATCTTTGTATTTGCATCTCATTCTATACTTAAGACTCTAATTTTGTATTTATTCGCCATATCGAGTACAAAATTACGGTAAAAAGTTACGGTGTTCGTAATATAAGGTACTCAATTCAAAATTTTTATGAGTTCGTTAAATCCCGAATTCGTTAAACCGATGGTTCGTTAAATCGGAAAACTACTGTATATCTTTGGTCGAGATATTTGGTAGATTACATTTGAAAAAATCAAAAAATATTTTTATATTATGCAGCATTTTAATTTAGAGTTCTACTAGTATCGATTAATATAAATTTATTTAACATTTATTAAATATTTATTAAAGATACATATTTTAAGATTTATTTGATATTTTGAAGCAAAAATGCACATGACTTTCATAATTAAGAGCACATAAAGGGTCCGCCAGATAACTTTTTTTTGAAAATTCTATAAAAAAAAAACTACTGAAGCTTCGGCTGTGTGGCACGTAGCGCCGTCCTGTTGAAACCAAATGTTGCCAATATCCTCCTTCAATTTTTGTGAACAAAAATTCGTTCAACATGGCCCGATAACGATCGCCATTGACTGTAACGGCCACTCCTTGCTCATTTTCGAAAAAAAAAATGGCCTCTGGACCAAAATCCGCACCAAACAGTTACTCGTTTTGGGTGCGTCGGCTTTTCAATGTATGCGTGCGGGTTTTCTGTGCCCCAAATGCGACAATTTTGCTTGTTTACATACCCGCCAAGATCAAAATGAGCTTCATATAAAAAGATGATTTTTTTGGCAAAATCGGCATCTTCTGTAAGTCGATCGCAGGCCCACTTTGCGAAGCGAAAACGCATTGGATGGTCAGTTGGCTCGTTCAGCGGAACGATAAATCTAATTATCTGTCAAATCAAACATGAGCTAATTGTTACCATTCACGAAATAAGCACTAGTTGAAAAAAACGTTAGATGGCGGACCCTTTATATACATACATACATATACAGTGAAATCGACATAATGTGAACTTATAAAAACCAAGGTTGTTCACTTTATTGAATTTTTTCAACATTTTCGATTGCAATAATTTTTACCACCTTACTAGCTTATTTAGTGTAATATAATATGTAATAAAATAATAATTTCCATATTTTTTATTTTACGCGTGTCAAAATGAATACGAATTTAATAAAAAAATATTTTTTGATCGTTCAGCAAGTTTCTTCATATACGCCCACAGGTGCTCTATAGGATTAAGGTCAGGGCTCTGGGGAGGATGGGGCAGAACTTTTTTTAACATTATATAGAAGTCATTCTCTTACTATTAGGGAAGAATGCTTCGGGTCGTTGTCTTGAACCAGGCAATAATTACCATTTATATTTACCTTTGCAGCTGATTGCGCTAAATTATCTTTTAATATTTTCAAATAATCAATTTTATTCATTATTTCCGACCCCATTGATTCCCACACCATGACATTACCGCCGCCGTGCTTGACCGTTTTATATAAATTTTTGTTAGTTAAGGCTTCACCTTCTTTTCGCCACACAAAGCGACGACCATCAGATCCAAATAAATTAAATTTGGACTTATCAGTGAAAATAACTGTGTCCCAAAAGTCATCAGAGTGATTAATATACTCTTTCGCATATCTCAACCGCTTTGCAATGTTTTTACTTGATAAGTATGGCTTATTTCGAGGTGTGTATGCCAGTGATGGGAAATGTGGCACAATTGTGCCATTTTTGGCACTATTGGACGTTGCCGGGCACTGTGGCACTTTCACTCCTTTTCTGGTACTTTTTGTCCATTAAATATGGAAACTTTTCTTATTGCAATAATTAGTACTCTTCTCGTACTTTTTACGTTTTTAAGTAATGAAAATTTAGTAGGATTTGAGACTGACAACTGTTCGGTTCTGATAGTTATAAGTAACAGTTTGCACACAAACATTGACGATCTATTAAACTGAGTATATAAATTTGTTTGTAACAGCTCACGTCGTACAAACGATTTTATAAATTTTTAGAAGTATTTCAACTCTGAAATTTATGAAATTCTCAAGTATTCCCCAAACTATTGGTTGTCTCGGCAAGATTGTTGCAGATAGTCTTTGAACACTGGGAGCCTTGAAATATTTCTTCACATTATAAAATTTTCAGTCATAATGTAATGATAAAAATATTCATATTAAATAGTTTAACGGATTATATAACCAAGATGCATTTTTATTTTTATCTTATGTCCTTGAAATAGCAAATTGTCGAAACGCAATCTAAAAATGTGAGACTACATTTAATTTAAAATTGGCTTTTTTATTTCGTCATTTACCTCAAAAATTTTGAACAAAAAATATATTGACAATATAGATCGAAATTGGCGAGAATTTCGGTTCAATGGAAGAAAGTTATTGCGGCACCGAAATTGAACTATTAATAATCAAAAACTAATTTTCCCACGATAAAGCTGTAGAGTTCAAAAATACAATTAAAGTCTTATTGTATTTCTTTTGTGTCATATATGAAAACTAAATATAACTTCAAGGGCTATTATTTGAATTGCTTTCCAAAGTGTGCCCCAGAATACATATGTTCTAAATGTAGACACAAATGATACTATTCCTTTTGATAAAAAAAATGCTTTTAATCCTTTTTATTCTCTACTCTTCATCAAGCGTGGAAAGTATATTTTTAGTTCGAAATTTGATCAAAAGTAAAGATTTTTGAAGTCTAACAACATATGCTTTATATAATCGTAATATATATATATATATATATATGTATATATAAAATTATGAACCAAAAAAGCAATACAAATGCTACTATACCGACAGAATCTTTGTTTGATTAAAATAAATAGCTAGCAATTATTATTATTTTTAACGTGTACGAGTTTGTAGAACTCGACAGTATACTAACCATAAAAAAGCACAAACTATAATTATATAATTGTCACTAAGTATATACATCTAATAAGAAAAAGTTATTTTATCATTTAAATTAGTTTAGGGTTATTATAATCTTAAAGTATGTCCTTTAGAATCATTACTATTGTGCAAATAAAGTTTTTATATTTGTATTTCTTGTAAATAAGTACAAATTATTGCTATATGATGCATACATATCGAGCATTACTTTCGATTAACGAGAAGGTTTTCTTATAATATTCAAATATGTTTTACGAGTACATACGTAAATTGTCACCTACGATAAATTTTACAGCCTGTATTTTAAAAGTTATCAACAATTTTGTAATTTTAATAACAAAAAAGTTAATTTTTTACTACGTGTCATTTACGATTAAATCGAAAATAGAGCGAGAAATGTATTAATGTCTACACACAACTAATTTTGGACCGTGTTTTTGTGATATTCGTAAATTTTTCTAGTTATGAACACAATAAATTATCGTTCAAGAACGATAGTTTAAATGAAAATCAAGTACCAACATTAAAATTATATAAAAAAGTGGTTTGGCACTATTCAAGTGATTTTGCACTATTTAAAAGCAGATTTGGCACGAAATCAAGATTTCCAATTCCCATCACTGGTGTATGCTCTGAAATTGATTGAATGTAAGAAGTTTCGCACACTCTGGGGATGGACGTCTTCAGCCTCTCTAAGCTGATTGGCGATGGATACTGCTGATGTGTTAGGATCATCTTTGATAAAACGAGCTATTCTCCTCTCTGCTTGGGATGTACTTATTTTTCTTGGTCTACCGCTTCCGCTTGGTCTATCTAAATTTCCATTTTTTTTTTTGTATTTTGAGATTGTGTACTGGACAGTAGTGTGTGGTTTTTCAACAATTTCACCAATTTCGCGTGTACTTTTACCGTTTTCCCAATAGTCAATAATTAAACCCTGCATATCTTTCGATGTTTGCTTATTTGCCATTTTTTCCTAAATACTTTGCTTTAAATTAACGAGAAAATCAAAAATTTTTTAAAAAGAAACCACCAAACTTATAAAACGCACTTGATAGTCAGGGAAAACAACATGGTTGCATAATTTAGTGAGTTTAAAGTGTTGCCACAGAAAGTGTACAAGTTTTTTTTTGGTGGTGAAAAATGGAGTTATTTTCTTTTATGTATTTTTTAGAATTAAAATAAGTTTGTTTAATTTAATCAAAGTATTTTATAGAAAGCTGACTAATTTGCCTTTGGTTTAAGCTCAAAATTTTAAATTGCTACAGAGATATTTTGAGTTGAAGGGAGGAGCGTTTGCTGTACAGGTTTTTTTTGGGTCACTGTATATGGTTTAAATTTTTCATTTATGCGATTATTATAATTTGTTTTTTAAATACTGTATATTATTGGGGAATTTTTGCAATTAGCTTTGAAATATTATATCCTGTAAGTGATGTCCATCTTCTGCTTCGCATTAGTAATTATTTTTTTTTTCTCTCTCTTTGCTTATAATTAAATTTATTTATTTATTTATTTATTTAGTACATATTATACAAAGTAAATTTGTATAATATGGTGTTGCACAAGTATGGGCGGAGTAACTAGACCATATGCCCAAGATGGTATTAACAGTATTTTAAAAGTTTTTGTGACTGACTGTACACGACCTATGCCTTCACATAGGAAGTAGCAACGTGGTTGTTAAAGAAATTCCACAAAAAACCGCAAGATTATACGGTTATCCGTGGCAGATCAGTCAACCAGTGCGAGCGAGACGAAAAACTCTCGAAGGCCAAACAACACGCACAAGCCTGACCGCACTTAAGAAATAATTACGATGACGCGAGAGATGTTCCTCAACCCAGAGCTGCTTTACGACTGATAATTAAATTTGTTTATACTATTTAAAATTTTTAATTCATTATCTGCTAGTAATTAATTACATTAAAATCTATTTGATCAATTAGTTAAATTTGTTTGAGGTGCTTTAAGAGACTTCGAGTCTTATTTGTACTTATAATGGTTTCTAATAATAAATAAATAAATAAATAAATAACATATGTACGTGCTCCTTTTAGTGAGACAGAGTATACATCTCATATTTTCCATAACACAAAATTTCGGGTGTTGATCATGATTTCATTTCGAATGCTTGTTTTTAGTTGTAGTATGGTTCTTGGTTTGTTAACGTACACTCTTTCTTTCAAATATCCCCAAAAGAAAACTGTGGGTGCAATGCGCACATTAAAATGACGACGACATGCACGCTGTGTAAACACAATAGACTGTTTGTTTGAAAAAAAAAATTAAATTATTTTTGTACATTGTTCGATCGTGTAAGGATTCATAATAATTCCCCAAGTCTTCTTCACAAAATCCTGAAAAAAAAACAAAGAGAGAATAAGTGCTCGTCCAGACTTGCAATTTTTGTTGCTGCAATTTCTTTAAATTCTGCTCTGAAATGGCATAAGTGTCTACATTATGAAATTCTAATTTTGCAATTATGCATTAAAAAAATTCTATTACACCACAAATTTTTTTGTTATATTTCTTGTTTTTCATACAACTGAAGAAATAAAATTATAAAAAACGTCAAATACAACTAACAACTTGAAATAATTACGAATTTCAAATCAAAAGACATAATTAAAAAAGTTATAAAGAATTGAAGCCATATATCTAGCTCATTCCGCGCAACCCTGTATTATAACTTATTTTTTGTGTGTTTAATTATTTATTTCGTCTCAATCTACGTAAAAATCTTTGGACGTGGCTGTAAAGTATTTTAGTAAAGACCCTACTACTTTAATTGAACTGGAGGGAATTATAAATTTTTTGTTTGTTTTAATAAAAGGCAATAGTACTGTTGCCAACGATTTTATAAAGAATTAGATTTAATGAGAGACGAATTCAATTATTCTACCTACACTCTGATATATTTCCTTCTAGTTTAAAATACAGTACAAAAACGAAAGCTGAGAAATTTCGAAATAAACTTTTTGCCAGAATGTTCGTCGCTGTTAACAATTTGTTTGGGAGCCTAAAACTTACAGATTTTTAATAACTTTTTGTATTAAAATACTGCATAGAAAGCGAAATTTTATTCGATTGAGAATTCGTTCAACGAAATTTCCCATGCTCATATAAATTTGACATAGGATTTTCGATAGCAAAAGGTCGAAAAACGAATGCAACTCATAATGAGGACTCCTTAAAATTCGTTAAAAAATTCTGAGTTACGAATTTTGAATTCGGTTAAAAAATGATGCCGTGCTCTTTGATCTCGTACAAAAATTTCGATGTCGATAAGCTCCAAGGAGGTATTTAAATAAAGCTGTGAAACGAATTTTATGACTAATTAGTGAAAAAAAACTATCTCAAAAGAAACAAATTTGGAAAAAATTGACAAGACGACTGACTGAGCAAACACATCTCGCGACGTTATAAAACAGTGTGACGACAGAGCAATTAACGTTATGGAAGTCAGCCCTTTTATCGTTTTCAAATAAATTGTCTAAATCGTTCTCCCATCATATGCCTGATAATTTTTTGTTACTCATAAAAACTCATGTAGCGGTCCTGTTCTGAAAATCACGGCGATTTAAATCACTGTGATTTCAAAAGTAAACTATTAATAACTGACTTGTTAGTGGGGTTTTGTTGTATTTTAAGTTTTTGTCATGTATAATAGAATATTTTAATGCAACTTCCATCGGTATAAATGGTCAAATTTACAAAAGCAATGATTGTTTGATTTTTGAAATCACCGTGATTTGACATGTCCTGATTTGCAGAACAGTCCCGTATTTTGCTCAAAAAAAGTTAAATAGTTTACAGAACGAATACGAGTACCATGTAGAAAAAATATTCGTCCATTGCAGCTTGGCAATATACATTGCTTTCAGACTGCACCAAATTTCTTTGGAAAAGCATGTTATATTATGCACCACACATTAAATTAATATAAAAATAATGCCCCATTCCCAAATATACTAGAATAATTGAACACTAAACGTTTTATGTTATTTTTCTTTTATTTACCATCGAAAAGCTCATAGATAGAGATCTTCCAACAATATGAGGAGAAATACACAAACCCTGAATTTTAAAAAGCCTGCATTCCAGATGTTGGCATTGTTTTACTGATGTATTCATGTTTAACCACAGGGGTTCTGTTCAATAACTTTATTTAGGTTCAAAAGAGGAATTAGTCCAACTGCAATGTTAAGCGCAGAAATAGATTAAAAAGTAAAATGATTCTTTTTTGCAAACAACTCACCTTTTTGAAGCCAATGTCATTGGCGTATTCTCTGAAACACTGACGGCAAATGTTTAGGCCATATTTGCGAATCAAACCATGACGGTTAGAGCAAGCACGACTAGAAAATAAAAGAAGAAAGTTTGTCAGTATAAACTGTAAGTAAATGTACAGTAAAATTAGTTATTTGTCAATCTCATTGCCACCATGAAAATCGCGCACATGGTCAACTTCCCAAGTACAAGAGCAATTTCAGAAAGTTTTGCTTTAGCCACCCTCAATTAAGGAATTTGTGACTTATTTTACCACAAATTCCGTACTCAACCGGGGGCAATACATATTTAAATAATCATGTCCATGATTGCAGCTCTAAAACTACTTTAGGCAATTAGCACACATTTGAGTCCCTAGTGTTCCACACATAACCTCACTTTTATTGAACATATAATTTGAACTTTTTCCAGAGCTGCAAACATGATCTTCACAAAATTTGAACATTTTCTTAAAAGAAATTCGATTAGTATTGAATATTTACCAGCATCTGGAACCTTGGCCGTATTTACGTGGATGCGAATACCAAAGATTAGCAAAACCCATGTTGACTATTTAACTTCGTAAATGCAAAAGAAAGAAAATATGGCTGCCATCCGCCGAGCAGAGACCTGCGCCGATTGGCTGATAGCCGGATTAGCCGAGCCGCCGAATTATTTTGACCAGCCGCCGCCGCTGAATTTTTTCGGCTAACTCTGCAGCCACACGTTCAATAAATGGCTTTCAATTTCATTACACATATTGTGTGTCAAAATTGTTTGAAATTAATAGCTGTGATAGGTGAATTTGAAATCAATCTAGTTTTCAATTTAATAAGTTTGATTGGGTTAGTGAAAAAAGTGTGAGTGTATTGCAAATTGAATGGAATTGAAAGTCAAAAATTGAACGTGATTAGCGGCTGGAAATTAGCCGCCGATTGCGCTGCCTTATACGGGCATATTTGTGCTGGCATAAAGTGGCTTACACTGCAGCCACACGTTCAATAAATCACTTTCAATTCCATCACACATATTGTGTGTCAAAATTCTTTGAAATTGATAGCTGTGAAACAAATTGCTAATCAATTTCATTTTTTAAATACCACCGACGAAGAAACAACTCAAATTTGTAGCTTCAATCAATGTGTGCTGTGGCCAGCCGTTCAAATTGAAAACTAAATTGCCATATAAATGGATAGGTGAATTTGATATCAATCTAGTTTTCAATTCAAAAAGTTTGATTGTGTTAGTGAAAAAAGTGTGAGTGTATTGAAAATTGAATGGAATTGAAAGTCAAAAATTGAACGTGTGGCTCCCAAGTTAGACACTGTCAAAATGCTGCTGAGATTGGTTATAGTATGAGTCAAGGCAAGGAGTCAAGGCACATTTACTACAGGTACATGCAAGGCGAATTGATATAAGGTGGTCTTGATTTGTAACTCTGCGTATTCGCCTTGTATATTCGTTAGTGTAAAATTTCCTGCTGTCAAAATATTAACGTTTTGGTTCATTTGACAGCAGGAAATTTATGTCAGCTAGCGAATCAAGATCACCTTATGTGTATTCGCCTTGGGTACATGAATTAAGAAAAACTCTGTGGCAACTCTGTGCTTCTCACATAGCTCAAGGCAGGTACATGCATTAGGAAAAACTCTGTGGCAACTCTGTGCCTCTCACTAAGTCCTGATTCACACACGTCAGGTCTGAGTCTTCAAGTCTTGAGTTTTTAGGAGAGAGAGGAAAAGAGAATGGAAAGGGGTACAGACTTGACCGTACCAGTCAAGTTTGCTTTTTCCTTTTGTTTTGTCATTCGTAATACTCTACTACAACACAAATTGATGAGACTTGATGAAACAAACTTGACGGTGTGTATGAACGTAAATGCAGGTTCAAAAGAAAATTGAACAAAAACTGATCAGCTAAACCTGATGTGTGTGAATCAGGACATAGCTTTACAAAGTAATTGTCAAAAATTTGTATGCATCAAACAAGGCACAAAAGTAATTGTCAAACGAATTCTTCGTTATAAACTTGTAAACAAAAAATCAGCGGATGAGCAATATGCCTGATACGTGTACCTGTTTGATATGCCTTGGTATGAGTGAAAATTTGTTAGTATGTGACACCAACGATGCTTGATGGAAAATCAAAAAATTTTGATTTTTGGCATGCTTGCTGTCAATTGTTATATATGTGTATGTGTTAACCCGTCAAGCTCGAACAAATTTTCACTATAATTATATTTTCATTGTGAACGGTTGCCCAAAACATCAGAATTACAAGAAGAAAAACATTAATTTGACAGGTGAAGAAAAAAGAAGAGTTATTTTGCTTTTTTCTTTTTTTTTTTGTAAACAGTGCTGCCATTATTGCTATTGAATTTCTTTATTTAAAAATTTTTATATATTTTTTTCAACCACACGAACAGCACAAAATCAAAATAAAAATGAATGCTTGGTGGGTCATCAAGCATGGTAACATCAAGCCGACAAGCACACGTACACGAACTTGACAGCAAGCATTTTGATCGAGTCCAAAGCCCTTAACATTCCAGTCATGATACAATTACAACAGGTACATGCACAAGCCCAGCCTGTTAATGTATACAATACATACAGTTGTCAAACTTTGTTTACAAGCTACAAAAATGTTAGTGTATGTGTTGTATATAACATGATTACAGTGTTGCCAATGAAATTACACACGGCTGTGTTTCCAATTACATATTGAAGAAAATTATACTTCAAATGTTTTTTGTAAGTTAAAATGGAAACAAAAATAGAACATAAAGTAGAATTACACACAGATAATACATGAATGTAATTACATGACCTAAGCATGAGAGTAATTGCACTCTCTGTGTAATTACACACATATTGGCAACACTGAATAACTTTAATCAGTCATGAATGCCGCGTCTGCAATTGTACTTTAGTTACAATGTAATTATTATTTTTATCTGTTTCTGACAATTATGCGTTTGCTTATACCTACAAAATTAATGTGGTTTTTGGTGTTGTAATCTGGTTAATAATTTTTGTTGTAGTCGTTCATGTACCTAGTATAATTGTACCATGATTCCAGTTTTTTGGTGAGAGAGGCAAACAAGGCATATCAAACAGCTACACGTATCAGGAATATTGCTCATCCGCTGTTTTTTTGTTTACAAGTTTATAACGAAGAATTCGTTTGACAATTACTTTTGTACTTTTGATGCATACAATTTTTTGACAATTACTTTGTAAAACTATGTGAGAAGCACAAAGTTGCCACAGGGTTGTGACTAATGCATGCACCTGTATTAAATGTGCCTTGGAAGCAAAGAGAGTGGTTTTGTGGTTTGCATAACTTTTCATGAAAAGCTGGTTGTAACCAGCTACAACCCCGCAGCAGCATAAAACCAATACAACCACAACTTAAAAAAAAAGCAAATGTTAAATGAATACGAAAACCACTAGCACACAAAGCTGTGTATACGAATACATTTTGTGCCATATAAATTAGTCTCGTGTAATTTGGAAAAGAGCAAAAATTGTGCGGCTTTAAATTGTTCTCGTGTAAGCTACCCCATTAATATAATTTTTTATGGTCTAATTCATAAAAAATATATAAGGTTTATTACAGTTTTATTTGACAGATTTCCCATAGAAATATGTCATATAAGCGCTTAATAAACCTGAAATATTTTTATTATTTAAGGTTTATTACAGTTTTATTTGACAGATTTCCCATAGAAATATGCCAAATAAGCGCTTAACATAGCGTCTACAACTGAGATTAACTCTGACATAATATTTGAGAGAACGTCGGCAGAATAACAAAAATAAAATGCCGATATTTCTCTTCATCTCATACAACAGGAACACGTAATTTCAGTTTTCTTATAACATTTCATTTAATGCAAATTCTCATCGAGTTAACATGTTTTATTTTTGTATAATTAGTTATTTTATTTTCGCATTTTCACACAAAATTTAATTTATGAATCAATTAAGCACATTTAAACATATAAAATCCCAGAAATGTTGTCCAAATCATTGTTTTTCATTTATTTTAATAAACACACTTTCAAATACGTGTGTTTTTTGACACTTCATCTCATAGGATTGTTGTTATAGGATTTCTTATAACAACGCTCTTATAAAAAATCTTATAAGATTGAGATAACACTAATTTGAAGTCTACACGTAACATAATACGTTCTGCGATTGAATTTGACGCTCTTATCTTACATATTATGTTAGGTGTAGACCTTATGTAATAAACCTGAAATATTTTTTATGAATAGGGCAGTTAATATTTTTTCGGCAGAAAAGCATAACTTGGATACAATTTATAGATTTGAATTTATTCAATCTGTAAAGTTTTTACTTACATACCATTTACACATGCCACTATAGTGGCATGCCATTTCGAAAAACTCAATACACTCACGATTTTTCACTAACACACTCAAATTTTTCGCAATGGCAGCCCCAGTGGCAGCAAAATTTGCATGCGAGTGAAAATTTGGCAGTTGCATGCCATTGAATGTCAAAACGAAGAAAAGTGTTACCCTGTTATACATTTGATGCTAATTTATTGGATTACTGTGAAAATTAAATTAAAATTTTAGCTTGTTAAATGTGTTATTATGATTTATAACTTGATTTGTGTGTGAAAAACTGGAGTTTGTTAATTATAAAGAACTAATATTATTAAAATAATAATAATAATAATAATAATAAGTGTTAATAGTTTCCTCAAGAATGTGCCTTTGTGACGTACTAGGTAACTCTATTATATAAACAAAAGGAAAATTAAAAATGGAAGCGAGACTGATCCAGCTCGCTTCGACGACATTTTTAAAATGGAGTGGCAATGGCATGTGTAAACAGCAAAGCAAATGGCAAGAGATTCGACTTTTTCGAAAAATTTTTCGTCGATAATACGTACACAACACTGGCATGCCACTAGTGGCATGTGTAATTGCAGTGTTATTACATATCGTTAATATAGTCGATTACCGTAAAACAGATTTTACAATGTTCAACAATTGTGGAAATTACGCAATATTGCAGCTGTATGTCTCCTTATATATTCAAGATATCGGGAAACTGATAACGAATTTGGAAATCAATCAATAACTCAATTTTTTGTGGAAATGTTCCATATATCAAACCAGTAACCACCCGACGATATATATATCATGACAAATGTCAAATTCCATATGGGAAAAACAGCTAATAATAAAGTTTGCTCAAATCCCAAATATTATGGTTGGGTGCATGGTTAAAAAAGCTGCAAAAGTCGTAAAATTGTGCTATTTCTTCGACTTTTTTATATTTGGACTGCCCAATCACAACTTGTTGCTCATACTTCTGCTATCGCGCTGTTCGTATAGTTTTCGGCTTTACTGACCGCTGCTTTTAATAAATACGAAGTTAACGAAGCAGAAATATGTGTGTGCATGTATTTGAATGTGTGTTTTGTGTGTGTATGAGTGTTTTTCCTGTATGTACAAATACAATAGTAAAACAAACAACAACAACATTTCTTTCAACAAGTGATTAAATACGCAATTGAAACCACAAAACAAACAGAAGTGTCACGAGACTGAAGATACGGGTATTTTTCAGTTTGTCTCGTTTTCCGTCAAATTTTGTCGTCAGTTTTGTTTTGCTACGTCTTTCTAGTGCAATATATTATTATTAGCTGTGTTAATTGGTAAGTAGTAATACACTACAGTATCAAATACACTATGCTTTTCTCTTTCTTCCATGAATTTTAACAAAAACCTGATTGGAGCTTTTTTTACCTGTCACTTTCTTCATTTCTGTGTATTCTGTGATTGAAACTGCAAAATCAAAAGAAGCAGAGGTATGAGCAGAAGCAGAAGAAAGAACACACAAATGGGAAGTTTGTAAGCACTGGTTGGGTGTACAAAAATTTAGTCCTTTACTGTATGACTACATATTTTTACATTCGTTTCTTGTAGTGTAATAACGCCTTCACTAAGTGAAATTCCTTTCAAATAAACAAGCGCACAAATATTTAATTTCAACGAAAATTTTTGGAAATGGAGGAAAATATTCAAAACCTAGAAAGGAGAATTTCTATGCTAAATGACTTCATAGCGCTGAGCTTGAGAAGAAATCATGTGTGCAAAGAACTGGAACAACTAAGGTTAGAATCCATCAAAGTTAATGATCTATTGACTCAAGCGCATCATCTGATGCAAGAGGAATTAAGTAGTTTAAAACATGAATATGAGCAGGTAATGTCTCAAATGAGAAAAAAGCAGATGATGGTGATGGACTTCATAATTAAAGAAAAGCA
Organism: Tachina grossa; assembly: GCA_949987645.1. Lineage (NCBI taxonomy): Eukaryota > Metazoa > Arthropoda > Insecta > Diptera > Tachinidae > Tachina > Tachina grossa. The sequence goes on along the minus strand of OX465274.1, from coordinate 196,964,555 downwards.
AGGAAAAATTAAAGACGTTAAACAAGAGGAAAACAATTTGAAATTGCTCTTTAGTTGTGGCAAATCAAAGGCACATTTAAATGACATTGAACATGAATCTACATTGAATCAATTGGGTTTTAATTTAGCCAAACTAACTTTAAATCGTACTGGTTTTGTGACACCCAAGATAAAAATAAGTGATTACAAAGCATCCCCACTAGTTAAGAAAAATTTAAACCATATACCATTCCAATTTGAAGAGTTTGACGTCACTATAACGCAGCAGCAATTTGATGCAATACCCAAGTAATTCATATGAACGGAAATTGTGAGTAATTATTAAAACTTGTTCTTTACAGATATATGTGTGGTCGAGAAACTTTGCAAAATTTGAATAGTTTTTTGGAAACCGCCATAATTCCTTGCTTCAATGAAAAATATAAACTCATACACAAGGAGCGAAGTGGCATAAAAAATACAAATGATATAGAACTTTGGAAATTATACAACGAGCAAGCTTCCTATTTACCTGGTAAGTCATTCATTCGTATACATATTGCATATTAACGTTAAAAGTAGCACTTATGGAAGTTTATTTGTGTCTCAAATTCCTAGGACGTAGATTTATAACACCCGGAGATTTAACCCGCAAAATTAATAAAATGTTGGATAAAAAGTCTCAAAATCGATTGGTAATGCTAAGACATATCGGAATTTTAAGTCAAATGCGTGTTAAGCAAACAGTTTGTTTAGTTTGGTCATATAGTGGCAATCAATTCAATATATAATAAATACAAAATTTCAGCCTATGTAACTATATTATCAGGCATGCTCTGAAAGCAATTTTAATCAAAGTGATTTGAAACCACAAGAAAGGTGCATATAATTTTGAAGCTTCAAAATGTTCAGCTAAGTCTCTAACGTTTTCAAAGCACTATGTTATTTTTGCGACTACTATATGACGGACGTTATAATAAACTAATTAAATATATTATTTATTAATTTTTTTGAACAATTAGTTGATATTGAAAAAAAAACATTAGAAATTAAGAAAAATCTAGACATCATTTCTGCTGTTAAAAATATTTTCTTGATTTTTTTTTTAAATATAAATAAAATAACATCCAAAATAAATAAACCAGCTGTTTTCTTGTATTTTCAAAAATTTAAAATCGCATCGAAATATACGAAAAATTGTATGATTTACAAAACATAACAGATTCTAGTTATATCTTATATCTTATTTTGAAAGTTTTCTTCTACTAAAAATACATATGCATATCTTGCCACAAATCTACAAACAGAATGTCAATTGTAAAGTAGCTTTAGTTCTTTCAATATAATTAGGAAAAACAGTCTAATTATAACTACCAAAAGGTGGACATCACATTAAAACTGCAATAAGTAATTATTGGATGCACTAACTCTTCTACTTCATATTTTTGTGTTCTTTAATCCCAGATACCAATAACTATAATTGCCACAGAGTAGTTATTACTATTAAAACATCTTTGCAGATCGTGTGTGTCGCTTAACGTTTATGCATAAAGTAGTATCGAAGTATCAGTCTATCAATTAGCATACATATCTACTAATTATCCACTAAACTTTATTCATAACGTTTTTATCAGGATTTTATTTAGACTAAAATTCGAACAGGTAATTTTTCATATTGGAAAAAATATTTCTTTAAATGGTGATGACAAAAAACAGTAACTCCAGTAATACTTGATTTACATTAAGCATTTTTTCATGAAATTTCATGAATTTTGTTGCACGCAACTTTTTCTATTTGCTTATTGCAGCTCTATAAAAGAGAATTTTATATAAAAAGGGGCGTAGAATGAATCTCTGATACATTTTTGACTACTTTTTTGATATAAGTTGTTCCTCCAGGTCTCCTATTAACAAATAAAAAATTTTCATGCAACTAATTTCATGAAAAAAATGCGTAATGTAAATTAGGTATAACTCAATTTTTTATTTCAAAAATATTTAAGAAGAAATAATTTAATTATAATTACATCTACATTAGAAAAATAAGACTACATATTTCTAAAATTACTTAATTGATTATATCGGACATAATTGAGTCGAAAACATTTTTGGAAAAGTCTAAATTACCAATCATGAAAATATCATTAAAACTATTACTCCTGCTATATGAGGCTTCAGAATTTCCATACTCCGGTGGCGGTATGTTGCCGGAAGAAATATAATCCTGATTTGCAATAACCTGTTTTTGCGCATCCTCTGCTTGAGCTGCTGCTGCTTCAAGTTGTAATTTCTGCATTTGCATCATAAGACGTGCATTGGCATCCAGATGAGAATGCCGAGCTCTTATGTGCTTGTCACGATCTCCTCGTTGCCTAAAGTTTTTAGTACAAAAGTGGCAACCAAATGGTTTCTCACCAGTATGAATACGTTGGTGGTTTTTCAATGCGTCTGCGCGATAGAATCGTTTACCACATGCTTCGCATTCATAACGTCTTTCGCCTCGGTGTATAAGACGATGTTGGTAAAAAACTGAACCAGTAAGGAATCGTTTTCCACACACTAGACAATGGTAAGGTCTTTCTCCGGTATGGCATTTCCGTATATGATCGTTTAAGTCAGGCCGGATTGTAAATTTTCGTGTACATCCGGGTTCTTTACATGCAAATGGTTTTACTCCTAAAAATAAGTACAAATTTATATTTCCGTTTTAATTTAAAAAAAAATAAAAATTACCCTGATGAAATCTCAAATGTTGCCATAAATGACTAGATTGAGTATATGATTTGCCACATATATCACATAAGTATTGTCTGGTCTTACTAGAACCATGAGTTCCATCTTTCTCGCGTTTATATTTCCTATAATGTTTTTCTTCGTAGTGAGTCACACATTCTTGAGCGGTTTCAAAAATATTTTCACAATATTCACATGGTAATTGTAATGCACCAGTGTTTTTGTTAAGTCGTGGAAAAAAGTGATACGATGTATAACTACATAATTATGAAATGAAAAGGAACCGTTTGTTACTTATTTTTATGGGTATTGATATAAACGATGTCTACAAGTAAATAGATATCACACTTGAGCAACAATACCATATTAACTCAAAATGTTTCTATAATTTTTCGCATAAATCTATCTATAAAGAAAATCGGTTTTTGTAGTTTTTATTTTTGTACATACATATTTTATAATTGAATTATACATTGTATTTTTCTATTTTGTCTGTCTACATTTTGAAAGTAGCTTGCGATTGGCTCAAAATTTTTAGCGAAATCGTTCGAAATTCATCACACACCTGGGGTGTTATTATGTAATCCGAATCGAATGTTATGTTAATAACATACAAATTCGATCAGTTTCCGTTTCGAATCGAATTACATAATAACCCCCTGAATATGGTATTGTTGCACGCATTTTTATACACATATGTACATATATATATATATGCATGTCTGAGCTGCCCAAAGTAGCACCAGAGTGCCGAACATCAATCGGCTTCTTATTCTCGTGTTTCTCTCGGTGGCCAACTCTGATGCATGTACATATACATCCAGGCTGCCCAGAGAAACGCCAGTGTGCCGAACATAAATCGGCTTTTTATGCAAATGAATACACATATGTACGCTTATACATTTCTCTCTGATTTATCTCTGTGCGCAGCCTTCATATGCATCAATGCTGCCCACAGAGAGAAAACCGAGAGAAATGTATAAGCGTATGTGTATTCATTTGTATAAAAAGCCGATTGATGTTCGGCAGTCTGGTGCTTCTCTGGGCAGCCTAGATATACATACATACATATGTATGTATATGCATACATGGTATATCGTAGAAGTCTTACCGATGTTCATGCAGCAAATCCATAGATTGAAATTTATTCTCACATACGTTACAAACAAAATAACGTTGAGTAGTTGCTTGATGAACCTTTAAATTTTCACGCATAAAAACACATTCCGCATGCCAATGATTACAAATTTCTTTCGATGTTCTTGCATGAATATCACAAGCAAAGCACTCAAATCTTCTATATGGTAAATGGCATGCAGAGTGTACAAACAGATACGATACTTCAGAGAATACGAGATCACAAAATTCGCATTGTAAAATACAACTTAATATCACTATTTTAAGATAAACTGGTGGTTTTTCCTCTTGATAACTTGAAATATGATTGTAAAATAATTGAGCCTGAAAAAGAATAATAATGTATTTGTACGAATATACAACATATTCATCCATACATATGTATGCGTGTATGTACGCTGGTTTACATTTTTTTGATTATCGGTGTTTTCTTTTTTAGAAAAGTGCACCCTCCTTATTTGTAGAAAAGAAATCGCCATTAATGAGCTACGGTCACACTTTTCAAACAACTGCCCAAAAAATGGTTACGCTTTTTTGCTAATGAATGCTAATGAAAAATCTTTTAATTCAGACAAAAGTTTGTCGAGTTAATTTGATAAAGAAGTTTCGGGATCATTTTTTCACTAGTGTTTGTTGGTTACGCCTTTTTGGGCAAATGTTTGACAATTGTGGCCGTACCTTTTGTCGATGTCCGTTATTATTTTTACTTTATACAATACTTATTAATATACATACATAAATACATATGTACATAAAAAGTGTTCGTCATTGACATGAAATTTTTACCTCTGACTTCAAGTTGTTGTAGGCGTCATCTATGTAGGCATCGTAAGGTATCTCGGCATAGTTATCCATTTCATTTTCTTCTGTTACTGAATCAGGAAAATGGCCATACAAATGATTCAATGCATCATTAGATTCAAAGAAGATACGACCACAAAGAGTACACTTGATGACAACACGCAGTCCGCTTATTCCCTGCACGCTTTGTAAAGCTGCGTTTTTGTTATTAGATATAACATTAGGGCTAGGTATTAAATCCAAAGCATGTTTTTCCATATGACGTAATAAACCAGAAGCGTGAACAAATTTCCTCTCACACAATGTACATTCATGAGGACCATCATGTTTTCTGTTATTAACGGAAATACTAGATGAACTGGATGAATTAGAAACTACGTTTGATATAGAGTTGGCGGTAGAGCCATTTGAGTTTAAACTACTGTTCACGTCATACTTTAGTTCGTCTTTGAGAAATCGTCTTATGCGAATTTGATTTTCTCTTAATAAACGAATGCATGCCGGTTCCACTGGCAAAGAATTTTCTTCCTTAATAGGTTGACAAGAAGTAGTAATTTTCGTTGGCTGAGATTTCGTTACTAATTGGGACTTATTATCGCAAATGTGGGCATCAAAATCTCCGCCATTAAAAATATAGTTGCAATTGACACATTTAATCGGAAATGGAAGTATTTCAGTAGCAGTAGGCACGGTATCTTCTAGAATTAAATAATAATGACCGTTAAATTTAAAGTTGGTTGAATAACTTCCTTACTTTTTACATCTGTTGTTTCTTGATTCTCTAAAAATTTCAATATTTTAAGTTCTTCTTCGGTAGCATCAAATAAAGGCGGTATTACCTTTGAACACACCTCGGATTCAGTTAATGGTTCAGAGATTGACTCCAATGGAATATGTTCCACTAAATCAAACAATGTTGCTTCCGTCTGTGCTGGTTCCAATTGACGTTCTTTCTCATGGGCATGGCTTAAATCTAAAACTTCATTTATATCATAATTACTTGAAAATGTATTAACAGTTGCAAAAGTGTCCAAGGGAGCAGATTTTAAGTCCTGCCAAGGAACAACATCATCCAATAACGGCATACTTCCGGTACAATTCTGAAAAGATTCACTTAGTAAAAAGTCGGTCGGTGTATTTCTATCTTTATATTCCGCGTTCAAGTCTTTCAATTGAGCAAATAATTGCTCCGAGAGCCAAGCATCGGAATTATTTAAGTCTTCTTCATTTAAATTCATGATGTTAGAAATTATATAGTATTTTATATTATTTAAGTATATTTTGCAATTTTTAACGGCTTGTGACACTAAAATCGACGCATTCTTGAAATAATTGTCAACCACAGGGTACCTCACGGCAAATTTGTTTTGGAGTACGTTTAACAACGATGTGAACTTATTTTGCAAGATGGCATCCTAGCTTATGTGGGGTGTGACCAGGGCAAAATTTATGAGGTGTTCTCAACAGCTCAATGGTATATATTCGACGATCACACCACTTTTAGACACGCAAAGTTTACTTTGCAAAGTCTTAATTCAGCCTTGTGCAAGATAGAGGAGGAAATTATTTCTCTTTCTGGCTGTCACCCAGCTGAATTAAGACTTTGCAAAGTAAACTTTGCGTGTCTAAAAGGGGTATCATAATTTGAATATCCTTCAGATGACAGCACACTTTTTGATTACATATTTTGACATCCGAAGTATAAATAAAAATTATGTACTGAAACATTTTCATTACATTTTTTCATACTTTTAAATTTGTTTACACTAACTGTGAGATTACACGAGACATAAGTTTGGAAATTTTTGTGTTGGCAATTGTCAAAATCTGTTGCTAACACAAAAAATTACTATGTAAACCGTAAATGTTAGTGTTCGAGCACATGTTTGGAAACAATTACTCAAACACAATTCTGAGCAATTATGTTAGGACACAAGCTGTCAAATTTACCTTTTTCGTAGAAAATAATGGCAGGAAACTAGAAATAATAAGTTTATTCCAAAAAAAAAAAAAAAAAAAAAACAATCAGAAGCACAAAATATATGCTCTGTGGCAGAAGTATTAAAAAATCAAAACGTAAAACGCGCATTTTGTATGCATACGACAGCCTAAATTTTGAGTTTTAACATTATACGTCTAGCCACCCCTTAAAATAAGTTTGAACACAAACTTTTTTGTGACGTCATTCTGCCGACATTGTTTCTTATGTTCAGAAATAAAAATTGCTCGTCTATTCGTACTGTAACGTATACCAACCATAGTTTGCTATGCTACAAAACCAAAATGTCAAAAGATTTCTAAGCAAATTTTGACATTATGGTTCAAATTGTTTAATTTGGCATCAACTGCTGACAATCAGCCGGACGGAAAAGGTCACCTGATACAGAATTCGCCTTTGTGTTGACACTCATTTATATAAGGTATATAAGGTATATTAAAACTACAAGCGGCGAATACAGTCACCTGCGCAGTTAGTCCACTCAAGGCAAATTCATAACAGGTAAAGTTGAAAACACAGCTGATCTATTTTCGCGAATTCATATAACTGTTGGCTCGTATGTCAAAAGTTGTTTATGTATAGAGACCTGCGCCGGTCAATTTTTCGCCGGCGCCAGCTCTTGGAAAAATTGGTGGAAGCTGATAATCAAATAACACGAAATAAAAAATTTAAGATAAGAAGAATTAAAAAATAAATAAAGTAGATATTTATTTGCTGATGGTTTAGCATTGTCTATATATTTGGTTGGTGCTTTTCCAAATCATTAGTAGACTTCAACCATATGTTTTGTTAAAGTTTCTAAGCCTACTACGCTTATTTTTCTTTTGTGATTTTCAAATATATTATTATTTGTTAGTTCTCAAATAGTTTTTGAAAGTCTGTCCATAAGATAAGAGGTTTGTAACTGTTCAAAATATATGGTTGAAGTCTACTGATGATTTGGCAAAGCACCAATGAAATATATAGACAATGCTTATCCACTATAAATAAATAAAATAATTATTAGATTATATTGTACATGAATAATCGGCGGCTGTCTTTCAGGCAACATAAACCAAACTTTTTCCAACGGCGGCTCAGCCGGTTGTGAGCCATCATGGCCTAGATCTCTGCTTGAGTAACTTCAATCAGCTGCTTTTGACATACGAGCCTCCAAGGCAACAACAAAATACCATATTGTTTTTATTGTTTGCATTTTGTTGTAGTATTGACTTTACCTGTCATGAACTTGCCTTGAGTCCATCTAATATGGACTCGCTTTGCATTTACGAATGCAGTAGTTTTCGTTTATAGTCACTACCGCTCATTGTCACATTAATGATATAGTCCATATATAATGTGTTTTCTGACTTTTGAAATTAATTTCATTCAAACAATTGACGATATAGTCAGTCCATTTACGATATAGTCATATGACATATATGCACCAACTTTGTGGTAGTCAAAATCCAAATTGTATGCAAACAATTCGCGTTATAGTCACAAAAATTTGCAACAGATTTTTTAGTTATATATTTAAGTCATAAACCAAAAAATTAATCTAAATTGTAACACCCATCTACTGTTTAGAAGAAGAACATGTCTTTAGAACAAAACATTGTTGCATAAAAGGCCACACAAATGTGCCTTTTAAATACATCATTGTTTTGTAATTGACATAATTGGATTGTATCTCATGTTTTAGACTCGGCAGTTTTTCTTGAAGCAAGTCTGAGTTTATGTGAGGGAGAGGAAAGAAGAAAGAAGAGGGGTACTGACTTGCTTGTACAGAAAAGTTACTTCAATTCTCTTTTGTTATTCATTCGCAGCATTAAAACAATAGGAAAATTGAACAAGAAACCGTCTGAGTGTAAACAAACGAGCAGCTTTAAAAGAGAATTGAAGATAATTGCTTCAAGAAAAACTGCCAAATCTAAAACATGACTATGGAGATTCTCAAGGCGCATTTATTAGGTGGCAGCACTACACCAGGTGACTAATGTCATTATACCAATCTAAATCAAATTTGGATTGTGTAGGTATAAGCCTAAAAGCATGCTTTTATTTGGGTATACATAAACACCTTTCGAATATTCAGTTGTTTATGGTGTTTGACATTTCCTATAAGAAACATGCAATCTGACGATGCTACATATCTATTTTCTGTAGATTTCTACCTCACATACGTTACGATACATATTAAATAAACAGCAACATGTTTTATTTATGTTACAGATTTTGTCAGCTGATCCGTTAACTCACGATACGAATCTACTAATTCTACCATTAAGGGGCCCATACACTACAACAGCATGCATGCGCAATCAAGTGTTTGTGCCAGCGGTTTGGTCGTGTATGGGCGTTTTGTGCGATTGTACGGGTTGCTGTAGCGATGTCAAGTAGAGTTTGATATTTTGCTAATGGTAACAGCTTGCTGGTGTGGTATATGGAGAAATTAGCTCAGTTGAGCAAAGTTGTCGTGAAGTAAACATGCATTTAAGAAACATAATTTGTTTCAATGGAAAACACAATTTTAGCACTTTAGTTATACATAGCTGCTAATATTAACAACATATCAATAAAAATTGCAACAAAAACTGTGTCACTATTCATAACCACCCTTCCCGAAATTTTGTATGAAATGAATATTGTACCAGCTTGCTGGTATGTTGTGTGGTTCGAATATGAATGCTCAATCGCTTGATTGTGCGTGCATGCTGTTGTAGTGTATGGGCCGCTTTAGTCACATGAGCGATATAGTCCAAAATTTCTGTGCAATTTTAAATGTGACTATAAGCGAAAACTACTGTATATCTTACCAGCTGTTTTGAAAACGCAACCTGTTTATCTTATCAAGTTCAAACAATAATAAAGTTTTTATTGCTGTGCCCATTATAATTTAATAAGCAATAAATGAATTTTTAATTATGAATATTAACTAACGGATTCAGCACGTAACCAGAACGAATAATATAAAGAAAAAGCATTTGTTTCATAACATACATATGTAAGTAATATTATGCAACGGATTGCAGTAATTGGTGGCACCGGTATGACCGGGCAATGTGTTGTCGATTATGCATTACAGAAAGGTAGAGTCATTTGTACATATTCATTTTTAAACATACTTATGCACATACATATTTTAACTTCTTAAAAGGACTCAAAATACGTTTGCTGTATCGCACGGAAACAACTGTTCCTGACCGTTTTAATGGCAAAGTAGACATGGTGCAAGGCGATGTTACAAATTATGACGATTGCCTAAAAGTTGTAGAGGGTGTTGATGGCGTGTGTATTATTTTAGGCACTCGCAACAAATTGGAAGCTACAACGGAACTTTCAACTGGTACAGCTAATCTTATTAAAGCTATGAAGGCATCGAATGTTTCAAAATTTTCTATCGTAATGTCTTCATTTTTATTGCGACCTGTGTCTGATGTACCAGCAATGTTTCACAGACTTAACGATGAGCATCAACGGATGTTGGATTTAACAAAGGCGTCAGACTTGGAATATGTTGCTATACTTCCGCCACACATAGCGGACGAACCTTCGACCGGATATACTGTGCTTCATGATGAGTCTCCTGGCCGTCTTGTCTCTAAACACGATCTGGCAAAATTTATTGTGGACTCTTTAGAACAACCAGAACATTACGGTCAAGTGTGTGGTATAGCAAAAAAAGCTGACTAACTAACAAAAATGTAAATTTATTGACACCATAAAATGCATTTTAGACAACGATAACGCTAACTAACTCAGAATTTCTACATAAAATTATTTTGTAAACTACGAGTTATATTACAGCTAATACAAAACGATTTTTTCATTATAAAAGAAATAAAAGCATACATATATATGTATGTATTAGTTATCTAGTTTGTGTTTTGTTTTTTTATAGAAATTTTAAGTTCATGCAAGAAAAGTTGAACTTTTAGTTTATTTTGTTGGGTTCTTATTAGACCAACTTTTGAAATAAGGCGCGCTCTGGTGTGACAAGGATGCGGATTTGAGATATTTTACTTTTTATTTCAATAAAATCATTAATTTAAAATTAAAAATTTTAAAACACCCCCGAATATTTCTAGAAAAGATGTGATATCGTCTAAGCGGCTGGACCGATTTTATTAAAGCATAGCTAAGAACCTTCTCGATCAAGTCACATTTTAAACAAAAAAAAACCAAATCAAAATCGGTCCAGCCGTTTGGTCTCGTACAGACACAGATTCACAGACACACACTACAAACTTATAACACCCCTTTTTTGGTCGGGGGTTAAAAATAAAATAGATTAAAATAAAATGTTCTGAAAACCTTTTCGTTTTGAAATCGCAAAGTTTGAAAAACGGAAAACAGTGTTCTCTTTATCAGATAATTTAATGCATTCGAAATTAAGTTCGTATAAAATATCTCAAGCATATTTTTTTTTTGTAATGCATGTATTTATTTATTGGATCTTCATATATGAACTAACAATAAGTATTCAAATCTTAAATCTATAAAAAAAAAATTATTAGGCCCGACCAGTGTCGGACATAAACTTAGTGGTAGTTATAAATAATACATTAGTAGTAATAATAAAAAAAGGGGAGGGGGGGGGAAAGTATTTTCAAGTAGGAGTGTTAGGTATAAGAGCCTGTGTGTCCCTCTTTTTTAATCGGATGTGTCCAGTAAAGTTCAAAATATTACGAGCAAGCGGATTAGGATGTGATTCGAGTTTTGTTAAATATTTGCCTGCGTATTTTGCAATTTCTTCAGTCACTAGTGGCATATTTAAATCACGATGTATAATAGAATTTTGGATATACCATGGAGCCGATGTTATTAACCGTAAAATTTTGTTTTGCCTTCGTTGGATTCTCTCGACATTGGAAGCTGAAGCAGTGCCCCATAACTGAATTCCGTAGCACCATATTGGCTTCAAAAGCGACTTGTATAGTAAAAGTTTGCAGTCTAAGCTGAGTGTTGAGTTTCTGCCAATCAACCAATATATTTGAGTTAACTTAAGTTTTATCTGAGTTAACTTAGAGTCAATATGATGTTTCCATGTAAGTCTTCGATCAAGGTGTATACCAAGGTATTTCACTTGGGAATGTTGAGGAATATTTTGATTGTTGATTCGAATGGGGGAGCAAGTATCTCTTCTTAGGGTGAACGTTATATGGACACACTTTTGTTCATTGACTTTAATTCTCCATAAGTTCAACCATATTTCCAGGTGAGTGATATGTTCCTGGAGATTGCGGGATGCCTCATAAGGGTTTTCGTGCACACTCATACAGGCTGTATCATCGGCAAAAGTAGAAATATGGATATTATTGCTCACAGGCATATCACAAGTAAAGGGTGTTTTTTATTGAGGTATAGAACTTTAAGTTGGCATCACTTTTTTAACTGGCGGCCATTTTGTCAGCTGTCAAGTGATTAATATTTAGTTTGGTTTGCCATTTCATCATAAACAGGTTGACAAAAGAACAACGCTTGCAAATCGTGCAAATTTATTTCGAAAATAATGGTTCAGTTCGCGAAGTTTACCGCAAGCTCCGTCCATTTTATGGTCGACATAATCGTCCATCAGAGCAATTAATTCGGTTAACCATGGATCGTTTTCGCACTACGTTTACTCTATGTGATAATACGCATCCGCAGGGACGTCGAACAGTGCGCACAGAAGAAACAATTGCCGCTGTAGAGCAAAGTGTTGAAGAGGACCCGAATGAATCGATTCGCCACCGTGCACAGCAATTGGAGCCGACTAACCGACTATTTTGTTCCCGAATTGGATGGCATGAATGTGGATGAGTTGTGGTTCCAACAAGACGGCGCTACATGCCACACAGCGCACGTCACAATCGATTTATTGAAGGAAACATTCGATGAGCGCATAATTTCTCGGAATGGACCTGTCAATTGGCCACCAAGATCGTGTGATTTGACACCATTGGATTATTTTCTTTGGGGATATGTGAAGTCGCTCGTCTACGCCAACAAACCAGAAACGTTAGGGGACTTGGAAGCCAACATTCGTGGCGTTATTGCCAACATACGGCCCTATATGCTCGAAAAAGTGGTTGAAAATTGGACCTGTAGAATTGGCTTTATTCGAGCCAGCCGCGGCGGCCACATGCCCGAAATCATATTTAAACATTAATGGCATAAAATTATCCTTCCAATAAAGCCAAATTGATGGACATTAAAACGATTTTCTTGTGTTTTATTTCAATTCAAAGTTCTATACCCCTGAAAAAAACACCCTATATATATTAAATACAAGACAGGACCCAGGATACTACCCTGGGGCACACCAGAAGATATAGATTCGGGCACACTCGTGAACTCTCCTTCCATAACAGTGAACTTCCTATCAATAATATAACTTTCCAAAAGCTTTTGAATGTTTATTGGCAGATATGTCTTCAATTTTAAAACTAGGCCTTCGTGCCATACTTTATCAAACGCCTGAGAAACATCAATAAAGAGAGCGGAACAATACTTCTTTTCTTCAAATGTTCTTCTTACAACTTGGACCAGTCTATGCGTTTGTTCAATCGTGCTGTGCTGACTTCTAAAGCCAAATTGATGGTCCGGGATGCACCCATTATCAGTTAAAATTTTTGACAATTTAGTCATGAGCAGCTTTTCAAAAAGCTTTGAGATTGTAGATAGTAAGCTTATGGGCCTATATGACTCAGTCTTGGTAAGATCTTTGCCCGCCTTTGGAATCATTTTGATCTTGGCCAGTTTCCAGTTATGTGGAAAATACTGCATTCTTAAAATAGCATTAAAAATAAATAGCAGGATTCTTATTGCAATATGAGGCAAGTTCATCAGCATTTTGTTACTAATGCCATCAATACCTGGAGCTTTCTTCGGGTTGAGTTCAGCAATTACTTTTTGTACTTCACGCATCTTAAACCTTAAGGGACGAGGGGGTAGAGAAACTACACTCGGTAAATCAGCAGCACCCGTACATGAATTGGGAGTGAATACAGATTTTAAATGCTCAGAAAATAAGTTACCTTTCTCACTATCACTTCTTGCCCAGCCTCCGGTCGCAGTACGCAATGGTGATTTAAGATCAACGGGTCGTTTAAGATTTCTAGTAGCGCGCCATAAAGAGTAATTAGATGCGGACGTTACATCAAGACCTTCTAAATACTTTTCCAGTAGTGCAGTTTTTTCCGACGATAGCAGCTCTTTGAGTCGTTTAGTACATTCTTTAAGTCTGATTTTATTTAGGGGTGATCTGTGTTGTTGCCATTCTCTTCTAGCTCTCATTTTTTCACATACAAGACGTTCAATTTCCGTAGAATAAATTCTGTTAAAGCCGGTCTGCGGATAGGAGGTAGTGGCGTGTTCAGCAGCCTGCTTAATATTTTTGTTAAGATTGGCAATGTTAAATTCAATATCATCGCATGATCTAAGCTGAATGTTTTCTACGCAGTGACTACTAAGATATTTTTTGAATACCAGCCAGTTGATTCCATTAATCATCTTCACATATGAGTTAGTTAAATCACTCCTTAGTGGGTTGAAAATTGTAACTATTGTTGGAGAGTGATCGGAGGACAGATCTAGAGAGGCCTCTACATGAATTAAGTCCCTATGAATATTTTTCGTGACGGCAAAATCTATAACATCTGGAATTTTTCTTACGTCAGTAGGCCAGTAAGTAGGCTCCCCACTCGAAATGACATCTAAGCCCATTTTTGAAATTGTATTGAACAAGGCTCGACCTCTAGGTGTAACAAGACGCGATCCCCAGTACGTATGTTTTGCATTGTAGTCACCAGCTGCCACGAAACAAGATCCAAGCGATTTGTAGAACTTCTCATACTGATCTTCGGTAACTGAAAATCTGGGAGGTGAGTGAATTGATGATATCACGAAATTCGCACAAAAATTTTCTACGAAAATATTCGTTGCTTGCAAATATTCTTCACTAACGTTGTCAAGGACATAGTGCTTGAGTCTTGACTTAATCAGAATTGCTGATCCACCACATGCTCTCTCTCTCGGGTCCTTTGTATCATATAAAGTGTAACCATTTATTTTAAATAAGCTTCTTGAGGTCAAATGAGTCTCAGAAACCAACATTATATCAATATTTTTTTCCATGAGGAAGTGCTCAAGTTCATTTTTATGTTGGCGAATGCCGTTTGCGTTCCAGAAACATATTTTTAACATGTTCATGGTTTATTAACTAATGCTTGAAGCAGTGTATTCTGCATTCGCAGCATTTCTTGCATCATACTTGTCATATTTGTAGTAAAGTTGTTTATAGTTAGCACCAGATTCTCAATAGTAGCTTCAAGGCGACTAAAGTTAAAGCTTGAGTTTGAATTCGTTGAATTATTTGGCGGTGGAACATTTTGCGTGGGAATTGAACTAGTCTTAGCAGCATCAGCATACGATACACGTGAAGTAACTGGTTGGCTGATTTGAGCAAAAGTGTCGGAGTTCGCGTTTACTTGTAGAGCTGGAGTTAGCTTGGGTTTTTGACCCATAGCCTGTTTAACGAAAGAAAATACAGGGCACCCTCTATAGTTAGCTGTGTGATTACCTCCACAATTACTACATTTTTTTTCTGCTTGATCTTTTGGCTTAGTGCAGCTAGCAGTACCATGCAATTCACCGCAGATAACACACACTGTAGGTAACTTGCAGTAAGTTTTCGTATGGCCATATTCTTGGCAATTATGGCACTGTACGGGACCTGAACGCTTACGTGGCTCTTCAACTGTGATTTTTCGATGTAAGAGATACTTTACGTTATAAACTGGATGGGCTTCATTTTTTTTCAATTGTATGTCGTTCGGCTCCAGTTCAACCCGAAATAGGGGTTGGGGGACCTTTTCTCTATTAAATATGTTGGTAACATTTTTTACCTTGAATCCTTGGTCGACAAGTGCACATTTTACTTCTTCGGGTTCAACATATGAATCTATGCCCTTTAATACTATCTGTAGGCCTTTAGCACTCTTAAGTTGGTATGTGTAAAAATTTGTTTTATTTTTTTCGAATTCACTAACAATTTTTCGGAAATCTTTTTCATTATATATTTGGATTTTAGTTTCATCAATATTACCTCGTTTAATTGGAATGATGTGAAAAGTATTTTCACCAATGGTCGACAGTAGTTTTTTTATAAGCGCGTTAGAATTTTTTTCTCTCAGATAAATAGGTGGTGGCTTAAAAGACTTTTGCGATGATGTAGAGGGCTTGTCGTCGGTGTCTTGCAATAATGAAAAACGATTTTGACGATTGGTAGATGATGCGCTGTTATCCCTAGACATCTTTGCAGCAGATGAAATTTTTGAAGAATTTGGGCTTCGCCCACGCTTTACCACTGTTATATATCTGTCCATTCCCACTTGTACCTTGGGTTTTGAGCTACTGTTATCTGTAGTGATAACTTGGTTTAGTGATGAGGGCGAGCCCGATGCGGATGATATCGCAGACTTAAATGAAGAAGTACTAGGCAATGGTAATGTTAACGATTCACTAGTTGGCATTGGACAAAGCGAAGTTGATCGCTGACGAAAAATTGGCTTTGCCGTTAAAAAAAGATTTTCATCAGATTTATTATTTATATTTTTTTCATTAAGAGTTTCAGAACTCACAGTAAAATAAGCATTTCTGCCGTTAGAACTCACTTCAAAAATTTTTTTCCTTTGAGGTACTCATACAGAGTATTATTCCTCAAGGGAACTTTGTTTGTGTTTACGGTTTTTTTTTTTTTTTTTTTGTTTTTGCTATTTCTTGCTATGTAAAAAATATTAGTAAAGCCAATAAGCTTATTTATCAAGGTGAATATGTATTACGAATATTTTTTGTATGATTTTTGATTTTGTTGTTTTTTATATTTGTTTCGTTTATATGTATGTAAAAAAAATCCGCTTTAATGTCTCTTCACTATGAAGGTTCAACGAGAACTCGAATTGAAATAAAACACAAGAAAATCGTTTTAATGTCCATCAATTTGGCTTTATTGGAAGGATAATTTTATGCCATTAATGTTTAAATATGATTTCGGGCATGTGGCCGCCGCGGCTGGCTCGAATAAAGCCAATTCTACAGGTCCAATTTTCAACCACTTTTTCGAGCATATGGGGCCGTATGTTGGCAATACCACGAATGTTGGCTTCCAAGTCCCCTAACGTTTCTGGTTTGTTGGCGTAGACGAGCGACTTCACATATCCCCAAAGAAAATAATCCAATGGTGTCAAATCACACGATCTTGGTGGCCAATTGACAGGTCCATTCCGCGAAATTATGCGCTCATCGAATGTTTCCTTCAATAAATCGATTGTGACGTGCGCTGTGTGGCATGTAGCGTCGTCTTGTTGGAACCACAACTCATCCACATTCATGCCATCCAATTCGGGAACAAAATAGTCGGTTATCATGGCTCTATACCGGTCTCCATTAACGGTAACTGACTCTCCAGCATTATTTCGGAAGTATGGCCCAATGACTCCACCAGCCCATAGAGCACACCAAACAGTCAGTTTTTGTGGATGTAATGGCGTCTCAAGGGTCTCATGTGGATTCTCTTCACTCCAAATGCGACAATTTTGCTTGTTGACGTACCCATTCAACCAAAAATGAGCCTCATCACTGAACAAAATTTTGCGATGAAAATCAGCATCGAGATCAATCTCATTTTCGGCCCATACACCAAAATCACGACGCATTGCATGGTCTCGCGGCTTTAATTCTTGCACAAGGTGGATCTTGTAAGGTCGCAAGCCAAGATCTTTGCGCAAAATCTTCCATAAAGTTGATGGACAAAGCTCCAATTGCTGTGCACGGTGGCGAATCGATTCATTCGGGTCCTCTTCAACACTTTGCTCTACAGCGGCAATTGTTTCTTCGGTGCGCACTGTTCGACGTCTCTGCGGATGCGTATTATCACATAGAGTAAACGTAGTGCGAAAACGATCCATGGTTAACCGAATTAATTGCTCTGATGGACGATTATGTCGACTATAAAATGGACGGAGCTTGCGGTAAACTTCGCGAACTGAACCATTATTTTCGAAATAAATTTGCACGATTTGCAAGCGTTGTTCTTTTGTCAACCTGTTCATGATGAAATGGCAAACCAAACTAAATATTAATCACTTGACAGCTGACAAAATGGCCGCCAGTTAAAAAAGTGATGCCAACTTAAAGTTCTATACCTCAATAAAAAACACCCATTATTACACACGCATTTATTAGCTTACAAGTAAAAAAGAAACAAAACATGAGTGTGTGTGTGTGTTTGTAGTATTTCTCTTGATCTAAATTTTTTTTTCTTTTTTTGTTGTATGAAAGCCATAATACATACTTAAAGGAAGAGAATTGAATAAAGTGAATTAGCTTGGTTGAAGGGATTTTGTTTATGTTTTTTTAATTTCATGTATTATTTAATTATGCTTGCATATGTATGTAAGTTTGTGTGTGGCTGTGTTTTAATGAATTTTTTATGACGTTTAGAGCCTTGGTACAAAGTATACATTAGGTCCGTTTGTTTACTTTTCTCCAGTAAAATCCAGTAGTTGAGTAAATTTTGGGTAATTTGAAAATTTTACTCTCAAGAATGTCTCTTGCATAAAAAAGTACGCGAACGGAAAAATTGCAAAAATTTGCAGATTAATCAAAACAGCTGACAATATTGCTGTAAGTTTTTGTTGTTTTTGAAACCCATCAAATACAAATTTTTTTTTGGTATCTAATTGATGCATGCATATTTATAATTATAAATTTGGAGCGATATATATATACATATTTCTACAAATAGCAGTTGTGTGAAAGCTTAAGCTTGTATTTGCTTTTTAGTTTTATTTTTGATTTTGATATTTCTGATACTCGGTACCCTGAATAGTATGCAGAAATAAGTACTCACATATACATAAACCTACATCTCTAAAAAACTAAAGTAAATAACATAATTAAATTTAATTTGAAAACTGATATATTTAACGATTATTATTCTTTAATTTGTTTCATCTTGAAAATGAAAATTTTTAGATTTGTTTTGTTAAACTTTTACTTCAACTTTTCTTCTTTTAAATGTTTTTATTAAAAAAAATTATACTTTGTATTTGCTTACTTTTCTTTATTTTATTGAATCATATGTTTTTCTCGTCTACTGGATTTTACTGGCAAAAATTTGTCCAGTAAAAATTTGCAGGCTCTCAGTCAACAACTGTCAATTTACTCTCAATATTGGCACTCTCTTTTGCAATTTTTGTGTGTAAACGAACGCATTTCAGTAAAATCCAAATTGAACTGAACAAATTTGAATCGCTAACAATATTAAGTAGTCATTGAAATCCGTTGGGTTGCCTTTAGGAGCTTTAATAGGAATATAGCACCCATCGATTGCTCCAGCAACTCCGGGAAAACCTTGTGAGCGCCTTTGAAATATTGAAGCCTCTTTGTTGCTTTTAATTCGATTGGGGATTTTCACATAGTTTGGCAACATAGCAGCAAGATAAGACAAGATTTTTCTGAAAATTTTGTAGGTAGTACTTTTGGCGAACCCAAAACGATCACCTGTTGCAAGGTAACTTTCCTGTTTTGCCAAAACCCAGATTGTAAAAATCACTTTTTTTGTAAAGCGGCAAGGTAATCACTTCTACCGGCAATCTTTCATCCTATTATGCGTACTAACTCCTATAAAAATTTGTTTAAATGTTAGACAATAGCACGGCACGAGACATACGATTGTAGAGAACTTACATCACATGTACCACGAGACATTCTAAAGTGTTCTTTAAATATCTCATCGGTGTACTGCGGAACTATTGTTTCATAGTAGTTCTTATTACGGGCATCCTTGTGACGCTCCTCAATATAGAACAATTGTAAATTCGTTTGTCTGTTGTTCTCCAGTATGTTACCAACTAAGTTTGTGATAACTTCTTCAACATCGGTCAAGAAAAACTCCATTACAAAAATCCGTGTTGTCCATATTTTTTAGTTAAACTAATTAATTTAGCTAAATAAAATTATTTCCTTTGTCACTCTTATTCCTTTTTAATTGTTTACACTCATCAGCTGTTCATTTGCAGTATATCAATCAAGACGTTTCTAAGACGTAACTGTTGGGGGCAACATTTGCCAACAGTTTCACAACTGTTGAGCTCAACAGCTATGTATGTCTTATGAATGCCTCCATTGTTGTAGTAAATTCCACGCGAAACAAGTGTCACTCATTAATTTCATATACAAACATATGTACATATGTATCTTTCTGTTTTATGAATTCATGTTTTTAATAAATTAATACATACATACATATTTGCTCAATGCAAGACTCAGTTTAACTAAATGCTATATGTAGTACATCCATGTATGTATGTAATACAACTTCATGTTCTTATATAAATTTATTTTCATGTGATTTTTTAACGTATTGTAATATTTGCATTCGCTTTCGCAAAAACTAAAATGTAGTATTCGCATTCGCATGCGCTAAACTGGTATTAGTTACATCCCTAGTTAAAGGCTTTTATATTGAAAAAATTAATGTACTGTTTTTTTTTCAATTGTACTGTGATTTTTTTCTCTCATGTACTGATTTCTACGATTTCAAACTGGCAACCCTAAATACGGACGAGTGTGTCGTCCGCTTATATCTAGTTATTAATAAATGAATAAACACCGAAATGCATGAATTTTTTTAAAGAAATTCGGTAAAGAGATGTGGGGAAATAAAAACTAATAAACTCCCAATGAGTCTATTTTAAGGTCGGATTAATATTGATTTGCTTAACATTTATAAAACATATGTAAATGTAATGGCTTGTAGTATCCTTAATGCGTCTTTTAAAGTAAGCCCAACAACTAAAGCTTACAGATTGCACATCAAATGACAAACCACTATTTTTTTATGACAAAGTTTGAAATATGTGCACTCAATCCTATTTTTTAAGAGAATTTGAAGTCATGCGGTCTTAAAATCGATTTATTAATATATCTATAAATATTATATATTTTTAATACTCAGTCTTTTTTTAGGAAAAAATTGCTTGATTGATGACCATCCATCGCAATTTGCATGTGCGAAAGGCATCTTACCTATTGCCGGATTCGTAGATCGTACATGAGTTGTTGGTAATTTCAATAAAAACATTGTTTATATACATAGAAATTACCAACAATGTTTGTACGACCTACATACAAATTTAATAGTAAAAAAAAGTCATAAAACATCTATGCCACATCCAAATATTTTTGAATGTATAAAGTTATTTATTCATTACAAATATCCAGATTTAGTAATAAAATTTGTATTCCTTATATCTTACATGATTTTGATTAAATGTTCGTACTGTTATTTGAAGGAATGAGGTTCTTTCAATAACGAGAACGTATTTATGTACCGTTTTTGTATAGAAATAGAAGTTCAAGTATCTACAGCATAAAAATAGGGCCAACTTGCTTCAAAATTAATGAGCCAACCACATTCGGTTTTGGTCACATTATTTTTTAGTTCAGAATCTTAAAATTAATTGCAAAAATATTTATGCCAAAAGGGAATGTGCACTCTGTCTAACAAAAATTTTGTTAAACAATTAACAGCATGAATTTCAGTCAAATCTATTTTTGTTTTCTAGTTCGCTTGAATGCCTATCATCTGTTGAAACAGAGCACGCGATGCAAAAAATTTGTTTGTTAAAAAAACATTTATTTATTGCGGTAGTTGTTGGGGATCAACATATAGATCTGCCTTTAAATGTCTTGAACTTGATCTTGACTATGGTACCCCAAAGCAAAAAAAAAGAACAGTGTGTATTTTTAATTAGATTTTATAACTTTTAAAAGTGAAATAATATGAAAATATAAAATTGGTGCGAAACTTGGCATCTAATTGCATAGAAAAGTTTATGCATAAAAAAGAATGAATGATGTATGAATGTGGATTTAACGAAATTTTAATTTAAAAATTTTAAATAGTTTTAAAAAGGGAATGAAAATTGCTTTGTAGACGTAAAATTAATAGCATTACAGACAAGTATGTGTAAGAAAAAATTAGGAAGTGTATTTTTGTTCAAAATTATAATTTTATTAATAATTAAAAATACAAATAGTGAGCATTTATTGTAATTATGGTTATGCGGAAGTTAAGACTAGATATGCATAAGACAATAATTATATTTAATTTTCTATACATTAAAATTTCAAAATATTTATGCACTACATTACTATGGAAGATCTATTATTTAGTATATCTATTATTTAAACCAGGGACAGAAAATAACTGTTATTTTTAAAAATTTACATCAAAAAAGCACACATAAAAAATGATCGTAGAAAATTTTGATTCTTATCATTATGATACATAATAGGTGATGTAGATGCAAATTTTTGTATGCCTTTTTTGATAAAAGTCAAAAAATAACTTTTAATTTTGACTTTTATTTTTTAAGGCAAAAATTAAAAGTTATTTTTGACTTTTATTATTTTACTCAAGAAATAAAAGTTATTTTTTAACTTTTAATATTTTAAGGCAAAAATAAAAGTCATGAATTAAATATTGCATATTAATACGCAAGTTTTATTGCTTTCAATGCTATAAATGATAAAGCATCCGTTATCACAATAATAATAATAACAATAATTTTTATAGACTTCTGTAATATACATCAATTATTATTACCTATAAATTGTAGGCAATAAAACTAGCGTATTACTATGCAATACTTAATTCAAGACTTTTACTTTTGCCTTCAAATATTAAAAGTTAAAAAATAACTTTTATTTCTTGAGTAAAATAATAAAAGTCAAAAATAACTTTTAATTTTTGCCTTAAAAAATAAAAGTTAAGAAATAACTTTTATTTCTGCCTTAAAAAATAAACGTTAAAAATAACTTTTTTTTCTTGACTTTTTCGATAAAAGTCATAACAGTTACGGTCCCTGATTTAAACTGGTATTTAATAATTTAAAACTACATTAATTTAACGTTACCATACATACATACATATGTATGTACATATAAAAACACAAGATACATAGTTCCTTAAGAAATACTATTTTAAATTAAAAGTAAACTAAATTAATATATGTGACGCGCAAAATAGAAAGGGACCTAAGGGTAAAAACCGGTTTTGTTCAGGAGAGCCATTTTAAATATTTAAATACGTGTATCTTTGGTGTACCATCACATCATAAAATGCGCATATCTCTGGGAGGGAACACTTTTGGGGCATGGGATCGGTCTCATTCGATGCTCAGATGTTGTCCACATTAAAAAAAAGTGAAAATTGATTTTTTTACCCTTAGGTCCCTTTCTCTATGCGCTGCCACATATGTATGTATGTCTGTATATTAATGTATGTGCCTGCGTAAGCCACACATATTTGGTTATTTAAGTTTATACTTGTTTATTAATTTATAAACTTCAAAACCAAAAATTTAAAAATACACTTAAAATAAGAAACACATTTAAAAATTTCATAATAAAAATTAACAGTAAATCAAAAATTAAAAAATTAAATAACCTGGAATCAAATTTGCTTTGAATGGTTTTCAATAATTACATAATTGTCTCCTTCGAAAGAATGAAGTTTATCGTATATGTATGTACATATGTATATGCATACAACAATAAAAAACTTTTAATTTGAATCCTCCTCTATTAATATATCCTCGTAGCTATTTATTTTTTTCTAATAATTTTCAGCTTTTGTGCATTCAGTAGCAAATTTTTATATTTATCTCCGATAACGTACTGTCGATTTTGCCTATAAAACTTTCTTCATGTATTTCTTTTTGGCATTTTGCAGACTAGGCAATTCACAATGTCTAGGACCATACATTGAAATTGGTTCACAAAACTCATAGCCTATTCTTTCATAAAAACCCTCTTGATCGATGGTTGACAAATACAAAACTTTTAAATCTAAAACAACTCGACAATAGTCTTCAGCAAATTTCATTATTAACTTTCCAAAACCTTGACCCCGACAACTCTTGTCCACTACCACAGATTCTATAAAGCACGCTTTCTTCTTTGATGGTATTGGACTAAGCTTGCAATGGGCTAAAACACGACTGTAGCCTTCAGTGGTCAAAACCAAACTACAAGGTAAGTTATCACAGGATGCTTCGAGCGAACGCATGCGCGCTGTTTCGCTGCGTGGCCATTCAGAATTTATAAGCGCGCATGTCTCCTTCATTAGCTCTGGATACTGGTGGATCGGTACCACATTAAAAGGACTGCCGGATACATTAAATGGTGGAAGACCCTATAATAAAAAATATATTCATATACATATTTAAGTGTATTTTAAAAGTGATAATACAAAGAAATTTATTTAAAAGTCCTCTTTAAACTAAAAATTTTTGTTATATGTTAATATGCGTATTTATTTAGCAACTAGTAATATACCTCATAATAGGGTTCCACTTTAAGATAGCGCATATCAACTAAAGCTACTAGAAATATTGATGATGAAGATTTTTAATGCAAAAAAGCTTTTAATGGTCTAGAAATTAAGAAAGAAAAATAATTTTGTGTAGCATTCTTAGATTATATCAACAACCATAAATATTTTACGTCTAATTATAAAATATATGTATATAAATATGTACATTATGTATTTTAGTACATGCATGCCTGTGTACATACATATGTATATACATTTGTATTTATAAATACATATGTATGTACATATATACTTAAGTATTTTTATACATAGATACACATGTACATACTTATGTATTTACTATTTATTGAACATAAATATTTGCATGCTGATACAATTAGCAACAAGTGAAATTTCTTAATATGTAAATGTCAAATAAATTTATTACATAAATTTTTTTACGGGAGTATTTTCAAATACAAGCTGTTATCTACCACACGCGAGAATCTTAGTTTAAATTGTAATATTATTTTATGGACAACACTAAGTAAATACATATCTATTTAAATGGTTTTCCATTTTTTTAAATTAATTAGTTTTTCCATTGTTTAAATCTAAACTTTAGATTCTTCCATTGGCTTAGGACCAACAAGAAAAATTAGAAAAATAAATTATAGATAGATACATATGTAGATATTTATGTATCTACTACATATTCGTACATTTTTATGTGCATAGCTATGCATATGCGTAGGAAAAACTGGAATGAAATAATTTAATAAATAAATAATAAAATAAATTTAAATAAAGGACTTATTTTGGGTTCTAAACATAGCAACATCAGAATTTTCTTTGTGTCCCACTTCAGCTGTTCATATGTATCTACATATATATGTAGATAACTACATATGTATGCATGTGCATAGGAAAAACTGGAATGCAATAACTAAATGTGTGGAAATAAAATTGCAAGTGATATTAAAAATTAATCTGTTGCATAACACATTTTTGGACATTTAAAAAATATATGTATTTTGAAACACGTTTGTATGGTTAGTAACTAAAACTTTTTAAACATATGTATGTACCATATATATACATACATACATATGTACATGAAATACATTTATGATAAAGCATATAATTATACTTTAAATTAAAGGCCGTATTATTAATTTTTAAAATTGAAGCACACATTAAAAAATTAAGTTACCATGATGTGTTCTCTACGATTTCTTTCTTCCTGAGTAATGCCGCCACGATGCAAAGCACAAAAAGAACTGAGACTAAGGAAACCACCAATTGTTGTTCTTAACCACATACAATTTTAAATCAACCTCTAAATTTATTAATTTTTTTCTTAGCAATGTGGAAATATTCTAAATTGTTTCTTTCCTCCTTTTTCTTTTTGATACAAATTTTATTTTAATTTTTATGTTTAAGAATGTTTGATATGTTTAAATATTATACATATGTATGTATGTATGTATGCATGTTTTGTACACATATTAGAAAATTAGTGAATTATTTCGCGGATATATGGAAACAAATTATTTTTAGAAAAACAAAACACAAGTAAATACAACAAAACTATGAAATCTCATTATTTTTAAAAACAAACTACAGCTAAGAGAATCGCAAGCAAAACAAAAATGTTAAATAGAAGAAGAAAAGAGGCATAACAAAATAAAAATGTATTTAAATCATTGTTGCCAGCAGTATTGTCAGATGAGGCGGTTTGAAGCCAAAGTAGTTGGCGATAAAAATTCGTTTCGAGCAAGGGAATATTTAAATGGCCAATGGCGATTTACCTAGGGTTTACACATGCAAGTCCAAGTTCGAAAAACTCAATACACTCAAACTCTTTTAGTGTATTAGTATTAGTATTAGTGTTGTCACATGCCAGTAGTTACTTGCAAGTAGTGTATACGTATTACTGACGAAAATCAGGAGAAATATAAAAAACACAACAATATTTTGAGTGGCTACACAGCACAGTGCAAGTTAAAATGTCGTCAACAAGTAAAGTTCTAGATAACAGCTTTGCTTCAACTTTTAGTGCAGTGTTGCCAAGAAGTCAATATTGAACTTTAATTGCATTGTTAATATATTTCATTTAATAAAACATAAAATTTATGTTCAAACTTAGCTCTAAAATGAGTCTATGCCATTTCTCAATATCCTTTTTATATAAAAAAAAATTAGCTATAATACTAACCAAATTAATGAAATAACTCTCTACTCGGCAACACTGTTTTTCGTTTTGTCAGTTTACTTGCGACAAGTGTGAAAATTTACTTGCTTCAAAATTTCATTGCAAGCTGACTCGCAAGTGGCAAAAGTGTGACTGTGTTAGTAAAAAAATGTGAGTGTATTGAGTTTTTTTCACTTGCACTTGCATGTGGCAACGGAGGGTAACCCATCTACACTTTCCGCACTTGCAGCCTACTTCCAACTCAACTGCCAAGGAATTTTACAAGACAGTGACTTGTTGAACTTGTTGCAAGTAAATGGAAAGTTAGCTAACAGTGTTGCCCTATTAATAGTTTGGCACAAATTAACTGGCTTTCAGTGTAGTGTTAAGTGAGATTTTACTCATTTTAAATACATTTAAAAGCTAATTTAATAATTTTTTTCTTAAATATTCATAAATCGAGCAGTTTATTAATTTTTTAGACATAAATAACATTGAAACAATACGAATAAAGTTCAACACTATCTGGTTCCCTTAAAATTAAAATTTTTTATGTTATGGACAACTCAGCACTAAAAGGCACACATGCAAGTTGCAAGACAGTCGGGCATTTGTGAGAAATTTTCGTTGATAATACGTACACAGAGCTTGCATGCAATGCACTTGCATGTGTAAACGCAGCGTAAGTCAGCTTGGCAGCACATTTAGAACAAAAAGAATGACTTACCCTGCGTTTACACATGCAAGTACCTTGCATGCAAGCTCTGTGTACGTATTATCAACGAAAACTTCATAAAAATGCCCGACTGTCTTGCAACTTGCATGTTTGCCTTTTATTGCAGAGTTGTCCATAACATAAAAAAGTTTAATTTTGAGGGATCCAGACAGTATTGAACTTAATTCGTGTTATTTTAATGTTATTTATGTCAAAAAAATTCATTAACCGCTTGATATATGAATATTTAAGAAAATAAATGTTAAATTAGCTTTTAAATGTATTTAAAATTAGTAAAAACTCATATAACATTACACTGAGATCCAGTTAATTTCTAGTAAAGTGTTAATAGGGCAACACTGATAGCTAACTTTCCATTTACTTGCTGCAAGTGAAACAAGTAACTGTCTTGTAAAATTCCTTGGCAGTTGAGTTGGAAGTAGACAGCAAGTGCCGAAAGTGTAGTTGTGTTAGTAAAAGAATTTGAGTGTATTGAGTTTTTCGAAATTGAACTTGCACGTGTAAACCCTAGGTTATGTGTCACAGATTACTTACAAGTGTCGCTATGTGTTATATACATTTGCTGTTGACTTGATTGTTACTTGTACTTAGCTTAATGCACATCCACTGGCATATCTTGCTTAAAACAGTTTATGAAAGTATGGTAGCACAATATATTTCCTTTAAACAGCTGCTGTTGAAAAATTTTCTTAACGTAGCCAAACCAATTTTTTGCTTTGTTTTTATTTGTAAAATTACATCTTCAATTTAAATACATAAATACTTTTAACTCATTACAATTTAAAAAAAGTGAAAGTATACACAAACTCACCTGTTTAAATTTGGTGTATAATTGTCTGGTGTGATATGACGACAAAAGCATCATTTATTTTTTAAGTTAATTGCTAAATATAAATTGTTACACAACGTAAAAAATTATTTGGTACGATAAATCAAAATAAAATATCACAACTAAAAACAATAGTATAAAATAAATTGGTATATGCAAACTTTGCCTTTCTGTCAACGTTGACCTCCAATAATAGCGTTTTATCAAATTGAGGAAGAAAAATGTGAGCAATGGTGACGTTTTTACGTTCTAAAAATATTTTTTATTTTAGAAATGCCGGCACAATCAAAAAGTAAACAATTCTTAATTTTTGCTTGCTTACTTTTAGAAACGTTCATTTTGTCAAATAAAATATTACAAAATGTTGCCAAACCGTCAGCCTTTAGCACAAGAAAATCCTCTTTGGGTTTCATGGCATGATACTCAAATGATGGCTTCATTGAATCCACAAAACGTAATGGATTATTTCTGCCGAAAATCCAATCCGTTCTATGATCGCATGTGCAACAATGAAACTATTCGTATGCAGCGTTTGGGGCTTGAAAATTTACAGTAAGCTTTTTTCATATATCGTCGCTGTTTTAATTAACTGACCTAACTGACATTTTTGAAAAATGAGTTAAGTCCTCTACTAGACTTTATAAGTCATAATACACATTGTCTACATTTTTCATGACTGTAAGCATTACTTTTGTGCCTAGGTATATAAGTAAAAAGATTTCTGCCGCAGCCATAAGAATGAATGTATAAAACAACCATAAAAGCTGCTCTACTGTTAAATTTTTAAAATGTTAGGTCAGTTATTTAAAACAGCCACGATATGTGACATTTTCCGAGAAAAGAAGATAGTTTGTGAAAATGAAGTTTTGAGAAAAACGCATTTAAAGTTTCATATCGCATTATCACTTTGCACACCCCTAGAGTTGGGAGATGCGATTTGGTATGGTTATGGTGCCGACTTTCATTTCAAATTATTCTACACCCTTTTAGGTACCAAAATCCACTCTTAGTCCAAACCCGTTTTTTGGTACACTAGGTCCCTTTTGTCGGAGAAGGTCACATATGCATATGTTAATACACAAATATGTACATACATATCGTCGGCTAGAGTGTAAACCTGCTAAATGCACTTTTTATAACGAGAAATTCGATTTCGTTCGAAAGAGACGTCGGATCGACTGGCTAAAATATTTACTTCAATTACACGTCCAAAAAACATAATATATTAAGCTAATTTCTTATTATTTTGTTTGAAGTGAATTGACAGGTTTGTACTCTAACTCGACGGTACGTATACATATCCAATTGTGTCACTGCAAACTTATTTGTTATTCCTTAGAAATATGGTAGGTCTAGAATACATACTGCTACATGTTCACGAACCCATTTTATATGTTATAAGAAAACAACACCGTCATAACCCACAAGAAGCCACTCCCATAGCAGATTACTACATTATCGGAGGTACGATCTATAAAGCACCGGATTTGGGAAATGTTATAAGTTCAAGAATTGTAAGTAAACATTTTTTTAAACACATACATACATAGATACCTAGTTTCGTAAATCAAATTTTAATAGCTTTCAACGGTAACAAACCTACAATCTGCATTTGAAGAAGCCAGCAGTTACTCCCGATATCATCCTAATAAAGGTTATACATGGGACTTTAGTTCAAATAAGCAACGTAAGTCTTTCTATAGTAAAGCTTAATAAATGCAAAATCGAACACTTGAAGTACGATTTTACCATTTTATAATTATTTAAGTTTACTTTGCGAATTTTCGGCATTAATAAGATAGGGGATAAAAGATTTGGGAATGATTTTCGGAATATCATGATTGATAAAAAAATACCATTTTTGTGTTCTCTTGATAAACAAATTATGGGGACCCACTATTTTCGTTTGGAATTTTAGAAGCGATCCCATAAAAATTACAAACACAAATATCTAGTGCCGGGTTTACATCTGTGTGTCATGTGCCAAAGAAACCGTAACCACTAATTACTAATGAAAAACTGTTTGATTTAGACATGTATTTATTGATTTAAACAGTTCCAATTATGTTGGATTCTATAAATGGTTACGCTTTTTTGGACACATAGTATAAATGAAATGGCAGATCTAGACTCAGGCTAGGATAAAATTAAAAAAATAAAAGTCACGGCATCGTTTACAAATATACATTTTTTTTTTAAATAGGACCAGTACTCAGGGGATAACACGTACTCGTGCAATGCATTGTGATAAAACTAAGAAAATAGGTTATATGGGAGGAGGATAGAGGGAGTAGTGTGTGTGGACGTTCGATTTAAACTTTCTCTGATGTGCTCTGAATGAGGCTCGTGTTGTGAGTATAAATGTGCGGGTTTCAGGAACAAATTACCTAATTTGATTACAACACATTCCGTTGTAGTAACGATAGATGCGTCGATTCTCCAATGAATCAATCGGATTGGATACCCTAATGTCACCGATGAGCTTCTTCGCCCTATGCTGTACGCGGTCGAGCAGACCCAAAAAAGACTCGAGCGCCGGCCCATACATTAGAGTTGTATTCCATTTTCGGTCGGATATAGGTGGTATAAATAGTAAGAAGATCAGATGGGGTGAAATATCGTTTGGACCGTTTCAAAAATCCGAGGCAGTTGAATGCTTCTATTGCAACTTGAAAAATGTGTTCAGGCCATCGAACATCACACTGGATTTTCATGCCAAGAACATCAAAAGCTTCTGATTCCTCAATATTTATAACCCCATAGTTACAGAGGCAGCAGCATTTTCGGTCATGCGTCTATGAGTGACCATACAACATTGGAACTTAGGGGCGTTGAAATCGACCCTGTTCGCATGACCCCATTCAGAAATTTTTGCTAAATCATAGTTTAGTCTCATTCATTGTTTGTCGCATAACCTCAACCTGTGGCAGGGTAAGTCTATTGCTGAGTGAGAAGGAATGGCAAATACTGCTGTCGACCGCGAAAGAATAGATAGGGTTGAACGTTTTACATAGAAAGCCATTTAGAAAGAAAAGTAATAGAGTCGGTGAAAGAACGGAACCTTGCGGTACCCCTGAATTCAACTCATTTGAAGAGATCCCATCTATAATAACTCTTATAGTGCGATCCCTGAGGAAACTCGATAAGAATGGAGAGAATTTATCACCGATACCAAGGGCAATACATTTTGACAAAAGTGCACCATGCCACACTCTATCAAACGCCTTGGAGATATCTAGAGCCACCACCACTTTTGCCAAAACGGTGGATTGAATTACACAATTTCTCCGAGAGGAAGGCAAGTAGGTCTCCCGTTGAGTAAGCTGTTGGACTCCAGATACCTTACAAGATGGAAATTCACCATGCTTTCCATGTAGAATATATTGCGATTGGGCGATAATTTTCAGGGTTAGTAACATATAAAGCGAAGAAAATTCTTTTTGCAGTTTTTTATCCGGTTGTATATTACATTCTTTTTCTTTACTAAATTTGGAATTAGTTTTAAACAGTATTTTGGTAGAATATGAAACTTAAATTTTAATTATAACCATAGTGGGATTATGTCATTGAAAGAGCTTTATATAAGTCCAAAGCAATCAATATTGACCCAATCCGTTTCGGATTACTCTTTTTATAGCATATTGTGCATAAAACCCAAATTTAAATAAAAAAAGTTACCAAAATTATTTTTGAATCATAAATACAATAATTTTTCTTAAGCATTTAATTTTATTTTTTTAGTAACCGAAAAATCAAAAGGGGCTGTAAAAAAAGATTCTTCAACTACGAAAGATGATAATGGTACAGTATTTCAAATGCAAAGAGTTGATATGTTGCTTGCAGAGTTATTGCGGAAATTTCCACCACCTATACCACCAATAATCCACCAGCAGCAAATACAACAGCAGGGGGGACAAGTAACACAAAGCCAGCAAGAAGTAAATTTGAATAATACTCAGGACTTGAGTGCAAATAACACAGTCAACAATGGCAGTACTGCTGAAATAAGTCCCACGGGGGGAGGAGTAAATCTGGGTATGGATATTAAGCAAGAGAATATTGATATGAAACCGCCACCCGAAAAAAAATCCAAGACATCTTAGAAATAAAATTTTTCAAAAGCGCTTTATACAATAAAAAAATGACTTAAGTTTTATTTATATCTCATCGTATTTAAAAAACATAAAAATCAAGATATTTTAAAAACATTTATCGTCTGCAGTGAAATTGTAATTTTTTCTTGTAATGTAAATTGATTTAGAACAATTAGTTTAAATAAGTCATACTTTGGAAATATTTTCTTTAACTTTTCCTGTGTTGTCCGTTGCATCAGGTTTGTAGCTACCATGAGTTGACAGGTTATGATTGGTATAGTCTAATATACTTTTAAATGTTACTTTACACAAATGGCAAGGTACCGATTTGCTTGGTGTCCTATAAACTCCAGCATGTGCAGTAATTTTTTTAGGCTTTGCTTGGGATGCTGTTCCATTGTTTCCATTTGATGTTATTTTTCCTGAAAATAACATCAGTTTTTATTAACTGCATTAACTTCTAATAAAAATGATTTGATGCAAATTGTGTAAGAAATTTAGTAATTCATTTCCATCACTTATTTAATTTTAAACTAATTAAATACATATGTATTAAATGATACTATGACAACAAAGCCTGATCCACAAAACCAAGTGCTAAACATTATTATGTGAGGACCATTTTTATGGAATTATATGAAAAATAGAAATCGAATTTATCTATCATTTATGCTGCTGATCGATTAATTTTACTGCCATAGTGTCAAATATAATATGTACACAAATACATCCATATGTAACTAATCATCATTTGAAATATTTACCTTTATTTTCATTTATAGATTCTGACGAACTTATTGCAGTACTTGGTTTTAACGTATACCGTGGCGTAATATTTGTAGAACTAACCATATTGTTCTGCATGTTTTGTTGTGTAAAAATAGGCAATTGTGCTTTTCCTACATGATTTAGCTCAGTATATTCTAGCTTTCTTTTTTCTGATGGCGGAATTTTGGAACAGTTTTGCAAAAGGTGAATATGCAATGCCTTTAATAATGCGAATTTCTTATCACAATATTTACATTGATTCGAATTTCCATGCATAGCACCAACAGCATGCTGCATTTTAGTCAAAGGTTTCTTAACAAACGCTGGTGGTTTGTTATCAGTTTCGTGAGAGCGCTTGTGAGCATCGAGCAAAGATTTTATTCGAAATTTTTCTCTGCAAACATTGCAGGTGTATGAATTATCTGGCCTGCTTTTTGATAGATTTTCGTTTGTAGTGAACATGCAGTTATCAGAAACAGTTCCTGGGAAATAAAGAGACTTCCTTTGTGCGTTAGCAGTAGAAGGTTTTTTAAATGTATCTGGTAATGAATTGCTCGTATTAGTATTCATGCTAATACCGGAAGATTTTGGTACTATTGCTTTACAACTCAATATTTCAGTTTTTTTAACATGCGAATTATCAGTGGAGGTCAATTTCTGTGGAATTATACTTCTTCTTTTAGATGATGATGCTAAACCACTTACTGAGCTTTTACGTGCTATTTTTCGAGCCGGACTATTCAATGTAGTTTTAACTACTACGGACATACGTTGATTAAAACTAAATGGTCTTTTATAACCGGGAGCAGAAGGTATTAGAGATGTTCGCTTTTTCATTGAAGACGTGGTAGAACATTCTTTCTCTGCAGGTGTAGAATTCTTAAGATTCTTCGTCAGTTTGTCATTTCTTTGAATATCATTTTGTTCAGTTTTCATAGCAGTGTTTGTAATTTTTAACATTTTACTCATTAGCAATGGAATCTCATTTTCAGGATCTACATTTATAATAGGTTTCTTACTTGTAGGTAAGAAGGATCGCCTCTTATTATCAGAATCAATATTTTTTGATGGTTTTTTATTAGTCTCCAAATTCGGTTTACATACAGAACGTCGTGCACTACCTGTTAAAACTGCAATTTTTTGTTTAATTGATTTCTTCTCGGTATTTTGTCCTTCAATTTTTAATTCCTTTACTAAAGGTGTTATTTCCGTAGTTATTTTCAATGATTCTAATTTTTGAAAAACAGTATGTTAATATTGCGATAGTTTTCGAGACATATTTAAATATAATTTTTTACATTATTTGAAAAAGGTAAATCCTTACCTATACATTTTGTATCTTCATTTTTAGCTTTTGGAGTAGTATCAGAATTTTCTTCGTTGAAATTCAAATTGAAATTTTCCTTTTCCGTTGGCATTGCGTTAGTAGCATCATCAACAATATCCATAGGGGGGGCTTCATTCGAATTTTTATCTTCAACACACTCCCCTTCGGATATAGAACCGACCGTTGATATTGAAGATAATACTTTCTTCTCAATAACAGTATTTGTAATTTCTACAGAACATGTCGACAATGTAGACATTTCTTCAGCATCAGGCAATATATTTTCCTTATTTTCATCATGCAAGCCTAAGCTAAGTGGAGGAAAGTAGGCCGGTTTTTCATCATCCACACCCAAGAAAGCTAATCCCAAATCTACACATCTCATGGCATCAGATCCTCTCGTCAAATCAACAGTTTTTAATAACATCTCCCTCGACGGAGTAGAACACAAAGCTTTATACTCCTTTAAAATATTTTTTGGGAATACTTTAAGAGGACTATTATTCTTTGTGTCTGAATTTTCAATCTTCCTTACAGTTTTTAAAGAGCTTATGTCCAAAGATTTTTCTTCCAATTCTAAAGTCATATTCATTTGATTATCCTCAGAGTTGTTCCGATTCACTGATTGGTTGATATCAATGGAAGATAAGACAGACATATCGCTCATAGCTTCCAAAGTTTTGTAACATGCAGTAGACATAGTACTTTCAGCGTCAAATGATAAATACATTGAAGACGTTGTATCTTCACCCGAATGGCGACGAGACATGTTGTCCATTATGTTCTTCTTTTCAGCGCCCTTCTATTTCAGATGTGGGTATCTTATAAAAGTCACGCTTGATCTATATAATAATTCAAACGTAAAATATGGCAGTCTGTTTTAATTTTGTTGATTTATAAAATTTTTGTTTTAATTGTTTTTATTTTTATCAGTAAAAAAACTAATTTTTTGTCCTTTTACTTCTTGTTCTTGATAAACAACGCTTGGTTTTTTTCAAATATTCAAACCGTATATATATGTCATTACCAGGGCTGCCATAAGCTTCTACTCAAAATTGCACTTTTTTGAAAAAACATCGACATTTTCGGCATATTAATTTCGAAAATCGTCATACTGTTATCGAAAAATGTACTTAAATCAAACGTCCGATTTCCATAGTCCTTGCTTTTTAAACATTTTGTTGCTATAGTCTTTTGATTTAACTTTCCATAGGGACTTTAAATATTTATAAATTTCAATAAACTCCGTATTGTTGGAGGTCCTTTCTTCCCATATGGGAGGTCCTTTCTTCGAAGGTAATTCCTTCGTTGACGACGACTTCCCTCCCTCACACAACAAATAACTTTTTTTCACCATTAATATATTATCATAATTTATGATGATAGGCATGATCTCATGTCTAAAACATGATTAAAATCCCACGGATTGATGGATTTTCAGTTGTTTGATCAAAATTCTGCGTTTTTTTTAACCTAAAACCGGCAAATCGACATTTTGGCAATTTTTCATCAATTAATCGGCAAAATGCCAAAAAAATCAGTAGTCTTGGCAGCCCTGGTCACTACAGGCAGTGGTGTATTTTGTAACTTGATTGCAGTGTTGGTTAACACATTTTTGCAAAATCGTGCTAGATAGATTTACACAGACAAATTTGCTTTTTACATGCCGACCACACGAGCAATAATCTTGGCAATTATTGCCATGGCAACTGTCAAACTCGATTGCCGACACAAGATATTAGTGTGTGGACCGTATGAATATGTGTTCAAATATATATTCAGCAACAAATGTTAAAATACATTGCTGAGCAACAATCTCTGAACACATGCTGTCAAATACAAATTATATTAAATTTTTTTCATCGTATATGTAGAAAACAAAAGTTTTAACTAAACAAAACCAATGAAAATTCAATTTAAAATTAGAAAAGGATAAAACTATTGATAATTGAAGTAATTATATGAATAAAAATCAAATATATTTGAATATACGTGTTCACCACCTCTATATACATTGTTGAACACAATTTGACGTCATTATTCTGCCGGCGTTATTGCTTGTGTGAAGACACATCAAATTGCTCGTGTGGTCGTAGTGTTAGCCTACGATGAAACTTATTAGCTTCATTCAATATGCTGCTCTGTTCAACAAATAATTGCAAAATAGAGACTAAATTGAAAGCAATCTAGTGGTCAATATATAATATATTTCAAATTGGAAAGAATTGAAATCCGAGAATTGATCGGGTGGCGCACAACTAAATCAACAGTTTTAAGATATAATATTTTATTTATTTATTTCAACAGCATATTACAAGTATTTCACTTAATATAAAACAATTCCCTACAAGAACACTACCAGTCAATTGACTGCTCATTTGATCGGAAGTCATGAACGATAAATTCATCAATGCGTAGCATAGACTACTTAATAAATTAAGCTAAAAATAAAAATTGGATAATTGAAAAAAATTTATACTAATAAATATAACTATCCCTACAAGAACACTACCAGTCAATTGATTACTCATTTGATCGGAAGTCATGCAAGATATATTCATCAATGCGTCGAACAAAGTTTCTATCACATTGTTAAAGGCAAAATGAAAAATGTGATGGAAACTTTTGTGTACGTGTGATGTTGCATCTCTCTCTAACCAATGAATATAACATATAGTTGAACTGTTCACTCCAGTGCTTTTTACTAATCAATGGTAGCATAAATATTATTCAAGTTTGACTGTTCATAATTGAATAATATATCCCCCACAATTGAGTATTCATTTATGATTGATATATTGACAGCAGATATAATTTTTATTTTATTTGCTTTTTTATTATAAAAAATAACTTTAAATTACACAAGTATATAACATATTTAAAACAAATAATAATACAAATAAAAACATCAAATAACTTCAGCGGTATCAAGGCCTGTTCACACCTTTTTATCTCCAACGCATCTTCCTCTTCACAAATATCTAAAATTTTGAAAATAAATATGCATATTAAATTAAACCTTGTGAATTTCTTTTATTCACTATTTTACTTATCTTTTTAACACTTTGATCTTTCCAAATATCTAAAAATTGAAAAAGAAACGAATACATAGATATGTATATACGTATATTTTTAATTAAACTGTATAAAATTTCTTTTGTTCATTATTGTTTTTATCTTACCTTTTCACAAACACCATAATTCTTTTTACCACTTTTATAATTTATAAATTTAATTTTACAAACCGAACAACTATAAATTATTTTCAGTAAAATTCAATATTTTAAAAATTTTGACATATGTATGTATATTAGACGTTCCACTCTAGCATATATGTTAGAGTAGAGCAACTATAATAACTGTTGAATTGAATGTAAAATTGTTGCAAATGTGTTAGTAAAAAAATGTTGTTTGTGTTAGTTTCAGTCAAACATGTCTTGTAGGGTAAATATTGAAGAAAACATATTATTTTACTAGGTTTTATAGGTTTGTTCATTGTTTGTTTGGTTTTGTGGTACGGGTTAAGTAGCTGATGGCTGCAGTAGTACAATGATTACAAATGAGCTATTGAACTCTTGTTATTTATTGGAGATAAAACTTGTTTTACGAAAATGTTTCAATGTGATGATTTAATTCCGTTTTTGCATGCCTTTTTTGCTGGATATTAATTTCAATGTATGCATGCGTTTTTAATGAGTTCAAAAACTATAGCATTATTTACGTTTTGCGATGCCATTCAGAATGCATGCGAAGAAACACATGCCCAAGAACTCATGAAAAACTACTTCATTTTGAACGCGTTCATTTATTTTTTGCTGGGTTTCTGACAATTATACGTTTGTTTATACCAACAAAATGAATGTGTTTTTTTTGGTGTTGTAATTTTGTTGTAGTCGTGCATGTACCTAGTATAATTGTACCATGATATTCCTATTAATAACAAGGTCATTTTAATAATGCACGAAATACTGTCAAAGTCTATACGAAAAATCTTTTGTTTTATTTCAAAGCATTGTGTGATTCCAATAACAAAAATATAATTATTTTTATGGCTGCATTTGCAACAAATTAAAGCAAATTATAAATATAAAAAGAGCAACAACAACTCCTCATTTTAACTCTTAAAACGTTGTGGTACTGCCATCATCTTATTTAATGTGTCAAGTTTTCGTAAGTCATTGCAGTTTACTAAATATTTACCGGCACTTCCGTCCAGTGACCTGCGCCGAGCAATTTCGTTGGCGGCGGCGGCTCATGAAAAATTGTTCGGCGGCGGCTGAAAATCGGCTGAAATTCGGCTGAGTCAGCTTCACAATTTTTGTCAAAGTAAATTCACAAAATTTTTAAAAATTATATATTTTTACCAGCTAAATTTCTGGGAAAAAATGATTTAATCAGCGTTGCCACGCTCTTTTTATTTTGTACCGCAAACAAAGCTGAAAAAATTGTTAGAAAATTGTCATATATCAAAACAAGAAACACTTCTTATTACACATTAAATCATTGTAAAATTGAATTTGTGTTTGTTATATAATAATTTTCTAGCGATCTTTTTCGCTTTGTTTGTGGTGCAAAATCAGAATGTGGCAACGCAACAGCAGGTTTTCTCTGAAATTTAGTCGTAAATCCCGGTTCAGACTTACATTTTACTCAAGTAAAATATAAAAAAAAATCATCAATCGGCGGCTAATCTTAGCCGATTTTGAGCCGAGAACAATTCGGCGGCGGCGGCTGACACAAAGCCTTCCGCGGCTCCGCTCAGCCGGCTGTCAGCCGGTCGGCGCAGCTCTCTGCTTCCGTCACAGTGATTTTCACAATTTCACAAGTTAAAAAAAGTTTCCCAGAATTTATTGAATGAATATAAGTATAGTTTTTGTTTTGTTTTTAAAGGTAAGGAATAAAATGCATTTAAGCTGCAATATGCAAAACAAGCTTTGTGATCACATACTAAATATTTTCCGTGCTTGGAGTGCTGAGGGACTACGAGTCGTGGCAATTTTGTGAAATCCTTTCAAATCTACTTTAAAAAAATCATATACCTTCTTTTGCAAAGGAAAAATTTGATAATAAAATTAAAAGAAAAACTTTTACAACATGAACGTATGGATGTGAGTACGTGTCTATAATATAGACTTAATATACGTATGTATGTGAGTACCGTGCAGGAGATTGGGCCTTAATTCCCTAAAAGGTACTATCACTACATCAGTAAGAACTATTGCAAAAAGGGTTAAACCTGTTGTAGAAAATTACTAGTGCTGATGGGTGCTATTATATGAAGTAAAGGGTGTTTTTTATTGAGGTATAGAACTTTAAGTTGGCATCACTTTTTTAACTGGCGGCCATTTTGTCAGCTGTCAAGTGATTAATATTTAATTTGGTTTGCCATTTCATCATAAACAGGTTGACAAAAGAACAACGCTTGCAAATCGTGCAAATTTATTTCGAAAATAATGGTTCAGTTCGCGAAGTTTACCGCAAGCTCCGTCCATTTTATGGTCGACATAATCGTCCATCAGAGCAATTAATTCGGTTAACCATGGATCGTTTTTGCACTACGTTTACTCTATGTGATAATACGCATCCGCAGAGACGTCAAACAGTGCGCACCGAAGAAACAATTGCCGCTGTAGAGCAAAGTGTTGAAGAGGACCCGAATGAATCGATTCGCCACCGTACACAGCAATTGGAGCCGACTAACCGACTATTTTGTTCCCGAATTGGATGGCATGAATGTGGATGAGTTGTGGTTCCAACAAGACGGCGCTACATGCCACACAGCGCACGTCACAATCGATTTATTGAAGGAAACATTCGATGAGCGCATAATTTCGCGGAATGGACCTGTCAATTGGCCACCAAGATCGTGTGATTTGACACCATTGGATTATTTTCTTTGGGGATATGTGAAGTCGCTCGTCTACGCCAAAAAACCAGAAATGTTAGGGGACTTGGAAGCCAACATTCGTGGCGTTATTAACAACATACGGCCCCATATGCTCGAAAAAGTGGTTGAAAATTGGACCTGTAGAATTGGCTTTATTCGAGCCAGCCGCGGCGGCCACATGCCCGAAATCATATTTAAACATTAATGGCATAAAATTATCCTTCAAACAAAGCCAAATTGATGGACATTGAAACGACTTTCTTGTGTTTTATTTCAATTCGAAGTTCTATACCTCTTAAAAAAACACCCTATAGTTCAAAGTAGAGATGGGCGCATGTCGATTTTTTCGAACACCACACTACTCGAAATACGCCCGAGAAAAATTCTCTCAACACGGTACTGCACAACACGCACGAAATTAAATTGCATAGTAAAAAATATTTTTTTTTTGATCGAATAAGTACATATTTTTGTTTAATTTCAGAACTTTAATTCTACAAATTTAAGGTTCACCTAAAAGTAATATGTATAATTCAGTTTAAGAAATAACTCTTTTTTTTTGTATTTTATTTATTTATTTGTATTCGTACGATTTCAAATCGATTCGATTTACAGAACATGTCTGCTTAACTAGCAGTAACAAAATCACAAATTTTAGAAACGTTTTCTTTACGAAAGCACTGGTAATAAACTAGTTCTAATCACCCCATCGGATAAAAATGCAGTAACATAAGTACGTACACAAAAATGGTACCAGTAATTTTCTAAGCACACTCATTGCTAATTTGTGCATTAAGATGGTATAGGAAAGTTTACAGTTGGGAACTAGTGGCGGCGATTTTTGTACTAGTAAAATACCAAGTGTGCACTAGTTCGATCACCTGCAGGGTAACATCGTATTCCCAAAACTTTGATCACAACTCATCTGCCTCACATACGTAGGTACATACATATTTTAGTACTCTGTTATGTGATACACGTTTTCAACTTAGTTGTTTCATGTTACTCAAAAATAAAAATAATTTCTTTACCCTTTTTTTTATATGTATGTATTTCACTTTTAATTGTTTTCAGTATTATACTAACAATGTCAGTTTAGTCCTTTTTAATTTTTTTTTTCAAAATAAAACTACATTTTCTTGCAGAAGTAATTCATAATTAAAAAAATATTAAGTATAAGCAAAAGTATTTTAAAAACACCATTGAAAATGGTTAATCGCTTAAAAAATTGCCAATTGAGACAATTTCAATCAAATATAACCTATATTAGGACTTCGAACAAATATCATCAGATTGTAAATATAAATAGTTTTTTAAATATTGGTAAACAAAATTTAAGGTATACTATTCTTTCGAATTCTTTAAGTACATATACAATCTAAATGAAAATTTCTTTTGACTTTAGCCCAGCTATCAATACTATACGCACTATGACATCTAATGCTGCTCACTTCGTTTTACCCAATACCCAACCAATTGCCGATTTAGAATGTAAAAACGCATTTGAAAATCTAACAGACAAAGAAAAATACTACGCCCATTACTTTAGCAAAGCATCGTGGGATGGTGGATTAATTGCTTTAATACAATCCAGCCCTGAAGGTCCATTGATTTTCTCTCTTTTGCATCGTATTTTTGTTGCCGAACATTTGGAAGATTTAAAGAAAAAATGTTTGTCTAATGGCATAACTCAAGAAGAATTTACCGTAAGCATTTAAATTATTTACTTAAGCTGAAATATCTATTGAAAATACTTATTTTTATTGGTTGTTGGTTAGGCATGACTAGATGCATTTCGTTGCTGCTTAGGAAACTCATCAGTAGACTTCAACCTCAATTGATAAAAAATTACAAACCCCAATACTTATAGAAAAACTCTTAGGGCTAGTTTCTTACTAAGAGCTAGTTTTTCACATAAAGATAAACTCTACTTGTCAGTTAACTGTAGTTTAAACTTAAAACTTTGTTTTTCAGATAAAGATTATCTGGTTAAAAATCTAGGTTTAACCGAGCAACATTGCGCAGTTAAACTCAAGTCAGAACTGTGAAATGATAAATATACATACATACATATGTACACATGTATAACATAAATACTACGCAGTTGAAAAAAAAAACTGTTACTGTAAAGTTTAATAAATACATAAAATAGATGTTTCTTATGACGACGAAGATTTTAGCGATTATTAAACCTATAATAACTTGGATAGGACAATTGTGAGAAATATAAAGGAGAAATGATTTTTATGTGCGTAATGACCTGGAATTCTTTCAAATATTTCGTTGGATTTAAAATTTTATGTTCTTTTGTAGTTTATTTTTGGAGCGTCGCTATTTTTAAGTCCATATTACTTATTTTTAAATCCTTAAAAATTTCAGAAAACTTATAGAAGTTTTTTTAATATAAATTTAAAGAATTTTCATATCACTTTTTAAGTGTGGCCCTATTTATACAAAATATTTTCAAGAATGCCATATCTATATTGAAAGCAGAGTATGGCATTTCTAGCTAAATTGACAACGTTAATCCATCACTGAAAAACAGCATGGGCGGTTAAAATCCGTTTAACTCTGTTTCTTGGTTAACTCAAACGTATGTTAAACTAGGTTTAACTAACTAGTAAAAAACTAGTCCTAAATAGTTAAACTTAGTTTAACATACGTTTGAGTTAACCAAGATACAAAGTTAAACGGGATTTAACCGCCCATGCTGTTTTTCAGTGATGGATTAACAGTTGTCAATTTAGCTAGAAATGCCATACTTTATTTTAAATCTAGATATGGCATCTTGAAAATAGTTTACGTAAATAGTTACACTTAAAAA
Organism: Tachina grossa; assembly: GCA_949987645.1. Taxonomy (NCBI): domain Eukaryota; kingdom Metazoa; phylum Arthropoda; class Insecta; order Diptera; family Tachinidae; genus Tachina; species Tachina grossa. The sequence goes on along the minus strand of OX465274.1, from coordinate 196,921,900 downwards.
GCGATGTGACAATTCTTTAAATTTATTTAAAAAACTTCAATAAGTGAATTCTGAATTTTTGTAAAATAAAAATTTAAATGATATTCTGAAAAACAAAACTTTAAGTTTAAACTACAGTTAACTGACAAGTAGAGTTTATCTTTATGTTAAAAACTAGCTCTTAATAAACTACTGAGAAGTACAAAACTTCAAGGAACTTTTTAACAAACCCGCAACCGATATTATTCAGCATTTGTTGCCTTAATGTAAAAAAGGTAATTTTTCTATAAACATTGGGGTTTTGTAACGTTTTTTTTTTAAATTTAACTCGGTGTCTACTGATGAGTTGCCTAAGCAGAAGCCTGATGCTGCTACGATGTATTTTAAAGTACATATTCATCAATTTCAGTGTTCACAATTCATCGGGCATTTTCCAGCCAAAAAATTTTGACTCTATGTGGTGTTAAAATAATTCATTCTTATCGTTTGTCGTTGTGCAAGCACAAATAAAAAGTCAAATTCATCAAAAAAAAAAAAAAAAAAAAAAAAAAAAAAAAAAACCTTTTTAAATTTGTGATAAAATATTTTGATTTATTGCACATATGTATGTACTTATGTATGTATTTATTTTCTACAGGCATTTTTAGTATATGCTTGTGGGATATTTGCCAATGCTGGCAATTACAAAGGCATGGGAGATAGTAAAATTATACCAAATCTAAGCCAAGATAAATTTGAGGAGATTATTAAGCTCTCAGCGGCGTTCAACAATGATTGTCAAGTCTCAAAAATCTTCAACAAAATTATTGATCTCGTTTTTGCTTTAAAACCTCGCAATGAAGTTTTGGGTTTTGCACCAAATGGTATTACAACTTATTGGTCTGACAATTGTACAAAGGAAGATGCAGATATTGTAAATGATTGGCTTACTTCAAAACGTATAGAGCCTTATATGTGTCGAACTTTTAAAGTTGAAGAAAATGGTCAAGTCATATATGATATAAAATTAGGTTCTGTGGCAACTTGTGATAAAGATGGCGTTACTTTGCCATTAGAGACATACAAAGGAAACAATTTCCGTGTAACCAGAGGCGACTACAGTAAGTTATTAGCACGAGTTAACAAAAATCTCAAAGATGCCCAGAAGTTTGCAGCCAATGAAAATGAAATAAATATGATTGAGCACTATATAAAGGCTTTCGAAGAGGGTTCTTTAGCTGATCATAAAGACGGTTCAAGGTATTGGATAAAAGATAAGGGGCCAGTGATTGAAACTTACATTGGTTTTATTGAAACTTATCGTGATCCCGCTGGTGGTCGTGCGGAATTTGAAGGTTTTGTCGCCATGGTTAATAAGGAAAGTTCTGCTAAGTTCGCAGAATTGGTTGCTAAGGCTGAAAAATTATTAGAATATCTACCTTGGACTAAAGAATATGAAAAGGATTCTTATTTGAAACCTGATTTCACTTCTTTGGATGTATTAACATTTGCTGGTAGTGGTGTGCCGGCTGGAATAAATATTCCAAATTGTAAGTTGAACTTTTTACGAGTACGTTTAACTTCTATATGCTTTTCCTAATTAATTTTTTTATTCTTTATACAACAGATGATGAAATTCGCCAAGATGAAGGATTTAAAAATGTGTCTCTTGGAAACGTTTTAGCTAACATAAACCGAAAAGATCCGATTCCTTTTTTGTCTGATGAAGATCAAACATTAATGAAAGAATATAAAGTGAAGGCATTTGAGGTACAAGTTGGTCTTCACGAGCTACTTGGTCATGGAAGTGGCAAGTTGTTCCGTATAGATGAGAACGGCAAATTAAATTTTGACAAGAATACTACAAAAAATCTTATTAATGATGAACCTATTACAACTTGGTATTTGCCAGGAGAAACCTATGATACAAAGTTTGGTGCAATTGGTTCATCATATGAAGAATGTCGGGCAGAAGCGGTTGGTCTTTATTTGTCACTGAAACGTGATATTTTGGAAATTTTTGGCTTTAAAGACAGAGCTGAACAGGAAAACATAATTTATATTAACTGGTTGTCATTGATATGGAATGGTATGGGCGTTGCATTAGAAATGTATAATCCACAATCAAAACAATGGATGCAGGCACATTCACGAGCGCGTTTTGTAATTATGAAAGTATTACTGGAAGCTGGAGAAGGTTTTGTTACCGTCGAGGAATGTGAAGAAGGCAAAAATTTACGACTTATCGTAGATCGCAGCAAAATTGAAACTGTTGGCAAAAAAGCTATGGAAGATTTTCTAAAAAAACTTCAGGTTTACAAGTCAACTGCTGATATTATTAGTGCTTCCAAAATGTATGAGCATTATTCTGAAGTCAATGAATCCGGGCCACATCCATGGGCAAAGTGGCGTGACATATGTCTAGCCCACAAAAAGCCACGAGTTATATTGGTACAAGCAAATACCACAGAAGAAAACGACAAAGTCCAGCTTCTTACATATGAAGCATCCCATGAAGGTTACATTAAGTCATGGGTTGATCGTTATCCTGAAACTGATATTGATGACATATTAGAAGAAATTGTAGAAAGTGATAAAAAATACTTTCCGTGTGCCTATGGTAATTAAAGTAAAATTTTAAGCTAAATTTTAAAATAACACGGCTTTAATGTATAATTTTGAGACAAATAAACAATTTATAAATGTTTAAAAAATGTAAAATTAAATTTATTTAGAATTTTATATTCGTGGACAATTAAATGTATTTATAATTCAAACTTTACGCACTTGGCAACCAACAAAATTGTAAATGTTATGTTCTTTTGGAGTTGGGGGATTAATAATGAAACGTGCAAAGGTTCCACCGTTGTCATCAGCCAAACGTCCTGGATTAATAGCTAGACAGCCATTAACAACCTGCAATTAATTGGAAGATACATACATTCATATATTGTTTGTTTTCATTAATAGTAAAATGTATTCAATAAAAAATTTAAAGATTTTAACCAAACCAAGCGCGAAATTTATACGTATTTTTCTGAAAGCTGTGGGGTTATTATGTAATTCGATTCGAAACGGAAACTGTTCGAATTTGTATGTTATTAACATTACATTCGAACACATTTCCGTTTCGAATCGAATTACATAATAACCACCCTGCTTATTTAAACACGAGGGAGGTATTAATAGGCTCTATACATAAATAAAAGAAAAGAAAAATGGTTTAAAATGAAACGTCTAAAGTTCTTCAGAATATAACAGAGTTTGCAAAAGGGATGATTTTCAGAGCTCTAGCGGAATGTAAGAGAAGTTAACCTGTATAATGTACATATCGGCATATAAAGTAAAAAAGGCGTATGTTATATTTAAACTATTTTACAGGAGAAACATCAATCAAAAGGGGGTTTCTGATTTTTTTGGAAGTTAGTTTTTAATTTTATATTACGATGCGTATGTGTATATATGTATACTATGGTATACCTCATACCACCCTGCAGAAAGTGCGAATAGTGAAATAGTGGTGATTTACTAGTGACGTTGTCAGGTGTACCCCAGCCAATGAAATCGTCTTGACATTTAACATTAGTTTGTCATTGAAAATCCACCACTAGACTATAGCACTACTGACTTAGTAGTTCTTTCGGAACCACATGGAGACATTGGCAAAAAAGATTCACTAGTAAATTTTAGGGGCTCTAGTCTACAATATCGATATATCCTCTCTCGTTGTCAATAGTAAACTTATAGGGATTTTCTAGTGAAATTGTCAATAGTGCTACTGACTAGGTGTACCCCAGCCAATGCAAATTCCTATTGACAAATAACATAGGGTTGTTATTCAAAATCTATCAGTAAACTTTAGCACTATTGAGAAGGTAGTTCTTTTACGACCATATGGAGATATTTGAACCGAAGATTCACTCGTAGATTTTAGTGACCCTCGTCTACATATATTTATTTAATATTATTGCACAACATAATAAAAAAGAAAAACAAACTATTGACGCGTTCATTGACAATATGACCAGAAATACACTAGAACTGTAGTCTCTAACGTATCTCTACTTACGCATAAAAGGAAAGTTGTCGACATTTTAACTAGTGCAATTGTCGCTGGAGAAAGAGTATTGACATATAGACATATGGTTCTAGGTTGACTAGAGGGCAGAAACAAATTAAAAAGATAAGAGAAAAGTATTTAAAATGCCTTTATTAAAATGAATATTATAATACATACATATGTTTATGTTTATGTGTATACATATCTGTACATACTTACCCTTAAAAAGCACTTTTGAGAACTTGGTAATATTAATATATTTGGAATCATATCAATGTTAGAAAATTTACTAGCCAAAAAGCTATCGAAACACATTTCATCTTCTTTGGGAGGACTTAAAGGGTAGAACGATTTCTGATGTAATAAATAATTTACCACGCGCTTCACTTTGTCACCAGCATTTCTAAAAGAATTTATAAAAGTAAAAACAGGTGAAATAAATGCGATGAAACATTTACGGGCTGAAGAAAAAAAATATTATTTTTTTGTTGTTTTCAATACAACTTGACGATCAAACTTTTTCTTTCGACGTCGTGTGCCAGGCCATTAATACTTAAAATCAGATAGCAGAAACTGTTACGCATTTTATAATAAAAGTCAAAAGATAGTAGTTATGTTTTGATTTTTATATTTTTGGGCAGAAATAATTGTTATTTTATGATTTTTAACTATAGCCGATTCCAACATACAAGACCATCTCTATTTCGTTTATGCGAAAAACATACGCCACAACTAAAAACAAAAAGGCACATGCTTCTACTTATAGTCTGCGTATTCTTATACTCCGGTTATGGATATTTAATCGGACAAAAAAAATATACGCATGATACTCGGAATATTTATTCACCATTCACCACCGTATACATACATTTGTGTATATAAAATGGAATGAAAAATATGTGTGTGTGTGTGTGTGGCTGTATATACGTATGTGTAGCCGATTAATGTTGCGCTAATCGAGGTCGCGCTCATAGTATGACAAAGTAATGTTTTAAGTACTCTTTGAGTATTACCCGTCAAACAACTATAAATATGTACATTTAAAAATAAAAGGCATAATCATACGCAAACATACTTATCAAGTTTAAGCCGAATACGTAAAAAGCCGAATACGTAAAGCCGAACTCGCCCATTTATTTCAGACAAAATTTTTGTCCGCGGACAAATTTATTTTCGTATGTACTTTGAATTTTTTTCTTATGTAGCTTAAGTTAAATTTATTACTCGTGCTGAGCTAACAACGTTTCTAACTAAATATTTACTAGAAATACATTTATCATTAACGATTTTTGTTTGCATATTTTACGAAAAAAATTTCAGAAATAATCAGTTTTTAAAGGTTATACATATTTATTCTAAGTCGTTCCTCCTAATTATCCGATTAATATTTTCAAACAAAGTAAATATTCTATTCCATTTTATTCACATACGGGCGTATGAATATATAAATGAAATATGCTGAGTGTTATTCGGATACATATTTTGTCCGAATAAATATCCATACGCTCAATACACATGTGCCTTTCTATTTATAGTTGTAGAATATTTTAGTTTTTCGCATAAACAAAATAGAGATGATCTTGTGTGTTGGAATCGGCTACGAAGTTATTTTTTGAATAATAATAGCCTGCTACGATTGTTTTGTAATTCTCAATAATTTATTGAGAGTTTGTCTATTAACATTGGGGTTTTGTAAGCTTTTTGTGATTGTGTTTGAAGTCTACTTAAAAATTAAAAAAAGCAAACAAATACATTTTGTAAATTCGTAAGTACTTAAGTATATTTTTTCAAATACTTATTATCATTCCCTGTTCGTACTGTATTTTAACGAAACATATTCGCACCCACGCCTTTTTCTGTTCTGCTTGATTATTTCAATTATTTTTTTAATAAAAATCGTATTGTTTAACACTTACATTTGTAGTTCGTTGTATAGAATATGGTCCACAACATCTGTTGAAGTCATACCAATGGTCAAGCCACTTAAATCAACTATTGAAGGATCTGGAAGCATGTGCACATTTGGAAAAGTTTTTTTCAGACTTATTGGCATTGTAGGATATACACAATCTGCATTAGCATCACGATGAGAAGCCACTACTAAAATTATTGTGTCACTACCAACAGCTTCCACAATGCCTGTGATCATCTTCTCAAAGAAAACTTCAAATGTTTCCGCCAGTGTAATTTTATCACTAATAAGTTTATGTTCAGAGTCCATAAAAGGTCCGCACATAATTAACACATTCGGCCTATGATCTTTTAAATAAATCACCAAATCTTGCAGAGGATCGTAAACCAAGTCGTCATCTTGAGTGTAAGGTCCTGCAGTAACTACAAAACTCAATTGCTCTGCAATAGATGGAGGTATTGGTGGATTGAGGGTTTGCTCCGTAAACAGCTCTTCAACCATAAAAATATCTCCTTTGGGATTCATGCCGGAAGCCATAACAACTTGTCCAGGAAAAATACCAATTGATTTGGTTTTAGTAAAATTAAGACGCACTGTACGACAAGACATTTCGTCGGAGCCCACTAACAATGTGGACGAAGCATCTAAAGGACCATCGTAGTCGCTAAAAATTGTACCAATTGTTTTAATGGTATCCTGTAGGTATCAAAAAAAGACAATTTCATTGTTAAAAGCTTTTGTGTATTAAAAGATTTTATTTAAAGTATATATAAATTGCAAGAAAATGAAAAATAAAAAGCACCTGCGAATGTACGTCCACCTGAGCTAGTGGATAATCTTCTGCGTCTTCACCAAATACTTTTTGGCACAAACTCCTGCCGATATTAAAGACACGATCCCCAGCAATTTCTGCCTTCTCACGTAAACTGTCAAACATATATCTGCCATTCGAACTCACGCCCAGACATTCTCCATTATGTTGCAGCAATTGCTTGACAGATATGTTCGGTTTAGTGGTCAGCGTCCAATGGGTATTGGAAATTAAAGTTGGGTTACCAAAAGTGTAAACGACTTTGCCAGATCCTGGAGCAGCGGTATGAGTACGTGGTGTTCCACTTAAACACAATGCATGCATGTACATATTAAAATAAATATTTATAACAATGACTTCAACACTACACCATTTCCAGTTGTATTTCAGAAGTTTCCAATTGATTTTCAGAAATTTCTAAATATGTTTCAGAAGTTTCTAATTATCGTTCAGAAGTTTCTAATTATCGTTCAGAAGTTTCTAATTATAGTTCAGAAATTTCTAATTACACTTCAGAAGTTTCCAATTAAGTTTTAGAATTTTCTAATTACATTTCAGAAAATTCTAATTGCTTTTCAGAAATTTCTAATTGGTTTTTAGAAATTTCTAATTGCATTTCCGAATTTTCAAATTACATTTCAGAAACTTCCAATTGTATTTTAGAATTTTCCATTTATATTTCAGAAATTTCTAAATGTATTTCAGACTGTTATGTGGATATATTATGTGCACCTACATATTACAAAATCTAATCATTTCTAAGTATTGTATGTTAACATATTTTCAATAATATATATATATATATATATATATATATATATATATATATATATATATATATATATATATATATATATATATATACGTATATTGTGCGAAAACCTTTTTTTGTTGATATTATTAAAAACATATCAATAATCATTTTCTATTTATACATAAATAATATATGTATATGGTGTTGCAAGTGCTGTATTGAATAATATACATAGTAAAAAATTGTACATTTATTAAGATGGGACAACAAAGCATGTGCGGAATATGTCACAATAAAGTGGTATAATTCCTACACATATTGTTTATTTAAAAAAACCCAAAATTTTATACAGAATAATATATATAAATATCTGAAATAAAAATGGAAAATTCTGAAATACAATTGGAAGTTTCTGAAATGTAATTTGAAAATTCGGAAATGCAATTAGAAATTTCTAAAAAACAATTAGAAATTTCTGAAAAGCAATTAGAAATTTCTGAAAAGCAATTAGAATTTTCTGAAATGCAATTAGAAAATTCTAAAACATAATTTGAAACTTCTGAAGTGTAATTAGAAACTTCTGAACGATAATTAGAAACTTCTGAAACATATTTAGAAATTTCTGAAATATAATTAGAAACTTCTGAACTATAATTAGAAATTTCTGAAAAACAATTGGAAACTTCTGAAATACAACTGGAAATGGTGTAGTACAAAATAAAACGTTAACAAAAGTGAGCAACAGAAGTGTAAAATTCCTAACCATATTTTCAAGTACATACATGTGTACATAAGTATCTTAAGTTTTCTAATCTATCTAAAATAGTAACAGAAAATTTATGTATTTCCATGCTAATGTTTATTAAGTCTACCATACAAGTGTGAGTTTTACTTTAGATTTAACCTTTGGCAACTTTGTGGAAAACATGAGAAACACATAGCCATACATACTAAATATGTATGTACATGATGTGTACTATATTGGAACGGTAAAATAAATGGTAAGTGGGTGGAAGTTTTTTTTTCTTCTTTTGAACGTAAAATTTTTTTCTCAATTTGGGATTGTAATGGCTTTTAAAATTTTTTATTTAAAACATCGTGATCTTGTAAAAAAGAACTATGTTATTCGTTTATACTTTTAGGCTTATGGTGCTTAAAAGATATATATATCGTCATCTAAAATTCAAAAGGCCGTAAGTGAACTTTTTAGTTTGCTGCAGAAATACGTTTACATTATGCATGTTTTCATAAATTTTCATGAAATTTATTGCACGACACTTTTTCTATTTTCTAATTGTAGCGGTATAGAATCGAGTGACAAGCAGAGACCGTTACATGTATGTAATGCATTTTATAATAAAAGTCAGAAGATGCTAGTTATTTTTTTAAGCAGAAATAAAAATGAACTTCTTACTTCTACATTAAATTTTAAAAATTAATTTGTATATACATATATATATATATGTACACATGTATGTACATAAGTATGTATGTACATTTGTAGCTTCTACGATGAGATCACCTGTTGACATTCCGCTGACGACAAAAATATGGTGGACATCAAAAAGGGTCGAATGATTTTATCACTTTTGTGATATGGGTATCAAATGAAAGGGATATTCGAGAAGATGACCAAAAATGCGATGGAAAAATTGGAGGAGGCGCCAAAAGGCGGACATCTACTACGACATATCAAAAAGATTATTTTCGAGGAGCCAATTTTTTTTAAGAATAATACTCGAATATTTTACTTTTTATGACTATGAAACAAAGGACTTAAGATACGAACGTTCTCGGTAGAAGTTTTGTCGGTCTCTCAAATAATATGCACATTTCTTCTATAGCGCAAATATATTTAAAACAATTATATTGCATGATATTAATTTATTGCGTATCAACCCTGCAGAAAGTGCGAATAGTGAAATTGTAATGATTTACTAGTGACATTGTCAGTAGTACTACTGACCAGGTGTACCCTAGTCAATGTAATCATCTCTTGACATTTAACATTAGCTTGTCATTGAAAATCCACCACTAGACTGCAGCACTACTGACTAAGTAGTTCTTTTGGAACCACATGGAGACATTGACACCAAAGATTCACTAGTAAATTTTAGGGGCTCTAGTCTACAATATCGATATTTCCTCGCTCGCTGTCAATAGTAAAATTATAGTGATTTTCTAGTGACATTGTCCATAGTGCTACTGACTAGGTGTACCCCAGCCAATGTAATCGCCTATTGACATGTAACATACGGTTGCCATTGAAAATCTACCAGTAGACTTTAGCACTATTGAGAAGGTACTTCTTTTACGACCATATGGAGATATTTAAACCAAAGATTCACTCGTAGATTTAATATTATTGCACAGCATAATAAAAAAAGAAAAACAATCTATTGACGCCTTCATTGACAATATAACCAGAAATACAATAGAACTAATGTCTCTAACTTATCTTTACTTGCGCATAAAAGGAAAGTTGTCGATATTTTAACTAGTGCAATTGTCGCTGGAGAAATAGTATTGACATAGAGACACATGGTTCTAGACTGACTAGAGGGAATATTTAACTCCACCACAACAAAAAAATTATTTATACATACACTCAGGGAAAAGCTGCAACTTCAAAATAAGAACGCGTTATATTAATTCAGTAATTTTCAATATAATATAAAATGTATGTTGAGTTACTCAAAAGTAAATAAAATTAATAAATTAATACTTTAAATTAATATTTTTTCATATTGAAATAAGAAATTTCAACATGACTAGACTTTCGTTAATGTTTCTTATTAATTCAATATGGTCTTTTTTATTACCTACTAAAACAACCTCATAAAAAACTAAAAAAAAGTAAAAAAAATTTAATTCTGGCGCCTCAAAAATTATGTTTTTGATGTGCCGTAGTGGAATTTCTTCCCTCATGCCAAAAGCTATCGAAAAATCCATGGCACAATATCGATTAATTTTTTTCCATTGTATTTTTGGTAATTTTCTCGAAAATCCCTTTTCATTTGATACCCATATCATAAAGGTGATAAAAAAAGAGTTATTCGACCCTTTTTGGTGTCCACCAAATTTTTTTCGTCAGCGGAATGTCAACAGGTTGATATTATCGTAGTAGCGACATATATAGTTACATTAGACCGTATAAAACTTTCTGAATATCTCCGAAACTATAAGACTGGTAAAAAATTAATAAGGACGTTATTTAAAGGTCAATTTGTTTTCTAGCCTTTTGTGTATTCTGTTATTTGATCAAAGAACTGGTTCTCAAGTAAATGCAAATTATGTGATGCAGCATCCTCTTTTTTCTTAATAAAGGAAAATCTCGAGATACAGAGTCAATTCAAAAAAAGTAATTTATAGGAATTGGAGCTCAGTATAATATGCACGAAAATTTACTATCAAAATACGGACCTCAGAAATCGTGTTGACCTGTGTAATGTACTTATCTATGAAATTGAAGCAAATTGACAAATAAAAAACTTTAGTCATTTCGGCATTTCGCCTAAAACTGAAGTGTGTTTTAACAAAATGCTACTGTTATTTATTCCAAAATCTTTGTCTTAAAATTTCCTACCATACTGCATTCATAGAATATAAAAATTTTGTCTCGTTAAATTTTTATATAAGAAAAGGTAAGCAAAAATTAAAAAAAAATATAAGTTCGTATTTGAAAATCTAAATTGGTAATGCTATGCATAAGAAACCATCGAACAAAATAGCAACGTTGCTTTAAAAGAGATTTAAGAAATTTAATACACTTTCTAATACACTTAATTAAGTTAAAATTCGTTAAGAACTGCATGAGTTAGAGGCAAATTACTAAAGCAAGATTTTTTAATTTTTTGCAAAAAGACATTTTTCTTAAAAAAACAAAAAAAAAAAAAAAAATATTTGAGAGAGCACTTTCGGTTCATCAATATTTGAGTGTTATATACCAAAATTCTTGGTTTTTAGAGTAGATTAAGAAAATCGATGTTCATCAAGGAATTTCGAAAAAAGTATAAAAAGTGAGACGGTCATACATACTTATGTACATACATGTGTATATACAAATTTATTTTTTAAATTTAATGTAGAAGTAAGAAGTTGATTTTTATTTCTGCTTGAAAAGAACAAAAATCAAGAAATAACTTTTCTGATTTTTATTTCTGCTCAAAATTTTTTTTTGCGGTTAAGGACTCATACAGAGAAGATTTAGTATTTTACAACAAGAATTTAAGGGTTACATGGTTTTGTGTGCCGATTCGATGAATTGTAATATACATACATACTTATGTACATACATGTGTATATACAAATTTATTTTTTAAATTTAATGTAGAAGTTGATTTTTATTTCTGCTTAAAAAGAACAAAAATCAAGAAATAACTTTTCTGATTTTTATTTCTGCTCAAAAATTTATTTGCGGCTAAGGACTCATACAGAGAAGATTTAGTATTTTACAACAAGGATTTAAGGGTTACATGGTTTTGTGTGCCGATTCAATGAACATAATAATGCGCTAAATTGGGATTTAATCTCTTCTGCTACGAGTATTGTACAGTCTAATACAAAGTTACGCACTTGCGTTCCTTTAAAGGAAAATGTTCGAAAGATTTTTAAAATAAAATAGCTAATATTTTTGAAGCAAATGCTGCGAATGTCTTCTAACATTCTATAAAGCGGAAGAAACTTCAGATGTTAATACATATTTCTGGTCGAATTTTTCTTATTTGAACTATAATGTGCGAAATATTGGGTAGTATGAATAAAAAAAGTATTTACAACCCTTTTCCACGCAAATTTTACTTTGCAACAAAGTCTTAGTTCAGCTGGGAGAAAGACTGAAACAGACTGTACTACTAACTCTGTCTTTCACACAGCTGAATTAAGACTTTTCAAAATAAACTTTGCGTGTGGAAAAGGGGTATTACTTTTTACTTAAAAAATAAAATACGAGTAATAAGTAATTATTCATACTACCCATTATCTATGACTTACATACTAGAGACCTGCATAAACAGTCTTGAAATGTTCTCGTGGCACGTATTATACTAAACCAATAATAAATGCTATCATATAATAAGCGAAGCAAGATGGATGTATTGGTGTTCTTGTATATGAGTGTTAACAAGCGATGTCGCGAAGACTTTTGGTTCATAACAAACAATCAAAAGAAGTAGTGTTGATGAGTGTATGCTTGTTATTTTGCATATTGTACGTGTGTGTGTGTGTGTGTGTGTGTGTAAGATGTAGATGGTAAGCTATTATGAGTTTTAGGGAGGTTATTTTTAAGCAAGCGCACACAACTAATGTCAATGTATGTGGGCGTTTGTATGTGCGTAGAAAAATATAAGAGCATACACACAACTTATGTGTCTATGTTTGTATACGCGCCCATGAAAAATCAAGCATCACAAATTCTTCCATCACGAAGTATTTTCTTCTTTACTCCTGTACCGCAATAACGGAAACAAATGTCTTGCCAACAGTGTAGTTAAAAAAATCCCTCATGTCTTAAAAGTTCTTATAAGTGGCATTGTGCAGGACTTTATTACATATGTATGTGTATTTTATTTTCTTCTTCTTAAGCGTTAAGTGAATAATTCACTAGATTTTATTTCCAGTCGATAATTTGATAATACATATTAACAACTTGAACAGCAAAAAACAATTTGTAAGAAAAATTCTACAGCAATTTTATGGTAACAAACAGGACAAAAAAAAACTGCAGTCTTAAATTAAAGGAGACACAACGTGTAGGAGTATGATATGGAATGAATTTTAAAATACTTTCCACACAAACGAAGATTAAAAAAGAAAACAAAAATTAATAAGTCAAATGTCATCACAAATACGGTTTCAGATCTCTGAGTAGCTTAATACTCCTTGGAGAAAATGAAACGAATATTGAACATTAAATAAATTCAATTTTTGTATTTTTCCTTAAAAAGATTAAACTGAAAATATACCAATTGCTATGGACATACTTATTTATATGTATATTAGGGTTTCTAATTTCCCGGACTTTTCCAATTCCCGGGAATCGATATAAAAAATTTTCTATTCCCGGGAACTTCAAAAACATATGAATTTAATTAAATGGCCTGAATAAAAAATATAATTCTATGAAAAAAAAACATACAACATTTAGCATTTAAGAAATTTACTATTTGACATATTGGCATAAGTTTATTTTAATTGAAATTTATTTGCTGGTTGTTTAGCATTGTCTTTGATTTTCAAAAATATTATTGTTTGTGAATTCTCAAATAGTTCTTAAAAGTCTTTCCATAACATAAGAGGTTTGTGACTGCTAAAAATATGTATCCCAATAAAATATGAGTATATATGTAGACAGTACTTAATCACCAGCAAATAAATTTCAATTAAAATACAATTAAAAATTAAAAACAAAACAACTTCATTCGTTCATTTCCAGAAAAACAATATTTCAAAAACAAAACAAACAAATAAATTCATATGTGACTTATAGCATGAATGGAAATTTCATCTACATCTGCCAATCTAGATACTATTTCCCATAAAGAGTTTTCAGGTTGAAAATATTTCGCACAAAATTTTATTTTTAAGTAATAAAACAACGAACAGCAATATAAAAAAGCAAATTCTAAAAACGTAAATATTAAATTCCCGAAAATTCCCGTTGAAAATTTCCCGGGATTTGTAAAAAAATAATTCCCGGGAATTCCCTGGATTTTTTTCCCGCGTAGAAACTCTAATGTATATGCATACATACTTACATATGTATCTATTTAATGAAAGCAGTTGTTTTTATGCATTCGCATTTGCATCATGACTTATTGTGTGTCTAGTGATTTTATTTAAATTTCTGTGTCACTAAACTTTGTGACCACTAAAGTCACTTAAACACCACGATTGTTTATTTAACATTTTGTTATGATTGTTGTTTGATATTGATGCTATTGCATTTATTTGCCTCTGTCCGTGTCTGTTGCGTCTTTTCATGCCACATTGCATCCACAAATTATAATCATGATATGACGAGGACTTGAAAAAATATGCTTCCAAAATCTGACTTTGTATGCAAAGCCATTCATGCTGCATCCAACAACAATAACAATTTCAATAAAAAAATATGTACCTCTAACTTAAACACCATCGAAGGTTCAAAAGATCGCCTTAAGCTTTCTCCCCCTTTTTCAGAAACTTAAAGGAAAGCATCTAGATATTTGTATTACTCGTACTATTTGAATTGCTTTCATTTTATTGTAGGCATGAATAAACGGATTTCTATAAACCCACAACATCAAGAAACATTTGGAATTTTCAAATTTTGACTAAGACTGCAGTTGCATAATGCCTCTAACCACTTACACTACATCTTTGGTTCGAATTTATTTATTTCCATTCCATTTGGAAAACTGTATGTAGCACACAACATGAGGCAGTAATCACGTTGCGAACACGATTCAACACTCTGGAGTGTAACATACGTGCCGTGCCGTCCATACTACTAAAATATTTAGGGGAAAAAAAACTAACAAAAATAACCAAAACTTTTTGGAACAATTATTAAAAGTTACGGAATTTTTTTTTGCTTTTTATTGCAAAAACAAAACCTAATTTAAGATAACTCACAGCAAAACGTTCGTAAGGTTAATTAGTTTTAACTAATAGTCAACCAACAAAAATGAATTAAAAATTGTTTTTATTTGAGAAATTATGATGAATGGAGTACCAGAATCGTCATATGTATCTTGGATAATAGAGCTAAAAAAAGTTACGTTGTAAAATCGTGACGACTCCATTGTGATGATTCCCCCTATGACAATTTTTTAACGAACAAACGCTTTTTAAAAATCAGTAAACATTAATTTCGTTCTTGTCGCCTTTTTTCAACTTCACAGTATTTCTGCTTTCGAGGTTGGCTTATAAATCTTTTTAGCTGGGACGCGTCAGCCTTCATGTACATAATAAATTGGCTGAATAGCTTAAAATAATGCCACTACTTGATTGTAGAGGCGCTGTAAAAATTGTAAAAATTGTAAAAATAAACTCGCCTTCCCTCTCTATCAGGTGACACAAAGGGATCCGTTATTTGGACTCAAGTGGGCATACAACTTACTTTCTCTTCTCAGCAATCTGCTAACCTATTCTAGGTTAGGTATCCTTATAATTTCATGAAGCAAGACTTGAATTATTCTTCTATAGTAAATAAGTATGTATCTAATGTGGTATACACTAGCATCGCTAGAGTTTTATATGTTCTTCATCAATATCCCTGCATTTCTATGATACTCCGCCAGCATAAATTCAATAAGAGCTAATAATATCTAATAAAAGTGAAGTTATAAGGAAACGATTGCAAGTTTTTATAATACTGAATATACTATATAGTGTAAAAGTGATCCCGTAAAACAATCAAACAAATAAGCCTGACTGTTAGGTTAGGTTAATTTAAAAAGAGAGGGGAATCAATATTGACCCAATCCAACGAATTATATTTACGCTTTTAAAGCATCGTTTGAGCTCTTAAGGGAGAAAAAAGTGGGGAACTACCCAATAAAGAAACAAAGCCTGACTGTACTGAACAAATAATTTAAACCTGGAGATATTTTAAGTCTGCATTTTCTTGCTTTATAAATTTCAAGTAAGAAATCAGTTGTTATAATGAGCTTACTCGTATCTTATTGGATCATACTTGGAAGGATGCTTCCCTCACTTGTGACAGCAAATGGTGCAATTTTCTATGTATCATTTTTATTAGTATCACTATGTAACAACTTTTTGAAAAACACCCGCACTGGATAGTATAGGTTCGATAGTACTTCCAAAGGGCAGTGAAACCCTGTACCCAGTTTGATGATTTTGGTGACCATTTTTTTTTATAGGGCCCCAAAGTTTTAAAAAATCAGTGCGACCTCAAAAAGAGGTGTCATTAGTTTGTGGCCAAAAGCTAATTCAGAGTTAGTGAAAGCTCTAAACTATATGTGGCAATAATGTAGCTAAGAGTCCACCAAACGAATCTTGTTAACATTTTAGGACAAAAGAATTGTTTCTTCGTGCACTTTTTCTTTGCAAACATTAAGGAATTTTTTTTTTCGCTTTTCAGATTAACTTCCAGGGAATCCTTACTTTTTGTTAACAATATGTGACAAAGTACGGTAAACTTAAACAATTTTTGTGAACATATCATTATAAACTGAACGTGTTTAGGCACCCTACACACCTCATTAATGTCCCTTTTCACAACGTACAATTAAAAGCTAACAGGAACTTTAACGGCAAGTTTTATGTGAAGAACTTGCAGTTAACCCAATAAGCACTCAAAAAATTAAAATTCAAGCACTTGAAGTTGAACTGGAAACAAAGTTGAATTCAAGCATTTTTTCCAGTAATTTCCAAATTTGAAAATATTTTTAAATAAAAAATCAAACAACATACATATGTTCAGACCTTGTCAAATAAGTAATTTATTTATCATTGTTTTTAAAGCTTGAAATAAACTTGAATACAATTGTAATACAAGGCTTAATTGTAGTATAATTCAAGGCTTGAATTAAACTGTACTACAACTGAAATGTTCGCATTGAATTCAAGTTCCCTTTTCTCTGGAGAATGCTATTGAATTAAAGTATAAATCAAGCATATTTCGACCCTTGACAATTGATTTTGTGGCTTGAATAACACTTGTTTTACACTTAATTTCAAGCAAAATTGCTTATTGGGTAATTTCACGTTAACTCTAATTGTGAATTCAAAATATTTTTTCCACTATTAAAACAAAAATGCGGTTATGGAACTCAAAAAAGAAGTGTGTATTTGATTATATGATTTTGAAAAAAAATTTGCGTCAAAAAATTGTGAAAAACAACAATTATTGACATAAAAGTGGTCTGTATGAGCTATATACAAGGCCTAGATACTTTCAAATTGTATTGATATGTATATATGTTCACTAAAGTTGTTCAGCTTTACCATAGCTACAACTTTGCCAGATATTGCTAGCAAAAAAATTAGACCCCTGTAAGTTATTATGAAGAAAGTGAAAATTTCTTTTTTCCTTTACCTATTATTAATTTTTTGGCGTAAAATGTGAATAAGATTTGTTTGGTGGATTCTTAGCTACATTATTGTAATACATATGTAAATAGTTAACCGGTATTAACAAGTCTGAATTACGAGTAGCTATTGCCCAAAAACTGATGACAGCATTTTTTGAGGGAGCACTGATTTTCGAAATCTTTGAAGGCCCATAAAAAAACTTAGTCACCAAAATCACCAAACTGACGATAGTGTTTTACTACCCTTTAATAGTACATATTTTTTTTCGAGTGTTAAAAAAAAGATAAAAATAATAAAGTAATATAATAAATACATACATATTCACAACACTACAATAATTTTCATTATGATGTATGTAAATTGTACATATGTATGTATGTATGTATTAGTCTCCTGCACAAGACATCTTATAAGAACTTTTAAGACATGAGGGATTTTTCAAATGCTTTACTACAGCGAAGTCTTATAAAACAAACGTTAACAACATTGTTTGCAAGAAATTTGTTTGAGTATTGTAGGTATAAGAGTAAAGAAGAAAACACTTCGTGACGGAAGTATTTGTGATACTTGCTTCTTTCTACGCATGAGCGCGTGTACAAACGTCATGCATGTTTGTGCGTATGATTTTTTATTTTTCTGCGTACATGCAAATGCACACACATTCATTAACATTAGTTGTATGCGGTTAATCACAAAATAGCTTACCATCTACATATTACACACACACACTCAAACGTACAATATGAAAAATAACAAGCATACACTAATCAACAGTACTTCTTTTGAGTGTTTGTTACAAACAAGCTGTCTTGCGACATCGCTTGTTAACACTGATATACACGTACACCAATACATCCATCCATCGTGCTTCGCTTATAGTACGACAGCATTTATTATTGGTTTAGTATAATACATGTGACGTGAATACATTTAAAAATCATGACGCTTTTACATTTCAAGACTGTTTACGCAGCTCTCTAGTATGTATGTAGTTGTTATAGAGGCCTGAAATAAAAATAAAAATTAAAAGAAAAACTCAACTTTAACCAAAACTCCCATAGTGTTGTTTAAATATTATTGGTATGTAACACCACAATGTGTGTGCGGTGCAATAAAACATTAACCTCCCAACATGATATGAACCAAAGTTGAGCAGCATTTGAAGAACAAAAAAAAAAAAAAAAAAAAAAAAACATTTAGTTTATTAAACTACATTGTACATGTCGCTTTTGCAGAAAATAAATTTTAAGTAACGATTTTTTCTACAGTATCAACTCCAAAAATTAATTTTTTGAGATATGACAGCTTTGCAATAAAGGAGCAATATTTATAAATACGTTATAAGTCCGGTATGCATACAACCATATGTATGTGTTTGTGTATTAATGTCCCGCTCAAGACCATTTATAAGACCTTTCAAGACATGAGAGATTTTTCAAATGCTTTAATACAGCGAAATATTCTAAAACAAACGCTAGACAACACTGTTGGCAAGACAAACAACTGCAAGAAATGTCTTACCAACAGTGTTCTTTAGCGTTTGTTTTAGAATATTTCGCTGTATTACAGCATTTGAAAAATCTCTCATGTCTTTAAAGGTCTTATAAATGGTCTTTTGCAGGACTTTAATGTGTATAGTAGAATTTCGAAAAAGTTAACACACGTAAAAGTTAATCGCTCGGATAAGTTAACGGTAGGAAACAGCTGATCGATATTGTTATGTGGAAAGTTACATTCCATCACAGTCGGCTAACTGAGCCTTTAGACCAACGAGAATGTTACAGCCAACAGCGAGTGATTATTACAAAAAGTTCAACGTAAGCGAGTGTGCATGAGATTTCTTCTTTATTCCTTACACTCATTTACAATACAATAAGTTGGAAAAATATTGATAAATAATTTTTCCCATATTTTAAAATGAAACATTTCTGTTCTAATTTTTAAACTGGAAAACCATTATGATGATAAAAACATTTAATACATGTTAATAAAGATGTCTGATAGCTCATCTTATAAATATGAAAATATGTAATTATGTAAGCCAGTCTGGCTGGTTATACTGTCTGTTTCATAATTGTTACTAAAGAACCACTTCAGTTTTTACCATTCAATGGGTATGAAGGAGAAATTCAAAGCAAACTAAACTATTTATAGATACTCTCTCTCTACCTACTAAACTCCGGAAGTAGAAAATCTTGTCTTTAACATGAATTTCTGTTATTTCTATTTCTATCATGTATTCTGTAAAAGAAGGCCAACAGAAAGTAAAATATCTTTAAGATACAGATTTTTACAAAATCGACTCGTTTAATTACACAAACTTGGCTGACTTCTAGGAGTACGAGTAATCATTATTAATTCGTATGATTGCGTTTTATGAAGGAAATATATAGATTTATATAAAGATTTGTATAATGACTTTGATAGAGAGTGGATGTTTTCGAAATATCTTGAGAAATTTTTATAGTTACGTGCGTATCACTCAAAAGTAATAATAATAATAATAATAGTAATAATAATAATAATAATAGAACAAATGAAAAAAATGCGTAGCGGATGGTTTCAGTGGTCGAGGACTGAAACGATTTTTCTATTTACTTTTTCTCTCTCTATGCTCAACATTTTGAAAGCATTATTCTTTAATTTAAGCAACTTTTGACTCTTATTTCAAAATTTTAATAACAGAGGAATGTGTTATGGTAAATTATGGCATTTAATTTATACTGAAAGTTCTACATTCGGCGTTGGTTGATTAGAACTTGTTTAAGTTTTATTGGGTCTTTTATTTTTTATTTTTTGGAAGGGGTGGGGGGGTGTTTATGTGGTTCTTTTATTCTCTTGAGACTCTCTTCCGTTACCCATGAATATTGAAAGTTAGTTCGCTTTTAAACTTTGGAAAACATTTTGATTTCCAGCGAAAAAATTGACGGCAATTGTTCCCTACATTTGTACCATTAAGTGGGAAAATTGAAGTCTTATCTTAAAATATCAAATGTACCTATTGCGATAGTTTTATACGGTCGCAAAACTACCGGATCTGTAACTTTTTGCGAAACAAAAATCGTATTTAATTTAATTACTATTGTTCGAACTTCATTTGTTATTATATTTTATGATTTGAACAGGCTAAAATCGTAGTATTTATCGCTATATATATTCGTTTACAGTAACGATAATGTCATTTTGTAATTTCTTTTTTACGATAGTATACAGCTGTGTTTTACTCACCATTTAATTCAATACCATGTGGCATCTCTGTACACAAAACGTCAAATTAAGCGAAAAGCACAAAGAATAAAAAGCTAAGCGAATCTGAGCTTGTGATTTTATTGAAGAGCAAAGTCGATAAGTTAAGGTTGTTGCTTTCAACGAAAAGTTGCAGTAATCGACATCTAAAAACTTTATATAAACCAAACTATAATTTAACATAAAATAGTTTATTTATAAAAGCTACAACATAAAAATTCATATACACACATATGTATGTGATTAAAAATGTTCTAAAATAATGTTTTATACATGAATTGAAACTTAAAACCAGTCTTCACATTTTGTACTTGCGCATGTTTGAGTTCTAATCATGTTAATTTTTTTTATGAACATAATCTAGTTTGAGGAAAAGAATGTTCAGATTTTGGTTCGAATTTTTGGATTCTTAATTTTTTTGTGATATTTATTGCCTGTTTAATTTCTGGAATGGCTACTCATTTTGCATAAGGAATATTATTTTCTGTTGCCCACTCCATACAAATGTTAAGTGCATTAGTGGCATCATCTACTTTAACCATTTGTGTTTTTTTAAATTTTTATATTCCTTGAAGTTTCTTCGCATAAAAATGCATAGCTCAGATTTGATCTGAACAGTGTTCTGTAATCCATTCAGTGTACATTCAGTGTGAATAAACAAATTTATTACAAATTTTTATATTAATACACAAAGAGTTAAGAGAGAAAAATAAATAAAAAGTGTTAGCACTGGCGCGCAAAAAACTTTTCGGGACTTGTAAAAACTACTTTTTAAATTCAGCAAATTAAAAGAGGAAAACGTTTTAAATTTACTTAATAAGAAAAATTTCCGCAAACACGTTGTGTGTACGCTCACATGCATTGACATCAGTTGTGTGAGCTTACTTTAAAAAAACACCCTTCAACACAAAAGCTACCATCTACATCTTAAACACACACTCAAACGTACAATATGCAAAATAACAAGCATACACGCACCAACACTATTTCTTTTGAGTGTTTGTTACGAACAAGAAGTCTTCGCGACATCGCTTGTAAACACTCATATACACGTACATCATTTATTATTGGTTTAGTATATCACATGCTACGACGATACATTTAAAAAACAAGACGTCTTTACATTTCATGACTGTTTATGAGGCCCTCTAATGTATATTATAAAAAAAAACGTTAGAACTTATACCGATCCCTACCGTTAAAGGTTTGGGTTTTATTAAATTCGAGAGACTTTTTCAACACTCTTTACTTTTACAAAGAAAATATTATTTAAATTTTAAGATATCAGGGAAAACTTTTAGTAAAAATTAATGAATCAAACGAATCGTTAGCGAACAAATTAAACCCCTTAATTAAACAACACATAAATTTCTGAGAGTATAAAAAAATTATTATCCTATATTTATTTATATTAAAATAATTGTTTTAAGGTTCTGCCTGCAACAACCGTCACTTATTGGCATGTATAGTTTACATAGTGTTCATATATTTATGATCAATTGTAAATTTATGATTTAATGTATTGCTAACTGTAGGCCATTTTGAGATAAACCCGCGAGTATTCGACTCAGTATGGATATTGTGCAACGTATGTATTTGCAAGAATGGCATAAATAGTATTTATTGTATTAATAAACAATAGAGATAGACAAAAACGCAAGCAAATAGTGAAATTATAGGAATATACTTACATTGGAGAATAACTCGCTGGACTGAAGAGGGCATCATTGTGGCGAGCAGGTGTTCTGGCCAAAGCACTTTTAGCCTGTAACAAAATGAATTCAAAGCGGAAGAGAATTATGAAAGAAATATCAAAGAAAAAACAAACAAAATATTTTAAAATACAATGCAATAATATTAAAATATGATCTTCAACATACATACTCGTACTTATTTACCATAAAAAACTACATTTATTGTGCAATAATCAAAGGAGAAAACTATAAAATAGAACTAGTACTAAAAAAATGTGGATAAAAATACAGATACTTTTTGCTAGAGAACTTACGAGTATATAAGATTTGAAAAAAAAAATCGTATGAGTTGGGTAAAGACATGTTGGTTCGATTCCATTTATTCAAAAAAGGAAATGGTGTTTCCATTTAGAAACTGTTAGCAGCTGTTGGTTGTTGTTTAATAAATATTAGAACTTTTTTATAGTAGACGTTAACAAATAATAACATCATTATTAAAAGTGATTTATTTCAGAACAACAAGGATATTCATATCTTGAGTGAAAATTATGAAGAATTTTAAAGATTTCGAATTATGTTCTAAACATGTAATAAAAAATCATCAATCAATGCGTTTCTTGATAGATGTATGTATAGAAATATGGGATTGAAAATTAAATATTAGGCGTACAAACATTTCAGAAAGTGATTGATTTTATTGAATCAGTTGTAAACTAAAACTACTGAACTAAATGGGATTTTATCATACATCGCTTGCTTTATCCTTCTTCTATTTTTTATGCAATTATTTGCATTATTGTGTTGGAGCAATTAATAGTTATCACTTAAATATCACTACAGTTTTTTTGTATCGAATTTTTCTATCACATATCACATATAAACGTGAAAAGTGTTTCTGTTAAAATGCTTCTTACCACTGATCGGACTTAAATTAAATTCGACACAAAGCGCGACTTTTACTCGCACACGAAGGGTTCCGCACGGACACTACATACATATATATGTATGTAAAGCCTACAGTACACGGCATGTAAAAAACCACATGCGCATGTGGTTCTGACGTAATGTTGACGCCATCACTATGCTACATATGCTACATGCTGTGTACTAGCAACATATGTACATGTAGATATTAACGTGCTTAGTCCCAAAACACACTGTGCAAGTCTTATTGCTAAGCTGATTAGTTTCATGGAGAGAGACGAGGGGAACAGCAACGTTTCTTTTCCCCCCGTCTCTCTCTCCTAATAAACTAATCAGCTTAGCAATAAGACTTGCATAGTGTAAATAGGGACTTACAGATGAGCTGCCCAAGAAAATGTCTTCGATTCGGGTACATGTGCCACATAAGTATTTTGGAACAAAAATACTATACAAATTTTACGGCATGTAGTCACTACTATACCTGATTTACATTAAGCATTTTTTCATGAAATTTCATGAATTTTGTTGCACGAAACTTTTTCTATTTGCTAATTGCAGCGCTATAAAAGAGAATGTTATATAAAAAAAGATGAAGAATGAATCTCTGATGCATTTTTGGCAACTTTTTTGATATAAATTGCTCCTCTAGGCCCCCTATTGTGGCAAATAAAAATTTTTCATGCAACTAATTTCATGAAAAAAATGCTTAATGTAAATTAGGTACTAGTAATTTTAAAAAATACAACGATCATGCTGAAAATTCACGTGACATCATCGCCACTTACGCATGTGGCTTTTTACATGCCGTGTACTGTATGTAGGCTTAATATATACTATACGAAAATCTTGCCTGATGTACATTTCTTTTTTAATTTTTTCTTTTAGCATGTTTTTTAGTTTTAGCGCTAATTTTTCGTTTTGTCGATTTTTTTTCGCTTTTTAGCGATTTTTTTTAGTTTTAGGAATTTTTTATAGATTTTTTCAGTTTCTGGCAAATTTTTTTGTTTTTTTAGTTTCATATTTTTTTTTTTAGTTTTGGCGCTTTTTTCGTTTTGTTGGTTTTTTCAGTTTTTGGCGATTTTTGTTTATTTTTTTTTTGTAAACTTTTTTACTTTTGGTGATTTTTTTTACTTTTAGCAATTTATTTTATTTTTGGTAATATTTTTGATCTAAGCGCTTTTTTAATTTTGGCGATTTTTTATTTCGGGATGTTTTTATTTTTTTTAGCTTTAGCGCTTTTGAAAATTTCAAGATTGTGCCTCTTAAGGTTTCCAAGATACAGCAAGTTGCCAAAACTACATTAACTGATAGAATACCTGTTAAAAAATTACTTAACAACTGCAAATTACATAAACACATTTTTCTAATATTTATAATAGTAACTTGTTTTACTACTTTGAATTTTGAAACATATATTCCATGTTTTTTATATCACCAACTGGTGAAAAATTTTTTCATATAACTCGTATTTACCAAAAAATATTGTTGGTATAGAATAAATTATCTCTTTAATTGATCGGGAGTTTAATTCATTTTTAATAGGTTATGGGCCTTCCCTTATTTTTCGCTTAAAAAAAATAAAAACCGTGTTTTTGTGCTTTCTATATAAAATCGAAATTGAAATTCATTTCGTGTCGTTCATTTGTTTCGTGTTAACTTGTCATTGAAAATGGCTGATGCAAGACTTCTGGTAACGAAGTTGAATCGAGACAACTATGAGCTGTGGAAGTACAAGATGCAGTTGCTATTAAGAAGAGAAAAGGTTTGGGATATAATTGAAAATGAGGTTCCTGCTGCCCGTGATCAAAAATGGAAAGAGCGAGATGCAGAGGCGTCTATTTTAATTGGGCTGGCTGTGGAAGAGTCAGAAATTTTCCGCATTGCAAGCAGTAAAAATGCTAAAGAAGCTTGGGACATCTTAAAAGCCTACCATGAGAAGTCAACTTTGAGCAACAAGGTAAAGTTAATGAGAACCATCTGTGAATTAAAACTGCAATCTGGTGGTGATATGGATAAGCATATAAACGAACTGAAGTTGTTATTTTCGAAATTGCAATCACTTGGAGAAAAAATGTCGGAGTCTTGGATGGTTTCAATGCTTTTGAGCAGTCTGCCAAATATATACGACATTTTAATTACCGCTCTTGAAATAAGAGATGAAAAAGACTTCACAATGACTTTAGTCGAAAATAAATTACTTGAAGAGAATGAAAAGCATAAAAGAAGGCAATTTTGCGAAGATACTGTATTGAAGACCACAAATAAATTTAAACAAAACAGCACAAATTTCAAGAAAATTGTATGTCATTATTGCCATGGCATTGGTCACATTCGTAAAGACTGCTGGAAGTACAAAAATAGTAAAGCAAATAAAAATAATCAAAACGCCAAAACTGCAGAGAATAGTGGAGAATGTGGTAATTCTTGTTTTGTCGTAAATGTTGAAGCTGGTATATGGGTTATTGATTCCGGAGCTACTTGCCACATATGTAACATTAAAGAAGAATTCATAAACCTTGACTCAAGCTGGCGTGAAAAGGTTACCGTAGCAAATGGTAATGTCGTATATTCTGCAGGTATAGGTTCCTGTAAAATAAAGTTGGTGGACGGAAAAGGTGCTCAAACAGTTGTTACAATCAACGACGTTCTGTATATTCCATCATTCAGAGGAAATTTGTTATCTGTAAAGAAAATGTCTTGTGTTGGTTTCAAAGTTTTATTCTACGGTTCTAATTGTAAAATTCTGGACGTCAATAATGAGGAAGTTGGTGTTGCGAAATGTGTAAATAATTTATATCAACTTGAAAAACAAAAAGATGAAGAAGCTTTGGCTGCTGTTTGCACTCTAAATCGATGTCAACATTATTATCATAAAATTTTTGGGCACAGAGATATGAATGCGGTTAAGGCTATGCAATCTGGTAAGCTCAAAAACGATTTTAAAATTTCTGATTGTAGAATTCGTGAAACATGTGACATATGTATGAGATGTAAACTTAATAGAAAACCATTTCCTAAGAAGTCTGTTACAAAAAGTGGGGAAGTTCTAGAATTAATACATTCCGATATTTTTGGTCCAATGCAAACTGTTATACCCGGCGGAAAAAGATATTTTCTAACGCTCATCGATGATTACAGTCGTTATACTGTAGTATATTTATTGAATAACAAATCAGAAGTTTTTGATAAAATGAAAACATACGTTGAAATGGTTAAGAACAAATTTGGTAAAGTTCCTAAAAGCATAAGATCAGATAATGGGGCTAAATATAAGTCGAAGAAGATGTTGGATTTCCTTCAGAGTTACGGCATAAGATCACAATTTTCTGTTGCGTATAGCCCGCAGCAAAATGGTGTGGCTGAGAGGAAAAACAGATATCTTGTCGAGATGTCTCGTTGCCTTCTTCTTGAAGCTGGTTTAACGAATACCTATTGGGGAGAAGCCATTATGTGTTCGAACTATTTACAGAATAGATTAGTTACCAGTTCCTTATTGTGTACCCCTTATGAGAGATGGGAGTGTAGAAAACTCGACTTAACTAATTTGAAAGTTTTTGGGGCCAAGGCTTATGTATTAATACCTGACATAAAAAGAAGAAAACTTGATAATAAGGCGCAATTATTAACGTTCATGGGTTATGAAGAGCATTCTCAAGGATTACGTTTTGTCAACACGAACGATAACAAAGCGTATGTAAGTAGGGACTATAAATTCGTTGATATGAAGATTATAGTGAAAGCAAAAAGCGATCAAAATTTATCAATAAATAATGATAGTTTGGAAATTAGTATTTCATCTAAGCCTGTTAAAGAAGTTCCTAATAACAACGTTATCGATGATTCTGATGCTGATTCTTTCTGTAGTATTAATACTGATCTGGAATATTTCGATGATAATTGCGTAGTTGATGAACCAATTGTAAGACGATCAGCTAGAGAAAACAAGGGTGTTCCACCTATGAAATATTCTAACCTGGTAGAGTCTGCTGATATTATTGAACCTGGAACTTACAAACAAGCCGTTAGGTCAGAACAAAAACTTCAATGGAAAACTGCGATGCAAGAAGAGATAAATTCCCACAAAGAAAATCAAACTTGGAATTTGGTTCAAGCTCCCCCCGATGCGAGCATTGTTGGCTGCAAATGGACATATAAGATTAAACGTGGTATTGATGGTAAAGTCCAAAGATTTAAAGCTCGTTTAGTTGCCCAGGGTTTCACCCAGAAATATGGACATGATTATGATGAGGTATTTGCACCGGTTGTTCGTCAACCAACTTTTCGTATTTTGTTGTCTGTTGCTGCTGCTAGAAAAATGCATGTGGAACACATGGATATCAAGTGCGCATTTTTAAATGGTTATCTGAAGGAAGTAATATACATGAAGCAGCCGAACGGATTTATTGAAGATAATGATAAAATGGTGTGCAAGCTTAATCGAAGTATATATGGCCTTAAGCAATCCGCAAACGTATGGAATAAAGCGCTCAACAATGTTTTGATGGATGGTGGTTTTATTCAGAGTAAGGCTGACCTATGTTTATACCATAATGTCATCAATGGGGAAGATGTTTACGTATTGGTTTATGTTGATGATTTAGTGGTTGCTGCTAATAATAATCAACAAATAAAAAATGTTTACAAAATGTTAAATAAAAAGTTTGAAGTGAACCACCTTGGAAGTATTTCCCATTACCTCGGAATAGAAATTGTAAAAACTGATAAATTTAACTATAAAATAAGGCAAAAACAATATATTGAGAAAACACTGACTACATTTGGTTTGGAAGATGCCAAATATTCGAAATATCCTCTTGATCCGTCTTATGGAAGAAATGATTCCGAATTATTGCTGCAAAATAATGAGTATCAAAGTTTATTAGGTTCTTTGCTATACATATCCGTAAATACACGTCCTGATATATCTGCAAGTGTATCAATATTAGCGAGAAAAGCAAGTAATCCAAACTATGAGGACTGGAATGAATTGAAGCGCATAGCTAAATACCTAAAGGGGACTTCTAAAATGTACTTAAATTTTGAATGGTATATCAAACAATCAAAATCAACTGATCGGTTATGCCGATGCCAACTGGGCAGAATGCAGAGTCGATAGAAAGTCAAACTCTGGCTACATTTTTCTGTTTAATGGAAGTGCAATCAGCTGGGCTTCTAAAAAGCAAACTTGTGTATCACTGTCAACAACAGAAGCAGAGTTCATCGCATTATCTGAAGCTGCAAAGGAAGCCGTTTGGATCCGAAATATCCTTTCTGACTTGGGATGCCAGCAAAAGGATCCAACAATAATGTATATATGAAGATAACAGGAGCTGTCTAAATTTAATAAAAGATGAAAAACTCAGCAATCGATCCAAACATATAGACACAAAATATCATTATTGTAAAAGACTACGTCGACAAGAAGATAATCAGTTGTGACTACTGCCCTTCTGAGGAGATGATTGCAGATATGTTAACAAAGGCTTTGCCCACAACAAAGCTAGAAATCTTTAGGCTAAAATCTGGTATTTACTAATTTGAGGAGGAGTGTTAAAAAATTACTTAACAACTGCAAATTACATAAACACATTTTTCTAATATTTATAATTGTTACTTGTCTTACTACTTTGAATTTTGAAACATATATTCCATGTTTTTATATCACCAACTGGTCAAAAATTTTTTCATATAACTCGTATTTACCAAAAAATATTGTTGTTATAGAATAAATTATCTCTTTAATTGATCGGGAGTTTAATTCATTTTTAATAATACCCTTTAATTTTTTTTTTAATTTAAGTCTGTACTTAAATTAAGTAAGTACTAATACTAGTGTCAATATAAAACTGTCTGTACACTGAAAGGAAAATCTTCGTGCCAGTTATGCATTTTTTCATTCAATCAACGAATTCTGTCATTAATAACGAGCTAATTAATTAATTAAATAATTACATTGCATTAATGGAAATGTACTAGTTATAAAATATGTGGCGGTAGCACCGCTGACGCAGAAATCTAAAGAAAATTAACTTTTCTGTAGCGAATATCAAAAAGCTGCGTTCAAAGCCAAACAGAAATAACAGCTGAACGATAATTCCACTTTCAGTGTATCGAACTTGCACTCTTACCTTCAGCCAACCGCACTATGAGCACAGCGTACATTCAATATTTTTAAATTTTTTTCAATGGAAAATGTTTTTTATGAAAACTGTTTAGTTGTATGTAAGAAACATTTTCATTGAAACATTTTCTTAGACTTTTAAGAAATTTGAAAAAAAAAAATCGGTTAAATGGTATATTTTATTTCATGTATTATAAACTGGTTTTGCAAGA
Source organism: Tachina grossa (assembly GCA_949987645.1). Classification (NCBI taxonomy): domain Eukaryota; kingdom Metazoa; phylum Arthropoda; class Insecta; order Diptera; family Tachinidae; genus Tachina; species Tachina grossa. The sequence continues at coordinate 196,892,167 of OX465274.1, read as the reverse complement.
AATCGTCAAATCTATTGAGATAATCTTTTGGTGTTATTAGAAAAAATTTAATTTCATAATATCAACGAATATATAATCACGAATATAATGAAGGATAAGAAATTAACAAATTTAGAAAGAGAGCAATTTCTTTCAGCAAATGAAAAGTATCATTTAATTAATGCAACATTTCATACATATGATGAAGAAATATCAATGAAGTTGAACGAATAATTTTCCTTTTAGTCTTATATTAGGATTACAACATGTTTCGTTGCTCGCTTTAGAACACTATACATACGAGTACATATATTTCGTAGCGGTCAAAGTTTTACATATTCTGTGAAAATTTTAGAGCCGTAGCTCTCACGGTTTTCGAGGAAACAGCCTGTGACAGACAGACAGATAAACGAACATCGTTGCGAAAACAATTCGGTTCCTTTTCTTTAAAAATAAATATTTTTCATATGTTTTAACCCATTGCAGGACAATAACGTAATGCTAAACAAATTGATATATGGATGTTTGTTAGTTAAGCATCCAAAGACTGCTGAAAAGATTTGAGTGGTTTTAGCAGACATCTGATAGAGAAAGAAGTCCCTTTGTTTAAATTAATTTTGCATCTTAAGAGAAATAGTGTCAATCAATGCAGAAAAATATGTACACATAAATGTATGTACGTAGGTATAAATAAACTGTATAACATATGTCTAATTTTTCTATAGCTTAAAAATATTAAGTAAAATCAAGTGTGTGCTATGAAATATGTCTGTGTGTGTATTTGAACTTTGTAAAGTCGTACTGTATTAGTGGCAGAAAATAAAAAATAAAATGCAAACATTTAAAAACTTTTGAAAGTCACTGTCGATCAGATATAAATGTTAACAACTCGAGGTGAAGAGGAAAAATAAAACAACAAACTTCAAACAAGCAATAAATACAGTATATTAAAATCTATTCGTGCTGTTTAGAGGTGACTTTGAAATTTTCAGCAAACTTAATTAAACAGTGCCGAGTAAAAAGCGTAACAACAGGCAACAATAATCGTTATTTTACGACTATTTCTGCTACTTTCAACAGCTTGTTGCTCTTGTTGCCTACAAACGTTCCTGCCAGTGATTGGCATCACGAACAAACATACTCAACATAACTTTTGATGTTTTTTTTTTTATCCTACTATGCACTTTCAACAAATACTGCTGCAGATGATGTCGCTGTTTGTGCAATATCACGATGCAACAGCATAAAGAAAATTTGAAGAGGTAAAAGCATTAAACTGATTTAAAATGATATTTGCTCCCGCACTAAACATTAACATGAACAGCAACAATATCAAAAGAACTGCGCATGAGTATGACAATCAATAGCCACATTCTCAAATGTAGAAAAGAAACTACATCAGGCGTCGTACATACAATAAAGTAGTAGTTTTTTTTGCAGCGTATGCTGCAAGTTGCCAGTTGTATCATCAATTTAATGTTAAATATCTACTTGTACGGATAAAGCAAAGTAAACACTCTTGTGTGTGAAGTGCACAAGTGGATTCATTTTTCTTTCAAAAAGAGGTTGCAGTGATGTCATTACGTTGCAAACTGAAATATTTACAAAGTTTAAAATCGCGAATCCAACGGAAATGCGTTACATTTGTTTGCAACAAATAAACAAACACTTCATTTCAATAATATTTGTTCGAGCAGTCTTTAAAAGAATGCGATAGTTTTCAATTCAGCTATCGATCGCTTGTGGTACTTAATTATTTAGCAAACAAAAATCATATTGTGCCATAACCGCAAAAAAGCTTAAGCAGCATAATTTTCGAACCTAATTTTTTGACCAAAATCAATTATTTACGATTATAAATAATCGATTTTCATAAAAAAACAATGTCCAAAAATGTGTCGGTTAAGCTTTTTTGGCGGTTATGGGTCGATATGTAAACTTAAGATTAAAACTTAAAATATTTTTGCGCAAAAAAATGTTTTATTTCCTGAGAAATAAATAAAACTGAAAAAATAACTTTTATTTTCTAAGGAATAAATAAAAATCAAAAAATAATGATTAACAAGTAATTTTTAAAATAAAACTTATAACCGTTACGGTCCCTGTTTCTTACAACTACAGTTCGAGCTGAAATAAAGACAGCCAATGTAGCAATGGTAAAGTAAGAAAATAAAAAACATAATGATTATTGAGTTCTTGTTTCAACTAAATATGATATTAGTTGAACTTCTCACTTCTTTGAATGAAAGTTTAACATTATATCTCTATTTGTTCTAAGAAATTTTTTAATGAAAGTTTAACACTATATCTCTAGTTGTTCTAAGAAATTTTTTGGTAAAGGTTCCACAGGTTTGGTTGGAAGGTTGATGGCAAAAACGTACCTCCACTCGGAGACCCAATTGGGTCCTTTGTGGTTTCCTTCCATTGTCCATTAAAAGTAATATTTACCCAGAAGTGAACCTATTATCTGCCAATAAGCCACTGAATTCCCATGATGAAGCCCCTGATGTCTTCTAGTTTACACTTCCCGATTTCAGTAATGCTCTCATGGAAACGTCTGCTCAGCCATCTAAACCTATGACGTTACAGCTTCGCGCAGTGACAGATAATATGTTCAATGGTTTCTGGTTCCTCTTCATCCCGCACATCCTACAGAAATATGGAGTGCCAATTTTCCAAATGCTGGTTCTTGCTCTGAGCGAGCAGTGACCAGTCAACGCGCCTATCACAATTCTCATCGCCTTCCTATTCATTTCCAGTAGCAGTCTGGATCTGGATTTTGGCCACATTGCCCTCGAGACTGTACAATCCTCACTACTTTGCCATCGACTGTTGGTCCTGCTTTTTACCTAGTTACTGAGTCCAATATAGTAATGACCTATCGGTAATTTCACCGATATATGACACATTCCTTCATCTAACGCCCTATTTTTGCCAACTCACCGGCAATTTCATTTCCCTCAACCCAGGAACCCAACATAGTCTGACAAGTTTCGATTTGACATTGTGTCCCTTCAAAGTTGTTAGCCCTGCTTGGTTGTCTACGTAGAAGGTCAGCTACATTCCTGGCCACCAGTTCTGTGGGCCTTAGGATCGCCAAGATCTCAGCTTGGAAAACGCTGCATTCATTCGGCAGTCTGAAAGAACTACGAATGTTCGTAAAGACTAGTCCAAAGAGGAATAGGAGTACTCCAAAACTACTCCAAATATATAAAAAGGTGGTCGATTTAGAATTGCTATGTCCTAGGGTTGGACCACATGGTCCAATTTTGCATTACAACGGAATAACCCCAAAACTACGCCATATGGAATATAACTATTCCTACGACTACTCGCATACAATAATGGTTTGAACACAAACACTCATCGTGCAGCATTGAATGCTTGTATGAAAACGACATGATCCATGACTATATTAATGATGTAGCTAGTCTGTTTCATCTAGATTGGATCAGGTAGTCTAATATTATTTGCAGAGGATGTTCTATTAAAATCAATTTCAGCGACCTTATAGTCCGTGAACCCAGTGTTTACGGATACCTGATAACTAAAAATAATCTCATTTAAGATTGATGTGCGACCTGTTATTCTTGTCCTCACCAAACTTGTTTCTACGAGTCTAAAGATACTTCTAGTCGCCGTCTCACCACAAAGTCCTCTATGGGAAGTAGATGAAGAATGACGTACATGGCAGCCTGAGATGTGCTCCTCTGAGCACCTGTGATACCCAGCGGGGCACACCTCTGAACCTTAGCTAGTAATCTCCTGTGACTTTCCTTTCTCAATGCCTCCCACCATACTATCTTCGTTTGCAGACCCCAGTTCCTTCCTATGGAGTTCCTGAATGTTACTACTACTACTACGCAATGCGCATAGGATTCAGTTAATAATCAATTTCAATGTATTTTTAAAAACAATTATACAATATTTTACTGAGCAAGTTAAATATTAATTATGGGAAAAAATGCGATTAATATATTAAAACCTGATAAAATAGTTTTAATTGCAGAAAATTTCAAACTGTCTAGAGATTCAAATAAAGGAGTGCAAAATTATCGACGATACACTGTAATCCCGAAAAATATTGCAAATAATAAAATAAAGAGAAACCCAAGATTACATTCTTTTTATTTATTCCTAGTTGTAACGATTTTTTAATTCAAATCGCTTTTTAATATTGAATAAAAAGATTTATATATAAAAAAAGTAAAAAGTATAATTTTGTGTTTGCTATTTACTTCGCTTTATCAACGTTTAGTTATCTTTTCTTGTGTTGGTAACAAGTGACAGCATTAACTTGCAACAGGTGAAATTTTACTTACTCACAAACAAGTATGTATGTATGCATGTTTGCGTTTGTGTTGCGGTTGCAACAGCAACAGCTTGTGTTTTTTACCCTACAGAACACGCTACGGACAACAGGTGTCTTTAAAATAAATACCTACCTTTCGCATTAGGAATTTCTAATACGAGTATAAAATAAAACTATAATAAAGGAAATTTGCAATAGCGAGAAGAAGAAATTCACAAGATAAGAAGTTTATATTTTTAAGATTTTGCTTACATACGAGTATGTAGAGTATTCATGACAACTTTATAGCCGCACTAATTGAAAAAATTTGCCGTTTAAATTGTGGGAACACTAGAAATGTAACAAGATTGTTAGCATAGTTTTTCAATTGACAATTATATTTGTTACTGTTGTTGTTGTTATTGTTTTGCTGTAACATCTTTGTTGGTCGAGTGTCAGGCTGCTGGTGTCAGTGCAGATTATACCAGTACATATTTTGATTAGATTTATATTGCGGAAACGTTTTGATATTAAAAAAAAAACAGTTGTTGGAAAACAAAATTTATGTTGGGTTAAATATTATTATATTTTAATCATTACAAATAATTATTAAGTATGTAAACTAGATTTTAAATGTCTGATTTGTTCATTATTTTTAAATGTTTAATGCCACTTTAAATTAGAAAAGTAGAATTGTTTAAAAAACATATAAATTAACAGAAAATGAAAATTATTTTGGATATAATTTTGGAAGCGTCAAATAAATATCTGTTACTTTATATTTGTGTGTAAAAACAGGAGAAGTACTTATGTAAACTTTAAAAATTTGAGGTTATATATTTTGCATTTTATTACAATAAAAATTTTATGTCACATCTAAATATTAGCAAACATGTTGTTGTTTTTTTTACTATTACTAGGTGTTACCTTCTTTAGGAGAGGGATTAGTGATAGAAAAGACTGGTGGTGAAGGAAGAAATTTAGCTTTTTTGCACGTTGTTTTAAATAATGCAGTGTTGCAGCTCCTCTGATGTCAATGAGACGTATTAACTTTTTGAAGCTGTGTTTAGTAGCCATTTTAATTATTAATTATTTTACTTCGCCGATGATTCTGCTACACAATACCAACGAATACAATTTAAATCGACAATAATTTCTTAATAGAGTTCAACTTCAGTATTTTTAATTATTGTAGAATGCAATACTTTAATTAATTAATGTGAATTTCAAAGAAGGAAAAAAATGCGGAAATTTTTCTGTGTAGCGACGGACTTTATCAGCGCCCATGGTTATCTACTCAGCATTATATCAGCCATTTAATTAACTTTAAATTAAAATAAAACAAGAAAAGTATTTTTAAAATCAATCAAACTGGCTAAGCAGATATATAACATTATGGCATCAGTGTTTAAATGGGATTTGGGAGAAGTGGCCGCCACCGCTGGCGCGTACATGAAATAATCTGGAAATGCAATTTTCACACACTTTTCGCAGTATTTAAATTTTCTCTGTTTTATCGGCGTAAACGAGTGACTTCAGTTAATAAAAAAAACATACGAGAATCATTAATTAATTGAATAAATTCATTACAGTTCGAACAAAATTTAAATATTTTAAACTAGGAAAATTTGTGAAAAAATTAAACCGCTCCAGGATTTAGTTAATTAAACTTAAGTTTTTTTATTTATTTCTTTTGTTTTATTTTATTTTTGCTACCAGAAAACACAAAACCCTAAATCAAAACGCACAAAGACCAACTAAGAGCTTTTAAGCTACTGAATGTAGGATAAACGTTGCCAAAATTTTGTATTTTGCACCGCTGGAGACGTACTGAATGTGATAGAGGTCATAAGTAACTATGTATTTCAACTTAGATGTCAGTTGAAAAGGTTAAAGTTAAACGTATGGAGGATTCTATGTGACTCGGCCTTAAATGATGTGAGCTTTAGGGAATTTTGTAAACTTTTTAACTATGAAAAATAAGTCCCTCGCTACGATTAACTCAATTTTATCTGATTTAAAATACGGGATTTTTAATTTATTAAATTCATTCATCTTCATTTGGACTCAAATGGACGAAGTTCTTCAATAAAAAAGCTTCGAATAACATTTACATAAAAAATAGTTCCCTTCAGATTGATTTGCTATTCCATATTATTATTATTATTACAAAGCACAAATTGTAATTATTATTTACTGCTTCTTATTTATTGCGTATATAGTACGTAGTTGTTCCTATGTGCAAAATTGAAAAATTACCATAATTTGCCTTTGTGTTAAATGTTTAGAAATTTTTTGGGCAGCAAAAGCTAACGAACTTTAAAAAATTTTCCACACTATGCACATATTTTATATCAAAACTACTATGGTTTTATTTGAGTAATTTTATTTAATTTGTGTTGTTAATAAGTCATTGAACCTGATTATAATCGTAAACATAGTCTCGCCATGAAGTTAACCTTTAACTTATGAAGAAGTTGTACACAAAATTGTAACCACTGAAAAATGATCTAAACATTATGAAAATATAAGACTGAACTTAAAAAAAAAACTTAATACAAGGTAATTTAAAACCAACAATAAACACAAACTAACATACAAACATTAGCAAAGAAAAAAATAATAATTTTAGAATATAACAAAGTCAGTTTTTGTTCAGGGTAAGAAAAACCAGTAGTAGTTGTTAATACTCGTAAGCATCGAATAAATATGTAAATTATTGTGGCAACAATGTTGCATTCAACATGGGTACTTGCAGTGGCAGAAACAAGACCAAGTGTAAATTGCCTTAAGAATGCAAATAATCACACTTAACTGAAAAGTTAGTAAGAGTTTATTATTTTATTAACCCGAGACAAGCTATACATGATTTAATGTACACCCTACCTGCACAGTGCAGATGTATTATAAGTTATATTGCATTATTCTTGGTATAAAATATTTTTTATTTTGTATAAAATATAAAAAGACGCTTTGGTGCATTTATTTTTTGCACCCATCTTAAATACATACAATAAATCACAATTTATGTTTTATTATTTTTAATTATAAATTAAGTTCATTTAGTTTATTTTATTATTAACTATAATTTAATACTTATTTAAAATGGTAGATGTAAACTTTTAATTGACGCGTTTTGAGCAGCCGGCAGATAAAATTAGAATGGCGATCGTAGATAAAAAAGGATGAAAAAGATAAGCTGCCATCTTTTATATTTTTTAGTTGTAATAAAAGGTACGTTTACACAGTTGGATAAATTGACAGGGCGCCACATCATTCCCCCCGTCTTGAACGGACTCACCTGAATCTATGAGGAATTCGAACAAGTCTACCGCTGGAAGTAGATTTTGGCTGACACACCGTAGGTTGAAAATTAACTGTTGCTTTGGGTGGTTTATCTCCCTGATTGTCTGGTACTTTGTGTTGACTTAACGCTACGTCTGTTGGCTCGTTTAGGCTTGTCGGAAATATCGGCGAAACAGGTTGAGTTGCTGGATTTTCGTGAAGTTCATTACTTGTTATGAAGGCTGGTTGTAGGCGGTCGATACTGATGTAAGTCTGCGGACCTCTTACTAAGATTTTGAAAAACTTCTCGTATCGCTTAATGGTCAAATATGGTACGTCGTAAAGATGACTAAGTGACGGGCGGATCGAGTCATTTCGAGGAAGACCATAAGTTTTTAGATACAAAGGTTCGTGGTGTTGTGTGATAAGTAGCGTCAACCGGTATATACGTTCGGAAGTTCGTAACTAAATCTCTGTCGGTGTTGGTAACATTTGTTGAATGGAAGAAATCTCCAGGAATTATGAGCGGCGATCTGTATACCAGCTCTGCTGGCGAGGAGTCGATGCCGGGCTTAAAGGTTACTCGCAACCCTAGTAAAATCATGAGCAGGTGCGAAAATCTGGTGAACCGTTTTGACAGGTAGGAATGTCTTAAAAAAATTAATGGAAGTATATTTACGAAGTTAAAAAAATACAGCTGTGAAATAAACTAAAAAACATGAAATTATTAAATATAGTAGTTGTCCGGATTAACGAAGCTAATTGTTGTCAGACTGAATGTACCGATTTTCGTCGGCCCACTGCAGGTCAGTTTGGGCGAACTTCTGAGGCGGCTATTCGGAATCTTGTGATTAAATTTCGCACCAAAATTACATCATTGAACATTAAACCACCAACACGCATACATATAGTGCGACAGAGGAAAATATCGCAGCTGTATCCGCCAGTGTTGTTGATGACAGTGAATTATCGATTCGGCGTCATTAGAAACAATTGGGCAGCATGATAAAAAAATTTTCAAATGTTCCCACTTTCCTTACAGATACGAGGCATAGGGCTTGCAAATGTTTACGGTAGTGGCGGCCGCCAAAAGCCAAAAGTCTGATATCACTAAAATGTTTGCCTGTTGTTTCATTACTGTATCATTTGCTAGCCGATTTATAATTTTTTCTAAATTACATTATTTTGATTTTATAATATAAACCATTTATTTTTCTTATGTTGTAAAAATTTCCACCAAAATACGAGTACTTTATCATTTATAATTTAGTGTAGAGTAATTGTATTGTGTTAAGAATAATGATCATGATCATATGGTTTAAAGCCTAAATGAACATTATAAGCATTAATTTAAAAAAAATTAAACAAATGGGAAATAAATCCGATGTTAAGTGATCAAATGGAAGAGTACGGCAATGAGAAACTTTAGTGATTACTATTGCTTGTTTTTTTTTCTGCAAACGCATAAAATATAATGAACCAATATATTTAGTACGAGGAGGGTATTAATGTTAAAATTTCTTAAGAAACCAATGAGAATTATGTACTATATGTCAGTGGTTAATTATTAAATTACGTTCAAAATACGGTAGCACTACAAAATTTCAAATATTATGAAAAGCTTTCTAAACAACAGCTGTTTAACGTAAATAAGAAAGTTGATTTATCAACATACATATGTATATAAAATTAAAATAACCAGGACACACATTTTATGCAATAAAAATAATATCAGAACGCAGTTTTCTATTTATTTATTTTATGATATGAAAATAAGAATTGTATATCGAGCCCTATTTTCGATATAATCGTAAGCGACATGTAGTAAAAAATTATCTTTTTAATTAAAATTTAAATTTTATAGACCTACTATAGTTTAGAATTATAATATTTAAAAAATTGTTGATAACTTTAATAGCCAAACGTACGATATCGAACGTTGTCGTTCGCAATCATTTTAAACGACAAACAGCTGATTTGGGACCCACTAAACTTGTTCAGCACGACAAGTCGATCGACAATGCATGCGAACGATAACGTAACCATTTTCATACAAACTTGGTACCCACTATGGAAATTCAAACGACAACAAATGTCAAAATCAGTGGTTTGTGCTTGTCGACAAAACAAAAAAGTACACATAAATACCAAATTTTTAAACAAATTTGCATTTATGAAAGTCAAAAATAACAATCTTAACTTTTTTGCGTTTATTTTATTTATTTAACTCACAAACATGCATTTTTGCCACATAATTCTTTTTGAATTACATACATACATACATATATATGTATGTATGAATGTGTATACGTGCAATTTATCTAACCAATTCTAAACACTCAATTAGGCAAATTACTCTTTCCACTTCAATAGATTGTTTGTCCCATTGGTGCTACTCCCGTCCATTCTTCATTAGGAGAATCTACACATTTCAACTGATATATTTATTTATATTTCACACACAAAATTTTGAAAATAACTTTTTAATTTTTTTTTGTATTGTCTTATGTTTATTATTGTTGTTATTTTTATTATTTATTTCTAGAAACTTTAAGTAGCATAGAGTTGCATTTTTTATGGAATACTTTTCACATTTCATTTTATTTGTAAAGTAGCGTTTTATTTGTGAAATTTTTGATGTGGCAATATGCTAATTTGACAATGAGTAAATGCATTAAGTTAACAAGGTAAAGCCCGACGACCGACAAGTCGATAGTTAGTGGGTCGCTCAAACGAACTATAATGAGTGACTTGTCGTCAGTCGGTCGAGTTGTCGATCGACATCGTGGGTTAGGCTGTAAATTTTATCGTGAGCGACAATTGACGTATGTATGTAAAACATTTTGGAATATTATAAAAAACCTTCTCCTGAAAACTTCCATTTTTCTCGCTTACGATTAAATCGAAAACAGGGCTCGATATAATACTACATACCGAGCCTTTTATTTCAATTTTATCGTAAGCGACATGTTATCCAATATATACTTTTTTATTGAAATTTAAATTTTATGGGCTCACCCATAGTTTAGAATTATCAAAATGCCAAAATTGTTGAAAACTTTTAAGATACGGGCTGTAAAATTTTATCGTAAGCGACAATTTACGTAAAAAAACATATTTGAATATTAAAAAAAAAATCTGAAAAATTTAGTTTTTGTCGCTTAAATTGAAAATAAGGCTCGATACATACACAGAAAAAAGTAAAAATAATATTCAATAAAAAACCAAAGATTCAATTAAAATATTAATTAGACTTTATTAGCTGGGGGAAATACCGATATATTTTATATGCAGCCAAGCATTTCATCTGCACCCATGTCTATATTGTTAATAACAATCTCTACCCCAGTAGATATACATGGATGCTGATGAAATGCGTGGCTGCATAGAAAAATATCGGTATTTCCCCCAGCTAATAAAGTCTTGTTTAATTTTTCTTCTCTTCTTAAGAAACTTACATTAACTAATGTTTCATTCCATATGAATTTAAATTACTGAACTTAAGCCTGATTAAGAAATTATTTCTGATTAAAATATTAATTTTAGCCAAAAACTCTCTTTGAGACTAATGTTGTTGACTAGAACAGCTAAAATATTGCCATATATCATATTCTTGTAAAATGTTTTTTTTTTTTTAAAGATAGTCATATGCAAACAAATTACATTGAATAAACGGGCTTGAAGGCCAACTTTGAGGGCCGGACGCACACCCTAAAACATAACTTATCGCTATGAATTTTTTAAAATTTTTTTTACCTAAAACTGAACCGATTTGGTGCGAGAGAATATAAGAAATAATAAAAAAAATAACGGCCATGCTAATATAATATATACATATTTGTGAAAAATAACGGCCACATTATTTTGATACGACCACATGATGTTCAATGATGTCTTCAATAAACTCACACAATCACAAAAACATATGGCATGTTTGTAAAACTTAGGTAAAACTTAAATGTTCAATATTGGCTATTTAATTTTCATTTAATTTTGCGATGAAAAACAAAATTTTATATTTAAATACGTTTTGAAACTAAAAGACATGGGCCTGTGGCAAAAATTAAATAAAAATATACTTAATAGTAACAAACCAAAAAAGTTTGTCTTAAGTAGAACAAAAAATAAGCAAATTAAGTAACATGTGTATAATTAGTAAAAAGAACAAAAAACGACAATGGTAAGACTGTTGTAAATATAGTGATGGTAAAATTGAGCTTACAATACAAAAAAGCTTTCAGCAAATTGAAATACGATGAATCAAAACAATTCACATATTCCATTTGCAATAAAATGCTAAGTATATAAAGCAGAAATCTACATCAACTGACACCACACACAGTGGACCAAACACAAAAGAACGCTGATGATGAAGGTTTAGTGGCCTTCGAAAACGGCTGGCTGTTCCGTTCAACTATGTGTTGTTAGTCAGAATATTTACAATAGACTTTTGGTGTTATTTGTTCATTAATAATTATCACATGTAATTTGGCTTAAAAAGCGATACGAACTTTAGCCCGTTCAAATCAAAAATATAGAAGACATATAATTATCCACTCATTTATTGGGCCTTATATAATTATTTGATAACTGAATAATAGGCCACCCTCGTTATTTTAGTACATACTTATATATTTAAGGTATTTCATTTTTGTACGCGTTGCAACTTGGTACTATCATTATTGCCATTATGGTTATTAAAATATTATTCCCATATACATAGAATCATACCTGTGGTCAACATATACAAACGTAATTACATATAATCAGAGACAAAGCAAAAGTTAGCCGGACATACATAATTTAAAGATCCCCCAAGTGCGTGAATGACTTTGTTGTATGTGGAAAATGCAACAATATTTTTCAAGTTGAGTAATTACTCCACATACATACATATGTACTAGTCTCCTGCATAAGACATCTTATAAGAACTTTCAAGACATGAGGGATTTTTCAAATACTTTACTACAGCGAAATCTTATAAAACAAACGTTAACAACACTGTTTTTCAAGAAATTTGTTTGAGTATTGTAGGTATAAGAGTAAAGAAGAAAACACTTCGTGACGGAAGAATTTGTGATACTTGCTTCTTTCTACGCATGAGCGCGTGTACAAACGTCATGCATGTATGTGTGGATGATTTTTTATTTTTCTGCGCACATGCAAAGGCACACACATGCATTAACATTTGTTGCATGCGGTTAATCACATAATACCCTACAGAAAGTGCGAATAGTGAAAATGTACTGAGTCGCTTTTGACTTTGTCACCAGTACTACTCTACAATTATTCCCCATACAATACTTTATGCTATAGACATTTAGCATGTGCTTGTCATTGAAAATCTAGTAGTAACACTAAAAAAATTTACTCGGTAGTGAATTCATAGTTCTTATGGGAACATGAAGACATACCAACCAGACATTTACTGGTACATTTCTATACCTTACGTACATAAAAATTTATGTATATTGACAAGTTGTTGCAAAATCCACCAGAAATACACCACATCTGTTTTCTCTATTTCTTTTATACTGACGAATAGAAGAGAAATTGTAGACAATGTAACTACTACTAGAATTTTAGTGTTGACATAGAGACACTTGGTCCCAGTCCGACTGCAGGGTAGCTTACCATCTATATTACACACACTCAAACGTACAATATGAAAAATAACAAGCATACACTAATCAACAGTACTTCTTTTGAGTGTTTGTTACAAATAAGCTGTCTTGCGACATCGCTTGTTACAACTGGTATACACATACACCAATACATCCATCGTGCTTCGCTTATAGTACGACAGCATTTATTATTGCTGTAGTATAATACATGCGACGTGAATACATTTGAAAATCATGACGTTTTTACATTTCAAGACTGTTTACGCAGCTCTCTAATATGTACACACATTCTAGAACTTTAATATAAGTATGTCGGTATGTACAAATGTACACATGTATGTATGAATATGTACATATATCAGTGTTGCCAATGAAGAATTTTAAAATTAGACATATTGAAGAAAAATACATCCCAAAATGGTTCAAAGTTTTTCATTCCGTTTGTAATTTCTACAATATTCATGTAAGATCCATAAATCTATATGCATATTCTGAATCCTTACAATTAAAAAATTCCATGTAACGATGTTCATATGCCCAAAAGCCCCAACGAAAGCTACGAATCAAAAATGTATATCAATCCATTAGAATTAATTAATCGTTATAGATAATTGAAAATCAGTACAATTAATTCATAACTGATCAATATATAATTTTTCAATTTCGTACATTTCCCAAATGAGTCATGGTGACAAATATTGCGCAAAAAAAATAAAATCGGTCCATGAATGCAATGGTTCGCAAATGGGGGTCCGTATCAATGGTTCAAGGGATCCACATAAGGAGCTGAAAAAACAGTGTATATACTTTTTTTATGATGTACTATGTATAAAAACAGCTGATATTGTTTTTATTGCCATTTCCTTTAGTTTGATAAAATGTGAACTGAAGCTTAATCATGTCAATGAAGAAACAATATTTTTAAGATTATTTAAAATTTGGCTTTACATACTATTTAAATAAATACGGGGTATTTTTAAACATACATACGTATGAAATTTTATAACCAAATTTTGAAACAACTAAAAAATATGATTGTCTTTCACTTTTTCTTTTTTGAAAAAAAAAAGAATTATGAAAAATTTCACTACAATTTTATGAAAAAAAATCAATCATCTGAGCACTTGCATAGACCTTGGAATAAAAAGTCAAATTACACACGAAACTATTTATACATGAGCAAGATGTATCTAACTAGGTGGCAGCACTTCTTCAGCTGATAATTTTTTGCTCTATGTGCTTTGAATGTCAAAAAATTCGATTTTGTTTTGGTTTTAGTACAATTATTTTTGTGCTTTTGACATTATTCAGTTCTTTACACAGCTATGGTTGCCGTATTTTTGTGTAACAAATCCTAACGCAGTCACCTGTATAATTACACCATGCACATGAGCTACACACGCAAATAACAATTACACACTATATTTGTAATTGCACAAGGGCTGGCAACACTGATTTATGTATATGTCATATGAAACATAACAAAACCAGGTTAAAAAAAAAAGAAAAAAAAATAAATATTATATGTATATAAACGAGTATGTCTACTACTAAGAATTGAGAAAGGAAATCAAATAAAAATATTTTAGACTTTTTTCTCTCTTCGAAGAAAAATATGTCAGTAGAGTTTACTGAGTAGACCCGAACAAAATGTAGACCAGTATGGACGTCATACAAACAATAAGACGCATGCGGGTAGTATAAGGTTTCAAAATACAAATTACTAACTATAGTTTATTGTGTTTATGTATTTCTGTCATTTAAGAGCACTTTAGAATCTTTTATTTGCTTTGCTAAAGGAAGTTGATTGAACGTAATGGAATGAAATTTATAAAAAAGCGTAATTAAAATGTGTAACGCATTTCTTTAAATTTTTTTAAAGGTGACTTAATCTTTGGGAAATGTGTCAAATAAGAATTAGCCAAATACATTAAAAAGGGTTGCCTGCATGCTGAAAAGTAATGGCTCGATTATGCATGGCAACCGAACTTTAGCTGCGTTGCCAGTTGCCAAAATGTTATTATGTTTGGCAACTAGCAACTAACTGTTCTTAATTTCAGTTACCAAACATCTATAATATTGGCAATATTAATTGAGCTGCCTTGATAGAAAGTATTCCTCGGAAACTCTTAATAAATTCAGGGCAGTCTAATGCATTAAACACATTGACCACACCAGGCTACACGACTTCAAATGCTGCTATAACTGTCGCCCTAAAGCCAGCTACTTAATTATTTTTAAAGCGGCAGAGACACCATAAGCTTCTAATATTGAAGTATATATAATTATTTTAATGTTGCCACTTTCAAATATTCTAAATTTATAAAAATAAAATTACCTTTTTAAAATGTACTTATTTCACATAAAAATATAAAAACGAATCAATTTGCTTCATTATATGTAGGAATTTTTAGATGTTCTTTCTGTTAATAAAATACTATATAATTTATTATTCATTACACATTTCCTATTACATAGGCGGTAGAGATGAGCGATATTTCCATACCTGTTATTTAATCACGGTGTTTGAAAAATTCCTACTGTCTTTATACTAATGAGACTGAATTCATTGATTAACACCTACTTTAAATGCAGTTCTTTTATAGTTTATATTCACATAGATTAAATTTTATTGCGGAAGTTTTAATTCAGCTTAAGGAAAGAGAAAAAAAAACTGTGTTGCTTATTTCATCATGCGGTCACTCACTCTTCTTATTAGTACAATTTCTCAAAATAACAGAACTCTGCTACAAGCAAAATACTTTTAAAGTTAAAGTGCTCAAATCTGTTAACCTGTGATTACCGTCGCTGTTTGAAACAACAACGGAACAAATCACTGTATCGCTCATCTTTAATTGACAGCAAAATGTTTGCTCTTTGTCGCTTATAAAAATTTAACTGACACAAGACTTATCACGTGGCTGGTTCCCAAGTGATAGGGACCAGTCCAAGTTCTAACACTTTCTATGAAGCGAACAAGTCATTTTTACATGAGGATGACCTAGGATGGGCTTAATTTATACTTTGTAAGCACCTTGGGACTGAACTATCTTACTGGAAGCTTATCGGTGTAATATATATAATATAACTTATATTTATGTATTATTCCGACATTAAATTGTAATAATTAATAACTTATCTAGACCGATTGTAAAAGTACTTTTTTTGTCTGAGAGGGTATAGCTTAAAATTTGTCTCATTGTAAAAAAAAGAAGGCAGAGACACGCCCAAAATTTTTTTATTTCATTTTATGATATTCTACTTATTGGATTGCTGCGAAAGCTAGCAAACACTTTTGGTTATTGTAATTACACAATTTTAAAGTTAAAAAATGGGCGGGGCTACGCCCATTAAAATTTATTGTTAACCGAGTCTTACGAAACATACCACACACCTTGAGTTCTAAAATATACAGAATCTTCCATTTGAAAATGGGCGGAGTTACGCACATTAAAATTTAATATTTTATTTTAAGTCGTTCTATTTGACCGATTTTTGCAAAACTTAACCAACAGATTTTCAAATTTTTCTTTTGTTTGAAAGAGTTTACTTCCAGTTTGGTCTCATAATTTTATTTTTCGAAAATGCAGAGCATTTTATGGGACTCGATCTCAGGCGCACTTTTATTTCAAAAGGCTAATTTGACGACAGCTTCAACCGAGGTTGTGTAGTCGTGCTGTCGGGAAAACAATTATTTTCATATACACACATGTATTCCATTTCTGCCAGATTGAAGTCGGTAGCCTGCAGTCTTCAATGTGTTTAATGCATAAAATATAAGCAAAGATCATATTAATATGCGCATTAAATGTTAAAGATCAGTATTTACGAATAAAATTAATTCGGTGAAAGTATGATTAATGAAGATAGTTTACACATAATGTAATAAATCCATTATAAGCGTTTCAAAAGGATTAACAATAGGCAAAATATAATAATTAAACTTATTGATTTAAAAAAAAAAAAATAACGAAAGAAATAAATATTAAAGTTGTTACCCGCGAACTGCGTTAATGATTCATGTGCCACATCATCATTAATATAATTTCTTTTTTGAATAAACTATGAATATGCCCTAAATTGTTTGTTCTTTCTATTGAAAATTACCAGAAAACGTTGCATACAAAAGAAAAAACTAATTTCTCTTAGACGGAAGGTAATTTTTCGTTAGTATGTTTTTTTTATATTTTTTGACTGGCAGCGTATGAAATGCAACAAAGCGTTAAGTGGCAAAGACGCATAATAATGTAGTAAGTATGTGTATTCAGATGTGGAAGAAAAGCAAATAAAAATTTAATTTCTCAAAAAAAAGTGCCTTAACCTAAAACAAAATAATTTTGGTCATTTTTTAAACTTTTTTCTGTTACAAATTCAAGCGAAAAGCAATTTAACGTTAGGTAAGTAAGTTTAAATAACCATGTTAAAAACAACAACAAAAATGTTAACGAGAACACTAACAGTCATTTAAATAAGGACAAATGTGAAAGTTCTTTTCAAAGCTCAAAGTATTGAAAATTTAACAGTTTTCTTTACTTATAAAATCTACAGTGTAAGGATTTCCACCATAATGTCTTTTTCTGTCTTTCATTCTCAAGCATTTCACATAAATCTTCATCAAAAGTCATTTTAAAATGAACTTTATGTTGATACTTACTTAGAAAATGGGTCATTTTAGAGCAATAAACATTAAATAAATGTTAATCAAGGTCTTTAAGGGGGAAGAGAACATGGTTTAGTAACTAAAAAATAAGTTATTTTTTACTTTCGAGGCGCTCTAGATTAACATACTCTAGCCGTATCATATAATCAAGCAAGCGATTAAGGTTGAGTGTAATTTTAGGACAGAGTTTTCATGTACAGTTGAACTTTAATTATTCGCCTCACAAGTTTACTTTTTATGGGGCTGTTTTGGCAATATGAATCTTTTGTGATTTCTTATTTCTAAAGCCTAGATTCCACTATCTGCACAATGTACCGACTTTCGTCGTTTCATTGAAATAAAGTCACAAGTAATACCCCTACAGAAAATTTGGTGACAATTGATCCAAACGTACTCGTCCTATGACTTGAGAAAATGCGAGTGTTACGAAAACTACGGAGTAGTGTATGGCGAAAAAAGAGATATCGTGTAAATGTTTAGATATTTGCCATTTTCGTGATGTATCTTCTTGATCTTGAGTCAATTTAATTGGGACCCGGTATAGTATTGTAGCAAACGGCACTGAACATGTTCGATGTGGTTGAATCCAAGACCTATCAAATGGTGTAAATATAATGTTAATTGTTCCCTCCAATGTTACTCTGGAACCAGTCCCGTAACTTTACTTATATATTAACGTAAGCTTAACTAGTATTTATACTTTTGAGATATGAGTGGCCCTGTGGTCGAGTGAGTAGTGTGAAAGCCTGTCATGTAGGAGGTTGTCGGTTCGAATCTCCAAAAAATTTCTGATTAAAAATAAAATGTCATTGCATTTGTAACAATAAAAAAAATTTATAAGTGCTCATTGTTACAGTTAAATGTCGGAAGGTCATTTATATATGTATAATTTATATTATTCTACACCGAATAGGCCCCTATGGGATAGTTCAGTGACAAGACACAAGGTGCATAAAAAGTATCAATTAACCCCATCCTAGACCATTCCCATGTAAAAGTGACTGGTCCGCTTCATATGAAGTGTTAGAACTCGGAATAGTCCCTGGCACTTGGGGACCGGTCACGTGACTAGTATTGTGTCAGTTCAATTTCCTGCAGGGAAGTTGAATTTGTCTAATGTCCCAACCAGAAATGATAAAGTTGGTACAATTGTACTTTTTTGGTAGAATTCAAACCTTAAAAATACGTTGGTCCCCCGTGACTCATTTGGTACTATTTGAAAAATTTTCGAGACTATACCTTGTTTTTTTTACACAAAAAATAAATCGGGATCATTATTTTAACTTGGCTAACAAAATTCACTCCCGAAAATGTTAGTAGTATCGTAACTTTCTTATTAAGAAATATTCCTAAAGAAAATGGAAATTATGATCAGCGATGCCAACTTGGTGCTTTTGGCACTATTTTTAGTGCTTTTTGAAGACTCAAAACGCCAAATTTTGAGCGTTAGTGCCAAAATAAGAAAAAGCACTAATTAGTGCTTTTAAGAAATTTGTGTATTTCTTAAAATTATTTTAATATTTACTCAGTGTAAAGCATACATTTTTCGTCTGATATATTTCATTAAATGGAGAATAGCTAAGAAAATTTTAAACATTATTAAACTTCACATTAATTCACGTTATGGATTTTCAGTCGTTTTTCACGAAAGTGCTTTTTACGCTATTTAGATATCAAAATTACGCTTTTAAGTGCTTTTTTTAAGTGTTGATGTGCCTTTAGAGCCAAAAATGTTGGCATCACTGATTATGATAGTATAAATAACAAGCTTCAAGCTTTTTAAAATTAACTGGATGAGCTCATTTTTCCGTACCTTTCAAAAGTTATCACGAGAATATTGTCAATTCCACACTCATCAGCGAATGTGCAAAGAGTATTTTCATGATCAAAACGAAGACTCGAAAGTCTAATACAAACAAAAGACTCATTGAAAGAGTCTAACTCGTATTTTTTACGAATTGAATTTTTCAGTGATTCCAATACATCTCACACAAATAAAAATCGCCACAAAAATTTACTACAATAGTTTAAAAAATAAAGCTTTTACAATTAGATGTATAAAAATTACACAAAGAATATATATAACAGTTTCTATTGCGCTTTTACCTTACCCTGTAAAATAACAATTATTTTATTTGGGGCATTTCTACTTGAGACCAACGATATGTATTTACTGCCTCTTCTACTATGTCGAAAGAAACCCCCTGCGAAAGAAGACTAGTATCCCGAATTCTAAAAATTTTTAATTTTTATGTTAATGATGCAGATTAATTTTCATATCGTTTTTTAAAATCAAACACAAAATTTGAAAACTTTTAATTTGTGTTCTGGCAAACTAGTTTTTTTGAGTTATGACGTTATATGAGTAAATGACCGACATGTTCTGAAAATATAATAAAAAAAAGTTAAAACCCAAAAAACGAGTTTAATACTATTGGGGTCGAAAAAGTACGATTTTAAAAGGTAATTGGTACGAAATTGGTTTTCTCATTTATCATCCCTGGTCTCAACCAATTGAAATATAGGGCAAATACCTTGATGTAGACAACGTTCGACTTGTCGCACACTCATATTCAAAACAAAAACAAATTTTAATATTTTTTTGGTGTTTCAAATGAGAGTGTGCGACAAGTCGAACGTTGTCGACATCGTGGGACAGGCCCATAAGGACATAATTTCACCACACTGTATTGGTAATAAAGCCATATAGACTTATTCCGGAATTAATGAGAAATAAAACCCCTTTAGTTCATTACTTAGGACTTTATTACAGTGAGCCGATGAAACTCGGTACATTTTGCCGATAGTGGGATCTCGGCTTAAGAATATAAAATACTTCAATATTATAAACATTTGTACTTGCTCTTTGTATTTCTTATATTTTCTGTTGCTTGTTTTGATTATTTGCTAAACAATTCATACGTAATTATGTACTACAGACATATTGTTGCATTGTTTTATATATTCATCTTTTAAAAAAGTATTCCTAAGGCAAACAAACATTTTATCGGTACATTTTTGCGATAGTTATAGATGAAAGAAATCTTGTTCTCAATACGAAACATTTTTTGATGATTTACTACAATTGTCACTGAAAATAAAATTTTACTCAACAACTTTTTTCTTTTATTCTTTAAATTTCTTTATTAACTGAAGAAAAATATGTATATTTTTTCAATAAATAAATCGTCATCACAGAAAATCCAAAATTTTTTTAATGAACCGGTGATTTTCATATTCATATATAAAAATCAGTTTTTCTTCTTTTTCTTTATTACATATTAGTTAAAGTTAAAGGCTTCAAAATTAATTTTATAGTATGTATAAAAATAAAATTAACAAATTTAACCAAAACCTTCCTTCATTAGTCGTTTCATCTGTTTGTTGTATCAAAATAAAGTAGCAGTCAGCATTAATAGATTTTAAAGTACGACAATTGTAAATAATGTTATAGATTTAAAGAAATAAAATCTTTAATGTTCACAGTTTAAGAAATTGTAAGCAAAGATAAGAAATCGAGGTGTTTTTTTTTTCACCAAAAAAACATATTACAATATAAATACATGCAAGATTTACAGCAGACAACTTAAAAACTAATAGTAATTTTGCAAAATCAGCAGAAAAAATATAATAAAAGAAATAAACATTATAATTACAGTCTTATAAGGAAAAGTTTTAAAGCGTTTATATGTTTAAAAATTTTTTTCCATCAGCTGTATATGTATATATGTATGTATGTAGTTGTATGTACTTTTTCTACCAAATTTTTTTTTTATGCTTGTAAACACCTTCTCCTATTTTTCCCATTAGTAAACCTTGCACTCAACTTTTCTCAAAAGCAACAACAAGATCATGAGTATAAGGCCAAAACACATTTAATTTAAGTGTATCTAAGTTCTTGTCACTATCACCTCACAATAAGAGGAGCCATAACTGCAAAAGAATATTTACAAAATAAAGTATGTATGTATGTATGTATTTGATCATGTTTTAGTTTTTCGCTAAGGTTTATTTCTTTTGGTTTTAATATCGTACATTAAAAAATCTCAGTTTAGGCACTCCTTCACATCTCAAAACATCTTGAACATAAAAAACAGAGTGCCTTGGTGGTTGTGCATAAACGCTTATTTTTGCTTATTTAAACTTAAATATGTTTCAGTTCTATAAAGTTGGCTATAATCGTTATTTCAGATTAGAATCAACCTAAAATAACCAAAGTCTTTTAGCGTTGACGTCTAACGTACGGATATTTCATTGCAAACTGTGTTAGAAATGTTGGGTAGGGGAAAGTGTATTTTAATTTGCCATTAAGATTTTATGAAAAGATAATTTTTCATTTACGTACATAGCTGAAGGTTGCTTTAAAATTAGTTCGACACTGTTCATAAACTTCAATTTTTATGTTTATGTGTCTTCACTATTCTCTCTCCCTCTTCATTGCCTTCTTATCCCCACAAACTCGAAAGTTGCTCAACAAAAGATGAATCGTGTGAAGCCGGTGTTTGTTGGTATGTTATTCACTAAAGCTCGGGTCACACGATTGGCACAATGTGCCAATTTTCGTCGGCTCACTGAAATAAATTCATAAGTAACCAGATAAATTTGCCTTATTTCTCAAATAATTGAAATATAATTACATAACTGCACCACACTGCATTGTTAATAAAGCCATATAGACTTATTCAAGAATTTATTAAGTAATAATGTCATTTTTTTAATATATATATTTATATATATTTATTTTTAAGTTATAACTTTTACAAATAAATTAAACAATGTTGAATTAATTAGATTAATTAAATAATGTTGAATTAAAATTTCATTAATGATGGTATATGTATATGTATTTAGTGTGTATCTAATTAATATTTGAGGTTGTTGTGGCTGCAGCGGTAAGCGCGTTGACTACCACGCGATGAGTTCCAAGTTCAAATCTTGGCCGAGGAAGCCAATTATTTATATCCATACAAGGATTTTTCTGATAACTGTGCCCAATATATACGTAATATAATACGTAAGTTGAATAATTAATAAAATACAATGATAATTAAATACATTAAATTAATGAATGAGAGTCATTACAACAATGACTTATGTTGTTAACACAATGATAGATGTTACCAAAAAATTAAACGTTACGTCTGAATAATGAAATATTCTCATGATATACATGAAGAATGTTGTTAATTCAATGAAATAGTTCGTCAAAAAATTTTGGACTAACTCACTTCATTGTATAAACTAAAAAGCTTCATTGAAATAATTACATTTTTCATTTAAAATATGAAAATGTACGTTGCTTAGTAAAAACATGTCGTCACATGAATGAAAATATTTCGTTGTATACATGACATTTTTTCAGCTAATGAAACAATTTTTGTAATGTGAATGAAGCGTTGCATTGGTTGAAAAATAATTACAAAATCATAAATATAATGTCCAAAATCATTGCATTTGCGAAGGTTTTTCTCTCAGTGTATGACTTAAGACTTCATTGCAGTGAGCCGACAAAATTGGTGCATTGTGCCGATCGTGTGATCCAGGCTTAAAACTGATTTTGGTTAAGTGTTGCCAAGTGTTTCCAAAGTGAATTAATTTACGTTTACGCCAAAACTTTTGACATTTTGCAAGATTTCACTTGTATGACAAAGACAGCTGCATAAAATGTATAAGAAAAAATACCGAAGAGTATTTATTTCACATAAATAATATGTATAATATTTATAATATTTTTATACAATTCACCAAAAATGGTAATGGATATGGTCCTTATGAATAGGGAATACAAAAAATCGATATCGGTCTGTCTGTCTGTGTGTACGTAAAATTGGTTTTCCGAAGCTCTCAGAAAATCTAGAAATGATCCAAAATAGATTGGTATTGAAAATTTTTTGGTGTAGAAATGTAACTACCTAAAACTCTGTTTTCTTTTTTTATACATTTCATTAAAAATTAAATGTGTATTCAAAATAAAAAGACGATTTCAGGGTTGGAAAGTTTGAACTATTTTTGGTATATAAAAGTAACTTACTAAAAATTATTTTTCTCTATAAAATACACAAATCTTTAAAATAAATATATTGTTATATAAAAAAAATGAAAAATGCAAAATAATAATTACAGGGCTGGAAAAATTTCTCGTTTTTGGTATATAAAAGTAACTAAATAAAACTAGTTTTCTTTTGTTAATTAAATATATTTTATATTTTAGAAAGCAATAAATTAGTATTAAAAATCAAAAATATGGTTCCAGGGTTGGAGAATTTAAACTTTTTTTGATTAAAAATAAACTTAATTAAATGAATTTTTTCCTTTTTGATATTTTAGGAAGATCAATTTTGTTCAATTTTTATATGAAATTATGATTTAACCATAAACATGGATACATAATATAAAATATATCCCCAAAGAACAGTCATAATTACAAAATAAATAAAACGACAAATTTCATTTCATTGCCTTAAACTATTCTTTTCTGCTGAGCAAAATCGGGAAATTCTTTGGGAATAAATAGTTCACATAATATAGCGATATAAGTGAACGTGCAATATTGGCAATGGGATGGATATTTGATTAGAAACACCGAGCAGTTTTGTAATATTTGGTTTTTTATTTTTATAAAAAGAAATAACAGGCAGGCAATAAAAGCCTACTACTATTACTAGGTAACACCTTTAGGAAAGGGAAAGTTATAGAGAAGACAGGTGGTGAATGCAGAGATAGAGGACAATTTCATTCTTTTACAACTCTGCTTTTTGTACGTTTTTAATAATGCAGTGTTGCAGCGCATCTGGTGTCAATGAGGCGTATTAAATTTTTTGGCTATTTTACTTTGCCGATGATTCTGCTACATAATACCGGTGAAGCAGGGCGCTCTGATGTAACAGTAGGATAAAGGCAGAATTACCCGACTGTAAATGTAGAACTGTAAATGTAAATGTGTCAGCTGATCAAATCTGTTGCATGAAAAGTTATGCTAATGCTTACCTGACTGAAATGGCACGTAAATGTAACGTTTGAACCTGCAGAAAATAGAATTTCATGACGACGTTACGTGACATTTGTAGACAGTGATGGGATGTATGTATATTGAATGAGAGTGTGGCACAATAGCCCTGATTTTGTACTTTTGTTTCTTGTAATAATTTTAGCTTTTGAGTGGTTAATTTGTATACGTACATGGCATATTTAATAAATTTAGTTTTCTAAAAGTTTTTTTATAAAATCTAACCAGAGTTTGCCAATCGTAGTGTTTATTTTTTGTTAATATACATACATACACATACATATGTATATGTACATATGTATGAATATGTAAAATATACATACATATGTGCGTACAAACATACATTCAAGCGTACAAAAAACTATTTTTATTTAAAAATAATACCAATAACAATAAAAATAAGTACGTATATATAATCATAATAATTATAATGATAATAAAAATATAAATATTTTTTATAATTATAATACGTTGTAATGTAAATATGTATATGCGGGTATGAAGCTTAAATTGTAATTTCACTTAATGTCGAAGTCATTAAAATGTTTGTAAGTATAAAATAATGATTTTATACAATTTAAATAATTTTGGTATTTTTTCCACACAATCAAAAATAATGTCAAGATGTTGAACTCTCATCTATGTTTCGAACAGCTGTTTTCCATTTTATTTGATTTTTTTATACTGATAAACACCCAGCAAACAAAAAGTCCTGTATATGTACATACATACATATATATGTATTTTTGTTAAAAAATATACATATGTATATTGTTTGTAAATAAAACTAAATTATTATGAGTAGGTACGAACATTAATAAGAAAAGGATAAAACGAGAAAGTAAAGATTTTATTGAGGTGCTACTGCAAGCATACACATTCTGGGAAATTAAAGAGCTAAATACTTCGTCTTTCCGATGAAGTTGCTCAAAATCTGTTCTGGTAATGTACAATGACAAATATTACGGTTGAGCGTTACAGCTGCTATTAAAATTATTATAATTGAGTTCATTTAAATAAAATAATAATAATAATTTTCAAAACCTCTAGGCGCATTTTCGTTCTAAAAGGTGTTATTTCAAAAACTCAATTAGTTTTTTCCAACAGGCTAAATCTTGCCATCAAAAGAAAGTACATAAATTAAAATAGTTTCAGCGAAATTATTAAAAAATCTTGGATTAATTAAAACAATACTATTTTATATATTTCAATCAAAATGAATTTCATGAATTTAAATATTATACATAAGTATATGAACTTTCGCGTTTGACTTCAAATAACTCGCAATTTAAAATAAAAAATGAGTGTTTGCTGAGCACAATGCAATTAGTATGTATGTGTGTGTGCACAGAGAAGTTTTTTTTTGTGTGTCGAAAACACATGACACGTTTTTAAGTATTCTATAAGCGCTCAAACGTTTACATTTACATTACATTTACATTTACCTTACATCTGCGATTTCTACAGTCGGGTAACGGAGCCTTAAGGATCCGATACTATCGATAGTTTTCCACCTCTACTTTGTATGTTTGTATATACTCCATACGTTCTTTAGTGAAGGGCATATAAGATTCGGCACAGCCGAATATAGCACTCTTAGTTGTTTATAACAAAATTAACAAAAAATCAAGAACGTGTCTCAGATGTTTTGTCATATTGTTTTAAGTGCTTGGAATATCGATATGAACTCTGGGGAAGTTAAAACATATAAAAAAATCTACAAGACAGAAAAGGTAATGAAAAGTAATTTTTGAAAAACATAACGAATATTTAATATTAATTTTAAAAACTATTCTTTTGCATATTACAATCACACTTTGCGGATGTGGCAAACGTAACTACGTTTGCCTCTAACCAATATGCTTTAAATGTTTTAGGTTGGTTGTAATTTTTAATCTAATGCACAAGTTCATTTTTGGTGAAAGACAACACAACAAAAACCATGTCTGTGTCTTACTCTTAAAAAACTGAATAAAGAACCATAACGACCTTTAGAGCCGCTACACATTTATTTACTTTTCGCTTTGGGTTATTAAACATTATTTTCATGTTTTTTAAACTCCATACATACGAAGAAAGTGTATATGTAAATGCATTCATATACACGTGCAGCTTGCTAACTTTCTTAGAAGCATTTTTAATTGCTGCAAAGCCATTAATAAAATCAGAATATCACTGGAAGTGTATATTTTTGCCATAAATAAAAATTTGCTGCATCATCCACACATTTGAAGTAAAACGGTTATTTTTTATTTTAATTTTTTTTTTCTGAATGATGAATGGTTTTACCACCGATAAACATGCTAAAAAAAAAAACGTATGTACTCGTACAATTTTTTTCAGCTTTTACTCTTTCGCACATCGTTGACATGATTTAAGCGAGGCACTTGATGGTGATTACAGCGATGGTACACGGATATTGAATTAAAAATATAAAATAAAATAAAAGAAAATCAACTAACTTGAGCTTCATCAAATCAACTTATCATAGATCAACTTTGGTTAAAATGTCTTATCTGACATAAATGTCGAAACTTAAAGAAATAAAATAAAAGATAGATTTAAAAACTTTTTAAGCCATAAAACGTTTTAGCTTAACACTTACATATGTATGTATATTTGAGAAAACTTAATAACACCCAGCAACAGTGTGAAAAAATATAATATTAGATTCTATTTCGAGGGAACTTACGCCAACTCATCAGGTAGACCTCAAACCTATCAGCCAGGCGAAATACTTAAGTACAGAATTATGCACTAATTCAGCAAGAAGATTTAGGACGTTTTTGTTTTGAATGTATTTTGAGAGTTTGGTTTTGAATTCTCTAATAGTGTGTTCACATTTGCGAAAAATCTAGTACTTACCAGATCTAATGGAATTCCCATATAAAACAAAATCTGTTGCGTCAATAGATTTGGTCAAAATCTACTTAAAATCTAGTAGAACTTTGTGATACAACTATGTATGTGTTCTTTTCTACAAATTTGTACTGAAAAGTCAGCCTTTGTACTTAAAAAGGTTTGTCAATTGGCTACATTGCAGTTATTTGGTTGTAGTTTTAGAAAACTTTCAGTTAATGGGGTTTTTATTTGGATAAAAAATCTTGATAAGTGTCAAAAAACCTTAGTGTAAATGGCATAGATTTTCATAAATATTTTACCTAAAATCTGCTAGATTTTGTACAGGTGTATATATACTACAAAAATATCTTATTAAATTGGGTGCATGGACACGGGACTATTTCAAAGAGAGGAACCCTGCTAAGAGAAGTTGACATGGACAATCTCTGTGGTCTCCCACTCTCATCATGCTGGAGACGTTTCGATGTTACATTTCTTGGACTAGCTCAAGACAGATGGCGCAATCAGCCCACTTGTACAATAGCGAGAACCCTCTGGCCTCGCCTAAACTCCCATAGAACGAAAAATCTCATGAACTTCAACAGGAAGCACTTGAAGAACCTAGTGGTCACGTTGACCGGCCAATGTACCTTCGGAACCCATGCTAAACGTATGGATCTCCCGTTTAATGACTACTGCTACAATTGCAATGACGAGGAAGGGGAGGAAAGTATCCTGCATATCCTCTGTTTTCGTGCCGTTCTAGAGGATCTCCGTCTGCACCTCCTTGGCAGCTTATCCGAGTTATCGAAAATCGATTTCAAAAACTTAAGCCTTTATATTAGGAATAGTGGTTGGTATAGCCGCTGACTCCCCTCTAGTCAATTTTTGACCCACTCTCACCACCTCTACAATAGCTATTATCTCTTTTCGACTTCTACCTTTCTCACCCTCTTCCCTCCTCCCTCTCTCACACTATCTTCTTAAAGGTAGCACAAAGGGATCACTGTAATGGACCCAAGTGAGCTGGATCCTGATTTTCCACTTTTCCAGAAGCCTGCTAACCTTACCTAACCTAAATGTAATATAAATCATTTTCTTCAAAAATGTTAGTTGTATTTGATAACGAAAAATAAAAATATTATTACCATGTTTTTAAAACATAAAAATATGAAAAAATATGTGTTGGAAATTTGGTTTGGAGCAAAAGCGTACATCATATACATAAACAAATCTTCTAGCACAGACAATAGACAAGACGACACAATGTCGAACATAGTTAGGGCATTAGTATTTTAATAATATTTTTTAAGCCCCCGACCAAAAAATAGGTGTAAGTTTGTAGTGTGTATCTATGTGTCTGCCTGTTCCCTCATAGAACAAAAACGGATGGATCGATTTGGATATGACTCTCAGAAACTGAGTACTTTGCTACGAATAAAATCTGTTGCACGGTGTAATGTAAGAAAATAATATTTAAAAGACGTATGAAATAATTTGCATTAAAAGTGTTTAAAACAATTTTAGCATAAACTATCTCTAATAGCGTTCACTGCTTATTAATTTTTTTTATTTACGTTCTTGTTGTTGTTGTTATATTCTTAATCTTTCAGTTACTCCTTTCGCGCAGATAATCTTTTATTTTGTGTCCATCATAAAACTTTTAATACAACAAATTAAATGGTTAATTTTATCATTATTATTATCATAACGGTCGATCAATTATTAACTGATAGCTTTAGATTGGTAGTTTCTAGTTTTGATTTAAATTATGTTTTTCAATTAAAGTAATCAATCAAAATTGCAAAGAAAAAGAAAGATAGAAACAATGAACTTATTGATCGTTTAATAAAGTGATTTCAAGTATAATTTAGATTTATGAATTTTTATTTACAGTTAAAAAATTTAGTGCTTTGTAGTATATGTAGTTCGATAGGTTTGAGCCATAAATTTTGAAGTTGTTACAACTGTTTAGGACTGATGAGCAGGGAAACCAAGAATATGCTCTAAAAAAGAGTTTTGTGCGTATTAAATATGCTGTAAAAACTTGAAAATATGCACTACAAACTTAATAATATGCTCTTAAAAATAATATAAATTGGTTTATTTGTGAATGATAATATATTTTTACGGCCTGTCCCACGATGTCAACAGCAAACGTTCAATCGAATACTTATATTGAAAACAACAACAAATTTTCTAATGTTATTGTTGTTTGCAATACAAGGTGTCGATCAAACGATTTCTGGTGACATCGTGGGACAAGCTGTTAGTTCAGCAATTCAAAAACAAAATAAACCAAAAAAAGGAAACATTAAAATATTAAAAAAGAAATAATTTGGGTACGTTAAAAAAAAATTGCAATACAATATTTAACAAATTATTTTTTTTGATACGGCC
This sequence comes from Tachina grossa, assembly GCA_949987645.1. Lineage (NCBI taxonomy): Eukaryota > Metazoa > Arthropoda > Insecta > Diptera > Tachinidae > Tachina > Tachina grossa. The sequence continues at coordinate 196,862,081 of OX465274.1, read as the reverse complement.
GTAAAAATTTAAAAGAGTGCTGTATCAGAATTAAAATTTTGGAACTGTATTTTAAATAAATAAGACAAGCTTTTTGTTTATAATTGTTATTGCTATGGATAAAACATTAAAAATGAGATTTAGATGGCGAAATATAAAAATAAAAATTTTGAACAACAAATGGATGATGCCTTTTAAGCATATTAAAATGTTATATAAAGTATTCTTAAACTTCGAAAAAAGTTCTAAAAATATGCGTGTAAGACTGAAGTATGCAAAAAATTATATAAGGGGTAGAATATGCAAAAATATGCACCAAAAAAATTTATGCCAAAATAAAAAACTTCTGAAAAGAATAAATATATTATCTTCGCATTAATACGTCACACAAGAAAAAACATGCAATTGATGAGTATAGTATGCACATTAAAGTCCTGCACAAGACCATTTAAAAGAACTTTTAAGACATGAGGGATTTTTCAAATGCTTTACTACAGCGAGATCTTCTAAAACAAACGCTAAACAACGCTGTTGGCAAGACATTTGTTTTAGTTATTGCGGTATACAAACGCACACATGCATTGACATTAGTTGTGCTTAAAAAACCCTCCGTTAAACACATAATAGTTTACCATCTACATACATCTTACACATACTCTCAAACTTACAATATGCAAACCCAGTCGGATTTTTATTAGCTAGCTCAAAATATGCGTGACTTTTTGATAACTTATTTACTTATTTATTAATAATAAGCCGTTTGTATTTTATATGGCGCGATGGCAAAGTGTTAAGTATGATGTCTGACAAACAAAGTGATCACGGTTCGATAACCGTTCTCGTTTCTTAAAAAATAATTTTAAATTATTTAAACTTTAAGCTGACTAAAAAATGTTAATAAATAATAAGCTAAATCATAATTAACTAAGAATAACACTTTCTTTCTATTTTTTTTATTTGGCATAAGCTAACTCATAATGAGCTAACTCATGGTTACTTAAAAACTGATGCACTCGTCCTGCGGCCACTCAATGCTAAATCTGATCACTTTTAACATGCAGAATGAGTGCTAATTTTAACCACTTCTGACTAATTTTTGGCTGATAATTCAATAGCTCTGAGTTAACTCAAATTCCCACTGGGAAATAACAAGCATACACTCATCAACACTACTTCTTTTGATTGTTTGTTATGAACAAGAAGTATTCGCGACATCGCTTGTTAACACGAACACCATTGCATCCATCTTGCTTCGCTTATTATATGACAGCATTTATTATTGGTTTAGTATAATACCTGCCACAATAATACATTTAAAAATCAAGACGTATTTACATTTCAAGACTGTTTACGCAGGTCTCTAATACACATGCACAAACAATGGAAAAACTTTATTATGACTCATTTGCACAATGATCGCTAATTAAATTTCGGTTTCTATAAGTTCTTTCACAACTTCGTACAACTGTTACGCTTGCCCGCTTTTTGTCAAATTGATTAAAACTCAAATATGTAGAATGACCGATACTTCTATTCAAATAATTATTATTGCTCGCATGAACATATTTCTCAATTGAAATAGTATATTGCTGGGTTTACTATTTGTAGCACACAATCATTATTATTCTAGTGCCAGTATTAATTTGGATTTGTCCGTTTATAAAACAATTTTGTATTGGAACATCTTTATAACTTAACGCTCAATCAGACGTGACATATCATAATGCCATAGCCATATCCATAAATATGTTTGCTTCACTTATTAGTGCTGTCATAACCATAAATAGCTGGGGTGTAATCGACGCTTTCGACAATGAGCTGATTCGATCACAAATTTTTCAGTTTGAGACTATGGCATTCGATATCGAACCATACGAGTATTATTACATTGTTCGATAGCGAATGTTATAATCTCAAACTGAAAAAACGTGATCGAATCAGCTCTTTATCGAAAGTGACGATTTCAAAAGTGCATCAACAAATATGTGTCACCAGCAAACAGGTATTTATGGTTATGGCGGAAAACCAAAATTCAATTGGTTTCTATGGCTGTGGTTATGAATATGGGCTTATGGCAAGTCATCTATAATCAAATACAGTGTTGCCCATACGTTTGGTTCGAACAGCTGTTTTGTATGGTTATGATTATGGCACGTTTAGTTGAACTTTTAGGCATAGAAGGTAAGAAATTATGTTTAAGGAGACAAACAAAAGTAGATTACTCCTCTGTAAGGCATCAGGCAGTGGTGAAAATTTACTTAGTCCTAGTTTACACTATGCAAGTCTTATTGCTAAGCTGCTTAGTTTGTTAGGAGAGAGACAATGAAAAAAGAAACGTTTCTGTTCCCCTTGTCCCTCTCTCCTAACAAACTAATCAGCTTAGCAATAAGACTTGCATAGTGTAAACTAGGACTTAATACAAATTTTTATAAAACAAATGAAAAATTTGCATGGATACAACCAATCCTAAATGTTAAACATAAATACATAGATGGTAGATTTTTTATGAGAAAACGTTGGTGTTAAACAAATAATTCACTGTTCTAGAGTCGTTTCTGATCAGCTGTGAGGCTAGAAAATTTTTATAAATTTTCTATTCAAGTTGTCGACTTGCGTTTAGCAAATAAAATTTATTTATGTAACAATTCTAAAACATTTTTCACCTTTAAATGCTGAAAAACTATTTCGCTCCAAAAAGGTTATCGGCTACACACTTTGTTGTCGAATTAATCGATGAAAACTAATTATTAAAAATAAAATATTTTATCAGAGATAATTTTGAATGGAGAATAAATTTTTAAAACTTAAAGCAGCATGCAATTGGCACCTTTTTCAGTGCCTGAATTAAGAAGTGTGCGTGTTTTTTAATTAAAATTTTCTGTTATAAAACAGCAATTTAAAGTCTTGAAAAAACAATTTCATGACAACATACCGAACAAATTTATCAATTAAACTTTATATATATATTCATTATAAAGTGATTTATGATCAAGACATTTTGAAGGCTATTAAAATCAGTTAAAGACAACTAGAACTAACTCAAATTGTAAAAACGAATTGTTTTAAGCAAAAATTTTAATAGACAAAAAACAAAACATAAATTGTTGGCTTAATTTGTGTTTAATTTTTTGGATTCATTTAAGCAAAAAAAAAAAAAAAAATATATATATACATATATTTATATATTAAAAAAATGTAAGACGTGCAACAATTCAATGCAATTATTGAAGCAACAAAGCCAAAGCACAGAACAAGAAGCTGAATAACTCTTCATGCGCTAAACTATGCAACGTCAACAGATGGTGAATATTTCTTCTCAAAATAAAATGAAAACTTTTAGTATACGAACATTCGTTTGTACTTGTATGATAAACGACATTGTCACTTGTGCCAGTATAAGACCACAATTTACTTAAAAAAAAAATTTATTCCATTTTGTTAGAAATAAATCTATTGTTGGAATAAAAAATAAAAATGCTAAGGATTATAAAAGAATGTTGTCTTTTTTAGAATATTATTGAATAAATCAGCACTCCAACGTTAGAGAGTTAGTGGTATCAGTAGTATAAACTCGAATAAAAATATACTATGACTATAAAAATAACTTTTTTATCCTCATCACCAGCGTCAACATAAACGACATCATCAAAACATCTTACGAAACGTCTAAAGTTTCACCAACAAAGGGAACGGTTGCTTAGAAGAATACATACATAGCGCTCATTTACTCAAACAATGTCATAACTCAAAAACTCAGTTTGTGGGAAGACAAAAATTTCCCGGGAAAAAGGTATTTATGAGCGCAGTTGAACTTGTATAGGGTGTTTTTTAAGAGGTATAGAACTTCGAATTGAAATAAAACACAAGAAAATCGTTTAAATGTCCATCAATTTGGCTTTATTGGAAGGATAATTTTATGCCATTAATGTTTAAATATGATTTCGGGCATGTGGCCGCCGCGGCTGGCTCGAATAAAGCCAATTCTACAGGTCCAATTTTCAACCACTTTTTCGAGCATATGGGGCCGTATGTTGGCAATAACGCCACGAATGTTGGCTTCCAAGTCCCCTAACGTTTCTGGTTTGTTGGCGTAGACGAGCGACTTCACATATCCCCAAAGAAAATAATCCAATGGTGTCAAATCACACGATCTTGGTGGCCAATTGACAGGTCCATTCCGCGAAATTATGCGCTCATCGAATGTTTCCTTCAATAAATCGATTGTGACGTGCGCTGTGTGGCATGTAGCGCCGTCTTGTTGGAACCACAACTCATCCACATTCATGCCATCCAATTCGGGAACAAAATAGTCGGTTAGTCGGCTCCAATTGCTGTGCACGGTGGCGAATCGATTCATTCGGGTCCTCTTCAACACTTTGCTCTACAGCGGCAATTGTTTCTTCGGTGCGCACTGTTCGACGTCTCTGCGGATGCGAATTATCACATAGAGTAAACGTAGTGCGAAAACGATCCATGGTTAACCGAATTAATTGCTCTGATGGACGATTATGTCGACCATAAAATGGACGGAGCTTGCGGTAAACTTCGCGAACTGAACCATTATTTTCGAAATAAATTTGCACGATTTGCAAGCGTTGTTCTTTTGTCAACCTGTTCATGATGAAATGGCAAACCAAACTAAATATTAATCACTTGACAGCTGACAAAATGGCCGCCATTTAAAAAAGTGATGCCAACTTAAAGTTCTATACCTCAATAAAAAACACCCTTTACTTGCAATAAAATTTCACAAGAAAATCCGGGGTAAAATTAAAAAAAAAAAATGATACAAGAAATTGTTTATCTAATTTTTCGACCTTTTTTATATGAAAACTAAATGACTTAAAGCCTAATAAAATAGTTTTCATTATGATACAAGAAGTTAATGAAATTTCTTTTCAAAGTAGGCAACAAATTCAATGCTATAGAATCTTAAGCTTAAATTAGACGTGCCATATAGTCATGGCCATAACCAAAACCAAAATTCATGGTTATGGCGAGTCACCTATAACCAAATACAGTGTTGCCAATTAGTTTGGATCGAACAGCGTTTTTGTATGGCTATGATTATGGCACGTCTAATTTAAGCTTTTGTCAATGTTAACGTAAATCAACCATAACTGTTTATAAAATTGGTTATTTATCATTTTGTCTTTTAGAGTTATTTATGAAAATCTGAAAGAGTCTATAGCCTCAGCTCTACAAAATAGTACCTATCTACTTTAGTCAAATAACTAATTGTTTCCATTGGTTGTCTTTCCCAGAGCTAAAAATTCTACTTTGCTGCAAGATATTCAAAGATTTTAGCTATAATCTCAAGCTTCCTTGAATAGTTTTTAAATGCTAAATAAATAAACATCCATTGAGTTAAAATTTGATTTGTTGTTGCTGTTGCGGTCGATTGTATTAATTTAACAAAATAAAAAAGGCTGTGGTGCAGTCGTGATCGATCAGAGGAGAAGTTGATTTGCTTTTGGAATTTGAGACACATTCACATCATTCTTAATATCGTCAGCGTCATAGTCATTCACATCGTCATTATTATTATTATTATTAAAATAACAGCATAGAAGAAAAATCCTCACTCAGCAACAACAACAACAACAACAACAACAACAACAACAACAACAACAACAATAACAGCAGCAACAAAAACCACGTCAAACATCAATATTAACATCACATCAAATCAAATCGAATTGAATCGAAACGAATCATTCAACATCATTAATGTTTTCTTTAAAAAGTAATACGAAAGAAACAAAAAAAAAAACAAAAAAAAACCAGCCAGTAACCACCACCATTCAATTCCTGGACCATACCAAAATGTTTTATAGTTATTTTCCATCTTCATCTTAAAACATAAAAAGCATCTGTCCATAAGAGAGGAGAAAAAAAGAATGCTTTTCCTAACAGCCGCATTTTTAGCCCAACACCGCACATGCAAGTACTAAAAGAATTCTATAAAGCTCCCCTCCAAGGAGTTGGCAACAACAAAGAACTATTTGATTGTTTTCAAGAAGTTTTCAAAAACAGAAAAAAGCCATACAGTACAAAGCATTTGAAAGCTGCATCCGCTCAATGTCCCCTGAATGCGATTAGTTGCACATACGCCTTATTTTTGTTTGACTCGGCTGTCTGTTGTTTAAGGTTCTACACTCTATGTATTCTTTATTCCTCTTACAATGTTTAAAGACAATGCAAACAAAAGTTTAGCTTCTTAGTAAGCAGGGCACACGAGGAATTAATTCGTTTGCAACAAGATTTCAAATTCTTAATAAAAATTTCTTCATTTCAAGTGTTGAGAGTGGAGTGCGGCAAGGTTGCATACTGTCACCAATTTTTTTTCCTACTCTACTCTGACCTAGACGAGACCATGGGTGCTTCAGTCCAATTTGATTGGTAATGGCCTAAAAATAAATAAAGCAAAAACCAAAGAAATTACAATAAAAGGCAACATCTCTCGATCTACTTATTACAGTAGATCAAGAAAACTACGCTATGGAAGACATATTTTGTTATCTTGGTAGCATGATTTCAGCAAATGGGGGTACTGAGATAGATATTGAAAATAAGATCAGTAAGGCCAGAGCAGCATTTGGAATCCTATCACCGATCTGGCAAAACAACAACGTAAGTCTTCGCACTAACTCTTGTAAATCGGTGCCTAATACGTATCCTGCGAATTTTCTGGCCACTGGCGATATCAAATGCCGAATTGCTACATAAGACCAATCAGTTAGAAGTAGCAACTGAAATACGCAAACGCAAGTGGCAATGGATTGGCCATGTACTTCGCCACGAAGATGGCAACATTTTCAAGCAAGCTTTGCGTTAGAATCCTTTTCAGCAGGTGGGGCCGCGAGTTGGAATACCACGAATTACTTGGAGGCGTTCCACAGAAGCTGAAATGAGATCCTTAAATGTAACTTGGAACAAACTCAGACTTATAGCCCAGTGGTATTTAAAGGATCGTATAGTCCTGTATAGCCGTGTTGTCGTGAAAATAATCATTTTCATATACGAACATGTATTCTATTTTTCATTCGTTGTAGTCGGCAGCCTGCTGCCGTGAATCTGTTTAACGCTTTGGAATATACGTGATGCGAGTGTTGACGAGTTCCTCTATACAATTTGACATTAAAAATCGCCGCATAATGTACATTTAACACACGATTACATCCTAGCATGATTTTTAATGTAAAATTGTGTGGCAAAACACGTTAAGACCATGTTCAATTTTGCCACTACCCAGCAAAAATTACTGCTTCCAAAAAGCGTTTTTGTAAGGGAGACAATGTTACAGAATCACTTGCTGTTGCGCATGAATAAGGCATTTTTTTTTGTTCGAGATGAGCCAGCTAGAAGCAATACATTTATCTTCCAAAAAGCCATGAATTTTTTTTGCCTTACTAAAGTGCTTCACAGAAGTAATAATAAGTAATTTTAGTGATTTTCAGAAGAATTATTCGAAGCTTTTGCTATCAAGTAAGTAATACATCGATTCGCTCAGTTGTTACTGCTTCCAAATCAGAATTTTTTCGTTGGGTATTCTAACTGCATGCCAGTTAGGTCGTTAATGTATGCATGTGGATGTTATTTATAAAATAATTCAAAAATTTTTATTTATATTGAATATATTTATACAATTTATATGTTTAAATTCGGAGAGCGAACAAATGCATTATTTTAAGAACTGTAAACAACATCAAATGGAATACACATTCGTAGACATTTTTATATTTTATTTGTCGTTTCTTAGCCCCTAGTCGTTATATTGATTTTTCTACTTCTTTAGTATTTTGGCATAGTCGTTCGTATAAATAAAGGTTATTTGATGCTGCTGTTGTGTGAGTCTTGTTTTGTTTATTCCTTTTTGTATGAGAATAATTTCGTTGTTGTGGTAGGTCCTGTCGCTTACTTACAGCCATGTCAATCCGGCGAAAGGGATGTTTTATTACAAGACATTTCAATATCGTTTGATTCTTAACATTTTTTTTTATGGATGAATGATTTCTAAAACTGCTTGTGGATTGTTAAGAAGTCTCATTTGATGCTGTTTATTGCTGATGTTGCTCCAGCAATGACATTGATAAACTGAGCTCAACTGGGTTTTGAATATTGTTTGTTAATAGCGAATTTGAGTCACATATAAATTAAATTTACAGCATTGTTATTTTGTGGCAAAAATCATTCTTCCACTAAGACTAAATTTGCATTATAAAATTTTGATGAAATATAATGCAATTTGTTACATGAAACTTATTTTTATTGGAGAAATAAAAATCAAAATTTCGTTTTTTTTTAAATTAAGTAATAAAATACAATGACATTAAATTAAATTTAACTTAAGATAACTTTGATTTAACATGGTGCTTCGTGTTATTTCAGATTGGAATTTACGTTGTTGCTACTTGAAAAAGCTTCCATTCTACATTATTCTTCATTTTGATTTACCATTACTGGCATGTTAAATCAACATGAAATAAAGTTACTCAAAAGGAAAAATTTTCTTTGAAGATTACTGTAAATCATTCTAAATTAACATGAAACACATATTAAACAAAATCATTGACAAAAAAAAATGTTAAATTAATCTTGTTTACGTAGATTTTGATTTTGCACGGGATGAATTTTGCGGTCAAACTTTTGTAAAGAGTATAAATATCTAACAATGGGTGGGAAAGATGAACCACTTAAAGATAATTACATGCAAGCGATACCTGAATTGGGGTAATTTATGACAATGATCATATCCCTCGTGTTATTAAAATGATTTAAAAACGTCTAATACTTTTCAATTTACATGGTTACCATTGTATGGTGGTAGACTTTTTATTGATTAAGAATGTGAAAAAATAATTATTGTGGCATTAAATGTAAATTTTTTATTGCCCGAAATAGACACTGGTTAACATGTGTAGACAAGACAGATAAAAAAAATAGTTTTAAATGGGGCAACTCAACTTGAAGTGCAATATCAATGACTTAATTTTAATTTTCTATATTTCTTCTTAGATTATTGCTAGATAATTGCGAGCATACATTAATATAAATGTATGTATGTATGTATGTTTTGTACAAATGCACGATATATATACATACATAAAAGCATTTCCACAGGAATGTGAACTTTTTGTAGCGTGTGACATCAAATGAATATGCTTGTTATTTTTGCAGAAAACGGAACTTTTTTTACTTCTTTATATATTTGTATAGGCCGTCAGCATATCTAGATTGGGTAAAATTTTGAGAAAAATCGAGTCACATTGATCTGAAATATGAGCTTAATTGTTTGCTGTCGCATGCGACAAAAAATTGGAATTTCTTGTGTAAATGCCTATATGTATTAAATTGTACAGCTCTCTTTCTATTAATGTTTAAATTGTCTTCTAAAACACATGTCCTACAACACCTTACAAATACATACTTAATTGTTTTAACTGGCGAAAAGACATGGCCACAAATATTAATGTCTACTCAGTCATTATTCATTCCACTCAGCTTCGCCCAGAATGTACACACACACACACTTTACTCAGATGGATGATTAGATTTTTTTTTACAACTAATCCAATTTGTTGCCATTATCATTTTGAGACTGCTCTTTTCACCAATAACGACTTGCAAAAGAAATTCTTTTTATATTCGCTAAATGGGACAATTTCCTAATCGCCAACAACAAATCACATGCTGCTGCTACTACTGCTAAATCATGTTAAATTAATCAAAATTTCAAATATATCTTTTAAATCAAAATGTATGCGGTTTACACAAAAAGAATTTATTTTATTGCAAGGCAAAAAGAAGAGAGAAAGAGCTTGCAATAAAAACAAAATTATCATACAACATAGAACGGATATAAAAGATTGAAATAAAAATATGCACACACCATTAACATGCTCCGAATAAATATTGCACAAGTATGTATGTAAGTATGCAGTAGCAACAGCAGCAACCTCTGAATAATTAATATGGTAGAAACATAATTCATTGCTTGCAGCGGCTAAAACTTAGCAGTCGCAGTAGTGCTACCAAGATGTTCGTAAGAAAATAGATGCTGTTAACCACAGTCGTCTGTTGATGCTGCCACAAATATGTAAATCAAATCAAGAAATGAACATAATTTTTAAATCAAATGCATCGGCGAATGCAATATATAACAAATTATTTAAACAGATTTCAAATAAAAGCTAACAAATAAATAAATACAGACAACTACTGTGTGTACGTAAATATTTCGAGTGCTTCTCACTCACCTTCTACGACACAATGACTACCAACTATCATCATTTTTATGGCTTAAAACATAAAACCAAAACCTACTTTTCATAACAAATACATAAATGCGAATTGAAAAGTAGAACGTTGTTGCTGCCTTACGAACAGAACTACAACTGCAAGCGACAAACGATGAGCTACAAAAGGCTGCTGTAAGCTGTACAAATAGTATTAAAGAAAGTAAAATCATCTTGTAGTGCTTACAGTTGCGAACATTAAAATAGCAGTACTTCAAGCGTTTCACTTTGAAGAGTTGTAAAATGTTTCGAGGGTTGTTAAAATACTAATACCACTAACTTAAGTAATCTGGCAACACAATTATTAATTGTGAAAAACTAAAGTTTAAATAATTCTACCAAAAAAAAACGACTTCAATGCAAAGATCTGATCTTTTTCGAAAAAAAAAAAATTTAAAGTTATTAATTTATTTTTATAAAATTTAATTTTAATGGGCATGCCTCCGCCCATTTTTTAAATGCAAGATTTTGTGTGTTTTCAGAGCTCGTGTTGTGTTCAGTTTTTTAAAAATCGGTACAATAGAACCACTTCAAATAAAAAATTAATTTTAATGAAATGAAAGATTATGTCTATTTTTGAGTTCAAAGTGAGTGGCATGTTTCGGTTAAGTATAACCACGAGAAATAAAATAATAGATTTTAATGGGTATAGCCCCGCCCATTTTTTAAATTTTAAAATTATGTAATTACAAGTAAGGGGTACCCTATACGTTTTGAACGTCTCAAACAAAAATAATGGATTATTTAGTCAAATTGTAAGTACTTACGACTGCGTAGTATATACACTTTTTTGGATTCTAGTAAGCAAGAGTTTTTGCTGGGTAGCACCCTTATATTAATTTTCTAAACTACACACTAATATAAAACTTGCTTGTTTTCTGAAAAATTACAATTTTAATCAATTTAAAAACAAACTAATTTTTGTAAATCTCATTACATAACTCATTTAATTGTAAGAGGTAGCTCGAATTCCTATGTAATGCTGACACCCATTGCCATCTTCCGTATATGATTCAGATCATATAAATCATGTATGATTATTATTTTCCACTAGTTCCATTTATTTCGCTTAGTAACGTCATTGATCAACGCTCTAAATCTAGTCTGTTCGCTCAAAGAAGTCCAACTTTTTATTCTGTGTGTGCTATTTAGCAAAATAGTTTATAGTGATGGATATATGTAATGGTGTATTAGTGTCGGCATTAATACGCAACAACAACGAAATATCTCCATGAGCCAAGCAAATGAAATAAAAAAAGCCGCTTTTCCAATTTTATTTTGGTTTTGCATCATTCTTTAGATTCAGATAAGCAATCTAAAATTAATGATGATATTGTTGTATATCAAGACGAACAGAAAAGAGCCTATTGTTGTTTGAGTAAACATTTCATTAAATAAAGCTTCGTTTTTTCAAGCTACGTTAATAAAACGAAAAAAAAACAACTATAGAGAATTACGTTTAGTTTTTTTTTTAGATTGAAAAATTCGTTATGCTAGAGAAAAAATGAAGCTACAAAAAATGGAGAAATTTAAATATGTATGTGTGTATATCATTGTTAAAAAGTTATGTACACATTATACCTGTTTGAAGTTTTTACCAGAAACTAAGGTCGAGTAGGCAAACGTTTTTATTTAAATTATTTTTTAATTTTTGCCTTGCAACCAACGACCTACAAGTTTTCTTTAGAAACATTATTACAAGCAATAAGCGTGAAATTAATCAAAAAACTACACCATACAAAAAGAAATTTGAATTAAATAAATCATTATTTATAATTTTAAGTATGTGTAGAGTTTTACGAGTATCTTTGCGGTAGAGAAACCAAAATATGAGAGTTCAACAAAAACAAAAGACTTAAGCCACGAACTTGTTTATAATATTAAAAAAAAAAACAAAGAAAATAAAACAAAAAATTTTACTATTTGTTATTGCTTGTGGGCAATGTAATAGCCCAAAATGTTTAATAGTTCATTGTAATGATTATTTCATAATAATTAAGCCATTCAAATGTAATCAGTTTTGTTAAAAAAAAACATTAAACGTACGATATAAAATTTCATATTCAAAAGCTTTTTTCTTGCGTTCATGTTTGTACGTATTTTCGTGCCTTGTATTATAATTCATGTAACACTTAGAAATGTTGTTACAGAAAATAAAAATAAAAATAAGCAGTATTTGTATTCTTATCGATAAAATCTATTAATTTTTTTTAGAGAAGCACAAAAATAACTTAAATCGTTTAAACACGATTTCACGATTTTTTTTTTATAAATATATACAACAGCCAGAGCTCATCATACAAGCATAAAAATATGCACGCATAAGTCATAACAATGCGTTTCTTGTTATTTTTTCTTTTTACAGTCGAGATAAACATTTTAAAGCATCAGGAGAATTTTTCTTTTACTCTGTATTTTAGCTATAGCAATTCTGAAAAATTCCATGTATTAAAGTATATTTAAAAACTAACATTACTTTTATTATGCAGGTAAATTATGCAACGCAAATCATTTTAAATATAATTTTAAAAGTTGACGATAGTAGAAGTCTGTATTTAAAAACGTTTTGTATTTCATTATGCAGGTTTATTTTTTTGTCATGATCTGTATTAGCGACAGTGAAATGTGCATAGGATCCAGCTAATCCCTCAATAATCAATTCAAATTAATTTTTATTAAAAAATATTTTACTGAATAAGTAAAATAATAATGTCAACATTAATTGTACAAATTTAAAAAAAGAACAGTTGTTAACTTGACTGCACCCGGTCAAAAATACTTGTGTGGCAACACTCTATTCTTGCGATAGCAATTAATAGTTGTTGTTGCTTTTTTTACATTTATTTTCATTACATACCTCTTACAACTACAATTCGGGATGAAAAGGTCAGCAATGGTAAAGTAAGAAGATAAAAAACCTGTTGAATATTGAGTTTTTGTTTCAGCTTTGATATTAGTTGAACTTCTCATTTGTTTAAATAAAAGTTTAGCATATCTCTAGTTGTTCTAAGAAATTTTTGGGTAAAGCTCCATTGATGTTTTGCATTAGCAACAGTGAAATTCGCAAAGGATGCAGATAACCCCTCAACAATCAATTTCAATGTATTTTTAAGAAAAAGAAAAAATATTTTACTGAATAAGCAAAATAATAATTTTGGATTACTAGTGCATTAACAAATTTTAAACTATATTTTTTATTATTTAAATTCCCCGACTTCCAGCTTAGAAAATATCTGTCTCTTTGCTGACTTAATTTTTATCTGCCCTATTTATTATAAGTTTTTTCATCGAAATGATTTGCAGTTTGCGAAAACTTGTAATATATTAATTTAATATATCAAAAAGAAAAAAAAATCATTAAAGTGCGGGTTTCACTTGTACGGACACTACATACATATGTAATATATCGTCCCTACCACGTCAAACTATCCAATATGCAAATTTGAACTTTTCAAAAGAGCGCGAAAATCCGTCAATTATGAATTTAAAGTCGTCGTATTCCTAAAAGTGAAAAGCTTAAAATATTGTTATTATTATCTATCATCCATGAGAATTTCAGCATTTGGAAACGAGGCATATCGTTAAAATTAGGGTACCAAGATAACGAATCCTAAAAACCAATTTTGCATATTGGATAGTTTGACGTGGTAGGGACGATATAATCGAATATCTTTGCTGATGTAGACATTTAAAATTTTTTTTTTGGTTTATTGTTTTTTTTTTAGTTATATCTTGTTTTTGTTTTGCCGAATTTTGTTTGTTTAAGCTATTTTTTTCGATTTTTGGTGATTTATTTTAGTATTTTTGCAACGGCTTTACTTTTAGCGATTTGTTTTGTATTTTGGCGATTTACTTTATTTTTGGTGATATTCTTCGTTTAAGCCCTTTTTTCGTTTTGGCGATTTTTCGCTTTGACATTTTTTTTTAATTTTTGGGATTTTTTCGTTTTATCGTTTTTGAAAAGTTGTCAAAATTACATAGTCAAAATTATGTACATTAACGGATAGAATATCCTTTAATTAGTTTTTTTAATATCAATATCAATTGGTGTAGTCTGCATAAAAATACACTAACTTTGAAAATTTCAAGTGTGTACATTAAGATTTCCACATGTTTCCTTGCTCGCTTTAGAACACTCTTTAAATTTAATTGTCATCTATTTTGCCAAATTTTTTAAAATTCTGTGAAAATTTCAGATCCGCATCTCTTACGGTTCTGGATAAAACAACCTGTGACAGATAAGAGGGCTCCTTTTCACCAGCTACAGTTTAATAACTAAAACAAGATTATATAATCTCATTCGAAAAACCAAAAACAGAATTTGAACCTAAGGAATTAAAAAAATCCACACTCATTCCTGCCCTTTCCCCCTCTTGTGGTGTTACAACAAGTAAACTTTCTCACACATACACACAAAACAAAGGAATCATACCACATATTTCTCCTATGTATGTACATATGTCTATCTCAGGCAAATTTAAAAACCCCTTATTTAAATAAGATCTATAAAATGTAAATTAATTTCAAAACCGTTATAACAACGATACTCCACAACTGCTGCGAAATGTGGTAAGAAAAAAGAAATGGTTACCAAACATTTCAATTAAATTCCTTTGCATTGCATGAAAAGAACATTGTAAAATAAATTAAACAAAAAAAAAAAAAAAGTTAAAAGGTAAAAGAAAAAAGGCTGCAAGTATGTATGTATATACAATTATAAATGTTTCCACTCGTAGTATTCCAAACAGCCTACATAATTCTTTATTTGTTTTATTTATTTACAAGTACCCACAACACCTACACACACATGATGCAAGAAACAAAAAGAAAATGAAATAAAAATATTAATAAAAAAAAAGATAAATACGGTCACACAAGCAAACTAAAATGTTGAGGGCGTGTAAATTCCATGAAGTGCGTTTGATGCATAAGAATGATTTTTCCGCTTTTGTAAATATACAACAAATGATTGCAAGACAAAAGAGTGCACTATGGGCATAAGTATTTAAGAAATTATACAAAAGAAAAAAAAAAGATTATGCACTAAATAAAGACAATTGTATGCACCTGTAGGCCATGAGAGAAACGACTTTTGATTGAATTGTGATATTGTAAGTAATTCTTTACTCAAACAGCAAAAAATAGACAAAATTTAGATTCGATAACTATGTGTCGTTGTCCACAGAGATGAATTTTGACAACTTTATCCTTTAATTCAATAATAATATTTATCAATGCACTAAAAACTATTTGATATTTAATTTCTCAAACATTTTTATACGATAAAAAAATAAATACATATTTAACAACAACATATACAACAACAACAATAAAACTTATAAAACTTTGACAAAAAAACACGGATTTGAAAATTCATTGGTTTGAAAAGAAAATTCTCTTTGTTTCAATAACTTATTTTTTTAACTAAATATCTAATAACTTATTTATTTGTAATTGTACTTATCAAAACATTTTTTGCACATGAAATTTAAAAAAAGTTGTTGAATACCCACATTTTCGCTATTGAAACTGAAAAGTACGAGTATTTTTTTAGTGTGTCACGGAAATGCAATTCCACGAGTAATTTTGCTTTCTGGTTTTTGGCCACATTTGTAAGCATATTAAATGGTAATTTTTTTATTTGACTCGAGTCAATCTACCGTCTAATCTATCGAGGCATTACCGAAATCAACTGGTAAATATTTTGTTTATATTTTACTATAAAAGGGGTTTAAAGAGTTTCGAGGCAATGACAAATTTTGCATTACCAGCGAAAACTTCCTGCTGCTGGGTAATAGACAATCCTGAAGACAAGTCAAAGTATGTATCTAAGATTATTTAAGTTTAAATATTGGCTGGCGAAGCCAATTATTTATGTATATACAAAAATTTTTCTGATACCTGTGCCGATATACACACGTAAGTTAAATAATTAATACAATACAATGATTACATTTATTAAGTTCATGTTGTTTTAATTTGAAATAACTTTGATTCAATCAATGGTTATTCGTGGTATCGAATTCACGTTTTCCTTCCAACTTGAAATAACTTTGATCCCACATGATTCTTCATTTTGATTTAAGAGTATGGGAAAGTTAAATCAATATGAAATAAATTTATTTTTTTAACATGTATTTATTTATTGTATCTTCATATATGAACTAACAATAAGTATTCAAATCTTAAATCTATAAAAAAAATTATTAGGCCCGACCAGTGTCGGACATAAACTTAGTGATAGTTATAAGTAATACATTAGTAGTGATAATCAAAAAAGGGGGAAAAAAAGTATTTTCAAGTAGTCCCATCTGGGGTGTTAGGTATAAGAGCCCGTGTGTCCCTCTTTTTTAGGCGGATGTGTCCAGTAAAGTTCAGAATATTACGAGCAAGCGGATTAAGATGTGATTCGAGTTTTGTTAAATATTTGCCTGCGTATTTTGCAATTTCTTCAGTCACTAGAGGCATATTTAAATCACGATGTATAATAGAATTTTGGGTGTACCATGGATCCGATTTTATTAACCGTAAAATTTTGTTTTGCCTTCGTTGGATTCTCTCGACATTGGAAGCTGAAGCAGTACCCCATAACTGAATTCTGTAGCACCATATTGGCTTCAAAAGCGACTTGTATAGTAAAAGTTTGCAGTCTAGGCTGAGTGTTGAGTTTCTGCCAATCAACCAATATATTTGAGTTAACTTAAGTTTCATCTGAGTTAACTTAGAGTCAATATGATGTTTCCATGTAAGCCTTCGATCAAGGTGTATACCAAGGTATTTCACTTGGGAATGTTGAGGAATATTTTGATTGTTGATTCGAATGGTGGAGCAAGTATCTCTTCTTAGGGTAAACGTTATATGGACACACTTTTGTTCATTGACTTTGATTCTCCACAAGTTCATCCATATTTCCAGCTGGGTAATATGTTCCTGGAGATTGCGGGATGACTCATAAGGGTTTCCGTGCACACTCATACAGGCTGTATCATCGGTAAATGTAGAAACATGGATATTATTGCTCACAGGCATATCACAAGTATATATTAAATACAAGACAGGACCCAGAATACTACCCTGTGGCACACCAGAAGATATAGATTCGGGCGCACTCGTGAACTCTCCTTACATAACAGTGAACTTCCTATCAATAATATGACTTTCCAAAAGGTTTTGAATGTTTATTGGCAGATATGTCTTCAATTTTAAAACTAGACCTTCGTGCCATACTTTATCAAACGCCTGAGAAACATCAATAAAGAGAGCAGAACAATACTTCTTTTCTTCAAATGTTCTTCTTACAACTTGGACCAGTCTATGCGTTTGTTCAATGGTGCTATGCTGACTTCTGAAGCCAAATTGATGCACCCATTATCAGTTAAAATTTTGGACAATTTAGTAATTAGCAGCTTTTCGAAAAGCTTTGAGATTGTAGATAGTAAGCTTATAGGCCTATATGACTCAATCTTTCCATCAATTTTCGGAATCATTTTGATCTTGACAAGTTTCCAGTTATTTGGAAAATAGTGCATTCTTAAAACAGCATTAAAAATAAATAGCAGGATTCTTATTGCAATATGAGGCAAGTTCATGAGTATTTTGTTACTAATGCCATCAATACCTGTAGCTTTCTTCTGGTTGAGCTCAGCAATTACTTTTTGTACTTCACACATCTTAAACCTTAAGTGACGAGGGGGTAGAGAAACTACACTTGGTAAATCAGCAGCACCCGTACATGAATTGGGAGTGAATACAGACTTTAAATGCTCAGAAAATAAGTTACCTTTCTCACTATCGCTTCTTGCCCAGCCTCCGGTAGCAGTACGCAGTGGTGATTTAAGATCAACGGGTCTTTTAAGATTTCTAGTAGCGCGCCGTAAAGAGTAATTAGATCCGGACGTTACATCAAGACCTTCTAAATACTTTTCCAGTAGTGCAGTTTTTTCCGATGATAGCAGCTGTTTGAGTCTGATTTTATTTAGGGGTGATCTGTGTTGTTGCCATTCTCTTCTAGCTCTCCTTTTTTCACATACAAGACGTTCAATTTCCGTAGAATAAATTCTGTTAAAGCCGGTCTGCGGATAGGAGGTAGTGGCGTGTTCAGCAGCCTGCTTAATATTTTCGTTAAGATTGGCAATGTTAAATTCAATATCATCGCATGATCTAAGCTGAATCTTTTCTACGCAGTGACTACTAAGATATTTTCTGAATGCCAGCCAGTTGATTCCATTAATCATCTTCACATATGAGTTAGTTAAATCACTCCTTAGTGGGTTGAAAATTTTAACTATTTAAATAGTTTACATTTAAATATAAATTTATTTGAAAAGGAAAAATTTTCTTTGAAGATTACTGTAAATCATGTTGAATTAACATGAAACACATATGAAGCAAAACCATTGATTAAATTAATCTTGTTTACGTAGATTTCATTATACACCAATATGCTGCAGGAACAGTCTCCTCTGATTTGCTGAATATACTATACATCTTTCAGATGTAACGAAAATATAGTTTCGTTTGGTGACAGAACAAGCCAAAGAGGTGGAAATTTAACAACCACTAATATTAAATTCCGACACACGTATATTATTATTTTTGTATCATATATCAGAATGTATTTTCAGAATTGGAAAGTCTAATTGCAACTAACTCATGGCTAGTCATAGTTCTTGATTCCTGATCTTGATAGCTTCATACATACTCGTACATATGTCCTTACTTCTCCTTGAATTATTCATTTTATTTATGCATTTTATTGGTTAATTTTTATTTTTGCCATAGTACGTACTGGTGACTAAAATATTTCAAATGAATGATAGTAATATGTATAAATAATGGTAACTATAATGCCATGTGTGCATTTATAAAAGAAATAAGAAAAGCACATTAATAATTCTGCTGGTAGCAAAATTTAAATATGCATATTTTAATACATACTATAAAAAAACACAATTGAATAAATTTTTGTATTTAAAATTTGTTTTACTTAGGTAAACGTTATCTATTAAATATTGTTCATTTGATTGAGGGTTGAAAATAAAATTCTCAGGGAGGGGGCGGTTCGGAACAATTTCTCACGTTCTTAATTCACACATTAATTAACTCAAAAAATATGTATTTCTAAAAATAGTTTAATAACTAATTTCAAGCATTACTTTTTCTAATTTCACAAATGATACATATGACTAGAGAAATATGTAATTATTTTAATGTTCCTTATAATTTTAATACGGGTTTTACACGATGACTTTTTTCCAAAGACTTTTGCTTTAATTCGTTTTTGAGGTGCTAACTCTCTCAAAGCTTCCGTTCTCTCGTTGATCCATAAGCTCTAAAGAAAGTCACGATAAAAAGGCATCGTATGAATGTTGTTTAAAGGTGCAATTAGACGTGACATGGCCATAATGCCATATCCATAACCAAACCAAAATTCAATTGGTTTCTATGGTAATGGCTATGGCGTTATGGCGAATTACCTATAGTCGAATACAGTGCTGCCAATTAGTTTGGATCGAACAGCTCTTTTCTATGGTTATGGTTATGGCACGTCTGATTGAACCTTTACTCCAACAAAATTTCAAAATGCTGAATTTGACAATTTTTTTTTTAATATATACGAATAGTTGGGTTTTTTGTTAACTGTAAAAATTATGTCAAAACTTTTTTTCTTATGCAAAAATATTTTTTTGTGATCGTGCGTTGTCGTGAGTTAAAAATAAATACTCACGTGTACATGTCTACTACGTTTGACCTTTAAGTTTGTCTTTTTAGATTTTATTGTTGTAGATGCCACCAAGAGAATGAACTCAAAATTAGTATTTTGTTGTACAAGTTAAAAAAAAAAATAAGTTGACAGCAAAGACACGATTTACAAAATTAACACAACAAAACTTTCAACTGTACATTTCACTAATGAAGCAGAAAAAAATAAATAATTAACTTTAATTATACAGCAAAATTATATTTATGAACTTTTGTTAAGAAAGATCAGCTTGTTTCATTAGCTACTCGTACTTGTGCCAGTATCTTCCAAAAAATAAAGAAGATAAAAATAAAATTCATAAGCTATTAATGGCTGGAAAGTAACAAAAAAAGAAACAGTAGCCGATGTTAAGTGCCAAGCTAACGAGGAAACTATTAAACTTCAAACATTACGAGTACAAATAAAAAAATAAAATGAACCAACTGAAAAGAGAAAAGTCTTGGAAGACCGAAACCTTTTTAATGACAATGTGGCCTCAGGTCGCGTGTTATTTGTCAATAAATTTCCAATGTTTACATTAACACAGTAAAAGTCTTGGGTTATTTATTTTATTTATTTGTTTCTTTTTTCTTTTTTTTTTTGGGATGGTATGATATGAGATGACATGGTTTGTATTGGAACATACATATTGGCTGTTGGCTGTTTGGAATGGATTGGTGTTTAAAAGCAACGGTTTAACTGTCGCATTACGATAACAACAGCTTTGGAAGACAGTATTACCGTGGGTAGTTTTTGTGAGAAATTCGGGCAGTT
Organism: Tachina grossa; assembly: GCA_949987645.1. NCBI lineage: Eukaryota > Metazoa > Arthropoda > Insecta > Diptera > Tachinidae > Tachina > Tachina grossa. The sequence goes on along the minus strand of OX465274.1, from coordinate 196,841,288 downwards.
TGGATGTAGTGATAAAAATAAAAATGAAATAAAATAGTATGATTAAATGGTAAAATGTCTTGTGTGGAACATCACCACCAGCAGTAGCATAAGTATAAGTTAAAGCTTTTTGCTTGGGTTTAAAAGTACGAGGTGTACGTAAATATTTCTATGTTGAAAGCAGCATTTTAAAACGTTTTTCTTATTTTGTTTGCTTCGTTGTTTGCCAGATGACTAAAAAGCCTTGAGCAGTTGACGAAAAAACACTGTTGTTTGTTATTTGCTACACAGTGTGGCGCAAAACATCTTTTCTGCGCATTTGTAAAGAGGCAAAATTTTGACATGCATGCACTCCCATCATCATTATTACTCGTATTATTGGGCGTGTGGCAATCGATTTTTTAGCATTTAGTTTTTGTTTCTTGCAATATAAAAAAACAGGAGTTATACATACAAAAAAAGAGGGATAGCGAGAGAAAGAGATAAGGAAAATGAAACACAGCAGCAGCAGCAGCCGCATAAAGAAAGTCAATAACATTACTGCTTATTAAAAAGACAGAAAGTTAGCCTAATTCAACTAAATAAAGAAACAAAAATAATTCTATCTGTAGGCTGTAGGCTTGAGCAATTTGAAAATGTGCATAATTAAAGCCTAGCAACAAAAAAAAAAACTTTGTCTTAAGTATAAACAGAAACGGACTATTGTAATTAGTGATACGTTCAAAATAAAGTAAAACTCGTGCTCATATACAAAAAATTTTATAAGACTATTCGCCCTTATCGTGAATAAAATTTCTCGCAGATTTTACTCCCAAATCGCTTTCATCAATTTTGCTCACGAGAACAGATGGCAACTTCGGCATATATTCATTGCTTATTGTGATTGATTTGTTATTGAAATCTATTCGCCATTTTAATAGGATTGTTAAATATGATTTGAAGCGGCGAACCGTTAAAAATTAAATCTCAGTAACGTTAGCATTGTTTATTATTTAAATACTAATTACATTTTTAGAGGTAATTCAACAAGTAAAAAGCATATTGAAATATTATTTCAAAGGATGCGGGATAATCCGTTCACACAATAATGATTCTAAAGTTCCCAAGAGACGATCAAATAAAACCATCAATAACATAGTTGTGTGCGTGAGTCGTTTTTTTTCGGCTACACGTACGCGTTGTCGTCAGTGATTAATGCAAGTCAAAAAATTCGATATCGAACGAAATTTCAAAATATGTATTTAAATTAGGTTTATATGGGAATATTTGAACATTTCGATTGATATGGAATGGTTCTTTAAAAAAAAGCAAAATTTTGAATGAAGAAACTATTGTAGTTTTATCCCAGAAAAGGGCAAAAAATTGTTATCGCACTTTTGCCCAAAATTAATATTTTATTAATTTTGGGAAAATAATAATAATATAATAATATTTATTTTGAGGGTGGCGTTGGCTGAAGTAGTTAGCACATTGACTACAAAACTGAAGATCCTGGGTTCAATCCCTGTATCCGACAATCATTAAAATAACAACACCACGAATTTTTCTGATGTGCATTAGAGTCCCTTTGCGTCAGTTGTTGTAGGAAAGTTCAAGTGATGAAGGCATAGTCACTGGTCACTGAACTATACCGACTTCAACAGATGCTAATCCTAATGTAAGATCAGAGCGCCCTCCTTCGTCGGAATTGTGTAGCAAAAATCATCGGCGAAGTAAACTAACCAATAAAATGGCTACTAAACACAGCTTCAAAATTTAATACGCCTCATTTAACACCAGAAGGCGCTGCAACACTGCATTATTAAAAAAGCGTGCAAAAGCAGAGTTGTAAAAGAATGAAGCTCTCTTCTATCTCTTCCTTCACCACCTGTCTTCTATCACTATCCCTTCCTAAAGAAGGTAACACCTAGTAATAGTAGTAGGCATTAGTTGCCTGAGTGTTACTTCTCTTTATAAAAAAGATAAAAAAAAAATAAATATTTTACTTAAGTAATATATTAATTTTTTTCAGTAAACTCCGTCTGATCAGCCTAGAACCATATATCTTTATGTCAATACTCTTTCTCCAGCGACAATTGCACTAGTTAAAATGTCGACAACTTTCCTTTTATGCACGAGTAGAGATACGTTAGAGACAATAGTTCTAGTGTATTTCTGGTGATATTGTCAATGAACGCGTCAATAGTTTCTTTTTCTTTTTTATTATGCTGTGCAATAATATTGAATAAATATATGTAGACGAGGGTCACTAAAATCTACTAGTGAATCTTTGGTTCAAATGTCTCCATATGGTCGTAAAAGAATAGTGCTTAAGTCTACTGGTAGATTTTGAATGACAACCCTATGTTTTTTTTATTTTATTTTATTTTATTTTATTTTTTTTTTTAATAAAGAGAAGTACCACTCAGGCAATTAATGCGTACTACTACTGCTATTACTAGTGCTACAGTCTAGTGGTGGATTTTCAATGATAAGCTAATGTTAAATGTCAATAGATGATACCATTGGCTGGGGTACACCTGGTCAGTAGTACTACTGACAATGTCACTAGTAAATCACCACAATTTCACTATTCGCACTTTCTGTAGGGCTATTAATTGTTTCATACATATACATATGTATATTGAAATTGATTATTGAAGAGTAAGCTAGACATTTCTTATGTTTTGGACAAGTTTAAAAGGAAACTTGTGAAAAGCAACTAACCTTTGCAAATAATGGAAAGAAATTAAACTTGTATAATATGTTACTTACTGTTAAGAGATGTAGCCCTATTTTATTTTAGATCTATCAATATTATATGAAAAACCGTACCTAGAAAGAAAGAAAAGAGAAAATTTTTATTAATTATATGAGAAAATATTTATGATTTTAACAGGCTAAAGTTCGTATCGCTTTTTAAGCCAAATTACATGTGATAATTATTAATGAACAAATAACACCAAAGTTAGTTGTAAATATTCTGACAACACATAGTTGAACGGAACAGCCAGCCGTTTTCGAAGGCCACTAAACATTCATCATCAGCGTTCTTTTGTGTTTGGTCCACTGTGTGTGGTGTCAATTGATGTAGATTTCTGCTTTATATACTTAGCATTATAGCAAATGGAATATGTGAATTGTTTGATTCATCGTATTTCAATTAAAAAGCGATACGAACTTTAGCCTGTTAAAATCATAAATATAGAAACAAATGGAGTTCGAATAATAATTAAAAAAAATTAACTAAAATTAATAGCCATGGGCCTGTGGCAAAAAAATTAAAATAAAAAAAATATACTTAATAGTAACAAACCAAAAAAGTTTGTCTTAAGTAGAACAAAAAATAAGCAAATTAACTAACATGTGTATAATTAGTAAAAAGAACAAAACGACAATGGTAAGACTGTTGTAAATATAGAGATGGTAAAATTGAGCTTCAATACAAAAAAGCTTTCAGAAAATTGAAATTCAATTGTGTTGAAATTTTTAATCCAAATAATTCTTCCATTTATATTTTGAACCTCCATTAAAAAAATTTATTTTCCGATGAAGTCCATTTCTGGTTGAATGGGTACGTAAATAAGCAGAATTGTCGCATTTGGAGTGAGGAGAATACACAAGCTTTTGTCGAAGCACCATTAAATCCACAGAAAATTACTATTTGGTGCGCTTTATGGGCTAGTGGAGTCATCGACCCATAATGTCTTCAAAAACGATGGTGGTCAGAATGTTACTGTCCATGGTGAATGGTATAGGAACTTGATTCGAAATTTTTTCGTACCTCAATTACGTGGTATTAATCTTGCTGATATGTGGTTCCAACAAGACGGAGCCACGTGCCACAGACCGGGCGCTACAATTGATTTATTCAAAGAATGAAAGATGAAAATGGCCGAGATGATATGGCCAGCCATGGCGGCCATATTGGAGAAATCATATTTAAACATTAATTTCATAAAATTTTCTTTCCAATAAAGCCCGTTTCCTTGATATTAAAAAAATATTTCCTTGTTTTATTATGATTTAAACTTGTGTTACTCTATAAAAAACACCCTTTAGAATCCGATATTATTGGAAACTATTTAACCCAATAAAAACTTGTCTGAATTAGAAGGTTTTTTATTAGTATTTGGTGGTTACGCTTTTTTTGGGCAAGTGTATGCCAAGTGCTCTGTGCCTGAGTGGTAGTGATGCTATCCTCTCAGTCCACAGGTCGTGGGTTCGATTCCCGCCATAGACCCTGGGTGTTTTCTGCAGACAAGCTAATCGCTTCCCGGGTTGTGTTTGTTAAAAAAAGTGTTAATCTACCACCTTTAATTTTTAAGTTTGCAAAATAAAATGATAAAAAGAAGAATAATATTCCCTGCTCATTTTTAGTTGTAGATTATTTTTCACTCATTATTACAAATACTAAAATGATCTATGAAAGCAAGTTTATATACGAGTGCACACTCGCATATGTAGTCGTACTACATTTAATTTTTATTGCCTGGCATGAGCTCCAACTAATGCACCATCATAAAATTTATTAAAATTGCGATTACATCGGATGCAAGATAATAATATTTTGTTGGCTGTTGTTTTTCGTTTTATCATTGAGTGATTGTGGAAAATATTTTCTTTCGTTTAGCCTTTCAATAACTCTGCAGGCCATTTCGGTTTTGTTTCATTTTTTATTTCAGTTTTATATCATTTCTCATTTCAATTGTCCTACCTTGGCAACCTCTTGCTACACCCTAATTTCTATTTTTTTCTTATTGCAACTAGCAAAACTTTGTTTGCTGCATTATAAATCCGTTAATATATTTTTATTGGTTCAACTCAGTGTTTTTCTTGATCATCTTTATGCGGGTCAATTGTTGGTTGTTTGGGTGTTGGTGATGATGGTGTTGCAGCAGTTTTTTACTTGTTGTAATTTTTGCCATTATTAAAACTCAACATGACTGCTGCATGGAATCGTATCTAATCAAAATAGAAATTTTGTGATTTCTTTTTTTTTTTAATAATTAATTTTTATATTATTAATATGGGTTGGTTGTTGGATAAAGAAATGTTAAAACAAAATCCTTTGATTATTATGATTGCTGTTGGAAAGATTTGTTACAATTTTGAATGGGTGGGTCAGACTGATTCATTTGATTGCGGTTGCGTTGTAGGTGTTGGAGATAAATAATTGGAATTTATTTACGTTTTTTTTATGTAAGAGCCATTGTAAACCAGTTGATTTTACTAATATTTCTTTTAATGAAATATTCTGAATAAATTGGTAGCAAAAACTATTTGAACTCTTTGGCATTAAGTTATTTCAATAAAAAGGTGTGGATACAGCTTATAGAAATACATATTACATTACAGTGCATATGTAAATATAATATAATTTTAAAATATTTGAACATAATAGACAGATTAAATGATAAAACAGAATTGGCTGGTTCTTGAAGAGTTCTTGATCAGTTAATCTTAGATTCTGCTTGCACTAAATTTATTTATAACTTTGAAACGTCATAGTTTCATATAAAAAACAATAAATAATTGGGGTATTCAAACGGTAGTGTTAAAGTCATAACGTCATAATGTTTTAAACTTTTAAACTAGTTTAAAATACGACTGCTGTGAGCAACCCTCATATTTTAGTGTGTTAGTTGAAACATAAAGAATATGATACAGAACAAATGAGAACAAATATTACAAAAATTAAATAATATTTGGTACGAATATGCAAAATTATGAGAAAATTATTTAACGGCTTCTATCTGTTTCCGAAAATTATTTGCGAATTTTTGCAATATGTAAAACAGAATTTTTCCGAGCATTTATCCTTTTAAAATTTTAAGGCTTTGGAATTTATTTGCAAATTTTCTTAAGTTTTGCGAATCAGGTAATTTTTGATAAAACTTATTGCTCTTGTGTGTAATTTTAACAAATTAGGATTGAATCAAGCCACATCATAGTCTGATTGAAGTATTTTTGTTGTAGCAGTTTTTGCCTTTTTTACACATTTGGCGACTTTTATTTTATATCACACTTTGCTATCATTTTGGTATAGCAAGTTTTTGCAAATTTTCATTTTCGCGAATTTTTTCGATTTTTTGAAATTTCTTATATCTTTAGGTATTTATGTGTTATTTTGGGGCGTGTTTATAATTTGCGATTAAAGTGATTTTTAGCCAAATCTTGCCTTTTTACCATTTTACCGATTTTTAATACATCTATCTATTTGTGCGAATTTTCATCATTTTGTCAATTTTCTGCGATTTTTGGAATTTCTTAGATCTTTAGGTATTTGTAAGTAATTTTGGAGCTTGTTTGCAATTTTGCAATTTGTTCCTAATTTTTGCAATAAAAGTGATTCTTTGTTTTTTTTTTCAACAGTTTTAAACTTTTTTTAATAAGTATCAGACTTTAATTTTTGATGTTACCAAGTTTTTGCGAATTTTCGTAATTTTTGCGGATTTTTAAAAGTTTTTTGCATTCCTTACAATTTAAGCATTTTTTAAAATAAATTTTAGGTTTTTTTCAATTACAAAATTATTCGCGAATTTTCGCAAATTTTTTGCAAGTGAGATAATTTTTGATTCATAAAATCTACTGAGTTTGCTTTTACAGTTCTTGAGGCTTTGAAATTTTTTGAAGATATTCGCATTTTTGCAAGTTTTCGCGATTTATATGCTGTAAGTCTATACTCGAGTTATTACTTTTTTTTTGTGGTCTATATAATCAGCTTTGGGAGATTGTTTCCATTATTTTAATCCTTTGCGAATTTTTATATTTTTTGCAATATATAAAGATTTGAGTAGAAATTTGCTAAAGAAAAACGCCACATATTTAAACGTAAATGGACATTTTGTTAAAAAAGAAAACTAAAACGCAAAATAATTAGTTATGACAGTAACAAATATATAAAGTGAAGAGTTGTATTAATATAGTACTCCTTTTATATGAAAGAAAATAAAAATAGTTTTAAACTGGTTTAAAATGTTAGGACTTTATGACACTTAGGACACCCTTGTGAACACCCCAAATATTATTCAGCATGTGTTGTATATTTTGTTTTTCTACTAACTATAAAATAGGCAGCACACCGAGACATAACCGCCAAAAAAAGCTGAATCGGCACATTTTTCGCACCTCGTTTTTTTTTTGACATATAATCGATTTTGGTAAAAAAATGAAATTTTGATAATTATTTTGCTTAATAATTTTTTGGTGGTTATGGCACGACATGCTAAATAACATTATTTGTTGTTTTGTAATTCTCAATAATTTATTGAGAGTTTGTCTTTAAACAAAGTGCTGCTTAGCAGCAACGAAATGCATCTAGATGTGTTAAAGCAACAACAAATGTATTTTTTAGTTAATTTTTAATTATTATTCGAACTCCATCTGTTTCTATATTTGTGATTTGAACGGGCTAAAGTTCGTATCGCTTTTTAAGCCAAATTACATGTGATAATTATTAATGAACAAATAACACCAAAGTAAAAAACCAAAAAAGTTTGTCTTAAGTAGAACAAAAAATTAGCAAATTAAGTAACATGTGTATAATTAGTAAAAAGAACAAAACGACAATGGTAAGACTGTTGTAAATATAGTGATGGTAAAATTGAGCTTACAATACAAAAAAGCTTTCAGCAAATTGAAATACGATGAATCAAAACAATTCACATATTCCATTTGCAATAAAATGCGAAGTATATAAAGCAGAAATCTACATCAACTGACACCACACACAGTGGACCAAACACAAAAGAACGCTGATGATGAAGGTTTAGTGGACTTCGAAAACGGCTGGCTGTTCCGTTCAACTATGTGTTGTTAGTCAGAATATTTACAACAGACTTTGGTGTTATTTCTTCATTAATAATTATCACATGTAATTTGGCTTAAAAAGCGATACGAACTTTAGCCCGTTCAAATCACAAATATAGAAACAAAGGTATTTTTTTAAATTCGTATTGATTTTTACATGTGTTAAATAAACAAAAAGAAATTGAAGTAAATTTATAGAAAAACTCCTAAAAATTCTAATGATTGGTTTTATAACCAGAAACGATATGCATATAGGCGTGCTTAACCAGCAACAAACAAACATACATACGTCAAATTTCGGAGTTTTTGCGTATATTCAAGATTACTTATTTTCTTCTCAGTGTCAAAATATATCGATTTGCATTATAAAAACCGTGGGTATTCACACTTCTTTTAAAACCTATAAAATTGCTGAAATCACTTTGTAAACTTTCATACATATATTTCTTTATGGCTTTCACATACATATGTATATTTTCACATGCACTTAGATTACAAACCCAATATGTTTTTTCTATAAGACACTATAAGACTATATAGTTTTAATCTCATACAACTTTATTTCTTCCTTAATTACTTTGTAGTCGAAGTAAATCTTAAAAATAAAAATAAAGAAGTCCTAACAAATTTTCACCCATTAAAGCACATTATTGGTAAAACACAAATGGAAACACGAAACACTTAATGTTTGCTGTATTTGCTGCTGCGTTTACCACATTTACTTCAAACTGCATTCAATTAATAAATTGAAATACACACACACACACTTGGTTGCAGCAACCAAAGCAAAAGCAACACAAATCAAAACCAACTTTATATTAATATTCATTAAATTTAATTGAACATGGATAAAAAGATAGAAAAATGTTGGAAAAAAGAACAAAGATTGAAGTGGTGATCGAATGGTCGGTCATACTCCATTACTCCGATTATGTATGTTGGTTGCTCTTTCACTTGCACTCCAAGAAGGTAACACACTGCCATTACACAATTTACAATCAATTAAATTAAATTAATTAAATGAAGTCGAGAAAAAATACACTTAAAGATGAGAATAAAAAAACCAAACATTTGGGTTGGCATACGAAATAATACGATGATTGTGGAACCATTTAAAAAAATATATTTGAAAACGTAAAAGGTAAGATGAGTGCAAAAAATTTATTCCAATCATATCTCTTATTCAATGATCACTGCAAGTGAAACATTGCCCACAACACAGTGGAGGACAAAATGTTCAATTCTACTGTGAATTCTATTTTCCCTAGAAATATTTCCCTTTCCCCTCATGCTTTAATCCAGAATACTTTCCAGCGAAAATTTTATGCTCAAAATATAAACTGCTCTCTTATCGTGAAAAATATTTTTCAAGATTTTTTAATTTTTCACTTTATTTTTGTAGACGAACTAAATAAATATATAATGCTTTTTTTTAATATTGTCTTACAAATTAAATATTTATTTTGAGGAAAAGAGCTTTAATTGCCCTACAAGAACAGTAGCAGTCAATTGAGCGGTGATTTAATCGGTAGTCATGCAGGATATATTCATCATGGCGTAGACCAAAGTTTATATCACATTATTAAGGGCAAAATTAAAAGTGTGAATAATGAATTTCATCGACTATATAATATATATGTGCACTTAATTATGAATATGGTCTAAGTCATGTGCATTTTTGCTGCAATATATGAAATAAATATAAAAAAAATCTTAAATAAATATTTAATAAATGTTAAATAAATTTATATTAAGCGAGTCTAACACAATTCTAAATTTAAATGTTGCATAAAATAAAAATATTTTTCGATTTGTTCAAATGTAATCTAATAAACATTTCGATCGAAGAAATATATGACTTAAACCACTTTCATAATTAAGGGCACATATTAGAACTCCTCACTGTAAAGCTTTTTACAAATCAATGATAGTATAAATATTAGTAAAGTTTGACTGATTATAATTGATGCATATAACAATCAACTACAACTAATCAATCTTGGCTAATATATAAATCTGATGCTGATAATAAATATAATTTTTGTATTATTTTAATTTTTTTTGTTTAATGATAAAAATAATTTAAAAATAGAAAAATACATTAAACATTTAAAAACAAAACCAAGAAAATAACTAACAAATAATATTTCGATGTCACCTTCTTGAACCTCCAATACATCTTGCTCTTTGCAAATATCTAAAAATTTAAATTTATAATTTTTTGTGCATATTTCTAGCGAAATGTTTTTTGAAACAAAACTGAACGACAAGTAAACTTTCTTTTCGATTAATTTTTTAGTGCCTTTCTCGATAAATTTAAACCATATATGTTCGAGATATATTGGAAACCGATATCATTAAGGAAAGTCTTGGTACAGTGGTGCAGATTTCATTGTACTTAACCCTAGAACCCTATACATATGTATTAGAGACCTGCGTAAAAGGTCTTCAAATGTAAATACGTCATGATTTTTAAATGTATTCACGTCACATGTATTATACTAAACCAATAATAAATGCTGTCGTACTGTAAGCGAAGCACGATGGATGTATTGGTGTACGTGTATATCAGTGTTAACAAGCGATGTCGCAAGACAGCTTGTTTGTTACAAACACTCAAAAGAAGTACTGTTGATTAGTGTATGCTTGTTATTTTTCATATTGTACGTTTGAGTGTGATTGTAATATGTAGATGGTAAGCTATTATGTGATTAACCGCATACAACTAATGTTAATGCATGTGTGTGTCTTTGCATGTGCGCATAAAAATAAAAAATCACACACACATACATGCATGACGTTTGTACACGCGCTCATCCGTAGAAAGAAGAAAGTATCAGAAATTCTTCCGTCACGAAGTGTTTTCTTCTTTACTCTTATACCTACAATACTCAAACAAATTTCTTGCAAACAGTGTTGTTAACGTTTGTTTTATAAGATTTCGCTGTAGTAAAGCATTTGAAAAATCCCTCATGTCTTGAAAGTTCTTATAAGATGTCTTATGCAGGACACTAATATGTATATAGCAGTTTTTTTATAGAAATATATTTATTAAAAAAAACGTTAATGCTTCAGAAAATCTAGGTTTTCCTAGTTTTTGAGTAGGGCCAGAATATACAGCGTCTGTGTTTAATGACTCTAGGAGGTGGTCTATTAGGTTCATTAGACAATTTTAATATATTTTTAGTCAAAATTGAGCAATTTTTATGCTGTTCCACATGTTTTATTTTTGATAGTTTCTCTAAAAATTTACAAATAAATAATTAAAGTCTAAAATTTTATTCTGAAATTACATACATAATATGTATATTCCACATATTTTGTTGAAATTCATCCATAAAGTCGAACTTTATTCCCAATTTATAGGCATTGAACTTCAGTACTTCAGTGTATCCAAATTGAATGAGAAACCTCAGATCACAGAAAAAAGAAATGGTAAAGTAAGAAAATAAAAAACATGATTATTGAGATCTTGTTTCAACTTTGTTGAGCTTCTCATTGTTTTAAAAGAAAGTTTAACATAATAACTCTAGTTGTTCTAGGAAATTTTTGGGTAAACGTTCCTTGATGATATACATTATAGTTACGGTGACCATAATTTTTAAATCAAAATACAGAACAAGGAAATATTTAACAAACAGCAACTAAATTACAAACAAATTTAACGACATATTAAACATATTGAATTTCATGGATTTATAATTTTTTTTTTTTTTTTTTTTGACAAACACAAAATTAAACACAAACAAAAAAAATTCAAAAAGTAACATAACAATGACTTCTTGGTAGGCAGTGTGATTTAAGTATTCAATACAATATATATAAAATCGATAACATTTTTCTGGCTTAGCTCAATTACGATTTTTTTAACAGCAATTGGCAAAATTTTGTCATCTCTACGTTGTGGGATTTTAAAATATTGTTCATTAATAATGAGAGAGACCTCAGTCATATATATTTTTGGGAGTAACTGCGTTATATAATCATGAAATAAAATAGCTTGACAATGAACGAAGAAAAGCCAGGCACCTAAAGCGGGATCGTCAAAAATAAGATTTAAAACATAAGATGTCACTAACACAGACAAATTTCATATTCACGCTCTCAAGGAAAAACATTAAGGAAACAAAACTCATTTTGTTTCTGTATTTTTATAGAACTGCTGCATTTGAAGTTGATACTTATATTTTAAGCCCTTTTATAATATTGATTCAAACAGTATTGTTGTAGAAACTGCGATAATTTTTTAAATGCAGTCTTAGTAATGAAAATACAGAACAAATACTGAACAGTAAATAAAATACAGTACATTTCAACGTTATTTTCTAGTGAATAATTTATACAGAACAGGACTCTCAAATACAGTACTGTTCTGTATAATACAGAACGGATGGTCACCGTAATTATAGTATCCAGCTAAACCCCTCAATAATAAATTTCAATGTATTTTTAATAAAAAATATTTTAGAGAATAAGTATAATAATAGTTTGGGATTATTAGTGCGTTAACAAATATTAAACTTAATTGCAACAATTTCAAAGAGAAAAAAAAACACATCAAAAAGAAATTTCATTTTGTTGGCCAGTGTAATAGAATCAGACGTTAACTTTCAAAACTTCAATACACTTATATATTTGTTTGTTATAGTTTTCTATGCTGGAATTAGTCGTTAGTAAGCTGGCTATTTTGTTGTTGGGGTAAACAGTTTTTCTTGTTCGGAAAGTATGGCTGGCAACAGTGGAAAAGAATATATAAAAATTTAAATAAAATAATTGTTGGAGCATCAAAAGCATTTTAATATTACAAGACTTGCGGTAAAAAGGCACAAAGGAAAATGTCTTGTCACTTTTGCTTTCACTGTATGATAGTGTATAAATTGGGCTTACTTTAATGTTTTCACTCTTTGTTTCCGATGGTTTTTCAATTATGTACTACTACAAAACGGTTCACTAAACCGTGAGCAGTGCTCACAGAAAATCTTTGTAAGGAATCCCAAGTAAAAAAAAAATAATGTATAGAATATTAAATACATAACTTTTAAATTAAATCTGTAAATCATGCAATTTATTGTGATAGAACTAGAGATGGGCACGTGTCGTGTTTTTTTTCGTGACACGAACACGCACGGCTCAATACGAAGTGTTCGCGACAAAAAATCTGATTTCTTGCGTGTTCGAGTCATTTCGTGTTGAGCAAAATTGACACGAAAAACACGAAACGATATTAGATGTAAAATACGAGTATGTATGAACGAATTTTCAGTAGAGAAAAAAATTTAATATTTTGTATCGTCAAACACACAACACCAGCATATTTGTTGATATTGTATGGCTCTCGATGATATCAGCTGATAGCATCAGCTGGCAGTGCCAACTCGGTGCAATATTTTGAAAAGCGACTCTTGAAAAAAATCAATTAAACTTTCTGATCTTCAATACCATACCAATAATATTTCATGCGTGTTGTGCATTAGCTTGTTGATGAAACTTTTCGCGTGCATGTTTTGTACGTGTTGAGAGTCTTGGTATTCTTGTTGGAAAAATACGACACACTACAACACATTCAATTGAATTTTCATTTCAAAAGCATCAAGAGCTTCTGATACCTTAACAGTTATACCATTTTTTTACAAAATGATTTCGTTCAAAAGATCAGAGAATGCCCATTGGTATCCACGCAAAAAATAAGGTAGGTAATAGAACCAGATCTATTATACATATGGTAAACATAGGTTTTAGATTTTCCTAGTCCATAGGCTCTTTATCTTCGACGAAGTTTGAAAACATAAACTTGAGACTGAAAACTGGGAGTATTTCCCCTCTAAATAATGCTGTGCAAGTTCCATGGATAGATATAACGATTAGTGAGTGCGTGTACGATGGATGCTTCCACTTTTAAATGTTTAAATTTATTCCATGTTCATCATTATATTTGTTGCATTAATTTTTGTAAGCAACTACACACACTGCGTACATATGAATGCCCAGTGCATAAATGGGATGCGTTGCTTACTGCTGCTGCTGCTATAGGTATGAGTGTTATTTGTGTTTTTGTCAGTGGGTTTTACTTCTATTATGGGTTTGATGTTAAAACTAAACTGTTGTTGATGGTGCTGTAAGTGCAAGGTGTTACAAATGATCAAGTATTTTTACACATCCCAACGTTGTAATTGTGTCCATATATAAATTTCGTAATAATGTTACTTGAAAGTTGTAAAGAGTTATTCACTTATTTAATTCTCTTTCTTTTCTGTAGTTATCTGTATATACAATTTTATATAATCGTATATGTGCATATGTGTAATCATTGCTTCTGTGAAATCCGTTTGTGGCCCATTGTAAACAAATTGTTTAATTTTCATTTTATTTTTTTAAATCAAAATTTATTATGTTATTTTGTTTCTTTGTATTTAAATCAAATAATAAAAATTGTAAAAGAAACATGAATACTACTGATCACATGCTGTATTTGTATGCACACCGTGCGTTATGGAACTTGCGAATTAATCATTCTATTGCAGATTTTATTTTGTACCCCCTTCAAAGCAGTGGAAAGTACACATAAATATATAAATTGAAATTCCTAGCACTGTTTGTACTGTATTTTATTTGGGCTCCATGAAACATGGCCCTAACTTGAAGAAGTAAGAATGCTGCGCTGAATGCAAGTTTACTTATATCGCAATATTAGATAAACATTTTATTCCTAAAGAATTCTTGAGCAGAAAGGAACAGTTTCAGGGAAATGAAATCAAACATGTCCATTTATTTATTTTGTGTGGATCGTTTGTTTATGAAAGGCTTTTTGTCATTTTTTTCAGCAAATACCATTTATTACGCAAATCGGTAGGTGATATAATAATACGTCATTTGATTATGAAATGACGCATGTTTGGTTATTTCGTTAACAGAATTTTGCCCCTTATATTTTCTGTTTACTTATGAAAGGCCTCTTTTGAATGACATGCCAACCAGTCTAATGAAGAAACTTTTTCAGTACTTTCCAAAAGAACATATGTGGTTCTACAACGAACTTATTAAATGGCCTACAGTAAACAACAATGAAAGTAACAGAAGTTCCTTAGTGCTAAATTTTAATATAATTTTACAAAACTTTTTGTATAAAAACAAATTTCAATAAAATGATCCAAATAATCTCCCAAACCAATATTAATTTATTTCATAAAAATTATTTTGTAAAGCAATAGACCCTTTTGCTTATGAAAAGCCTCTTGTCATTCACTTTGAGCAGGTGTTTTAACATAGAAAATAATAAATTAAAAATATATCAATTACTAAATATTTTCAGCTCCAGAAGCCTAAACATTGCAACAAAAGTTGAAGTGACAAAAAAATTCATAAAGGAAAATAAACAGTTTTTTTATTTTCCAAAAGTTTACTTTTTGTGACATTTTTGAGGATTTTCATAAATAATTGATTTATATACATACGTATGATATGTTTAATATTATTTCAATTTGCTAAAAAATTAATAAGAACTCAGTTGTCAACGTATGACCATTTACTTATTAACGAATAGCAAAAAATTTTTCAAAACAAAAGTCGAAATTTTCAAGCTTGCCTGCCACCAACCCGTAGCTGTTGTAATCTTTGCACTTCTCTTGCTTCGCGAACACATTTAGAGCTTTCACCAAATTCCACTGCGCGCATTGTCTGGAATATGTTTATATCCTATTCCATGGCATATTTTTTATGCTACAGGTATCACTGTAACGTTCGATACACAAATATTTTGTTCGCACGTAAATGTCGTAGTTAATTAACAATGGCTGCCAAATGCAATGCAATTAACTAACACTGATTGAGGTAGTTTAGACGAGAACAATTTTTAAGCCGCACAATTTTTGTTCTTTTCCAAATTACACGAGACTAATTCATCTGGCACAAAATGTATACGTATACACAGCTTTGTGTGTGTTAGTGTTTTTCGTATTCATTTAACACTTGCTGTTTTTTAATTTGTGTATGTATTGGTTTTATGCTGCTAATGCGGGGTTGTAGCTGGTTGAAAAGTTATGCCAACCGCAAAACTACTCTCTTTGCCTCTCTCACCAACAAACTGGCATGTTATGCCAGCACAATTATGCCCGTGTAAATCAGCGCATTCGTTTGAAATCCACTTGGATAATTTTGTTTCATTCGACACGTAAAACGGTGTATGTACTTGTAAATAATATAATAGAAAAACAAACACTTGCCAAAAATGAGCATGTTGCCATTTGGTTTTTTTTTTAATGGCTAAAGCAGCTTAAAGTTGGTAACACTTTGAGCGATGACATTGTGCCAGAGAAACAAGTCGACCGGCTCGAAGCCGACGGCGCGCCGCCGCCGGTTATTTTTCTGTGTATCAAGCCGCCGCCGATTGTATCGGCTCGCATCGGCTCAAAACTAGCCGAAGTTTTATCTGCTCCAAAAGACAATTTTCGGAAAAAAATTTTGAAAATCAATTTTCAGTTTCAATTTTTATTTTCTCTCTAAATTTTCATATGCTTATTTGAGCCGCCGAAAATTCTCTCGGCGCGCCGCCGCTGGTCACAAAACTATTGCGCCGCCGCCGCCGATAATTTTGCCTCGACTTGTTTCTCTGCATTGTGCTGTATGCGCTGATTTACACGGGCATAATTGTGCTGGCATAACATGCCAGTTTGTTGGTGAGAGGGGCAAAGAGAGCGGTTTTGCGGTTGGCATAACTTTTCAACCAGCTACAACCCCGCATTAGCAGCATAAAACCAATACACAAACAACTTAAAAAACAGCAAATGTAAAATGAACACTAAAAACCCTAACACACACAAAGCTGTGTATACGTATACGTTTTGTGCCAGATGAATTAGTCTCGTGTAATTTGGAAAAGAACAAAAATTGTGCGGCTTAAAAATTGTTCTCGTCTAAACTACGTGTATGAACCCAGCAAAAATTTTAATGACAAACTAATGATTTAAATTGCTAATAAACATATCAATAACATACTTTACATTACTTATAATTTGATGTTTTAACTCATTATTTTAACATGGCAATGTCATTCGAGACAAGTACTTACAATTTCGGATTACAAGTAATAACTTACAAATGTCAATAAAAATAAAACGCCTTTTTTTGGTAGTATTAAACTCATGTTTGCTGTGATTGTATTCAAACGTTTTACTCCCTGGTCTATCGCAAATTTACTTATCTTAACGACCAAAAAAAAAAAAAAAAGAAAAAAAAACGCACAGGTCTTTTACAGTATTTGCACATAGAACTATCTGGATAAGAAGCTCAGTCGTTATATAACTGATGTAAAGTAATGTAGACCGTATGTAGTAGGTGGTGCTTCATTTTTTGCGGGGAATAATTAACAGTTATTTTTTCTTTGTGATTAGTCAAGTTAATTTTGATTTCGCAGAATTCAACATTATACATTTTTTTCAAAATAACAATGTTCTGCCAACTGATTCTTGTACAGGGGACTAAGAAAATATACGAGTACATACGTGTGTTGGCGATTTAAAAGTTTACATCTGAAATTCATTTTACGGCATATTTAAAGTTGCACCCTTGTGCACTAAAAAAAATCGTGTGGTACCTAGGTTTTTGATATATAGAACCTTCAGAACATTTATTCAGAACATTACAACACCCCTTTTACACACGGAAAGTTTACTTTGCAAAGTCTTAATTCAGCTTTGTGAAAGACAGAGGTAAGAATGCTCTCTCTTTCTGTCTTTCTCTCAGCTGAGTTAAGACTTTGCAAAGCAAACTTTCCGTGTGCAAGGGGGGTACAAGCAGCATTTTTCAGGAGAGCACTTTTAAACTTAAGTAAATTTTTATATGCAGGTACACATTTCTTTATCTGTAAATGATATAGTATTCTGATAAATTTATATTCATATTCATATATATTTATATTCATATTTCGTATAACCATGTTAAATTGCCAATAAGTATATACGGAAACAACAAATAATATAAATGAACTTTGATCTGGCATAATTATGCCGACATTTATGACCAAGTACGTTCCTTTTACTAAATACTAAATACATGCAGACAGACGTCTGCAAAATAATTCTAAAGTTTAGTTAAGCTCTTTGCAAACAGCGCACTATTCTTTAGGAAATTTAAGACAAACATCAGGAATTGCAAAATTATTGAAAGAGGAGAAGGAATAAAAAACGCGTACGTTTATTTAGACACACCAAGAATAACGAAATACCAAATGTACTCGTAGTATCGCAGCTACACACATATAAAAAACAACTAAAAGAAATCAGTATGTACTTATGGATTTTCCACCTTTATGGATTTTTTTTAAAACAAAATAATCATTGTTATAAAACTATTTTTATTACTAAATAGAAAAAGATTTATTACCACCATGCTACTGCCAAAATAGAAACTTTAAAAGACACTGACTCTCACAGTTGAACGAGCGAACGCATTAAATGTATTCGAAAACTGTTTTATTACATCTATTACTTTTAGGATCCCAGGATGCTTGGTGCCCCACTGCTGTACAGCAACCATATGCATTCAACATATGTACATACATATGTATGTATGTATAAGCACATCTAAAGGCAAGATCAAAATATAAGAAGACCCTTCTTTTTTCATTTCCTTAATAATACGAGTAAGACAAGCGCGATTGCTTTTACATTTGATAGCAAGGTTAGCAGGCTGGCTGGCTGACGGGCGGTATCGCAGTATAAGAAAGATACGAGTATTTATGTATACATAAAAGAAGTTTAAAGAAATTACACAAATCCAAGTTAAGTCTCTATGTATCATGTGCTCTTGCGCAAAACATTTAATACAAAAAACAAAAAAAAAAAAAAAAAAAAAAAAACAATAGTACAAAAGAATCAGAAATCACTATCGCAAAACACTAAGCACTTAAAATATACCTTTATCATCATTGCCGTACGTAACAATAACAGCAAGAACAACAGTGTGCTGGTTTGGTTAGACAGAGCGTAAGGAAGGGTGCAGCCAGATAGCAGCAGCTTTGGGAAAATAGTGTTTATAATAAAAGCAACAACAATTGGGATAAAGGAGAATCGAAAATATATACAACGACGCAAAAAAAAAAATAAGTTTAGAGAAATTCTAGAATGATAATAACTGAGTATAACCAAACACAGCGTAAAAATGGAAAATCTCTATTTATATACGAGTACATACATACATATACATATCCATATCCATACATATGTACATTGTTGTATTTAAGGAAACAAAAAAAAACTTTTACTAAAGCTTCTAATACATCGATCGCTAGCAGTTACAGTGATTACAATTTTGCAGGTATAAAAAACTTGTCGCCAAAGAAGACAAAAAATCATTGTGATGTATGATAGAACTCTCATTTGGTTGACGTTGAAATTAATGTATGCAAGTATTTCTGAAATTTTGTCAGATTGGGACATGTCCAACTATGAAAAATGAGGAAGAATAGGGTCTAATCGTTAATGCATTACTGCTCTGCATCCATCATACGAGCAAACTTTAATTTAAAATACAAGTTCGCTGATAATCTTTTTTTATTTGACATTCTTTTTAGTTATCTAATTCTGTCAACTCAGTGATGCACTTTGGGGCATTTAAATTTACATTTATAAAATACAAACAGGCACAGACTTTCCTCTAATAAGGATAGGAAACTCATTACAACTTAGGTTATATCACTAGTTCACTTGGGTCCAATACAATGATCCCTTTGTGCTACCTGTGAGTTGAAGAGAAGAGAGAGTGATAGGGAAGGGTTAGACACAGAGAAGACAGGTGGTGAAGGAACAGATAGAGGAAGGCTTTCTATTTTATTGGTTATTTTACTTCGCCAAACTTTTCCCACAACAACTGATACAAATGCACATCAGAAAAATGAGTGGTGCTGTTATATAATGACTGTCGGAAACCGGGCTCGAACCCAGGACCTTCGGTTTTGTAGTCAACGCGCTAACAACTTCAGCCAACGCCACCCACACACACACCTTACAGCTTTAAATCTAATGAATAGGCATAGAAAAATCCTTTGTTAAGCCCATTAGAAGTACCTGCATTTACACTACATACTTAAGGCTAGGATTCACTATCCCATCGTAATGTTATGACTTTTGAGGAAATACAACCCTGGTTTGATGGAGTTTATGAAAATATTTTAAAGACAACAAGAATTCATTACATCAGGGTTATATTTTTTCCAAAGTCGTACGATTGTGTAGGATAGAGTGATTTATAGCCATTACTAATACCTATATCTGTATTATAATAATTGTATCTCATTGACTACTTAGAAAGTTAGTTTTATGAAAGTAATTTGAACTAAAAAAATTGTAACGGATAAAAAAATCCCTACAAAGATCAGAAGGCAGACTTGGTTCAAAGCTCATACATAGCACACACAAACACACATAGGAAATTTTTTTTCAATATTATTATGTATTTCCTGTTTTTAAGAATCTATTCTGCTAGAAGTCACAGTGACATATACTAAAAGTGTTGCCCAGTTCCGTTACAGTATCGTGCCACCGGGTGCAACCCTACCTTTAATGATTGCGCTTAGAAAGCTGTTGGCAATGTTGCCATAAATGTAGTTTTTCCAATTTCAAATTTATTTCTAATTAAAAGTTTTCGAAAAATTTTTTAATATTTTTCTTTGGACTCTTAATCGTTTTAGCGGTTTTTAACAAATTTTAATCATTATATTAGGAAGGATAAAATCCAGGCACTTTCAAAAGACATCCGAGTCCATGAAACAACCCTTATCAACAATTCTTATATCTAAGTACTTTTATTTAGAAATTATCTGATTGTAATGATTATATAGTTATATTCTTGTGTTTTAACACCGAAATATTTTCTTGTTTCTGGCGGAATCTTCCACCCCAGCCGTCTAAACCTGTGGCATTTTAGTTTCGGGCGTTCACCCATAATATTAAGCACCCCTCTTCATCGCATGGTCGGTAAAACTCGAAAGTATTAGGTCTATGCGTGATGGTCCTTGCTTTTATCTAGGTGTGGCCAACCAGTCAATGTGCCATCAATTAAGAGTGTACTTCAGAACCTCCTGTTCATAATCAGTATTGGTTGGCCATAAGACTCTCGAAATACTTCAATCACCTCTAATCTCACAGAAGCGAACTGTATAGGTTAAACAATTCTTGATCCTCTTACAGATTTTTGTACTCTTTCGAATTTTTCCCTTTTTAGACGTGCGTTGTTGATTTTTGCAGTTTTACTGAGTTTTGGAATTCCTTGGGAATTTTTATGCTTTTGGCTTCTTTTATTTCTGGAAGCAGCTGACACAAAGTTGCAGCGAAATATCGATAGTTAAATTCTTATTTATTTAAACAACAAAAATTAAAAATTTTAAAAAACATTTAAAACATAGCTAAAACCCCTCTCGGTCAAGTCACCTTTCAGAAAAAAACTAAACAAAAATTCATCCAGCCGTTTGGTCTGTACGTGAGCTCGGACAGACAGATAAATATATACTGTTTAAGCTAATAGCATCTAATTAATTTACATGTTCTTTACGCTTTTTTTTCACAATGAATTAATAACTATATTTTTAATTGAAGTATTTATGTATACATATAATTATTTGTAATTAAATAAGAAAGAACCAACCCTGCTTTGTGCTAGATTATAAATCTACGCATAAATGAACTATGTTAAGTAAGCATATAAAAGTTAAACTTATGTGTGGTGGGATCAACTTCTGGATGAAAACGAACTACTTTCGGGACTTCCGGGGTAACGACAATTCATTCCAACAAGTTAGCTACATCAGCACAGACTCATCTATAATTTCTAGCCCTTTTGAATTCCCAAATAAATATAAGTTTTTATATACAATTTGAATGATTCTCGTGGTGTTCTTAATAATATAAAGAAAATAGAGCCCATTCATTAGTATTCTTCCTCCTGAATAATCCTGTGAGCTCAATCCCCTATCCCCCTAACTTACTCGAAGATCCCACCTTTTTATTTTGAGTAATCACATAAAGGTTCAGTACCAATCTTTGGATTCCAATCCTCCTTGGAAACCTTAATTCAATAAATACATTAAACAATACACAGATACGTTTTTAACCGTCAGCAATTTCTATATTATTTAGAACTTAATTTTTATATTTTGCTAATGCCACAAAATCATTGAGAAATTTCAGTCATCTATAGACCTATTTTTAAGAGAAAATTTTAAGGTATGACAGGCTAATAAGTTTTCCGTGTCCCTTGACTTAGTTATTTATGCATTAGCAAGATATGAGATCAGTCTGATATCTATTTTATTACATTTTAGCATTTTATTAATGTTACGAATACAATTGTAAATTATAAGGAGCATAGTAAGAGAGACCTTCACCCGTTGTAGTGAACCAGAAAAGTGTTTGGTGGGAATCAAATCCACGATCCCCGCTCTGATAGCCACACTATGCTACCCAGGGACCCTACACATCCATTTTGTAATTTTCATTTGCGAAGTGTGATTATCCTTGATTCGTAACACCAAAAGATCTTTTAAGTATTTTTGCAAACTATTTTTTGTTTGGTTGCTTATTGCCGCTTCATGTACCCGTATACATATATATGTAGATACATACACACATAAGAGAACGTAACTTAAGAACATTCACCTTTAAAACCAAAGGGTTTCTTTCTTTCAGCTTATGCCACCATTTTTCTTCATTTTCCATTTCTATTATACGACTATCTCAATTTTACTACACTACGAGTTGTACACTACATATAGCGAGTATGTACGTATGTATGTATGTATGTATGGATGTATGTATGTATGTATATTCTTTAGTAGAGTGATGATCTTGCAACGCAATTGAAAGCACAACGTTGTTGTTGTAATGTTTTCAACTATCAAAACTGTTCAGTCATTTGGTGAATAGATAGAAAAGAAAAATCCTTTTGCTTGCGCTTTATAAGAAATTTAATTTTATTACCAGTTTTCTAGCCTTTTATACCTCTTAAGCTCACATTTGCTAAACACATTATCATCATCATCTGTTGCATCTATAGACGGCTTCGGCCTCATCTACAGAAACACATGCACATATACAATCATATATTCTCATTCGCGATGCCAAAACTTTTCAAGTAAAAACCGCAATAAAGCACTCCAAAAAGAGCTAAGTTTAAAACAACCGAAAATCGATGAAAAACGCTAAATTTGAATGAAATGAAAAACGCTCCATTTTAATAAAATAATAAGTGGTGTTGTTTAACAATTTTTCTACCTTTTTTTATAAATTACATTAACATATTTGCAAAACGTTAATTAAGACAAGATCACTTTTTGTTATAAAATTTATTATTGAAGAATAAACAATTTACATATACATATTATGAAATGTGATTCGTAAAGAAAAATGCTCGAATTTGTAGTATTACAATTCAAAAACATTTCCTTTCGAATAAAAATACACAATACCACATTTTTCAGCGTTCGAATATAGAAAACCTTAAAAACACATTTTTATTAGCTTCACTTTTATAATTGTGGACTTCTATTTTTTCATGTATATATCCTTGCAATATTACTTAAGCGGCCTATCCATTATAAAGTATTTTGATTTTTGCCAATATAATGTTCCACCTCTAAATATGACACATGAGTAGCGATGTTATTGTAAAATACGAAAGATTGCACAATTATATTGCAAGTGTGTGGGCCGGTTTAAAGCACAATCAAAAGCCACTTAAAAGCTAAAGCAAACAACCAAAAAACGCCAATTCAGCGATTTTTTTCTTACAGGCAGTAAGAACTAAATCTAGCGCGGAAAGTGCTGAGTTGTCATCTCTGCTTTTTTTTTCGAGAAATGAAGCAGAAGATAGAAAAAATACAAACGTACTTATTTATATACTCGTATAAGAACTCGTATGTACATTCACAGCGAAATGTTGCCTTCTGTTGTTTACAACACACGAATACGAGTTTTCCTATGCAGTCCATCGTCAGTCATTTGAATCAGTGCCTTGTTGAAATTAATTTCGGTTCTAAAGGCCGAAAGGCCCCTTTTTCAAGTGATAGCTGAGTTGAAATACATGGTTTCTTATTAGGTCTGTTACATTCAGTACGTGTCCGTCAACGCAAAGTACAAAATTTGGTCAACTTTTAACTTGTTCCGTACGTTGAGTAGTTTGACAGATATTGTTTAGTTTTTGTGGTATGTTCTGATTTAGATTTTTGTGTTTTGTGGCAGCAAAAATAAAATTAAACAAAAGAAATAAACGAAATAAATACAAGAAGTTGAATTTAATAAACAAAATGGAGATTCGACCTATTGAAGCTGTTAAAATACTTCCGTCAATAAAGTACTAATTGTGCCAACCTTCTCCGTTGCGTTAATGTCAGTTGAAAAAGGCGAAGTTTAACGTACGACGTATTCATTGTGCCCGGACCTTAATAAAATTAATATATTAAGAGAAGCTTAGTATATATTTTAAAAACAAAATATCCGTTGTTAGGCGTATCCGTATTGTAGAAATCGAGCAAAAGTAGAGGGATATTTTAAATTGTTATATATTAAATATTGTATTTTATTCCTTTTAAAAACTAGTTGTTGAATTCTGTTGGAATAACAGGTTTGAAATTTTATTTTATTTCTACACGGATGGACACCGACACCATGATTTGTGTAAAGTAGCAAAAATTAAAATTTTAAAAAACCTCCGGCATACAGACCAAGCGGCTGGGTCGATTTTCTAGTATAGCTAGAAGACATAAGATCAAGTCACCTTTCATTTGTCAGGGCATACAGATACACTGACACACTCTACAAACTTATAACACCCAATTTTTGGTGGGGGTTAAAAATATACTTATATTTAGTCTGAATAGAAGTAAACAGTTCATGCACGGCCATACGGCGAATAAAGTTGGCAAACTGCAATTTGTAGAAGCAGTTATGGATCAATTTGTGTATTTAGGTATTTTGGAAAGCAGGCGCTCTACTCTGTAATTCTAAACGAAAGAAAGTGGTTTTAAATTTGCATGTAATTAACATATAATTTCAAAGTTTGGAAAAATCCGTAAAGAAGTTGGTCCTATTAAGCTCTTGGAATTAAAAAAAAAATACAATGAAATCACACATCACAAAGTGCGAAGAAATGGTTGCTTTATAATGTATCGAAACTTCTACTTTCACTCCTGAGTCAATAGATTTAATACCCATCGAAACATTTCGGGATGAATTAAGACGACACATAAGTATAAAAAACATAAAAAATTAACAGAAACTCAGGAAAGGTTTGGAACATGAAGGGAATCTAATATCGGCTGAAACAACAAAGAAATCATATCCTATATGAATAATCCATAGTTAATGGCGTTTTCTTTTCTAAAAGCAAAGTGTAACATATATGTTACATGTGATTTGGCAACATTTTTAAATGCTCACCTAATTTTTAAGAAGTGTTGCATATTTTACTTTTACAAAAAAAAAAACAATTTCCCAACAACTTTCTGCATAAAACAATGACGAACTGGAAAATTATTTGTTTTTTCATAGACAATAACAAAAACAGCTGTTAAAATAATGCTGCACTCATGCCCCTTTAATGAAAATGAGTGTTGAACATGTAACATTTTTCTTCTCTTTAATGGTAACATCATGAGAATAGAACGCGTTCCATTTTTAAAATAATAGATACATTTCAGAAAAGAACACAAATAAATGTAAAAGGCAGTATAAATGCAGCATATTGCTCAGAAAAGAAAACGCCATAAGGCAAAAAAAAGGACTAACTGATTAAATACATTAATAATTAATTATTTTACATATATTGTACCAAATAATTATTGTTATAAATTAAAATTGGTTTTAAAGTACCCAGTTGACCAAGACATTCGTTATTGATATCGATTTCGAATATATCTCGAACATTTATCGTGTAAAACTGAGTGTCACTCAAAAATGACACTCGAAAAAAGTTCACCTGTCGCTCAGTTTTGTCCTAAAATATATTCGTTATCAAAGTTTCGCTAGCAATATCAAAACTGAGAGAATATCGAACTAATTTCGAAGTCGCAAAAAGGCAGCAAAAAAGGAAAAAAGTAATTTCATTTCATATTATTTAATAATTTATTTATTTTAACTTACTTATTTTATTTTTTATGCCTTAACTTACGCTACAGGATTTGAACATGGTACCTATATTCTAACAGACTAGCCCACATCCACTACGCTATCGTGGCAAATTTTTTTCTGTTGAATTATTGTACATATGTATGTATGTTTTTTAGCTTACTGTGCTGTCATGGCTCGAACTTGGTACCTCTAGAGTCTAGACTATTTGTTTTTGTAAAAGCTTAGCTAGCTATAGGCTTTGTGTTACAATACTCACAGCACACACTCAGCACTAGCAATACGATAGACACAAACAACTTTTTCTTATTAGTTTTTTTTTTGTCGTTCTTCACTGTACACACCAGTGATGCCAACTTTGAGATCTAAAAAGCGTAAAAAGCACTAACGTGAAAAAAGAGTAAAGATCAGGTGAAGTTCAATAATGTTTAATATTTTCTAAGCTATTCTCTATTTCGGCAATAGCATCAACATCTTTAATGAAATATATCAGACGAAAAAGGTATGCTTTACACTGAGAAAATAAAACCATCAAGTTTTTATTAAACTAATTTTAAGAAATACACAAATTTCTTAAAAGCACTACTTAGTGCCTTTTCTTAGTTTGGCACTAACGCTCAAAATTTGGCGTTTTGAGTCTTCAAAAAGCACTAAAAATAGTGCCAAAAGCACCGAGTTGGCATCGCTGGTACACACGCAAGTGCAAAGCAACAACACCTTTTCTTTTTTTCTTTGTATTTATTGGTTTTTACAACAAGAGATATTGAACAAAAATTAGTTTTTCTTTAAATGTATTGGTGTTTACTCTTCTATAAGGAAGTTTTGAACACCCCTGCTCTAGACTAACAGACTGACACACATCCCACACATTGGAAAACTATCGAGAGAAGTTCGAAACTCCAAGTTTCTTCGCTTCAGTGAGCATTCGTTTTTATCGCACACAAATAGTTTGTGCGAAACGAATTTTTTATCTTTTCCTATTGTTGCCATTTAAACATTTTCACTGTTAGACTTAGCGTAATCTTAATTTTGAATTAAACTTTTCCAGTTTTAGTTTTCTTCTGTGGAACATTTTTGCAGAAATTTTGAACCGATTTACAGCCGTATTCATAAAAATTTTAAACAGCGTTTCAAATGTTGTTTAAACAAAATTCGCTAAAATTGTATTCATAATAGAATTTTAGCTTAAAAAACGGTTTTTAAACCTTGCGTAAATCAGCAAATTTTAAAATTGACTGCCCCCATATTTAAACCAATTTTAAGATGACGTTGTTGTAATTAAAGAATTAGAGAAAACAGATGTGGTGTATTTCTGGTGGATTTTACGTAAGATATAGAAATGTACCAGTAAATGTCTGGTTGGTATGTCTCCATGTTCCATAAGAACTATGAATTCACTACCTAGTCAATTGTTTTAGTGTTACTAGAAGATTTTCAATGACAAGCACATGCTAATGTCTATACACGCAAAGAAAAGATATGGTTGTATAATGGTTGAGAAAACAATATTATGTTCTCTGAAACAAATGTGTGGTCGTTGAAAACTAGTTATTGTTATTTTAAACATTTATTTCGTTACGATAAACAGAGTAATGTTTGAATTTAATAATTACATTATCACATCCATAAAAAAGTGTGATATGGTTAGAGTTTAACAATACAGTTTTGTTAAAAATTTATGACTACAACATAATTTGTATTATTATTTAAAAATAATATGATGTAAATAACAATATAATGCTATCCAAAACCATACTATTTTAAGTATAAAAAAAATCTTTTTCAGAAACATCTGTCAGTTCAGTATTTCGTTTGTAAGCTATCGGTAGTGCACGGGTGGTTTTAAATAAATTAATAGATAAATGAAAAAGGGTTGGCCAATAAAACATATATAAACATTTGTGTACCTCTTTATACAGACATGTCTGTATGTCGTGTAAGTATACATTTCTATATATACATTTTATTTCAACAATATTAAATTATTTTTATTTAGATTTTGACGCACAGCTGTTTCTACAATAAATACATATATGATTAAAAAATAAAATAGTATTATTATATTAAATAATACTGTGGTCGTATTTAACAATATTAATATAATATTAGAACATGGTATGGTGAGTCTCAATTATATTTTAGTCACATCTAACAATAGTGTTGTCATATTTAAAATACTAAGATTATAATATAATTAACTCAGATAATATTATAATTAACCCAGATAATATTATAATTAACTCAGATAATAATATTGTTAAAGTTTTTTTGCTATTAACAATAATATGATTTGACTGCAACCATATAATTCAATCATAGCATGTTGCTGTTTGATTATGGTTGCCTCAACCATATTTTTTCTTTGCGTGTAGCATAAAGTATTGTATGGGGAATAATTGTAGAGTAGTACTGGTGACAAAGTCAAAAGCGACTCAGTACATTTTCCCTATTCGCACTTTCTGCAGGGTATGTATGTATGGATGTATGTACTTATGTATGTATGTAGTATATGCCAGTGTTATTTAGAAGAAAAAAATTTAATTGTTTTTTAGAAACTATTGCCGAAATATCAAATAGACTCCAAAAGAATATTTAAAAGAAAAGGAGCAATCTGCTTTCCGTTCCCAGTCATTGTTTTCTCACTTTATGTGTTAACAAAAATAATATATTTGTAGAAAATTAACTAGTGATGCATAAACACTCAGAACAAACAAAATAAAGCTCGTTATTCTAGTGCCTATTTAATCTGCAATAAATAAATTATATAAAAAGCACTTTTAACAAAGATTCGTTGTGAACTTTTTTTGTTATTTTTTTTTTTAATAAAAGTTGGCACACATTTTTTATTTTATAGAAACAATAGAAACAATATTTTTCTGAAAAGGGACAAACAAACAAACAAACATAGGCACGAGTACTTTGTGAATTAACAATCGTTGTTTTGCAGAACTAATATGCAAATGACAGATAAAGAATGCAGTGTTGCCACAATATTTTTAAAAAAGTAAGTTAATTGATTTTTAGTTAAAATACTGATTATGAATACCAATATTTAAAAAACTTTATTTAGCCTTAAAATGTTTTTTAACTTATATGAATTTTAAGCCTCAATCAACTTTTTTTAATGAATACGGCTGTTAGTATTTTTCAATCATGATTTTCTGGCAACATTGGTGCAATAATAATAATTTCTTTATTTTATTTTATTACAAGTTTGTGTTTAATAGTTAATAGTCTTAACTCAAAAAAAGGCTAATTGAATTTTTCTTGTCTTGCAGTTTTTTAGATAAATTTTTTTTTGCCATCTACTACTATTTATATGTAAGAAATTTTAATGGTTTAATTCCTTTGATACTCTGTTTTAAAAAATTTTGTTTCCTGGTGGTTTCCTATAGATTCTTTTTTTTCCTAAAACATAGACTCTAACGAACAGAGTGTGTATTTGTTGGTTGACTGACTGACTGACTGAAGTTGTATTGCAGAGAGATGCTGCTGGTTTGCGTTAGCTTGGCAGATACGAGTACCAAGTCATATGACTTGACTTTAGTTGCTTGCAGCTTGGGCAGCAGCATCAACATTTCCCACTTTTATCTTCTATCGTGTTTGGCTGTATTTAATTTTTATGTTTTTTCATATTTTTTGTTTTTGTTGCTATTTTCCACTTTTTTTCATTGGTATTTTGCTGCGTTGTTTTGATTATCATTTTAATGATGAATATGTATATATGTGTGTGTGTGTGCGCTTTTTGTTGCAGTTTTATTTTTAGTTGCTGTTAGTGTTGGTGCTTAAGTTTAAGTGAGGATGAACGCTCATAATTTTTCTTATTGTCAATCTAATAGAAGCAATTTGATACTTCGAAAGTGGTCTTTAATGTTAAAATGATTATTATATCTGAACAGACACAACAGCAACAACATCAGTTTGTGTCATATTCTAAACTTTTATGTGTGTTCAGTTGTTTGAGATTGGGGCAACGTTTGTTTGTATGTCCATAAATATTATTTGCTTGTGTTTTTATGTATTTGTTGCATTAAACCCAATACAACCGCAGGAAAGAATGCTAATTAATCCACTCTACCATGGGATATAAAGCTTGTGTTTAGCGGCATATAATAGTAACGGAAGTTAAAAGCAACTTTCTTTTCCAGGTTTCAACGAACTCATTTCTAATTGAGTTTTTCTAATTTGAGTTTACTTCTGGCATATTTCCTTTTAGCCTTTATTTTGGACTGAACGTTGCCATTATTTTTGCCCATAAATTATTGTATTGTAATATCTTGAGACTTAAGAAGTATTTTGGAAAGAATTTACATTAGAGAATTGCAAGGTGACTTGATCGAGAGGCATCTTAGCTATGTATGTTTTAAGAAAAACGGTCCAGCTGTTTAGAAGATATGTATCTCATCTTTTCTAGATAG
Source organism: Tachina grossa (assembly GCA_949987645.1). Lineage (NCBI taxonomy): Eukaryota > Metazoa > Arthropoda > Insecta > Diptera > Tachinidae > Tachina > Tachina grossa. Next base: position 196,810,990 of record OX465274.1, on the reverse strand, counting down.
GTATATTCGGGGGTTTTAAAATATTTAATTTGTTATTTTATTATTATATGTACGATTCTTTATTTCAACGAGCTTTTAAAACTCTATTTTTGGTCTCAAAAAGTTAGAGTGGCAGAAGATTTGTAAGTTTTGGACCACTTAAGGTTAAGGATTACTTGCGAAAACAAACGTATTCCAAATTTTATTTATATTTACTTTCTATATAAAGTGTTAGTTTTCGATAATTACAATGAATAGTTCACACCATACCATCATAGGTACAAACCATTCAACACTGCACCAATAAAGTTTAAGTAGACCTTCCATTTTTTTTAAAAATTCTTAAAATTATCCTTAAAATAGCTTCTGAAGAGTTCTTTATATTCATAATAGAACTTCATAATAAAACTTATGGCGTTTTCTTTTCTGAGCAATATGCTGCATTTATACTGCCTTTTACAATTATTTGTGTTCTTTTCCGAAAAGTATCTATTATTTTAAAAATGGAACGCGTTCTATTCTCATGATGTTACCCTTAAAAAGAAGAAAAATGCTACATGTTCAACACTCATTTTCATTAAAAGGGCATGAGTGCAGCATTATTTTAACAGCTGTCTTTGTTATTGTCTATGAAAAAACAAATCATTTTCCAGTTCGTCATTGTTTTATGCAGAAAGTTGTTGGGAAATTGTTGTTTTGTGAACGTAAAACATGCAACACTTCTTAAAAATCAGGTGAGCATCAGGTGAAAATGTTGCCAAATCACATGTAACATATATGTTACACTTTTCTTTTAGAAAAGAAAACGCCTTTAATTTTTAAATTTATTTGCTGGTGGTTCAGCGTTGTCTATATGCACTTCGTTGTTGCTGTAACAAATCGTCAGTAGACTTCAACCACACATTTTGAACAGTCATAAACTTCTTATCTTATGCACAGACTTTCAAAAACTATTTGAGAATTCACAAATAATAATATTTTTGAAAATCACAGAAGAAGAATAAGCGTAGTAGGCTTAAAAACTTATACAAAATGCAGCAAATAATTTATATTGGATATGAATCTATTTTATTTTTATACACATTTATACAATTAGACTTTCATAGGAAGTTTGACTCAAACAGAGATTGTTTTAATTTAATTTAGAGATCTATAACACAAAAGCTCCATCAGGTGTCGCAGTGCCGATCTTTGGACCAGATCTTTTCCCTGTTCTTTTATTATTATCTACTGAGGGGTGTTTTTTTATAGAGTGACAGAAGTTTAAATCACAATAAAACAAGGAAATATATTTTTAATATCAATGAAACGGACTCTATTGGAAAGAAAATTTTATGAAATTAACGTTTAAATATGATTTCTGCCTTGTGGCCGCAATCTGGAACACCAATTTTCAAAAAAAAAATTTCACAGCATTTTCGGCCGTATTTCGACGATAACTCTTCGAATGTTGATTTCCAGGTGTTGAATTATTTGAGGTTAATGGACGTAGAACAAGTGACTTAACATAACCCCAAAGAAAATAATCTAATGGGGTTAAATCACACGATCTGATGGCCAATTAATTTGGCCATTGAACGAAATTATTTTTTCATCTTTCATTCTTTGAGTAAATCAATTGTTGGAACCACATATCAGCAAGATTAGTGCCACGTAATTGATGTACGAAAAAATTTCGAATCATATTCCTATATCGTTCACCATTGACAGTAACATGCTGACCATCATTGTTTTTGAAGACATTTTGGGCCAATGACTCCACCAGCCCATAAGGCGCACGAAACAGTAATTTTCTGTTGATGTAATGGTTTTTTTCGACAAAAGCTTGCGGATTCTCCTCACTCCAAATGCTAAAATCCTGCTTATTCACGTACCCATTCAACCAGAAATGGGCTTAATCGGAAAATAAAATTTAGAATGGAAATTCACGACGAATAGAACAATTATTTTGATTAAATATTTCAACAATTTGCACGCGTTGATCTGGTGTAAGTCGATTCATAATGACATTTCAAAGCAAACTAAATAAAAAGCAACTATCAGCTGTTAAATGGTTGGTCAAATAAATCAGTGATGTCAATTCAAAGTTGTGACGCTCTAAAGAAATACGCTTTACAAACGTGGCCAATTTATGAGCATTAGGAGGTGATTATGGCGTCATAATAGACTAAATGTGCTATGAATTGATAAGATTATAAAGAAAAGCGTTGCAGATGTAATAAGGCCTGTGCATGATTTTAATGCGCGCATTGCCGAAAATATCGCTTTTCTTAGCAGTGTGACCAGATTTTAAAATAAAGTTAAGCTAAATCACGTTTCAAAAAGAGCTAAAATAAGCTAAAAATTAAAATTTTAAGCCATAAAATAAAGCCAAACTTTTTTCGGCTTCTTCCACGTTGCAATAGTTTCTTATTGCTAAAATAACGTTAAATATACATATATGTACATACAAAAACATATTTTTCTATTATTTGAAATAAAAATATTGAATAATTTTTAATTAAATTATTTATTCTTATTATATTTGAGTTTTAAAGAAAAATAACACAAAAACTTTCCAAAAATTTAAAAACATTTATACTAAAATACGAAACCTTTTTTTAAATTAATTAGGCTTATTACAGAAAACCTATTTCCTAATTTTTGTTTTAAGTAAATTCATGCCGCTGAATACAAGTTCAACTCAACTCAAAGAAAATCTTTAAAAGTCTTATAGGCAATATTAATTTAACTTTTGCCATTGTAATTCCAAAATTGCAATCAATGTCACCTATTTTTAAATTTATCATTTCTCTTATAAATGCGAAATTTACATTTTGTATAATTAAATTATTTTTCAATGAAAAAATTTTATATTTTGGAATGTTAACAAATTTATAATTTTTAACCTTCCTTCGTCCAAAAATGGATGTTATAAGTTTGTAGTGTGTTTCTGTACATTTGTGCATCTGTACGAGTCCACGTACAGACCAAACTGCTGCATCGATTTTGAATTAGTTTATTTTTTGTTCGCAAGGTGACTTGACCGAGAGTCTTCTTAGCTTTGTTTGAAGAAAATCTGTCCAGATGTTCAGAAGATATCACATCTTTTCTAGATATATTTAGTTGAATCTGTGTGTCTTTGACGCCGTATCTCCCAAACGGCTAGACCGATTTTAATTTTGTTTTTGTCGTTTGAAAAGTGACTTGATCTCGCCTATAATTGAAGAATATCGGTTCAGCCATTTAGTCAGTACGCTTAAAATTTTTAATTTTTGCCATTATAACTTTTTTATTTTTTAACATATTTTTTGAGAACATGCAATTTAGATTAAAAAACGGCTAAAAAAGCTTAATGAGTTTTTAAAAAAAGCTAAAAAATAAGCTAAGAGCTAAATGGAAATTTTGCAGCTAAATGCCAAAAAATAAGCTAAATTTAGCTCAAAATAAGCGAACATGGTCACGCTGTTTCTTAGTGAAAGTGTGGCGGATAATGTGAATTTATCTATTCCACGACGTACTGGACGTTATATGGTTTCAAAAAGACGCTGCTACGAGCCACATACACGTAAAGAAAAGATATGGTTGGAGAATGGTTGAGAAAACAATATTATGTTCTCTGAAACAAATGTTTGGTTGTTGAAAACTAGTTATTGTTATTTAAAACATTTATTTCGTTACGATAAACAGAGTAATGTTTGAATTTAATAATTACATTATCACATCCATAAAAAAGTGTGATATGGTTAGAGTTTAACAATATAGTTTTGTTAAAAATTTATGACTACAACATAATTTGTATTATTATTTAAAAATAATATGATGTAAATAACAATATAATGTTATCCAAAACCATACTATGTTAAGTTTAAAAAAAAATCTTTTTCAGAAACATCTGTCAGTTCAGTATTTCGTTTGTAAGCTATCGGTAGTGTACGGGTGGTGTTAAATAAATAAATAAATAAATAAATAAAGTATAAACAAAAGGTTAGACCAATAAAAATATATAAACATTTGTGTATCTCTTTATAGAGACATGTCAGTATGTCGTGTAAGTATACATTTCTGTATATACATTTTATTTCAACAATATTCGTGTCTGTCACGACTTTCGAACGTTTTCAATTAGAATGAAAATTTCCGAATCGCAAAAAAAAAAGATTTGGTGTCTGCATACTTCCTAATATTTTTGCAAAATTGGTTGCTAATGTGGGCATGTATTCTATGTATTAAAACTAAATATATATTGGTTTAAATTTCCGAATTAGGTAGATGAGATTAGAAGCCTATTTTTAAAAAAGATTTCGTTTAAATTAAATTAATTTTAATGTGGAAAAAAGGCGATTCTATTTACTTTCACATTGCTTGGTGCAGTCGAAAGTAAAACGAAAAAATTATTCGGAAGTGAATGTCAGGACACCAAAATATGCGGAAAAGATTCACTTTCACACGGATGTGAAAGTCATGATAGACACGATTACTTTATTTTTATTTCGAATTTAACGCACAGCTGTTTCTACAATAAATATATGATTAGAAAACAAAATAGTATTATTATATTAAATAATACTGTGGTCGTATTTAAAAATATTAATATAATACTAGAACATGGTATGGTGAGTCTCAATTATATTTTAGTCACATCTAACAATAGTGTTGTCATATTTACAATACTAAGATTATGTGTAACAAAGTTCATTGTTTTTGTAGATAATATTATTATTAACTCAGATAATAATATTATTTAAAGTTTGCTTTTCTATTAACAATAATATGATTTGACTGCAACCATATAATTCAATCATAGCATGTTGCTGTTTGATTATGGTTATCTCAACCATATTTTTTCTTTGCGTGTAGCAAGACCGATTTTGATTTTATTGCCAATTGGCCACCAAGATCTTTCGATTTGACGCCGTTATACTTTTACTGCGTGGCTACGACAATGCCCATGTATCAGCGTGTAATTCTCTAACGTTGAAGTATTCGAAAGCCAATTTTCTTCAAGCTATAGCAGAGATATTGCCCGAAATGTGTGAAAACGTGGTCTAAAGCTATTTCAAAAGGATGGACTGCTGCAACTAATTTGGAGGCGGTCATTTAAATGACACTGCGTTTCGCACGTAATGACAAGATTCAAGCATTATAATCAAATGACACTTTTATTCGAAATTAAAGCTTTATGTATGAGTCGCTGACTTCCAAAATGGTAATTGCTTTCTCTTCGAACAAAGTTTTTATAACGTCGCAGTACAAAACGTTGATATTGCGCACATTTTAAAACGTCGTCGAAAAGTATGAAGAACGCTGCACATAAGCAATCACCGCATTGGTTTCAAAGCTGATTCTACTGGTTACAATGTTGCGAAAATTTGTATCTATACACGATATAAATACAGCATCGGAAATGTATACAAACATTGTGCTGATACGATTTGGAAGTCTTCCAGAGTTGTTTAGTTTTAAATACTTTCGCAATCGAAATATGGATAACTCCAAACTCCAAGCCACTTAGAAGGGGTTAGAAATATCTACATGTATTGTAGTTACATATACACGTTGTAAAAAAACACAACACAAACCACATAAATTTTATTTCAGTTTAAGACTGAAATTACAATGTTGTCGCTTGAAAATACGGCAGTAGCCGGTGTTAGCAACAGAGAAGTACCAAAAAATATACTCGTATAACAATGACATGTTGCTGTTGTTAAGTTAAAAGTGCTCTTTAAGATATTTATTCTTTTTTGTTAATGTTAGACAAAAAAAAGATGCTGTTTGTAAAGTAAAATAATGACGTTAACTAACAATTTTCTGTTTTTCTTTTACTAAAAAAATAAACTAGTACATATTTGTAGTGGCTAAAATGCTATTGCCTCAAGTTGAGATTGTTGTTTCTGTTGCTGCCATATTCGTAGTTGACTTTTTTGTTGTAATTGTGTTTGCTGCAAAACTGTGTTGTCGTTGTATCATTTTTAACGTGACACAATCAGTTGTTAACGACAAAGACACAAGAGACATGACAAAAAAATATAAAAAATTAAAAAAAAACGACAAGAATGTATGAAAAACTAAAACACGAAGAAAATAAAAAATAAAATGAACATAGAAAATTATGCGACACATTTCGAAGCAGATTTGACTTACTCCTATTCAAACGTATATGAAAATTGAATCAAAACCCGCGATTAGAAAAAAAACGTTATTGCTGAGTGAATGTACTCGTATGTGTGGCTGGAAGCATTATGGAAAAAGCGAAAGATGCTCGATGTGGAGTAAGACAAACATGTGCTGAACAATTCAATGAAAATAAATTTGTAAAAATGTCATTGTGTTTGGAAAGTTATGCAATATGAAAGCGTGTTTATTCAATAATTAAAATTAAATAAAAGCATTTCTCAAATAAAATATAAAGACATATTCGTACATTGGTATATGTATATTTTGCATACATACATACACTAAGAGAAAAGTAGTGTCAATAATAATTCTTTATTATGTGAATGAAATTATTCATTATCTTATTGAAAGTTTTCATTATATGCATAAAATTCTTCATTAATATAATGAATTCTTACGTTAGCTCGTTATTAATAACAAAATTCATTGATCAAAAGAAGGTTTTCCTTTCAGTGTATATGTACATATGTACATATGCATGTATGTAAATACTGTAAGTACAGTGAAGTTCGGTTATAACGAATACCGAGGTAATTGTGAATTATGTTCGTTATAGACGAATGTCATTGAAATCGCAGTAAATATTTTCTACAATTCAAAGAAAGTAACATTAATTAAATTTAAGAAAGCAACTACAAATAAATAGACACTTACATACAGTGACTCCTACGACTGTTCTTAAAAATTTTTTTTATTATTGTAAATATTTTTCTCTTTATGGTGCCAAATTTTCTTCTCTCATGGTCTACTCTACTGGTGAGATTGGTTTCTTACATACATATGTACATATATAAACATTTTACAAAAACAACACTGGCTTAGTCCCGTTATTAATTCATCTTTGTTTAAAATGTTGTGAACGATTGTGTAACTCATTGTAATTTAAAGCTTATTTGCTGCTACATGTCGATTGCACCGATTAGTAAAAATTCATAACGTGCTAAATAGTACATTTTAAGGTTATTAAAATCAATGTAGCTTAAATTAGTTAGAAATTCGACTTAGTTATTACAGAAACTACTATGCCTAAACTTATATCGAAGCGGTTACAAAATTATTGCAAAAAAAATATAATGTGTCCATAAGATATGTGTCGAAACTTAGACAAAAACGTGTAGACATTCATAGTACCAATAAAGGTGGGGGAAAACCAAAATTATCGCAGCCAACCAGGCGAATGCTAAGACGTCTAGTTCTATTCGGAGCCGTGAACAATGCTAAGGAGGCCAATAAAGTGGTGAAGGAAACGCTACAGATCAATGTATCCTACCAGACAGTTCGAAGAAGCCTTGAGGAGTTTGGAATGAAGGCTACAACTTAAATTAAAAAGCCTCTACTGACAGTAAAGCACAGAGACGCTCGACTCAAGTTTGCAAAGGAGCATGTAAAATGGACAGTGGAAACTTGTCGTATGGTCCGACGAATCAAAAATAAATCGTCTAGGGTCAGACGGCCGAAATTGGTCGTGGTGTGACCAAAAAGTTGGAATCACATCACGAAATATTGAAAACACTTTGAAATTTGAAGGAGGTTCCCTAATGATATGGGGCTGTTTCCAAGGAGAAAAATTAGGAATCCTTTGTAAAATTGATGGTATTATCAAGGCAGACAATTATATTAGTTTCTTAGAGGATTCTTATCTACCAAGTAGTGATGTAACGAATGTCAATTTTTGATATTCGCGAATACGAATACGAATATTTGAAACGATATTCGCGAATACGAATACGAATATTATATGCAATATGAAATTTTAAAAAATTTTTATGAAAGAGGACTTCACACTCTTGTTGGCGTACGTTAAAGTTAATAAAAAGTACCCAAAATTTTAATGATCGTCATTAAATAATATTTGAAAATGATACAAAGCACAAATTTCTATAAAAAAATTAATGTATTTGTACAAACTAAAATTTTTAGTCATTTATTTAAATTTCGTTTAGGATTTATGAATTTACTTATTTAATTTCTTTTGAAAAATATTCGTGTTCGTATTCGCCTGAAAATGGCCGAATATTCGACAATTCGAATACGAATACGAATATTCGTGCATCACTACTACCAAGCTTGGAAATTTTTGGGTGCGAGGCTTGCGATGTCCTGTTTATGCAGGACAATGACCCAAAACACAAGGCGAAAAAAACAATGGAATGAATTCAAAATAACAATATTAGATGCTTGGATTGGCCACCCCAATCTCCGGACCTAAATCCAATAGAAAATCTGTGAAGCATATTGAAAAAGAAAAGTATAATGAGTAGTTCGGTAATTAGAAACCTTGAAGAGCTTTGGCATGTAGTTAACGAAGAATGGACGTAAATAGACAAATCCATCCTAAGAAATTGGTGTTGCAGCATGCAAAACAAACTCCAGCTCGTAATAACCCTGCGAATAGTGAAATTGTGGTGATTTACTAGTGACGTTGTCAGTAGTACTACTGACCAGGTGTACCCCAGTCAATGGTATCATCTATTGACATTTAACATTAGCTTGTCATTGAAAATCCACCACTAGACTATAGCACTACTGACTTAGTACCTCTTTCGGGACCACATGGAGACATTGGCACCAAAGGTTCACTAGATTCTCGTTGTCAATAGTAAAATTATAGTGACTCTCTAGTGACATACTCAATAGTGCTACTGATTAGGTGTACCCCAGCCAATGTAATCGCCTATTGACATATAACACAGGGTTGTCATTGAAAATATACTAGTAGAATTTAGCATTATTGAGAAGGTAGTTCTTTTATGACCATATTGAGATATTTGAACCAAAGATTCACTAGTAAATTTTAGTGACACTCGTCTACATATCTGTGGTAAAAAGGAAAAAGTGCTAAGTCGAGATAAGCTGATTTTGAGTTAATGGTACCACCGTATTCTGCATATTTGAAAGTACCTCTGAGCAAAATTTCAAGTAGTTTTTGCGATTTTTCAAGAAGTTATAGCAAAATTAATAGCGGCTTTTCTCTTTTAAACTTCGAATCTCATGTGGAATAATAGCTTAATTTAGGGTTTATTTTGGTATATTTCAACTAAAATGTATTACTTCCAGTTTGTAGAACGATATTTGCTTAAAAAGATTAGTGTTAACATAGAATTTCCCAATTTAACCGTAAAAGAAATAAATTTCCGAAAATCGACTTGAACGCTTAAAAGTGCTCTCCTGCAAAACAGTCAAATATGACTTAACACGTTGGCTGCCATGTGACACACCGGTGTGTCACACTTTTTTTTAATATGAAGCCATGTGTACCACCCGTGGTACTCACGTATACTTTACTTTTTCATCCAATAATTTTCGACCACCGGTGGTACACATGGCGTTACATTAAAAACAGAGCGCCATGTGAACCACCAGTGGACACATGTTAAAAACACTCACAAATCGACAGAAATTACTAAAGATAAAATTAGAAATTTAAATACGACGATAACAACCCCCGTGAAACTGTAATTTAAAAAAAAATTTGGGAATGATTTTTTTTTATATGGGGGCAGTCAACGTGTTAAGCACTTTTTCCTTATTGCCACAGATATATATATTTAATATTATTGCACAGCATAATAAAAAAGAAAAACAAACTATTGACGCGTTCATTGACAATATCACCAGAAATACACTAGAACTCTTGTCTCTAAAGTATCTCTACTCGTGCATAAAAGGAAAGTTGTCGACATTTTAACTAGTGCAATTGTCGCTGAAGAAATAGTATTGACATAGAGACATATGGTTCTAGGCTGAATAGAGGGAAAAGCCAAGGGTGGACACATTAAATACTAAAATAGGACGTAAGATGACCAAAAGCGTCGAGGCACAACAGCGGTTACACAAGTGTTCACAAAAAAAATTTAATTTTTTATTATTTTTAAAACAGGATTTATTTTTAGTTTATTATTTACTGCCTATTTAAAACATTAAACCGTACTTAAGTAATAAATAAGAGAATAAAAAGCCTATGTTTTTATTTATACCTTTTATCAAAAAAGTTTTTAATATTATTTTTTTTATGAACAGTAGTGGAAGTCACTGTATGTCTTTGTTTTTAAGCTACTTGAGATTTTTATTTGTTATAAGCTTATAAAATAAGTTTCCATACGGTTTTGTTTACAGAACTTATGTTAAAAAAAAAAGAAAAAAAAATGTTTATACATACTAGTGTCCTGCACAAGACTATTTATAAGACATTTCAAGACATGAGAGATTTTTTCAAATGCTTTACTACAGCGAAATATTCTAAAAGAATCGCTAAACAACACTGTTGGCAAGTAATTTTTTTTGGTGGTTTGACTTGCCAACAGTGTTGTTTAGCGATTCTTTTAGAATATTTCGCTGTAGTAAAGCATTGGAAAAAATCTCTCATGTCTTGAAAAGTCTTATAAATACTCTTGTGCAGGACACTAATACATACATATTAGAAAAAATATTTATACAATAACAATAACATTTTTAAAATAAAAATAAAACATTCCCTGAAGAAGCCACACAACGGAGTGGCGAATATTGGAAAAATAAAGATAAAAAGAAATATTTATTTAATAACCGACCTCAAGCTGGAATATTCAGCAAAATTATTTTTGAAGAGTGTGTTAATCTGCCTTGATACTTCTTCTTTATTAGAAACCATTCACTGTGAATAATAACACACATTTTTATACTTACCAGACGCACATTTCTTAGCACAAAACTCATTCTTGCTACCATCAGTTATAAAAAAATTCCCAAAAAATTCCTAAAATTTAGGACAAATCCCCGGAATTGGTAACACTGATACTGCTTCGTAAATATATACATATAAACTTTGTGCAGATACGTTTTGGAACTCTGGTTATTTTGGGAAAAGTTTGCTTTTGTTGTTCAGTGTCATTGGAAGTATCCGTTAGCTGGTTAAATTTCGCAATTTTTCTTAAAGTTTCATCAATATTTTGAGCATTAAAATTATTATTTTTTAACGGAAAATATTTTATCAGCTTGCCCAAGTCCTGACTTTAAAAGTCCAGTATAATAAATTTAACACACAATATTTAATTGTTGGATTCAATCGGTTGTCTTAAGTCTCATAATGTTTTAAAATGCAACGGAAGCAAAAAATATTAATATAAAACATTAACTCCCTGTTTGTATAAGACGTTGACGTTAGAAATCTTGGCGTTTTTGTAATAGATTAAAGGAAACTTGTAAAATTTTTCTTTAATTTATTACGAAAATGTTAAGATTTTCATCGTCTACGTTTTACACAAACAGGCTGTAAATTAAAATTAAAATAATTTAAAATAAATATATTTCGGTATTACTGATATGAAAATAAATATTTTGTTTTTCTTTTTGATTTTTAAAATGAAAGTACATTTTATTGTAATTGTAAAAAGATGTTGGAAAATAAAATAGACACAAAATCGAATAAAGTTGCTTGTTTGGCAAAGATTTTCGTTTGATGCTTTTAAGCTTATTATGTTTGTATATATATTGTGATTCTCAATAACATTTCAACAAATATGCTGGTGTTGTGTATTTGACGATGCAGAATATTAAATTTTTTCTCTACTGGAAATTAATTCATTTATACATATTTTACATCTAAAATCGTTTCGTGTTATTGTTAAGAATCATTCACCCCTATCGTGAGCAGTTTTTCCCTCGAAATATTTTGTCTTTTCCCCAAATTGCAATCGTGAATAGTTTTTCCCCTGAAATGTGTTGCCTTTCTTCTTACAGTGAATAATATTTTTCACATTGATTTTTTCATTTTTCCCTTTGTTTTGTTCACTTTATTTTTGCATGCGAACTGAATTAAACCAATATTATACTTACAATTATGTATTAAAAGTTATAAATAGTTATTTTTAGGACAAGATCAATAAATAATGTCCACGATTAATAACAATAATTCCTTGCAATACCTTTTTTCATTGCACATAAATCTCTTTGGTTCATATGAAGTAAATTTTATGGATATGGTATACTAAAAAATTCGTTGCACGGCACCTAAAATATTTAAAAACACCACTTTACACTCAATAAAATTTAATTTGAAACCCAAAATATGTTTATTTCTTATTATTAAGCTTAATTTGTTTGATTTTCAATTAATTTTTAAGCTTCACAAGTTTTCTTCCCGTTTTTTATATTCACTACGTATTGATAACTGGAACAAACGTTCCCATAAAATTCACGACTGCGAATTCCCCTCCGTGGGGAATGAAAATTTCATGGGAACAAAAATTTCACATTTTATTCACGATATGCGTATTAACTTATTAACTTCAACAGAAAATATCGAAATTATTCAATGTATTTAATGATTTAGTTCGCCTGCAAAAATAAAGTGAATAAAAAAAACTAAGGGAAAAGTGAAAAAATCCACGTGAAAAATATTATTCACGATAAGGGGAATCAAAACAAGGGAAAAATTATTCACGATTGCAGTTTGGTGGAAATATTTCGAAGGAAAAAATATCCACGATAGGGGTGATTATTGTAAACTTTTTAAAATAAGTTTTTAAAACTTTATTTATCAATAGTTCCACTGTAAGCTAGTTAAATGTAAATGTGATTTGTTAAATTTAATATTAAGACTTGAATGTCGGAATAAATTAAAAAAAAAACAATGAATAATATATAGAATAAAACAATAATTTCACCTTAAATTGAAAGCGGCAAAAAATGTGTTGTATGTAGTTGAGAGGTTCTTGCTGTTGAAGTGTTGTTGTTATTATTGTTGTTGTTGTGGCTGTTGTAGTTTTTGCTGATGTTGAAGCTGATTCTGAAGCTGTAACTGACGTTGTTGTAGTTGTAGAACTGACCCAACTTAATAGACGAGCATGAAATCTAGTCACGAACTTGATTATGAATAAACCGTGCACTAGATCCATGTTCGCCGACAAAATAGAGTCAGATAAATTGTTTTGTAAAAAAAAAAAATAACAATAATGAAGATCACTAGTAGTACCCGTATGTTTATTAAATTTCTCAAAGGAAAATTGAGGCAGTTCAAAGAAAATTCCAAGTATCGACCAAAAGAAAATCTTTCTCAGACACGAATTTTCTATTGCGGTTGTTATTGTTGTTACATATATTTTTATTGACGCCACATTTTTTCTTACGAACGACAATTTAGCAATTACTGTTGTTGCTGTTTTTATATATTTCTCTTTTGTGTTTTGCTTTTCTAAAATTTAACAAGCTTCTGATGTTGCAAAATGCTTTTTTCTTCTAGTTGTCGTTTTGTTTGTGTTGTAGGTGATCATCTGAAGAAACTCTTGCAGTCATTTATTCAGTTGAAGTGTTTTGTTCTAGTTCATTGATTTAAACTTTGTGATCTTTTTAAATGTAAAAAAAAAAATCGAAATGAGAAAATTCAACATTTGTTTTTTGAACAATTTTGAAGTCATGTTAATAACGGAGGGTCTTCTTTGTTGTTGTCATTAAAGTTGTTACGTTTGTTAATGGAAATTGTTTTCTCGTAATAACCCAAAAATAAACAAGTTTAAATCTTACTTCTTTAATAATTTTAAAAATAAAGGAGACTGTCGATTTGGTTGCATTTTTAATATGTGCTGCCTTAGAACTTTTTTTTTGTATGAGAAGTATGACATCTAATTGGTGCTTTTGTAGAAATGTTTAAGGGAGGTACGCCCACTAAAATTAGTTTATTTCTTCACAACCAATACCCATTAAAGTTTGCCTATAAACTGGGCCCTGTCAATTGCAAAATCGTCAGTTCATAAAAGTGGACTTATTCTTACGAAACTTTGCACATGCTTTTGAAAATATGCAGGGAGACACCATGCCATTGAAGTTTCACATTATGGGGCTTATCGTGATTCGCGTATTTCGACTTCGACTGTGACATTTTGGTTCTAGATCAAAGAAAATATGTTGGGATAATTTTTTAATTCGTAGTCGAAGTCGGAATACGCCAACCACGATTGGGGGGAGAGAATATTTCAAGCATTTGTATCTTGGTCTGGTAATGAATGACGTAAGCTGGGGTGGCCGAAGTCTATTACTTTTTTACTTAGAGACTTCATACCACGCCTTATTTATTGTCACTGATGAACAATTTATGTGATTCATGTTTTTAAATTGAAAGACTGAATTTACTTAATGGAATTTTTTTATGAAAATAACTGTGTGATAAATTTTTTATTTTTTTTTATAAGAGACGCAAATCAAATCAAAAAAGTTGATGGAAAATGGGCAATTTTTTATGTCTCTAGCGCTGCTACAAAGGAGGGCCAATAAATCAGCGCCATTTTGAATTTCCTCCCCCTTAACTGAAAGAACAATACTGCTTCTGTCAACAAGTAAGTGACAGTTGACTCCTATCAGCTTTGAACAATTGGTTCAAGAAGAAAATGGTGGTTCGAGAAGAAAATGGCAAAAAGTGAATTTCTTGTGCTACTCCAACCAAGGCTTAGCTTGATAAATACTATGAAGACTCTTAACCATCAATTTCAATGGTAAAAAAGTGGTTTACTGAGTTCTTTGCTGCTGTAAATGCATAGAAAGTTTTGGCGTTCTTAACGCCCAGTTCAGTTCTCTACACACGAAATAATTGAAAAAAAAATCAAGATATGGTGCAGGCCAATCAAAGATTGAAAGTGAGAAAGATTTTTTAAGCCATAAGCATCTCAAATGGCTCAGTGGTTTAAATTTTAAGTAATCACTTGGGTGTGAGAAAGCTTTCCGCAAGATGGGTACCGCTTTTACTCACAATCGATCACAAACGCAACGTGACAACTTCGTAGGAGTGTTTGGCCTTGTTCAAACATGAACGAAACGTGTATCCATCTCTGAGACCTAGCAGAATTCAAAAAAATGGATCTCTTGGAGCGAAACATCGCAAAGAAGTCCAAGTTGGTTTTGTCAGCCAATAAAGCCATGACGACCATTTTTTTTGCAATACAATGACTACCTTCAAAAGGCTAAAACAAACAATTCATTGGGACGAGTTGATGAGGATTTGAAGACAAAAGATTGTATCTGGCCAAGAAAAAAAAGGACAACAGAAGAGTGCAGTTTCTATCGCAAAAATCCATGAATTAGGTCATGAATTGCTAACTCATCTGTCCTATTCAACAGGTTGAGCCCCCAGTGACTACTTGTTGTTCCCAAAACTGAAGAAATTACTCGGCGGAAAGAGATTTGACTCGATGACAACGATGAAATCAAATCACACACCAATACCTATTTTAATGGCCTCGACAAATCTTATTTTTTGAATGGTATAAAAAAAACTTGGAGAAATGTTGGACAAAGTGTATAGAACTCAAAAAAGACTACGTTCAAAAATCAAATGAATTTTTATCCAAACACCTTTTTTCATTAAAAATAATCATCAACAAATTTTATGAAATCCCAATGAAAAGTTTCATAGTGTAAATTTTGTAAATGAAAAAAAAAATCAAATTATAAAAGAAGTTTTGCTAACGGCCTGTCCCACCATGTCGACAGAAAACCTTCGATCGATTATTTATAATGAAAACAAAAACAAATTTTCTTATTTTATATTTATTTTTCAATACAAGTTGTCAATCGAACGTTTTATCCGAAATCGGGGGCATTAAGAGCTTGGAAAAAAAGATTCCTCTTTATTGTGAATGGCGCCGCCGACGTCACATCAAGACGACAGTAAATATTGTCACTTGTCTACTCTTTATCCGCAACAATTGGCTCTTATTGACAATCTCTTACTAATCTCAAGGACTTGGTAAATTAATGGATCATATTAATAGTAGTCAATTGTTGTCGACAAAGAGTAGATAAGTGACAATTTTTACTGTCATATTAATGTGACGTGGACGACGCCACTGGCAATAAGGGGATTATGTACACACGTGTATCCATGGCAATATGGAATAATCTCGTAAGTCGACTTATGATGATTCTACCGTCGTGTAATCCTTTCTTTTTATATGTATGTAATAGCATTTTAACCATGGGAAATTTCAACTGGTAAAAAATATAACATAATAAAAAAAATTTATTGAGTCGACTTAAGCAAGTTTTTTTATTGCCACATATATATATCGATGGTTTCAAGTACAAAGGCCCTAATTCATATTCTTACGAAATTGAGTTTTTCAGTGATTTCAATACATTTCACACAACTACATATTGGTACAAAAATTTATTGCAATAGTGCAAACAATAACACTTTTACAAGCAGTTGTACAAAAAAAGTTACATATTGAGTATTGCAGTTTCAGTATTAAGTTTTTACAATTCTCCTGTAGTAACAATTATTTGAGTTAGGGCCTTTCTACTTGAGACCAACAGTATGTATGTACATAAGTGTTTTTCTGTAGATTTAGTCAGATGTCTTAAAACTTATAAATAAATGACACTTTAAAAACAGATTGAAAGTTAATAATTTTTTTTTCTTCTTTAAACAGAATAGCCAAACCTCTATTCATGCACAGGTATTCATTCCTGTTTTTACCACACCTGAAAAAATGTGTCCGTAGCAGCTTAATTTTTAATTTTAATTAAATATACAATGCATGTTTGTTTATTAAAATAAAACGCAACAAATTTAAAATAAACCCACCCAACATTTGGAAGATTGTTTTGCTAACTGAGTTTTCCTCGAGTACTTTTGATGGCCAAAAACTAATACATGCTGACATTTAAAAAAATAGTTTATAGAAACCACGTTAAGGAAAACAAGTTAAGACTGATTTGTAAAACGGGAAATAAAATATCCCTTAAGAGTAGGGTGGCAACCTTTTCTACTGTGAAAAGTACCTTTAATGATCAGAAAATAAGCTCATAAGTTAACAAAAAACTCGAATATGATAAAAACTCCATAAAATGCTAGCTGGGAAAAGCAAATACATATTTATTTATGCATGTAGGTATGTCTGCAAACAGATTTTAAAGTGTGATAACAAACTACAATTTGATATTCTTTAATTAGTCGCATTTTAGCACGTTAGACTAGACCACAGGCAGACCACAAAAAGTTACTTAATGAATTGATATGAAATAATTGTGTAAGTATGTATTTATTACCGGTATAGTGCCTTACAGTTCCGGCTGTTCTCAGGCCCCTGATTGAGAAGGCACTCTTGCGAGTATGGAGAAAATTACTTAAAATGATATTAGAATAATTTAACTAAACACAAAAAACACAATTTTTATTTGGTGGCAACATTTCTGTGGATATTCTGGATATTTATTGTTAAAAATACTTAGTGGCAACTTGATATTGTTTATTTGCCAAATACAAACAAAATAAAACTATTTTTGTCAATTCTTGTACATTTTTTTTATTATTTTATGTTTCTATTATATTGCTTTTGTTTTGTTTCATAATTTTTTAAAATAATATTTGGCTGTAATATATATAAAGTAGAGAGTGTGGCAACGTACGAAAACGTGGCAACTTCAAATGACTAAACCTCACGATAACAGTTACAGAAAGGGTGAACGTGCCTTTAACTTACCGCTCACTTTTGGTTAAAGTGAAATTGTAATAATGAAAAAGTGTTTATCTATCCAATTAAATCCCAGCTGTAACTGTAACGACTATAATAATGGCCCTAAACGCTATTGTGAACTCCCCAAATATCATTTTTAAATAATAATACTCTGTGTCTAAGTCATGTACAATTTACATACATACATTTCTACAAGTATTACTCATATGAACACTACAATAGAAAAATAATTTAAAAATGTCATCCATCAGAACTACCGGGTACAATTGCAAAATATGGTGAATGTAAAAATATTTCTTGTAGACATATTCATAAAAACATTAAGAATGGCAGACAAGCGGAAAAAAAGAAACGATTTTGACAACGACTTGCTAATGGGGAGATAAATTATAAAAAAAAGTGGTGGGTTTTAATTTATTTTTAACTGTAGTTGCAGTAATAGAGAACTAGAGAAGCGCGAAAAAGGGGGAAATGGCAGCAGAACACTGCAGTATAATTTTATTTCTGTACGAAATTCTAAAACCAATTCAGTTCTGTTTTTCTGAGAACGCATTATGATGCATTAAACACATTCACCACAGCAGGCTACAGACTACAAAATGGCAAGGATAGAATACACATGTTTATATGAGAGTGATTATTTTGAAGACAGCAAGGCAAAAGGGCGGCAGGTTGTTGTCTATGCTAATTTTGTCGTTGTGGTCCAATTAAACTAATTTCTATTTCTTTAACTACAATGAGAAAATTCAGTGTTGCCAGTATAATACAAAATATTGAATGAATGATATCGTACAATTATTTTTTATTAACAATATCCAAAAATTGCTGTAAAACATAAATTGATTCATTTTTATACTTTTGCGCCATATAAGTACATTTCGAGAGATTAATTTAATTTTTATAAATGCGAAATATTTGAAGGTGGTAACACTGAACTATGTATTTATACTTAAATATGAGGTGCAGATGGTGCTGCTGTCGTCACCAAAATAATTACGTAGCTGGTTGCGAGGCGACAAATGCTGCTAGCGGCATTTGAGGTCGTGTGTTCGTGTAGCCTGCTGTGTTGAATGTGTTTAATACACAAGTATTATTAAAATTAATGTATGTATGTAAAGGGTGATTTAAATTTTAAATAAAACACAGATAATTAAAAAAAAAATCGTGAAACTTTATTATATCGTAAAGTAAACAGAATGAGGTTATGTGTGGAACAACATATCGCGCAGATGGCCGCCGCGGCTTTGCTGGCACACACGCTATCTTTTAATGAAATTTTCAATGACCGTCTTGCATAAATGCTGCGGTATTTCATTAATGCAGCGTCCAACTTCCTCTTTTAAGGCTTGAGTCGTCGCCGGCTTATTCGCCTAAGCCACCGACTTCAAAAAACCCCAAAGAAAAAAGTCTAATGGTGTTAAATCGCACGATCTGGGCGGCCAATTCTGGTCTTCAAAACGCGAAATAACACAACTTGGAAATGACTGATGCAGCAATTGAATTGTTTCTCTGGCTGTATGACATGTGGCGCCGTCTTGTTGAAACCACATGCCCTCCACATTCATTTCTTCTGCATAGTGAATTTGGAGACACCAATTTGCTGAGCTCGGTTTTGAATTGAGGTGGATGGAGTTTCAGCGACATCATCACGTACAGCTGCGACATTTTCGATCGATCGCCCTGGTCGAAGGCGCGTTGTTGTCTTTACATCACTAACAGACCCAGTTTCGGCAAATTTATCCATTAATCTCTTTACAGTTAACTCTTTTGGAGCATTATTGTGATCCCAAATTTATCGCAATTTGCGAACTGTAGCCGTAAAGCTTTCACCATTTTGGTAAAAAAATTTCACAATGAGAATGCGTTGTTCATTCGTGTAGCACTCCATTTTTACTAACCTCGTACCTTCTACTAGCAAACAATAACAATTGTTCAAATGTCAAACAATGACACTTCGAAAGGCGCCAAATTTAAATCTTGCGTTCTTGTTGGGACACCCTTTACATATGTATGTAAAATAGTAAAGGAATTGAAAAAATAACCAATTTGAAGATAAACTTTTCTTATTTTTTTACGGCAGGTGCACCGGTCTAACGTAGATATTTCTCAATTATTTCTCTTAGTGTATATGAGAACTGCGTTTTAAGGAGTTTGTTCAATTGTATGTTTGTGTTTTTGTTTTTTAATTTTTTTTTTCAAAACATTCATATTTATTTAAATATGCTTAACAAAGTCATTTAATAAACAGCTGTAAGATTTAAGCTAATTAAAAATATTATTTCTTTCAACAGATTTATTAAACTATGTAATTTTAATGAGTTTATTTTTCACACTAATGAAGACATAATCCAAATGGGAAAAAAACATCATTTTATTTATTATGTACATACATATATATGTAATTTCTTTATTAACGCACGTATTGTCTAATAATGGGTGTTTTTTATTGAGGTATAGAACTTTAAGTTGGCATCACTTTTTTAACTGGCGGCCATTTTGTCAGCTGTCAAGTGATTAATATTTAGTTTGGTTTGCCATTTCATCATGAACAGGTTGACAAAAGAACAACGCTTGCAAATCGTGCAAATTTATTTCGAAAATAATGGTTCAGTTCGCGAAGTTTACCGCAAGCTCCGTCCATTTTATGGTCGACATAATCGTCCATCAGAGCAATTAATTCGGTTAACCATGGATCGTTTTCGCACTACGTTTACTCTATGTGATAATACGCATCCGCAGAGACGTCGAACAGTGCGCACCGAAGAAACAATTGCCGCTGTAGAGCAAAGTGTTGAAGAGGACCCGAATGAATCGATTCGCCACCGTGCACAGCAATTGGAGCTTTGTCCATCAACTTTATGGAAGATTTTGCGCAAAGATCTTGGCTTGCGACCTTACAAGATCCAGCTTGTGCAAGAATTAAAGCCGCGAGACCATGCAATGCGTCGTGATTTTGGTGTATGGGCCGAAAATGAGATTGATCTCGACGCTGATTTTCATCGCAAAATTTTGTTCAGTGATGAGGCTCATTTTTGGTTGAATGGCTACGTCAACAAGCAAAATTGCCGCATTTGGAGTGAAGAGAAACCACATGAGACCCTTGAGACGCCATTACATCCACAAAAACTGACTGTTTGGTGTGCTCTATGGGCTGGTGGAGTCATTGGGCCATACTTCTTCCGAAATAATGCTGGAGAGTCAGTTACCGTTAATGGAGACCGGTATAGAGCCATGATAACCGACTATTTTGTTCCCGAATTGGATGGCATGAATGTGGATGAGTTGTGGTTCCAACAAGACGGCGCTACATGCCACACAGCGCACGTCACAATCGATTTGTCCTGTCAATTGGCCACCAAGATCGTGTGATTTGACACCATTGGATTATTTTCTTTGGGGATATGTGAAGTCGCTCGTCTACGCCAGCAAACCAGAAACGTTAGGGGACTTGGAAGCCAACATTCGTGGCGTTATTGCCAACATACGGCCCCATATGCTCGAAAAAGTGGTTGAAAATTGGACCTGTAGAATTGGCTTTATTCGAGCCAGCCGCGGCGGCCATATGCCCGAAATCATATTTAAACATTAATGGCATAAAATTATCCTTCCAATAAAGCCAAATTGATGGACATTAAAACGATTTTCTTGTGTTTTATTTCAATTCGAAGTTCTATACATCTAAAAAAAACACCCGTTATAAAAATCTAATTTCTGTTGTAATATTAAATTGGCAAACTAATATTTCCTAGTTGCCGTCATAATAGCTGTTGTACAAAAAAAAAAAATTATTTTAATACCTAGTGTATTTAATAGAATTTTCTTTATCAATTTAAATAAATAAATAAATAAATGTGTGCATTGAAATATTTAATTTAAATAATTTCCTTTGTTGGCAACAATTACTTTTTAAGTCAATTCTTTTCTAAAAATA
This sequence comes from Tachina grossa, assembly GCA_949987645.1. Taxonomy (NCBI): domain Eukaryota; kingdom Metazoa; phylum Arthropoda; class Insecta; order Diptera; family Tachinidae; genus Tachina; species Tachina grossa. Next base: position 196,789,474 of record OX465274.1, on the reverse strand, counting down.
AAAAAAAATAAAAACAAAGATATCATCAACAACCAACTGGCGACCACACCACCACTACTCGGTTGCTTGTCGCTTGCCTGTACAAAGAGCTTTTTTGTAATTTAAAACATTTCTTTAGCAAACTTAATAACCATTAACTAACTAATGGCTCAAATAACAAAACGTGATCACTTAAAAAATAAAAGAAACACCCTCCATCACTTACTTACTCCTCCTTTGGGTTCAGAGTGTCCTAATGCATAATGGAAATAAAAGAAACAAATCTTTTAAATGTTGCCTTCATTTAGTTGTCAAAAGTAAAAGACATGCAACAATGTTGCAAATTAAAAGAGGAGGTTAAAATGTTACTTTTCTATTTTCTGGTCTTTGACTGAAGTAACAAAAGAACTATTAATTTTTGCACAGATCATTCGAAGTCAAATAAACGTGTCTTAAAGTATTGATTAACAGGAAGAAGAAAAAAACTTAGTTAAAATAAATAAATAACATTGTTTGAAAAGAAATAACACCTAAGCAACATTTTTGCACGTTTCTTAGAAATAATTGACAAATTAAAGAGAAAAAAAAATTCAACAAAACTAATTAAAATTTTTATTATTCAAAAGAAAATTGGAAAGTTGACTGGGGTTTAAGTAAAAAAAATTATATTTAAGGTCCTCATATTATTTATTTTTATTCAGATCTTTTCAGCGTTAAGGCTAGGGTGATTGATTATTCGACTTTTTCCAGAAAACGGTTTTCGAATAGTTCGAATATTTGAGATTATGAAAAATGCGGTTTCGGTTTTTACAATTCAGGAAAAACCGATCAACAGGTTTTTTTAAGTAAGAAAATTGTTATAACTACAAAAGATTTGATTTTAAATTGCTCTATTTAAAAAAAAAGAGTTAACAGTTCATGTATATATTATACAACAATACCAAAATTAAAGGTAAAACATAAAAATTAACTTCATATACTTATGTATAGTACATACATATGTATGTATATATAATATGTACATATGTATGGACAAGATGGATATCTACCTCTATATAAAATATGATGCAAAATGTCAACAAAACTAGAAACACTTTTTACAAATGGATTTTGACATCCATTGCACTCAGCGTGACCATATTCGCTTATTTTGAGCTAAATTTAGCTTATTTTTTTTTGGCATTTAGCTGCAAAATTTCCATTTAGCTCTTACCTTATTTTTTAGCTTTTTTTTAAAACTCATTTAGCTTTTTTAGCCGTTTTTTAATCTAAATTGCACGTTCTCAAAAAATATGTTAAAAAATAAAAAAGTTATAATGGCAAAAATTAAAAATTTTAAGCGTACTGACTAAATAGCTGAACCCTATATTCTTCAATTATAGGCGAGATCAAGTCACTTTTCAAACGACAAAAACAAAATTAAAATCGGTCTAGCCGTTTGAAAGACACACAAATTCAACTAAATATATCTAGAAAAGATGTGATATCTTCTGAACATCTGGACAGATTTTCTTCAAATAAAGCTAAGAAGACTCTCGGTCAACAAAAAATAAACTAATTCAAAATCGATGCAGCACTTTGGTCTGTACGTACAGATGCACAAATGTACAGAAACACACTACAAACTTATAACACCCATTTTTGGACGAAGGAAGGTTAAAAATTATAAATTTGTTAACATTCAAAAATATAAAATTTTTTCATTGAAAAATAATTTAATTATACAAAATGTAAATTGCGCATTTATAAGAGAAATGATAAATTTAAAAATAGGTGACATTGATTGCAATTTTGGAATTACAATGGCAAAAGTTAAATTAATATTGCCTATAAGACTTTTAAAGATTTTCTTTGAGTTGAGTTGAACTTGTATTCAGCGGCATGAATTTACTTAAAACAAAAATTAGGAAATAGGTTTTCTGTTAATAAGCCTAATTAATTTAAAAAAAGGTTTCGCATTTTAGTATAAATGTTTTTAAATTTTTGGAAAGTTTTTGTGTTATTTTTCTTTAAAACTCAAATATAATAAGAATAAATAATTTAATTAAAAATTATTCAATATTTTTATTTCAAATAATAGAAAAATATGTTTTTGTATGTACATATATATTTAACGTTATTTTAGCAATAAGAAACTATTGCAACGTGGAAGAAGCCGAAAAAAGTTTAGCTTTATTTTATGGCTTAAAATTTTAATTTTTAGCTTATTTTAGCTCTTTTTGAAACGTGATTTAGCTTAACTTTATTTTAAAATCTGGTCATACTGATTGCACACCATAAGGCCAATTTAATTCGCCTCTGCTACCACCTCATAATATAATTTCGCTTTAATTTCATGTTTCAGTAAGTGTTGCCATGCTCAAAAAACGCCTAGGACTTTTACACTGAAAAAAAGAAAATACTTAGGAAAATCAACACGTCGCACACAGAGACAAATTAAAAATTTAGTGCGACAAAATTATTTACTTCATATGGATTGAATAAATTTTCATAAAACTAAGGTTTTTAGGGTCGTTGATTACGAAAATGATGTCAGTTTTTAAAAACTTATAATGTCGGATCCAATATGGCGTACAATTTTTAAAAAATTGATCGAAGTCGCTTCAAACTTATTACACGGGAATTAGGTGTACTACCTAAAGAAAATATGCTCTATTTATTGAAGGGGGAAACGGGGGGACCGCCACTTGACTTTTTTACACTTATTAGTGTGATTTTTAACTTGTAAGGAAAAGTCGTGGAACTGTTTGGAACTTTTTTTATAACTCTAGCTGAAGAAAATTTTTCAATATTATGTATTTCATAATAAAAACAGTATACTATATCTACATCCGTTTTAATAATAACTGCAAATTAAATTAGATACCTGATAATTAAAAATATATTTAAAAAACTTTAAACTGTAAATTTACAAAAAAAAAAAAATGTTGAGTGTAGCAACTATAAACGCTATAGATGCTGCTGACAGGTATAAGTGCGTGTAACAGATAATAGTTAATTCTTTGCGACCACGTACAGACTAACGTGATGCGTTAAAAAAATAAATACTTATAGGTTTATAGAACATATTAAGCGGAATAATGGTTACATTTAACAAAATAAAAAATTAAATTTTTGTCGTCATAATTCTGCCATTTGTCCCTGTGTGCGCCGTACCGAACACTTCGTGTGCGGGTCAAAGTCACACTTTACTGAATTTGTTTTAATTTCAGTATTTTTAATAAATTGATTTAAAAAAGTTCAAGTTATTTTATAATGGGCATTATTTTATTTAGGAATTATTTGATTTGATTTTTAAACCTTCGAAAACCAATTGGGAAAGTGTGCACCAGTTCCACTGTACATGTCCCTTCTGGCTTGTTTCCTACATCATAAAAAAGTTTCTAGATGAAATAAACTTCATTACAGCGGCAGAAGTTAAATTAGTTCTGGCCGTAAATAAATTAAATAAGACCTTAAAACAAAATATTACGTGTTCATTATGAAAACTATGGAAACTAGTGAGTAGACGCAATATTTTATTAAAAAATTGTTTGTCATAATTGCTTACGCTTATTCTATTTTTCTGTCCAACTAAAAATTGATTAAAAAAATTCAAATTCAAATTAATTCAAATTGTGGGTTAGGCAAATCAATAAATTAATTAAACATTATTTTATTTTTAGCTAACAAAAAAAAAAAAAAAAAAAAAAAAAAAAAAAAAAAAAAAAAGTAAACAGGCCTTGTTCGTGTAAAAATACAAATTTAGTTTACTTAATAACAAATTCAAATTAAGTTGTTGTATTTTTTTTTCATTACAATTAAAATCGAAATCAATTTTTGCTTAAACAATAGTTCTATTAGAAAAAATATAATAAATAAAAAAAGCTGACTCAATATGTTTCAATGCTAGCAAGATAGTTTTTTATAAAAGAAAATTAAAAAAAGTAAAACCCAGTTTACAAAAATAATTTATAGAAAAATTAAATAAATTTTTTTGTAAAAAGACTTTATTCTAGATAAATATCAGTTGTAGGTGCACTTTTTATTATTGAATTTAATATTTTTTTTTTTTAGTTCTAATGAACAAAAGTCATATAAAATGTGTTATTTACATAAAATTGGCTTAAAGCTTTGTTCAAAAATATAAAATAAAATCTTGCGCTCTTTGTTTTTGTTTTTTGTGTATATTTTTACTCCGTAAATGTCATTTGATTTGTATCGTATCTGTCTGATGCAGTGTATCTAAGCACGCAATTGGCTGTTTTTATGATTTTTTTTATTATTTATTTTGAAACAGAGCAAAAACCTTGAATTCTTATAAATCCGTTTAATATTTTTTTATTAAATATAATATATATACATATATATAGAATAAAGAGCGTGTATTGTAAAATAGTTTAAGAGTTTTTTTTTTCTAAGAAATTTTGTAAAAAAATAATAATAGTAAAATAATAAAGAGTAAATGTAAATTGAGCTGAATCCGGAGAATTGCAGATTAGGAATATGACTTTGATAGTTTTGGGGGAAAAATATCTATTATACTCTATATACTCGTATTTATATCGTCAATATAAATTATCAAATGTAATTTTTCATCTTTTGAAGTGCTAAAATTTTAACAAAAAATTCAACAAGTTTTAGTTAATTTTAATTATTATTGTTCGAACTTCAAGTTCGAATTTATATGAATAAATTCCACAAGACTAAAAAACTTCGTTATAGAAATATTTTTGACATCAATATTACAACAAATGTCAGCATTAAGACGAAAAAAATCAACTAAATTCATGCTTTTTATAAGCATCTTGCAGCATTAATTGCATACATTTATTTATTCGGTTAATATTTTTATTCGAAAAATTTTTTTTATCTAATTAATATGCTTTATTCGAATAAAATTAGTTTATTCAATTTATATTTTTTGTACAAACAATTGAAAACATGCTTATTCGAATAATAGAATTGATTGAAAAAAATGTTTATTCAACTAATCACATCCTAATTTTTTTTGTTTAGGAATGAAATTAAATTTTTTATTCGATAACTTCAATATTATTTTTATTTTTTAAGCAAGAAATGAGATATCAGTTTGGTTTAATATTTTCCATTAATTTTTATAGTAATATGGTCTTCACATTTGGATGTTTTTTTTTTGTAATATTTTTTGTCAATATTCCATTATTTGCATATTTCATTATTCGAATAAATATTTTTATTCGAATAATAAAAAATTATTAAATATATGCCACTGTACACAAAAAATCGACTTAGTCGAAAAATCGAAAATATTTAGAATATTTTTACTCGAATAATTGCAATAAATTTAATTTATATCATATATTTATTTCTTAACAAATGTTAAACTTAATACCGAGATACACCATGGCACTTTGTGGCATCTCAATTATGGGTACTAGTGGCAAAGTTTGTCATTTAAGATATTTGTCGTTGAGTGGCGTTTCCTTAAAAAAAGAAAAAAAAAATACATAGTGTGAAGGGCTTTGCTGACATTTTTTATGACAGCACAAAAAATGTCAGATGTGTGCTCAGAATTAACCAAAAAATCGACCAATTACATCCTACATTTTTTTCATTTAGCAATCCAATTAAATTTTTTATTCGATTACCTAACAATTTTTAAAATTTTTTGTTTTTAAAGAATAAATGAATATAAAGTTAAGTTAAAATATTTTTAATAGAGTTTTATAAAGGGTGTTTTTTATTGAGGTATAGAACTTTAAGTTGGCATCACTTTTTTAACTGGCGGCCATTTTGTCAGCTGTCAAGTGATTAATATTTAGTTTGGTTTGCCATTTCATCATGAACAGGTTGACAAAAGAACAACGCTTGCAAATCGTGCAAATTTATTTCGAAAATAATGGTTCAGTTCGCGAAGTTTACCACAAGCTCCGTACATTTTATGGTCGACATAATCGTCCATCAGAGCAATTAATTCGGTTAACCATGGCTCGTTTTCGCACTACGTTTACTCTATGTGATAATACGCATCCGCAGAGACGTCGAACAGTGCGCACCGAAGAAACAATTGCCGCTGTAGAGCAAAGTGTTGAAGAGGACCCGAATGAATCGATTCGCCACCGTGCACAGCAATTGGAGCCGACTAACCGACTATTTTGTTCCCGAATTGGATGGCATGAATGTGGATGAGTTGTGGTTCCAATAAGACGGCGCTACATTCCACACAGCGCACGTCACAATCGATTTATTGAAGGAAACATTCGATGAGCGCATAATTTCGCGGAATGGACCTGTCAATTGGCCACCAAGATCGTCTGATTTGACACCATTGGATTATTTTCTTTGGGGATATGTGAAGTCCCTCGTCTACGCCAACAAACCAGAAACGTTAGGGGACTTGGAAGCCAACATTCGTGGCGTTATTGCCAACATACGGCCCCATATGCTCGAAAAAGTGGTTGAAAATTGGACCTGTAGAATTGGCTTTATTCGAGCCAGCCGCGGCGGCCACATGCCCGAAATCATATTTAAACATTAATGGCATAAAATTATCCTTCCAATAAAGCCAAATTGATGGATATTAAGACGATTTTCTTAGGTTTTATTTTAATTCAAAGTTCTATACCTCTTAAAAAAACACCCTATATAAATATCATCTCAACATTTGGACGTTGTTTTACTGAGCCAACATTCGTTTTTATTTGTAGTTATTTGCACACTTTTTTATTCGAATATGCATTATTAATCAGTATATTTTTATTAGATTTTTTTTAAATTAATATTCAATATTCGGAAAAAATTTGTTTATTCAATTGCTTTTTTTTATTACAACAATCGAAAACAAATTTATTAGATTAATTAAAAAAATTTAAATTTATGCAACTACTCGAAAAAAGTCTTCTAGGTCGAAAAATCGAATAAAAAAATATTGTATTCAAATAATCACATTCTATTTTATTATTCAAATATTGAAATTAAATTTTTTATTCGATTACCCGAATAACTTCTTTTTACTCGATTAATCGAATAATACTTTTTATTCGACTAATAGAAAGCAAAATTTAAACTTATTCCATAACCAGAAACAACAGTTTTCAAGCTTTATTCAAACAATTTTGAAATGGACCACAATAAAAATATTCCTACCACTGTGGAGTTCGTTTATAACGAACATCAATTATGTACAATGAATTATCGTGTATAACGAACAATTTTTGCAGTGCCAACAGTTTTTAACTGATATTTCATACAAATTAGGAACTCCTGGATTCTACAGTGTAATTCGAAACGAACTTGTATGTTTATAGCATGTAAATTCGAAAGCATTTTGTTTCGTTTAGAAATACACAGAAGACCCCATGTTATAGGTAATTTTCATTTATGGCAAATTCGCTTGTAAATAACATAAACAAAATCAGGGGTCTAAAAGTCGCTTTCGATAACGAGCTGATTCGATCACGTTTTTTCAGTTTGAGATTATGGCATTCGCTATCGAACAATGTAATAATATGGTTTGATATCGAATGCAATAATCTCAAACTGAAAAAAAGTGATCGAATCAGCACTTTATCGAAAACTTTATTACATTTAATACAAGTGTGTTTTAAAAATATTTGCATTTTTTAAAATCAAATGAATTATTTTTCTTAAGCTTAGCTATTTTTTTTTTATTGTAAAAAAATTACTCTGGTTACACCAAATTTCGCCTGTAACGAACTAACTAATTTGCCAAGTGCCACAGAGTTCGTTAAAGCCGAACTATACTAAATTATAATTTTTACTCGATTATATTTTTCTTAGATGTCACTTATGATATTTTTCTTTTATAAATATTTGTATAAATTTAAAAACCTCAAAGATTTAACATTAAACAGCATCTTCTAAATAATTTTTATTCTGATACGTGCAATAATTTAGCGCCAAAGCTTTTTTCTGCTAAATAGTATTTAATTCTTTTAATTTATTTATTTTTCATTTTATGTGTGTATTTAAAATAAATATTGTCTGGTAAATCAATTGATCACTTGCATACATAAAAGTTTCTCACGCTTTATGGCGGCTACTAACACAGCAGCCACTCGAAAGTACGAACGACTATGTGCGATCGTTTGCAAGAAACTGCTGCTGCATTTTTTTATGGCATTAATAAAACGTGTTCATTTTTCAAATACTTTTTTTAAAACACAGACAAGTCTGTTGAAGCCTGCATACCGCGTTTGTTGTTGCTGTTGCAGTTTTCCCCCTCCATTTCAAAAGAAAAATCATGAAAAACGCAATCACATTATAAACATTTTATGTACATATGTACATACTTATGTACATATTTAACTATTACAAAAATATGTAGCTGTTAGTAAAGTAATATGAGTAGTATTATCTACTTCAAAGTAATCGTCATCACCATCACAATCATCATTGCCAGGTTTTATTCGTACACATACTAAATGCGAAATCAATGACTGACTGAGTGCTTGACTAAACATGAATAAAAGTGTGCAAATGTGAATAATGGTGTCTTGTGAATATAGATTTTTTGTTTTTTATTTAAAAGTTTAAAAACAAATAAGATAAATAAATATACAGTTTTTATTCACAGCTAATAGTTAAGCTTTATATTTATTGTTAATACAGTTTTGGCAATTTTATTTTGAGATCCTTATCATGACCAAATGAATAAAGGTTAAATTAGACGTGATTTAGCTATAATGCCATAGACATAACCAAACCAAAATTCAATTGGTTTCTATGGTAATAGATATGGCGAGTCACCTATAATCAAATACAGTGTTGCGCATAAGTTTGGTTCGAACAGCTGTTTTCTATGGTTATGGTTATGGCACGTCTGATTGAACCTTAAGTTGTCCCTTAGAGTGTCTAATAGAAACAGGTGAGAGTTGAAAGTTGCCACATTGTGTGTTACACTTGAAACAGTTATATATGTTTGAGAATTGCCACACTGTGTGTTACAGTTTTATTATTGCCAATAACAATTAACAAAAATGAAAGGTTGAGATAAATTTGTTGTTTCATATTACCAAGTGTTCACTGTATAATTAACTAACAAAGATTAAAATTGTGCAAGTTCGGGATGATTTTTTAATGTTGGAGTTCTCGACAGGGCTGTCAGAATCTATTACGATGCGAAAGAAAAATAGTATAAAATTAAACGATTGTTATTCATTAATCAGTTCGCGCATTTGTCTCTCGAGTGTCATATTTTCCATTTCGAAAGTCTGCGTCTTTCAAAATGGTTCGTTAAACATAAATATCTTGCAAACTAAATATACTCGTAAATAAATATCAAATGCAAAAGGAGAAAAGCATGTAACTCCATAGCAATAATCATTAGATTTGATCAGACTTGGGCAGTAATGATTACATTTTTCAATTTATTATTATTTAGCCACATTTTATGTAATTCTAATTCAAAGTTTTCAATTACAATTAAATTTTGCTGTAATTGAAAATGGAAAAGAAAAAAATTACATTTAAAAGTTTATGGTAGACAGAATCTCAATTACAATTACATGTGACTGTAATTTAAAAGAAATCAATTCCAACTAAATGTAATTGGAAAAATAATTCATTAATAAAGTAATTATAGAAAATATATGTAATAATTAATTTTTTGTATTTATTATGCATATCGCGTATTTAATCAAACAACGTCATAACTGAAAAAATTTAATTTTTGACTTGGTGATGCAGAATTAATTGTCATATCATTCTTCATATTCCATTTTTCCACTGCGTCATATTGTCATAATGTACTAAAATATTTGTTTGAAAGCAAAAAAAAAAATATATATATGTATATATAGAAATAATTTAAACCATTATGGCATATAAAAATAATATAGCTCTATATGAATTGGCCAATTATACACACATACATACATAGTTTTTGCAAAAATGTAATTGAATTTGTTGAACTAAAAGTAGCAATTCTTTACTTCAATCATAATTACATTCACACTTTAATTGCAAAAAACGATTACAATAGGATGTATTTTGTAACTTAAACATATCGAATTATAATTATAATTACAATAAGAATTACAATTACTATCACAATAATTATATTTATAATTATAATTATAATTACAATTACAATTACAATTACAGATGCAATTACAATTGCAATTACAATTTCAATTAGTTACAATTACAATTGCAATTACAATTACAATTACATTTACAATTGCAATTACAATTACAATTGCAATTACAATAACAATTACAATTACAATTACAATTACAATTACAACTACAATTACAATTATAATTGCAATTTTTTTAAACACAAACAACACAACCCACGAAGCGATTAGCTTGTCTGCAATTACAATTACAATTACAACTAAAATTACAGGTACTTATAATTGAATTGAATTGCCTTTTTCAATTACAGTTACAAAAGCATGAAACTTACACACGTACATTAATTTTTCTAATATATTTTCAAGGAAATAGAAGATGTTCCTAACTAAATATGCCTAATGGAAGTGGATACTGACTTCATGCGGAGCAGTACAAACAACAAACATCTTATTCAATTTGTTCTTTATTTTATTAAAAATTAACTTCATAAAAAACAAAAAATACAACTGCACTTTATTTTCTGTCACAGCAAATATTAAGATAGATACTTAAAAATACAATCCATTTAATTAAATTTCATTATACTCGTAATATGTAAAGCCATGCATATTCTTTCGAGGTTGCTAAATGAAATGGAATGTTAACAATTGCAATTGCAATTACAATTACAATTACAATTGCAATTACAATAACAATTAAAATTACAATTACAACTACAATTACAATTATCGGGTGTTTTTTTAGAGGTATAGAACTTCGAATTGAAATAAAACACAAGAAAATAGATTTAATGTCCATAAATTTGGCTTTATTGGAAGGATAATTTTATGCCATTAATGTTTAAATATTATTTCGGGCATGTGGCCGCCGCGGCTGGCTCGAATAAAGCCAATTCTACAGGTCCAATTTTCAACCACTTTTTCGAGCATATGGGGCCGTATGTTGGCAATAACGCCACGAATGTTGGCTTCCAAGTCCCCTAACGTTTCTGGTTTGTTGGCGTAGACGAGCGACTTCACATATCCCCAAAGAAAATAATCCAATGGTGTCAAATCACACGATCTTGGTGGCCAATTGACAGGTCCATTCCACGAAATTATGCGCTCATCGAATGTTTCCTTCAATAAATCGATTGTGACGTGCGCTGTGTGGCATGTAGCGCCGTCTTGTTGGAACCACAACTCATCCACATTCATGCCATCCAATTCGGGAACGAAATAGTCGGTTATCATGGCTCTATACCGGTCTCCATTAACGGTAACTGACTCTCCAGCATTATTTCGGAAGAAGTATGGCCCAATGACTCTACCAGCCCATAGAGCACACCAAACAGTCAGTTTTTGTGGATGTAATGGCGTCTCAAGGGTCTCATGTGGATTCTCTTCACTCCAAATGCGGCAATTTTGCTTGTTGACGTAGCCATTCAACCAAAAATGAGCCTCATCACTGAACAAAATTTTGCGATGAAAATCAGCATCGAGATCAATCTCATTTTCGGCCCATACACCAAAATCACGACGCATTGCATGGTCTCGCGGCTTTAATTCTTGCACAAGCTGGATCTTGTAAGGTCGCAAGCCAAGATCTTTGCGCAAAATCTTCCATAAAGTTGATGGACAAAGCTCCAATTGCTGTGCACGGTGGCGAATCGATTCATTCGGGTCCTCTTCAACACTTTGCTCTACAGCGGCAATTGTTTCTTCGGTGCGCACTGTTCGACGTCTCTGCGGATGCGTATTATCACATAGAGTAAACGTAGTGCAAAAACGATCCATGGTTAACCGAATTAATTGCTCTGATGGACGATTATGTCGACCATAAAATGGACGGAGCTTGCGGTAAACTTCGCGAACTGAACCATTATTTTCGAAATAAATTTGCACGATTTGCAAGCGTTGTTCTTTTGTCAACCTGTTCATGATGAAATGGCAAACCAAACTAAATATTAATCACTTAACAGCTGACAAAATGGCCGCCAGTTAAAAAAGTGATGCCAACTTAAAGTTCTATACCTCAATAAAAAACACCCATTACAATTGCAATTTTTTTTAAACACAAACAACACAACCCACGAAGCGATTAGCTTGTCTGCAATTACAATTACAATTACAACTAAAATTACAGGTACTTATAATTGAATTGAATTGCCTTTTTCAATTACAGTTACAAAAGCATGAAACTTACACACGTACATTAATTTTTCTAATATATTTTCAAGGAAATAGAAGATGTTCCTAACTAAATATGCCTAATGGAAGTGGATACTGACTTCATGCGGAGCAGTACAAACAACAAACATCTTATTCAATTTGTTCTTTATTTTATTAAAAATTAACTTCATAAAAAAAACAAAAAATACAACTGCACTTTATTTTCTGTCACAGCAAATATTAAGATAGATACTTAAAAATACAATCCATTTAATTAAATTTCATTATACTCGTAATATGTAAAGCCATGCATATTCTTTCGAGGTTGCTAAATGAAATGGAATGTTAACCTCGTTCAATTTAAATAACAAGAGTTCACCATAAAGTAAAATGTCTAGCATCGTAAATATTTCTATGTCAGCCGTCTGCATTAGCGAAATATTACATATCATCGTCATTATAAACATTTTATTTAACACCATAAATATGACACAGAGCAATTAGTCATCGCCATCATCAAATTTAAAAAAAAAAATTAAAAAAAGCCAAGTTCATATTTGAGCAACTAAAAAAATAAGTTTTCTGTTTTAATAGCGAAATACAAGTTTCTGCTTTTTTCTTTAAAGTTTTATAAAGCCTGGATTTATGAATTTTTTGTTTTTAATTTCAAGTAAATGACAAACTACTTGTTAGTATGTACTAACAATTACATTAGCTGTCACATTTTTAGAGCTTTACTATTTAATGTTATTACATACATACTTTGAAAAATGTGATTTAATAAAAATTTTATAGTCACCAACTTTTAAAAACACATTAAAACAATCTTAAGTAAATTGCTATGCAAAAACAAGCTTAAAATTTTAAACTAGCTCAAACTTGTTGTTTAACAGAATTTAGGAAAATTGCTAAAACTATTAACTGAATGAAGTGTTAAAAATTACATGAGTCTTGATATAAAGAACAACCCAGCAAAAAATTACACATTGCCATCAGAACTACTTGCTATATAATGACATATGTATGTACTTTTCTGATTACCAAATTTCATTACTAGCTTATAAATCACATTACATACATAAAATAAATTAAATAAATTGAGTAAAGTGCGACTCTGATTAGCGCACGAAGGGTTCCGTACGAACACTAAATATGTAATTTAATACAAACTTCATCCTATATAATACAGGGTGGGCCGAAAGAAACCAAGGGGTGTAAAAGTTTAATAACTAGGGCGACAATTTCAATGCAAATGCATATTTATTGTCGACACCTTAAAAGCTATTCTGAACAATTTTCTTTGCGTTTCATAAGATTTCCTGTAAAATGGCATGAATTTGTTTTTGCATATTTTGCATATTTTAGCAAAAATCTAAGTTCTGTGCATATTTTTGTAATAAGTGCATATTTATTTGCATATATTCCAAGTTTTTCACAGCTATAACAATATCAAAAAAAATCCTCCATTTTCTCAAACTTGCACTGAATACTTTAATATCATTTCTGAAATAACCGCCATTTAATACAAGATACAACGTCCATACTATGTACATACATACATATGTACATATTTAAATGTTATTCATTATACCAGCTGATGCGGCAATGCCGGTGAAAATTTATGTAGCCAACTTTTTAAACACAAGAAAACGCATTTTAAAAAAACGAACGATCGAACATTTTCGATGTACAAAAAATTTCTGCGCCCCAACAGGCACTTTACATTTGAAAATTTAAAAAAATGTATTTATTTATACAAAAAAAAATTTATGTTAATACTACTCGTTTAAATGTACAGATTCTATGAACTGATTTTATTTTTATATTTTAATTTTTTATTTGATTGTGTAGACTGGATTTTATTTTTTGTTATGTTATGTTATTTTGTTATGTTTTAATAAATCTAGTAAAAAATTAATTGTTTTTTGTTGCATATTTTTATTTGCGCATATTTTCATTATTTTGGTGCATATTTTGACTTCTATGGTGCATATTATATGCGCATATTTTTAATTTTATAGTGCATGAAATTTGTCGCCCTATTAATAACTTTTTTGTTTATTAATTTTTTTTATTTTTTCTTTCAGATTATATAGACAACACTTGGAGAATTTATAATGGAGAGGTTCACAACTGTACAGAGAACCAGAACAATAGAATTTTATTATTTAAACCAGAGATCAATTATTTTAACGCAAAGAGCATATCGTCGACATTTTAACGTCAGAATTTCGCCCTCTGAAGCGATGATTCGTTGCTTAGTTAATCGTCATCACCAACATGGCAGCGTAAGAGATTTGCCTCGAACCGGTAGACCACGTTTAAGTCGCACTGCGGAAAATATTGAACGAGTACAGCAAAGTGTTAACGAAGCACCAGAAACATCTGGCAGAAGGCGTTCTGCTCAGCTAGAAATGTCTCGTACGTCACTACGGCGCATTTAAAAAAAATATTTACAGTTATACCCATATAAGGTGCAATTGGTCCAAGAATTAAAACCCGCAGATCATCGGCAACGTCTAAATTTTGCAGTTAAATTTCAAGAGTTGGCCAGAAATGAAATCAACTTTATTGAAAATTTGATTATAATGAGTGATGAAGCTCATTTTCATTTGAATGGCTTTGTTAATAAGCAGAACTGTAGGTTCTGGGGTTCTCAAAATCCAAGAGCCATTCATCAACGCCAATTGCACCCCATCAGGTGTACAGTATGGTGTGGGATCACATCTGAAAATGTCATTGGGCCCTTCTTCTTCGAGAATGAAGATTGAAGTGCTGTAACCGTAAATGGAGAGCGGTATCGGTTTATGATAGAAAATTTTTTACGTCCTGCTCTTGAAAACAGACCGAGACACAATGGCACTTTTAAGTCAAATTTTTGGAGAGCGAAAAATTTCTCGAAATTCGGAAATTATTTGGCCAGCGCGATCGCCAGATTTGACAGCACCCGACTATTTTCTTTGGGGTTTTTTGAAGGATCGAGTGTATGTGAACAAGCCAGAGACAATCCCTGAACTCAAGGCAAACATTGTTGCAGAAATTCGAACGCTACAGCCACAAGTTTTGAAAGATGTTATGGAAAATGCTCTAAAAAGAGCCCATCAGTGCGAAGCTGAAAACGGTGGTCATTTAAGAGACATCATTTTTCATACTTAGTGTAAAAAAATTTCCATTTTGTATATTATATAATCTGAAAGAAAAAATAAAAAAAGTTATTAAACTTTTACACCCCTTGGTTTCTTTTGGCCCACCCTGTATATGTTTTGGCATTTTTTTTTTCGTTTTTGGGGTCTTTTCGGTTTTTTTGTTTTGGCGTTTTTTGCGTTTTTTCGGTTTTGGCAATTTTTTTAAGTTTTGGCTCTTTTTTTAGTTATGACACTTTATTTTCTTGTTTTGGCGATTTTTTTTCGGTTTTTGGCGTTTTTTCATTTTGGCGACTTTTTTTATTTAGACGATTTTTTTCATTTTTGCGATTTTTTTTATTTAAAAAAAAATTTTTAGTTTTATTTTTCTTTTGGCGTTTTTTCATTTTGGCGATTTTTTCGAATGTGGCGATTTATTTTAGTGTTAGAAATTTTTTTTTAATTTTGGCGATTTTTTTCATTTTGCCGATTTTTTTTTAATTTTTGGCGATTTTTTTTTGGTTTGGCGATTTTATAATTTTCGGATTCTTAGTTTTACCGTTTTTGAAAATTTCAAGTGTGTGCCTCTTACGGTTTCCAAGATATAGCAAGTTGTCAAAATTACATAGTCAAAATTGCATTAACTAATGGGCCACCCTTTAATTTAAATTTTTTTAAATTTTAGTGTTATTTGTTTTAGTTTGTATAAAAATACACTAATTTTACAAAATTCAAGTTTCAATATACATATGTACATAAAATTGTATGTATATTACATGGGATTTTAATATTTTTCGTTGCTCGTTTTGGAACACCCTTTAGTTTTTAATTCTCATGTATTTGTTGTTGCAGCGGCCAAGGTTCTACATACTTTGTCCAAATTTCTGGTCCGTAGCTCTTACGGTTCCTGAGAAAATACCGTGTGACGGACAGACGGACAGCGTAGCGAAAACAATAGGGTTCCTTTTCACCTTTGGTGTACGGAACCCTAAAAATGATGTGCAAGCAGCGTTACCATATGTGAAGATTTATCTTATTTTCGAAGTTTTTCGGGATGTTAAAAAGATTAAAAGATTTCTTTGTTAAAAATAAGATTTTTAGGAACATGATATTTGGTACTTTTAGTATATTATTTAAGGTCCTTTCGACTAAAGTACCTTTTCTTCTTTCCTTCATCAAAGGTATGAGTTATGTGCATACTAGTGATGCACGAATATTCGTATTCCTATTCGAATTATCGAATATTCGGCCATTTTCAGGCGAATACGAATACGAATATTTTTCCAAAGAAATAAATGCATAAATGCTAAACGAAATTTAAATAAATGACTAAAAATTTTAGTTTGTACAAATACATAAATTTTTTATAGAAATTTGTGCTTTGTATCATTTTCAAGTATTATTTAATGACGATCATTATAATTTTGGGTACTTTTTATTAACTTTACAGTACGCCAACAAGAGTGTGAAGTCCTTTTTCATAACAATTTTTTAATATTTCATATTGCATATAATATTCGTATTCGTATTCGCGAATATCGTTTCAAATATTCGTATTCGTATTCGCGAATATCAAAAATTGACATTCGTTACATCACTAGTGCATACATATATTTATCTTATACATGTTCTATTCAGTAAATATTTTGTCTTATTTACATTTGCGTTTGTTAGTTCATTTGACACGAAATAAATTTTTCCTGAATTTGAATTCAGTGAAATCAATGCATTAAATATATTTTGAGTAAAATCACCAAAAAAAAAAAGATTTTTAATGAGAAAAAAAATTTTTTTGTTCGACTTAAAGGTTTTTGAGAAAAATATGGCAACGCTGTGTAACAAGTTAATAAATGTGGAGAATGATTCTTTTAGATTTAATAGATTACGTGAACATGTTGCCAAATAAAAAAGTAAGTACCCTGTCGGAGAATGTGTGGTTGACTAAAAAAATAGTTAACTTATAGTTAACTTTTCTAAGCCTGACTAAAAGCTAGCTGCAAGTCATCCAGAACAAACCCAAAATTAATTCTAAAGTTGAGTACGTAATCGAATTTGGTGAGAGCCAACAAATTTATTCTCAGCTACTTTAAAACTCATTTCAGTTTTATATTAACATTTTGCTGTTGTTATTTTAGATGGCAGCTTAGCCGAGTGGTAGCGCGTTGAGTACACAACGAATGATGTTACATGTTCGAGCCACAGAAAATTTTTTTTAATTTACTGACTACCAAGTGATTTAAAAAAGTCAACTTTAAGTTAGCTTAAAGTAGTGCCTAGTGAGACAATTGACTACCGCCTAGGACATCGCAATGTTAAAATAGTCAGTTGATTACATTGCAAAGTAATCCAAGTGTAGTCAGTACTAGTTGCGAAATAGTTAGCTTAAAGTTAGTTTAAAGTTACCAAATTTCCGATAGGGTACTTCTCAAAAATCATTAAGTTGGTAATCCAGTAGTGAAGAGCTTCCACCACAAATGCTTAATTCCAAACTCGATTACCTGTTTTTAAATTTTTTGCTGGGAAAATTTACTAATTTTATACAAAATGACTGGAATATTTCTTTATATTTTAAAGGAAAATCTTCTTGGTTTGAGGAGTGTTTATTTTTGCAAAAATTTAACTATAAAATTTTTGGAAAATTTCTTTGTCGAGAAAAGCTTCTTTAACTATTCATGTCAAAGCAAAAATCAAAGTGCAAATATGGTCTAGTTAAAAAAAAATGTTTTAATATTAGGAAATATTATTCCAACCATAGCAAATTAGATGTTACTAAGCTGTCAATTAAAACAAAAAATATTAGCCCTCGTATATTTTTGTAATGTTGTTTGTAAACCCAAATTATTCAGCCGGTCGGTCATGTGCTAGTGTTTGTTTTTCACTTCGTTTTTAATGACAGGTGTCACAACATTTTAAGGCAATAAATTTTCTACTAGTAATGTAAAGCTAATTTAAAATTCATTTTAAAGATTTTTGTTTTTTGGCAAATGAAAAAAAAACACCACCGAAAAAAATTATTGAGAAATAGTTTTGCAACAAGCTGTGACAAAATGGCAATATTTTTCCACATCACCTGTTTGCTGAAAATCGTGCTGTGCTGATCGTTGATCGTACAAAAAAAAAACGAATAAATTTTTAAGTAACAATTAGTAATGATATATTCTGTGTTATTTTATTTTATTTTATTTTTTTGCTGTTGTTCATATAATTTACTTTCTATGTATGTACTGATTTTGTTTTGTCTACAATAATAATTACGAAAAATTTTGTCTCTAATTTACCTTTAATCACGTTACATTTACATACAACGTACTCGTATGTATGACTCAACACTCATTTTATCAAATGATTTTTTGTTATTATTTTTTTACTAAAACAAATAACACTACAAATTTCATTTGTTTTATTATTAGCGGGAAATGCAACATGTAATACATTTTGCGAAAAAAATAAAAATATAAAGTCGTTGCTAAAGTTCCACTTGAGTGAAGCAACGGTTCCATATTCTCCACGGAAAGCAAATAAAACGAAATATAATTCAAAAGAAAAATTATTATGAAGTATACAAACATACAAACGTAAATTTCCTTTAGTACTACCATACTTTTTATGCCTATATTCGTATGCGGTGGTCACCAGGGATGGAACATTTTTGACTTATGAACCGATTTTTTTTTTTCAAAACAACAATTACAAGCTGCGCTTTTACGACTGAATATTCCATGCACAAAATTTACAAGCTGGGTTTTTACGAATCAATATTCTGCGTGAGAAGCAATAATTATATACGCAAATCAGGGATGGAAAAGTTGGTACAATTGTACTCTTTTTAGCACTATTTGAAAGTCAAAAGTACTAAAGCAACCCAATGATCAATTTAACATTATTGAAAAAATTTTCCTGTTACATATCGACCCATGACGTCAAAAAAAAGGTTAAGGGACACATTTCGGGACTTGGTTTTTTTTACGAAGATAGATTATTTAAATAATCAATTTTGGTCAAAAAATGAAGTAAGAAAATTATGTCGCTTATGCTTTTTGGCGGTTACGGCACGCTATATTAAATGGTTCAAAAAATATTCCCCCTTGTCGTGGTTCGACTTCGACTACGACGATTTTTTAATAGATTAAAGAACACTTCAACAGTTTTTCTTTAATCTGTGCATAATATAAGAGGCTTGTTTGTGACGGTTCAAAATATGTGGTTGAAGTCTACTGACGATTTTTTAATATAGAAAGACCCCAACTCATTATTTTTTATTTTTATTTTTATTTTTTAAATTCAAAAATCTCGATTTCAAAAATATAATGAGCTAGGTCCTTTCTATATTAAGGTAACGATATAAACAACGCTGAACCACCAGCAAATAAATTTCAAACTTAATCCAAATCGTCGTAGTCCTGGTCGAAATGGATATACGTCAACTACAGAGTTGTAAGTGACTCATTCTTTTTTGATTTTAGTTTCTTACGAATTAGCTAAATTTTTAATTAATTATTTTCACAACAAAAAAGAGTTGAATGAAATTTTAATCAATTCAAATGAATTATACAGAAATAAATTTCAATTCGTTTCCAAATCAAATGAATTTGTAGAATGAGTTGCAATTCGTTTCTAATTTAAATGAATTTGTAGAATTTGTTTTCAATTAAAATGAATCTGTAAAATGAATTGCAATTTATTTTCAATACTTTTGAATTTAATTGATTTTGTATTCATTCAAATGAATTAGAACAATGAATCAATTCAATTGAGTAGGTAATGAATTGCTTATTATATTTTCTAATTCATTTGAATTAATTCAAAATCAATTCAACTCAAATGAATTAGAAATAAATTGCAATTCACTTTGAGAAATCCCTTTGAATTGGAAACGAATTGCAATTCATTCTACAAGTTCATTTGAATTGGAAACGAATTGCAATCTATTTGACAAATTCATTTGGATTGGAAATGAATTGCAATTAATTTTAACCAAATTCATTTGAATTGACTAAAATTTCATTAAATTAATTTTTTTAGTGTGAAAATAATTAATTCAAAATTTTCTAATTCAGTGCATGAACGATTCGCGAATTAATTAATTAATTCAATAAATAATTCATTTACAGCTCTGGTAAAACATTATAAGGGGAAATATTTTTGTTGAATTTTTTGTAATTACGTCAGCCCATTATTGGTTTGACCCACTGACCATTTGAAAAAAAAAAATAGTTAGGTATGGGGAATATATATTTTGAATATCTCCTTTCTGAATCCAAAATATGTTTCGCGAAATTAATTATGGTTTCTGAGATATTTAGCATTCATTTTGCTCCATTTCAAATATTTTAAGGTTTAATTAGTATTGTTTTGCCGTAAATGCCACTTTTTGGCGTTTGTATCAAATTCTTCATACAAAAACATACGAAGTAAAGTTATCTCTTGTTTTGCTTCATTTCTATATGAAATGAATAGTAAAAAAATAAGGGGCCGTAAGAAAAATTCAATGGCGACTGTTAAGAAAAAACGTCATCACCCAGATGCAGCCGCCGATTAAATGTTTTAATATAAACTTATTAAACACTAAAATAAAATAAAAGAGTTTTGAGTTTAACAGAAATAACTTAATTTCATTATTTATATTAAATACACTTCAATTACTTATTTTTCTTGTGTAAGTGAAGTGTGTAAGCGGATCGATAGTTAAAAATATTACGGCGGCGGTTTCTTAGTAGGCGTTAAAAGATGGAGTTATTTTTCTGGACAGCAAGAAAAATAAACAAAACAACAAAATTCTAATTCACAGATGTGAACCAGCAGTTAAGTATACGTATGGAGCACAAAAAGCTACTTTTTTAAAAATAAATTAAGGAAAGTGGTGTATGCGGCACAAAACATATTTTGACTTTTACAATAAAGTAATATTAACTTTTAACATTATTCATGAAAGTTCACTTAAATTTACACATTTCTTCCAAACATGTGTAGGAAGCAATGATGAAAATACAAAAAAATTCTATCGGGTATATTTTGAGAAAACTTCATGTAAACTTTCTCGTCGTTTTTCTCCATTCCGACTTTTTTGCATATGCTCCAAACCAATAATGAATGGGCTGACGATTAGATTTACGAATCCTGTGTTAGGACCTATTTCAGTTAAAATATTATTTCATATTTTTAGTTTAATACATACTAACATTTTTTCTGTATGTTTTTTGTTATTCATTTTGAATTTATTGTTTCTAAAGATCTGCAGCCCTTTCTCTCAGTGTTCTAACAATTTCTAATTCTGCAAAGTTGTTTTATTACATCAGTTTCCTTTTGTTATAAATTTTAATTTCTAATTATTTCCTTAACAAGCCATCGTCTGTCAATATATACCAGTTACAATTTAAAACATGTTTTTCTTACTTTTTTCTTTTTAACTTTTACTAAATGGATGGATCTTCTCTTTAAGATCGTAAATCAAATCTTTATAAGGCAATAAAACAACATGAACACAATTAAGTCATTAATACTGAGTAAATCTATACACATACACATGTATACATACATGAGTGTATATAAAGAAAAGCAAAATACTCGTAATAAATAAAATTACAGTTGCAAACAGCCGAGTTGGTAGCAAAGCCAACACAAGTTAACAGAAGTGGCTTTTGAAATAAAATTAAATAATAAAGAAGAAATTGTTGGTTCATAAGGAAACACAAAAGAAGGAGGAAATAAGCAATTTTTACTTTTTTTGGAAGCACATGTCAAGGGTGATTAATATATTCATAACGTTCAATTTGTAATTACCCTGTCGGAGAATGCGTGGTTGACTACAAAAATAGTTAACTTATAGTTAAATTTTCTTAGACTGACTAAAAGCTAGCTGCAATGTCATCCAGAACAAACCAAAATGAATTCTTAAGTTGAGTACGTAATCCAATTTGATGAGAGCCAACAAATTTATTCTCAGCTACTTTGAAACTCATTTCAGTTTTATATTAACATTTTGCTGTTGTTATTTTAGATGGTACCTTAGCTGAGTTGTAGCGCGTTGAGTACGCAACGTGTGATGGCACATGTTCGAACCCCGGAATTTTTTTTAATTCACTGACTACCAAGTGATTTAAAAAAAAATAAACTTTAAGTTAGCTGAACGTAATGCAGAGTGAAACAATTGACTGCCGCCTAGGACATCACAATGTTAAAATAGTCAGTTGATTACATTAAAACCAATCCAAGTGTCAGTCAGTACTAGTTGCGAAATAGTTAGCTTAAAGTTAACGGAATTTCCGACAGGGTAGTTTCCAAGAAAAAGGTCATGCTGAAAAGACTTGGAACTTGAACTAAATTACCTATAAAGATAATTTGTTTTACTTTGTATGTACATATGTATATTATATTAGTTTTTAGAATGATGTATGGAATAAAACTAGCAAATTATATCCAATGGTTTCCAGGCGTATGCTTCCAGTGAGCTAAAAAAACAAAGTTTCGTAAGAGCATGAATAAATTTGCTTGAGCATGAATATTCTCGATCACCGAAGACAGAATTTGTACGGCTAGGAATTGTCCGAAACAATAAATGAGCAGTTTAACAGTTTGTAAGGCTTTACAATCATTCGAGTAAACACTGAAGGTGGAACCTTTAAGGCTCAGTTAGTCGACTGTAATGGAATGTAACTGCAACTGTAGGAAACAGCTGATCGATATTTCTTTCTATATTAAGGTAGCGATATGTATGTTCGTGACATTTTCAATTTCAACTACATTCTTACTTTTTAATAGTATTTTTTTTTTATTATTTTAGAATAATTTTGTACTTTCATTTCACTTCATTAAACGTTTTTGTTTCTGGATGAGTAAGAAACTTAGAAAGTGTAAAATTTTTTGAGAAAGTTTATTTTATAGACAAAAATAACGCATTCAGTCATTTAATAAATTATTTGTGCTACTTTATTCTGGAACGAAATTTGGTACGGAAGGCCGGGGGAAAAGTGCACAAAGTAGATTAGTTTGAGATTTAGCAAATTAGATTTATATAAAAGAGACTAAGAACAGTTTCTCAAAAATTTTGCAACTATTTTGTGGAAAGAAGAGCCGGTTCCGTAAATGCATTACTTCTCTCTTTAAATTAAAATGCAATGCAAGTTTGCTGATAATTTTTTTAGCAGCCATTTTTGTACCCTATAATTGACATTTGTGCCTTATCTACTTCAGTGAAGCACTTTTGATCATTTAAATTTCCGTTTGCAGAGCAGTGATTCATTTGCGAGCAGGCCAGAAATTAATGGTGTTAAAATTATTATTATTAATATACTAAACATCCTGCGTCATACCTTTACTTTCATTTATTACTAACAAGCAAGAATACATGTGATAATTAATTAAAGGCAATAAAAAAAAGCAAAAGAATTTAATGACTTAAACTTAGTTCTAACCAAAATCACATGACGAGAGTAATGAAAAAGTGTTTACATTTGGTACACAGAAAAAAAAACTCTTGCAAGCAATAATTTTAATTGAAAATAAAACAAAAAATCAATAAAAAATCTATTTAAGTCAATTAAACTTTTGTTTACAAATTTAATTAATTACAAAAGTTTGATTGACTCAATTATATTTTTAATTAATTTTTGGTTTTATTTTTATTTTATTTTTGTGTGTATATTATGATTTAAACCATTGAACTAAACCATTGAACTAAAAATAAAGGAAGAGAGGTGTCTCAGGACACCTGGTTATAGCTTTGCTACTTAGTTATATAAAACAAATTTCATGTGCGAAATAACAATGCCAAACAATTATATTATATGATGATGTCATATTCTCTAAAAATATTTTATAACGTTTCCCTATTTAATTCCCATTATTTTCTTTGCTAGCGGCGTACGATTAAATTAATGTATTAGTTGTTGCCGGTGGTGGGTGTTAGCCGGCTTACAGCCGATCGTCTGGTTTGTGCTCATGTGCAAAAACAAAGCAAAACAAATTGAGCAATCGTTCTCATTGTTTTTGTTTTGTTTTTGTTTCACTCACTTCAAACAACGTAACAAAACAAAATCAAACAATTTGCTTCGTTTATTTTCGCACTCTGCTTTTAAGCAATTGTGTAGGATAGTGAGTCTTACATGTGAAAGGCTTTTAGATGTAAAATACTTTGACATCAAAATTTTTTTGTATTTCCGAATATTCCGTCATATTTCGAAATTTCGAAGATCTTAAAATATTATCAGCATTAAGTTTAAAATAAAGAGATTTTATTCCTGGAACGCAAGTCTTATAATATTGACATTCACAAAAAAATTTATATAAATAATATCAACGAGAAAAAAATAAAAATTTTATTTATTGAAAACGCTAAATTTCTAGGAATAAACTTTTAAAAACACTTTCTTAATTGTTAAATTTCTACAGTTTTTTAGTGTTTCGAATGTCTAAAATAGTTTCCACAACGTTAACCTACAAAGCACAAAATAGTCCAATCAATAGGGCAGTACTTCAGAGAGAGAGAATCGTACATATTGAAAGCGCGCATTTGCCAACATTACCCCGATAGAGCACTTATACCTTCTATGCATATGTTGATGTGTAACTGAAAATGCACCCTGCTTCTGCCAACAGACAACTGTCCGCTGACTGCTGCTAAAATTTCAACAAGCTGCGTCATTTAGTTTAGATTATCGCCCAAGAAGAGTGGGCCCAAGTAATTAGAAAAAAAAAACCAGTTATGTTTAGTGATAAAGTGCATTTGTTAGAGGTACCCCTTATTTCTTTTAACTTTTCAAGTCTACATGTAAAGTTCTTTTGGTTTTAAGAATTTATGACTAACTCATTATTGGAAAACATAACGATAATCTAAATATAAATATAATACAATTTAAAATTAGCCACATTTCTTTTAAATTTGCAACAAATTATACTTAACTTAATATTTAACAATTCTGTCAAACGTTTTATTAAATTAAATTGCAGCTGCTCATAATAATTTTCATTTTTTTTTAATTCAAGATAAAGTTAATTTGAATATTTCATATAAAAAAGAGAATTGTACAATTACAGTCAGACATGGACGAAGATTCGTTAAAACCGACAGAATAAATAAAAAATAAACACCTGAAAACACAAACCCAAATAAAAACTAAACGAGGGGTTTAAAAGAAATAAAATAATATAGATGAATATTTGCTTACATCTTCATTTGATAGCAAAAAAAGTTTGCAAAGATACAATTTAGTGTCTTATTTTTTCTTTCACCACGTGTAAATTTGCATACGAAGATTTACTCATGAGCTGGGTTTAGACTGTATTTACACACGGCAATTTTTGCTGACCTAATTTTGAGTTTATCAGAGAGATAGGATAAAATAATGAAGAGGGTAATTCCTTCTCTCGCCAGCAAGCTCAGAGGCTGTTCAATAAGAATTGCTATGTGTAAACTTAGTTTAAGCACCAACGAAATGCATATGCACTACTATTTTAATTAGTTTTCAAGAAAAATCAAAATTTCTCTTCCCATGCAAAATAAAGAATAAACATTTTTTTCTTATTCTGTGGAATTAAGACCCCTTTTAGACACGCAAATTTTACTGTGAAAAATATACTTTCTCTCAGCTGAATTAAGACTTTTCAAAATAAACTTACTATTGTAAAAGGTGTGTACAACTTTGATTTGCTATAATTGTTTATATTTCATTTTTATTATTAGACGAATCACTTGGTCTTGCTAGTTCGGTCCTGTTTAATCCAGCTTTAGTAGAGCAACTTTATTACCAATATGAGCAGAAGTTGATAAAACTCGAATGCATTCTGAATAATACCCCTTTTAGACAGAAAGAGATAGTATTCTTCGCTGTCTTTCACACAGCTGAATTAAGACTTTGCAAAGTAAACTTAGATTTAAGAGACACGCTGGAGACATGGCTAAGACAAATAAATATTATGGTTATACTTATTAATATTATTTTTAACATTCGCCAAGTCTAGTAATTTATGAAATGACTTGTTAAAGACAATGTTGGTTTGTGATAATTTTTTTTATTTTTTCTACGTATGGGGACTAAATCAAACCTGGTTGCAGCTGATACAATAATATTAAATAATATTAGATGAATTTTCTTTTATACATTTTAAAATACGTTCAACTTGCCCACTCAATTCATAAAATGATATTTTTATTTAGCATACATAAATTTGCTTCCTGCAGTAAGAGAAGAGAAGAAAAAATGCTCACTAAAACATCGCTATTTTCCAGCGTTGCCAGTTAAGGGGATTTTCCCTCGATTGGGGATAAAAATTTCGTGTTGTGGATCTGGGGATTTGTTAGGGATGATAACTAAATTTTAAGGGATTTTTCGGGAATTTTTTTTATAACTGGTGGTATTAAAAATAATTTTTGAGCTAAGAGATGTGCGTCTGGCAGGTCTAAAAATGTGTGTTATTATTCATAGTGAATGTTTTCTAATAAAGAAGTATCAAGGCATATTAAGCAATAATGAACACTAGAGGCCTGCGCAAACAGTCTTGAAATGTAAATACGTCTTGTTTTTTAAATGTATTCTCGTGGTATGAATTTTACTAAACCAATAATAAATACTGTCGTATAATAAGAGAAGCATGATGGATGCATTGGTGTTCGTGTATATGAGTGTTTACAAGCAGTAGTGTCTTCAGATGTAGGTAAGGTATTATGTTTGTGTTTAAGAGAGGTTTTTTTTAAAGCAAGCGCACACAACTAATGTCAATGCATGTGTGCCTTTGTATGTGTTCAGTAAAACAAAAGATCATACACACAACGTATGTGCGTATGTACATGCATGACGTTTGTATACGCGCCCATGCGTGTGAAGAAGCAAGCATCACAAATTCTTACGTCACGAAGTATTTTCTCCTTTGTTCCTATACCTGCATTAACTGAAACAAATGTTTTGCCAACAGTGTTGTTTATCGTTTGCTTTAGAAGACTTCGGTGCAGTTAAGCATTTGAAAAATCGCGCTCATATCTTAAAAGTTCTTTTAAGTGGTCTTTTGCAGGGGTCTATGGAACACTGCCAAACCAAAAATACGTAACAAAATGCAATATGACTTGTTGGAAGCACTTCTTAAGCTACGGTCACACTTGACAAACATTTGCCCAAAAAGCGTAACCACTAAATGCTGTTGAAAAATCTTTCAATTCAGACAAAAATTTATCAAGTTAAAGAGTAGCCAATATTATTGGACTCTATGACATTGTGCATTAGTTGTGTTCGAAACTGTTTAATATCGCTCTAGTTAGCCTAGAACCATATGTCTCTATGTCAATACTCTTTCTCCAACGACAATTGCACTAATTAAAATGTCGACAACTTTCCTTTTATGAGCGAGTAAAGATACGTTAGAGACAACAGTTGTAGTGTATTTCTACTGATATTGTCAATGAACGCGTCAATAGTTTGTTTTTCTTTTTTATTATGCTATGCAATAATATTATATAAATATACATATGTAGACGAGCGTCACTAAAACCTACTAGTGAATCTTTGGTTCAAATATCTCAATATCGTCATAAAAGAACTACCTTCTCAATACTGCTAAAGTCTACTGGTAGATTTTCAATGACAACCCTATGTTATATGTCAATAGGCGATTACATTGGCTGGGGTACACCTAGTCAGTAGCACTATTGCCAGTCACTAGAAAATAAATATAATTTTACTATTGACAACGAGCGAGGAAATATCGATATTGTAGACTAGAGCCCCTAAAATTTACTAGTGAATCTTTGGTGCCAATGTCCCAAAAGAACCACAATTTCACTATTCGCACTTTGTGTCTGGATTAAAACTTTTTTCATTAGTGTTTGTTGGTTACGCTCTTTTGGGCAAATGTCTGACAAGTGTGACCGCAGCTTTAGAATAAACACACACTTTAAAAGTAATTGAATTTGTTGTGACAAATTTAATCCTTTTGTTTTTTAATACAAATACTACAATTTCTGAGGCTGATGAATCAGAGGATTTCGATTCTGAAGTTTTTGAAATGGCAAACTTTGGTTAAAGTTTTTTTATAGTTGTGTATATTAAAATATGTGTAATTTTTTCTTTACAAATTTTATAATTTGAATTAAAAAAATCTCTATTTGGGATTTTCGAGGATGAGAAATCAAAAATTGGGGATAAGCTAGAAAAAACTGGCAACATTGGCACTTTCAGCAAGTCTATATGTGACGCGCAAAATAGAAAGGGACCTAAGGGTAAAAACCGGTTTTGTTCAGGAGAGCCATTTTAAAGATTTAAATACGTGTATCTTTGGTGTACCATCACATCATAAAACGCGCATATGTATCTCTGGGAGGGAACACTTTTGGGGCATGGGATCGGTCTCATTCGATGCTCAGATGTTGTCCACATCAAAAAAAAAAAAAGAAAAAAGTGAAAATTTATTTTTTTTTTTAACCTTAGGTCCCTTTCTCTATGCGCTGTCACATATAGTGAGTGCCAGTCAAAACATATCGATCGGTTCATACAAAGTAGTTGATTTATTTTCCTTTACTATTTTAGAATTTTTTTTAGTTCTACTTTAAAAATAAACATCTTTGACCAAATTAAATTTTCAAATCAAAATGATGTAAAAAAAAATTCACTAACAGAATCGAAATGAAGCAAAAAAAAAAAAAAAAAAAAATATATAATATTTAATCAATCTGATGTTATAAAAGTGTAGTTAAAGTCGAAAGCACAGAGCAGCAAGTAAAGATAGTGCTTAAAAGAAAAATGTATAAAAAAACTCCGGAATCGCGCAATCAACAGTTTCTGAATCGAAAGACATAATGCAAACAAAAAAGGCTGTTAAAAGCAACAACTTCAGACACCCAACAAAAAGACAAACAGATAGATAAAGAAATCAGTTGGGAAAAATTAAAGAAATACATATTAATATTGAACATACATATATGTATACATGTGTATATATAGATATATGACGATATATTTATCTATACGAGAGTGATTCAATAAGTTTTTAAAATTTTACAAGATAAATTATTGCGAAAATTTCTTTTATAAATTTCTATTTGTGATTTTTAATAAACATTGTGTATTCCCTAATAATTTTCAAAAGTTTAATATTGCTAATGCTGTATAAAAATTAAAAAATAAATAAAATAAAATAGAAAATGGGAAGCGAAAAAGTAAATACTAGTTTTTCTTATGAATTCTGCAATTGAAATGAAGAAGTGGACAGTAAGAACTGTAAGACTGTAAAGTTGCAAAAGTACAGCATTAACTGCAAGGTCCAGAATTATGTCCTCTTCAATACAAGTACGAGTATCTTCTCTTTATGAATTTTAAGCATCTTTTTCTAATATACGTCCCAATTAAATT
This sequence comes from Tachina grossa, assembly GCA_949987645.1. Lineage (NCBI taxonomy): Eukaryota > Metazoa > Arthropoda > Insecta > Diptera > Tachinidae > Tachina > Tachina grossa. Next base: position 196,759,828 of record OX465274.1, on the reverse strand, counting down.
GCTTATTTAAATATCTGGACTCACCTAAATTGGCACCATTTATATCAAGAATATTTTGAAGACATAAGCGTTTCAATAATTTGCATTTTTCACTGTTTTTGGGCATTTTTGCAGAACAAAAGTAATAATAATACTTCATCAATATACTGCGTTTTATATCGTTGCTCACATTAAAGTTGTTCCAATGTTGCCACATTAAAATTTTAAAATACACATTTTTATTTTCTTTACTACGCTTATTTTTCTTTTGTGATTTTCAAAAATTTTATTATTTGTGAATTCTCAAATAGCTTTTGAAAGTCTTTGCATAAGATAAGACGTTTTGTGACTGTTCAAAATGTGTGGTTGAAGTCTACTGACGATTTGTTACACCAACAATGAAATGCATATAGACAACGCTGAAACACCAGCAAATAAATTTCAAATTAAAATACTAATTTTTATTTTAAGATTTTATAATGTTGGAACATATATTTAGAAAGCTCTCTTGCCCCATGCTCATAAAAGAAGCCAGGGGGGAAATAATTACATACATATAAAGGGTGTCCCAACAAGAACGCAAGATTTAAATTTTAAATAAAACACAGATATTTAAAAAAAATCGTTAAACTTTATTATATCGTAAAGTAGACAAAATGAGGTTATGTGTGGAACAACAAATCGGGCAGATGGCCGCCGCGGCTTTGCTGGCCTACACGCGATCTTTTAATGAAATTTTCAATGGCCGTTTTGCATAAATGCTGCGGTATTTCATTAATGCAGCGTCCAATTTCCTCTTTTAAGGAATGAGTCGTCGCCGGCTTATTCGCCTAGGCCACCGTCTTCAAAAAACCCCAAAGAAAAAAGTCTAATGGTGTTAAATCGCACGATCTAGGCGGCCAATTCTGGTCTCCAAAACGCGAAATAACATAACCGGAAAATGACTGATGTAGCAATTGAATTGTTTCTCTGGCTGTATGACATGTGGCGCCGTCTTGTTGAAAATACATGCCCTCCACATTCATTTTTTCAATTCTAGTCACGAAAAAACCGAACACCATTGACTGTTTGCGCTTGACCTGCGTTTGAGCGACATCATCACGTACAGCTGCGACATTTTCGGTCGATCGACCTGGTCGAAGGCGCGTTGTTGTCTTTACATCACTAACAGACCCAGTTTCGGCAAATTTATCCATTAATCTCTTTACAGTTGACTCTTTTGGAGCATTATTGTGACCCCAAATTGATTGCAAATTTGCAAACTGTAGCCGCAAAACTTTCACCATTTTGGTAAAACAATTTCACAATGAGAATGCGTTGCTCATTCGTGTAGCGCTCCATTTTTACTAACCTCGTACCTTCTACTAGCAAACAATAGGTATTGTTCAAATGTCAAACAATGACACTTCGAATGGCGCCAAATTTAAATCTTGCGTTCTTGTTGGGACACCCTTTGTAAGAATTTCCACAGAAATGTCAACTTTTTGTAGCGTGCGACAGCAAATAAGTATAATTGTTTTTTTTTTTTAAAGAAAGCTGAACTTTTTTTTACTTCTTTATAAATTTGCGTAGGTCGTCAGCACGTCTACATTAGATAATATTTTAAGAAAAATCAAGTCACATTGTTTTGAAATACAAGCTTAATTGCTTGCTGTTGCACGGGACAAAACTGTGGACTTACTCGTGGAAATTCCCATTCCACATACATATATAAGTGGGTATATGCTGGAGCTTAAGAGTTTTCTGAACATGCCGAATGATGTATTCATTACCCTAGCAAAAGTCAGTTTTGAACTCTTTGGGGAATCACAAATTTACCAAAAATTATCATAAAAAATATTTCTTTTCGAAGCCTTACTGACTTTACCTCGTTTTATCATATGTATTCAAAGAAATAAATTTATATGTGTACGTACATACGAGTATGTGATGAAATCATGAAATGAAAGAAAGTCAGTCAGCTTGTTAATGGTAAAAAATGAAATAAAATAAAATAAACAATTACGTATGTATGTACATAAAAAAGCAACAAACGTAACAACAAATCGTACACATTTAGTAATAATAAAAAAAATTATGAAAAAGAAAATACATAATAATATAAAACTCTTTTTAGGTTTTTTTAGAGTATGTACACTTGGAAACAAGACTACCTCCACATATTCGCACAAATTAAACAATTTACCCTGTCGGAGAATGTGTGGCTGACTACAAAAATAGTTAAGTTATATTTAACTTTTCTTAGACTGACTAAAAGCTAGCTGCAATGTCATCCAGAGCAAACCCAAAATTAATTCTTAAGTTGATGAGAGCCCACAAATTTATTCTCATCCACTTTGAAACGTATTTCAGTTTTACATTAACATTTTGCTGTTGTTATTTTAGATGGTACCTTAGCTGAGTGGTAGCGCGTTGACTACACAACGTGTGATGATACATGTTCGAACCCAGAAATTTTTTTAATTTACTGATTACCAGGTGATTTAAAAAAAAATCAACTTTAAGTTAGCTGAAAGTAATGCGGAGTGAGACAATTGACTATCGCCTAGGACATCGCAATGATAAAATAGTCAGTTGATTACATTGAAAACTAATCCAAGTGTCAGTCAGTACTAGTTGCGAAATAGTTAGCTTAAAGTTAACGTAATTTCCGGCAGGGTACTTTTAGCACAATATTAAAAAATATGTATTACATTTTCCATTTAGCTGTATAAAAATGTTTTGTTTATTAACTGAATTTATTTTTAACTTTTTAGTGCTTATTTTTGAAGTTGGTTTACTTTTTTCTAGAAAGTATTATATTTAAATTTTACATTTTTAGGGGCGTGGTTTCGTCCAATTTGGCATACATTAGTGTTCACGTTTTTTTTAATGTGCCCATTTCTTTAAGCGCAAAAGACCCGAAACTCGTTCGTGGTAATCGTATAAGCAGGAATACATGTAATTTAACACTAAGCTTTCATGGGCGTTGCCCCGCCCAGTTTTTTAAACGCAAGAATAATCATTTTGCAAAGGTCAAGGCACACAAGTTTCGAAAAAAAAAATCGTTAAAGCAGAAACATTTGATATGCATATAATTGCACTGGGAATGGTTCTGCCCACTTTTTTAATGCATGATTGTGTATTTTTAAAAACTCAGTTTCTGCCAAGTTTCTTAAAAATCGGGCAAAAAGAAGCACGTGAAATGTAATATCAAATTTTAATGGGCGTGAGTCCACGCACTTTTCTGAATGCAAGATTGTGTAGTTTTTAGAGCTCAGGTTGTGTTCTTAATGGGCGTGGTTCCACCCTTTTTTCAACTTCGAGATTGTGTAGTTACAAGAGCTAAATTTGGTAGCAATCGGATAAGTACAATAAAAAATCAAAGCAAAAAATTAGTGGGCACATCTCCGTCCAATTTTCTTTACAATAAAACTAAATTGAAGCTGCTATAACCTCTTACAATAAAATTTAAATCGGTCTAAAGCCTAACGAGATATGAAGTAACAAACACTAAATAAAACAAATACAGACGATTTGATAATCTCCACCTTTTTTTGAAATCGATTACAAAGGCGTAATTTTGTTCACCAATTAATGGAATTTTTATTTCTTGTTAAAAAAATATTTAAATGTATTCATGACTTAAAAAATTAATGGAAAATAAATTCGCTATCAATTATTTTATTGATTGATTTAATCAACTCAATAATTGAAATGTTGACAAGAATGAAAGGAAAATTTTATTGATTTCGATAGTAACTCAAATTCGACAAAAGCTTAATAATGTGGTTTTTCTTGAAAACTACATATGCATATATGAAATTTTGAGAGATCATATACCATCTTCAATGGAAGAAACCATTTTTTAACCGACTTCAAAACAAGGAGGAGGTTAACAATGGGTCTCTATTTTTTTTTTTAGGTGTGTATCTTCATAACTCAGTACATTTTTGACCTATTGTAAAAATTTGTTTGTTGTCTGAGAGGGTATAGCTTCCCATTGTAAAAAAGTGGGCGGGGACACGCCTACAATTTTTTTAATATAATTTTATGATATTCTAGTTATTTGATTGCTGCGAAACCTATAAAACACCTTTGGTTCTTGTAATTGCACAATTTGATAGTTGAAAAAATGGGCGAAGTTACGCCCATTAACACTTATTATAATATTTCACGCGGTTCTACTTAAAAAATTTTTACGTAACTTACCACACAACTTGAGCTCTAAAATAGACACAGTCCTCCTTTTAAAAAAATGGGCGTAGTCACGCCCATTAAAATTTAATATTTTATTTCACGAACTCCTTCTTATCTTATTCTATCAGATCTTTGCATTGAAGTCGGTTTTTTTGGCAGAAAGAATTATTCGTTAGAAAACTAATTACTAGAGCTGTTGTAGAAAATATAAAACAATTTTGTCAAAAGGTTGAAAGCCTTGCAAAGAAATTTAGAGTACCCTTTATTACAGGTAGGAAGATGTTTATTTCGTTACGGAAGAATAAATATATTTCGTGAAGTAACTTATGATACTTCCAAAATAAACGACTCATATCATATTTGCCAGCTTTAAAGAGTAAAATAGTAAAACCTTGAATAGTTCAAACAAAAAATAAAAAAAAATCGTTACAAATCAAAAACTCGTATAAGTTTTATTTTTTAAACAAGGAAAAGTGCAGGTGTTTTCATTTCTTTTCAACCAATGAAAAATATTTTTTTGGTGGTTGTTTGCAACACCACTATCGTCAGCGTCATGCCTCAATAATTTGTTTTATTGCATGAGTATGCAACTTAACTATGTACAATTATACATAACATAACATCTGTGCCACAATAAAAATAAAAAACAAAACTATTATCAAAGAAAATTCCCTTCAACAGGAAACAGATTTAAATAGAATTGCATAAATTATCTTTAAGACGGTGCCAGTGGTGGTGGTACATAATACATACTACTTATACATACTTATGTACATTACTTGTATTAAAATAGCGACAGTCAAAAAGAAGCGAATGAACTTTGCCTTGAGTGTCAGGGTGGTTTTGATCTTGTACATACAATGATCATAAAAGTGGATCAGTTTGAATTTGAATTTGTCTAGGGTTGTTGTTTATAACAAGGGAATATTTTGAACGCAATGAGAAAATTACGTTACATTCTATTAAAAGTTTCACAAGAAATTGCACGACTATGTTATAAGATCCCAAAATATCACCCTTATTAAGAAAAATTAAAACAAACTAAATTAATGCTCGGTTAAACAACCGATAAGTTATTTTTCTTTTTAAGGTATTTTTTCGCATTTTCCTCTCTTGAACTACATCTATTGCGTATTTCGAAACTAATTAAATTTTTTGGTTTGGTTTGAAAAGTCCTGCATTTCGTGATAGCAAAAATAGCTTAACTAGCACAACAACGATAACAAAAAATATTATATTTCTAGTGTCTAGATACGAGACATATGCATATTTGTTTCACTTCTCATTTATGTTATTTTTCTCTTTACTAAGCAGGCACACTCTAACATAACGTCCACACGTGATGAATTTATATCATGATGAATGTCAAATTGATATCATGATGAAAATTCATCACGTATAGACCCAATTTATTTATATTATGGCAGCGTTATGATATAATCATGAGAGCTCACGGCCTGATAAATTCATCTTGATGTCAAATGTAATTTTATGTGTCACTTTGCATCTAGCGTTTATTTAAACAATTTGCGTTTAAAAAAAGCGCCAAATCAATTATTTGTGATCAAAAAATTAAACAAAATGCAAATTAGATATTTTTCAAATATTTGTTTGATTTATCATGATATAAATTTGTGTTGATATTAATGAAAAAATGACAGTTGCTCTGCTCGCATCATATTACGAGTTATGACATAGAATCAACAGGTGTAGACACTATGTAAAGGATTTCATTGCTTGGAGCACTGAAAATGTTATCTTCAGTGTTTTTTTAATTTACTTCATTGTTTTATACACTATCTTAACTAAATTAAGTTATTAGTCGAATTAATAATTAAATTTGTTAAAAAAGTACAAGTTTATTTCTTCAATTATCTTTTTGATCGAAAAATATATGATGTTATTTTTCTTGAAGCTTGTGTTTAAATATTTATTCAATTTTAATAATACTTTTGGAGTTTTTATATAAATATCTGAAGTTTCCAAGCTTTTCAAAAAAAATTTTTGTGGTACTCAACCATTTTAATTTAAATTTAACCAGTAGAAACAGAAACCAAAACGTTTACAGGGACCATTTTGGAGTTAACAGCAGGCTGTTAAGCACTTAACAGTCCTAGTAAAATTAATGAATATTATTTCTGTGGCGGAATCCCAGAACGGGGTCAGAGATTATAATCAACAATCAATGGAAAATATAATCCGAAATCTGATTAATGAAATTATACCACCACGCTACAAATATATAATTAATACAAAAACTTAATTTAAAAAAGGTCCTATTTTGTAAGGAAAATATGAGAATTCCTATGTATCTCACTATATAGAAATGGTGATTTTGATGGCTCTTTAAAGAGAAAATTTAGTGGCATTTCTGAAATCATTTTGGGACTTTCGAAATTTTTTTTTGAAACTAGTCATATTTTAAACAACATTTCTGGAGAATATTACTACTGGTCATTCTGGGAAATAGAAGAATTCTACATGTATCCTACTGTATAGAAATGCACCTTAATTTGCTCTTTAAAGAGCCATCAGGAGCACTAATTGTTTAAAGTGGGATACATGTGGAATTTTCCTATTTCCCACAATGACCACTTTTCCTTTCAAAATATGACCTTTTTTAACATTAAGTTTCTGTATTATTCTATCATTAATCAGATCTCGGACCATATTTTCCATTAATTGTTGAGTATAGCCTCAGTCCTCATTCCTGGATGTCGCCACCGAAATAATATCCATAAATTTTATTAGGACTGTTAACTTAACAGCCCGCTGTTAACTGCAAAATGGGCTCTGGAAACTTTTTTGTTTTTGTCTTTGCTGGTTAAATTTAAATTTACCTTCACACATAAATTTTAAATGAGTTTTTGAATTTTTTTTTTTCAATTGAAAAAATGTTAGATTAAATTGAAATTTAATTGGAAAGTTTTTAAAGCTTCCATAAAAAAATTCTTTGGAATATTTGTAAAAATTCAATTAAAAAATAATTAAAACTTTTAAAAGATTTAATTAAAATATTAATTGATATTTAAAAAAAATCCAATAATATAAAAATATAAGAAAGCAGATGTCATATCACATTTCCAAAAATGTAAATTGAAGTTCGAAGGTTGCAAAAAAGTATAGAGTCCGCCATCTAACGTTTTTTTTCAACTAGTGCTTATTTCGTGAATGGTAACACTTAGCTCATGTCTGATTTGACAGATAATTAGATTTATCGTTCCGCTGAATGAGCCAACTGACCATCCAATGCGTTTTCGCTTCGCAAAGTGGGCCTGCGATCGACTTACAGAAGATGCCGATTTTGCCAAAAAAAAATCATCTTTTCAGCAAAATTGTCGCATTTGGAGCACAGAAAACCTGCACGCATACATTGAAAAGCCGACGCACCCAAAACGAGTCACTGTTTGGTGCGGATTTTGGTCCAGAGGCATAATTGGGCCATTGAGCAAGGAGTGGCCGTTACAGTTAATGGCGATCGTTATCGGGCCATGTCGAACGAATTTTTGTTCACAAAAATTGAAGAGGAGGATATTTGCAACATTTGGTTTCAACAGGACGGCGCTTCGTGCGACACAGCCGAAGCTTCAGTAGTTTTTTTTAAAGCATTTTCAAAAAAAAAGTTATCTGGCGGACCCTTTAAATTTGTATTAACTTTACCACCCATGTGTAGAACATTTGATAGCTTCTGCACACAGAAATTTTTTTCGTATTAACAACTTTAATTATAAAATTTAAATTAACATAAACAGCAATTTCAAATGTAACAGCTTTTCAGTTTAATTTCGATTTCTCCAATCATCCCCAGATTTACAAAGAGAGATATAAAGGGTGGGCCAAAAGAAACCAAGGGGTGTAAAAGTTTAATAAATTTTTTGTTTATCAATTTTTTTTTTATTTTTTCTTTCAGAATTTATAATGGAGAGGTTCACAACTGAACAGAGAACCAGAACAATAGAATTTTATTATTTAAACCAGAGATCAATTATTTTAACGCAAAGAGCATATCGTCGACATTTTAACGTCAGAATTTCGCCCTCTGAAGCGATGATTCGTTGCTTAGTTAATCGTCATCACCAACATGGCAGCGTAAGAGATTTGCCTCGAACCGGTAGACCACGTTTAAGTCGCACTGCGGAAAATATTGAACGAGTACAGCAAAGTGTTAACGAAGCACCAGAAACATCTGGCAAAAGGCGTTCTGCTCAGCTAGAAATGTCTCGTACGTCACTACGGCGCATTTTAAAAAAATATTTACAGTTATACCCATATAAGGTGCAATTGGTCCAAGAATTAAAATCCGCAGATCATCGGCAACGTCTAAATTTTGCAGTTAAATTTCAAGAGTTGGCCAGAAATGAAATCAACTTTATTGAAAATTTGATTATGAGTGATGAAGCTCATTTTCATTTGAATGGCTTTGTTAATAAGCAGAACTGTAGGTTCTGGGGTTCTCAAAATCCAAGAGCCATTCATCAACGCCAATTGCACCCCATCAGGTGTACAGTATGGTGTGGGATCACATCTGAAAATGTCATTGGGCCCTACTTCTTCGAGAATGAAGATGGAAGTGCTGTAACCGTAAATGGAGAGCGGTATCGGTTTATGATAGAAAATTTTTTACGTCCTGCTCTTGAAAACAGACCTGGTATGTGGTTTCAGCAGGACGGAGCCACTGCCCATACTGCCCGAGACACAATGGCACTTTTAAGTCAAATTTTTGGAGAGCGAATAATTTCTCGAAATTCGGAAATTATTTGGCCAGCGCGATCGCCAGATTTGACAGCACCCGACTATTTTCTTTGGGGTTTTTCGAAGGAGCGAGTGTATGTGAACAAGCCAGAGACAATCCTTGAACTCAAGGCAAACATTGTTGCAGAAATTCGAACGCTACAGCCACAAGTTTTGAAAGATGTTATGGAAAATGCTCTAAAAAGAGCCCATCAGTGCGAAGCTGAAAACGGTGGTCATTTAAGAGACATCATTTTTCATACTTAGTGTAAAAAAATTTCCATTTTGTATATTACATAATCTGAAAGAAAAAATAAAAAAAAGTTAATAAACAAAAAAGTTATTAAACTTTTACACCCCTTGGTTTCTTTTGGCCCACCCTGTACAAACTCTAATACAATGTCTAACAAACATTAACAACCTGTGTTCAGGCTGATCGATGACATTTTTCAAAAAGTGGAAAAAAATAGGGGATTTATCAAAAAATAGGGGATTTATAAAAAAAGGGGCAACATTAAAAAAAACAAAACAACTACACTAAACTTTTTATTTTTAATGTATTAAAAGGGGAATAGGAGACAAAAAGTGGCAAGGCAGTCAAAAAAGTGGCAATTTACCACTTAAGTCGGTCAAACGGTCACGCTGCCTGTATTACCATTAACATACAGACTTCAAAGTTTTTTCAAAACTTTTTAATAGATATCTTAATGAGCTAAGGTCTTTTGATTTTTCTAACCAAAGCCAGCGAAATATTGCAAAGAAAAAAAGAAGCATTAAGAGCTCATTAAAATAGATTTTCAATTATTTTTTTTAAAAATTATAACACATATGTATGTATAGTTTTCATTCTTTGCATAATCCCTTTAAATTGTTTCCAATCAGCTAAAAATTTTGTTACAACAACCGTTTTTAATGAGTGTGGATCTAGTCACAATATCTTAATATAACCAATGTGAAATACTGGACCCTCACTCACTAAAAACAGCAGTATGATATTTAATAATTCTTTTTATTTGCTTTGCTTTTTGCAAGAGATTAGAAATAAAATATAAATATATGAGTAGAAAACACATTTCAAACGCACTTTAAAAAAAAATTAATAGATTAGAATGTAGTTATTAAAATAAACATACAGTGGGCAATAAAAAAAAATTATAATTATGGGTAAACGTTCAAGTTCGATCGTTCGTACGTTTCAAATTCCTAATTTACCTTTTTTATTCCTGTATATTTAATTAAACTATTTTTTCAAGCTTTTGGTCTGTTAATATTTTTATTTTTAATTTCGATATTTCGTTAACCTTCGGTTAACTCCTCCAGGATGTTTCCTATTTTTGCTATTTAGTTTTTTTTTCCTTTTTTACATACATATGAATAAAAAAAGGTAGAAAAAACTAGATACAATTTTTTTTATTCCTATGTTTATGCATGTTGCATATTGTGCAGTCTTGTTTTGGTGTTGCATTCGAAATTTCGAAAATATCAAAATATTTTTATATTTTCTGGTTGCATTGATATTGGTTGCATAGTGTAAATCGTTGCTTATTGTTTTTACTGGATTAGTTCATCGAAAATAAGCCATTAATTGCCAAGTAGCCACCACGAAGTTTCTACGACTATTATGGGGCAACAAGTAGCCACTGATTTGGCAAAGATTTTTTTGTGGAAAATTTTTTTCTGTAGTTTATCTCTTCTCTTGATAAAAGGAGAGAAACAACAAATGAAAATTTTTTTGTTCGCACCAAATTCTTGATTTCAGCTTATAGGTGAACCCAAAATTATAATTTTCTTACCCACTGTATGCATATTCCAACCAACCTTTTAATAATAATTATGAGAAAAAAATTTCATCGTTTTGTTTTGCTTTAAATTTCATAATGGATTTAATATCAAATAATATATTTAGTAAGCATATATACTACGTATACATACATACATACATAAATATACTTATATGTACGTAAGTCAATACGTAACCTTATTTTAAATTTTGTTCTTATTTTATTTATTTCCATTTAGCAACAATTATGGCAACAACAACAAAGAAAAAAACAACAACTACTAACTATGTGATAAGATTCTTTGTTTATTATTATTATTTTGCTTCTTTTCTCACTTCTGCAACAATAATAAAATAAATATGTAAATTAAAATAAAAAAACTAGCACAAACACATTTCTATCAGTTAAACTAATAAAATAGTGACAAAAAAGTATTCAAATGTTTCAAATTATTCTATTTGTATTAATTATTGTTTTAGTATGCAAGTATGTTTTTTAACTGATAATTTTAATGTACGTGTAAATTTTTTATTATAAAAAAAAGAAAAATAATGGGTGGGTATTACAAAACACAGAAAATAAAAACACACGAAAGCAAATTTCATTTGTAGAAAAAAATAAAAATAAAAAATTTAAATAATGAGAATGAGAGACAGACCAGCTTTTTTAAGTAGAGCTATTAATATATAATTAAAAAGAAAGTATTTAAATACAATAGAAAAGGAAATATTATACAACTAAAAATTTGAAATAATGATAAGAAATTAAGAGGAAATATTAAAAAAAAATAAAAGAAATTTGTGATGTGAAAATGTTAAAAATTTTAGCTTGTAGCGTAAAAGCAATTAAATTTTTAAAAGATAAGATTTTAAGTGCACTGAAGACTATCAACTAAAGTCATCAAGCGCTTAGTTGTGTACCTGCAGTAGCGTTTGGTGGATGAAAACTAAAAAAGTTATGATTATTTGATCATCTCGGGATGTGATTGACAAAATAAAAAAAATCAGTTTTTTGCGACTATTTTTAAAGATGGAGAATTGCGCCTACGGAAAAAAGTTTATTTACCTTTTTATTCAACATTAATAAAACATTTGATGATTATGTTACGAACGCTTCGAAGTCGTGTTTATGCGTCTGCTCTTAAGCGACAAACATACGACACTAACACATATATGTGCATGTGCATTGATTGCTGTGTTTATTTGATCGTCTCCATGGCTTTTTTTGGCTTAACCTGCATTTGATGGCCTAGTGCCGTAGTCGGCAACCTATACCAATACATTTTACAATCGTGTGAGTTGCACTCTCACCAGCAGCCGGTGTTGCCAGTGAAATTTTCGTCTCATTTCCCTAACTTGAAATTTTAAATCTCCAAAACCAAACTTGATTTTATTATGGTCAAAAGCAACGCTCAAGTTCGGTTTATAAAGAAATACAGCTTTTGTTGTTGCTCTACTTAAAATAATTTATATATATGCTTGCAAATGCCTTTGCTTGTCATATTTTTTCACGCATGACAACGTACATTGACAAACAAAACCTTCTGGTTTGCCATAATAATTTTCTAAATATAAAAAATTTAGTAAATTCTCATCACAACACATTTTCTTATTGTTGGGGAAAACATTTTCTCTGGCAACACTGATTCTTCAGAGTATGCGATACACACAACTTTTTTTTAACAATGCGTGTGTACACATTCGTAATAGAAGAGTATATTAAAAGGTGAGGTGCCCTTAATTTGCCGACCACAGGCCTAGTGTGTAGTACCGCAAGTATATAAACATTTTTGTGCTTTTCAAATTAACTGTCGCTTAATATTTTAAAATCATTTATGCATGTGATTAGTCCAAGTTTCATTAGTCAGAAAAGATTAACTGTCAAACAAACTGGGGTAATTTTTTAACATTTATAATTAATATAAACTAACAAACCATCATGAATAGATTGGTGCTTGATTGGTGATACCAAATTAACTAGTTTTTCTTTGAAAATCAGTCATCGATTGGCGTTTTATCGTAAAATTTGTGTTCAGCGATGAGACTCAGTTTTGGCTTAACGGTGTTAAAGTGGCATGTATTTAATTTATATCTGACTAGTTACATAGGTATACGACGCATATCGTTAACTTAATATAAAAAGGCCCTAGCTCATTCTTTTTTTGGAAATCAAGACTGCATTTTTCGATACATTAGATGTTCTTGTAACGAAATATACAAAAAACTCGATTTCAAAAAAAAAAAAAATTGTGATTTAGGGAATTTCTATACTAAGGTAACAATATAAAGCTTCGCATGTCTGTTTGCATTGAAACGTACATTTTTATTTAAATTTAATCTTTGTTTATATTTTTGTCACCACATATACAAAACAGCAGATGTCAGATGCTTTGTCAGCTCAAAATAGCAGCAATGCTCGATAAAGTGGGTTAAAATTATTATTTTTTGTGTTACATTTAGTTTTATCGGGCTTAAGTTTAGGTTAAACCAACTTTTCCCTCTAATTTTCTCTAAAAAATCGAACTATTTTTATGGCGTTTGCATAGAAAATGCTTCCATAACTTTCAAATCAAATAATAAACTTGGCTTGTGACAAAAAAAAAATATACTTGAAAGTAAAAACCATGTCTTAAGAAGAAGAAAAAACAAGCAAGAACAAAACAACAATGACAAGACTGTTATAAATTGGAGATGGCAAGCTTAAGATTTCATTACAAAAAAGCTATCAGAAAATCAAAGTAATTCACATATTCCATCTGCACTGAAAAATATGTATACATACCCGCAGAAAATTGGGTGACAATTGATCCCAATCTACTCGTCATATGACTTGAGAAAATGGGGGGTGTTGCCAAAAGTAGGAGGTAGTGTATGGTGAAAAAAGACATATCCTGTAAATGGTTGCATATTCACCATTGTCGGATGTATTGTCTTGATCTTTTGCCAATTTAATTGGGAATCGGTCTAGTATTATAGTAAATGGCACAGAAATAATTCGATGTGGTTGGATCCAGAACCTATCAAATAGTATAAATATAATGTAAATTGTTCCCTCCAATAATACCGCCAAGCCACTCTGGAACCAATCCCGTAACTATTGTTAGATATTAACTTAAGCTTAACTAGAGTTTATGCTTTTAAAATATTTGTGCCTCTGTGGTCGAGTAGATAGTGTGCAAGCCTGTCATGACGGAGGTTGTCGGTTCGAATCCCAAAAAAAAAAAAAACATCTAAGTGTCGGAATGACATTTTTAAATTACTTATATTATTATTTGACATCGATTAGGTCCCTATGAAATAGTTCAGTGACAAGTCGCAAGATGCATACGAAGTATCAATTAACCCCCTCCTAGGCCATCCTCATGCAAAAGTGACTGGTCTGTTTCAAAGCAAGTGGTCTCTATCACTTGAGGACCGATCACGTGACTAGTCTTGTGTCAGTTCAATTTCCTGCATGGTGCATACTCGTATAAAGCTGAAACTTTCATCAACTGACACTATAACAGTGGATCAAACACAAGAACGCTGATGATTAAGGTGTGGCGGCATTCGAAAACAGCTAGTTGTTCCGTTCTGCTAGTGTTTGTCGGAATATATACAATTAATTTTGGTGTTATTTGTTCCTTAAATATTATCACATGTAATTTGTTTGACAGAGCGATATGAACTTTGACATAATTAAATCATAAATATATAATAAACTATGCTCTTTTATAATGAATTATGATATTTAATAACCATCTTGAAGGGGCTAATTATATCCAATATTATGATTTGTTGTCGCCGTAAGAAAAAAAACTGAATATATTTAAAATAAAAGCATCAGCACTGATTAGAAAATTTTAAAAAGCACTAAAAACAGAGCTGAAGGCAGCTAAAAGCATTGAGTTGACATATCTGTTTAGCAAGGTCACATTATCTACACTCGAAAACATTAAACTAAATTAATGTCAGATTAATTAATAATAGCTCTACAAAATTAATTTAACTTTAATGTTCCAATCAAAAATTGGCCCCTACAGAGCTAAACAAACTTATGGACTAACCGTGGTAGTTTATTACAATAATAATAATTAAGCAGCCAGAAAATACCAAAAAAAAAATAAATTTAGAATTTACTAAATAAAATTTATTTCACATTTAATCAAATTTGCTAAAGGTAGCAAATTGTTTCTATTTAAATTAGACCGTTTCTAAAAAGCTCTCGCAAAAGAAAGCTATTTAAAAATTCGTTTTTAATGCACAAAAATTAAAACCGAAAACTAAAATTAAAAAGTCCTAATCGAATAATCAAACAAACCAGACAAAGTTCAACAAACTCCATAGAAATTATATTATATTAAAATGAAATACAAAATAAACTAACAAAACACATTTCTCATAATATAAATATTAGTTAATCAAATAACACGAGGTGATACATAAGTATTAAAAAAAATTTCATATTTAACAAAAAAAAAAAAACATTATATGAATATTAAACTAGAACAACAACAAATAACTGCCGGTATTAATAAAAAGAGGAAGAAGTTTTTTTATTGTTGTTTTCAACATAATCTTTTGTTTTATAAGAACAGGCAGTTCAGACAACAACATATCAATGTGGCAATAAGGAAAATGTGTTTAAGTCTATTTTAGCAATTTGTCAATAAGGCCCTTTAAAATTTTAATTGCTTTTTTTAACTATACCTATTTCATTAAATTATATTACTTGCTTGCGCGACCATATTAATTGAATGATTTTAAATATAAATTTAGAAAATATTAGAATAAAAGTCCAGGGGGTCGATTCTGGTTCTGTGATAATGTGAAGTGAAAAAAAACGTTTCATTTTGTTTTCATAGCAACTTTTCACACCGTCTTTTCACAGTTTCACAGATTACGATGCTGGTTCAAGTAATGAAAAAATGTTTCATTCCAGTGTAGCTGTGAAAAGTTTGTATTCATGTTATTTAACTTTAATTGTCAAAAGCAGAGATCTAAGTTTCGCAGTTATGATGCCGAGCTAAGCCGCATGCAATTTTTTGTTATTGCTTTTGTTTTTTTGTTTTGCCGCTGCGTTTTTTTTTACCTATTGTTTTAAGAATGTGCATAGGAAGATTTATACATACATATGTACATATGAATGTACCAACACCCACAAATTAGCATACGTACATATGTACACATTTATGTAAATACACATTTTTTTCATGTAGAAATTGACATATTGTTCTGCAAAGTTCCTCATAGTGCTTTACAAATAAAAATTGTTTTTAAAGACTGTGGAATTGTTACATTGATTTCTCTTTTCAGTACTGGAAAGCTACATATTTTCTTTCGCAATTGGAGTTTGAAACTTTTTTCAAGAAAATATATTAATTTTTGAGTGGTATGGCATTTTGATATATTAATTACTATAAAATTTCATAATAAAAACTATTATAAATAACATTTCAAGTTAACTTTCACTCGGCGCCAAATTATTTTTTTTTGCCGCCGATAATAACTTAACTTATGCCTCCCTCGGCTTCTGATCAATTGCCAAATTATGCAAATATGAACATGAATAAAAATAGAAAATGTCTTTATAAAATGTTTTAATGGACCTATTAGACGAAATTAGGGATGAGGATAAGTGAATTAAATATTTTAAAAGTGCAGAAGTAGTATTTGTATGCGTTTTTCATGGGTTTCCATGTAAAAAAACTTTTCATATGAAAAGGTTTTGACACTTATTTACACTTTTTCATAAAACGAGAATCAGTAATGATGTGTAACTGTGAAAACGCTTTGTTTCATTCCGATTGTTTTTTTCATATGAAATCATTTCAATTTTGTTTTCATTTTTTCACTGAACTAGAATCAGAAACACTATGATAAGATGAAAAAAGTTTTCATTTCACATTATCATATAACCAGAATCGACCCCCAGTACCTGGATTCTGTAACTTTTTGCGAACCGAAAATCGTAATATTTATCGAAATATTTATTCGTTTGTGGTAACGATAATGTAATTCCGTAATTTCTTTTTTACGATAGTCTCTAACATTATCTTAATCGCCATTTAATTCAATATTATGTGGTATCTCTGTATAGAAAATTTATAAATAAGCGAAAAGCATAAAAAATGATAAAGAAAAACTCAATGAATTTGACCTTGTGACTTTATTTTATTTTCCTCCAACCGACACCGAATATCGTTAAAATATGTTACTGAATAGCAAAGTCGATACATTTTCGTTATATTTATTATAGCGATACGATTATCGTAATAATAAAAGTTAGTGAATCCAGGTACAGTTAACTTAATATTCCTAAAGAAATTGTATACTGCAACAAAATAAGGAAAAATTAATTTTGCTGTAACTTTTCTTAAAAGTCACACAAGTAACCTGAAAATTTGCACAGGGCTAGTTTAAAATTAAGGAATTATGATGGCGCTATTTTGTCGATATAAGCTTAAGTCGACTTAAGCACTTTTTCCTTTTTGCTAGAGATATTTAAGAGCAACAATCTTAGAAGAATTTGACTTTAAAACAAATCTAAGGAATTTCATATCAATTTTAATAACATCAAGACCTGCGCACAAAGTGTATGCAATTAGCGTATCTTAACACAAAGTGCAGTTGATGATACTGCAGTAAAAGCTATTTTTTCTGAACTCCTGGTAAATACTGGTGCAGCAATATGTGCAAATATTTTGCTTATTTGTTTATTGTCTTTATCTGGTTTTGTTTATTTTAATGACTTATGCATATACATACACACATCGTGCCATAACCGGCAAAAAAGCTTAAGCGACATAATTTTCGAACTTGATTTTTTAACTAAAATCGATTATTTGCTACCGTAAATAATTGATTTTCGTCAAAAATACGAGATGCAGAAAATGTGTCTGTAAAGATTTTTTTGGAGGTTATGGCTCGACATATCGCTCATTTACTTTTGCAGGAAACGCGTTTTAAGTTTTCAATTTGCATACAACTTAATGGAGAAATGTAAAAAGATTCTTCTCTCAGGAGGTGATGGTACAAGCTATTTATATGAAATTTCTACACAAGATAAAATACGAAATGCCTGCATCTTTCTGCATTATTAACTCAGAAAACTCATTTTTTTAGTTATGCCACTATTGAAGTAAATGAGCGATATCATTCCTTTATTGCGTAACTCAAAAAAGTTAGTTTTGCAGAATAAAAGTTTATTCGAAAAAAAAACTGGGGTCTAATCATCGCTTTCGATAACGACCTGATTCGATCACTTTTTTTTTAGTTTGAGATTATGGCATTCGATATTGAACCATATTATTACATTGTTGTTGAAAAACGTGATCGAATCATCTAGTTATCGAAAGCGACGATTAGACCTAGGAGCAAATTACGGCACTCGTTATCGAACGAAATTACGAAATATTTCCATAGAAACTCTATTGAAATATTTCGTAATTTCGTTCGAAAACGAGTGCCGTAATTTGCCCCCTGTTTTTTTTCAAGTAAATTTTAATTCAAAAATCTAGTTTGCTCTTGAACTTAAAAAACAATTTCTACTGTTGAAAATCAATTGATTCATTCAAGAGAAGTGGTTGAAGAAAAATTTCGAAAAAAGTCTTTTTATAATATCTCCGAAAGTACTTTTCAAGTCAATTAAAGATTCATTTATTTACATTTTTGGACTTGAGAAAAAGCGCTATTTAAATCGGTTAAATGGTTCCAGAGATATCGTTGTCGAAAATTTTGATTTTTTTATGATTTATGGAACTTGAAGTGAGCGGGAAATTCCATTCTCCTGCTGATTATTCGAAATGTGGTGGCATATTTATAGTAAAGTCATATTTTACTATAAACGGTAATTTTTCCAAGCTTAGATTTTTTTTAAGTTTTTTGTTTTTGTTTTTAGTTCAAACTTATCAGACCCATTGTAAAAATTTTTCGGGATATAACTCCTACGGAATTAATTTTTTTTAATACCATCCACCTATCCTAAACACATTAAAAAAATTATTTGCTCCTTTATTTTGGTTAAGCATTGTCTATATGCATTTCGTTCCCGTTTATGGAACTCGTCAGTACTCGTATGTTTATAGTAAGACTCTTAAGACTTTATTGAAAATCCAAATATACAAATATAACAACTTTAAAAGCCTCAAACAAACATCTTTACATGTAGATAATAGGTCTGTTCATTTACTTTCCCAGCAGAAACTAGCAATGAGAGAGTAAGGCAGAAATTTACAAAATTATTCTCCTACATATGAAAAAGCAAATGAACGCTTTACTTGTAAAAACTTGCAAAAAAATTGTATTCATATCAGAACCATGGATGGATAATTTGATAATATTTTAAATTGCAATGTTTTTTTTTAGAAATTGACATTTAATATGAAATTCTTTACACAGTTTCATTCATTTTTACTATTTTTATGCATTTTTCATAATTTTTTAATTTTATTCATTAACAAATGCAAAAAGGCAATTTTCCATCTCTGATCATATATGAGAAACAAACAAAGTTATTTGCCATGAAAATTATATTTATGTGGCTTGATGAAAGAAAAACAAATAAATTAAGGAAACATGCTTTCTCTTTTCATACGTATACATGTTTTTTTTTAAAGTAATGCACATTTTTCAGTTTTCCTTTTTCAGATATTTTTAAAATAAATAATTTGACAACAAAACATACAGCAGGTGGTTGGATAATTCTTGCAAGTAAAAATTTTACTGGTAATAATTTGTACGAATTTTTCTGTCTCCTAATTTGTTTTCTCTTTTGACGCTCCTTCCTTGCAAACTTTTTGAGTTAATGAACACTTTCCAGTAATAATTGTTACAAATTCATAAATGAACAAACCTAATATTTTTGAAATTAAATAAAGACTTTCCTTCTAAACAGATTGAATTAAAAATTAAAATTTTTGGGAGAACTTCGATTTTTTTATTTTAAATGAAAGCTTGCAAATTACTTTTTAAAATAGGGGAACAATGAATAGGAAATAAACTACAGGAGAGATGATATTCAGAACGAGGCTGATTATTGTAAACAACTTTTACTAAAAAATATTGCAAACTTATAGATTCCAAGTGGATTGTTTTAATAGAAAGCCAATCGTGAATGGGTTAATAAGATTTGTTAATATGTATATGTATGTATTATTTTTATGAGCCCTGATTAATATACAAAGTTTAATGCCCTTTATTTTATATTGCTATTTTTAACAAAAGCGACTCGTAAACATTTTAATATCATAATTTATTTCCTTCTTTTATGTAAATTGAAAATATTAGTTTTACATTCAAATTATTTTGCATACAACACATAAGATTTGTTATAGCCATAATGTTTAAGATGAGCTGGAGGATATGTAAATATTTTCCCTTCATTTTTGACAATACATACATACATACACAGGCATCTACATGCATATACACATGTTCTATCTATGTATGTACTAAAGTCCTGCACAAGACCATTTATAATATTCTAAATAAACGCTAAACAACACTCTTGGCAAGACATTTGTTTCAGTCATTTGTCTTGCCAACACTGTTTTTAGCGTTTGTTTTAGAATATTTCGCTGTAGTAAAGCATTTGAAAAATCTCTCATGTCTTGAAAGGTCTTATAAATGGTCTTGTGCAGGACACTAGTATGTACATATATGTACAAAAAATTTTACATATATACGTATAAGAATTTAGAAAATTTTTGCAAAGCTAAAAATTTTGTTTTATATTAACGCACATATCGATGGTCTCAAGTACACAGAAACAAATTTTCCTGCAATAAACACGTTTAATTAAAAAAAAATCAATTAAAAATTGTATTGAGTCAGTTAAACTTTTAATTAAATTAAATTTTTAAACCAAAATTTAAATGACTCAATTACATTTTGTTAATGATTTTCGGTTTTTTTTTCAATTAAAGGTGTTTATTGCAGGAAAATTTTTTTCTGTGTAGAAAGTCTCTAGATCGTATTTTTTACGAAATTAAGTTTTTCAGTAACTCCAATACATTTCACACAAATACACCTCGACACAAAAAATTTATTGCAATAGTGCGAAAATAACGCTTTTTTACCAGTAGTTCTACACAAAATTACATGTTAACTATTACAGTTTATATTCGGGTCATTTCTGAAAATCACGGTGATTTAAATCAAGGTGATTTCAAAAGTAAACTATTATTAATAACTGACTTGTTAGTGGGTTTTTGTTGTATTTTAAGTTTTTGTCAGGTATAATAGAATATTTTAATGCAACTTCCATCGCTATAAATTGTCAAATTTACAAAAGCACTGATTTAGGTTTTATTGGTTTATTGAAATCACCGTGATTTGACATATCGAGATTTGCAGAACAGGCTCGATTATATTTTTACCTTTTTCTGTGCAGTTAAAATTATT
The DNA here is from genome assembly GCA_949987645.1 of Tachina grossa. NCBI lineage: Eukaryota > Metazoa > Arthropoda > Insecta > Diptera > Tachinidae > Tachina > Tachina grossa. The sequence continues at coordinate 196,738,776 of OX465274.1, read as the reverse complement.
TGAGTTAAGTCCTTTCTACTTGAGAAAAACGATATTCACATATTTATGTATGTATGTATGTACATCTGTGTGTTTCTATAGATATGTGATTTTTTTTCTCATTCCGTAAGCCAGGAGTGTGCTTTATTTTACTGTACTTAAATTATCGCAAACATAAAAAGCTTTGGTTGTTGCCATATACTGTAGCTCCATATGTTCATATTATGTACGTATGTATGTATGTAAGTAAATATGTATGTATTTATTTATGTACATGTGTATGTATATTTTACATGATCCGTTTAAGCTTACATGCATACAAAAACAAAATATATGTACATATGCATGTGTTTACATATCTAAATATGTGTACATACATATGTATGCACATTTGTAATATTTTTTACATTATTCCCTTATAACAAAACAAACGATGAAAATTTCTTCATAATTAATTATTACAATAAAAATAACACATAGTTAAAATGTATAATAATCACTTCACAATTATAATGATGTAAAATTAAATAATAAAAAAAAGTTTTAAATTCATTAAAAATGCGGCTTAATAAAATACACAAAAAAATCATAACCAGGGTTACCAATTGCACTTTCTTCTTGGAGATTCAGCAAAAACTACATTTTGCAAAACAGCTCACTTGATGAACTCTCTGCGAGAGAATGGGGAGCGAAGAATTAATAATGGAAAACGACGCTATCTTTTTGGGGAGCACAGTGACAACAATAAATTTACATACATATGTGTGTGTATGTATTAGTAATAAGAAAAAGTCTCCAAATTATAAAAAAAAGATCGCACCATAGTTATTTTTTTCATACGGGTATGTATGTATGTTTGTAATTTTTTGTGGTTCGTTCGCTTTGTATATTCCAGTATACTTTTTGTTGTTATTTTTTAATTTGCTTTTTAAAAAAATCGGCGTTATCTTACGAATTTGTGTTTGCTTTAATTAAATTTTGATTATCGGCGGATTTTTACACTCATTTTTTTTATAAATTGTTAATTTTACAGCTTAAGCATTTTTTTCTTTCTTTTTAAATTAGTTTAATTATTCAGGCACACATACATACTTACATATGCATGTATGTATGTATGTATATAATTACATTTATACATATGTATGTATGTATGTATATTTTTTATTCTTATTTATTAAGATATGGTTTGACAAAACAGCCATCTGGCTACATTTGGCCAACATTTATTCAAACTTTAATGACATCGTCGGCTTAGAGTATAAACCTGCTAAGTCCACTTTTAATGATATATGAAATTTTAGGCCGTTCGAGAGAAAAAGAGAAAATATTTACTTTAATTTAAAATTTTACTTGTCGAAAAAGCTTATTTTTTTGGGCTATTTATCGCTCATGTTTACAGATATTTTACAAAACTTTTAATGATAGATGAAATTTTAATACCGTTCGAGAGAAAAGAAGAAACCGCATCTACTGGCTAAAAAAATAATATTAATTTAATATTCAACTTGTCGAAAAAACAAATTTGTTGGACTTCTTATCGCTCGTTGTTACAGATATTTTATAAACCATTAAATCTCTATAAAAATTATTAATTGAAGCCAATTATTCATTTTTCTTTCAATAACTTTTTTTTTTCAATAACTTTGTTTCAAACTGCAAAATCCATTCTTAATAAAAAATTGTTTCTGCCAAAAATTTTATAAAACAATGTTGCCGTAGTGGAATTATTAACAAAAATTATATCCGCGTTTTAATTCATTGAATTTTGTGAATTAAAAGTCAATTATTGTTTTTATTGCTAAACTGTTATAATTTGAAGCTCTTATGGCCAACATATTCGACGTTCTACCCATTTTCTTCTTTACCCATTTTCGCCACGAAAAAGGAAAATTTAAAGAAACAAAAACCTAGAACACATTTTTCTTACTTTTGCTACGAGTTCGTAAATCTTAGATATATAAAAAATGTTAAAAAAAGTTTTTTATGTAAAATTTTGTTCAAAGGAGTAAGCAGGTTTGCACTCTAGGCCGACGACATATCGTTGGTTGGTTATTGGTTTGCTGCAGACATCATGTATTTTTAATATACTGTGCCGCAAACCAATAACCAACCGACGATATGTAAATATAACTGGGGCTCTACTGTGTAATTCGAAGCGAAAGATAAAGCTTTCGAAGTTGTATGTTTATAACATGTAAATTCGAAAGCATTTTCTTTCGAATCGAATTACAGAGTAGACCCCCTGCAGTTATAACACAGTGTGAACTATTTCTGTGATTTTCATTAATAACAACGTATGTTGTATGCCTATTTCTCATTTCGAGTTTATGATACCAAATTGTTATATTCTAAAAGTTCTCAGAAATTTTTGAAAAATATGGACGCATGCGTGTACAATAAATTTTTCTAAAACAACAACACAACTTCTACCTATTTTTACATAAGCTTGAAAAAGAACTTTTTCTGGCTTTACTGAAGAAATTTGATTTTTGGACATACGCTGTTATTAATGAAAATAAAAGAAAACAGTTTTAATTGTTAGGCCTCTACTTCAAATACATATTTGAACTGTCTGACCATATCTTTAAAGTTTTAGCAAATTACACAGCAACATACATACATATGTATATGCATATCGCTACCCAAATATAGAAAGCCCTAACTCATTATATTTTTGAAATAGAGTTTTTTTTTGCATATTTCAATAGTAGAATATCTAAAATCTCGATTTCAAAAAAATAATGAGGTATGGGCTTTCTAAATTAAGGTAACGCTATGTATGTAGCTTGTTCCTGCCCTTATTAATTATCTCATTTGTATGATTTTCAATCAAAGTTTTCAAAGACAGTTTATTTTAATGGCGTTTTTCTCCCCACATAGGGGTTTTTTTTCTGAAAAATTATCATAATTAAAGTTTTTTTCTTCTTTCATTATATGAGTTTCGTTTTAGGTTTTTTTTGCATCTACTAAAAAGCACGAATTGAAAACATCTTTTTTTGAAATTGTTGTTGTAGATATATGTATGTATACCCTATACATATATTTTGTTATATTTTATTATTATAAATAATAGGTACATATTAAATTTCAACGCATACATCAGCAAAAGGCGGCAAATTGTATATTTTGTATGTGTTTTAAAAGAATTTTATTCGGACGTTTTTGCGCTGGCAACAAACCGAGCAAGCCGGAGTATAATGAATTTTTTTCGCACATTTCAGAAAAGTGTGTTCTTTAAATTTAACTGACAATTGTAATTTGAATTGATTGTATCTTTTGTTCTTTCTATAAATTTAAGAACTAATATGAAAAAAGCACTTTTAAACGATCTTATCATAAACTGTCTGGTTTTTAAGCAAAGTTTGCAAACAAATTTCATTTGATTTAAAAGAGTTTGTGCATTAATTTCCCGTTTATTTATTTTCATTTTACAATATGCATATAGGTACATATTTTTTTTCTCAAACTAAATTTTGTTGGTTTATTTTAGTTTTCATTTTAAACTTTTGAATAAAAAAACCGCCGTCAATTTGAAACGATCGTTGTTTACCTTAACATTACTCTTATAAGACTAAACCTTAGTTTTCAAAACGATGTAGCAACAAAGCGAGCGATTAGAGCATTTTAATGATGGTTTGAGAGTATATTGAGCGTTTTTGTGAGTGTATGGCAACTCATGATGGTTGATATTTTCCCCGGTTGCTTTTACTCTAATCATACAACAGCAACAACATACAATTACTATTAATTTCAAATATCAGAACAAAAGACAGCAAGCAAGTACTAAAAAGAAAACAAAAATCAACCACTACTTAGAAAACCTCTTGTACACTTACATATTCCAAGCAATCGCTATTGCTTAAAAGATCGAGGAGCAACGTAAAAGCCGGCAAGCAAATGTAGAGGTTTTTGTAAAATATATAACGGTTTTTATGGGGGCTGTAAGTATAAATGAATACAATGGATGTACACAGGGGCCATAAGCAAATTTTAACTCTAGCACCACGCGAAGACGAATGTCTAGACTTGGGTCGAACTTGTTCACTAGTTCATTTTTGTCATAAACCAATGAAACCATGTAATTTAAATGGGTTTGATCAGTGGTTTGTGGCAAAACTGAACTAGTGAACGAGTTCGACCCAAGTCTACGAAAGTCGTGTTATTTGAAAAAAAATTAGGGTATTTTGGAATATTAACCTCATCAAACCAAACCATATTAACCTTAATAAACCAAATATATGCGGTCAACTTTTTTGAAAAACGCGAAAATGTATGAGATACTATTTTTTTTAAATAACTATCAACGGCCTCTTCGTCTATGTTACTCGTAGCAAAAGGTTAAAAAAATGTAGCCCTAATGTATGTACATATGTATGAACCCCCAGGGTGATCTATTAGTAGATTACGGGTGTGGCAATCCCGGGGCCCCAGCTGGGTTAATTTGGCTTTTTCCATCGACGTACCTTTGGTTTTTACCCATAGAATCTCTGGAAACAGACAAACGGATGTGCACATAGTGCTGTCGAGCAGGAGCAGCGCTGGAACTACCTTGAGTTCAAAAGACGATAGAGGTAAAGCCTTTCGGAGTGGAACTTCGAGGTCTAACCAGAGGCTTGTTTCTGGTATCACGGGTGCCGGTGGCCCGACATCCGAGCTGCTCTAGGACTTGGATGGGTGTAGCGGTCGTCAAAGAATCGTTTAAAGAATGGTGTTCAGCTGTGTGGAGTAGATACTCGATCGTGTCAGCTCATGCATTCGTTTGGCTCTGATGAGTGGTTGAGCTGTGCCGGTTAAAGGTGAGGAATTCTCTTTGAGACGTGTGATCACAGGGAATCGTACTTGGTGATTGTGGTTGCTAACAAAAATGCTGGGAGAATAGCCTTGGCTTCCAAGTGTTATATCAATGCTAATGATTGACGTGACGCGGGCAGCCAGACACTATTTTAGCTGCCATACAATAGGCGCTGCTTTGAGCACGGTCTTAGCTGCAAGAGTTTAGAAAGCTCTTAGTACCTTGTTCGTAGTACAGGGATAACTATGTTTAAAGTTTGCAACCTATGTGTTCTTGGTAAGTCACATGGTGCTTTCTAAGGGTACATGGGGGCGATGCTAAGCGTCTAACCTTCACCCGGTGTTTATACCACCGCGAGATAAGACGCTAAAGCAGGTGATCACATTAATCTGTAATCCGTGTGTATGTACAGTTACATGATTGAAACATCGATGTCTCATTATAACTTGGTCCATAAGACTCAAAGCTGTTATAGAGAACACATTTCGAGGAGACTATCGACAAGGCAAGAAAAGCACTAATAGTTTGTACACCTATGAAGGAAAAACATACAGTTGCGCGCTTGGTCTATGTAGATGTGTCTTACGGCGGCTATGTAAATCGTCATAGAGCTCACACCTCTGACGATTGTTATAGAGGCCGCTGCGAAGCAAAAAGCAATTAAAACCGCAGGACAAAGCACTACTGGAACTGCCTAATTAGCCAATGGAGCCAACCATCCCTGGCAAAACACTGAGCGTTTTAGAACCCCTAGCATTTTCTTCTTAGATCTTTATCTTGGCAGGGGCTACCGAGGGGGAGAAATAGCGATTTGCTGACATTAAATCATAGTCGCTCTAAGTGGCCCTATAGTGTGGAACCTTAAAGCACTCAGTTCATATGCGTATAACTCGAAGTGAATGCAACATTAAGCTTAATCAGCTAGGCAGCATTGAGTAAGGTCATACCCTGTTGCTTTCCCAGATACGTTGGAGTTAAAGTAAAGGAAAATGTAGACACACTAGCTACAAGTGAGGCTAGCACAACCATGACCGGACTCAGAACCATTTTTGGCCTTACATCAAATAAAGTCGGAGAAGATATATCGATGGATATCGGGAATACCAGGGAAACCCCCTGAATCGAGTTATGTAAGTGATGTATAACGTATAACAAAGATAGTTTCAATACTCTCATGTACTTAAGTAAAAATAATCTAAGAATGCTCACAGGTTTTCTCAGAGACTGAGAAGACCATCTAAGCATGCTTGTCATTGGGAGTAACATCCTATGCTGATTGTGTGATTATGATGATGAAACTTTAGAGCATCTCTGAGGTACTGTGAAGCTGTATGCCTCGTGAGCAATCTCAGGCAGGTATAGATAAGGTGCTCTAGTACCTGGTAAGCGATAATTATATTTTTTGGCGCAGAGTCGTGTGCCTCCAGTATAATTAATAATTCATTCATTCAAATATAACCACCCAAGTAAAAATAAATGTATGTTTATTGCGGATCCAGTAGTTTTCTGTTGGGTAGGCTTTTCGTTATGGCTTGGTGTTGATTGATGACTGGTCTTATTTGGTTTAGACTTGTTATTTCTTTTGTTCATCAGTCTGGAGAATGCAGTAATGTGTGGTGATATTTATCACACCTTGTGCATGTGTCATGGGATATACATGCTCTCAAATCGTGACTTCTCGCTAGACAGTTCACGCAGCAACGATATCGCTCAACCACATCCTTCTTTGTGCTCATTTTAAGAACTTACTACAAAATCTCAGTCCATGGAACGATTTGCATAGCACGCATTTATAAAGCTCAGACAACCGGCGTTTCCTATGTCTTGTGATGAATTCCACCGGGCGAGCAATTGCTAGTCTACGATTTTGTTTAACATTAGAATAGAAAGAAAGGATGAATTAGCAATGTACATATGTATGTGTCATCGCAGTATTATTTTCACATCAGATATGGGTGCACTTTTACCCTGTCAGTTTTCATTTCCTAAATTTAGTGAAAAACGTCTTGCAATACATGGCAAAATAAAAAAGAACTCCATGTAAAACAAAAACACTTAGCATCACTTTTTAAAAAGTAATCGTTTTTAACACACACACATGCTACGTAACAACGTCCACCACACATAGATACTTTAACTACATACACACTTTGTGAAATGTTTCAACTCTCGTTCGTTTGCACGTACTTGTAGATACATTTGCTCAATCAAACACACAAGCATACGTCATACTTATGTATGTATGTATGTAGATATGTATGTAAATATGTATGTATATCTTACTTGGTACATAGAAAACACAAACGGTAAAAAACAATCGATCTTTTTTCTTATTCGTGCATCTGTATTCATGTTTTCGTTCCTTCTCCATATATTTCGTTTTTATTTTCCTTTTTTCTTTTCTTTTCTTACTTTTTTCGTATTTCTTTAACGACTCTACTGTCAGTCAGTAAGCCTAATGACGATTTTTATGGGATGTATTAGTTGAATTTTGAGTTTGAAGTTACCTTCTGATGATGATCATTAAAAGTGATGTTATTGTTGCAATAATGGTAAGAGTTACGTACTAAAGTTCAGATCGGTACAAACACGACGACCCCATGATGCAGTTTTTAATTTTTCGTTTTACTTTTTTTTTAGCTAAAAAGAAAATAAAACAACAATAGGAACAACAAGTGATCGTCATCATCATTATCATCATTAATAAACACTCACCCATTTACACTGATCACAGTTTGCATTAATATTTTAAAATTTCTCCCAACTTACGTAGGTATTATATTATTCTACATAAATTGATCACTTCAAAGTATGTAATGAATGTTATTGTACATACATATGCACATATGCATACGCACATAAGAATATATGCATGCACAAGGTGTTCCAATAAGACGATTAATTTTCAATAGCCCCCCTCATGTCATACTAATCACTCAAACTTTAACTACACAGAAAAATATATCAGCAAAATGCAACGAACAAAACAAATTGTTAATATTTAATTTAAAAATTACCAATTATCATTGTTGATATAAAAAAATTTAATTTTTCTAGTCAATTAAATTACTCAACAAAATTATTTGTTAAATTATATCATAACGTTAAAGTAAATTAGTTTATTAGTCCAGAAGTTGCCGGTTCAACACCGCCCAAGGACATTCAATGTTTTTCGCAGATAAGCAAAAAATCATTACGAGGGTTGTGATTATGTAAAACTAAATATTGTTAATATAACAATTATGGTAATCAAAATTTTTACGGAAATTCAACAATTCGCATTGATAATACAATGTATTATAAAGATATTTCTGTGTTTCTGTATCTATATTTGGTCAAACAATTAATTTCAACAATTAATTCAATTAATAATTTAATTGATATAACAAAACAGTTAATTGTATTTACAAATATTTTTTTTCTGTGTACTTGACAGATGCCAAGAGCAAAATATCGCACAACAATGCATGAGATTATTAAAATTCACCAGAAAAATGGTGAAAACTTCGCGATTACAATTCGCAAAATGAAATAATTTTTGGGTGCCGTGAAGTAGCATTTGAAAGCTAATGGCAAAATCTGAGCTGTTGAGGCAAGTTAGTAGTGATGTGAAGAATCAAGAACAACTAAGAAAATTGCTTGTTGTATCCCATAGTGTTGAGAAAAACCCAAGTTTGTTTGTTTCTAATCTATCTTTGGAACTGGCCATTCCACCAAGGACATTACACCTTATTTTGCATAAAAAATTAGTTCTTAAAGCCTAGTATACTCTGTTCAAATTTGTGAAAAATGTTGAGCAACATTTATTATTTCCTACAAAAACAAACAACTTAAATAGCACCTAAAACTGTGCTACAATTTCTTACGTTTGTAAAAACACCCCTTGTGTTTTTTGTAAATTCCTTGCGAAGCAAGTGTCACTAGCAATATTTCCCACGAAAACTTAAAATGTTGAGATACATTGCATATGTTTTTCTGCAACATTTTTTCATGGAAATTTCTTTTATATGTACGTAATTTGACAGTATTTCACGTGAAATGTTGAACAAATTACGAGGCTTAAGGCTTCTAAAGTTCGTGTTTTTGCATAAAAAGTTCCGTCATCGTGAGATTTTACGGAGAGGCGATCACAATTGGTATTTAACATTTTTAGACTTTTTTTTCTTCTTTTTAGCTAATTAAAGTATAATGGAATTCGAAATTTTATCGAGGACGAACAGCCACAATTGTGAGAATTGCTGATGTAAAATTTCAAGCAAAGAATATGCTCCCGCAAGCGTAGTCATGACCGACATTTGGCTGATACTGTTTTCCATTATTCCATGGCATACCCACCCTCAAAAACAAATACGTTTTTTATACGTCAAAATGAAACATCTTATGGGAAGACCCTTTGTATACCTATCATACATGTATTTTTTAAAAAAACTTATCTTAATTAAATAAAATTAATTAATTATACAAGTAAATAGTTGATAGATTTAAGTTATACCAATACAAAATGTTGCCTGGCATTCAATAGGCTATGCACTATCGGGAAATTTAAGTCCACAAACTCTAAATTTATTGGCGTAAATAGACTATAAAACAAAGTCAAACTTTTCAAATTAACAAAGTTCTTATAAGTGAGGAGCCCTAAAACAGGCGTGTATCGATTCACGAAGGAACCTAATATATATGTATATCGCTCGTTTACTCAAGCAACGTCATAACTCAAGAAAAAAAAATTATTTTGCTTTCAAGTGTTGATTAAATAAGATATTTGTATGAAATTTTTACACAATATTAAAAACTATATGAGGATTAATTTCTGCATCATTTATTTAAAAATTCAATTTTTTGAGTTATGACATTGTTTGAGTAAATGAGCGATATGTACGATGGATAGGATAATTGCAAACTTCTCCATCAAGATCCTTTTTTGATTGTTGTGGTGAATCGGCATAAGACACCATGCATAAGACATCTTGCATTTTGACGACTGGAAATGCTCGATTTTTCTAAAACGTTTTAATCCTCTAACGTTTCTCTCTTTAGTATATTTGGCAAAAAAATAGGCTAAACATAGACTTAAACGGATATGCAGCTCCCAATACAGGCATACATATCTATATATCTTTACCTTAATATAGAAAGGCCCGAGATATCGAGATATCGAGATTTTTGCATTTTTCGATACATTAGATGTTCTTCTACCGAAATATAGTTATGCACAAAAAACTCTATTTCAAAACTATAATAAGGTAACGATGTATACTATATGTATGTATCTATATAAATATACATATATGTATATGTATGTAAATTTTCAAATGTGTATGTACGTTAGAGTGGCCGTTAGTTGTATGGAGAATTTTTTGTTGATTTCTTTTATTCATATCGATAAGTTGTGTTTTAGGAGGTGCGTCCGGCCCTGAAGGTTAGCCCTCAAGCCCATATAACCAATGTATTTTTTTTAGTTTTCTTATGACTATACTTAATATAAACTCTTATTGTAAACGCCTAGTATATAAATGCAATTTTGGTATATATATTTTTGTTATTTTGTTGGTAATTTTCTTTATTATTTCCAAAAATATTAATTTTAGCAAAAAAAAAACTTTCTTTGAGTGACTACTCTTGTAGACTAGAAGAGCTAAAATATTGCCATATATCATATTCTTGTAAAATGATTTTTTTAAAAGATAGTCACATGCAAAAAATTACATTGAAAAATTGGCTTGAAGGCCAACTTTGAGGGGCGGACGCACCCCCTAAAATACAAATTGTCGCTATGAAAGTTTTTTGCATTTTTTTTTACATAAAACTGAACCGATTTGGGGATGAGAATAAAAGAAATAACAAAAAATATATAACAGCCACTCTAATGTACATATTTGAAAAAAAAGCTCAGGAAATAAACTTACATAAGAGGAGGAAAAAACAAAGCTGATGAAGATAAAGTAAATAAAATGAAAAATAGAACATTAACTCTTGTCTGAACTCTCTTTTGTATTGGATTTTCTATGAATTGTCAAAAAGAATTATTTTTTTTTGTTTTATTTTATTTAATTTCCATTTGTTCATCTCAATTCAATAAAGAAAGGTATAATTTTTCTGAGTGAATGTTGCTTTGTTTTATAGACTCAGACTGGTTGTAGAGGGGAAATAAGTGCATTAGAACAAAATTGCGTATAGATAGGTACAAATTAGAGATGAGCCACCGCATATGTGAATACATGAATAAGCTGTGAATAGTATTCATTAGAATGCTTAAAGGAAAATAACTATTTGTCATCACCTCACATGTTATACATATGTATGTATTTATCTTCACCACAGAATTGGTTTAGCGCATATGCCAAAAAGTCAGAGTGGAGAAAAACGACAAAGAAGGTTTACACATGAAAGCAAAACTATTCCTGGGGCGACGATTTGCTACTTGCATACATAAGGGTCATTGCAGCCAAAATCGGGCGGTTCTAAGTCCCCTCCTTCCTCCCTCCACTTATGGATATGTCCAATATATGGTTTAAAGTAAAATTGGAAATTTTCGGGCAATTTAATAAAGGATTTTAATAAGATTCAATGATCAAAATTGTATCAAATGAATTTTTAAACTTTACTCATTATTTTCGTGAGAACGAAATGTTACTCACATTATTCCATCTCCCTTATAAAAACTTAGAATGTTGTTTTTGTCGTTACTTTCATTTCCATTTTGCAATTTTATACGGTCTCTTCTAATGATTTTTGTAGACAGTGGAAAACACGAAAACTGACTCGTATACGCAAGATGCCTGTAAGCGATTGCTCACCACTACTACCAGTATAATTGTATCTAATACCGGTAGAAAGCGCTAACAAAAAATAAAAAAACATTTTACTTATAATTATTTAGTTAGTGATGCCAGTGATGGAAAGTTCTATGCAATTGGATTTCAAATTTTATTTTTAAACTAATATATATCTCAATATTTTTTTTGTTCTCTTCATTTAATTATTGCAAGCGAACTGAATTTATACATAGCGTAATTTCAATATTTTCCATCTTATTAAATATATAAAATTATATATCGCTAGCTTAACATGCAAAGGCTCGAAGTCTTTATTTTAAAATTTTAAAGGGAGACAAAACGTTGATATTAAAAAAAAATTAAGCGTACATTAACTATTATAAAACAGTAACAGGGTGGCGTTGGTTGAAGTAGTTAGCGCGTGGATTAAAGAACCGAAGGCCCTGGGTTTGAGCTCGGTCTCTGACAGTCATTAAAACTAAAAACATCACGCCTTTTTTCTGATGTGCATTAGTGTCCCTTGGTATCAGTTGTTGTAGGAAAGTTCACGTGATGAAGACATATATACTGGTCACTGAACTACTTCTGCTTCAGCGGATACTAATGCTAATGTAACACCAGAGCGAGCGCCCTCCTTCGACGCCAGTATTGTATAGCAAAATCATAGGCGAAGTAAAATAACCAATATAAAGGCCACTAAATACAGATTCAAAAAATTTAATACGCCTCATTGAGGCGCTGCAACACTGCATTATTAAAAACGAGCAAAAAATGCAGAGTTGTAAATGAATGAAGCTTTCCTCTGTCTCTTCCATCATCACCTGTCTTCTCTATCACTATCCCTTTACTAAAGAAGGTAACAGTAGTATGCATTCATTGCCTGAGTGTTAATGCTCTTAAAAAAAAAAACAGTAAGACAAAAGCAAGCGTTTCTGTCTGTTTTTGTTTGTAATCTGGCAAAAAGTGTTACTTAAAGTATAACATTAGTTTGAAATTAGTATTTTCCACCCCTGGCGATCACAAACAAAATGTTCGCTTACTTGAGAGGGAGTCATAAATATATCACTGCTAATATGTTTGTGTTTGCTGTTTGTGTTTTCAATAAATGTGTATATAGTTCATAAGCATGAATTGTTGTCATACTATAAGTTGAAAATTACACATAGGGAAGACAAATTTACCCAACCAAAAAATTTTTTTTATCATATTAGGTCAATTTAGCAATTCATTTCCATTGTATCTAAAATGTAGTGATTACAAAATAATCAAGAATTTGTTACCGCGAGGCAAGTGTTCGTAATTAAAATCTCCTAATTATAAAGGAACTCTCTGCATGATTCTAAATTGAGTTAGGGAATGTACAAGTTTTAGGCTAAATATATTTTGCATACTCGAGTTGGCGTTGTTAAATAAAATTTATATGCGTTTACTAGCAGTTACCCACTCGTTATGCATATAGTGTGGGGCAAAAGTAATCACCTGATATGATTCTCGATATTCTCAGCAGAACGGCTGCTCCGGGACTGTTGCTGTCGTACGGTCGGGAAAACTGAAGCACAACCGACGAATTGTTGCGCAAAAAAAATTGAAATGGATTCATTCCGCGTTTTCGCGGAGTAAACTGGTTCATGGTTTGTCGATTTGTATTCTGCGTTAATTTACTGCACAAATGTCAAAACCGAATTAACATTTGGCTCCATTTGCAAAAGGTATAGTGTTTTCCAATAGAGTTACATCTGTCCAAAAGGCTTTTTATTACAAAAATTTACAAATATTCTTTTAGATTTTTTCTAATTTGATTAACGGAAATCTGTCTAACCATAACACTATCACCCTTATTCCAGTTGTCGACATCGAAGTCACTTTAACAACAATGCCAAAAAATTAGTGCTTTTTTACTCGCTCTCGAGAAAAATTTTATGATACTGACAATCTATTTCCGTTTCCTATGGTCTAGAAAATATTATGAAACTGTCAACAGGAGTCAGTTGCTTTCGACAGCGGGTAAACAAGCACCAATTTTTTGGTATTGTGTGAAAGTGACGTCGATGTCGACAACTGGAATAAGGGTGTATATCTGAATATCTGCATCAGTGTTGCCAGAAAATGATGATGAGAGAATGCTAGATTGGTCAAAAAATTCTGCTAAAATGTTCCACAGAACAAAAGCATAATGCCAGATTTAAATGAAAAAAATTATTTAAATGGCTCTGAATTTCATGTTTAAACAAACTTATTAGTATTTACAGGTATTTTTATAGCACATACAAACATAAAATAGTTAATAATTGGTAATTTTTGGATATATTAAATTACGTTTAAAATTTTTTTAACGCACTAATAATCTCAAAATATTACTTTACTTATTCAGTAAAATATTTTTTAATTTAAAATACATTGAAATTGGTTATTGAGGGGTTCTCTGTATGCTATGTGCATTTAACTTTTGCTAGTGAAGATCATCAGGGAACCTTTACCCTGCTATGCATATATATTTATGAGAACAATCCTATAAACAGAAGAATATTTTTAAAAAATTAAAATTTTTTATTGTCAACAAATTCTGCCAGAAAGCATTTAGCAGAATTTTTCAAAAGTTTGCTGCTTTTTAACTAATGAAAATGCCAGATCTGGCAGTGAAAATGCTAAAATGGCAACAATGATCTGCATATAAGAAATGTACATAAGGCTTCTTGGATTTCGGGTTCCGAAATTGAAGATTATTATTACACACGACTTGGCAACTCTCTTCAAATAATTTAAGATATTTATTTCCAAATTACAAATTAAGTAATTTTAGCTGCGTGATAGCGATTATATATTGAAGATAACTAATAAACTAAAATTTATTAGTTACGATTTGTTTATTGGAAAGCACACGGTAAGTGTTAGATCAAAACGAATTAAAATTTATACAAACAAGTTACAGCAAGTTTTTTGACTTTAAAAGAAAAACGTGTTTGGTAAATTTGAGATCATGTAAATCTTATTGTTATTTTAAAATGTCTTGCTTGTTATACCTTAAGTAACGGACATAGTAAACGAAAAACTATGTAAGTATGCACTATCAATCATATTAACTCATGAAATTACTTGATTACACAATTTATCTTATTTACAATATTAAAGAAAATCTCGGATTTCAACTAGAAGTCGTAGTGACTTCTTTAATGAAGAAAATTCGTTTTCAAGTCTCATACATTTCAAAGGATTCTAAAGCAGCCATCAAAAGTTAACATGGAGTAAGCATTTAATGTCGATGAAAATGTACAATGGAATTTGATGCCTTAACATCTTGAGAATAGTTTTTGAACAAAATAAAATATATATATATACATTCATATTTCTTAATTACTCTATGTTTACAGTAGAAGAATTCAAATTCTCACTTACGTGTAAAATGATGTAATAAATTTAAATCAAATAGAAACGAATCATATTTACTTCTGAGTCCCCGGCAATTCCCAGAAAAATTTCGATAAACCCCATTTTTTGGGATTTTTAAGTATTTTTAGTGTATTTTTCGCCAGGCGTTGATAATGTTCTTGAAATTATTTAAATACACATCACACCTAAAGTTGATATTATAAATTTTTTTTCCAGATTTTTTAATTTCCTCAATAACGAAAATGTTGAACAAAAAATTTCTTTTGTGTCATTTGCCCAAAACAGCGTAACCAACTAATTACTAATGAAAAACTGTTTGATTCAGACATATATTTATTGATTTAAACAATTTCCAATCATGTTGGATTCTATAAAATTGTCTATTAGTTATGTATGAAACTGTTTAACTTACTAAATACGTGTCTGAATCAAACTGTTTTTCATTAGTAATTAGTGGTTACGCTTTTTTTTACGCTTGTGTGGCACATGGCACACACATGGAAACCCGGCCTAAGATATACTATATTGATATGAAATTCACTGTCGTATTATTAAAAAAGTATTTGGTTTATTACAAAACGAATTTTGTATGAAAATTTGTTTATTAAACGTTTTGTAAACCTGAATTATTTTTTTTTCAATCTTTAATATATTTGGAATTTTTGCAAAAATAGTACAGTACAACCTATTTAATCCGGATTATCCAGTAATCCGTACAAGTAAACATTTCGGAAATTTTAGAAATTTTACCTCTGTATGAGCAAGAATAAAAGAACGCGAAAACAATTGATAGTGCAATATCGACCAGACAAGCGCCTCAAAATTCACAATATTTAATATAAAATCAAGAAATCCAAAGCCGGCATATGAATAATATTAATTAAATTTTATCTACTCTTAACCCTTTCGCTAATTTCTTCTGCCCTTCTGAAATCGATACATAGGCACGTGGCAAAAATGAATACGCTTTCGATTTCTCTGAATGAAGATGTAGTTCAATCGGTAACTTTAAACCAAAATATTAAAGAGCTTGATAGTTCTTTGGAGAAATCTGAGAATGTTGAAAATAAAGTTGCAAATAAAGGAGCAAGTGAATTTTTTTCAAGAGTATTTTATGGGCCGAACAAATCACAGCGACAGAAAACTAAAGGCTGTTTAACTGAATTTTCCGGCAATATATATTAATTCAAATTAAGTTTTGAATTTTTTAACTGTAGTCCCTTTAGTAAACTATATCCGCCCAAAATAGCGAGGTTCTACTGTATTAACTTTTAAATTAGTATAAAAATGGCGTTGATAATTGCGAAATAATTAACACAAAAAAATCTAATTTTTTTTCTTAAAATTTTTGATTTAAACGTTTGACTATTGACTAAAATCTGCTTTTTTAATTTAATTTATTTTTCAAAATATTAAAAATTTTGTTTTAAATCTATAAAAAAAATTCCTTTTGCACATCTGATAAGATTTGACTTCCCCATTAGCAAACCAGTGTTGGTCCACAGTGGGGGAGAAAAAAGGTAAAATCTAACCTTTTTTGATCGTATATTTCCTAAAGCATAAATGTACGAGACTTTTATTTTGCTCTTGGATAAAAATATTTACTTGTAAACATCTTTTTTACCAGATCGAAAACATGAGCTGGTGGTATAGGTTTAAACTTTCCATTAAACCGAGTTGAGCTACTTTGGTATTTTGCGGCTCCGCCCCTTTACAGATATAAGACTAAAACTTGAGCTATGTAGGTACTCCCATTCAAATGAGGTAGGAAATTTTATAAAACTCGGATGGACTGCCCGTTTACAAACTGCCTAATTATTTTAAATTTTTTTTCTAAAATCGCCCACTGTGCAACAGTTCAATTATTATCAAATACACTGAATTGGTGTAATTAGATTATAATTTATAAAAAAAATACTTCAAAACAACTTATCTGACTGTCTCCGTTTTATTTTTAAGAACGAAGAAAAAAACACAAGTGATAGAAATTTGCAATTATGACAAGAAAAACAAGACACAATCTACGTTATCAAACATAATTTTCTAAATATATTTCTAAAGAATTGCATAACGATGTTGCAAAAATGACGACAGTGAATAACTAAGAACTAAGCTAAAGGAAATATAAAAAAAAAAAAAAAATAGCTCACGGCAAGCAGACAAACATATTTTAATTTGTAAACTGTCAAACAAAGTAGAGAGAAAGTATTTGTAGTCGGGAAGACATAGGCTAGCAATTATTTAAGTTTTAATAGCAATTAGTAACAATTAGATAAATGTTTTTCATAGTTGTTATTGCAGCAACAAGCAACAAAAAATTTTAAATATACTCGTACTACATAGGTAGTGCAGCAACAACACAAAAGACAACAACCTTTACATTGTTGGCAATATTATAAGGAATTTTTACGACACTCACTTGTTGGTGAGATCAACGAGCAATTTTCTTTGCAATTAAAACAAAATAAATGTTTTTATTTTTAATTGTTTTAATAGGGAAGATTACAAGGAATGTTGGGGTACCCTACTGTTTAGGAATTGTTTCCTAAAAAATCATTAATGACGTCTTATGAGCCGGAAACAAAACAGCAATCGACCGTGTGGGTATTCCAAGACGAGCTAAATCCAACAAAAGTTGTTTGTGGAAGAAGCACAGCGAAGCAAATGGTCGCCTGTTTCTTCTGGCGACTGGGTCATGAGCAACGTAGAACTGTCAATTCTGAGTGGTGCACGACCATTTGTTTGCGGGAAGTCTTCGGAGAAATTCGTGAAACTGACCCTTGAATACGAATCATTCTTCACCATGACAATGCGAGCTCTCACACATCTCGTCAAACAAGTGAATTTTTGAGCAGACCAAACATCGAATTAATTACTCATCATCCGTATAGTTCTGACTTGGCAACCAATGATTTCTTCTTGTTCCCGAATATCAAAGGTAAACTGCGTGGTCAACGATTTATGAGCGCGGAAGAAGCAGTTGAAGCGTTAAAAACCATCTTTTGGAGGTGTCACAAGAGGAATGGAAAAACTGCTATGACAAATGGTTGCAATGAATGCAAAAGTGCATTGATCATCATGCACAGAAAAAAATATTCCTGCATAATATTCAAGTCAATTAAACTTTTGTTTAAAAATAAAATATTCCTGCAATAAACAACTTTAATTGAAAGTAAAACCAAAAATCAATTAAATATGTTAATGAATCAATTAAACTTTGTAATTAATTAAATTTTTTAAAAGAGTGCAATTGACTTAAAAACATTTTTAATTGATTTTTGGTTTTATTTTCAATTAAAGTTGTTTATTGTTTATATTTTATTTTTAAACAAAAGTTTAATTGACTCAAATACATTATTTAATTGATTTTTGTTTAATTTTCAAATAAAGTTGTTTATTGCCGGAATATTTTTTTCTGTGTGGGGAATATTTCGAAAAACAATAAAGCCATTTTAATTTTAAAATGT
Source organism: Tachina grossa (assembly GCA_949987645.1). Classification (NCBI taxonomy): domain Eukaryota; kingdom Metazoa; phylum Arthropoda; class Insecta; order Diptera; family Tachinidae; genus Tachina; species Tachina grossa. The sequence continues at coordinate 196,720,375 of OX465274.1, read as the reverse complement.
TTGTTATTATTTGCTATTTCCGAAATATAAATAGTAGCCCTCATTTTGTTTTCAAGAGTTGAGTGAACAAAATATTTGTGTGAAATGTTTTGATGAACTCAAAAATTAAATTGTTTGAGTTATGAGGTTGTTTGAGTAAATGAGAGATATGTTAATAATTAGTGTGCCCACTTTTTCAAATGCGGATGGATCAAAGTGCATTAAATATAATATTAAATTAGAATAAGAGTAGTTTCGCCCAATACTTCGCCATTTATGTATATATACAGTCTGTCCTAAATCTTTGGGGGAGGGGGGGGGGATTATTTTGTAATTCAATTCGAGTAGGAAAATTTACGAATTCGTATGAATTAAATTATGTACTCCCATCTTCGAAAATTTATTTATGAACACTCGAAAGTTCCGTTGTGAGCTGAATACACATATATATGTATATCTCCGACTCTGTTGCTAAGGGACATTATTATCATCTTAGATTGGCTCCCATGTCGTGAAACATCCAGGGAAATGAAATAGGTAGCTGATGAATGCTTACTAACACATGCCCCACACTACTACATTCATATTTAATTTTTAGCCTATAGCTGCCACATTCCCGATATTCAGGACTATTTGGAGTAAGACGGGATAAAGTGTGTATGAGCTCCTACCGAAACGTTTAGGCTCTCCTTATGGCGAGCAAGGCAGAAGCTCATAAAACTAATAGTCAAGTTGATTTTCAAATAAGAAATACATATATATGAATTGTATCTCATGGCCTTTTTAGTTGATGTTATAACGTTTTAAAACATTAAAATTCCTGTATTTATTTCAGCACAATACCAATTTTGTAAATATATTTTTTGTTTTAAGAGAAAAAAAAATAAAAAACTATATGTATATTCTTAAATGCATATTTTGCATTTTATTGTTTATGTTTTCCTCTTCCTGTATTGTTGGTGTTTTTGTTGCAGTTGTTGGTTGGTTCATTTTTATTTCATGCAATTATACAATAAAAGCAAAAAGTCATTGACGCGTGCGTTAAACCCGCAGTTTGTTCGAAATTTCATACAGCAACGAAAATAAAACTTCATTGCTTCGTTTTATGAATTAAATTTTTTAACTGAATTCATCAACTTTTAATGTATGTATTTCAAACCTTGTTAATGCTGTTTCTGTGTTTTTTTTTGCATTTTAAACAAGAGATGAGAAATTAATGAATGAAAAAGTGGATGGATGGATGGCTGGTTGGTTGGTTGGTTGATTGAGTAAAAAAAATATATATATACTTCAAAATACATAACATTTTTGTAATTCGAAATAGTGTATCTCTACAACTGCCACCACCACCACCACCAGGCAGTTAATCATCCGTCAACACCATCACTTTATGTGAGCCACCATTTGTGCCAACCGCAACACTGTGCATTCGTTATGATTGACACTAACAAACAAAATTGAAGTGGTAGTTTTACTGAATATTCTTGACTTGGTGTTTTTTTTTGTATTGATAGGTCAACTCTCATGGGAATACTCGTACCAATAATATTATAAATATTATTCTTCCTCCCAAGGAATAAAGGGGTACGTACGTATGTACGCACATACGTTTGAAATGCGGGTCTTCTGCAAATTGTTTTGTTTATTTATTTATTTGTTTTTTTTTCTTTTTCTTGATTTCTTAAACTGACCATAAAATGAAAAAAAAGATTCCAATGAATTTATTGCCTCAAATTTGCGAATGTGCTAAGTGATTTTTGTTAATTTGCTTTCGTTGTTCATGTTTATGTATATATTTTGATAAATTTTATTGAATTGCTAAAGGGTGGAACAGTTGTGCATTTCAAAATATTTTGCTTTTACAATTTAGTCATTCGTTGGATTAGAAATAGGCATCACTCGAGTGAGTCATATATTCAGGTCTATTCGGTAAGTCACTTTCACCACAAATACGCGCATCTTTCACTTTTTGCTATTCTAAAATACTACGTTGGAGATGAGTGATAGAAAACATATGTTTTCTTTCACTTTGGAGGTATTCTAAAATACTTCGTCACCATGATCAATGTCATATTCGTTCGACGCCAATTTTAGCGCGTTAAGTTTAAATAAATAAAGAAAAAAGAGATACGAAGTGTCTACCACTGTTAATTAAGCTTTAATGGCGTTCGGCCAGGCTCTGCAAGACAAGTTTCCTTTAAGTTCTTCAAAGATGTAAACACGTCTTTAAAACAAATAAAAGAAGTAACTAATTTTACTTTTACTGTTTATTGTTTCTTTTTATGTTGCTTAGCACATGTACTGTTAAGTTTTTTTATTAATTATTTCTTTAAATTACTTCTTAAATCCCTTTTTGTTTTCAACTTTTTCTGCATACAAGTCAGCTGTTTTCAATGTTGATGACGTTTTTATAAGAGATAACATAATATCGATTACTGAAAACGATATTTCTTCGCACGTATTTTAGAATCTGTCGACGTCGACCTGTCGAAAGTGAACGTTCGACGACGAAGAAGTGAAGCGCGTATTCTCGAATAGACCTGATTATCATTATAGGTATATGATTTTTGTTTAAAAATACAAAATACGTAAGTTCCTTATAGTGCGCCATGCATGTAATACCAAATTTTTTTGAAAATGAAAAAAATACTGGCGAATACTAGTTACAAATACTGGTAACAATTACATAGCAGAATGGTGCTGCCACTGCGGATGATTTAGATTTTCAGTATTGCTGTAATTTTCCGGGACAAGGGAGCTCTTGGGATTTTTAGCCAAGTCTTTGGAATCTCTGATACAGTTTGTGTATTTGGTAAACTGTTCGTAACTTGGATAAATGGTTCGTGGCAGTAATATCTGAAGGTGTCTCTGCTAACTAATGCTCGTATTATATTGTTTGTTTGTTGCGCTTTAACGGCTAAACCACGAAACTATCTATCACATTCTTTAAAACTATCTATCAGATTTTGATGGAATTCAAAACGTAGATACATCTGAGTCTAAAAGAAAACAGAAGCTATACATTTAAAAAAAATGGGAGCACGTAGGGAGGTAAGGGGAAATTTCTTTTTATTTGAAACTATCTATTGGATTTTGATGAAATTCAAAACATGGATAGATCCGAGTCTGGAAGGATCGAAACGCTATATATGATATCAGAAATAAGCAAGGGCAAGGGGAAACTTATAAGGTAAGTAAAACGTAAGGAACTACGTTCCTACCCGGTGCCCCATGACACGGTGCGTTTTTTTTTATAATAATAATAATATGTATTACTATTTCAACCAATCAATTACAATTGAACAAACCGAAAAATATTTTTATATTATGCAACCTTTTAATTTATAGTCGATTAACATAAATTTATTTAAAATTTATCAAATATTTCCAAGCAAAAATGCACAATTGTCAAACATTTGCCCAAAAAAGTGTAACCAACAAACACTAATGAAAAAAATTGATCCAGACACTTGTTTATCATATTAAACAGTTTCGAATAGACAATGTAATAGAATCCAACATTATTGGATACTCTTTAACTTGACAAACTTTTGTCTGAATTGAAAGATTTTTCATTAGCATTTAGTGGTTATGCTTTTTTGGGCAAATGTTTGACAAGTGTGACCGTAGCTTAAGACCATGATTAAGGGCACATGTGTTTGTCACAATTATTATGATTCATTGATAGATTGATGTTACATTTACTGATAATTACAGATTAATGCAAATTGCTACATTTTGATGATTTGGGTTTAAGAACTTTTATTTTTATTCTTGTTTGTATACCCTTTACCAAAAAATGGTAAAAGGGTATATATAGGTTTGTCATTCCGTTTGTAATTTCTAGAATATCAATAAGCGAGTCATAAAGTATATATATTCTGGGTCCTTATGCATACGGAAGACGAATAAGCGATGTCCGTCTGTCCGTCTGTCTGTACGTGAAATCGGTTTTCCGAAGCTCCCAGAAGAGCTAGAGACTTCGTTCTTGGACTGATGTGTCAGAAATGGTCGAAATAACATTGGTATTGAAAATCAGCAAAATCGAGCAGACGGTTTCAGAGCTGGGAGACTTAAACTTCATTTTGCCATACAAAATAACTACCGAAAACTAGTTTTTAATAATTTTTTATTAAATAAACTTATTTTATACTTCAGTATGAATAAAATTGGTATTTTTAACTAAAAAAATTAAAAAAAAAAATTTAAAAAATTAAAAAGACGTTTCCAGGGTTGGAAAACCTTAACTTTTTTTGTTATGCAAAAGTAACTTACTAAAACAAATTTTTCCTTTTTTTTCTATAAACTTAACATATGTATGTAATGCTCTTAAAAGAAGGAGATTGATGTAAGAAATCAGAAAAACAAAAAGGATGATTCCAGGGTTGGAAAACCTACGATTTTTGTGATATACACAATTAACTACCGTAAACTAATTTTTTAATTATTTTTATTAAACAAACTTGTTTTATACTTCACCACGAATAAAATTGGTATTTCAAATAAAAAATTGAGCTTCAAAAAATTAATAGGATGTTTCCAGGATTGGAAAACTTTAACTTTTTTTCTTATACAAAAGTAACTAACTAAAACAAATTTTTCCTTTTTTTTCTATAAATTAAACATATCTAATGTTCTTAAAAGAAAGAAATTGATGTTAGAAATCAGAAAAACAAAAAGGATGATTCCAGGGTTGGAAAACCTAAAATTTTTGTGATATATAAAATTAATTACCGTAAACTAATTTTTTATTTATTTTTATTAAATAAATTTATTTTATACTTCAGCACGAATAAAACTGGCATTTTAAATTAAAAAAATTAAAAAATTTAAAAAAACGTTTCCAGTGTTGGAAAACTTTATGTTTTTTTCTTATACAAAAGTAACTTATTAAAACAAATTTTTCCTTTTCTTTCTAAATTAAACACATCTTACATTCTTAAAAGAAAAAGATTGGTGTAAGAAATCAGAAAAATCAAAAAGGATGACTCCAGGGTTGGGAAACTGGAACTTTTTTTTATAATTAACTACCGAAAACTAATTTTAATTTTTTTAAAATAAATAAACTTATTTTATACTATAGTACGAATAAAATTGGTATTTCAATTTAAAAAAGTTTAAAACACGTTTCCAGGGTTGGAAAACTTCACCTTTTTTACAAAAGTAAGTTACTAAAGAAAATTTTTCATTTTCTCTATAAATTAAAGATATCTTATATTCTTAAAAGAAAGAGATTGGTATAAGAAATCAGAAAAATCAAAAAGTATGATTTCAGGGTTGGTAAACCCACACTTTTGTGACATAAAAAATTAGCTACCGAAAACTAATTTTTATTTTTTTTTTTATAAAATAAATTTATTTTATACTTCAGTACGGGTGCCCCTGTGGCTGAGTGGTAGCGATGCTAGCCTCTCAGTCCAGAGGTCGTGGGTTCGATTCCCACCATAGACCCTGGGTGTTTTTCGCAGACAAGCTAATCGATTTGCGGGTTGTGTTTGTTTAAAAAAAAAAAAAAAAAAAAAAAATGAATTTGGTATTTCAAAATAAAAAAAGTTGAAAAATTTAAAACGACGTTTTCAGGGTTGAAAAAACTTATTTTTTATACAAAAGTAACATACTTAAATAAATTTTTCCTTTTTTACTATAAATTTAACAAATCTTATATTCTTAAAAAAAAGATTGGTATTAGAAATCAAAAAAAAATCAAAAAGGAGGATTCCAAGGTTGGGAAACCTACACTCTTTGTGATATTAAAAACTAACTACCGAAAATTAATTTTTGTTTATTTTTATTAAATTAACTTATTTAATGCTTGAGTGCGAACAAAATTAATATTTCAAATAAAAAAAAAGTTTAAAAAAATTAAAAAGATGTTTCCAGGGTTGGAAAGCCTTAACTTTTTTTCTTATACAAAAGTAACTTACTAAAACAAATTTTTAATTATATAATTTTTAAATCAAAAAGGATGATTTCAGGGTTGGGAAACTTACACTTTTTGTGATATATTAAAGTAACTAAGTCTAATTAATTTTTATCTTTTCCTTTATTAATTATACATATTTAACGTTTTGGAATGAAAAGTTTGGTTTTCAAAATTATAAAAATAAAAATCACATCTCCAGAGCTGGAAACTTTTAACTTTTTTTCTAGATATTAAAGTAACTAAATAAAACTTTTTTTTTTGGAATTCCCTTTTTTCTTTTTTCACTTAACACACTTTTTTTAAGAACTACTATATTGATATAAGGACTGAGAAAAATATAATTTGATGATTCTAGGGTTTGAAAATTAATTTTTTTTTTGTACATAAAAGTAACTAGGTCAAGTTACTTTATGTATGTGCTTATGTATGTATCTCTATACTACATAAACGCACTTTGGTAAAGGGTATATAAGATTCGGCACAGCCGAATATAGAACTCTTACTTGTTTTAGATAATATGCAAATTTTGTTTTTACCGAGATCAAATCTTAGTACTCGTAATACAACAAAAAATTAAATATCTACAATAAATTTGCACACATCAGTCTTAAAGTCTTACAAAAAAATTTAAATCGTTACATGTCCATATTTGCAAAACGTATGCCCTTAATTTTCATTGGGTAATTCAATGCATTTCAGTTGTTCAGTTGTCGTGGTATGAGTATTTAAACTTTTATTCGTATTTAAGTAGTGTAATAATGATAGTAATTTAAAATTGTTGCCTTACTGATGTTATTGCTTGCTAATCAATTGTATTTTGAAATTTAAGTCTTGTTGTCGTATTAGAAATTAGATTCGGTCAACAGAGTTCACATAAAAGATGTGTTAGATGAGCTCTCTCTCTCCTTCTAGGTACGCGAATATTTTTGCTGGGGTATTGTGTTTATTACCGGCCAACAGGCGCCGTTTTGTGAGTACAAAAAAAAAAATAAAAAGTCGGCGAACTATATCAAAACGAATATCATTCTTTTTAGGGTTCCGTACACCAAAGGTGAAAAAAAAATTTAAATTAAAGGGTGATCCATCAGTTAATGCAATTTTGACAACTTGCTACATCTTGGAAACCGCAAGAGGCAAACTCTTGAAATTTTCAAAAACTAAAAAATCCGAAAATTATAAAATTGCCAAACCAAAAAAAAAAAATCGCCAAAAACCAAAATAAAATCGCTTAAACGAAATAAAAAACACCAAATTAAAAAAAATTTCTAACACTAAAATAAATCGGTAAAACCGAAAAAATCTACAAAATGAAAAAATCGCCTAAGTGAATAAAATCGCCAAAATGAAAAAAAATCGCCAAAATAAAAAAAATCGTCAAAATGAAATAATAAACACCAAATTGAAAAAACGCCAAAAACCGAAAAAAATCGTCAAAACTCGAAAAAGGCGCCAAAACTAAAAAAAAATCGCCAAAATAAAAAAATCGCCAAATTGAAAAAAACGCAAAAATCGGAAAAAATTACCAAAACGCGAAAAAAGCGCCAAAACTAAAAATTCGCCTATATAAAAAAAATCGACAAAATGAAAGAATCGCCAAAATGAAAAAATCGCCAAAATGAAATAATCGCCAAAATGAAAAAATACCAAAAAACGAAAAAATCGACAAAACGGGGGAAAAAGTGCCAAAACTAAAAAAGTGCCAAGAACCGAAAAAACCTAAAAACGAAAAAATGCCAAAACTATTTATTATATAGGCTAAAGTTCGTATTGAATTATATATCTAGTGTCCGTACGGAACTCTTCGTGCGCGGGTCAAAGTCGCACTTCACTGAATTTGTGTAAGTTTCTCTTATGATTTTTAATTTCGAAAGACCATTTAGGAACTTCAATGGTTTAAAGTTGGTCGCATTCTGGTTTTTTGTGTTTTTTAATGTTTGCTTGTTCATTATTTTGATTTGGATTGACGAGAAATTCAAATGCTAGTGTTTTGGTTTCTTCCATCATATACATATATAGCATTTTAAGTTTTTATTAGATTTCGGCCCATAAAGACTTAAAATTTTTAAAACCGAAAGAACGGTCTATTCCATAGAAAATGACAGACATATTAAATGTGAAATTTTCATAACATATTTTTCGATCACTCTGTAGCAACATTTTGAACTATACTCTGATACTTAATACTTTTGTCAATTTTATATAAAAACTATTCTTTACTAAATTAAGTACACTCGTTGCTATATGAAGTATTTTATATGCCAGGCGATTGTATTTCTGTTCAAGTTGCCTTTGTTGTTTTGTGTCTCTGTAAGTCACGATTTTCAACTGTAATCTAATGAAATCGCTTAAGCCTTTTTTTAAGGTCTGTAATTTTTATCTTTCCTTCTTTCTTTTTCTCGACATCTTTCTTATCTTTCTTTTTTTTAAATACTCGTACTGGTACTGTATCTGTAAAATGCAGGGAAGTAAAGTAAAAAAGGCTTGTCAATGTTTATTATAATGTTACTTTTATTTCTAATATGCTAGCACTGGTCCTCTCTATTTCTGTTAAAAATCTTATTACTATTTTTTTTTAAATATTATTATCATTAAGCTAAAATCGCATTTTAAAGATTTTAAACATATAAATATGTACAAACATTTAGACAGACAAAAATAAAAGAGGTAGACAGCAAGATTCGAAAATTGTTTTTAATGATAAAAGAAAGATATTTATGTAAGTATGTACATACATGAAATCGTAAATTTATAAATTAAAAATCTTATTCGTTTGGTAAATACATTTTTTTTTGTGTTTTTTAGAGCCGAGTTAATTGCTATTTTTTTAAGGGAAAATAGGTCAAGTTTTTGAATTGATATTGTAAAACTTTGATTAAAATTGATTATATATTACAGTGGAGTTCGATTATAACGAACGCCATGGGTTATAGGTAGTTTTTCCCCAGCACTTTTTTCATTTTCGTTTTCTTCTAATCCCTATATTCATAAAATCTAAAATTGATTTGAAATATATTTTAATTAAAATGTTTCTTAAAATATAATTCAAATACATTTTATTTGTTATGACTATTCATAAATTAAACAAGACTACAGAGAAAAAACATTTTTTTAAAACAACCTTTTATTATTTGTTAATAAAATGAACTGAAAAAAAACTATCCGCCATCATCAGATCAGCTCTATGTCATAATAATATATCATTGTCATACGATTTATACATGCATGCAAAATTTCAGCTCAATCGGAAACCGGGAAGTGGATCAAATTTAATTTGAAAAAGACTTACTCCTTCAACAAAAGTTGAAGGATGTGAGAGCTTTAAAACGATTTTGGTTATTCGACCCAATCAGTAGCTTTGCATGTCCAATCCGGGGATATTATACAACAGGTGATATATCTTCTGGAATTATATTTTATACCAGAAAAAGGTTCTGATCTGACCATGCTAGCCCCCTTCTTGCCAGCTGTCCGCCCTTTCAATTCTTTTCACTCCGACGTGTCAAGGCGACCAAGAGAGCGTGAACTTATTTATTCCTATTGTTTTAACTGAAATAAGTGGCAGCCTGACTATCCTCCTCTGTAGCCCCTAGCGAGATTAAATTGAGCATCTCTCAACGGCATAAGCTTCTGAATGAAAGATTGTAGGGGTTTTCCCCCTCGGTTTATCCTCTTTCCTATAACCTCCGTACCAGAAGTTTTCAGCATTTTAGAGCAATCCATCTAGCACCTGATGGTTCCATAGCTAGAGGAGTATCATTTCCTTCTGTTGGCAAGAATAGTATCAAGCCTGTTATCAAAGTCATAAGCTTTATTGAACACATCAGAGGGCGTTGCAAGTAGGGGTGTACCTAATTGCCCTTTTTTCCTGGCAGTAGTTTCTATCACAAGCGTCAGAGAGACATAGTTCTGTAGTCTCACTAACTGATTTCTTATCGTAACAACAAGATATTACAAACCAGCCAAATATTCATACTTATTGTACTTAACGACTTTAGACTTCCAATTCTATATTTTGCACCAGATTAAGTATAGAATGCAGAAATCTTCCTTAATCTTATACAAAAGCATCGAATTTGAATTCGAAATCCTACAAACCATTATTTAGGTAAGTTGATTTAGATAACGATAAAGAAACATGTTGCCTCATATTTATACAAGAAATAGAAACATAGAAGATTTCACAGAAAACAAAAACGTAAACTTAATCAATCAAAAACGATCTATAAAAATTAAATAAATAAAAAAAACACATAAAAAACATCAACTATTACTATTACGAGCGTTAAAACAGCCACAACAATATTTTGCTAATACTATCTCGTGTACACGTACAAAAGCCAAGATGTTGCAGTCAAAAAAGGAATAAGAACTGCAACTACGAATATAAAGTAATACGTTGGTAGTTGCATGTTAAATTAACAAGAACAAGAAACTCGAAAAATAGTCGTTAGAATACAAAAAAATACAAATTTACTTATCGCCCACTTCCTTCTTTGAAGAACTTTTCTGTTTTCTTTTTTTTTTCTTTTTTTTATAAACGAAAGAAATAAAATTTAAACAAATCTTGCTTGAGAAACGAGTCAAATACCTTTTATTACAAATACACCCTCTAAACAACGTGAAAAACGGAGCTTCGACAAAATAAATGGATTTCAACATTTAAGCAAAACGATTTGATTTGAAAGAGTGCAATCATAGAAAAAAATTTGTGATATAAAATCAGATCAATATTTAATGATTTTCTAAATGTAATTTTAAACGACATTTAGTTTAAATATTAATTTATTTTATGCAGATTTTTAATTTGCCATATTTGTACATTTAGTAATTCTCAATTATTTGTTGGGAGTTTTGACATAATAAATTTAGTATAATGAATTAGCATCAACAAGATGCAATATATAGACTAGTTCAGTTAACAAGAAATTTAATTTTAAGCCACAATGGACTTAAGGTTATGTTTTTAATAATATTTTTTTTTTTTTAAGTAACACTCAGGCAATGAACGCCTACTACTATTACTAAGTGTTACCTTCTTTATGAAAGGGATAGTGTTAGAGAAGATAGTTGGTGAAGGAAGAGACAGAGGAAAGCTTCATTCTTATCCACAACTCTGCTTTTTTTGCACTACATAATAAAGCTAATTTTGCTTAAGTCGACTTAAGCGATTATTCAATATTGTCACATATATGTATATAAAGATACATAAAAAAATGTTGAAAACAAAATATTTAGCAGAAAAATTCTTTAACACTATGCAAACAATAATTGAATTCTCAAATTATCAAGCTTAGAAGCCATAGCAAGGCAGGCATCATTGAAAAAAAGCCTGTTGCAAAAAAAGCCACAATTTCAAATTTTAAAACAAAACGGTCAAAATAAAATATTAAAAATATACAAAAGTACACAATCAGAACATTAAGAACCTGAAACACAAAAAGAAAAAATTACATAAAATCAAATAAAAAAGCTGTACTTAATGGCTGGTAAAAATAATAATTTATTATAGATGAGAACCAACTAAAACTTAGAATATAAAAAAAATGACTGGAGACCGAAAAGTAACAACTGTTTCAGCTAAAAACTCCCAAATTAAACTCTACAATCGAAATTAAAATAAAAACAGCTAAGAAAACAAAGTTTCAATATTTCCAACTGTATCTAGAGAATATTTGGTGTTTTAAACTTTTTATTCGCTCTTTTACTTGAACTTTTTTTATATTTATTTTATTTACATCAAAGCAAAATAAACCAAAAAACTTAAAACCAGTTTACCCAAAAAAAAGACGACAGAAAAAAAAGGCAGCCAGTCAGTAACAAAAACTGCCAAATAACAACAGCAACAGCCATAAACCGATCAAAGAAAACTTACAAAATAAAAGGCTTCAATAGAGATTTAAAGATTCAAAAGACCCAATAGACAAATTTTATTCTAGAGAACAGCAAAATTTTTAAGGCCTAATATGTTGGTTAATTTCAAGTAATAATATAATAATTATATTTAATAAAACTTATATCTATTGCAATAAAAAATATTAAGACAGAAAAATTTAAAATCAAAATTAAAGGGTATTCTATCAGTTAATGTAAGTTTTACTGCGTAATTTTTACAACTTACTGTATCTTGGAAACCGTAAGAGGCAAACTCTTGACATTTAAAAAAAAATCGCCAAAGACTGACAAAAATCGTTACACAAAAACAAGCGTCAATCTAAAAAACCACTAAAACTAAAATAAACCGCCAAAAACCGAAAAAAACACCAAAAACTAAAAAAAACGAAAAAAATCTAAAAACGAAAAAATCACCCAAAACCAAGAAAAGGAGCTCAACTACAAAAACTACTTAATTTTTTTTATATATATAAATAAATAAAATAAAAAAAAATCGCCAAAAACTGAAAATAATCGCCAAACGAAAACAAGCGCCAAACTAAAAAACATATCACTAATATTAAAATAAATCGCCAGAAACCGAAAAAAATCACAAAAAACTAAAAAATACCAAAAATCCAAAAATAACCATAAACTTAAAAAAAGTGAAAAACTTCAAAAATTTTCGTTTTTGGCGATTTTGTTATTCCAATATCTTACCTGATGTAAAGTATTTTTTTTTTTGCCAAAAGCCGACAAAAAGTTTACCGGGTACCAACAATTTTAAAAAAATGTCTACATCAGGTAAGATATTTGAATAACAAAATCGCCAAAACGAAAAAATTGTCGAAATGAAAAAAAAAGCTAAAAAACTAAAAAAAAAAAAAATACCAAAACCCAAAACGAAAAATGCGCAATAACCAATAACAAGCGCAAAACTGCAAAATCGGCAAAAACCCTGAAAAAGTTTTACAATTTTGAAAAATTGTCTACATCAGGTGAGATATTTGATTATATGTATGTATAAATAAAAAAATCGTCAAAACTAAAAAAGCGCCAAAACTAAAAAATCGCTCGATGTAAAACAAATAGCTATAAACCGAAAATAACACTAAAAAATGCACAAAATAAAAAAAAGAATTCATAACCAATTCATAACCAAGAAAAATCGCCCAAAAACCGAAAACAAAGTTTAAAAATGTCTACATCATCTAAGATATTCAAAAAATCAAATTAAAAAAATTGCCAGAACGAAAAAAATCGCCTAAAACCGAAAACCTATATATATAATTATATACGGTCTAATTCATAAAAAATATTTTAGGTTTATTACAGGTTTATTTGACAAATTTCCCATAGAAATATGTCAAATAAGCGCTTAATAAACCTGAAATATTTTTTATGAATAAGGCAGATAATATACAGTTTTGGTTTTTTTTCGTTTTTGGTTTTTTTCGGTTTTGAGCTTTTTTTAGTTTTGGAGTTTTTTGCGTTTTTTTCTGTTTTGGCAATTTTTTTAAAGTTTTGGCGCTTTTTTTAGTTTTTGCATTTCGTGTGCTTTCGTGACAATTTTACACGTGTCCATCTGTACTCACGTTCGCATCTCTAGTGGGAACTCAAACAATGACTTAAATTATTTTGCGTAATTTGATAAATTTCTAACTGAAAATTCTCTATTGGGTCTTTATGATAATTGTGTTCTGTACGTATTTTTATATAAAAAAAAATAACGAATACAAATAAACTTTATTTTAGGCTGTAAGCATTAAAACAACATACAACTGTGCTCTAAGGCTGTTGTATATACATATTTTTCAACTCACGATTTTTCTGTGTCGAGTTTTGTAAAGGCACGAGCTTGAGTTTTGGCTTAGAGTGTGCACCACAACCATCGTTCAAAAAATATATTGTATATACACATCTATGTATATATGTACATACGTATGTACACATATATATACATATGTACCTATATATACCCTATCGGAAATTTGGCTAACTTTAAACTAACTAAGCTAATTATTTCGCAACTAGTACTGACTACACTTGGATTACTTTGCAATGTAATCAACTGACTATTTTAACATTGCGATGTCCTAGGCGGTAGTCAATTGTCTCACTAGGCACTACTTTAAGCTAACTTAAATTTGACTTTTTTAAATCACTTGGTAGTCAGTAAATTAAAAAAAATTTCTGTGGCTCGAGCATGTAACATCACACGTTATGTACTCAACGCGCTACAACTCAGCTAAGGTGCCATCTAAAATAACAACAGCAAAATGTTAATATAAAACTGAAATGAGTTTTAAAGTAGATGAGAATAAATTTGTTGGCTCTCACCAAATTCGATTACGTACTCAACTTTAGAATTAATTTTGGGTTTGTTCTGGATGACTTTGCAGCTAGCTTTTAGTCAGTCTAAGGAAAGTTAACTATAAGTTAACTGTTTTTGTAGACAATTACACATTCTCCGACAGGGTATTTAAGCTACTTTTAAAGTACAACTCTTCTCTGGCTGCTTAAGTATTTGTATTTATATGTACATTTTTGTATATATGTATGTATATATTTTTTGTAAATAAATCCAAGTTCTGTATTTATGTACATACTCTAAGCTTAACTGACGTGCATACAAACGGTTTTCGAGAGGGCATTAAGTATTCAAATGCAGGACACAAGAAGCGCTTTAACGGTTTATATTAAAAAAAAAGAAACTGTTCAACTAAAATATCATACCGATACATAATCAATATTATTCATTAAAAAAGAATTAAGAGCCATAAGCTTTTTTAGCTAGTCAAAAGACATTAATAAAAAAAATTATTAATTGTCGAACTGTTATAGGATTAATTTAGGCTTAAGTTTGATATTTTTAATTATTTATTATAAATAAAAATTTGTTTTAATTATCGTGTGGATCAAAGAAGATATCAATACTATAATAGTGTTTTCACACTGAAAGTTAAAACCGGGTTTAAACGTTAAAACCATAAACAGCTGTTTTTACATTCACACTGCAAGTTTGTTAAAATCAGGTTTTAACTTGCAGACTGTCTAATAACTTTGCTCAAAATAAATAAAATAAATCTCCTGCAGAAATGCGTGTATTTGTTGTTGTATTTTTTCTACTTTTTATAACACTTATTTGACAAACTGTACAACAACTGTTTTTGTTTGTATGAAAAACTCGGAAATTGTACAATGCGTTGTAAAATGGAAATTCTTTTATATTTGGTAAATAAATATTTTAAAATTATGGAACTAGTAATACAAAGTGAAGAAGTGCTTGGAAATCAAGTTATTGTACATTAAAAATGCACAAATACATCACAAAATAAAACTTTTTTATCGACGGATCCATGTCAGTCATATCGTCTATTTTCACTTCCCAGAGGTCATGAAAATATTTTTGTTTTCTTTTTTTCATAATTTTTTTGATTATTATTAACTTGGCAGCACTGAATTTAGCACAGCGAAAACAAGGTTGCATTTCATAAAACCAACTTAAATCCAATTCTAAAATGGTTTTACGTTGGTTTTAACAAAAACAATTTGTATGGTAAAAACAGGTTTTAACAGTTGGTTTTAACGTTAAAACCAACTTTTATTAAAACCATGTCAATGTGAAAACACTATGAAGCACCTACGTCCAAGCCATATACACAATGTGCAAACTTTTACAAAAGAGCTTTGTGCTTTCACACCGACGAGACTACAACAGCCAATCAGATCTTAGTGACAACAATGTTTGGTGCTTACTTTGCAAAGAAACAATAACGAATTGTAAGAGCTTTCAAAGCTTTTTACCTCAAATGCATATTTATATCAGAGTATGTGTGTTTCGACGTACCTTCTATAAAGGATAGGATTAATATATACATATACATATGTTCATATATATATTTCTCTAACTCCCTTAAGCATGGCTGACTTTATTTGAGTTAATTTTAGAATTGTGTCATGCCGCGAAATTAAAAACTAAAATGTAACAAAAAGACCGCTTTTAAAAACATCTTTCAATTATGGATTTTCCTTAAAAAAATTTTCAAATTACAGCACACAGGAAATCAGTTTTCCTTTAAATTTTTAGA
This sequence comes from Tachina grossa, assembly GCA_949987645.1. NCBI lineage: Eukaryota > Metazoa > Arthropoda > Insecta > Diptera > Tachinidae > Tachina > Tachina grossa. The sequence goes on along the minus strand of OX465274.1, from coordinate 196,704,511 downwards.
TCTACTTATACGATTATATGACTTAATGATTGCTCCTCGTATAAAGACACCTTTACATAAAAGCTTCTCATAAAAAGAAAGTATTATACTACACACAATTTTGTCAAGATTAACTTATTAAATCATAAGCACACACGAATATTTAAAATTGTATGCATATACATTAGAGTGGCCGTTAGTTGTACGTAGAGTTTGTTTTTATTTTTTATATTCTCTCACTCCAATTCGATTCAGTTTTATGTAAAAAAATACAACAAAATTTCATAACGATAACTTGTGTTTTAAGGGGTGCGTCCGGACCTCAAAGTTGGCTTTCAATGTATTTTTGTTTAGTTTTCTCTTGACTATATTTATATGTATGAAATAATTTAATAGATATACATAAGTTCTTATTGTACATGCTTAGTACAAATAATTTGCATATAAATATAATTTTGGCATATATAATTTTTGGTATTTTGTTGGTTATTTTCTTCATTATTTCCTACAATATTAATTTTAGCAAAAAAACTTTCTTTGAGACTAATCTTGTAGACTAGAAGAGCTAAAATATTGCCATATATCATATTCTTGTAAAATGTTTTTTTTAAAAAGATAGTGATATGAAAACAAATTACATTGAAAATGGGCTTGAAGGCCAGCTTTGAGGGGCGAACGGACGGCCACCCTATGAAATTTTTTTATATATTTTTTACATAAAACTGAACGGATTTGGGTGTAAATATAAAAAATATAAAAAAATAAAAATAACGGCCACTCTAATGTACATATCTTAAAATGCATGTTATAGTAAACTTCTGCGCATTTTAAATCTCTCAGCTTTCTATCTTCATATATGCAATTCTTAATACATACCAACCAGTATTTATTGTACGTTCAAATTAAGTAATCAACAAACAATCAATGCCTGCTGGATACATGAGATCTACCATGCAATTAAACCAGGTTAGAATGTACTATAATTTAAAATTTAACTGCGCTCAATTTATATTTTTTTTATATGTAAACTTATTTCAACACTGGTATTTATACTTTAAATTGATTTTATCAAGCATTAAGAAAGAGCCTTAATGCCACCTCGCAGTGTCAAAAGTAAATCTGTAGTTTCAAATAAAAAATAAATCGACAAACATGTAAAATCATTTAGAATATGTGTATAACTTCAAACCAAATGGCACATTATTTATGAACTTGTATGAAGAAAAAAAGAAATAGTAACACAAAACATACATATGTACGTAATAATAAATCACAAATTCATGGAAAATTTTATTTATAACGAAAATATTTAGAGTGGCCAACTGACGTTTGCTAAATACGATCGTATGGTATATACAGAAGCGGAGAAAAATATTCACACAGAACACGTTATATATAAATATGGCAGCGCAATGAGTGAATCCTGCTGCAAAAAACTCTCATTAAAAAAAATTTTGTCCCTTTATAATATTGTCCTCCAATTCGATATCTGATATCCTCCAAAATCGTATTCTTGTAGCCGATTGAAAAAGTATTAAATTTGCTTTCAACTGTAATCATAAAATACAAACGATGGGAAGTTGACAAGCTTGTTTTCACAAATGCTATTATACAATGGTTTCTTTTGCTATTTTCCAATTTCCTCATATGATCTATTTTGCTCGTGGATCTACAAAATAAATTTTCTCTCAGGTTCTGTTGGTTTTTTTTTTTTAATTTATTTTGGGACTAGTTTTTTTAAATAAACTTGGCATCAAATTTATAACACTTTTAAACATTATGCGATAAAAAGCGTTGTCACATAGAAAGAAATTTTTGGTGTAATTGAAAGTGAGGTGCTGTGCGAATATTTTTGTCCATCTCTGTTATGTGTGTTGGAATGTATATGAATTGTGGCTAAAGTCATCAGTTATGGATCTAATAATGGACTGTGTAAATGAACTAAAAGATAAATTAAGTTTAAAAATACAAATATTATAGTGTTTTCACACTGACATGGTTTTAATAAAAGTTGGTTTTAACGTTAAAACCAACTGTTGAAACCTGGTTTTACCATACAAATTGTTTTTGTTAAAACAAACGTAAAACCATTTTAGAATTGGTTTTAAGTTGGTTTTATGAAATGCAACCTTGTTTTCGCTGTGCTAAATTCAGTGCTGCCAACCAACTGTTGAAACCTGGTTTTAACATACAAATTGTTTTTGTTAAAACAAACGTAAAACCATTTTAGAATTGGTTTTAAGTTGGTTTTATGAAATGCAACCTTGTTTTCGCTGTGCTAAATTCAGTGCTGCCAACCAACTGTTGAAACCTGGTTTTACCATACAAATTGTTTTTGTTAAAACAAACGTAAAACCATTTTAGAATTGGTTTTAAGTTGGTTTTATGAAATGCAACCTTGTTTTCGCTGTGCTAAACTCAGTGCTGCCAACCAACTGTTGAAACCTGGTTTTACCATACAAATTGTTTTTGTTAAAACAAACGTAAAACCATTTTAGAATTGGTTTTAAGTTGGTTTTATGAAATGCAACCTCGTTTTCGCTGTGCTAAATTCAGTGCTGCCAGGTTAAAATTACCGGAAGCAGCTGATTATGTTTATGCCAGTGAATAACAATAATGTCGCTTGAAAGATTTTCAACTTAAAAATGTATGCAGCAGCGACAATAAACAAAAAATAATGGAAGAAAACTTTTTTTGGAAGGAAAACCACGAAAATGTTTTCATTGACCTTTGAGAAGTGAAAATAGACGATATAACTGACATCTATCCGCCGATAAAAAAAGTTTTATTTTGTGATGTATTTGTGCATTTTAAATATACAATAATTTCATTTCCTAGCACTTCTTCACTTTGTATTACTAGTTCCATAATTTTAAAATATTTATATAGATATAAAAGAATTTCCATTTTACAACGCATTGTAAAATTTCCGAATTTTTCATACAAACAAAAACAGTTGTTGTACAGTTTGTCAAATAAGTGTTATAAAATGTAGAAAAAAATACAACAACAAATAAACGAAATTTATTTTATTATTTCTGATTAAAAATTTATTTTATTTTTGAGGAAAAATATTAGACAGTATGTGGGTTAAAACCTGAATTTAACGAACTTGCAGTGTGAATGCAAAATCAGCTGTTTATGGTTTTAACGTTAAAACCAGGTTTTAACTTTCAGTGTGAAAACACTATTAGGTAAAGTAGACACAAGCCCTTGTAAATCTGCTTTGTTTCATTTATGGTTAAAATGAACAAGAAAAGTATTTGTGTCAATAATTTGAACAATAAATGAGTGATTACGAGACATAATGTGAGAAAATAAGTGTAACGATCCAGTATTTTTATTTGGCTATTCCCTTTAACGAAAAATATAACTAGAATAGCAGTGAATTTAATATCAACACAGCTGATGAAATCATGTTGGAACTACCCACATACATAGATAATAGATGGAGTTGCCACCAGCGAAACAAAAAATTACATCCAATTAAAAAATATTCTTCTAACTGATAAGAGTTAACATACAATCTAATTTAAGAAATTTATTATTCAACATATTGTCATAAGTACATCACAATCTGAAATTTATTTGCTGTTGGTTCAGCTTTGTTTGAAGTCTACTGACGATTTGTTACAGCAATAATGAAATGCATATAGAAAAAGCTGAACCGTCAGCAAATAAATTTCAGATTGGAAAAGAAGTAACAATGAAATCATAAAAATTGAGAAATGTTGAAAGATAATTTCGAATTTAAATAGCAGAGACACCAACCAATATGTACTCGTACTAGCAAGGTAAAATCTACCAAATGAGACCAATCGGTCTCATTCATTTTGCAAACTGAGATAATGGAAATGGAAAAATTTATTTCATGAACATTCAAATGCGTATTTATTTTTTCATTGCACAAGAAAAATGTTTAAAGTTAGCTATTTATGCAATAAGTGCCATAAAGAAATATTACAAATGAATATTTAGTGTTATCACTTATTTTTTTATGGTCAGCACCTTCTCAAACTACTACTACAAAAAAAAAAAGATTTGAACAAACTGAATAAACAACTAATAATGCCGCTGCTGTCTTTTAAGTTTAGATGTAAAAACAGCAAAATAAAACAAGATATATGTACGTATGTATGTATGTAATTTTAAATATGTAAACTGTCAAAATTTAGATTGACACCCAATGGACACAGACAGACACATGAACATACAATGTTGTCACACAAGACACAGCAATTAAAAAAAAATTATATTTAAAATTTTAACAAAATTTCTTACTTTGGTCATAATGACGTCAACATCACTCCTCACGACCAACAAAGACAGCAAAAGACATCTGTACAGACGTATGTACCTTTAACTTTTAATTGAAAATCAATTAAAAATAGTTATTGACCATATTAGGAGGAGGCCAGACAGAGATAAATGAGCTAAAACCAAAACAATTGCATCCACACCAATTTATTAGTACGATTGTGTATGTACTTTTGTTCAGTCAGCTCCAGGAACATTCAAACTGTTTTCGACTAATTTACTCAAACTTCAATTTCAGTTTTCAACTAATTTTCAAATAATATTTCTAGTAGAGTCTATTATTGTCAAAGACAAATTTTTGATTAGCCTCAAGAGCGCAAAACAGAAACTAGTTTAATTTATTTGCTTTGGTTTAGCATCAATGCCGACCCAGCAAACACACAATCTAGCGTTTGGGGAATAATATATCATATCTTAAAAATTTATCTTAAATCTCTATGCTTCTTTGAAATGTTATTTGGTATATACATAATTAAAAAAATTTATTCTCTTATTATAAAAAGTTGAAAATTAAAAAAATATTATATATTATATATTACATTACTTACATTACCAACTATAAAAAAAAGAAAAGTAGAGTAAACCACCTTTTCCTATTCTAAAGAAAATGGAGCTGAAAAATCGTTTTTGCCCAGATCATAATATTGCAAAGTAATAAAGCAATTAAATAATTTTAAAAGAGCAATTGTTTAAATAAATTGATGTGGGTTACGCCATTTGTGCGCTGATGGCCTCAATTGTTAACAGCTTGATGATTTTTTTTATTTTATTAACTTTTTAGTTTTTTTAATCTATTTTTTACTTTTTTATTTATTTTTTATTTTTGCGTTTATTTTTTATTTTTTTATTTATTTTTATTTCTACTTTTTATTTTTTATTTCTTTTTTTTTAATTTTATTACACTTTATTCTTTCTTTATTTTTGTTTTTATTATTTTTTTTTTTTTGGTTTTTTATTCTTATTTATTTTTTTATTTTTATATTTTTATATTTTTATATTTTTATCTTTTTACATTTTTATATTTTTATATTTTTATATTTTTATATTTTTACATTTTTAAATTTTTATATTTTTATATTTTTATATTTTTATATTTTTATATTTTTATATTTTTATATTTTTACATTTTTACGTTTTTAAATTTTTATATTTTTATATTTTTATATTTTTATATTTTTATATTTTTATATTTTTATATTTTTATATTTTTACATTTTTACATTTTTACATTTTTACATTTTTACATTTTTATATTTTTATATTTTTAAATTTTTAAATTTTTACATTTTTACATTTTTATATTTATATATTTTTATATTTTTATATTTTTGTATTTTTATATTTTTTTATATTTTTTTAAACTCCGGCAAAGTTATAAGTTTGTAGTGTGTGTCTGTGTGTCTGTCCGAGTCCACGTAGAGACCAAACGATTTCGGTTTAATTTTTTTCTGTTTGAAATGTTACTGGATCGAGAGGGTTCTTAGCAATGTTTTAAGAAAATCGGTCAAGCCCTTTAGAAGATATCACATCTTCTCTAGATATCGTGACATAACCTCCAAAAAAGCTTAAGCGAGATACTTTTCGAACTTAATTTTTTGACCAAAATCGATATTGCGATAGTAAATATTTGATTTTCGTAAAAAACGAGGTACAAAAAATATGTAGGTTAAGCTTTTTTGGCGGTTATGGCTCGATATATTCGGGGATTCTCAAAATTTTTGTTATTTATTTTATTTATTTTTGTACTTTTTAACCCCCGACTAAAAAAAGGGGTGTTATAAGTTTGTAGTGTGTGTCTGTGTGTCTGTGTATCTGTGTATCTGTGTGTCTGTCTGTGTCCACGTACAGGCCAAACGGCTGACTTGATCGAGAGGGTTCTTAGCTATGTTTGAAAAAAATCGGTCCAGCCGTTTAGAAGATATAAAAAATAAAGATATAAATTTTTAATTTTTGTTATTTATTTTTATATTTTATTATTTGTGAGTTTTTTTAATTGCCTTTGCCATTTGTGTACGAGCGTTTGCTGGTCTTCTTCAACAGCAATGCGCCCACAAATCAATTAACCAATAACATTTTCCTATTACAATACAACTCCATTCTTTTATTTTCTTGACATTTTCATTAGTTTTTATGTTGTTAAAGTAATAAAATAAAATGAAAATTGCTAAAATAAAATGTAAATCGCTAAAGCTTCATACAACCAAATCGTGGGAATTGTAACAAAAATGCAAAAAGAAAATTTCAATAAAGAGTTGCTAAAATTAAATTAAACTAAAGTAAAAAAAACAAAAGACTTCGTTGTTTTGGGCAAATGCAATGAATGAACCGAATGTGAAATCATTTTCGTTTTACAAAATATTATAAAATGGGGTTACAATTAACGCTTGGAGGAGCGTAAGTGTTAATCTGCTACATGATGGACACAAATAAAAATTTTAGTTTTATGTTTATACTGATGGGGTGCTACAATCATCGTATAGTAAACCGCCTTACGGGGTTGAAGTTATTAAGCTCAAGCACATTATGACAACTAGACGTTACTTAATAGAAATAGGAATTTATTATACATATTAAAATTTTTCATTATTAAAAGTTTACTTGTGAGAGAGTTACAGTCTGTTTTTCGAAAATGAATAAGTGTATACGTTCTTTAAAATAACGAATGAAACCATGTTTTCGTTTTTAAAACATTTATTTATTTTCATGTGTGTGACAACAAAAGAGCTTTCAGTTTTTCACACTCATAAAATTTTTTATGTAAAATTAACTAAAAATCAGTCTACATATTTTTCATTTGACTTTAACGAAACTGTTATTTAATTTTTAATGTTAGAATGTGAACTGGTCTAAAACAGTGAAAAGCAATTTTTTTCCTTTTAATTTTTACTATAAATTACAAAAAAAAAATAATTAAGCGAAAAAATCTAAATGGCTTTTTCTATAAGCGGATTGATTTAACTTTCACAAGAACGAATCTCGACTTCCGTACAAAGCAAAAATGTTTCCCTTGCTCCTGTAATTTTTCTGTGAAAGAATCAACACCAAATTCAGTATAAACAAATAATTTCTGCTTTATTTTCCACAATTTAACTGTCAAATAAATCACAAAAAATTCAAGTTTTGAGTCAAAATAAAGTAAAGGTTATAGGAAAAAAAACTTAGTTCTAATAAACAACTGAAAATACGAAATGCAATGATAAACTGTTTTAATGTGTAAATGGATTTCCAATTGAATGCTAAAATCATTTAAAAATTAAATTGAATAGGGGGGTACCCTATTGATAACATTTAAAATTAATTTGAAATGAATTTTATTTAAAAATTTTCATAGATAATTTTTTTAATAGATATTATTTTTTGTATTCCTTCACTGTAATAATTTTGTGAGTGTGAATTTTTGGTTATACCTAAAAAGCTCTTTTTATGTCAAAACGAAAGCTTTAGAATATGTTTTATAAAAATCATATTTTAAACGTTATCGTTTATAAACGAAACATAAAAACGAAAGGGCTTATGTTTTCTAAAACCAGGCTGTTAAAGGCCATTTTATCCTACCGGGCAAGTTAAATTTAATTTGAAATAATGAAAAACTTTTTATATGTACCTCTGATAAAATTTTACCTTTCACTAACGCTAAATTGTAATAATGGCGCTTATATCTATAATATCAAAATATCCGTTTTTTTAACTTAGCAAATTATTGCAATAAGCCAAGCTTTGGCGTCTTGAACAATGCTAGAGAGAACTATATTGCGTAAACGTTTCGTTTAAAAAATTTCGTATTCATTCCGCATGCGATTCTATGCAGATTTTTTTTAGCTAAATTTCCATATCAGAGGCGTTTTGTTCATTTGAATTCAATTAAAATAGTTGAACTACAAACATACATACATACATATCCATATGTAAACTTACATAAACACACATATAAATACATACATACTTACATATCGCTACCTTAATATAGAAAGGCCCTAACTCGTTATTTTTTTGAAATCTAGATTTTTGCATTTTTCGATAACTAGATGTTCTTCTGTTGAAATATATAAAAAAAAAACTTCATTTCCAAAAAATAATGAGTTAGGGCCTTTCTATATTAAAATAACGATGTGTTCTATTGTTGTTAATTATTAGTGTTTTATATTTATTCGAGTAAAATTTCATAATTTGGTTTTTGTTCGAATATACGAAGAATTTTGAAATTTTGATCAAACATTCGAGTGAACAAAGAATAAAAAATTTTATTCGAATCATTTAAAAAAAAAAATTAACAAACAAATGACACTTATATGCAGATTTTGTAAAATATTTCGTTTCTATACGTTTCAAATTTGTATGAAAAATAACGAAAATTCGTTTCAAAAAATATTTTTTCCATACAAATTTCAAAACGAAAAAATCGTTTCTATTTACAAAATCTACCCTTTAGTTTATTCGGTTAAAAGAAAAATAATTATTTTATAACAAACAGAAATATTATTTGAAACGAAATTTATTAAATACTTAGTTTATTCTAAAAGAGGCATAATTTAAAAAAGTTCCGTGGAAAGTAAGTTTTAAGCTTTCAATTTACTATTCAAATATTTTCTCTTCTGAAGAGGTGCATGTACAAGCCTTTTATATAAAATGTTTATAAAAAAATTTATTATTCCAAAAAGCCATTTCTGGAGTTAACGTTTTTACGTTAGTACAATCTCTTACTTTATTGATAGACTTGTTAAGATCAGTTAATAAAACTTTATCATTTTCTTTAGAAACGCCAAATAATTCTTCATTCGTCGCAATATATTTATCACAATATAATCTTGAAAACAAATAATTTGCAGACTCTTTCGTGACCTCGAAGTTATGAAATGTAAAATATTTTTTATACAGTGTAGTTAAAGAAACTATTCGAATATTCGACAAAAATTATTCGAATAATTTTTTTATTCTAAATTAAAAAAATTATGTTTGTTCAAACAAAAATTAACAATTTTTTTCCGAATATTCAAATAATTATTGTTCGAATGTCATTACCAAGATATATGCACATAAGAGACATTTTTTATTTTTATGGACATGTAGTGACTATGGTAATTTTGTACATTGTACATATAAAATTCATGGAAGACATGATGATTGAGATGTGTACACAATAGAGGGCTGCGTACACAGTCTTGCAATATAAATATGTTTTTTTTTTAAATGTATTGTCGTAGCATGTATTATACTAAAACCAATAATAAATGATGTCGTTTAATAAGCGAAGCACGATGGATGTATTGATGTATGTTCTTATTCGTAACAACCACTCAAAAGAAGTAGTGTTGATGCGTGTATGTTTGTTATTTTGCATGTTGTACGTTTGAGTGTGTTTATGTAAGATGTAGCTGTTAAGCTATTATGTGCTTAAGGGTGGGTTTTTGTATACGCGTCCATGCGTATGAAGAAGCAAGAAGTATTTTCTTCTGTACTCCTATAGCTGCAATAACTGAAGCAAATTTCTTGCAAACAGTGTTGTTGAGCGCTTGTTTTAGAAGACTTCGCTGTAGTAAAGCATTTGAAAACCCCCTCAATAACTTAAAAGTTCTTGTAAGTGGTCTTGTGCAGGGCTCTAATACACAATAGCGTTTCAGGGAATTCTATTTCGTAGAAAACTATTCCACCCAGCTTAAGAAAAAAAACTAATTTTGGAGGCTAAATATTAGTTTTTCCATGTTATTATTATCATAACTTCTAATTTTTTAAGTAAATATTTATTTGATTCTTCTCTTTTTAGCATCTCCAGAAGTAATGGTTTCTATTCTTCTAACTTTTCTTCTCGGTTAACCGGGCTTGTTAAAAAATTTACACACGTATACAAGCATTTATCTATGTGGATCTAATACAAATTGGTTTCAAAATTAAACGGTTCATGATTTTCCTAATCGTACGCACACTTTAGTTAAACCAAGTTTAATTTACCATTAAAAAAACGCTTCTCATCTCTTACACATCAAACGAATCAAGATATACATAAATATGCATGACAACAGCATTATTATGTGTTAAATCTCTATGGATAAGAAAAGCAGAAATACGCTTTCCAAAGCGTTAATACACTTAACCAATGGATGGATTGAATGGAGGGATAGATATACTGTGTATAAATACACATGAAGAACGAATTTCTTTATCATGGATATTATTGATTTGATTACAATATAATTACAAATCGGCTACGCGCGCGACTGAACACAAACATTTTGTTAATTGTACTCATATCTGTAGGAATAAGAATACACTCGTAATGAGAAAAAAAAAGAAATATTAAGATTCCTCAACTACAAAATTTAAGAAAAATATACAAAAACACAAAAAAAAAACTTCTCATTATTTAAAGTGTTGTCGTCTTTGTTTAAAAGAGTCTTTCATCATCATCTATAACATTTTGGTAAGTATGGGAAACACGAAATTTTGTTGCAGGCATTAACTCAAGCATTCAGGCATTAAGAGAAAAACAAAATAAATTTGGTAGAAAATAATATAACGATAAAGGCGGTGAATAACAAAATCAAATAATTTATTTACTAATATAATGTAAAGTAGGTAAATAAAATAAAAAAACAAGCAAATAACACGCTTATAGATTAAACACAATGACTACAGCAGGCTACACGAACACACGACTTCAAATGCCGCTAGCTGCAGTTGTTACTCAATTATTTTGGAAACGACAGCAGCCTCATAAGCAGCTGATATTCAGGTATAAATACATATTTCAATTTATAAAAATAAATAACACAGAAAAAACTTTGTTTTGTATTCAATTATTAAATTAAAAAAATCAAGTAATATTTTTACTGAAATAGGACCTACCACAGAATATAATGAAAAACAAATTTACTATAAATTCATCAAACCAAAAAAAAAAAAAAATTCTTTCTGCCAAAAATAAAACGACTTCAATGCATGGATCTGATAGAAGAAGATAAGAAGAATTACGTGAAATATAAAATTAAATTTTAATGGGCGTGACTCCGCCCATTTTTTTAAAGGAGGATTGTGTCTATTTTAGAGCTCAAGGTGTGTGGTAAATTTCGTAAAAATCGGTTAAGTAGAACCGTGTAAAATATTACAATAAATTTTAATGGGCGTAAGCCTGCCCAGTTTTTCAACTTTCAAATTGTGTAATTACAAGAACCAAAGATGTTTTATAGCTTTTGCAGCAACCAAATAAGTAGAATATCATAAAATTATATAAAAAAATGTGGGAGTGTCCCCGCCAACTTTTTTGCAATGGGACTAATGGGAAGCTATACCCTCTCAGACAACAAAAAAATTTACAATCGGTCCAAAATGTACTGGATTATGAAAATACACACCTAAAAAAATTAGAGACGAATTTTTAACTTCCTCCTTTTTTTGAAGTCGGTTAAAAAACTTAAAATCAGTTGCAAGAACCTGTTTGTTAAAATAAAAACTTATTATTATTTTTTCTGTGTACTGATTTAAAATGTACTTATACTACATAAAAGTATTAAAATTAATCAAGTTATTTCTTAACGCAGAAAAAAATATTCCTGCCATAAACAATTTTAATTGAAATTAAAACCAAAAATCAATTAAAACCGTATTTAAGTCAATTAAACTTTTGCTTAAAAATTAATTGAAAATAAAGTCAAAAATCAATTAAAAGATGTATTTAAGTCAATTAAACATTTGCTTAAAAATTTTATTAATTACAAAATTTAATTGACTCAAATACATTTTTTTATTGATTTTTGGTTTTATTTTCAATTACAGTTGTTTATTGCAAAAGTAATTAATTTTTAAGCAAAAGTTTAATTGACTTAAATAGGTTTTTAACTGATTTTTGGTTTTAATTTCAATTAAAATTGTTTATTGCAGGAATATTTTTTTCTGTGTATGCAATAAGTTTAAGCTATCATTCATTCCATATTTTTTATTATATTGGCAACACTATACTTGCTCATTGTAGCCAACAAAATAAAAAATCAATTTAATTTGACTTACAAATTATAAAATCAGCATGGACAACAACCTGCCTCCGTATTGCCTTGCTGTCGTCAAAATAATCGTTATCATATAAAATGTGTATTCTATTTTTGATATATTGAAGTCGCTGGTAGTTGCTGTTGTCAATGTGTTTAATGCTATATGTTTTTTATTGCCGATTTTTGTAAAATGAAACAAAATACTCAACACACAAAAGTAAAATAAATTTATACTCGTACAAACACACTATAAAAAAATTAATATCTTTGACAAAAAAAAAAAACATTTTGTTAATTTACATTTCGAGGAGTAAAACAGCAGAAGTGGCAGAACAAATTTATTAGCAAAACTATTTAACACATCGTGCCACAACCGCCAAAAAATCGTAAGCGATATAATTTTCGAACTTACTGCCTGGCCCACGATATCGACAACGTTCGACTTGTCGCACACTTACATTTGAAACAACAACAAAATATTAAAATTTGTTTTTGTTTTGAATATAAGTGTGCGACAAGTCGAACGTTGTCGATATCGTGGGCCAGGCCGTTAATCTTGTGACCAAAATCTATTATTTGTGATCGTAAATAATCGGTTATGGCTCGACATACTTAAAAAATTTGGAGAGTTTGCGTTTGCGTGCATACATACATACGAGTACAATGTACTGTCTACGTGATGGTTTTTTATATACAGAAAAGGGAATTAATTGAATTTCAGTTTTACAAGAAACATTGGAGAATTACCTGTGTTGGAAAGGCAAATTGACAGTCAATACTTGAAAATTTCTAAGTTAAATGAATTAAAATTTGGGGTCCAATCTGAGCTTTACTTTTTTATTTATTTTTTATACACCTTGTACTAACCAGAGGTCTGTTTTTCTCGCTTTCAAATATAACAAGTGACCCTGTTAATTACGAAAATCAAATCATGAGAATCTATTGTGATTTTTTCAAAGATGATGTCCGATGATGACCAACCGTGTGGTTGGTCATAACAACGTCACGTTATTTTTTTTTTGTAATCCAATGCCAACCAAAGAAACATATCGGAAAAGTAAAACGATGCCACAGTACACACTATTGCGATTTCACAAAATGCTAAACGCGTACTCAGCATTAGATTTCATAACGTGACAGCCGTGCCACAGAAATCGTAAGCGACATAATTTTCGAACTAAATTTCTTGATCAAATGGGTATTGATATGTTCACAAAAGTTGTTCAGCTTTATCGTAGGTTCAACTTTGCTAAATATTGTTAGCAAAAATGTAAGTGTCCCTTTAAGTTTTCTGAAAATTTTTGAGAATTTTCCAAATAATTTTTCAAATAAATTTGAAACAACTAAAGTTATTGAATCCAAAATCGAACAAGCTCTTAAACTCAAACCAAGTCGACTGCTAAAAATTTTATTAAAGTCGAGAAATAATATATACAGTGTGGCCCAAAATGGGCGAAGTGGTTTTAATTTCTTATAACTTTTTTATTACATTTTTTTTTATTTTTCTTTTCAGTATTTTTTAAAGAAGACTTGAGGAATTTAAAATGGAACAGTACACAATTCAACAACGAATTCTAACATCATTGATGGAAACGGCCAATTATTCTTTCCGACGAAAAGGTGTACGCACCAAACGGTACACTTGTGATGGTGTAATTCTCGCTCTTTAACTACTCTGGGATTTTCCTTATTCCATATGCTACAATTTTGCCTATTAATGAACCAATTTAATTGGAAATGGGCTTCGACGCTCATAATTAAATTATGAATTAAAGCATGATTTTATTCGGCTTTTTGACGAAAATAAATGGCATAATCAAGTCGTTGCTGGTAATCTGTAAGTTTCAATTGTTGGACAAATTCCCCAAGTCTTCTTTACCAAATACTGAAAAGAAAAATAATAAAAAAATGTAATAAAAAAGTTATAAGGAATTCAAACCCCTTGGCCCATTTTGGGCCACCCTGTTTATACGTGTGTATGTCACTGAACTCCTCCTAAGCGGCTGGACCGATTTGAATGAACTTTTTTTGTATGCGTTTGGGTGGCGCCCTGGATGGGGGTGATGGGAGTGAATTTTTGTGTACGCATTCAAGTGTAAGACTGGAAATATGTAATAAAATTCACTAGCGGCCTCAAATTAGCCGGCAAAAGTGCTTTAAAGCTATTAAAGCTTTAACAATTTCTTTTCGAATCGATTTCAGGATTCATTTTCATTAATTTTTGGAAAAAGTGCAACGAATACCGTAAATTTAATATAAATCGGTTAAATGGTTGTAGAGAAACCTTTAAATGAGTGGGAAGTTCCAGGGATGGTCTACTAGGTCAATCGTATCACATTTTTTGCTATTGGTTAATAGAATACCTAAAAATGCTTGAAGAGATATAGCTTTGTCGAACGTTTTGAAATATTTTTAAATACTTAAGAAATCCATGGGAAGTTTCAGTGATGGCCTGCCTGCAATGCCAACCGTATCCTTTTTTTTTTTGTCAATATAAGACCTAGACAAGCACAATAGATCAAAAAAATATATGTATTATGAAATTTGTTGCACGAAAATTTTTCTATTTGCTAGAGAAGATAGTGTGACATAGAAAAAATGGCATGAAGCTCTAAAGCTTCTCCAACTCTCCTACGAATGATAAAAAAAAAGTTCGATTACATTTAATTTCACGAAAATTTTCATAATGTAAATTCAATTTTTATATCAGTTGCAATGAGTGCAACTGCCCTGTATTCTAGCAAAAAAAATCATCTAAAACATTCTCTGCAGTCACAAAATCTAAGAAATCTGTAATTTAGCTTAAACATGCTAAAAATGCATATAATTGTTTATAGATTCCCCTCTACTTCGTGGAAATTTTTAAAGAACAGCATTAACTAATTGAAGTAAATTTTTTTTCCAAGGAATTATGAAAATTTTTGATTAGAACTGATGATTAAGCAAATTCTTTTAAAACAAAACGAAGAAGCATAAGTGAAAAGATTTGAAATGCATAAATGTATGTAAATAAAACCAAACACAAATCATTGAGACAAATTCTAAAATCCAACAGAAACTAGGAATAGAGTCAAACGAGAATTATTCTTTTCTTTTTAGACAACAAGTATACAAAAAAAAACATGTATAAAAATTATAATAATAAACTAAGAAAAACACAATAAGATCATCTATCTGTTCGATTGAAGAGAAAAAGTCATGCAACAAAATTTAAAAGAGGAACAAGAAAATTAACAAAAACAAAGACGATTTAAAAAAAAAGGAACGCAAACACCAAAAAGGAAATATTTACGTACAATTTATTGTAAACAATGGTCAAAATAAAAACAGCACCAGCACCAACATTGGAAAAGACATTAAGTATCGTTAGAATGCAAGAAGAGTATGTAAGGACGGATGCAAAAGGAAGAGCCAAGCAAGCGATATGCAACACATTGTCGTTATCATCAATGAAAACGGTGCGGTGCCGTCCTTAACAGTAAGAGAAGACCACAAAAGCGTTGATAATTCCTAAGAGAGTCTCAAGTCTTCCCAAGAACAAGAAGGTATTTACATACATAATATTATGCCAGCCAAACCTGACAAAAAGCATGAAAAATAATGAGTTGTGCTTAGCTAAGCACTTTTGATGCGATACTGTTTCGACTTCATCTATTGCTCGCTCGCTGCGGCTCTTGTTGCAACATTTGGTGGTACTGTGCTGCTTGTTGCTTGATGACTGCTGGACATCGAAGAAACTGACTTTAAATAAACTTTGTCTGTATACCATAGCTATTCATTGTCTACTTCCCATCTTCTTCTGGATTTTTTTAAAGTTTTTTTTTATATTTTTATATTCGTAGTTCTTTGTACAACATCTTTTGAGGAGGAAGATGCTTGCATCCATCCAAGCATGTTGAAATAATTTACTGTACTATTAACACTATACTACAACGATAATAAATTGAAAGGGAAGAAATAAAAGGGTGTATAGAGAATACACATAAATATGACAGGACTGTGAAATATTTAAATCATTCTTAAGCCAAAAATGTACCCATTTTCGATGGCTTACTGCAATAAAATCGTAAGTAATAAATTTACTTCTGAACCTATTACAAAGTGGAGTTGAAGTTGCCTCCGTTTTGCAGTTTGGAATTTCCCAACCCTAGAATTTTTGATCGAGAATAAGTTCCAAATTTTCAAGTAAAAGGAAAATTTTTAGCTTCTAAAGCTTCTCCGTGTGGGTATTTTTTGTTCCTTTTGAAAAAAAAATCACACAAAGCAACCATAATATAAAAGACTTCCGATCTCTGACAGTTGATAGAGTTCATATTTTTGAAGCTATATCTATCGAATTGACTTGCATTTTATTCAGTCTGTTTTGGCAAATCACCCTGCACAGAAATAACATTCAACAAGTACAAATGATAAAATTGTTTTATCGAAATGCATGTTCTGTTCGGTCGAAGTTCCGTGTGCTTTGGCCATTTTACGCTAATTATTAGCAAATGCTTTTGGCCAGAATTGAATGATATAGACTAGAGATGGGCGCGTGTCGTATTTTTTACGTGACACGAACAAATACCAATATAGAAAAATAAAATTTTTTTAATATATTTTTTTATAGTACACAAACTATATTTTCCCTAAATTTTGACTTTTTTCAGAAAATCTGCGCGTAAATCCGCATTTATGAAAAGGCCATCTCAAATTTTAGTTAAAAATGTTTAAAACTATCTATCATTGTCCTTAGCGCTATGTAATTAGGAAGTGAATGTGTTAAACAAAGTTTTTTATACAATTTAGAATAATGAAGATACTTTAAAAAAACATGCGCTTTTCAGGGAAATTTTAAAATTTTGATTTTTTGACTTTTCCCGATTTCACGAACGGAGATATTAATAAATTTTTTGTCCTATTTTTATTTAAAATTTTGTCGAAAATTTAATGTTGTCTTTTAATTTAAAATCCAACAATAAACTAAATAATACTAAAAAGGAAAAAAAAATTTTGTGTTGAGTAAAATATCTCATGAGAGATACGGAAACACATCTTGGGAAATTATTTCTTAGGAATTTCAAGTTTATCTCAAAATGCTTTATCCGGTAAAATTCGGGTTAAAAGCCTCAGGAGTTTTTTTGAGTACCAGGTAGTCAACTTTGGGCCACTGCAACTCCTGTCCAGCTCAAGCCAGAAGGCTGTCCTGACGTGTTTTATAAAGCCTAAGTCCTCCCTTCGGATTTTAGGAGTTTCATATAAATCCAATCAGTAGTTTAAAAGTTCCAGATTTATTTCCATTTACTTTGTAAAAGTGCCCACTGTGCAATGTAAATTTTACACATACACGTGCATAAATATGTACATACATACATACATACATGCATATGTATGTGTAAAAGCCTATTTTTCAACCCAAAACATAAAAATTGGATTACATACTTTTTCGTGAGCGTGCGTAATCGTGATAAGTTGTGAACCACTCGTGCTCGATTAAGAATATTTGTTTCGTGAGCGTGCGTGTCGGGAGTCAAAAAACACTCACGTGCACATCTCTAGTTATGATATCGAGATCTCTTTTGAAGTTGAAGCTAAATTTTTATTCTTTATTAAATTTTTTATTGTTTTCTTTTTTATTTTTATCTTGTTTTATTATTTTACATGCAATTGTTATGGAATTGTTGAATTAAAAATTTATTTTCATTTCCAAATAAACCAATTTATGATATTTTTAAAAGCATATTTTTGCGTTTTTAGTGCATATTTTCAAGTTTTAGTGTACATTGAGTGAGCATAAAACACTTTTTTAGGGAACATTTCTGTTTTCCCTAATAAAGCTCTCCCTTTAGAAACTCTGTACGGGTCATAAATTTCTTTTCAAATTTCCCTCGAACAATTAAGTCTTTCGTATATCTGCAATATTTAAAGCTGTGCAAAAAAGAAGAAATTAACGATCTTTATATTGAATTGAATGTTTTCTTATTTCTTTTATTTTTCCTTCTTTTTGTCATCGTACTGCTTTAATGGAGTAAAAACATGCTTTAGCACAAGAAAACGAAACAAAATAAGAATAAATAAGCAACAACTTAAGCTTCAGCTGATCAGGAAAGATATAAAAACAAAAACCGAGAACCAAAAAAAAAACAAAAACTGAAAACCCGAAGAACTCTACTGTGCATCATGCTAGAGTTAAAGTTAATTATGATGACGTTGATGTTCTACAGCATGTTCTCGTATGCGAGTGTTTCTTGAATGCAACTGCGTTCATCTGTGGCAACAACGAAAAGATGAAGACCATTGCAACAGATACGTTTTAGAAGTTTTTTGCTGTTGTCGTTTTATTAAAGGAAGTTTCCCAAAAAAAAAAAAAAAACAATGAAGGAAGGAAGAACTGCATTTGTTAACACCAAACAAACAAATAAAAAACGCCTTTGGATACAATGCAGAAATTTGTATATATACGAGTTTGGTTCCGTGAGGGGTTAGACAGACAGAGTTTTAAAAGAATTATAATATTATAAGCCTAGATTAATAATGAAACTTAGATAAAAGTAGTTTAAAAAGCATAAAATAATATGATAAAATACTAAAAAAATACAAAACTAAAAAAACCGATACAGCCTGAAATATTTAATGCAACTTATTTGGTTTAATACACAGAAAAACCTTATTTTCCAAGTTCGAACACAAAATTTTCTGAATCAAATATTAATTTGTTTTAGGTTCTACAAAGAAATTTGCAAAATCAAATGCAAAAAAAAATTTATAATTTTTATATTTACATTTGAGCAAAATATAGTAGATTTCTCATACATAACAAAATCTAATTCGTCAAAATCTACTCAAAATCTGCCCAAAATCTTATAGAACTTGATGATACAACTATGATTTCTTTTTTCAAATTTGTACTAAAAAGTCATCCTGTGTACTTAAAAAGGTGTGTGAATTTGCTATATTGCAATTGTTTGGCTGTAGTTTTGGATAAAAAAATCTTATGTCAAAAAAACTTGGTCCAAACGGTATATATTTTCATAAAGATTTCAATTAAAATCTACCACATTTTGTGCATTGATTTTTTCAATCAATGAATTGTTTCATTCAAACAACTTTTTTTTTTACTAAAATTAAAGAAAAACCAAACGAATAACTTATCTGTACAGTATGAAATTTTCATATTTGAACAGAAATCTTCTCTAAATAATCTTGTTATAAATATTAATTTATACTAATTGTGTGAATTAGAAATTGTATGAATGAAACAAAAAATATTTACTGAAACTAAACTTATTTCAAACAAACGTTTGTTTAAATTTTTTTTGGACATATTTTGTATTTTCTGGGACGTAGTCACGCCCAATTTTGCAAATATTAGTGTCCGCCCACTTCTATAAATTCAACATCGCATCACTTTCAGAGTTCAAGGTGTAAAAATCGGTCAAGTAGAAGCTCGTGAAATATAATACAAAACTTTAATGGCCCCCGCCCACTGTTATAAGCACACATCTATGTCATTCTAAGAGCTGAAATCGGTTAAGTAGGAGGACGTAAAATATATTATTAAACTTTAATAAGCGTAATTCGGCATATTTTTTAACTTTGCGATTAATTTACAACGCGAGCCCAAGGTGTGTGCTAAGTTTCGTAGCAGTTGGATAAGTAGCACACAAACAAAAAACTTAGTGGAATCAAAATTCGACAATGGGACCAAATCGAAGCCATACCAAGGGGCGAATTCACATCAGGTGATATCGATTCAGTAGCTGATGATCAGTTGTTTAAATTCTCTTGTTTCATTCAAATCAAGCAAGACGTTCGGAAATTTTCTGACAGCCGGAAAATTTTCACTAGCAAATATACATGCATTTTATGCAGAGTTACAAATTGAGATAACCTGGTATGAATTCGCCTTGAGCTTACCCTCTCAGCGAAAAACAATTTAAATCGCTTTAAAAGTTACGGAGTTATGAAGTAACAAATTAAATCATTAAATTAAAATTGAATTTATTCATTGATAACTCTGACTTTCAACGAGAACAAATACAATTATAACTTCAATATCAGCATCAGCAATTGCATCTTTAACCACAAATTTCTGCTATTTTTCTTAGGTCTTAGTTGAAGACGTACGAAAAAAAACAAACTTTAGTCTTTACAAATGTTCATTAGATTTATATACTTGGACAAGAATTGTATATAGTTGTTGTTGTCAAGTCAAGTATTTACTACATGAGTGAGTGCATGGTAGCCCCTTCTTTGTGTTTGACAAACATTTATTGCAGTGGGCTTAAGAATTTTCTTTATGGGTGGAAGATTTTCGGGCATTTTAAAATATATAAGCCAACAACAAATTGCTATATGAATACATAAAGACAGAGCATTTATTAGCCCAATATACGAGGGTGGTAACAAAACTAAACGATCTGACGTATAGTATATAACGGCAGTAGCTTGCAAAAAACAAACTTCTTTAGTAAAAAGTGGCAACGTTAGTGTTTTTCATACGGGATCCCGCACATTTTCCAGGAAAAAAATCCCGGGAAATTTGTGCGGGAATTCCCGGGATTTTTTGAATTTTATTATGGCAACTTTAGTTTGTATGTACACATTCTTTGATGAGTGTCGTTAAGGCTCAATCAGACGTGACATAACCATACCCATAGAGAGCAGCCGTTCGAACCAAACTAATGGGCAACACTGTATTCGATTATACGTGACTCGCCATAACGCCATAACTCTCACCATAGAAACCAATTGAATTTTGGTTTGGTTATGGTTATGGCGTTATGGCTATGTCACGTCTAATTTAAGCTTTATTCACTTTATGAATGCGATGGTGCAATAATAAGATGATGGCACTAGCACAATAGCTAAAACAATTCATAAAAGTAAAAACATAAATGCGCAAGGAAATAAAAAAAAATTATAAAATAATTACAGATTCTCTTTGGTAAAAAGAACGATTCTATTAATGATTATTCTGTACTAAAGTCCCATTTCCAAAGAATTATTTTGTAATATTTTTTAATAATGTAATTTGTTTCTTTTTTTGTTATATCAATGCATTTGCCTTTGCATTTACATATAATATTGATATTTATGCATTGCTATTATATAAAGAACTGAAATGGTATTATTTTTTGACTAACGTGTTTATAAAACGTTATTATTTAATCGATCTCAAGAATTTTAATTTGTTTTTTATTAAAATAAATTAAATTAAAAATATTTTGCATTGTTTTGCACTGGGCGGGAATTCCCGGGGAACTGAAAAATCGTTCCTGCTTTCCCGGGAAATGAAAAAGTCCGGGAAAAGAAAAACTCTACAACCTTATCAAACATGTGTTTTAAGTTTTAAGGCGGCCATGTTTGTTCAGTATTTTTTTCGGAGGCATAAAAAGCAAACGATCTCAATGAGTTTGTAAACATTAAAAAAATAGGTCATCATTATTTCTGTGCCAATAAATAATAATGGCTTAAGTCGAAATTTCATGTTTTGAGATATTAACGGTTTTGTCTAAAATTAATTGTGTTTGGTTTTTATATAAAATTTGTAGCCTCCGAAAAAGATGCACATTTATTTAGAACAAAACTGTTAACGTTTTATTAGTTAATATTCGCTGTTTTTTAGTTAAGATATTATGAAAAAATTCATTGTTAAAAAAATAAAAATTAAAGTGAACTTAAGCTATTATATTGAAAAGCAAAATAATTTTTATTGATGGTAAGTCGAGATAAGTGCTTTAGGTTAAATTGAAAAATGCGGAAAACCTGAGATAAGATAATTTTTTAAAAGCTGAGTAATAGATCTTGAAAAAGAGAACAAGAATATGTAATAAAATGAAAAAGCACTTATGTCAACTTGAGCCATTATTATTTATTGCCACAGATTTAATTCTATACTTGGATTTGAAAGATCTCAGGTCAACCAATAGATTCTACTCTGGGGGAATCTGCTGCTTCATTTACACGACCAACACCGTAGTGGTCGATCAGCCGGAGTATATTTTGTGGTAAATTACTCGTACTATATTGCTGATTTTTCTTAACTGAAAGGGCAACACTGCTTCTTTAAACAGGCAACTGTCGTTGGAATCCTATCAAATCTTGAACAGCCATTGATTGCAGACTAAAGCAAGATTTAAGAAAAAAAAATTAAAATTCAAGTGATCAATAATCTTTTTTTTTGCGAAAAATACCCATCACTCAAACCAAGGGTAAACTTTATAGATACCCGCAATCACTGGAAAAAATTCACGATATTGTTTTTTCCGATCGAAGGTTGAAAGAAGAGATATTGTGGAAGCCATATGCATCTCACATGGCTCAATGGTTTCAATTTCGAATGGTCACTTGGGCACGAGAAACCTTTTCGCAAGATGGGATGATTTGCTCAAAATGGACAAGAAGCGCAAAGTTTATCAATACTATGGGGCCTATTCACCATAATTTTAAATGGTAAAAAATTGTTTACTGAATTTCATTGTGGCAGTACAAGCACGGAAGATATCGAACGTTCTGGACACCCAGTTGAGGTGTCTACACTGGAAACAATTAAAAAAACTCACGATATCGTATTGACCGATCCGATTGGAGCCCATAGGTATCTCAGATGGCTCAGTGGTTTAAATTTTTAATGATCTCAAGTATGAGAAAACTTTCGACAAGATGGGTTCCCCCTTTGCTCATAATCGACCACAAACTCAATTCGTAGAAGTTGAACAGGCTTTTCGTAATTGTGGCCGAAACGCGAATTCACCTTAATATAGGCCGAACAGCAGTCAAAACAGTGGGTTTCTGGTAGTGAATCGGCGTCAAAGAAAGCTAAGGACAAAACAAGCAATGGTAAATATTATGTACAACTTATTGGATTGATTTAATGAGGATTTTAAAAAAGTCCAAGTGTCACCAAGAAAATAGTTATTTTCCCCGAGGATAATGCAAGGCTGCATATATACATTTACAAAAGTAAATAGTCTTAATTTTAGTAATTGTGTATAATAATAATAGTAGCGCAAACAATTCGTACGCTCACATTTTTTCTCTCAAGCAAATATGTATAACCGATTCTAACATACAAGAGCATCTCTACTTCATTTATAGGAAAAACCAAAATACGCTACAACTAAAAATAAAACGGCACATGCATATCAAGCGTATTGACTCTCTCTCTCATACTTATGGCCTGAGTATGCTTATACTCAGGCTGTGGATATTTAATCGGACAAAAAATATACGCATGACACTCGCATGACACTTGATATATAAAATGGAATGTAAAATGAGGGAGTGCGTGTGTGGCTGTAACTAAGAACATGACTTATGTGTGTATATACGCATGTATAGGCGATTAATAGTCAGAGTATTTTTCTGCTCGTGCATATGATAATAGTTCATATAGTCTATAATTTTTAGTTACCGTTGTTTGTGCTGCGTAATTTAAAAAAAATGTGTATAAAAATTTTAAACGAAATTTTTGTCATTCTATGGTGCACAAATGTGTAGTTTTCACTGCAAAACTCCATGAATTGGGCTACGAATTGCTCCTTTATAAGCTCAGAGTTATTGTTCCGCCCTGATAATTAAAAATGAAAAACGTGAAAAAGCACAATTGTAAAAGAATGAAGCTTTCCTCTATCTCTTCCTTCACCACCAGTCTTTCTTTTATCAATAACCCTTTCTTAAAGAAGATAACACCTAGTAGTAGTAGTAGACATTCATTGGATCAGTGTTACTTCTCTTTAAAAAAAAAATTATTTTTTGCATTGAAAAAAGCATAATGTTGTGTGTGATTCACAATTTTTTTACTTGAGGAGGAATATCTTCATACATTTTCTAATTTTACTTTACAAAATTTTATCTCCTTAAATATTTTGGTATTTGCTTAAATAATACAACAAAAACAACAACAACAACATGAAAGTTGTCTTTAGAAACAGTGTAAACTCTACTAAAGTTCACAATTGTTTCTTTTGTCTCCCTTTTCTTTCCACTTCAATTATTCAATATAAAATGAAGAAAACAATTTTTTGTATATGACTCTTTTACAGCAAATACTTCATGTCTTTATTCCTTCTATAACATAAAGAAAAAAGAACTTAATTTTTTTCCTCAGCATCATCTGTTGCCAATTGCATGTTGTCTTTGAAGATGTTTCATTTTGGCCAACAGACTACAACAACAACAATAACTCATTTTATTTCATAAACATTTTTTTATACTTTTTCAGCAACTTGTTGAATATTATTGCAGCAGATTGTGTAATATACAAATATTTTTTGGAGTACCTATTTGGTATAATAATTTTTTGCTTCTTTTAGCCAACTTTATTACCTCTTCAGCTGTTTTAAATTTTTTTTCTTCTATTTTTTTGGATAGAACTTTTTTGCACATAAAAGAAGAAGAAAAGGAAGTAAGGGTCACTGCTTAAGCGGTAAATATTGTTTTGACTGTTTGTTTCTTTGGCTCTCGGTTGAATGGTTTAGTACTCGTATTATTCCACTTACTAGGTATTGTATGTAGATGTGATGTGATGTGATGTAATATAAATAAATTTTTAGTGGATGTATTGCAAAATTAATGTTTATTATTTGAGTGCTCGCTAATGCGGCTGCGGCTGCAAATATACTTTTACATTTATGATTTCTTTGCTTATTCGGTTTGTATGCACATGAACTTTTTCTGCAATTTATTATTTGACTTTACTTGAAGTTGAGGCATTTTTTTTATATCAATCTTAAACTTTAGCCTTGAATTTATGATATTAGTTCTTTTTGGCTTGATGCAGTGTATCTAAGAGGTATTTTTGTATTTTATACAGGGTGATTTTTTGACTGTTTGGAATTTCTAGAGCTAGGCAATATTTCGAAAAATGGTAAAAGTTTATTTTTGTCAAAACTTACAAGCAGATATGCAGAGAAATTTTCAAAGTTTTAATAATGGCAAAAGACGTTGCCGGAAAAATGGTACATGGAATCATTAATTTACAAAAAAAAAAAAACTTTAAAATAAACTATTAGTCATAGGTGTTAAGTAATGATTAGTAAACGCAGTGGTTACTAAGTTGATTATTTTTTTTTTAATAAGGTGAAGTACACAGAAAAAATTTAAAATCAACTTTAATTAATATTTTAGTTAGAAATTTGTACTATTAATTAAATCCTGTACTGATTTTCGTCCTGCAAACAAATTGATAATATCAATTAATAAATTTGTAAAAATGAGTTTTTCTTGCTGTTGAGATTTTAAACAAATGATTAATTGGCCCAATTAAATTAATACTTGAATTTAGAGGTTTTAAATAATTAAATTGTTCGTTGAATGAATTAATAAAAGTAATTGAATTGTATAAAATTTTAAAAAGTAAAGTCATTTTTTTATTTATTTATATTAACTTACTTATTTTATTTTTTATTTCATTTATTTGTTTAATTCCGTAACTTACGCTGCAGGATTTGAACATGGTACCTCTATTCTAACAGGCTAACACACATCCACTAGGCTATCGTGGCAAATCATTTTTCATTCAATGATTGCACATATCGTCGCTGTTTTAACTAACTGACCTAACTAGCATTTTAAAAATTTAACAGGAGAGCAACTTTTATGGTTGTTTTATACATTCATTCTTATGGCTGCGACAGAAATCTTTTTACTTATAGAGGCACAAAACTAATGCTTACAGTCATGAAAATTGTACACAATGTGTATTATGATTTATAAAATATAGTAGAGGACTTAACTCATTTTTCAAACATGTCAGTTAGGTCAGTTAGTTAAAACATCGACGATATGTAGGTATGTGTTCTTATTTTATTTTTTTTTAACTTAGAGTGCTGTCATGCTTCGAACTTGGTACTTCTAGAATAACAGGCTGACACACTTCCATGAAAACATGAACAAGCACAAACACAAACTAAAATATTTTTTTTCATTAAACAAAGTTAATTCAAACAATCAAAAAATTTGTTGAATTTTTAATAATGCGTACAAAAGTTTAATATTCGTCTGTATGTTTGCATATTTGCTAACATCCATACAAACATTAAGCTTTTTTGTTTTCAATCAACAAAATTTAATTGGGACAGTTATAAAATTGTTTGAAACAGCATTACTTGATTTAATTGGATGCATTTTGGCTAAAAATTTTTCTGTGTAATGATTAAATTACGATTATATTCAGTTTCACACGATTACTAATTAATTACGATTACTAATCATAATGGAAAATTAATCTGAATTACTTCAAATTACAACAAAATAATCAAAAAGAATCAAAAGTAATCAAAAAAAAATAGCCCGACTATATTTTAATTCCTTTTGATTACTTATTAATATTCAAAAGTAATTTTTGAAAGTAGTCGGATTATTTTTTTTATTACTTTTGATTCTTTTTGATTATTTTGTTGTAATTTCTAGTAATTTAGATTACTTTTTGATTATTAGTATATAATCGTAATCAATTATTTATCGGAAATTCTTTAAAAGGGAATTATATAATCAGTACAATTCTTTTTAAAATGTAATCTAATTGATTCCTAATCGTAATCGAAATTTACAATTACGAAATTTCTTGTTGAAGCAAGAAAATCTGCCTTATCGTGGATGGCGTATTTCAAATACGACTACAACTGTTTGGTAATAGATTAGAAAAACTGTTGAAGTCTTCTTTAATCTACTACCAAACAGTCGTAGTCGTATTTGAAATACGCCAACCACGACAAGGCAGAATATTTTCCCAAATGTCCACATTTTTAGGGTTTTTTTAATACTTACAACATATTAGAGCTGACTTACCTGAAAATAAATAGAAAATAGTAATTAATATATATATATATATTTATGATTTGATTAGGTTAAAGCTTGTATCGCTCTGTAAGCGAAATTATCAGCCTTATCATGAATTCCACATGTGAAAATTTCCGAATGAAATATTTCGTTCACATGGATTTTAATTTCGTATCTTCAATTCGAATAAAATTAAAAGCTTACATATTTCCAATTTTCCCAACATACAAATCTTTGTGAATGATTTCCTTCATAAATTGTCAAAATATTTCGCAATCTTATGAAGTTTTTTGACACCAATTGTTCACACGTTCGGAAATTTCCATGTGAAATTTTATTCATGATAAGCCTGTATATGTGACAATTATTAATGAACAAATAACACCAAAGTTAATTTTAAATATTTTGACAAACACTAGCATCACGGAACAACTAGTTGTTTTCGAAGATCTTAAGTAGAACAAAAAATGAGCAAATTAACTAACATGTGCAAAATTATTAAAGAAGAAACGACAATGGCAAAATGTTGTAAATTTAGAGATGGCAAAATTAAGCTTTCATTACAATAAAAACTTTCAGCAAATTGCAATACGATGAACCAAAACAATTCACATATCCCATTTGCACTGAAAAGCCGAAATATACATAAACTGACACCACACACAAGAGCGCTGATGATGAAGGTGTGACGGCCTTCGAAAACAGCTAGTTGTTCCGTTCTGCTATTGTTTGTCGGAATAAATACAATGTTGAATATATTCAAATTTGACTATTACTATTGACTATATTCTTATTTATTTTACTATATTCATATTACTTTTGACTATATTCATATATGAAATATCGCTCCAATCAACAATTTTGCAGAAAACGCGTTTTAAGTTTTAAATTTTCATACAACTCAATGAAGACATGAAAAAATATTCTTCTCTCAGGAGGTGATGGTACAAGCTACGAGTATTTATATGAAATTTTTACACAATATAAAATACGAAATGCCGCATTCTTCTGCATTATCAAATCAAACAAATGCATTTTTTGAGTTAAGACACTTGTTAAATGAAATCTTTACTTATGGCACGAAACCTTAAATTTATTGCTTCTTAATAATTACTTATTTTACCAATTTCTTAACATTTAAGCACTACATTTGATTGCAAAACAAATTACTTGTTGGCTAGTGTAGAATTAATTTGGCGGTTATTTCTGCTGAATCGGCTATTTTTATTACAGATATATTAATCATGTTTTTTTTAATTTGTCATTTGTCAAAGACTTACGTACAATAACCAACTTTAATGAAGGTATACCAAAATTTGAGATAGTTCTCACGTGGCCATCAGACAGTAAAGTTGTCCAAACACTTATAAGATTTTAAATAAATTGTTTTGCAATCAAATATAGACACATAACTAACATTTGAATACCAATTGTTGTACATCAATTTTGAATTGTAATAAACGTCGGAGAGTTTATTTTGAAAATATAAGTCGTGTGGAGTTTTAGTTATTGGACAAAAACCCTTGTCCAACAACAGTATTGAAGTGAATGAGCGATATTCAATATTTGACTTAAATCTTTTATAATATTTTTATGACTTACATATCGTTAGCTGAAATGCATAATAACTTAACTACACTTTTGACTGAAGTAAAGTGTAGATCAATAATTGAAGCAAAGCCGCGAATAACGTTGTAAAGGACAATTTTTACAAAACCTGTTTTTTCACAGGTTACCGTTAACATTACTCTCTTGCATTGTTCCAACATCAAACTCTTATCGCCGTCAAAATACAATTACAAACAGTCAATCAGTGAAAGAACTTTGTAAGTAACTAACAAAATCATGAAACGGAATTGTCGAAAATAATTGATAAATGTAACAGATATTTATTTCGATAAGATAAAAAAATTAAACGAACAAATAATATCGCTCTAAAATACGTTTTTTGGCTCTCCTGAAAAAATATTATTTTGTTACTTACAACGTTATTCGCGGCTAACCTTCAATTGTATGCACAATATAACCATTTCTCATATTCCATTTCATTAAAAATGTACGTTATATAGCTGATGTTAATAACAATCTCTACCCCAGTAGATAGACATGGGTGCTGATGAAGTGCGTGGCTGCACAGAAAAATATCGGTATTTCCCCCAGTACTAAAGTCCGATTTAATTGTTCTTCTCTTCTTTAGAAACTCACATTAAATAATAAAAATATTTCATTCAATAAGTATTAAGAAATTATTTCTGATTAGAAAACAAGTATTTTAAATTTTTTTTAATGTTTTGATTGATTTGTCACTTTATCAAGTGATTTGTGTGTAATTTCAATTAACTTTTAAGGGCCATTTTTTCATAACAAAACTTTAAAAAAATTAAAAAAAATTATGTAAAAAAATGTATATTAAAAAAATTTAATATAATTTCGAAAGTGGATGTATTATTAATATTAGTGATAATTTAATGTATCAAAATTTGTTGGATATGTTATTTTGAGCTGCAACCCTTTTTCAGCAATTGATTTTTTTTAGTCATAAATAACACAATAAGCGATTGTATAGAGAAAACAAAGAAACAAATTTACATTCACAATGAAATTTGTATATTATATATAAAAACTTTTATATTATGTTATATTTTTTTTATACTATGTATTTGAAAACAGTTTCGTGACACACTGTACACAGAAATGAATTCATACTAGTTTTTAGCGGTTAACTCTTATTTCAAAAAAAAAAATGTAATTCCTCTGGTCATGCCTTTGGACTTTGCATTCACTAAATGAAGAAAAAAAAAATGCAAAAAAATAGAAAAACAAACTGTTGCTAACTGCAAGCAGCAAATAAAATCGCAACAAGTCATAAACTTAACAAAACGTCAACAACAACAGCAACAAAAATTTATTAAATATTTTCTCCAAGATATTTTTGATCAAAAACTAGCCTAAAATTTATTTGAATACATTTGATATTGTCATCGTTTGGTTACGTTCAAACAAACAGTTTATGTTCGTGGCATAAGTCTAGTGTTTTGAAATTCAATACTGCACCGTGTTGCCACATGCATGCAACAGATACGATTAAAAAAGCACACGAGCATATAAGCATTCAGAGAATGTTATAGCGGGCATTTATTTGCAAGTATTTAATTTGGCTTTTACATTTCCATACACAGCTTCATTTTTTGTACAGATTTTTTTATTTTTATGCCAAAATCAATGATTTATAACATTTCCACATACATACTTACATATCTATGTTGGTAAGTATGTAGGCATAAATTATTAAATGTTTGTATATGAAGTTTTTTATTTCTTGAATATATTTCTTTTAATTTCCGTAGAAAACTAACGATAACTAAAGGATTTTGCAATAAGTAGCAGTCGATCTGAAAATGGGAGGGAAAAAACTGAAAGTAAATAAGTCTGTGACTTTTTGAATGTAACACAGGTTTTTGTATAAAACATCATCCATTGAGTTCTCACTTTTCCTTCCAAAAAATAACCTCGACCATCATTAAAATAGTTATTTGTAAGTGAGAGCGTTGAAGTCAAATATCTTTCCTCCAAGTAATTTCTTCATGTTTGGGGTAAAAAGTTCCCCCAAATAATAAGGCAGATGAGGAAACAATTCGTAGCCAAATTTATGGATTTTTGTCATTGATACTGCACGTGAAAAAAAAACTTTTTTATTTTAAAATTTATAAGGTAGTAACGTTTGCTGTGACATTATTGGCTAACAAACTCAGCTGAGCTTTTTTAACACCAAGTCAGACCGAGAAGTTTTTTTAGACTGCTGTTTGACCCCTCGTGTGGTAGAACTACGGTTACTTGAACAACGGCCAACACTGCTGCGAAGTTGTCATCAGAGCATGACAGGAGTATCGTTTTAAGTATTCTTTGAGTATTGGCCGTCAAACGACTATAAATGCGCATAGCTAAAAAACACGCTCATAAACAAAAATTCGCATTAATTTTAAACTGATTACGTATAACTATAAACAACCAACCACTATGTTCATACACATTTCATAAATTACGCAGCACAAACGACTACAACTAAAATTTATAGACTGTATGAGCTACAATCACATACATGAGTATAAAAATACTTTGAATATTAATCGGCTACACGTGCGTATATAGAGGGCTATTTTATTTACATACACACACATAAAGCATATTTTCAAACAGCCACACACATATCACACAAATGTATGTGTACGGTGACGAATGATAAATAAATATCCCGAGTATCATGCGCATATTTTTTTCCAACTAAATATCCATACTCTGAGTAAAAACATACTCAGACTGTAAGTATGAGATACTCAACGCGTTTGATACGCATGTGTCTTTTTATTTTCAGTTTTTTGCATAAACGAAGTAGTGATGCTCTTGTTCGCTGGAATCGGCTACAGTCATAGTTACTTAAGAGAAAATATGTGAGAGTACGAATTGTTTGAGCTATAATTACGATTATACGCAGTTAGTAAAATTAAGACTATTTACTTATGTATCAGAACATATATTTTTTGAGTATTCATTGCCATCCTCAGGTTGTCACCCGATTGCTTTTGTGGTCCATTGTGAGCAAACCACTTCATCACATCTTGCGGAAAGCTTTCTCATACCCAAGTGATCATTCGAAATTGAAACCACTGAGCCATGTGAAATGCATATGGCTTCCACAATGTCTCTCCTTTCAATCTGTTTATACGGCCACAAAAGAATTGATGTTGCAGAGTCCTTATGATATTTATAAAGCTTAGCCTTGGTTTGAGTGATGTTTTTTTTCGCAAAAAATAATCCTTTATGAGCATAAGATTCACTTACTTCCATTTGCTTCTCAAATCACGCCATAGCCTACTATCAATAGATTTCAAATGCAAAATAAAACATTCACTTTGGTAAAATTTTGACAGAAGTCAACGGACAGTTGCCTGTTAACAGGAGCAGTATTGCCCTTTTCGTGAAGAGGAGGGAAATTAAAAAAATCACGGAGTTGTTAAGGATTGTTACGGTCTAAAAAAATTTATTCTGAAAACGTATGAAAATTAGTAAACCAGGGCTTCTGAGGGGGGAGAGGTGGTTTTAAAAACTCCGAAAATAGCCCCTGAGGCATTCTCGAGTATTAAGAAAATACGTTGGTATTACAACTGCAATGCTTGTCCGTTGGGGCTATTTTTATTTATTAATAAAATTTAATAACTTAAAAGATAATTTAGCATCACTAGCTCAACAGTAAACAACAGAGTTGATAAACAACATTGACCCAGCCTTATTGGAAGACCCTTTAATAAGAGCAAAATGCATATTAGCGCAGTTAGATGCATTTATTTTTCTTTTAATCTTTTTGCCATTTCGCCATAAAAATTTACTCCCTCAAGACATGACAAAAAGAAAAGCCACAATAGAAGAAAAGCAGCAAGCATTAAACCCCATAATAACAGAAAACATTTCAACGGTATCTCTCTGGCATACTCGTATTATAAAGTATGAATTCGAAAAAAAGAAACATTTATTTGAAAAAAAAGAGTAAAGAAAAATCAAACCAAGAAGACGTTACCTTTGGTTATATGGAAATTTTTCTTTGAAGGAAAATACTATGGCTAAAAAACAATCATAATAACATATTTGAGTTAAACTAGAAATGAAAAAAATAAATATATATATGTATAGAAAAACTTTTGTAAAAAAATATATAGAAAACCATAAGATATTTTTCCAAGAAATATAAGAAATATGTCTACAAGGAAAACTTTGTTTTTTATATACATACATACATACAAACATACATGCAAACATACATACAAACATGTATGTATGCATACATACATATACATATAATTTTTCGAAATGCATTGTAGATAAGTTTGCAAAATATAAAACACCAGCAAAGTTTGTGCTGAAGTTGCAGCTTCTTTTAGCCTTCAGTTGTTAAGTTGGTTAGTTGGTAGTTCATATACAAAATGAGGTAGGTTGCTATGCAGCAGCAGCACCGGCACTAACAAGTACAGTAAAATAAAATGTGTTTTTTTTTTCGAATACATACATATATTTTCATACATGTATTTGCATACATATGCCAGCATACGTGCATAAATGTAAATGAATTACATACAGTTACACTAAATGCAAAAGTTGATGCTTAGCACTGATGCAGAGTATTAATTCGACTTGGAGTATTTGGTACCAATTTAGTACAAATTCCTTTCAAATTCAATAAGATGAAAAAGAAAATGTTGCGATTAAAAATTATAATCAGGTAGTAAGCTTCGTTATGTAGGTAAAATTAGTATTTTCAAATTTTTTTAAAGGTGGGACCGTGATATGCACGCTCGTATAAAATCCCTATAGATTTCCAATCACGTTCTCAAGAATGACAAAAAAAAAGTTGAGTCACTTTCCTGAAAATTCTCACTTACGAAAAGTTTACTTAAATATTTATAATATTTATAAGTAAAAGTAAGAACATCTTTTTTGCATTTTTTACATTAAATTTCTGTTTCCGCACTGCAGATATTAAACATGTCCAGGATATTTATGTATTAGAGAGCTGCATAAACAGTCTTGAAATGTTAACACGTCTTGATTTTTAAATGTATTGTTGTAGCATGTATTATACTAAACCAATAATAAATGATGTCGTTTAAGCCGCGTTCAGACTATTATACTTTGTATTTATACTTGTCAAAAATTCAAATAATACGTGCAAGTGTGATAGTCTGAACGCAAAATGTCCTCAAAGTGGCAAATAATACGATAAAAATTTTGACATCCCCTAAGACTTTTTCGTTTTTAGAAAATTTTCTAAACGATAATACTTTTCATTAGATCAGGGTTGCATTTTCACACAAACCAATCTTTCAAGTCGGCTGTTTCGCCGCCGATAGCGTGTCGTCATTGATGTAATGTTTTGTCATATGTATATCGGCTCAAAATTTTGAATAAGTGAATCGTATGGAAGTATATTTCGTGGACGTAATTTTTAACGTTTTTGTAATATCTTTTCTTAAATTTTTTCTTTTATTTACATAGAATATTTTTAACTGCTGAATTTTTTCAAGTGTCGGCACGTCCCCGCCTGCATGAAACCATTTTGCCGCCGCTAGTAAATGAATAGCACAGACATTTTCATTGAACAGCTGTTTTGTTTTCTGCTTGTATTACACATTTTATTTGAAGTGTGATGGTCTGAACACAATATGTGATTTTACGTTAGATTTTTTTGACAGTCGCAACGAATGTATTTAGATTTCTGTATCGTAAAATGTGATGAAAGTATTAATACTTGTATAATAGTCTGAACGGGGCTTCAATAAGCGAAGCACTATGGATGTATTGATGAACGTGTATATGAGTGTTTTCAAGCGATGTCGCGAAAACTTCTTATTCGTAACAAACACTCAAAAGAAGTAGTAATGATGCGTGTATGTTTGTTATTTTTCATATTGCACGTTTGAGATCACACACAACGCGTGTGCGTATGTATGTACAGACTTTAAGCGAAACCATATTTATTACTTATTTTAGATACACATGTGAGAGTTTAATTCTTAAAAATATTATAATATAACAGAAATATTTGACATAAAATTATGCTAGAAATCTACGAACACATTAAAACTCTAAATACAATTTAAGCTCTAGAATTAAGTCAAACCTAGAAAGACATCTACGACATTGTTACATGGACTGACTATCTTTAAATGCATTAATTTTTATTTGTTTAATTTTCACAAGAAAAATTTAATTTTATCGATTATTTTTTGATTTTTATTTATTCCTCCGAAAATAAAAATGTATTTCTTGACTGTAGAGCTATGCTCTTTTAGTCAAACACAGGAGCTGCGTATTACAGTTATAAAGTTGTTTTTGTTTTGATTTCTTTGTTTACATTTTTTAGTTTTCGTTTTTTTTTCTCTGAACGTAAAGAAGGATATGTCAGATGACTTACTGATAAGAACTTAAAAAAACAGGGGTGCTATATATACGTTTGTACATGCGAAATGTCTACACATGCAAATATTTACTCCGAATTAAACCGTTACGTTCCCTGATTGTTTTGCATGGTGAAAGGCCACATCCTAGCCATATTTGTTTTCATTTGTATGTCCTACTTTACACTATGCAAGTCTTATTGCTAAGCTGATTAGTTTGTTGAGAGAGAGAGAGAGAGAGAGACGAGGGGAAAAGAAACGTTTCTTATAAATTAACATAAGATAAGGAGACACCACTGTACCTCCAAAGAAAGTTCATATTTGTTTACAGCCTTATTTATAAAACTTAAAAAGGCTTTATAAAGGCTTTTTAAGAAAAATTTTGTATGAAAATTTGCTTTAAAACACCTTTATAAAGAATTTTTAAGTTTTATAAATAAGGCCTTAAAATTTTACTATTTTACTAAAAAATTTGTGTTTAATAGACGAAAATTTTCATGAAACTTTTTCCTTTAATTATGCCCTAATTCTGTTCGACGATTGTGCCGTCTTATCTATGGACGGAAAAAAGCCGCAGTTGTGATTCTTTAAAACAATTATTAGTAATAGTGTCTGCTAGAAGGTGCTTGTATTTGCTTTAAAATTTTATTCCAAACATTATATCCAACACATATCTTTTCATATATTTTTCAAAATATTGTATAATACTTTCATTTAATTTTTATATTTTAAGAACATGGCAATAATATTTTTATTTTTCATTATCAAAGACAACAATCATTTTTGAAGCAAATAATTTGAAGAATTCAAAAAGAAGAATTCAAAAGTATTTTCAAACAAAAACGTCCTAAATCTTCTTACTGAATTAGGGCATTAATCTTTTTTTAGGGTTCCGTACACCAAAGGTGAAAAGGAACCCTATTGTTTTCGCTACGCTGTCCGTCTGTCCGTCACACGGTATTTTCTCAGGAACCGTAAGAGCGACGGACCTGAAATTTGGACACAGTATGTAGAACCTTGGCCGCTACAACAACAGATACATGAGAATTAAAAATTAAAGGGTGTTCCAAAACGAGCAACGAAAAATGTTAAAATCCCATGTAATATACATACAATTGTATGAACATATGTAACTATATTGAAACTTGAAATTTGTAAAATTAGTGTATTTTTATACAGACTACAACAATTAACACTAAAATTTAAAAAAATTAAAATTAAAGGGTGGTCCATCAGTTAATGCAATTTTGACTATGTAATTTTGACAATTTGCTATATCTTGGAAACCGTAAGAGGCAAACACTTGAAATTTTCAAAAACGGTAACTAAAAAAACCGAAAATTATAAAATCGCCAAACCAAAAAAAAAATCGCCAAAAATTAAAAAAAATCGACAAAATTAAAAAAAATTTTCTAACACTGAAATAAATCGTCAAATTCGAAAAAATCGCCAAAATGAAAAAAACGCCAAAAATCGAAAAAAAAACGCCAAAACGCGAAAATGTCGCCAAAACTAAAAAAAAATTTTAAATAAAAAAAAATCGCAAAAATGAAAAAAATCGCCAAAATGAAAAAACGCCAAAAACCATAAAAAAAATCGCCAAAACAAGAAAATAAAGTGTCAAAACTAAAAAAAGAGCCAAAACTTAAAAAAATCGCCAAAACCGAAAAAACGCAAAAACCGCCGAAAAAACGCAAAAACCGAAAATACCCCAAAAACGAAAAAAAACCAAAACTATATATTATATAGGATGAAGTTTGTATTAAATTACATATCTAGTGTTCGTACGGAACCCTTCGTGCGCGAGTCAGAGTCGCACTTTACTGACTTTATTTTATATTTATCTCACATTTGACACTATTCAATATTTTTATTGAGAAACTCAGATCAATAACTGTTTTACACAAGTGCACAAAAAAAATTATTAGCCCTTTGGATATACACTCGTGAATAAAATGTTATTTACTTACGTTAACAAATATTTTTATTTAAAATAAACTATCAATTTATTTATTTTTTTTAACTAAAATATTTCTTCTCTTACTACTACTACTACTTTCGTACTTCTTAATTTTTTTTCTCTCCCTTTTACGTTTCCTTTTTGGTATTATTAGTAGAAAAAATAACCAAAGATGGTAATCATTTGCATCATCATGCATTTTGGCATGGAAACATTTTTTCCATGTGCCTGAACAACATTAATAGCAGCAGCAGCTAAGACGTAGGTTTACAATAAAGGTATTCACGTCAAAAGTTGCACTGTAGCAGAAATGCAAAATTGCAAAATTTTCAAAAAATATAACAACAACCACATAGAAAATTATTTTGCACAAATGATGCAAAATTGTCAGGGTCTGAGTAAGTGCAAGATTATCAGGGTAAATTTTGCAAAGTTGTGCAACTTTTTATGGCATTGCCAATCCAAAAAAAAAATGGACAAAAAGTACTTATAAAATCAACCATAAACCAAATTACAACGCAGAAATTCCTAAATGTTTTTTCTTTAAATGAAAAAACAAGTCGTTGAAAATATTTTCGATACAAATAAATTAATTATAAAATCAAAAAAATATTTAAAAATTCTTAGCTAGAACTTATAAAGAAATCTTCAAATTCGATTTTCAGATAACAACTACATACATAATTTTGGTATTTTCAAAAGACCTGTGGCTCAAATAGTTATTAGAACATTGTTAAATAATACTAATATTATTAATATTGATATTTTTATTAGTGAATTGATTACAAAATTAATCAGTGAAGTTCCAACACTTCGTTTCAGCATTTAAACAAACATACGAGTACAATATATCTATGCACATATTGTGTTGCTTTATAGACAATTAAACAAAATGGGTTGCTCACGTCAGAAAGTGCAATTATGCATTTTTGTACAGTTGCAAGAGTTACGTGAATACCTTTAATAAGTTATAGGATACTTTATATGTCGTTTTCTACCTCATCTTCTTTTTGAACCTTCGACTACAATATTATCTAACATTTTCTCAAGCTCAAGTTTAGCGTATAGATACAAAAAAATATATGTAATAATAATAAGAAAATAAAGTCAAGGGTATCAAATAAACACAATATTTATTTTAGAGGAATCACCGATGCATTAAATAACTTTCAAACAGAATAAAAAAAAGAAAGAAAAAAAAAAGAAAAGCAATGACAACAAGAAACTATTGTAAATGAAGTTTAATGAGAAAATTTAAAAAGTTTTTTTTTTTTGGTTGGATGAACGAAACAAAGACATCTTATACTTAGGGCATTTCGAATTTCTAAGGAAATTTATTTTCCAAATGCTATATTTCTGTAACCAAACTGGCAGAAAAGATTGTTATTTTGCATGCAGTGAAAGAAAAACCTCCAATAATGATAATGTAATTTGCAGTGCTAAGAAAAGTGTCTTCACGTTTGTGATGTCAACTCATAAGTATATCAATTGGCGATTAACAGCAATAATACACAGAAAAAAAAAAGTTCTGCAATCACCAATTTTACTTAAAAAATCAAATACTTATTAATTAAAAATTTAATCAATTAAATTTCAAAATCAACGTAGAATGTTGCACAAAATTATTCGCCATAATTTTCATTGCATACACAGCAAAATTCGAAATTTCTTTTAAACCGCAACTCACTTGCAGTTTTATTTAAAATTAAATTTTAATCGCCATGAAAATGTGCGCAAAAGTAGTGAAGGGGGTTGGCAGACCTTAACCCTTCATTTTAAATAGGTTCAGGCGTGGCGTGCGCATTCGTTTTACCTACTCTGTCAGAATCAGGCGTTAGAACCTTTTTAGGGTTCCGTATTCGTTATGCTGTCCGTCTGTCCGTCACAGGCTGTTTTCTCGAGAACCTTAAGAGCTACGGATTTGAATATGTAGACATTGGTCGATACAACAACAAATATATAACAGTTAAAAATTAAAGGGTGCTCCAAATCGAGCAAGGAAAAATTGTAATATACATACATACAATTATATATAAACACTTAAAATTTGCAATGTTAAATTAAAATTTAAAAAAATCAAAATTAAAGTGTATTCCATCAGTTAATGTAATTTTGACAACTTGCTGTATCTTGGAAATCGTAAGAGGCAAGCTCTTGAAATTTTCAAGAAAAGCTAAAACCAAAAAATTCCAAAATTCGAAAAACAAATCGCCAAAACGAAAAAAGCGCCAAACTAAAAAAAATCTCTAAAAGTAAAATAAATAGCCAAAACCCGAAAAATTGCCGAATTCAAAAAGGACCAAAACTAAAAATAAATTCACTAAAGTGCGGCTCTGACTCGCGCACAAGGGTTCCGTACGAACACTAGATATGTAATTTAATACAAACTGCATCTTATATAATATATAGTTTTGCCATTTTTTTCGTTTTTGGGGTTTTTCGGTTTTTTTGTTTTGGCGATTTTTTAAAGTTTTTTTTTTGTTATTTTCTCGTTTTATCGATTTTTCGGTTTTTGGCGTTTTTTTTTTAATTTGGCGATTTTTTTTCATGTTGGCGATTTTTTTTTCATTTCGGCGATTTTTTTCATATAAACAATTATTTTGGTTTTGGCACCTTTTTCGCGTTTTGGCGATTTTTTTCGATTTTTGGCGCTTTTTTTCATTTGGGCGATTTTTTCGAATTTGGCGATTTATTTTAGTGTTAGAAATTTTTTTTAATTTTGGCGATTTTTTTTTGTTTTGGCGACTTTTTTTTAATTTTCGGCGATTTTTATTTGGTTTGGCGATTTTGTAATTTTCGGATTTTTTAGTTTTACCGTTTTTGAAAATTTCAAGTGTTTGCCTCTTACGGTTTCCAAGATATAGCAAATTGTCAAAATTACATAGTCAAAATTGCATTAACTGATGGACCACCATTTAATTTCAATTTTTTTAAACTTTAGTGTTATTTGTTTTAGTCTGTATAAAAATACACTAATTTTACAAAATTCAAGTTTCAATATACATATGTACATACAATTGTATGTATATTACATGCGATTTTAACATTTTTCGTTGCTCGTTTTGGAACAGCCTTTAATTTTTAATTCTGATGTATTTGTTGTTGTAGCGGCTAAGGTTCTACATACTATGTCCAAATTTCAGGTTCGTAGCTCTTAGGGTTCTAAGAAAATAGCCTGTGACGGACAGACGGACAGCGTAGCGAAAACAATAGGGTTCCTTTTCACCTTTGGTGTACGGAACCCTAAAAACGCCAAAACTAAAAATCCCAAAAAAGACAAAAGCACAGAAAATAAGAAAACTCCGCAAAACTTGAAAAATCGCCAAAAAGTTTACCGACTACTTGATTTTAATTTAGTTTTTTTTTACTATAATTTGGTTTTCCCGGACCAATTTCACCACTAATTCAATATCTTGCACGGCAAAGTTTGATTAGCGCGCACTTGTTTTATAAATTTTTAAGAAATAATATAGAAAATATAAGCGAAAGCCATATGCTGTAGCAGATCTGGCAATACTGAAACTCAATTGTTTGATAGGGTTACCATTCTTTGCTCATATTAAGAATTTTAGTTAAACAATACACTTTGAATACAAACAGCCGTATTCATAAAAAAAGTTGATTGAGGTTTAAAATTCATATTAGTTAAAAAACATTTTAAGGCTAAATATCGTTTTTTAAATATTGGTATTCATAATCAGTATTTTAACTAAAAATCAATTAACTGGTTTTTTTTTAAATATCGTGGCAACTCTGTATCCTTTATTTGTCACTTGCATATTAGTTCTGCAAAACAACGATTGTTAATTCACAAAGTACTCGTGTCTATATTTGTTTATTTGTCGCTTTTCAGAGAAATATTGTTTCTATAAAATAAAAGATGTGTTCCAACTTGTATTTCACAAAAAAAAAATAAAAAAAATTCACAACAAATCTTTGTTAAACGTGCTTTTTATATGATTTATTTTATTGTAGATTAAGAAGCACTAGAATAATGAGCTTTATTTTGTTTGTTCTGAGTGTTTATACATCACTAGTTAATTTTCTACAATTATAATATTTTTTTTAACACAAAAAATGAGAAAATAATGACTCGGAATGGAAACTGGATCGCTCCTTTTCTTTTAAATATTCTTTTGGAGTGTATTTGATATTTCGGCAATAGTTTCTATAAAATAAATTAAATTGTTTTCTTCTAAATATCACTAGCATATACACACATACATAAGTACATGCATACACACATACAGACAGGCAGAGTTAAAAATGTAAACAAAAACGAAGCATAATTACAACAAAGTCATCTTAAAATTGGTTTAAACATGGGTGCAATCAATTTTAAAATTTGCTGATTTACGCAAGGTTTAAAAAACGTTTTTTAAGCTAAAATTCTCTTATGAATACAATTTTAGCGAATTTTGCTTAAACAACATTTGAAATGCTGTTTAAAATTTTTATGAATACGGCTGAAAGTATTACGTTAAACAATAGTCATAAATTTCAAAACGAAACAAGTAGTAATTAAAAAAAATCAAAATACCCGACTGCGACCAACTTTGAACCGTTAAATATCCTAAATGCTCATTCAAAATTAAAAATCATAAGAGAAACCTAAAGATTATTTTAAAATACCTGTCGAATGCTGCCCATTTTGATATAGTTCGCCGACTTTTTTTATTTCTTTTGTATTTACAAAATGACGTCTGTCTGTTGGCCGCCATATAGAGTTTTGGCTACTATCGTATGTTTAGTAACAATCCCAGGATTAAGACAATTCGATTGATAGAAGAATTATCGGTCGACGCTTTCGGTTTATATAGTGAGGCAAAGAAATAAAACGTCAAAACTAAAAAATTCCATAATTAAAAAAAAAACGCAAAAAATAAGAAAAGAAGCAGCCAAAACTAGAAAAATTGCCAAAAACTGAATAAAAGTCTGCCGGGTACTTAATTTTTTTTACATGTCCACACCAGGTAAGATATTCCATTACATAGGCTAATGTTAGTATAGTATTATATCTGTGGCAAAAGGGAAAAAGTGCGTAAGTCGAGATAAGCTGATTTTGAATTAATGTTACCTCCGCAATTTGTATATTCGAAAGAACCCCTTGCGACTTATCTTTTTTAGACTTCTAATCTCAATGGGAATAATAGCATAATTTAGGTTATAAAGGGTGTCCCAACAAGAACGCAAGATTTAAATTTTAAATAAAGCACAGATATTTAAAAAAAAAATCGTGCAACTTTATGATATCGTAAAGTAGACAAAATGAGGTTATGTGTCGAACAACAAATCGGGCAGATGGCCGCCGCGACTTTGCTGGCACACACGCGATTTTTAATGAAATTTTCAATGGCCGTTTTGCATAAATGCTGCGGTATTTCATTAATGCAGCGTCCAATTTCCTCTTTTAAGGCTGAGTCGTCGTCGGTTTATTCGCGTAAACCAACGACTTCAAAAAACCCCAAAGAAAAAAGTCGAATGGTGTTAAATCGCACGATCTAGGCGGCCAATTCTGGTCTCCAAAACGCGAAATAACACGACCGGGAAATGACTGATGTAGCAATTGAATTGTTTCTCTGGCTGTATGACATGTGGCGCCGTCTTGATGAAACCACATGCCCTCCACATTCATTTCTTCAATTCTAAGTACGAAAAAGATGGTTATCATTTCACGATACCGAACACCATTGACTATTTGCGCTTGACCTGCGTTTGAGCGACATCATCACGTACAGCTGCGACATTTGCGGTCGATCGACCTGGTCGCAGGCGCGTTGTTGTCTTTACATCACTAAAAGACCCAGTTTCGGCAAATTTATCCATTAATGTATTTACAGTTGACTCTTTTGGTAAAACAATTTCACAATGAGAATGCGTTGTTCATTCGTGTAGCGCTCCATTTTTACTAACCTCGTACCTTCTACTAGCAAACAATAACAATTGTTCAAATGTCAAACAATGACACTTCGAATGGCGCCAAATATAAATCTTGCGTTCTTGTTGGGACACCCTTTACTTTGGTATATTTCAATTTAAATGTATTACTTATGGTGCGTAGAACGATGTTTGCTTAAAAAAAAATAAAGATTAACAGAGAATTTTCCAGGTTAACTGCAAAAGAAATAAATTTCTGAAAATCGACTTGAACGCTTAAAAGTGCTCTCCTGCAAAACAGTTAAATATGACTTAAGCACTTTTCCCTTATTGCCACCGATATACATATGTATGTAGTGTCCATACGGAACCCTTCGTGTGAGAGTCACACTCGCACTTTACTGAATTTATTTTATTTTTTCAGTGTATTTTTAGTTTTATATCCAGTCTTATATAAATTTCAGTGGCAGCCTGTTGCCTACATACATTTTTTAACCACATCTGACGCCTGACACAAGATTGCTTTGGCCTTTTGTAATTCTGTACAATGAATATTAATTAATATAACTATTATGGGAAATATTCTGAACAAATGATCGTTGCGGTAGGTACCACTTAAAAATCCGTATTTCATATTACACATTGTTATTTTAATAGTAATTGAACTACAATATTACTAAACAAATTGACCCCATTGTCAAAATAAAATATTCGTTACTGACATTTTATAATAACTTTTTAAACATAAAAGCCTCATTAAAACAATTCAAATGATTGTTAAGCACGATTAAAAATTGATTTTTATCCTTAACACAAGAAAACTAATAAACGAATGAATTTGGAGGAAGATATAAAAAAAATTTCAACTAGAAAAAAAATAGTAAAATAATAAACATTAAAATTGATTTTTTTTTTAGCAATTTAAACTAAACTTTAATAATAACATGATTTTGTTTAAAACAAAAATAAGTAAAGAAAAGCAACAAAAAAAAGAAACGTCTTAAATGTTAATTTAGGCAAATGTTAATACAACTGAACATTTCACTCTATGATCAAGAAATTGTAAAGCCAGAGAAAAACAACTGCAATCAGCATTTGAATTGAAATAAAACTAAACCATTCCATACCATAATTGAACTTAAGGCAATTTTAAATATGGTACGTGTATGGTGATGCAGATGACGATGATGGGGACGGACGGGACGGCCACGACTGCTACAGTGATGTTGGCAATGTTTGAGACAATCTAACTTTAAATTGTCTAAAAGGATTGTTATTTGCGAAACACAATATAGGCAAAAATAAAAATAAAAAACAAAAAATAGAAAACTTAAATCCAAATCAAACAGATTTCATTTCCACACAAATAACGTGGGAACCAAACATTTTTTTTATCGCACTCCAAAAACGAACACATTCACTCGCCATCAGCTACAACACACACACACACACACACACACATACAAAATTCATATTCACATGCACATTTACAAAATCTAATAAAATAGTCATTTTAAGGAAGAAAAACCCCGTAAGAAAGCATCGCAAAAAAAAATAAATAAATAAATAGAAATTATTACCAAACTCTAAATTTCCAAACATGGACCATATAAAACTGTGTACTATTTACAAAGAAAGAAAAAACCTCGGGAAAGAGCAAATAAATTTTCCAA
The DNA here is from genome assembly GCA_949987645.1 of Tachina grossa. Taxonomy (NCBI): domain Eukaryota; kingdom Metazoa; phylum Arthropoda; class Insecta; order Diptera; family Tachinidae; genus Tachina; species Tachina grossa. The sequence goes on along the minus strand of OX465274.1, from coordinate 196,660,017 downwards.
ACAAATAAATGTATTAGAAGAAAAAAATAAATAACAGGCAATTGATGATGGTATTGTTGTGTACTTTTGCTAGTGCCAACAAACAACATGTAAACCAAATTTAGTTTTAAACCAAACCGAAACCGCCAAAACCATAAGTAAACCTATTTTTTATTGACCTCTCCTTAAACTCACATTTAAAAGCCAAACGAAGCCATAAAAAGAGTTCAAACAAATAGCAACCACATACTACTATACAACATACAATAATCTAAAATTTTTTTACATAATAGACAGTTTGTATTTTTATTCACGCAAAGCGAAAATCTATGATAACGTTACTCCACGTAAATTGTTTTCTTCTTTTTTATTATTATTATTTAAGATCTGTGTTAACTTAACAATATGTACATACACTGATACAATGATTCAGTGGTGGGAATTCTTGGAAATCAATATACTATACAATATTGCTGCTATAAGCACGCCTATTTTTAGGTGGACGTGGCCTTTAGTTATTAAAAACAAGGTTTGTCTATGTGTTGAATAGCATATGATGAATATTAGTACTAAAGGGTGTCCTAAAATTTAAGGGAAATTTTAAATTGCTGCCGTATAATATAACATTTTTCACAGTGGGCTGCAGTTCTTTATAGTAGAAAATTTAGGAGCATAAAATTACAAAAAAATAAATAAATAAATTCAGTAAAGTGCGATTCGCACACGAAGGATGCTTCCCGTACAGACACTACATATGTACGAGGGCGGATCAATCAGTCCATGACTTTTCGAACTACCCTTGTAGTTATATGTTAGTACACTAATTGTCAAATTTTGAGCAAGTGTCGCCATTTACTTTGCGTTTAACAGCTGTTCAAAACATACAAACTCGTGTATTTTTCTAAGAATGGAAAAAAGTGAATTTCGTGTGCTCATTAAACATTATTTTTTGCGAACAAAAAACCGTCAATCAAACCAAGGAGAAGCTCGATAAATACTATGGCGATTCTGCACCATCCATTACAATGGTAAACAAATTGGTTTACTGACTTTCGTTGTGGTCGCACAAGCACAAATGACGTTCTGGACGGTTAATTGAGGTCAGTACACCCGAAAATGTGGAAAAAATCTACGATAAGGTGTTGGCCGATCGAAGAGTAAAAGTGCGTGAGATTTTTGATGACATAGGCATTTCATATGGCAGTGCGGTTTCGATTTTAAATGATCAGCTGGGTTTAAGAAAGTTGTTTGTTGGGTGCCGCGTTTGCTCTCAATTGGCCATAAACGTAAACGTATGGCAACTTCAAAGAATTGTTTGGAGTTGTTTAAACGCAATCCGAATAAGTAAATGTGGATAAAACATGGATCCACTACTGTACTCCGGAGATCAAGCAGCAATCGAAACCTGCTCCGAAGAAGGCCAAGATGAGTTTGTGGGCCAATAAGGTAATGCAACGAATATTATGTCAACTTATTAGACCGATTTAATGAGGATTTAAAAAGAAAACGACCCCATATGACAAAGAAAAAAGTTCTTTTTCATCAAGATTATGCATGAGTGCACACGTGTGTTATCTCAATGGCAAAACTCTATGAATAGGGCTACGAATTGGTACGCCGTCCGCCATATTCTCCGGATTTAGCCCTTAGTGACTACTTTCTATTTCCAAACCTAAAGAAATGTCTCGGTGGAAAGAGATTTATTTCCAACGATGAAATTATTGACCAAACAAATGCCTATTTTAAGGACCTTGAAATTCTCTTTTTTTTCGAAGGGATATAAAAACTGGAGAAACGTTGGAGTTAAAGGGAGATTATGTTGAAAAATAAATTTTTGTTTTGCAAAAATAACTGTGTTTCAGTCACTGACTTATTGATCCGCCCTCGTATCATACGTCAAAATGTGTTGAAGAGCCATTTAGAATTTTTTTGTGTTCATGCCTAACCTGACCAGACATCCCACTTTAGGCGGGATTATCCCGCTTTTCACAGGTCGATTGCGCCTCGAATTTCTGTCCCGCTTTATCCCGCTTTTTAGAGTTTTGAAGAATTCAATCTCTTGTTCGATTTTTATTAAAATGTAACTGATAAAAATTCATTCTTAATATTTTTTAAGTGCGGTTATTGCTTAATTAGCCAAAACCCTGTGTGCTGCGCTACATCCCACAAACGATTTGAGATGAAAAGATTTTTTTTTATTAGAAATGCCACGCTTCCGGTTAAACCTTCACTATTTTGTACAATAGAATCCTCATTATCAACATAAATATTCACGAAGAGTTTCAAAATTCCCACTGCATCAGTTTTCAAGATATTTTTTAAGTAAACATATTCTCTATTTGAGAGGAGCCATGCTATTTTTCCAATCCCTATTATTTTCTATCATCGGCAGAATCAGCGGAATTTCAAGTTTGTGTTTGCAGCAGATAACAAGATATTATAAAAATAAATATTTAATTTGGTCTATTGTTGACTCCTTTTAATAATACTTCTCTCTTTATAGGCGTTACTGCTTAAGGGAAAAAAATCAAAATTTTGACTATTTTGTATTCCAAGATATCTTGAAGTAATAGCCTCATGTTCTTTCTAGACCATCAATAATAGTCTGTAAACAAAGCAGCAAGATCGGTACGCTAGTATTATTTTTGAAAACAAACAAAAATTTGCACTATATGTGAGAGTAGTAAACATACTACTTGTGAGGCACCACGCCTACATATATAAACCAACAGCTGCTTTATCTGTCCTAACTTGGATGTTGAGCTATATTTATTTTGTATTTCTTCGTGAATAATACAAGATCCGTTTCCAGCTGGATGTTGTTGATTCCGTTGCCCCACTTACTGAACATTTTCAATGATGCTTGCAGAATTTGTGACAAGATATTCAGATATACCGCCTTTTTCATTCAGCTGCTGACAACACTATTCTATATTCTACTGACTTAATTGAAAACTGAAAATTAAAATCAATTCAAGTAACCTCATAAACAAAGTGTTAATAAAGTAATTAATAAAATGAAACCCGACATTTTCCCACTAAAAATCACTGTAACTCAAACACTGCTTCAATCTTAAACAAAATGTTCAACAAGGAATAATAAGAAAAAATAAATCAAAAACCTTTTGTTGCAATCCCTTCACAAATAAACTTAAAACTACAAATCGTAAAGTGTGTAAGTTTAGAGCTAATAATTCGTGTTTTTCTTTAGTTTGAATTTCTTCCTTTAGCCTGAGAGAGAGAGAGAGAAATTTGGAAATTATTGTTTTACCTATTTTTCATGACACTTATTGCAATATAATCGTTATTTCAAAGCTAAACAAAAATAAAACTGTCAGCTAAAATAGCGCTGTGATATTTTTTCCATCACATGAGAGACTTTTTTTCTTCACATGCTCTACAAAAAAAAAAACACTAAACTAATGATTTGTTTTAGAAATCATTATGGTTATGTTGTTTGTGCTGTTGTTGCCTTCAAGAGTGAGTCCAGCAGCCTGCTTCTTCTCATCATGATATACGAGTATGTAGCAGTTTTCGGTTAATAAAAAATTGGCAACAAACAAAAAAAAGAGTTCTTCATTGCGACTTGTTAACATTTATTTTAGCATTTGTAAGCAATAATTTTCAACTTTACAATTTGCTGTTAAACTAAGTAACCACCAACCAGCCACGTTCTCTCCCATATAAACAGTTTAAATATATTAAAAGAAGGCAAAACAAACATACACTCAAATCACCACTTCAATTTACACTCATGGGAAAATGTCCATTAAAGGATTTTTATAATGTTGCGTGAAAGAGTTGTTAATTAGAAGTGCTTTTTTAATACGAGAAAAAGTGTATGTGTGTGTGTTTTTTTTGTGTTTCATTTACTTACATATAAAATTTTTCGGCCGTATGTATAATCAAAAACTGGCATGAAGTTAGCATAAGTGACAAAATTGAACTACGTGTTGAAGAGTTCCTCTATGCAATTTGACATTAAAAATCGCCTCATAATGTGGTTTCGGCACACGATTACATTCTAGCATAATTTTTAATATAAAATTGGTTGGCAAATCACTTTAAGAATATGTTAAATTTTGCCACTTATGCTAACTTCATTCCAATTTTCGATTATACATAAGGCCGTTTGTGTTTAAACACTTTTCTATTGGTTGAATTCGAGCAGTAAAATTTCTTATGGCCGCCATTTTCGGACCGATATTTTTTTTAGGTTGGTTTAGGCGGAAAAGAGGGACAATCGGTGTGGACCCAATCTATTACGGATTACACTTATGCTTTTATAGCAAGTTGCGCGCTTAAAAATATAGAGGGGCGGGATATTTTCCAATGAAAAGAAAAAACAGAAAACCCTATCAAACTTGGTTAGATTGAGAAGCTAATTTCCTCAATATATTTCCTGTAGTGTTTCCAATCTGGCTCTCTAAAATATTCTATATCTTATATATTTTCCATATAGAAGATTTGTCTTCTAAATTGACTGAGTGCTGCGACAGTGGCATAAGTAGTGTTATTGGCAAGGTCCACATGTTATATCATCCAAAACACCCATGAGAGCCAAATGATTCTTTCTCAGGGATTTTGATATCGATAATCTCCCACTTTCATCATGCTGGAGACGCTTCGACGTTGCCTTTCTTCAATCAGCTCAGGACAGATGGCGCAATGAGCCCAACTAATAAATAATAATAGTGAAAACCTTCTGAATACTGTTTCAGTTGCAATGATGACGAAGAGGATTAAAGCATTTTGCATCTCCTTTGCCTTTGTATCGCGCTGGAGGATCGCCTTCTGCACTCCTTTGGCAGATTATCTTTCAGCAGCCTATACGAGTTATCGGAAATGAGACTCAAACATTTGAGCTCTTATATTAGGAGCAGCGGCCGGTACGGTTACTGACTCCTCTTATGGCGTTTGCACACACATGAACCATTCATACCCATTCTCTCCTCTCATCTAGGATCTAATATCTCTTATAATACACTCCACTCTATATCTATATTTTCATCGCTTCCCCTCTACGCCTTCTCTCTTTTCTTCTAACTTTGGAGGTAGCACAAAGAGTTCATAATATTGGACCCAAGTGGGCCGGACTCTTAATTTTCATCCTTAGCAGCAACCTGCTAACCTAACCATGTGATCATAATATTGTATCCAACTGGGCTGGATTCTTCATTCCCATCCTTACCAGCAACTTACCTCATCAGGTGATTCTTTAACTCCGTATATACGGTTATACGTTTGCCAATCTACGCAAAGTTGGTTTTTTTTAATCTTAGAATTTCTATTGTCTTTTCACTATTTCGAGTTTTCCAGAGAATTCCCTCTACTCTTCCAATAGTGGAGTTCAGCCGATTTCCTCACAGTGTTTTAGTTCGTTTTTGAATTTTTGAAAAAGTTTGACGTGCTGTTCAGTGATGATCCCATCCTTGCCAGCTTATCCGCCTCTTCGTTTCCAGCGATGCCCTGTTGTCCTGAAATCCATATTATCTCGATTTTTCCACAATACTTGTATAACTTTATCACATTTTTGCATTGAAGAACGCTTCGAGATTGAAGTTTATGATTTATTAATGCTTTGAGAAGTTCTCTATTATCCTTAAAGATACGGATTCGTAGTCTGTTGTCAATTTCCTTTAGCTATATAATATCTTCCGTAATAGCCATGATGTCAGCCTGAAAGAATACCTTATGATCCGGCAGGCAGGGGTACCAATTTTTGAACCATCTGTTTGTATGATAATTCTAGGCTTATTCCCTTATATTGTTGGTTACTCCCATTCCATATTTTTAGATGTTATGCTGACACAGTTACTTTGTACCTAATTAGATTTTATCACACATGCCCGTGATAACGTTGATATTTCGTTGTATGTTGTTAGCGTTTTATGTTATTAGGACAAGGGTGCTTCATACTTAACCTGTATATCAACTGACCCAATTGATAGAATATTTTTTATCGACTTAGGCCGGGTTTCCACCTGTGTGCCATGTGCCACACAAGCGTAAAAAAAGCGTAACCACTAATTACTAATGAAAAACAGTTTGATTCAGACACGTATTTATTAAGTTAAACAGTTTCATACATAGATTCATTCATAGACAATTTTATAGAATCCAACATTTTTGGAAACTGTTAAAAATCAATAAATATATGTCTGAATCAAACAGTTTTTCATTAATAATTAGTTGGTTACGCTTTTTTGGGCAAATGACACACAAGAAATGCCAGATGTAAGGATTTATTCTCCATTTGGACTCAATTGCTCTGCTGCAAAAGTTCCAAGCGCTGCACAGAAAGAAAAAAGCCGTACTAAATTTAAGTTTTTTCTACTTACTTTTAGTACGAATCATACTTAAAAATTTAAGTACGAATAGCACTAACATTTACTTAAAACAAACCGAAAACGGGATCACTGTAGAAAACCAATCCTAGAATTTCTTAAATTGAGTATGAAGAGTTTAAATTATGTAAAAAAATTTAAATCAAGTACAAAGTTCTTAAATTGAGTAAAAAACTTATTTAAAGTACGACTTTGTGTACTTACTTTGTACACATATGAAAAGAATAAAAATACCTTTGAACAAAAAAATTTCAAGTTCATTAGCGTGCTTGTGATTCAAATTCAATACATTGAAAAAATCAATACATTAAAATAAAAATTATTATATATATTATTATTATTATATATATTTGTACTTCTAACGGAAAATGTTTTATTTAAAAGTTTGTTTTTAATAATATAAAGGTGTAAAAATAAAACTATATATAATAAATAAATAAATAAAATAAAAAGTGAAAGGAAAGGAAAACTACTAGAGGTTCTGAGGGGCTAAGATTGCGGAGCTGTTTCTGAATATTTATGGCGTAAGTTAAAATATGAGTTTTTTTTTATCGATTGTGCGTGCTGTATTTAACAAGTCCCGTTGCACACACGACAATTTTAGTTGAGCAACTTTTTAGTTCATCGGCGAGAGATCTTTCATAATCGCAAAATTTGCTCAACTGAAATTGTCGTCTGTGAACCCAGTATAATAATTGCTTCTGATTCAGTCTTTGCAAATAATAAAAAAAATACAAAATACACACTTTGATTTCATTGAGAAAATGTCCGTAAAAGATTTATACTTATATAGAAGTATATTTTAATCTGTAGTTTTTTTATATTTTATAAATAAACATACATACATATTAAGTTAAAAAATAGTAATAGGTACGAAAACTTTTTGCATACGCATGTCTCATAATTTCTCATTGATAATTATTTTTTTTTTTTTGCCCAACTCGCTGTAAGACCGGATTCAGAAATATGTAATCGCTCTAGGTGACCAAGAACCCCTAGCTTCTTAATGACATAGTTTCCCTTAGAGCACTGATGGGGTTGCACTTTTAGAGCGATGACGATTATAAATGTAATCAGCTTAGAAACGTAGGCTTTAGTTGAGAGCAAAACAGATAATTATTCATTGATGACAAAGAGGCATTATTGTGCCGGGCAAGTTCCTATTATTATGTAGTAAAACAGCATTCAACAAAATGCTAAAATAACCTATGTATATAAATTTAAGATCTATAATTGTTTTCCTTCCGCAGAACCTTAATTTTGGTCTCATTTAGCATTCTTCCATCATAATTTTCTGCCGACATTGGTAGCGATACATGAAACAGAGCGACTTAAAGGAAGCAATGCTCGCTTTTGGTTTTCGTATGGAGTTTGGTGAAAATCTTTTCAAGTGGAATAAACTAGTTAAGATAAATAAAATATTAATATGGACAATAAAAAGTGAAATTAAAAATATAAAAAAATCTCTTTATTCAATAAATCAAGTTAGGATATTTTAAAACAGTCGCTTTTTGAGACTAATTCAATCTAACTTTTTCTTAAATGAATCTTGTTTTTGGATTATTTCAAGTACAGATTCGTGATTGAATCAACCCCATTTTTAACTTAATTCTATCTCAGATTTTAATTAATCAATCTCGTTTTAGGAGTATTTCAAGTACGGATTAGCGATTAAATACACTAAGAAATTCTTGAATCAATCGCATTTTGAGTTTGATTGAATCTAAGGTTTTCTGAAATCAATCTCGTTTTGGGCTTATTTCAAGTACGGATTCAGTATTAGATGTGGATAAAGTTAAGTATTTAGCATTTTAATAATCCTTACTTGAATCAAGCCTTCTGTATTTGATTTAAGTAAATCCGTACTTACAGTACTTATGACACCGCTTTGCGTTGATTTAAGTACGGATGGATTGATTTTTATTTTGAGTGTGTGAGCCTTAATTGCTGTACTTCCTATATGGTCGTTCCAGTATAATCTCCAGTCAAGTATCACTGCCAGATATTTGATATTTTTGGTTATTGTATTGTTTTATTTTGAAATACGGAATATCAAAAATTATGAATGTTCCCCTTCCTCGTGAATAAAAAAAAATTCCGTTTTAACCGGAATTAACACCAAGACCTAGTTCTCTTGTCCAATTATAAGATAAGTAAGGGCTTATATAACCCTTTTACATAATATTCTAGGGTGGTTTCCTCTTATTAATATCACCACACGTGGTCAGAATAATAATAGACAGACCTAAGTCGTTCTTCGGATAGAATCCTTAGTAGGCTGTGTATAGTTGTAGCCCATAACAAGGGAGATAACATGCCTCCCGGTGGTGTTCCGCGACATGCATTACCTCTTATTTTTGTGTAGTTTACATCCTCTAAAGCATATGACATATCGAAGTAGTTATTTCTTGATCCAAAGGATTCGATAAAACTTGAGATCGAAACTACTATGAAGGAAGCTCTTTCTATATCAATGACTATATAGCTGGGGTATAAATGCCTTTCAATATGATACGAGTATGCAATTAGCTGTAGGGCTGTCTCAACAGACCTGCATCTAAAAAAGGCGTATTTTTTATTTATTAAATCGTATGGTATTCTCTCCTTCAACATTGTGTCTACAATTCCTTCCAATGTTTTCAGTAAGATTGAGGTTAAGCTTATTGTTCTGTTAGCATTTAGGTTTGCCTAGCTTTCCTTGCCTGGTTTTGGTATGAAAACATCTCTTGGTTCTTTCCATTGCAATGCGTAGAGCTCAAAATAAAAAACACGCTTACATGCAAACACACGCATTAATTTTAAACCGAATACGTATAACTATATACAACCAACATATGTATATGTTCATACACATTTCTTTTTAAATTACGCAGCACAAACAATTACAACTAAAATTTATAAAATTTATAAGCTACAATCACACGCATGAGTATAAAAATACACATGAGTATATACAGGACTATTTTGAAACAAAACACATTTGCCATTCCATTTTATATACAAAAATGCATGTATGCCGTGGCTAATGATAAATATTTGCGTAATTTTTTTTTTTTTTTTTTTTTTTGTTTTTTGTTTATCTCAATATCTATAGTATGGGTATAAGCATACTCCGACTATAAGTATAACAGTGAGTCAATGCATTTGATACGCATGTGCTTTTTTGTTTGTAGTTGTAGCGTATTTTAATTTTTCGCATAAACGAAGTAGAGATGCTGTTGTATATTGGAGAGAAAATATGTGAGCGTACGAATTGTTTACGATTATACGCAGTTACTAAAATTAAGACTATTTAATTAAATATATTTTTTGTTATTCTCTGGTATGCAATATGTAAAGCAAGTGGTGAAGATGTTAGCTAACCTATTCTCTATTAGGTCAATGCTTTTCTGAAGCTGAGGCTGGGAAAATTTTTGGTTTTTCCAATTTTTTGATTTGATTTGACATTTTCTGAATAGAAATATGCTTGACGTACCATTCTATTGATGCAAACCTCTAACATTTCAGACTATTCTACAGGCTACGGTTTTGGAATTACCACTCTCGAGAAAAGCTCCATATCGGCTGAATGTCCAAGATCTGCGTTTCCAATTGACATACCCCGTATATTCCGCTGCTTTTCTTTATAACACACTTATTTTAAAAAAATGCGTAGTGATTACCATTTGAAGCCTATTATGGTGAATCTTTCGTTACATTTTTCTCAAACTTTCAACTTTCTCAAAAAACCATTTGAATTTTTGTGAGTATATAAATTTGATACCATTTCATTGTATGAGAATTAGTGCAATTACATGTTACATTGTCTTCAAAAGCTTTTTGTTTTACTTTTTGGTTGGACTGACTGACTTTAGGCTTTTTTTTAATAATTTTCTTTTTTTTCATTCTTTGTGGTAGTATTATGCTCTTGAATTTAGTTTTATTAAGTATAAAAGAAAAAATATATATTTGTTGAATTTTTTTATATTTTTCTTATTTTTGGTATTTATTTGCTGGCAAAAGAGTTTTTCTTTTTGTACGCGATCGTGTTTGGGAAACATGAAAAATAAATTAGATTTTTAGATTAACATGAGGATTTAAATTTTTTCTCTCTATTTATTTCAGCCTTTTTATATTTTATTTTTATTTTTTGTTGGATTTTGCTGTCTTATGTAAAAGTTAAATTATTACAAAATGTTTAGTTTGTTAGAGCATACTTCTTTTTTTTTGTTTTGTTTGTTCTGTTGCATTAAATAAAATACATTTTATGTTGTAGTTTTTCTTTGTTTCAAAACCATAAATTACAATTAATGTTTGATTTAAATGTTATACGTTTTAAATTACAGTTTTAGGTTAATTTGAGAAATAAATCAAACTTTTTTTTGTTAAATTTATAATCTGCTTTTTGTTTCTTTCTTAGTCGGTCAAAATAATGTTGTTATCAGAATTAGATTGTTTTGTTATTGTACGTATGATGATTGATTGTTGTTAAATATTATTGTTTTTGTAGTCTATTATTAAGAGTAAGTAGATCTGAAAGTTGTTATTATTATTTTTTAAGTTAAAATATGACCCGTTAATCTTTTACTAGGATCTTATTTTATATAATAAGTTTTGAAATTAGTCATTTTTGATATGCCGCATTTCTCACAATACAAGGAAAAAATTTATTACTCGTACATTGGACCTCGTGCTGTGTTGCCAATTAGCGCCAAACTAAATCGTAATAGGAGACATAAATATGTATCTTTCACCACTTATAAAAAAACGACATGTAATTAATTACAAAAATACTTTTCAAATATAAAGCTTTCACTGACTATAAATGTAATAATGTGGAAAAAGCACGTAAATGTGTTTTTAGGAATAGTTTTGAACACTTTTCATATAATTGAAATAAATATGTACATAAGTTTGAAAGTTTGAAATTGGTTTTATTAATAATAAACACAGAGAAAAATATCGCTCAATTGGAGGTAACAAATAAAATGATTAAATTTCATTTTAAATTCAAGAAAGTATTTAGTCAATACAATTAAGCGTTTTATTAATATAAGACAAACATAAAAATATTTTTCATTTAAATAAATTTAAACAATTTTGTTCACTTCTCAGGCTTGATATTTTAATATAATACTGACTATTAGATCCGACTTGACTTGATTGAGATTCGATATACACGAATGCTCACTAAAGCGATATTTGTTCGCGAATCTAAATAAATTCAGTGAAGTGCGACTCTGACCGCGCACGAAGGGTTCCGTACGGACACTAGATATGTAATTCAATACGAACTTTAGCCTATATAATAAATAGTTTTGTAATATTTTTTTGGTTTGTTTTTGGGTTTTTTGGCGATTTTTTAAGTTTGGACGCTTTTTTAGTTTTAGAATTTTTTTTCTCGTTTTGGCGATTTTTTCAGTTTTTGGTGTTTTCTTTTTCATTTTGGTGTTTTCTTTTTCATTTTGGCATTTTTTTTTTTATTTGGCGATATTTTTCATTTTGGCGATTTTTTCAGTTTTGGCGCCTTTTTCACGTTGCGGCGATTTTTTTCGGTTTTTGGCGCTTTTTCCTTTTTGGCGATTTTATTTCATTATGGCGATTTTTTCGGATTTGGCGACCTATTTTAGTGCTCGATTTTTTTTTAATTTTGGCGATTTTTTTCATTTTGGGGATTTTTTTCGGTATTTTGTGATTTTTTCGGATAGGCGATTTTATAATTTTGCGATTTTTTAGTTTTACAGTTTTGTAAAATTTCAAGAGTTTACCTCTTACGGTTTCAAGATACAGCAATTTGTTAAAATTGCTTGTGTACTCGCTCACGAGAACAATTTCGTGCTATTGACAGTCTATATCTGTTAACTAGGTTTTAGAAAATAGTATTAGCCTGTCAATAGCAGTCAGTTGTTTTCGACAACTGGTAGGCAAGTCTAATTTTCTTTTTTTTTTTTTTTTTTTTGGGACGTAACGTCGATGTTGATTACTGGAATAAGGGTACATAACAACTCATTACAGTGAGTGGATATCAGCAATTAAGTACGTTATGAAATTCTGTTTTATGCAGATTGAGGTCAATGGTATATGAAGTTATTTGGTTTTTTAAATCAGGTCTTGTATTTCTAGTATATAATATATATTTCAGGAGAATTTTTATTTTTTATATACGGTATAAATGATTGTTTTATTGTCTTATAAATTATATGCAATTTTAGTACAGTCTAGTGAATTCCCTAAATATTTTATTATTGTTACGAGTAATACCAGATCCAGATCCACTCGATACTATTTTATTTAATACAATTTCATTTCATATCTTTTGCTAATTGTCAATATTTCTTATAAATCTTGACGGTTTCTAGCATATTGACTTCATTAACTAAACACAAAACTGAAAATATGAAACACAGTGGGCAACGTAATCAACTAAAGATAATAAACACCACAAAACTGTGTAAAGAGAAAAACGAGTGCAAATGTTGTAGTCATATAAACATCTGTTCTTTTTTCAGCAGTTAAACAGAAAAATAAATACAATACAAAAATAATGGTATACCATTAGAGACTTAACGCTGTTTTTAATTATTTTTAATTTACATATTCAGACACAAAATTTGTGCATATGTACTCTTACATCCATATGGATGGTTTCATGGACGGACACAAAAAGACATGAAGAGCGAAAAATAGACATAATAATGATTTACATTTATTGTTATGCTTGTTTTATGATACATACTTATGTATATAAATATGTATACTAAATTTTCATACCAAAAAGTTTTGTAGTTTGCAACAGGTCATAATATGAAGCTTACTTTTGAAAAAAAAAATCGCCGAATTTTGTACACCCTTTTTAAAAAAGATAACTGTTACACCAAGGCAACTAAAGAAGAGTAAATAAAAGTAGTTGCTTTCACAATGGACCTAAAGGTCTCCGGGTGGAAAAGCTTAGGTTCTACCCATCCTAACCTAATCCAAGGAAAATGTTTTTTTTTTCTTTTTAATATTTATTTTTTTATAAATAAGTTAGTTTAACTTAAATAAGCTTTTATGCACTCTGCTGTCTGTTGATCCTTTAGCTCTAGGCCCTTGAAGAACCATCATACCTTCTACATAGATGTCAAATTTTAAAATTGGAATGTTCTTTATCATCCGCGGCGAAGAATGCTATTGCCTATGTCGCTGCTGAGAGACTGTAGTTTTTTTTTAAATCTCTTTTAAATTGGAAGATTTGAGATTTATGACAAGACTGCCGACTGAAATTTTGTCACCCACAATAACAGAAATTGATATAAATTATAAGAATGGGTCTCATAGCTGAAGATTGTTTTTCGGTTAAAATTAGGTCCAGATTTCAACAAAACAATTTTATAATTTTCACGTGTTTTTGGACGATATACATATATCTTCATGGTGATTTGTGCCATAGAGACTCAATAAATGCCAGACAAATTTAACAGACAAAGCTCCTGCGACAAAAATCTTCAAAATCTTCCAGTTTTAAAAGTGGGTGCTGCCAACCCATTTAAAATTTATCATATATCCCACTACCTAATCGATTCCTATGAAACTTTACATACGACTAAGAATAAGACAAGTGAGCAGTAGATATGAGATCTTCGAAATATCATCAGTATTGCCAGAGTTTGTTTTCAGTCATTTCAACAAATTTATTAAAAAAGTCATTTGTAAAATTTTTTTATCCTCGACTTTAAAAATAGCCAGTAAAAAGTTCAAAATATTTGTTTCATTAAAATTATGGAGAAGTTTCACTATTGTGTTTATCGGTCTATGTATGTATACGTGTTCTTTTATGGCACTATATAAACCGAACGCGTAGACTGGGAGTGTCACTAAAGATATGTCAGTTGTCAAAATTCAACATGGCGGCCAACAGATGGGTATCATTCGAGCATTCGACAGGTATTTTAAAATCATCTTTAGGTTTCTCTTATGATTTTTCAATCCGAATGACTATTTAGGATATTTAATGGTTTAAAGTTGGTCTCAATCGTGTTTTTTAATTTTTTTTTTTTGTATAAATACTTGTTGTAAAGGGTCCGCCATCTAACTTTTTTTTCAACTAGTGCTTATTTCGTGAATGGTAACACTTAGCTCATGTCTGATTTGACAGATAATTAGTTTTATCCTTCCGCTGAACGAGCCAACTGACCATCCAATGCGTTTTCGCTTCGCTAAGTGGGCCTGCGATCGACTAACAGAAGATGCCGATTTTGCCAAAAAAAATAATTTTTTCATATGAAGCTGATTTTGATCTTGGCGGGTATGTAAGCAAGCAAAATTGCCGCATTTAGGGCACAGAAAACCCGCACGCATACATTGATAAGCCGACGCACCCAAAACGAGTCACTGTTTGGTGCGGATTTTGGTCCAGAGACATAATTGGACCATTGAGCAAGGAGTGGCCGTTACAGTCAACGGCGATCGTTATCGGGCCATGTTGAAAGAATTTTTGTTCACAAAAATTTAAGAGGAGGATATTGGCAACATTTGGTTTCAACAGGACGGCGCTACGTGCCACACAGCCGAAGCTTCAGTAGTTTTTTTTAAAGCATTTTCAAAAAAAAAATTATCTGGCGGACCCTTTATATTATCAAGCATGTCATTGGCTGAAGTAGTTAGCACGTTGACTACAAAACCGAAGGCCCTGGCTTTGAGGCCGGTCTCCAACAGTCATTAAATAACAACATCACTCATTTTTCTGATGTGCATTGGTGTCCCTTTGTATCAATTTATGTAGGAAAGTTCACGTGATGAAGGCATATACACTGGTCACTGAAGTACACCGGCTTGAGCGGATACTAATCCTAATGTAACATCAGAGCGCTCTCCTTCGTCGGCATTGTGTAGCAGTATCATCGGCGAAGTAAAATAACCAATAAAATGGCTACTAAAGACAGCTTCAAAAAATTTAATACGCATCATTAACACCAGAGGCGCTGCAACATTGAATTATTAAAAATGTGGAAAAAGAAAAAAACAGAGTTGTAAAAGAATGTTAGTTTTCTCTATTTCTTCCTTCACCACCTTCTGTCTTTTCTATCACTATTATCCCTTTCCCTCAAAGAAGCTAACACCTAGTAATAGTAGTAGGAATTCATTGCCTTAATATTACTTTTAAAAAATAAATAAATAAATAGCTTTTGACAGCTGAAGGCAGGGCTGCCAGATTTTTTCAAAGCAAATTAAATGCTTGTATGTATATTTAAAAAGTATGAACAACATTTTGCAGACAAATGAGGCAAATGTTAAAAAAAATGTTTACTCTGAATTTAACTAAATAGTATTTGATTTGATCTGTTGCAAGTTCTTTGACCAAATTAAATACCTAAACCAAGAGAATGACTGCGGCAAATTACAAATGGAAAAATTATCATTAAAAATAGTTTCCTATAGTTTTCTACTTTTGCCCATTTTTAATTGTTGTTACTTAAACTTTTGGAGCATATAAACTCAAATTTAAATTGGTAGTAATTATTAAACTTTACATCATTTCTTAAGACTTCGGCAGTAGAGAAGAAAAAAAATAATAAACGACTACAAGAGTTCAATTTTGAGCTTTTTTTTTTGGAAAATTAAGAAATGTTTTTCGTGTAGCCAATTGTTTAGCTTTCAAAAAAAAAAACATTAGTTGTTATTTTTGTGTTAGTTTTTTTTTGTGGTTGGTAAATTTTAGCTGTTTCATGGTACTGCGTTTACGCTTGCGCACTGATGCATAATTCCCCTCCAACACCTGAAATAGTTGAACAAAGACTGTGTTTTTGTATTTAGTTTATACAAAAGTTTATTCAGATTTTTGTGTAGTTTTAATGCTATTTGCTCAAGAGTTCCTTATAGTTCAGAAAAATATATATACGTATGCATATATGTATGTATGTATGTATTTATATATGTATGTACATTAGAGGGAGTTGATTTGTAGAGCCAAAGAAAAGCGAATTTTTAGTACAACAGACATTATCGAAGCCAGGAAAAAGTTGATAAATAGTATGGAGGCTGTATGCATCAATTCCAAGGAAAAAAAAGATGGAATCACCAAAAAAAAAAAATCTATAGAATAACTTAAATAATATTGAGCCGTAATATAGATATGTATGTATGGGCAAATTCCCAGGCGACGAATGCGCCATTCGTACTCTTTTAGTTGAGGAAAAAAAACAAGAAAGGAATGGAAAGATCAGCGCTTTAAAGCAATGAAGGCGATATCAATAATATAATAAAAAGTATTCAGCCCAACTAAGAATATTCCCGGGGAGTTTTTTCTCTTCCCTATCATTTGTTTTTCGGGGAATAATCCTCCTATTCTAAATAGCCGGGGAATAAGCAAATGCGGGAGAGAGTAAAATCTGGATCGGCTGTTTAATGTTTACATTTTATTCTGCAATAAAGCAATAGTTCAGCAATAGAAATTTAATAAAAATTTTGTGTTTTCATTGCCAATAAGATTGTGTGTTATTACTCGTAAATATTTTTTTTGCTTAAATAAAAAATAAAACAAACATCGTAACCATATACAATCATGCAGAATAAATTTATGCTGAGAAGGTGGAGCTAAAATAGTCCAGATGCAGATGCGAATGGATTAAATTTGCAAGGACTGTATGTACAAAGGAAATTGTCAATTTGAGTTTTTCTTATCTGTCTTGATATGAGAGGAAAACAAATCTTCCATTTACCTGCTATGTGAACTTAAAGGAGGCGTGAAATTTTTAGTTTTAGTATTTTTCTAAAGGAAGAAGTAGTTCATGTTTTTGAAGTTTATGCGCGTAGGGCTTGAATAAAAATACTTAAAATACAAGAGAAATATAACATTCTTTTTGTTATAAATAAATACATATATCATTGGTTTATAACATTTATTAATTTGATTTTTAAATTTTTGCATTAGTTCCCTTCAAAATGTTTGGGCAAAAACTCTCAAAAATTTCTCCCTCTACCTCATATTTAGAATACACCTATACCTCGATTTACACGATAGATACGTTCCTGAGAAAGTCGTGTAAATCGAAATTTTAAATTTTTAATGAAAAATCGTGTAAATCGAAAATAAAGGCAGAATCGCGTAAAAAGTTTATTTTATTAAGAAATTATATAAGTATTTCAAAAGCGTTTACTCAAAACACATAAAAATTAACCTTTATTCATTAAACAAAATAAATGCTATTCATAAAAAAAAACAAAATAAAAAATATCAGAAGCGTTTACTCAAAACACATAAAAAATCGTATAAATCGAGGTATTTCATAAATCTCTCAATTTACACGAAAATCAAAATAATCGTGTAAAATTGAAATCGTATAAAAAAATTATCGTGTAAATCGAGGGTGTTTCTTCTCCCTCTCCCTCATATTTAGAATTCCTACTTTTTTCCGGGGAGTTTTTTCCCGGGGAAATTTAAATTCATAATAGGAGGAATGGAAAAGGGGAAAAAACTCCCGGGGAATTGCCGTTCATAATTGGGCTGATAAGCAAATGTCAGTGAGAAACGGACGCGACAAAAATATAAACTATTTTTTTGCACTTATAGAAACGTACATAATTCAGCGAAATATTATAAAATTTTATTTTTGTGAATGTGGAAATGAAGGTGAAGAAAGATCGTTCATGTGTAGATCTATGAAATATGAAAATTTTGTTGTAATTTTTTTTTAAATGGTTAAAGCACAATTACGGACGAGACAAGGCGGACGCGGCAGTTTTTTTCCAAGAGAACTAAACGCAATAGCTTTGCTAATATTGATTGAACTTTAATTGAAAAGAAATTAAACAATAACAAATGCTTATTTAAATAGTGAGATTAAATTAATAAATATTGAGATTATGCGACGGATACGACATTATGGTATAAGTGAAAGTAAACTCAAAAAACGTCCGTTATTGGAGCTTCGTTCGCCTTCTTTTGTGCTAATAAGTAGAAATTTTGTAAATTAAAAAATATAATACCCATCGCTAAAATAAAGGCTCAGCAAAAAAAATGCTTTTTTACAGTTGCATATTTCGGTCGAAAATTTAAAAAAATTAAATATGATTTTACATTAATAAAGTATAGACCTTTCAGCTTTATTATTAAAAAAATAAAAATAAAATTTGAGCAAAAAAATTTGTTGGTTGACCTTTTTCTGGAATTACCCATATGTACAAAGAAAAAGTATGAAGCGGCTTAAACCTTAAACTTTTTAAACATCACAAGGCAATGGAGTCATATGTTAATATGTACATTGGCTATCATAAAATTTCAGCGGTATTTGGTAAAGTAGGCCAATACACCGGCACTCACATAAATATTTTAATCATCGTTATTCCTATTTCATGTTCCCGCAAGATCTCCGTAAATTGAGCCACCCTAATGATTTTCATTTTTTTAATTATAATAACGAAAGAAAAAGAAATTTTTAAACAATATTAACAGCAGCTAATTAGTCATTTTTGTGCTACATTCATATTAAATAAAACTCATCTTACATTCTGTATAAAACCACAAGTCTAAGCTTAAAGAAGTTGAAAGAATATCAACTTTATTTGATACCGCCCGTAGCTACTGCTGCTGGTAAAATTTCTCCTACTTCACCTTTTTTTTTGTTAGCAACATTTAGAAATATTATTGCCGCTTATACACTGAACATACATATTTGTAGTCCATTATTTAATTTTTACAATCTCATTTCTTGTATTACGAGTATTTTATTGTACTCGTATCAGACGGAAGCGTTTTTATTATGACATGCTAAACGCTGCTACTGTTGTACGAGTAGTACATTAGACACAAAAACTCAAAGAATATTTGAATATTTTTTTATGGTTAGATATGAAGTGTTAAGATTTCCACTTAGATAAACATTTAGTTTTTATAAAAAAAACAACTTCTCCCTTTTTAGTTAAGCTTTTAAAGACTTTTAATACAAATACAATTCTTATCATGTGTTACCCCCCAAAAAAAAGTATATTTAAATTAAAATTTTTGTTTTTATCTTTATAGAGCTTCAATAATTTACTACATAAATACTCGTAGATAAAAACTAGGAGTGAGTACTGTGTTTCGAAAAAATTATTGCAAGTCGTTTAAAAACTATTCACCCTTATTCCAGTTGTCGGCATCGACGTCACTTTAACACAATACCAAAAAATTGGGGCTTGTATACCCGTTGTCGAAAACAACTGATTCCTGTTGGCAGGTTTATGATATTTTCTAGACCTTAGGGAACGAAAATAGATTGTCAGTAGCACAAAATTGCTTTAGAGAGCAATTAAACAAGCCCCAATTTTTTAATTTTTTTTTATATAATAAGGGTGATTGAATAAATTATGCGTAATGGTATTTATAAACACAATTGCGACTAACAACGAACTTCGTTGCATAGTTCGACGAACTTGCCATCAAAAATTCGTTGCGTAAATTCGTCTTTTGAAACACAATTAAATTTGACGTCCTAACAGTTCTATTCAAAATCTCTGCCTCGCCAAGGATATTTTTGTAGCCCATGGATGCCTAATTATGCAAATATTCATTGCAACAAAAGTCACTTGCATATGGGCATTTCCACAGAAAATGACGTATCTTGTTTTTCAAAGAAAAAGTTATATTTTACATTGGTGTAAAACGTAGTTAGATCTACATTTAGTAACAGAGAGTAAGAAATCTAACAGCAGGGTTCTAAATTACAAGCTTAATTACTTAATAGCTTAATGTGACAAATACGAATCGTGACTGTGAAATGTCCATATCTACTCCCACTTGCAATAAAAATAAATGCAAAAAAAAAATAAAATTTTGACTCCTTAAATAAAAATAAACAAAGAAAGCCAAAAACTTTGGAAAAATTACAAAAATAACAGAAATTCGCGAGAAATTGCAATATTTGAAACAAGCCATAATTTTTATTAAAAATCACTAAAACACTAAGGAATGCTAAAAACTCGCAAAAACTTCCAAAGTCTAATATTGTTTAAAGTCCACGAAAATTGTTAAGAAGCAGAATAGTGGCGAAAACTCGATTTTCATCGCGAACATTGCAAAAATTCGCAAGTTTTGCAACAAAATTTCTAAATAGTACATTGAAGAAATCACACACACTGCAAAGTATAACAAAATCTCAAGAAGTTTCTCGCGCAGAGAAGATGGTATCGTTGCTTGTGAATCACACGGCCAGAACAGGAAACTTTTCACGCAAAAGAGCGATAATATCGTTACTTGTGTGGCACGTATCGCCATAATATTGAAAATACACTCCGTTCACTTCAATATCTTCCATCTCTGGCCATACCTAATCATTAATCATCGCTCCATAGCGCAATTCATTCACGGCAACAGCTGCTCCAGCCACACTTTTTTAATATGCATTTTTATAAAATAAGTACAAACAACCAACTACACAAACAACTACAACAACAACACAAAACGACTACAACTAAAATTTATACTGTTTACAAAACAAATTTTGTATGGAAATTTGTTAAACGTTTTGTAAACCAAAATTATTTTTTTTTTAATAAGGTCTATAGACTTTATGAGCTACAAGCATACGCATAAGTAAAAAAAATACTCTGAATATTAATCGGCTACACATGCGTATATACAGGGCTATTTTATTTACACACACATAAAGCAAAACACATTTTCTATTCCATTTTATATACAAAATGTATGTATACGGTGGCGAATGATAAATAAATATTCCGAGTATTATGAGTATATTTTTTTGTCCGAATAAATATCCGTACTATGAGTATAAGCATACTCCGACTATAAGTATGACAGAGAGTCAATGCGTAGCGTATTTTAGTTTTTCGCCTAAAAGAAGTAGAGATGCTCTTATGTGTTGAAATCGGCTATGGTAATAGTTACCTAAGAGAAAATATGTGAGTGACTGCTCGGCAGTAGAGTTGTTTTTATCAGCTCTTTTGAGTGACCGCTCTTTTCAGTACACCTTTCAGCTCAGCTCATTATACTGAAGTGTTTCATTCAGTTAGCTCAGTTCATTTCTAATGAAACAAATTCTCAAAGGAAAGAAAGAGCTAAACACACGCATAAAAAATTATAGATTTATATATAGTGTGTGTGTGTGTGTGTATCGTCAGACATTACCAAACAAGGCAATATAAGTATGTATAAATAAAAAATAAAATAGTCTTAATGTGCGGAATTTGTTAATAAATATAATACACACCTACATTAAATTTTTAAAATTAAAATTAATTAGTACTCCATATATTTTAACTTAATCATAAGATATTAATTCTTTTTCTTGATTTAAGATTGAACGGCTCACAACGCTCAGTGAAGTGAATTGTTCAATTGAACCAGTTCGTTCATGAGCGGTACAACTCTACTCGGCAGGTAGAATCCGTGATGGCTGCATTTTGGTGATGGATATTTTTTAAAGCGCCAAGGAAATTGGATTATTGGCTTAAACTTTAGATTTGACAAACATTTTGTAGGGATGCAGCTATACATATGTCTTTGTTTAGAAGAATGAGTAATAATGCCACATTTAAAGTAGGGATGTAACGATACGTCGTTTTGCCGATCCGATACCGATATTTAAAAAGATATATCGCCGATACCGATACGCATATTGAAATTGAACTCAAATTTAAATTAACAAAAGTAGAGTAATTCTTTTATTACATAAAATTACAGTGTAAGAGTTTATTAATATTTAAAATTGATATTTGAATTCATTCTGAAATTAACAAAAAAAAAATTATTTTTTTAAACAAAATAAAAGTGTAAGCGGTGTTCTCAAATTTTGCGGAGATAGACAATTTCGCAAATCCTTTTTAAGCAGACCTGCAGTAGAAAATAGTCTCTCAGATGCGACAGAACTCATTTGAAAACTTAAGTATTTCTGCGCCAGTTTCTTTAAGTTTGGGTAGGATATGTCATTGCGCCAGTAATCAAGAGGATCTGCGTCTCTAGGAATATTAGGAGATCTAAGGTATCTCTCTACTTCTTCGTTAGCAGAACCACATCCTAGGATGGACAGAGGCTCATCCTCCTCAGATTCTCTTATAATTTTTTCACAAACGCTCCAAAGGCGAGTAGTTCTCTTAGACTTATCAAAAGTTTTACGAAGTGTAGGGAGAACTCTGTCTTCAACTTTTTCGGAATGGAGAGTCATGTTAAGTAGCTCAATGAGACTTTTTTTCGATAGGATTGAAGTCGATTGTCTTTGAAATATTCGAGCTTTGTATCGAGGGTCAAGAATTGTAGATAAATAATACGTTTCATTAATATCTAAACCCTCAAATCTTTCATTCAGAGCTGATGCTAAGTTAGTCGCAAATTGTTGGGACTCCGGGACAGTCTCTCCTTTGATTCATGTATTATATTTTCTAATAATGTTCGAAGAACTAGCGGAATAGCATCAGACAATGTAGCAGTGGCTTTGCTTATGGATTTTGTACCCTCTTCAAAGTAAGCCAAAATTTTCACCACCTCTTCCATCATTATCCATTCGTCTGTTGTAAGCTCTACATTGCATTTTATACGAGGTAAACAAGCTTGTACCGCAACCCTTTGCTGTAGCAAATGCCTCAAAGCCTGAAGTGTTGAATCCCAACGTGTAGATATGTCCTGTATAAGGACATGATTCGGAATATTATGAGCATTTTGCATTTCTTTTAGAATTTTAGTGTTGCTTGTGGAATGGCTAAAATGTCCTATAATGGGCCTTGATTTGGTAATCATTCCGTTTACTTTGTCGTCTTTAAAAAGGCTGGATTTGATTGTCAATTGCAAAGAATGCGCCAAACACTTCACTGGGATTACATCGTATGAGAGCGTAGAGAGAGATTCTAATAACGACACCCATGTTGGCAGCATTGTCAGTGACTATTGCTCGTACACTACCTTGTATTTCCCAATCTTCTAAAGATTTCTTTAGATTAGAGCTCCATCAAATGACATGACCTCAAGGCAGTAATTTTTGTACATAAAGTTTGTATCGATGTTATGAGCCGTTAAGCCAAAAAAAAATCATTGGATTGTGAAGAGCAGTCACTTGTCCATATATCGGTGGTTATCACAATGTGTGGCAGATCTTTTAGTAACTTCAGTACCCTGGATTTTACTCGCTGATATATATCCGGTATGACTTTTTCACTCAAATGAGCCCGGGAAACCATTTTGTAATTTGGATATAGTTTTTTTACTAACCGTTGGAAGCCTACTTGATTAACTAAATCAAACGGTTGCATATCAACACAAATTTCCTCAGCGATAATGCGAGTTATTTCTTTTGCCCGAATATCATCATTGCTATAAACAGATTTCTTCTCAATTATTTCCGCAAGAGTTGCTTGTCTCTTAGGCTGTGTATCGTTGTCATTGCAACATTTTGGATCCTGAATAGGCCTTTTCGTTCCTGAAACGGTATTCAATTCATTTGAATGGTGTCTTTTCATATCAACCCACAAGTTTGATGTATTGTAATTTTTTGAATTGATGCCACGGGAAACTTTTTCTCCACAATACAAACATGTTGCTTTGGAACTATCCACATTCGAAAATTCAAAATGTTCCCATATAGCACTTTTGTGCTGTGAAGTTTACATTATTGGAATGTTTATTTTATATTCAACAACTATTTAGTTAAAAATAAACAAAATCTATGTTGTAGTTTATTTTTTAATAAGAACACTAAAGAAGAACCGTTTTTAATAACCATGCAACCAAAGGTCTAATTCGAGAGGCTGGCAGCCGGCTTTCAGCCGCCGACTTTTTTTAAATACGCAGCCGCCGCCGATTTTTTCGGCAAATTATAGTTTTGTATGCGAAAGTTTGTGCATGGTGACAAGGCTTAGATGTCAGTTGTAACTTTAAGTTGTAATTATTGTAGAATTACTACCACTTTTACAGTGAGTCTATACCTGATAAATTTTTATCATGATAAAAGTCAAATCGTTATCAAGACAAAAATTTATCAGGTGTAGACTGTATTTATTAGTGTTATTGCAGTGTCTTAACAACTTTGTCAGAGCTTCAGCTCAGACAACTTTGTCTTGATAAAAAACGTAAAGAAGCTGTTTGTTTGACGTTTTAATTTATTTGCAGAAAATACAAATTTTAAGTAATTTTTAAGAAAAAAAAATAGAAAAATAAAGAAAACTATTGATGTTTTTATGAAATAAAAGGTTTCTAATAAATATTAATTGAAATCTTGCAGGCATTGTGAGAAACTTTCTTCATGACGACAAACAACTTATGAATTATCATAATAAAAAACCACAACGTCTTCGCATGTATGCTTGCATTAACAAAAATTTAACAACGGCTCTGCCGACGTTTTGTTAGTTGTTATGATAAATTTGTATCAGGTATAGACGTTATGTTATTAATGCGCTTTGAAAGAAATCTTAAAACGCACAAACGCATACATGATTTAGCATTGCGAGAACATTTCACTTCTATGGTGCAAAACAAAACAATTTAATTACTCTATTTTGATTTTATGTTCTGCTTTTAATATGTTATTCCTCTTAGTTGTTATCCAAAAAAAAAACATTGAAAATTTAATTATTTGTTGAAAACAGCTCTAAAAAATTTTAGAAGTATCGTCGTATCGACAGTAAGATATCGCCGATATCGATATATCGGCAAATCGGAAGTATCGCCGATATATCGGTATCGGTATTCGTTACATCCCTAATTTAAAGTACATGCGAGCTCCTTAATTGAAACGCTAGGAACGTCACGAACTGACTGACTAATGGTAGAATTAGTAGTAATTGTATGTGAGGTAGAAATCTATAGAAAATAGATTTCTACGTCAACTTCTCTCTTACATACATTCACACACCAGTGATGGGAATTGGAAATCTTGATTTCGTGCCCAATCTGCTTTTAAATAGTGCCAAAATCACTTGAATAGTGCCAAACCACTTTGTATATAATTTTAATGTTGGCACTTGATGTTCATTCAAACTATGGTTCTTGAATGATAATTCATTGTGTTTATAGCTAAATAAAAAGCTTACGAATATCACAAAAAACACAGTCTAAAATTAGTTGTATATACACATTAATACATATCGTGCCCTATTTTGGATTTAATCGTGAGCGACATGTAGTAAAAAATTAACTTTTTTTTATCGAAATTGCAAAATTGTTGATAACTTTTAAAAAACAGGCTGTAAAATTTATCGTAAGCGAAAATTAACGTACATATGTACTCGTAAGAACCTTCTCCTAAATCGAAAATAATAATGCTCGATATGCATCATATATTAATAATTTGTACTTGTTTACAAGAAATATAAATATAAAAACAATTTTTACGTTATAGTAATGATTTTTAAGGACATACTTAAATACTATAATAACCCTAAACTAATTTAGATGATAAAATAACTTTTTCTTGTTAGATGTATATACCTAGTGACAATTACATATGTAATTATAGTTTGTGATTTTTTTATGGTTAATATACTCTCGAGTTAGAGAAATTCGTGCACGTTAAAAATATTAATAATTGTTAGCTATTTATTTTAATCAAACAAAGATTCTGTCGGTATAGTGGAATTTGTATTGCTTTTTTGGTTCATCATTTTATATGCATTACGATTATACCAAGATATATTGTTAGACTTCAAAAATCTTTACCATGTGTTAAAGATGCTAAAGTTTATAATTGCAGTTCATTTAACATTTTACTTTTCATCAAATTTTGAACTAAAAATATACTTTCCACGCTTGATGAAGAGTAGAGAATAAAAAGAATACCTTGATTGACGATTCGATAAATATTACTTAAAAATTTTTCATTGAAACTATTGTTTACGTCTCCATGTCTTCCAAAAACTCACTCTTGAATTCTACGGGTCGTATTCAAAAAAACTTAACAAAGCAATGTTAAGTAAAGTTGTATTCAAAAAAAAAAAAATTATTATATCAAAATTCTAAAGTAGGCACCAACGTTTGTTGAGGCTACTTTAAGTTGATATTTCCAAAATGTGTATTTTGTACCTCAAATATTTTTGTTAAATTAGCATGATTCATGTTACATCTGAAAATGAAGCTAGAAGTGCCAGCTCTTATCTTAAATTTATTAATTCTGTCATGTGGTAGAAAATATTACTAAATTATCCAACTGATTCAAAATGCATAGCAAAATCCATAAAAAAATATTAAAATAAATACAATTATACAAAAATGTTTTAGTGATGTACATTCAAACAAAACGAATCGAAAAAAGCTGGATATTCAAATACTCATTTCGTTCGAATAAAATAAATTGAGATAATTTTTCTATGTTCATCATATTTTTTTACTTTTACTTCATAAAAATGTTTATCTGTTTTGCTTCCATGTCAGAAGCTTATATTTTATAAATTAGGTTGCTTAACTTCAAGATAATAAAAATGTATATAATAAAATAAAAAATTAGTTGAATACTCGAATGAAATTGTATTCGATGTTGTACATCATAAGCTGTGAAATGGTTGTTGAACATGGTGGTGTTACCAGAATTTATTATTAAATCACAAAATAATTAAAGTTGTCTTTTGAATACAATTTCTTAACAAAGCAATGTTAGCCTTAAAGTGCTTGGTAACTATTACGAACTTTAAAGCTCAAATAAAATATTTTTTTGAATGAGGGTGTACAACTTTATGATGGGAAAATTAGTCTTTGATTAGTTATAGTTAAATTTCAGTGATAGTTTCGATCTATGTATATTGTCAAAAAATTTCTACATAATTGACGAAATAAAAAAGCCCTTTTAAAATTAAATCTAGTCTCACATTTTTAGATTACATTTCGATAATTTACTATTTCAAGGACATAAGATAAAAATACATTTTGCTTATAACTATTATCCATTAAACTATTTAATATGAATTAAGTTTTATCATTGCATTATGACTGAAAATTTTATAATGTGAAGAAATATTTCAAGGGGTCCCACTGTTAAAAGACTCTATCTGCAAAAACTTAACCAGACACCAACGGTTTGGGGAATACTTAAGAATTTCATAAATTTCAGAGTTGAAATATTTCTAAACATTTATAAAATCATCTCTACGACATGAGCTGTTACAAACAAATTTATATATTCATTTTAATAATTCGTCAATGTCTCCGGACAAACCGTTACTTTTAACTATCAGAACCGAACAGTTGTCAGCCTCAAATGCTACTAAAGGCTCAGTTAGCCGACTATAATGTAATGTAACTGCAATGTAGGAAACAGCCGGCTAACTGAGCCTTAACTAGCGGTCTCCACTAGCCATGAACTTGGTATGGGCATCATGTCGGACATCGCAAATGGCTAGTGGAGACCGCTCATGTCCAACTTTCGTCCATGCTCCGACATCAATGCCCGAGCATATGTCTGAGCAAAAATGTTCGCCATGAGATTTTACGTCCGCAACCATTTGCAATAGAAAGAAAAGAGACAGAACAAATTTGTAAATATTCCATCTCTATTGCACTACCGCAAAATACTTTGATATGCCTAAACATGGACATCGCACGTGTTCACCACAACAAGGAAGTTGATGAATTTTTCATAGTTGCTCTGCCGGCGTCATGTCCATGTCATGTCCAAGTCGCTGGCTATTGGAGACGAAGGGTAAGTTTTCATTACTTAAAAACGTGAAAAAAACAATAATAGTACTTATTACTGCAAAAAGAAAAGTTTCCATATTTAATGGACAAAAAGTGCCAGAAAAGGAGCGAGAGTGCCACAGTGCCAGGCAACATTCAATAGTGCCAAAAATGGCACAATTGTGCCACGTTTCCCATCACTGTCACACACATGCAGTGTTACCATATGTGAAGATTTATCTTATTTTTGAAGTTTTTAGACATGTTAAAACGACAAAAAAGATTTTTTATCTTAAAATAAGATTTTTAAAAATTTTACTTTTATTACTTTTAATATATTATTGAGGGATTTTTTGACCAACTTACAAATTTTCTGATTTGCTTCATAATGATCTTACACATATTCTATATATTAACTGCCTTATTCATAAAAAATATTTCAGGCTTATTAAGCGCTTATTTGACGTATTTCTATGGGAAATTTGTCAAATAAACCTGTAATAAACCTAAAATATTTTTTATGAATTAGACCATAAATATTTTGTGTTATTTGTCTTTATTTTTAATAGTTCACAAGAAACAAAATAAATTTTAACTCATTTTCATTCAATAAAATAACAAAAAAGATTTTTCGTCATAAAAAAAGCTATTTTTTGTTCGACTTGAAGATTTTTGATCAAATAAATATGGCAACACTGCATACATGTATAAAGCGAAGAGAAATACAATAACAGAGAACACATTCACTCGCAACCTCACGTTTTTATTAACTAACATCCAGAATTGAGAGATACGACCACTTCAAAAGTAACAGGATACGATTCGACTAAAGGCTCAGTTAGCCGACTGTAATGTAATGTAACTGCAACAGTAAGAAACAGCTGATCGATTTTGTTATGTGAAAAGTAATGGAAATGGTTATAGAGATGTAATGTAACGTAACCTAATTTTCATATAAAAATATCAATCAGCTGTTTTCTACGTTACAGTTACATTACATTACAGTCGGCTAACTGAGCCTTAATTCTACTATAACACTTTCCACGTTTTCTACAATTCTTAATGATTTCGACAGTCCCAATTTTGGTTTTCGCAATGTCTTGATGGTCTTCCTTAATTTCTTGCTAAATTTTTGAATGATTGAAGCAGCATTTAAGTCGTTTAAGCCTCCAATATTGCAAAATCGGCGAAACGCAATTTTTATAAAACTCTCGCACTCACAATACGCGATACGGTACCGATAGCGACTACATTCCCCAGAACCAACCGATTGACATACCCTGCATACCAGATTCGGAGCCTTTGCCCAATAAGTTAGACAAATGTAAACTTTCTTTTGAAACACTTTTTACAACGCACAATGGGTCTGATCGTACCTAAGTTGCGAATACTTTTAATATTAAGGTGTTTACTATATATATGTAACTTCATTTGTGACAAGAGTCTAAGCAAAATATGTGTATTAAGTACTAGTACAAATATACATATATGTACATAATTCTGTATTTACGTTGTATGTAAATAAGAATGTACTCAACTGAAATAATTTAATACAAAAGAAAATGAGAACAAAAAGAAGTACATCAGTTTTTTTTAACTTTTTTTACGCTTCGCAGCCATTGTTAAATACGCATCAAATTTAAACTTTGAAGATCAAAAGGCATTTACGAGAAATTATTATAGCATAGTAAATAAATTTGGTAGAAGACTTTTTTAATATTGAAAATTTGTATGTTTGTATGTACAACGAGTACGTGCGTGCATACTTACATATCGTTGGTCACAAGTAGAAAGGTACTAACTCAAATAAATGTAACTTTACAGGAGAAGGTAAAAACATAATAATGAACAGTATAACTGCTTTTAAAAGCGTTATTTTTTAGACTATTGCAATAAATTTTTGTAACGAGGTGGTGTATTTGTGTAAAATGTATTGGAATCACTGAAAACACAATTTCGTGAAAATAAGAGTTAGGGCCTTTCTACTTGTGACCATCGATATATACATACCGATATAAGAAATGCAAAACGGGACTATATAAAATTGGAAATATTTTTTTTCATTAGTGTTTGTTGGCTACGCTTTTTTTTTGGCAAATGTTTGACAAGTGTGACCGACCGTACCTTAAGAAACACAAATTTTTTGTTAAATATGTATGTAGGTCGGTTTGCACTTTATCTTACGATATGTATGAATGATGATTAGCCGGCGACAGACAGACATACACACATAACTTTACCTTAATATAGAGAGGCCCTAACTCATTATTAAGGTAACGATATGTATCTTTGTACATGCATACATATGTATGCATGTAATGTTGGTTGTTTGAATATTACTTTTGTTCTAGTTTATTTGGTAGTCGAAATATCAACAGATAAAATGCGGCATTTCCAACAACAACAACGATCATCATTTTACATTTAAGCATTAAACACATTCACCACAGCAAGCTACCGACTACCAAATGTCTAGGATAGAATACGCATGTTTATATGAGAATAATTCTTTTGAAGAAAGCAAGGCAACATGGCGGCAGGTTGTTGTCTATGCTGATTTTGTCGTTGTAGTCCAATTAAACTAATTTCTACTTCGTTGGCTATAATGAGAAAATTCAGTGTTGCCAGTATAACACAAAATGTTGAATGAATGATTTTGTACAATTATTTCATATTATTTAACAGAAACAATATCCAAAAATTGATGTAAAGAATAAATTGATTCATTTTTGTACTTTTACGTGAAATAAGTACATTTTAAAAGAGTAATAATTTTTATAAATGCAAAATATATAAAAGTGGCAATACTGAACTATGTATTTGTACTTGAATATCAGCTGCAGACACTGTTGCCAGAACTTCTAGGTGTGAAATCGTTTAAAACTACATATTTCTGTGCAAAAAATCTTCAATCGTCAAGTCATTTTAGAACATCGTCAAAAAACGTCAAACCAAAAATATTAATTTTTTTTTGTATTTTAATTGTTTTATTACAAAAACTATTACTATGGTTCAAACTTATTAACTATGCTTTCAACAAAAATACACATATACATTAAATAAATGTATATTACCTAAACATGAAAACCATTAAAATTATAAATAAAAGTTAAAAAAACTTAAAATGAAATCAGAATTCACATACATACGTACATATATATTTATTTTTAAAACAGATAATTTATAAAAAAAAATTATTAGCATTTTATGTATAAATATCAGAATTTAACATTTTGAACACAAAAAAATCATAAAAAAACAAAAAACCATTTTTAAAAATGCAATACTAAACAAAGTTTCCATATATCGGGTGTTTTTTTAGAGGTATAGAACTTCGAATTGAAATAAAACACAAGAAAATCGTTTTAATGTCCATCAATTTGGCTTTATTGGAAGGATAATTTTATGCCATTAATGTTTAAATATGATTTCGGGCATGTGGCCGCCGCGGCTGGCTCGAATAAAGCCAATTCTACAGGTCCAATTTTCAACCACTTTTTCGAGCATATGGGGCCGTATGTTGGCAATAACGCCACGAATGTTGGCTTCCAAGTCCCCTAACGTTTCTGGTTTATTGGCGTAGACGAGCGACTTCACATATCCCCAAAGAAAATAATCCAATGGTGTCAAATCACACGATCTTGGTGGCCAATTGACAGGTCCATTCCGCGAAATTATGCGCTCATCGAATGTTTCCTTCAATAAATCGATTGTGACGTGCGCTGTGTGGCATGTAGCGCCGCCTTGTTGGAACCACAACTCATCCACATTCATGCCATCCAATTCGGGAACAAAATAGTCGGTTAGTCGGCTCCAATTGCTGTGCACGGTGGCGAATCGATTCATTCGGGTCCTCTTCAACACTTTGCTCTACAGCGGCAATTGTTTCTTCGGTGCGCACTGTTCGACGTCTCTGCGGATGCGTATTATCACATAGAGTAAACGTAGTGCGAAAACGATCTATGGTTAACCGAATTAATTGCTCTGATGGACGATTATGTCGACCATAAAATGGACGGAGCTTGCGGTAAACTTCGCGAACTGAACCATTATTTTCGAAATAAATTTGCACGATTTGCAAGCGTTGTTCTTTTGTCAACCTGTTCATGATGAAATGGCAAACCAAACTAAATATTAATCACTTGACAGCTGACAAAATGGCCGCCAGATAAAAAATTGATGCCAACTTAAAGTTCTATACCTCAATAAAAAACACCCTTTATGTTAAATTTAGAAAAATCGTCATTTCTCGACCTAAAATCGTCACTAGTGAATTTTGAGAGGTGAAAATCGTCAAAATGCAGAGAAATCGTCAATTCTGGCAACAGTGGCTGCAGATGGTGCTGCTGCCGTCTCCAAAATAATTAAGTAGCCGGCTACGAGGCGACAAATGCTGCTAGCGACATTTGAAGTCGTGTGTTTAATGCTTTACATTTGAACCAAAAAAATAAAAATAAAAAATTAGATGTAAAAATGAAGGAAAAACAAACTGCAATGACATCTCGTTCACGTTCATGTCATTGTCGTCATCATCATTATTATTGTTATTGCTAGAGTTGTTTGTTGTATTGCAGATGACGCTTTTGTTGCTTAAAAATGTTGTAACGTATTGTTGGCTGTTGGACGGTTGTTGATCATTACAAGAAAAACATCAGGAGTGACAAAGAATACAAAATGTTTGTAAATTTTTAAACAAAATCAAATAAGAGAAAAACAGTACTATAAGAAAATACAGAAAGTCAGCCACCAAGAATAGAAACAACAAAAACGGTTAAAATGAAAGAATATGATCATCAAAGACTGCGTCATCACCAAACTTCATTTTCAAACTTGCGCCCCATCATCTTCGCTATTATCAACGCCAACTACCGTATGAAAGTATTGAAGTGCAGAAAGAATAATAGCAAAATTTCCCAGAACCATTTTTTAAGACAAGGGAAAAGTTTTCTTTGGGCAAACATTTGTACATATGTACATACATACATATCGTTACCTTAATATAGAGAGGCTCTAACTCATTATTATTTTTTTTTAATCGATATTTTTAAATTGTTCGCTACATTAGATCTTCTTCTATCAAAAAATAAAAAAAAACTCGACGTGGAAAAATAATAGTTAGGGCCTTTTTATATTAAGGTAACGATATGCACATATGCATGTTTGTATGTATGTGTATAAGTACCCCTCTCGGAAACTTGGGCTTAAATGTCTTCATTCCATTCACCACTTTTGTCGACTATTTTGGTGAGTTTTTGGAGACATTGTCAACGGAGCGTCTGCATAGTAATATTTGCTTTTGATGTATGTTATGTATTAGTTCCCTTTTATCTTATATAATTTATTTTAAAACAAATTATGTAGTTTTATTACCAACATTTGCTCTAGAAAAATAGCAAAAGTGTACACTACGTAGAAGTATTAAAATGTACTAGTGAACATCTATCTATCTGCTTCCAATGTCTACTTAAGGTCGTGATACACTATCATACAAAGTCGTGTGATACCCGTAAGAGTACAACGCTTGTATGATGGAGTTTATGAAAATTTTCAAAAGACAATAACAATTCATCACAACAGGGTTGTATATTTTCGTAGATCACACGACTTTGTATGACAGTGTGTCACGGCCTTTAGTATTGTCCAAACAACTATCTAGTCAGTATTAGTAACGTGATGATGCGTCCGTCAGTAGAAGATTTTCAACGACACGCACATGTAAAATGTCTGTAGCAAAAATCATTTTCAGGGGTATATTTCGTTAGTAGTACTGGTGACAAGGTCAATAGTAAATCACTACGATTTTACTTCCTACAGGGACATACATATGTGCGTACACATGCACATAAATTCTAATATTTATATACATATATCGATGCGTCCAATTTTGTCTGTCCGCATGAGAATGAAAAGCCTATTATATTTACAAAAATTGTAGAGGTACCAAATAGCAACATCAAACAAAAGTATTACAGAAACACAGCAATGACAAACAGCGATATGTAACAACTAGAAAAAATCATCTCATATACTCGCACTACACATATAAAAATATCTGCGATTTTCATGAATAACAACGTAAGTCGAAAGAGCAAGTTTGCAGGGAGAACTAAAATTCTTTACATTAGCAAACTATGGACACTTAAAAATTTCTGAACTTTTGTCGAATAGCAATGTAAATTTATGTATGGATGTATGCATACGGTGACCATCCGTTCTGTATTATACAGAACAGTACTGTATTTGAGAGACCTGTTCTGTATAAACTATTCATTAGGAAATAACGCTGAAATGTTCTGTATTTTATTTACTGTTCAGTATTTGTTCTGTATTTTCATGACTCAAACTGCATTTAAAAAATTAACGCCGTTTCTGCAACAATACTGTTTTAATCAGTGATGCCAATTTAGCCATGAGCTATTTTTTTAGCCAAAGGGTCTTCTTTGTTTTAAACGAGTGAAAATAAAAAATAAATGAAAGTTTAAATGAAAGTTTAAAAAATAGAAAATGAATAAAAATTTTAAAGAAAAATTTCGCAAGGAATGGATTAATAACCCAAAAATTTAAAAACTGAATAGCAGAATGTACAAATGAATACAAGGCGTATTACAAGTATTGCATTGTCGCACTATATGCGCATTTGTTTGACTACCTGAAGAAAAATAACTTTATTTATTACTTACATTTGTTTTTATTTACTTTAAAAAAATTTCCGATTTGTTTAGAAAAATTAATGTATGAAATACCTTCTTGTTTTTGCTAAAGTTCATGATTTTTGCATTCGATGGCGCTTAGCCATTTTTTGTTTACATTTAGCCATTTTTGGTGAAGGAATTCTGGCATCACTGATTCAACATAGAAAAAGTGCTTAATATACGAGTATCAACTGCAGTAGTTCTATAAAAATACAGAAACAACATGAGTTTTGTTTCCTTAATTTTTTTCCTTGAGAGTGTGAATATGAAATTTTTCTGTGTTAGTGCCATCTTATATTTTAAATCTTATTTTTGACGATCCAGCTTAAGGAGCCTGGCTTTTCTTCGTTCATTGTCAAGCTACTTTATTTCATGTTTATATTTATAACACAGATTGAGTTCCAAAAAATATGTATGAGAAGTCTATCTCATTATTAATGAACTTAAGTTTAAAATTCACAACGTAGAGAGGAAATATTTTTGCTTATTGCTGTTAAAAAAATCGTAATTGAGCTAAGCCAGAAAAATGTTATTGATATGGATTGGTCTAGCTAATGCAAGCCGATTTTAAGCAAATTGTATTGAATACTTAAATCATACTGCTTACCAAGAAGTTAAAATTCCTACGTGGAAAGATTTTAAATCCAGTTTTGTTTTCATTATGGATAAAATGAATGAGTTAAACATAATTGAAACCATAATTAGCTGTTTTGTATTTTAACAACCTAATCTAAAACTATGTATGTAACTATTAATATTTTGTACTGGGGGCCTACTGTGTAATTCGAAACGAAAGAAAATTTTTTGAATTTGTATGCTTATAAGGTGTAAATTCGAAAGCATTTTCTTTCATTTCGAATTACAGAGTTGACCGCCTGATATATGTACATATTTTTTTTGTTAATTTTGCATTTAATTTAGTGTTTGTCAAAAAAATAAAAATTTGTAAAATCCATGAAATTCAATATGTTTAATATGTCTGTAAGGTTGTTTGTAATTTAGTTGCTGTTTGTTAAATATTTCCTTGTTCTGTATTTTGATTTAAAAATTATGGTCACCGTATGTATGCACCATAACAACTGAAAATTACTTTAAATATTGCGTAAATTACATGTCAACGATGTTGAATAATGAGAATGAATTAATTTAATTATTACAATGATTGACATTATTTAATTAGAAAAACATATTTTTATATTCCCAATAAAACATTTTTTTTTTTTAACTAAAAATTTGTGTATGGGGACCACCCTAATGATTGAAGATGGAAGTTAGGTGTGTTCTGAACAAATGTTGGGGAAAGAAAGGTATTGGGGGTCTGTCATGTATTTGACTCCTCTAGGAGCACTTTGGGGCTAGTTAGGGCGATGGGTGGTAATTGTATAAAAAATAATATTTTGTATGGGAGCCCCCTTAAAAAGCGCAGATTTGGGGTTGGTAGACATATTTAAAAAAATGGTGGTAGCAGGGGGGAAGGAATATTAGTGCAGGTCGGTCTTAAGTTTAACCCCTCTAGGAACAACTCAGGGACAGTTGTGAAGCTTTTTGTAGATTTTCCCACGTTTTTCCCCAGTTTTGACCGCGATGAGGGCCTATTTACACCCTTCTCACCCCACTTATTTTTTGGCTCGTGCACTTTTTTTTAAACTTTACAAAATTAGGGGTCCTAGCATATCGGAATCAAAAAATAGTGCACTATTCCACCCATAATGTACACATCGTCAACTGAAATGAAAAACCACGTGACTAACAAAAAATTTCAAATCGCATTTTCAAATAATTATTGGGAAACACATGTCCCTACAAAACTGGTAAACATTTTAAGTCAAAAATTACATCCGGATGCTAAAATAACTTAAGTCAAAATATGCAGAAAAAATTGTGCTTTGAAGCACATTTGATACAAGAAAAGGCGTGTGTGGGTTTTTATGATCTCAAAAATCGATGTACATATTAGTCTCCTGCACAAGACATCTTATAAGAACTTTCAAGACATGAGGGATTTTTCAAATGCTTTACTACAGCGAAATCTTATAAAACAAACGTTAACAACACTGTTTGCAAGAAATTTGTTTGAGTATTGTAGGTATAAGAGTAAAGAAGAAAACACTTCGTGATGGAAGAATTTGTGATACTTGCTTCTTTCTTACACATGAGCGCGTGTACAAACGTCATGCAATTATGTGTGTATGATTTTTTATTTTTCTGCGCACATGCAAAGCCACACACATGCATTAACATTAGTTGTATGCGGTTAACCACATAATAGCATACCATCTACATATTACACACACACTCAAACGTACAATATGAAAAATAACAAGCATACACTAATCAACAGTACTCCTTTTGAGTGTTTGTTACAAACAAGCTGTCTTGCGACATCGCTTGTTACAACTGATATACACATACACCAATACATCTATCGTGCTTCGCTTATAGTACGACAGCATTTATTATTGGTTTAGTATAATACATGCGACGTGAATACATTTAAAAATCATGACGTTTTTACATTTCAAGACTGTTTATGCAGCTCTCTAGTACATATTGAAAACAAAAACAAAATTTCTTATTTTATTGTTGCTTTCAATACAAATTGTCAATCGAAAGTATTCTATCGACACCGTGGGACAGGCCATAAAGTTTTCAAATTACGCACCACACAATGGAAAGAGAAAAGTTTATTTTCTTTCCTGATTTGAGTATTCCAGATATTCCAGAAATTTTTACAAAATATAAATAAATATATGTGACCCGGTCTATGAAAACGTGGCGTATGGCTCAAAAAATTATTTTTCACTTTTTTTTGGTTCGGATAGTTTTTGAGACGCTCTTTAACATGGTGAAAAGCAGAAAGTCCTAACTTGCTTAGAAGTGTACTAAAAATGTAGAGAAAGAAGAGCACAAATGAAAGAAAAACAGAATTTTATTGAAAATCGAGAATGAAGGATAATACATGGAATTGGAAATAAATGACATTTTAACAACAACAAGCGTGCACAGTTTTTTCCCCCTCAAAACTTCACTAGTTTATAACGGAAAAGACCAACAGAAACAGAACGAAGGAAAACAACTACCGATAAACTGACAAAATGCATTGTTTATCTTTAACAGCTGATTTCTCGAAATTTTATTTTTGAGTCATAAGCCACCTTTTCATAGACCGGTTCACATATAACGATTATTTCTGTATTATTAATTCAAGAATCGTATTTTTTAGTTATGAGGAATTTTCGTGAAGCTGGCAAGGTAAATGTTTTTTCTGTCGAAATTCCTTGTTATTTGTCATAACTATACCTTTAGTAGATCTGAATGGGTATGCGCAATATATATTTTTTATAACGATTATTTCTGTATTATTAACTCAATAATCGTATTTTTAGTTATGGGGCATTTTCGTGAAGCGGACAAGGCAAATCGATTTTTTGCAGAAATTCCTTGATATTTGCATACATAACTAGACTTCTAGTAAATAATCTTATGAACGGGTATACCGAATATACATTTTTTATGATATATATTTCTCGAGTTTTGGGGTTCTAATGTGTTGCTGTTTTTGAACTTTTGTTGTTTTATATTATTGTATTATATTTGAAATAAAAATTGTTTTTTTATGTGCAAAGCCGGAAATGACCATGAATTGGTCACCTTCCTTCTAATGGAGTTCCTGCGTGCGCGGTATACATCAAGCTTTTGATCTCACAAAAATACTCGTATAACTACGCCAATGAAAATTACTCATATAACTGCAACAATTAAAAAAAGACCAACAGTGCACTGAAGTGTTCTTAAGTCCAAGATTCGTCTATTATACATATATATGTATGTGCAAACGAATATATACGTACATATATTCATGGGCAAACATACATATATATGAACATATCGTTACCTTAATATAGAAAGAACCTAACTCATTATTTTTTAAATCGAGTTTTTTTATATTATGATAGAAGTATGTAGCGTAACTAACAAAAAAAAAATCAAAATCGAGTTTTTCATTGATTATTATGAATGCCATTAAACTAAATGTCTTGAAAAAATTTTACACTTCTACGATCGATCAAAATTTACGCTTTTATTAACAAAAAAAAAAAAAAAAAGGAACTCAACTACAAGTTTGTTTAGTTTTTTGTTTCTTCTGTAATATTATAGTTTTGTTAAATACGCCTTTTTGCATTTTAGCTAACGATATGTATGTGGTTATACGCACGCAATATTTTTTCATTAAGTTAAAAAACAATAATAATACACAAATAAAGTAAAGAACTTGAGTAAAGTGGTTTACAATAATTCTTTCTGCAAAAAAAGATCTGACAGAAGAAGTACGTGAAATATAAAATAAAATTTTAATGGGCGTGCTTCCGCCTATTTTTTAACTGCAAAATTGTGTGTTCTTCAGAGCTCAGGATGGAGGAGGAGGATTGGAGGAGGATTGTGTTTATTGTAGAGCTCAAGGTGTGTGGTAAGTTTCGTAAAAATCGGTTAGGTAGAACCGCGTGAAATATTATCATAAATTTTAATGGACGTAACCACGCCCATTTTTTCAACTTTCAAATTGTATAATTACAAGAACCAAAGGTGTTTGATAGGTTTCGCAGCAATAAAATAAGTAGAATATCATTGCCACTTTTTTGCAATGGAACCAATGAGACAATAGAGACGAATTGTTAAACTTCTCCTTTTTTTTGAAGTCGGTTAAAAAGCTATTTTTTTAAGTTTTAAAATTTTAAATACTACTCATACATATTTATGTATTAGATGCATTAGTGATGCAACGAATGTCAATTTTTGATATTCGCGAATACGAATACGAATATTATATGTGGAACTTATAGATATTAAATTGGGGTTCTATTTATGCCTGCAATATGAAATATTAAAAAATTTTTATGAAAAAGAACTTTATACTCGTGTTAGCGTACTTTAAAGTTAATAAACACTACTCAAAATTTTAAAAATCGCCATTAAATAATATTTAAAAAGGGGGTGGCGTTGGCTGAAGTAGTTAGCACGTTGACTACAAAACCTAAGGTCCTGGGTTCGAGCCCGGTGTCCGACAGTCATTAAAATAACAACACCACGCATTTTTCTGATGTGCATTAGCGTCCTTTGTATCAGTTGTTGTGGGAAAAAGTTCAAGTGATGCAGACATAAGGCACTGGGTCACTAAAACTACACCGGCTTCAGCAGATGCTAATCCTAATGTAACATCAGAGCGCTCTCCTTCGTTGTGTAGCAGAATCATCGGCGAAGTAAAATATCCAATGGCTACTAAACACAGCTTCGAAATTTAATACGCCTCATTTGACACCAGAGGGCGCTGCAATACTGCATTATTAAAAAAAGCGTGCAAAAAAGCAGAGTTGTAAAAGAATGAAGCTTTCCTCCCTCTCACTTCCTTCATCTTCATACTTCACTATTACTATCCTTTCCCTATCATCCTCTCTCACTAACTTATCTTCAACACACAGGTATCACAAAGGGATCATTGTATTGGACCCAAATGAGCTGGACTCTAAATTTCCCCTTCCTTACCAGCAGCCTTCTAACCTAAATTTCTATATAAAAATTAATGGATTCGCACAAACTAATATTTTTAGCTATTTATTTAAATTTTATTTTGGATTTATGCATTTATTTAATTTTTTGGAAAACTGGAAAATACTCGTATTCGTATTCGCCTGAATTTGGCGAATACGAATGCGAATACGAATATCTAAAAATTGCCGAATATGCGGCAATTAGAATACGAATAGGAATATTCGTGAATGACTAGTATGTATGTACTCGCAGTACTTCTGGTTGGCAGAATTTAATGATTAAAATTCTCACAATTACAACACGAAAAATATCTATGTACCATTTACTACATTTATAAATTTGTTATTACAAACCACTGTGCTGCCATATATAATATCGTCGCTGTTTTAACAAACCGACCTAACTGACATTTTTTTTGAAAAATGAGTTAAGTCCTCTACTAGACTTTATAAATCATAATACACATTGGTCGCATTCATAAGACGTAGCTGTTGAGCTAAACAGTTGTGAAACTATTGACAACTGTTGGCCCCAACAGTTACGTCTTAGAAACGGCTTGATGGATAAAATTTAATTTTACATCTTTATTTCGTTTCTTCACCGCATTTGTAATGTAAAATTTAACAAATATTTTCTCCTGCCACCTAACAAAGCATAGAAAAGGCATAACTCTATTCGATCAGCTGTTTAGGATGAGGACAACATGTTGACTATAGGTAGCGAAAAAATTTTGTGATGGAAAATTACTCAACTGTTGAGTGGAGCGGAACTACTCAACTATGCGTTTCTAAAATAAACACTCAACGGTTGCG
This sequence comes from Tachina grossa, assembly GCA_949987645.1. Classification (NCBI taxonomy): domain Eukaryota; kingdom Metazoa; phylum Arthropoda; class Insecta; order Diptera; family Tachinidae; genus Tachina; species Tachina grossa. The sequence continues at coordinate 196,619,093 of OX465274.1, read as the reverse complement.
CAACAGCTACGTCTTATGAATGCACCCATTGTCTACAATTTTCATGATTGTAAGCATTACTTTTGTGCCTCTATAAGTAAAAAGACTTCTGTCGCATTCATTCATAAGAATGAATGTATAAAATAACCATAAAAGCTGCTCTCCTGTTAAATTTTTAAAATGTTAGTTAGGTCAGTTAGTTAAAACAGCGACGATATGTTCAAAGACATCTAAGCATATCGAGCCATAACCGCCAAAAAAGCGTAACCGACACATTTTTCGGAACTCATATTTTTACGAAAATTGATTATTTACGATCGAAAATCATATCGCTCGCATAAGCTTTTTTGGCGGTTATGGCACGATATGCATACAAACTTACAACAGAGTGCGTTCACTGATTACAGTGCCCGCATATTGTTGCAATTGCTGCTTCTGCTTTATGTATGTTATTGCAATTGCAAATTGGAATTGAAATAATTATCTGATGTAACTTTGACGCTCTGACGATTAACTTGACGAATTACGAATTGTTTGTTTGTTCGTTCGTTTGTTTCATTTCTTTCATACAATTATTATAAGAAAAAATAAAACTGCTACTTCGATTGTTGAATGGCTACGAATGAATGATGATGACGGCGTCAGGCCAACAGAACTCAACGTCATAGATGTCACTCAAAATAACTATTGAGTGTTCATATGTATGTTTTCCATAACTTAAGTCGTCTGTGCGAAGGTAATGGAAAAAATGTAGACAATTAAAATTTGTAAATTGTTATCGAGTCTGAAAGATTTATGGTAAAATGCTTAAGATTCAGTAGGAAAACTATTGGAAAAAAGTAACAAAACATACAGATCTGCATTCCATGGATTATGCTTTTACATAAATAAATTTATGCACAATGGTAGACTCTTAAAAATTGTTGCTCGGGTGAATCTAGTTTTCGAGATGTTCTAATTACAAAAGGTTAGACATATCGCACTAATTCCTCTATATAGATTCAGCTCAAAAATAAACGATTTTCAGTAGAGGCAAAATAACTGTTAATTTTATATAAAAAGAGAGATAAAACTGTATTTTTTGCAAAAGAGTAGAGAAAATGATGTAAGATTTATACAGCGGGTAGTTATGACCACTGTACATCGTTTTCTTTTAAAATGTGAAAATTAAAAAATTAAAATATTAAAAACATTCTTACTATTTACGTTTAATTCGGAGATTTCCTGCTTTATATTTTACTTCAGTGTGAAAATAAAAGAATGCATTTTAAATTACTCAAATAGATATTAGAACTTCTAGTTCTAATTTAAGATCGTTTAGTACATTAAAATAACAAGTTCTAATATCTGGGACGTTCTAATTTTTGAGATCCTACTGCAATAATATTGGGCCTTCTCGTGGTTGCCGTTTTACGACTTCAAATTCGACTATTTGTAATTGATTAAAGAAAACAAGCTATATTTTTTTTTAATCTAGTTAGTTTCTACAGGAAATGAAAAAATTACTCTTGCCAAAAATTTATTCCTGGAACGCCTTTGGATAATTTTGTACAACATTCGGTTTGTTTTGTTATGCATCTGGAACAGACCTATTGTCAACGCATTTTTTTTATACATTGACATTTGTATAATATTAGTAAAATTGGAAAAATAAGTTGAAAAAAAGGAAAATAGTTTCTTAAAAACGTGTGTAGTAAAATAATCGAAAATTCACGAAAAATTGCACAATTGCAAAAAATCCCTGCAATTCCTTAAAAATATCTAAAATTGCAAGGAATGACAAAAATTTGGAAAAAAAACTGCGAAATTTATGAAAATTAGCTAATATTCAAAAGATGGCGAAGTCTGGTATTGATTAAAAATCAGTAAAACTGTTAAAAACCAAAAACTGGCAAAAAATCACTTTTGTAGCGAAAATTGCGAATTGCGTCATTTTCCCGATTTTCCCCAAGTTTTTAGTGTTCCTTATAATATTAGCTATTTTTAAGCAATTTTAAGTCTCGTATTCAACTTTGCAGTTTTTTGCAAATGATAATTATTTTCACGATTTTTAGTAAATTCTTGGCTTTTTAGGGTTCCGTACACCTATTGTTTTCGCTATGCTGTCCGTCTGTCCGTCACAGGCTCTTTTCTCAAGAACCGTAGGAGCTACGGACCTACAATTTTTGCAGAATATGTAGAACTTTGGCCGCTACAACAACAAATATATGACAGTTTAAAATTAAAGGGTATTCCAAAACGAGTAACGAAAAATTTTAAAATCGTATGTAATATACATACAATTATACATATATAAATAGATAGACACTTGAAATTTGTTGAGTTAGTGTATTTTTATACAGACTACAACAATTAACACTAAAATTTAAAAAATTGAAATTAAAGGGAATTCTATCACTTAATGTAATTTTGACTGTGTAATTTTAACAACTAGCTGTGTGCTGGAAACCGTAAGATTCAAACTCTTGAAATTTTCAAAAACGATAAAAGTAAAACATCAAAAATTTAAAAATCGCCAAACCGCCATGAAACCGAAATGAAAAAACGCCAAAAACCGAAAAAAAACTTTAAAAAAATTCTAAAACTAAAATAAATCGCCAAAACAGAAAAAACGGCAAAAAACGAAAAAAAACCAAATAACGAAAAAAATTCCAAAAGTATATATTATATAGGCTAAAATTCATATAGTATTACATATGTATATGTATACATATCAGAGAACATATTGAATATCTTATTTTGTTGTTTTGAATGCAATCACAAAAAACCTGCATATTATTGTCAATCCACAACGTTTGAAAAAAACAACGCATGACACAATCTAAAGAGATGCTTGTTTTATATAAAAGTTCACTGGTCTTGTCAAAAGCAACGAATACTCAGTGAATGGTACGAATACTTTTTACTGTTATTGAACACAACGCAGTCGTTGTACTTTGTGCTTGTATAAAACTTACATTAGTATTCATAAAACACGATAGAGATTTGAAATGCATTTTATGTAAAATTGAATATGAAACAGTTATTTGAATTACATTTCAGATTTATTTTATTTTTTCCAAATTTTAATTTTTATATTTTCTTTTTTCTAACACTTAAAATATCGGCATTTATTTTTTTTCTAAAATTTCTTCCCTCACACTGCATTTTATTTATTTATTTATTTTTTATTTATTTATTTGTTTAGTAATATCAATACAATGTAAGACTTCATGGCCAATATAAAATGTATTGTAAGGAGAAAATATAACTATGTAAGTATTTACAAGGATGAATTAGTATTATATAAATAAGTTTAGTATATGAAGATAAATTATTTGATATAAATTTATTATGATTAGGTTTGGCTCTCCAGCCATATGAGTATTGAAGGAAAAGTATGGATAAAAAAGGGTTGTTACAAAAAAAAAAGAGATTTCCTATAGCCAAAGATAACTTGCATGTGAGAATGTCCTTCAGATGAAAATAAACTAGTATGCAGTAACATAATTAGCAGGATAAGAATAAGAAAACAGTTTAAGATCATTTGGAAGTGGACTCCATACATGATGGATTCTTTTAACAAACGATCGATCGGAAATTGAAAGATGTCCAAGAGGAACAGAGATTTTTTTTATTTATGACCATTAAAATCACGTAAAATAAACTTGTTATTTAAGCGTGCGTGATATATAAAAGATCAGCGAATACTGAGTGAATGGTATGAAAGAAATCCATTCTTTCATGCTGCATCATTTCATTTCACTGCTTGTGTTATAAAGACATTGTAATAACGGAGTGTATGAGCAACCAACAAATCGCAATGAATTGTTTAATAGCAATTACCTTTGCTATTTTCGTCGAATAAATGCATGGCAAAAGCAACGAATATATGAATTGTTAGCAAATACAAATGGTTTCATTCTGTACTCTGATACATATTACATATACATATGTCCATACGGAAAGCTTCGTGTGCGAGACAAAGTCGTACTTTACTGAATTTATTTACAGTTTTACCGACTTTTAATCACTAAAAACTTGGCCATCTTTTTATTTACAATTTTTTTAACCTTTTTGTAATTATTGCTTTTTTCTCCGACCTTTTTGAATTCGTTACAATTTTAACTATTTTAAAAGCAATTTTAGAGGTTGTTTTTTTCACGTTTGCAATTTTTCGTTATTTTTAATGTAAAAGTGATCTTGACCTTTTGCAGTTTCGCCGATTTTCAAACACTATCGAAGTTATCGGTCTTTTTAAAGTTATATCAATGTGGCGTATTCAGTAAATATCGAAAAATATGGGCGATTATTCCTGTAGAAGCCAAAATGTTCATAAATTTAATATTTTGCATGCTGCAACATATTTTTATTTAAAATAAAATAACTGTTTTGTTAACAAATGTTTTATCATTTTAACATTTTTTGCAACCGCAATAAATTTTCGGACTCGGTATTCCAGCAAAAGCTTTTTACTTTCTATTAAAAAAGGTGACGAATAAAGGATCTTCAGCTTTTCCTGTAAAAATTTGGCAAATCAGCAGAAATTCCTTCCTTTTTTGTTTCGCAAATATGAGTGGAAGCACGCGAATTATAATATTAAGTTTCACTGGCCTTCCCCCGGACCACTTTTTTAACACAAGATTATGCTATTCCAAGAGCCCTAACTGCGGATAAGTGGAAGTGCATATAATTTTATACTTAACTTTAACAGGTGTAGCACCGTCCACTTATTTGAATGGAATATCATGTAATTCTTAAAGCTCAGGGTGTGCCAAGTTTCGTATGAGACAGTTAAGTAAAAGCACGAGAAATATAATATTAAATTTTAATAACAATTCTAATTTTTTTAATGTTTAAAATAGCGATCCGATAAGGAAAAGTGCATAAAATGTCCCTCAAATTACACTAAAATGGTTCGATAGCTCTCGATTAGCTTTTCAATTGTTCAAAATTTGCAAAGTGTTTGCATTTTATTACTCAGTAATTTTCTGGTGGCTTTTCTGGAAAAAGCGTCGACTTAGTGAAAGTTACATGGAAACCCAAAAACAAAACTTCATATGTAAATACAAAATTCACAGTTTTTTTAAGAGAAAAAAAAAACGCTTTGAAATTCTTATGTATGGTAAACAATTTTTGAAACTTTGTTTTTATTTTAATGGAAATTTTAGCTTCTTCGACGCGTTTTTGAGAACAGCCACCATTCATTTTTGTTACTTAAGAACTGGCGGAAAGTTTCAAGTATGGCATGCCAGGTCAACCGATTTCCACATTTTGAAACAAAGTTTCAGGTAAAGTTTTGCGATCAAACGATTTGTTTGCAGTTAGATGCTTATTAGCAAAAAGTTACTAAATCTTCATAACTTGGGAGAGAAAACTCTTCAGATTTAGTGTGGTTTTATAGATATTGTATTTATCTCAAATACCTATGTATATATTTCATGGCAATATCTGCTTTTATATCCGAAATTTCAACATTTGCACATAAAAAAATTTTGATTTGCAGGAAAAAAAAGGAATTATGTATAGGGTTTCATCACTTACCTTAGGTGTATGACAAACACTCGTTGGATCCGGAACATTCTCTCCTTCATCAAGCGTTGACTTATTGCCGGCACCAATCATATCCGACATATAATCATCCATTATATCATCCTCTACACCATACATAGCCAATGGATTAGAGTTGCTAGCAGCAACAGCATTCAAATGCGTTAGATTGGCAATGGCAGAAGGCAGTTTACTGCCTTTCTTTTTGCTGGCAGCCAGGAGTTCTTTTTCACGTTTTGCTTGAAATACTTTACGTTCAAATTCATTGAGATGTGCTATGGAAGGCTCATCACCATTTAAATGCGAGATACTAAAAGCCATCCATTGTTCAACAAATTCGGCAGCATCAGTAATATGATAGCTTATGCAAAGCTCGACAGCTGAATGCAATAATACAAGTGAAATATGTACATTTAAATATAGTTACTTATTTTATAAAAATACAAATCCTTACATTTATCCAAGACTTCTGGAGCGAGCTCTTCTATGCCCATATCATAAAATTGTTGCTTTATCTCTGCGTGCATTTTAAATTAAATTTTTTCTGAATATGATAAGTATAAATATTATTTATTTTATGAACTTTGCATTTAATTAACAATTCTTATTTGAAAGAAAACTCACTTTTATACGAAAAACTCAATTTGTTTAAACACAAATTTGCATGTTCTTGTTTGTTTACTAGAAATGACATTAAAATGCGCGCAAATTATCTACAAATAGTGCCAAGTTCTTATAAGAATATGTTTAGCGACATCTGTATGTCAACTATTTCCTGAAATAAACTTGGCAGCCTTTCTTTAACTTTCCAAAAACAGCTGAGTTAACATTCGTTGTTGTTGTATGCAAAACATCATCAACATCGGATTTTTCTTTTTAAACTAATACAACAAATACAGCTTATTTAACAAATTTTAATTGGTATTATACGTACAAAATGGTCATAGGAGCTTTCCCAGCAGCCAAATTGGGTGTTTTGGCTATAAAACAAATAAGTAAACCCATAGCAAATGTAATAAAAGCAAAAGCTAAAGAACATCCATTATTTCGTAACTATATTTGCATGCCACCGGCTCAATGTAAGTATTATTTTAAAATGTGTATGAAATCTATATTATTAAATAAATTTCTTGTCACAGTTTTCAATTGGATGGAGGTTAAAACGAAAATGTGGGCTTTAAATTTGGGTAAACCCGTAAATGTGCCACCACTCACAGAAGCAATGGCTGTAGAGCTGGGCGCCAGTCTTTTAGGAGAATTTATAATATTTGCTATCGGTGCTGGTGTGCTGATATTTGAATATACCAGGTAAGAAATTGAATAAATTCCAGTCTTGTTAGAGTGGCTAGAGTTTATAAAGAGCTATGATTTCCCAAAGTTTTTTAAGCTAAAAATTTTCTCATTGTAATTAAAACTAAAATATTTAATCTTCCACTCTAGACAAGCAAGCAATGAGGCTAAAAAGCAAGATAAAGCCAAACTAGAGAAGGACGAACTCACCAACCGCCTGGCCGAAATGACATTCCGCATAGAGCGTCAGGATGCGCAACTCAGGGAGATGACTAGGGTTCTAGCGGATATTGGTAAGTTCTCAAAATGTTTATATATTTAAGCAAAATAAAAGAGTATGGGGATACAAATCTTTAATAATTAAGGACTTCAGACCTTAAAGATAAATTAAAGTTTAAGCTCTTGATTCTAAAACTAAACAAACAAATTGAGGAATGAAGCAGTAGCCAATATGGAACAATAAAATAATGAATACCAAGAAAAAAAGTGTATGAACTTTTAGATATAATAAGACCATTTAATTCTGTTCGTTGTTTAAAAACTATAAATTCTTATTGAAAGTTTTATCTGCAAGAGAATGTTACAACGTCTATTTATTCATTTTATTGTCTCATCCAGTTCCTATGTTAAATTATTTGTTTTCTTCATCTTAATCATCCACCATTTTCCTTTTCCAGAGTCACGTTCAATTTTTAGATGGACCAAAGATAGAATACAAGAATTTCAACCTTTTAATCCTGATATACCAGACCAAACACCACCATCTCATCACAAAAAATCATCTTATAATCCTGAAGGTGGACTTGTTATGAAAGCATTACATTTTCTAGAAACACAAGTATTTACTAATGTCAAAACACACAGTGTAAAAGATTATTCTAACAAACAGCAACCCTCTGAAAATCAACTTTCCGAAGATGTAATCAACGTTACAGATGATGAGGAAAAAATATTGATTAAGGCTGCCAACGGACGTCCAACACTGAAACAGTGACTGGTAGAGAATGTTGAGCTTAATAATGCATTGGCTAAAGTTAAATATGAAATTGAACTAGCTGCAACTTTCTTAGAATCAAGAAATGTTTAAATAAAGCTTTAAGCGGTTTGTTTAACATATAAAAATGTATTTGTAAAAATACAAACAATTTTATGGATGGTACTTGAATGAAAAATGTGACATCACATTTTGTAGAATTATCAATTATAAAAATCTAATACATGCTTGGTTTATAACGACGAATAGTATAATAATTTTAAGTTTGTTGAATAAAGTAATTTCATGTTACTATGTATTAAAATGAATTTTGCTTTATTTCATTGCTTTTAACACCTTATGATTATTGCTACTTCTTTCTTTAACTCTTGTAGGTGCTCTTAAAAAATCTAAATCTACATTGAATCTAACAGTAAACGCACCTTTACCTGAAGCTGTTTCACAAACCGCCAATGTTTTACAAACAAAAAAAGATGAAGCTCCAGTTAAAATTCAAACGGTTTCTTATACATTTAGAGGACTTTATTAAGATATTAATAAATAAAATAAAATATAATTGATGAAAAATTCATAAAATTAAATTTTTGATAATAAAAAAAAATTGGACCTTCTGCATTAACCATGTACAATTTTAAATCACAAAATTAAAAAAAAAATTCAGTATACATTCAACAAGAAATCTGTTTTATTTTTTTTAACTACATTTGGGCGATTCAAACGGTAATCATAAAGGGCATAGTGTCATGTTTTTTTTTTTTTTTTTAAACAAAAGCAAAAATAATTTTAAACATTGACAATATGAGCTTTATGGCTACCGTTTGAACACCCCAATTATTTATTTCATCAAAGTATAAAAGTTTGTAAATTCCTAATTCTAAGAAATTAAAATAAAAAATGTATTCAATAAAATGTTCAGTACATCAAAAAATAATGAAACACAAAAGTACAAGCCGATTGTGAACAGCAAGAAAACTTGAGTTGGTATCAGTGTGAATCAATAATATCAAGTATATCAACTGTAATCCCCGAGATTATCTTACCATCCGTAACCGACAAAAACAAGTTTTAAATTTCTTGGTAATTAGTTAAGCACTGCAAAGTCCGTATTTCCATAGGATCATCAAACAGATCTGGCAAATAGTCACCAAACGCAGAGGTAATTCTGTGAAGACTACGTTTCACAGCATTTTTTAATGCTATAAAATTTCTGTCCAGCTTTTTGCCATTCAGATTAACATTATTTAATTTTTCCAATTCTGCTTTAATTTTTAGCAATGCTCTAATAATTTGCGGTAAGGCAACTTGAACAACTCCAAATTTATCTTCAGTCAGAGATGCGGCACAAATGCCTGCAAGACCCTGTGTCAGCCATACAATCATTTGGGAATTAGAAAGTAAAAATGCGGTTTTAGCACCATCAGATTCACCAAACATGTAAAACATTCCGGGAATAGAACGAAATGCGTTATAGAGAGCTTGTTCTAATTGCTTAGACAGGTTTTCGAATTGCGCATTAATGCGTTGGGCAACATTAGATGCTGCTGGAGGAAATGAAGAAGGTGCTGAAAGGGCAATGTCCATTGTAGAGGATTCAGATACCATCCTGCGTATACCATATTTAGCGTTATATTGCCGTAAAAGAATTTTTTCAGCAGCTTCAGTGGCTGTAGGTTTCTCAGTGTAGCAAAATAATGGAGAGGATTTTACGGTGGATATATTTTTAACTGAAGCAGCTAACTCTTCTATAAACGCATTAAGTAGCGCTAAGCATTGGCCAGAAATTTGATTCCAATTGTAAGGATGCCCACCTGATTTGTAAATAGCAATTAAAGACGTGGGTATTTAAGAAATCATTTTAAACTCACCCGGCACAGAAAGAGCATAGATTTCTTGCCGCTTACTATACATATGAGAACTAGCTAGTGTATACAAATTTAAAGCGGCTAAATTTTGAATGACTGGTACTTGATCCATGCGCAAAGCCTCCACTAATGTTATCTCTGTTTGATCATTAACAAGAGGATTCTTTTCAATTGCAAAATGTAATTCTTCAGCCAAATATATTGAAAAGAAGTTTTGCATTAAATTCATGTTGCTTGATATTTGCGAAGACAAAATCCAACCATAAAATAAAAGTCTAAGATTCGTGACTATAGCGAAGAAAGAAAAAGTACTTTCTTCGATCTCAAGACCAAAGAAACGTGCTAATCGGTTGCTTACAAAACCTCCAAATAACCAAAATCCCAATGTATAACAAATTGTAGGCACAAAAGACTGTATCAATGAATTATACAACGTCGAATATAACAGGGAACGAATTTTCACCAATTTATTTTCTTGCAAAATGGGATATTCTACTTCAGGTTCTTCGCGAAGATTTTGTTTTACAAAATGATGACAACCTGCTGAGATGCCAGCTCCCACGAGGTAGATGTAATATGAATTTAAGCAACTCATAGAGTAGCAGTTATATGTAGAAAACCTGGAAAACCGAAAACAGAAACGAATATTTTTGAAAATTATGACTTTAACCATATAACTTTATTAAAACTTACCTGTAATCCGTATGCAAATAAAATGTATACAATTCAGCAGTTAACAGGCCCATAACAATGTGTATAAAAAAGAAAGCAAATTTCCTTAGAGCAGTTCCCAGTAGCCAACGGAAACGTGAGGGATAATATTGTTTTACAGCTAAATGTGACTTCCCCAATAAAATCCCATAAAAAATTACTACTGTTATTAAAGGCATTATGGAAAGCCAGGTGTAGAATGAAAATAATAGACCTATAGACTCGGTAATCCATCGCACTGGGTGCAGCAGATAAAAATTAACGAAAAGTAAAAACACGGCCAACAGCAAAAACTGCATGGATATACTTAAGGCCACAGCCGACAAGCACCGGTATAGGCATAGTTTTTTACATTCTAAAACTAATGAAGACATGTCCAAAAATAATTTCTTAGGAAAAGTATACCCGGTTAAAATCTTCAAACAGTTAACTTTGAGGTTATGTTGAATTCTTATATTAAAAGCTTTCGCTTTTGATTTCTGGAGAGGTTTTTGTGTTTTAATATTTATATCACAATTGTTTTATTAATAAAAACTTTGCACTTTTCACCATAGATAGATTTGGAATTATTTTATAATTTAAATCACTAAACAATCACAAATGTCAAAATTGGCTCCGGCAAAACAAAAGCTAAAAGTGACTTGGCTGCACTATAAGCAAAACTTACATGGTTGGATTTGTGATGATTATTACCGGGTGGTAGCAGAAGAACTGCAAACGCAACAAGATTTGATTAGTTTTAAAGAAACCGTTAGCTGCAAAGTCCACCTATTCCCATATATTTTCTTTTTTTTTATTATGTATATCTATTTGAAATTCATATATATTGCTATTAAAATCAAATGTATGTTCATGTATTACGAAGAAGGTAGAAACAACACTGGACACAGTATTACCAGCATGAAATCATTACATAGCAACTCGAAATTCAAAATAACGGTCAATAGAACTTTCCACAAATTTCTAGAAATAGTAACGTTAATTTAAGTTTGTTAAACTATTGTTGTTCGAACTTTATTTTTTTATATACATATGTATATGATTTGATTTTGCTTAAGTTCACATAGCAATATAACGTTGCAGCTACACGTTCAAACAGCTCGAAGTGTTAGCTTCACTAAATACTAGGATGATCGACTGGATTTTTCAACCGGTTTTTTCAATATACGGTTGTCAGTTTTTTCAAAATGTTGATTTTTCGAATGTCGAATAGTCCGGTTTTTTACAATTTAAAAACAGGCTGAGTCGAATATTTTTCGATTTGTACATTTTGCATGTTTTGTTGATTTTCGTAAGTATTTTTTTTACTGAAACATGAAATTAAGAGAAATTATTTTATGAGGTAATAGCAGAGGCGAATTTAATTGGCCTTATGGTGTGCAATGGATGTCAAAATACAGTTGCAAAAAGTGTTTTTTAGTTTTTTGCCATTTTGCTTCATATTTTATATAGAGGCAAATATCCACCTTGTCCATACATTCATATGTACATATATACCATTAAGGAATAAACTCTACATAATTACAACCATAATTTTTGGAGTTAGAGGAACTTGGGAAGAAATTAAAAAATTTAAATATGCCAATATTAAGGTTGCTAATATATATGTTTATACAAAAAATAAAAAAATTAAAAACTAATTATAATAACAAGAACATAATAGACCATATTTGGACGCCATTTATTGACGGCTTGGTACCGGAAATCACAGATTTATCAAACAAGTCGACAACATCAAACATTTTACACGTATTTTTTCATGTATTTTATACCTGTATGTAGACTTTTCTCCTATGTATTTTTAATATTTTTGCTACTGTAGGTGTTATAATTATTTTTTTAATTTTTTGTATAAACACATTTATTAGCAACCTAAATATTGGTATATTTAATTTTTTGAATTTCTTCCCAAGTTTCCACAAAACCCAAAAAATTATGGTTGCATGTATAGTTTATTCCTCAACTGTATATTATATATAAATATTTATGTACTAAATATAAATAAGTATATGAAGTTAATTTTTATGTTTTACCTTTAATTTTTGTATTATTTTATAGTATTTACATGAACTGTTAACCCTTTTTTATAAAGCAATTTAAAATCAAAACTTCTGTATAATAATTTTCTTACTTAAAAATCCAGTTGGCTGGTTTTTCCTGCATTTTAAAAACCGAAACCGGGTTTTTCATAATTTCAAATATTCGAACTATTCGAAACGCGGTTTCTGGAAAAATTCGAATTATCGATCACCCTACTCAATACGTTAATGTGACCAGCTGTTCAAATTGAACATAAAATTGCCATATAAATAGCGTTTTTAAGCGTGTTATATTAAATTCGCGTAATTAAGAAAACCTTTGCTCTAATTAATCCGTGTTATATCGAAATCGGGTAAATGAAGTACCGCATAAGTCAAGGGTTACTTGTACTTAAGTTAATACAGCTTCGTTTGTCAATAATATACCGAAGTATATTTAAACAGGTTAAACGTAATAATATATTAAAAACTACATAATTTCAATTGATTACTACATATTTCGAAAAAAAAAGCTCTACATAACTGTTCAACAATTTTTGAGCTTCTAAACTTATGCAGAAGTGAATGTTGCAGCACTATCCTTTGGTGAAATTATTGAAAAGTGCTGCTCCGTTTATTGTGGATGTTTTTTATATGGTTGGATTGCAGCTCAGTAAGATACTTAGTTTCCGGTTTATTTAATCGAAAGACTAGACATCTGTGTCCTTATAAGTATGCAATCGGTATTGTTATATTTTGATTATTCGTATTTTAATTCTCAGTTTTACATCCTTTTTATATAAAATAAAGTAACCATCCTCCTAACTTTATACTGTAGTTTTGTACAGAAAGTAACTTTAATTTCCGTTTGGTATTTCAGATAAGGCAGTGAATCCAAGACAATGCAGTGTTTTTAAGGAAGGTAGTGCAGGATAAATTTACTACCAGTTAAATTTTCTTAGTAATGATTACCCAATGGGAAAAGCGGTCTTTGATTGCATGTATTGTACGTATATTTTTTTTCCAAAATAAAACAAAGCATTCCTTTGGAACAAAGAAGGTAATTATACCAGATACAATTATTCAAATTTATACGCTCAGGTAACACAAATAAACTTGTTATTTGGACCTAAATCACAGAATACACAGAAGTGAAGAGAGTGACAGTTAAAAAAAGCTTCAATCAGGTTTTTTAAAATTCGTGGAAAAAGTATAGTGTATTTGGTACTGTAGTGTAGTACTACTTACCGATTAACACAGCTAATAAAAATCATTGTAGAAAGAAGAATCAGTACAAAAACGCCTACAAAATTTGAGGGAAAACGAGACAAACAGAAAAATACCCTTATCTTCCGTCTCATGACACTTCTGTTTGTTTTGTGTCTAAAGCTTAACATACAAAACAGCTGTTCCAAACCAAACTAATGGGCAACACCGTATTTGATTATATGTGAATCGCCATAATGCCAAAGCAATAATCATATAAACCAATTGAAATGTGGTTTAAGTTATGACTATAGAAATAAGTGAGCTTAAAACTGTATGAAAGCGAAGAAAAGAAGAAAATAATTCGTTCATTTACAAACACAAAGTCATAACTCAAAAAAACCAGTTAGCCAGAAAACGAGTTTAAAGTTTTCAATTTACACACAACTTAAAGAAAAAATGAAATGAATGCCCTAATTCTGTTCGACGATTGTATCGTCTTGCCTATGGACGAAAAAAAACCGCAGTTGTGATTATTTAAAACAATTATTATTTATTGTCTGTGCTAGAAGGTTCGTGTATTTGTTTTATGATTTTGTTCCAAACATTATATCCAACACATAATTTTTGATATATTTTTCAAACTTATTGTATAAAAATTTAATAATAATAATAATAATAATCTTCTTACTGAATAAGGCATCAATTTTTTTGTTCTCAAGATTTGAGTAAACAAGGTATATATATATACATATATATATAGGTTCCCGTTGTTCCTACAAGGAGCATAGGGCCTCAAATCAGATTGTTCATGCAAATTATTTGAGGTTTCATTAATCAATTACTTTCAGATAAGCAGGTGATTGGCCTACTGTATCCTATTCTGATGATGGGGCTGCCATCTAAGCCAACAGACTGGCTGAGTAAGTAACACATTTATATAGTGAGCCGCTTATTATAAGAACAGACGCCCGCTTGCAGCCGCTCCAACTGGGATAACAGACGCTGCAATCGCCTCGCCCGCTTGTAGCCGCTTCAACTGGGAGAACAGACGCTGCAATCGCCTCACGACTCGCCGATGCTTGAAGGTTATCAAGAACATCGCCCAGGGCTCACCACGAGGATTTTCGTGAGTCGAATTGAAGTAAAATTAATATGGATCACTCTGGGTTCACCAAAGCGGACCGATCAGAAGTTTTGCCTTATCATTGTACCCCCTGACCCCTTAGTAGGCAAGGTATTTGTATGAAATTTTTCACAATATGAAGAACAATATGAGGATTATTTCTGCCTCATTAATTCAAAAAGTCTATTTTTTGAGATATGACGATATTTGAGTAAATGAGCGAATTATTCCAATTGTTCCAGCTATTTTTAAGTTTTAACAAGACTTACGAATGGCAATTTATTTTTTATATACATATGTAAGATAGACAAGAAATTTTTATACAACAACGAATTTGCCTCAAATGTAAATTTTGTTTTCCTTCATGAATATAATAATAAATTCAGTAAAGAGCGACTGTGACTCGGACACGAAGGATTCCGTACGGACACTATATACATACATATGTATGTAATACTATACGAAGTTTAGCCTATATGATCGAATATCTTGTCTGATGTAGACATTTAAAAAACATCAAGCACCCGTAATTTTTTTATGGTTTTTGGTGATTTTTCTAGTTTTAGCAGTTATTTTATTTTTGGTGCTTTCTCCGGTTTTAAGATTTTTTTTTTGTTTTTTCTTGTTCCTTTAGTTTAGTTTTTTATTTGGTCGATTTGTTCGGTTTTTGACGATTTATTTTAGTTTTAGAGTATTTTTTTAGTTTGGCGCTTTTTCTCGTTTTGGCGATTTTTTCGGGTTTTGGGCGATTTTTTCGGTTTGGCGATTTTTTCATTTCGGATTTTTGTTTGTTTTAGCGTTTTTGACAGTGTCAAGCGTTTGCTTCTTACGGTTTCCAAGATACAGCAAAATGTAAAATTACATAGTCAAAATTAAATTAATTAAGAGAATACCGTTTAATTTTTATTTTATTGAATTTTAGTGCTAATTGTTGTAGTCTGTATAAAAGTACTCGTATACTAACTTTTCAAATATCAAGTGTCTATATATAATTGTACAGGAAAATCCCGGTATAACGAACTGTATAATGTCAGGCCCATTCGTTATACTGAAAAATTCGTTATATAGCAAAATATTTTCCAACTGTTATTTTAACTATCATTAGTGTAGACAAGATACAATACAATAAAAGACATGAGAGAAACTTTTTTTAAAATAAGATATCAAACACAAACTAACGGTATAACATATTTTTTACATTTGCACTGCTGCTGTAGATTTTGTTTAATATTTTTTTGCCATTCGTTACACAGAGTACACATTAATCTAAACATTCGCGCTATAAAGTAGAACTAAATGTTAGAAATATGTTCCTAGCAAGTTTTTGTCTTTTATTTTGCGATTTTTTCTCTATCATTCGTTATATCCAGTATAAAATTAGGATAGTATTGGTTATATAAGGCTGTTAATGTAAAAAAATTGGAAGTTCGTTATATATTATTTTCCTTAAAGCGTGGTTCGTTGTACCAAGATTTGCCTGTATTTATATTACATGGGATTTTAAAATTTTTCCTTGCGCGTTTTGAAACACCCTTTAATATTTAACTGTCATATATTCGTTTTTGTTTCATGTCCGTAGCTCTTACGGTTCTCGAGAAAACAGCCTGTGAGAGACAGATGGACAGCCGGACAGCGCAGCGAAAACAATAGGGTTCTTATTCACCTTTGATGTACGTACGGGATCCTAATAATGCTAATATTTTGAATTATCCAATTTTGTTATAAAATTTAGAGTGAGAAACAGGGCACGAAGCTGAACTGGTTTGTCGACCGGCGGCGACTGAACAAAATAATCTACGGGGGCGGCTGAAAGTCGACTCAAGCCGAAAAACGTCGGCTAAGAAATAAAAACAACGGCGGCGGCTTAATCGGCTAAAAAAGACACGTTTTTATATCTTTTGAGCAAATAAAATTGAAAAATTTTCTTTCTGTCTTTTTGTTTAAGTTGTAATGCATAAATAATTATACTTTTTAATACAAAAGTAATGGTTCAGCCGGTGTCGTCGACTTAAAATTTTAGTCGATGCAAGCCGTATGCATCGGCGGCGGCTCATGGTGCTCAATATTCATCGGCGGCAGCTCGAAGCCGGCTCTGAGCCGATCGGCTTCGCCCCCTGGTGAGAAATCATTAATTTCTTTCTTTCTATTGCTCGAAATTTAAAAAAAAATATTATAAATAACTCGTTGTGTACAATTAACACAAACGTCCTACTATAAAGAAACTTTTAATTAAACTTGGTACTTTTTATACCCACTTTTCACACACAATGATAATACCACCACCGAAACGTTACTAAGCAAATGTGTACACTTGCATTAAAGCTCTTTTAGCTCTTTAGTCATTTTCGCTGTGAGCTTCGTAGAGTGCGGTCGTAATGTATTTTAACGCGTGTGTTAAATGTTGAAGTTTTTCAATCGGATTCAAACAAATTTAAAAAGAAGAAATAACGTTAACAATGTAATAAAAAGAAAATAATATTTATGAAAATATAAAAAGAAATCAAGAAGTATAATAAATATCTAATAAGAAAGCCAGAATAGAAAGTGCATGTGTATGAATAAATATAAAAATTATTAAAGAAAATATTGATGTTTAATATGTATGTACATCGGTATGTAAAAAATAATATTTTAATATGTGAGAGTATTTTTGGTAAGAAAGAAATAGAGTCAAAAGAAAAGTTCGCAAATAAAAAATAAAAAACGTGTGTGTTTTCGTAATATTTTAAATATAATTGAGAGCTAGCAAAGAAAGAAGTGGTAAGAGAAGTGCGAAAATTAAAATATGTACCAGTAATTTGTTGTGTGGAGCTCACTAATTAAAATCAATTTAAAATATTTAATATACATACCTACCTACACAATAAAAAGCAAAGAAATATGTGAATACGAAATATTATTGAAAAAAGTAATCGATAAATGATGTTTAAAAATTGAATCAATATTTTGTAATTGAAATAAAAATAAATTATTTTGTTATTCTATATGTGTACCTACATATATCAGAAAAATTTTTACGTAAAAATAAAATAAATATTTTCGCGTGTGTGTATTTGCGAATGAATATATTTAGATAAAATAGAAAAAAAACAACAAATATCTACAGTTCAGTTTTGCTGCTGCGTTTGTGCGTAATATTGAGGTCATTCGTCAAAATATCAGAGTAACAGAATGTACACCGAACCACAACAACAATAAACAAATAAACAAGTGTTATTTTACTAGAAACAATTTTAGTAGTGTAATGTTGTCGTTACTTGCTAGTGTGTTCCGTTATGTTTGGTTCAAATGTTGCTGGATGATGTAAAACAAAATTACAACAAAGAGAAAATTACAAACACAGCATACATACATACATACACACGCATATGCACATATCCATATGTACATGCTTGAAATCTTGTTTGTGTATTAAAAAGAGAGTTTGAGTGTAAATACTGGTGCGTGCAGATTACAACAACGAAACAGCTGCTTTGCCCTTTTTAAGAAAAAAAAAAAAAACAAAAACAACAAAAACTAAGGCTAAACTAATATTATGTACTACGTAATCAAATTTACTATAAAACGAAAGGTGTTATTTTGATAAATTAAGTTGTAACTAAAATAAAAGTTATTTGGGAATGAAATAGAAGACATCAAAACCTAAAAACAGATGTGAAGAGAAAATAAAATTAATAAAATTAAAAGCTGAAAATATATGTACATATGTATGTACGTGGATACTCAAATATAATCATATTCATATACTGACATCCTACGTGAAAGGAGAAATGAAAATGCCAAAACAAACACGAATTAAGATAAAATAAATATTAATAACAATAATTTCAAAATCTCCGTATCAAAGTTATTTTGTTAAAAACACACAAATTCACGATCTGTAGATACCCATCTCCAAACATACTGATGTTTTCTATCGTGTTTTTTATCTCTACTATAGTATCGTCATATACAAATTTCAAGGTGTGTATAAATTTTATTAAACGAACAATTTTATATTTAAATGTTGTTGTTATTGTACGATAGACATACATATATGTTTATAATTATCACTCCATTCACCTACTTTCGGGTTTAATATTTTCCTAAACGGCCCCCATCCCTCCCCACAACGCTTTCATAACAATGAAAATGAAAAACAAACCAGCTCACAAAAATATTTTGAAAAAAAAATTAATTTAAAAAAGCAACAATAATACCCAGCACAGTAGTGATGGTGCTAATTTTGCTCTGTTTGGGACACATTGTGCCCTTTTTTATATTTTTAACACTTTGGTGTTAGTTATTAGATTAGCTTGAATTGTTTCGTTCTTTTTAAATATTACGGTTTTTAGCAAAAATTAATAAAATATTATATATTGACTATTGAATACGACAGATTAATAAACAATTATTTAGGTTTGCATAACGTTTATTACAAAAATTTCCTTAAAATAAATTCGTTTTGTAAACCTTTTGTAAACCAAAATTATTTTTTATGAATACGGCAGTAATTGTATATGAGGATAATAAAATGTGCTCACTCTAATAACATTTCTATACCTAAAAATTTAGACATAAAATAAGGTAATAATTTACTATATTTGGTCTTAAATTCTTGTTCGAAATTGTTTCAAATCATTTTTTTAAATATAACTTCGGCCATTGTGGGTATGATAATTTAGAAATTAAAGAAATACTGGAAACATGCACAAAAATTTTTTTTAGCGTAAATAGAAAACTTCCAATTTATTTTATTTATAGCTTATTTACATATTAGTGGGTTTACTAAAACTAATATCTGCACCAAACCAAACCAGACTCAGAAACATAAAAAAATTATTAAAGCTTTATAAAGGATTTTTAAAACAGATTTCCATAAAAAATTTTGCTTATTAAGCCTTCATAAAGCCTTAAGAATTTTTATAAATGAGGATGAAAAGGTAAAAATTCGGTTTTAGCCATCAATTGAAAAAGTTCATAGAATTAAATATAAACGCTACAAATATGCAACGTTCTAATCACTTAAAATATCTACACGAGTCTCGTAAAAGATCTAGGCGCACGGTAGTGCGCCAAGCCAAGTTCTGGCCAATGCACGCAGTGTGTATATTTACACGAAGCCATTCGAGCTGTTTTTACCCCCCTCATAACTTTGTTCCCCGCAATCGTAAATCGATATTTAAACCATAATTAGAATAAATTCATATAACCTCATATACGAAGCTTGAAAGTTTTACAATGAAAGGCTCCGGAGATATAGAGGTGCCAAAAGTGCATATTTTAAGACATACTCACTGACCACTGACACACTCATCAAATTGATGAAGCACTTCCGCTTTCGCTAGAGAGCTCAAATTTGATACACCAGTAGATCTAGGTGAGCAATGAACCAGAAAAATCTGAAAATACTGAAATTTTAACCAGGGGGCAGGGCTACGCCCATAAAAATTAAAATTTGTGCTAGTGAGCTGAAATTTGATACATAGCTAGGTCTACGTGAGCACTAAAATAAAAAAATCTGAAAACTGTGGAAATTTTAACCAGGGGGGAGGGATTACGCCCATAAAAGTCAGAATTAAAAAAGCTAATATAAGGCTCTTAAAAGAAGCTGTTTTATTGAAATTTCGCATGTATATTGCGATAATGCAGGGCTATAAATTTTTTGCTAAAAAAGTGGGCGGTGACACGCCCATACATTTCAAACCTCATTTTCGTGTACTACGGTTCAGCATTTTAGATACACTATTTATGTAGGTATTATTATCCGTTTGTAACGAAACTTGACACGAATAATAAACACTGGTCGAAAAATCTTAAGTTTGGAAAAATGGGCGGGGTTACGCCCATAAATATTAAAAACTAAAAGTTGCGCTAAAGAGCTGAAATTTGATATATCAAGTAGGTCTAGGTGAGAAACCAACTAGAAAATTCTGAAAACACGGAAATTTTAGTTCAAGGGGCGGGGCTGCGCCCATAAACACTAAAAATTAAAAGTTGAGCTAAGGAACTGAAATTTGATACACAAATAGGTCTAGGTGAGAAACCAACTAGAAAAATCTGAAAACCCAAAAAAATTTATCAGAATGGGTGGGGCCACGGTAATATTGTTTGGTACTAAAACTTTAATATACGGCTTTTAACTCAAACTTATTTAGTGAAACCTTGCATACGCGTTGCACGTATACAATACTTTAAACTATAATCTTAAAAAGTGAGCGTGATCACTCCTATAAAATGTTAGCCTTGTGTTTAATCTACTTCAGTCTAGCATATTTTACTAAAAAATTAGCATGAGTTGTAAGCGCTGCTTAAAACATAATTGTGAGTTAAAAATAGTGGGAGGGATAGTGTTCATAAAATTTAATTCTCGCTTCTTGGCAATATTTTTACCTTTCTAAAATGAAGAGAATAATGCGTATTTGTTTATTTCTTTCTATGGGAAAACTGTTGTCAAGTAAGCAGATTATCTAGAAATTATATGACACCCTTACGATTACAAATTTATATAACGCATAGCAAATTTCTGTGTTAGGTATTGTGCCAAACAAGAACTTGGTCAAAATTTATATCTCACTACTTTTAATGGCCGAAATTTTGGATAGGAACTTGGCCTTTTTTCACATTTATGTTTTTGTGAGGATAAATAGTTACATAAAAAAACAAGAACGATTTGGGGATTAATTTTGGGTTATTAACTAAAAAATTTTATTTTCTTGAAATTGTTCAAGTAAACGAGCGATATGTAAACAAGTTGGAAGAAAACTTGGCTTGAAAAAGCTCAAACTTTTAAGAAATATCAAGCATTATATAATATGTAAAGGGTCTTCCAACAGGGTCTTCCCAACTTTGGCTGTTGATAACGGCCATCTTGTTGTAGCTACGTCTGTAAAATCAGTTGCCATTTATTCAGTCAGTTTCGCGTAAAAATTATAAATATTACTTTAAATAGGCAATAGAAGGGAATCTCAATAGACCCAACTGGGTCTCCGTGTGGAGGTGCGTTTTAGCACCACCCTTCCTTCCTAACCTAACCTAACCTATGTCTTGAAATTTTTGAATTTCATTACATTTCGTTAGTCAAAAGTAGAAAGGTCCTAACACCAAGTAACTGTAACTTTACAAGAGAAGGTAAAAACATAATAATAAACAGTACTAGTGCTTGTAGAACTATTTTGTAAACCTGTAAAAGAGTTGCAATAAATTTTTGTGACGAGGTGTGTTTGTGTGAAATATTTGGAATCACTGAAAAACTCAATTTCGAGAAAATATGAGTTAGGGCTGTTCTACTTGTGACCATCGATATGTAGTTTAATTCATATTTTTTGTTCTTCAAAGTCATGCAAAATGATATAACCGCACTATCTAAAAAGTGATCTACATAAGTAAGCGTCGGCGATTAAGCAAATCTTCATTTTTAAAATCGTCAAATCAAATCAAATCTGCCGGCAGAGCACTAACATTTTCAATCTAATTTAATTAAGTGATAAATAGTCTAATTGAAATAATAAATAAATACATTATTAATCTAATGAAGAAGACATTGGAAAAGTACAATTTATTTCATTAGTGTTTTTGTTAGTACAATTTGTTATTCCCACTTTGCACATCACATGCAATCATAATATAAAAATTGTAACTTCTCTTTCGTTTCGTTCTCTCTTTTATAACGAATTAAATTCTCTTATTAAAAAAAAAAATCAACCACTCTCTCATACCATTTCGCTCACAATGAAGTAAAAAACCGACACGAATTGTAATTGATTTTGTAAATAAATACCTTTAGAGTAGAAAAATTAGAAATAAAAATTATTTATACACAACTCATTCATACATAAGTACATATCTATACTTTGATATTATTTTATATCAAGTAATTATAGCCCTCATAAATTAAATCAGATAGATACATACATGCATACATACTTACGTACATACATACATTGATATGTATATTTTCAACCGAAGTAAAGTAGAAAATTGTGTCAAGTGCTTATAATAAGATTATCTCTATTTAATCGAAATTAAACAAAAGGCAAAAAGCTTCCATGTCTCGTAAATCATGTAATAGCAAGTAAAACACACACACACAGACAAACAGATAGACAGACGTTCTCATTGAGACCCTCAATAGGGTTTTTTTTAAGATGTTTTGTTACATGTGGTTGTTGGTGTTATTATTGAATTCTAATGACAGAACTGATGCTATTTGAAATTGTAATAAAATATTAGTGAGCACATATGTACATACATACATACATGCATACAAACCTATACAATTTTCCAACTCTGGTGTGAATGTGATATTTTCATAGGTACGAGTATATTTTTACAACATTAATTAATACAAAATTTTAAATTATCAAATAGGCATCTATTCAAGTTTTGATTTTATATTGAATTTATCACATATTGCAGCTGTCACACATTATGCATTAAACACATTCACCACAGCAGGCTACACGAACACACCACTTCAAATGCTGCAAGAAGCCTTTGTCGCCTCGTAGCCGGCTGCTTTATTATTTTGGAGACGGCAGCAGCACCATCTACACCTCATATTTAAGTATGAATACATAGTTCAGTATTACCACTTTTATATATTTTGCATTTATAAAAATTAATTACTCTTTTAAAATGTACTTATTTCACGTAAAAGTACAAAAATTAATCAATTTATTCTCTATATCAATTTTTGGATATTGTTTCTGTTAAATAATATGAAATAATTGTACAAAATCATTCATTCAACATTTTGTATTATACTGTAAACACTGAATTTTCTCATTGTAGCCAAAGAAATAGAAATTAATTTAATTGTACTACAACGACAAAATCAGCATAGACAACAACCTGTCGCCCTGTTGTCTTGCTGTCTTCAAAATAATCATTCTCATATAAACATTTGTATTCTATCCTTGACATTTGGTAGTCGGTAGCTTGCTGTGGTGAATGTGTTTAATGCATTAAAGTAAATATTAAATATTCTCTTTGTCTTTCATTGCCATCTTGCATGTAAGGCCGAGTGTACATCTCTGTGTCATGTGCCCAAAAAAGCGTTACCACTAATTACTATTGAAAAACTGTTTGATGCAGACGATTTTTATTTAATATTGTGGTTTGTGTAAAATTTTTCAACTTTTTGCGAATTATCGTGGTTTTCGCTTTATAATAGTAATTTAATTTAATTGTAATTAACATTAAAATTTTGTAAATTTCTATTTTATTTTGCAATAAAAAATATTTCTAAGCACTAATTTGATTTACATTTTCTGTAACTCAACACAGTTTTAAAAAATAAGAAAAAATATAAATTTTTTTTTTGGACTACAACGACAAAATCAGCATAGACAACAACCTGTCGCCCTGTTGCCTTGCTTTCGTCTTCTAAAGTACATATCATTCTCATATAAACATGTGTATTCGGTCCTTGACATTTTCTAGTCGGTAGCTTACTGAGGTGAATGGCTGGCTAAAATGCTTAAAATAAAACTCAAATAGTAATTTTTATTTCCTAAAAAACAAAACTCCAGAAATAATTTCTATTCCTGAAGAATAAACAAGAGTCAAGAAATAACTTTTATTTTCTGAGGTATAAATAAAACTCGGAAAATAATCGATAATTTGAGTTCTTTAATAAAATTTATGCCCTAATTCAGTTTGAAAATTTAGGACGTTTTTGTTTTAAAATACTTTTGAGTTCTTGTGTTTGAATTCTCGAAATTATTTTCCTCAAAAAAGGTTGTTGTCTTTGATAATGAAAAATAAAAATATTATTGCCATACTTTTAAAACATAAAAATTAAATTAAAGTATTATACAATAGTTTGAAAAGTATATGAAAAATTATGTGTTGTATATAGTAATTTTTGGAACAAAATCATAAAGCAAATACACGAACCTTCTAGCATGGACAATAAATTATAATTGTTTTAAAGAATCACAACTGCGGATTTGTTTCGTCCATAGACAAGACGATACAATCGTCGAACAGAATTAGGGCATTACACAAATAAAAATTAATGCATCTAGAGGTAGTCCCTGTATGAGGCAATAAATTATTTAAAAGTCTTTGTGGAAAATACTATGCAATTATAATCTATGTATGTTTGTATATTTTTTAAGAAGAAGCAAGCAAGAAGTTCAGTTCATCCCATTAACAGCCTCCGGATTTTCTGTCTTTCATGATAACCTAATTCTTCAAGAATTTTGGGTGAAGTAAGAAAAACACTGGGCTTACAATTTAGGCAGCGGAAGTCTTAAAACTTCATAATTTTCTATGTTTTTTAAAGATATATGATTGATAATAATTCTTGCTATGCCAGCTGGTCTACCAGGGCAATAATAAATAACAATAAATGAGAAATTTTTTCTTGTAAAATCATATTTTCAATTAAAACGATTGTTTAGCAAAAAAAAAAACCAGACAATCATAACTTGATGACACTGACAGTGACGTTTTAATTTTAAATTAAAATCAAATACAATCAATGATAAGCACATATACACACACGCACACACACACACCAATAATATCGTCAGCCAATAAACAGTAGACCCTTAAATAAACAAAAGGGAAAAAATCGTTTCATACAACACAAAAGTACTTGAAATTGTCAACACGTAACACGACTCACAGGAAAAGGGAGAGTGAATAAAAAGGAGGCACAAGAATTGATTATGATTTCATATGTCGAGAATATTGAATTGACACAATACATATAATTTTTTTCGTACACAATTTCTATAGAAAACCAATATTGCGATACCAAAGAAAAAAAATAAATAAAAGTAAGAAATAAAATAAATAAAAATTTATACCGAGATGATCTAATCAACACTTAAGGAGCATGAAATACTAAAAATTTTGTGAAATAACTCGCACACCTAAAACAATTCCTACTTGTGAGTCCCTTGCAGACAAGACAGGCTGAAATTCAATAAGCCACGTACGGTATTGTCACACCTAAAGCAAAAAACACACAAAAAAACCTTTTTAAATCCCAAATATAATAGAAATAGAAGTAAAGAGGGATATAGCTAAACACATCAGTAAACTGCTGAAGATAAAGACAACTTAGTGAACAAATCATTTAAAGTGAAAACAAAAGATTTTTTTTTAAACTCACCAAGTGTTAGCAGGAATTCCTTGTTTTTTCACTTTTAGCTTTACCGACTTCGATTGACTGCGTGTGATTCATAAAATACATACTTAAGTTCTTCTTTTTTTATAGAGCTTTATCTTCTGGGTATTTCCCAAATACTCATTTAGTTTAAACTACATATACCTAAATAACTACCTGGTGGGTATATTTGTTTCAAAAAAGGTAATGCTCAAGTTTAGCTTTTATTTGATGTCAAGGCTTTCATGATTTAATTAATGATTCGCAATCTCATTAGTGTTTCTTCACAGTTTTTTAATTCCCCAAAAAAATTTGTCAAATAAAGTAAGATGCTTTTAGCTTATCATAGAGCCTTTTTTCGATTTTGTCGTAAGCGACATTTTATCGAAAATATACTTTTCTATTGAAATTAATGCCCTAATTCTGTAAGAAGACTTAGGACGTTTTTTTGTTTGAAAATATTTTTGAGTTCTTGTTTTTGAATATTCTAATAGGGCGCTTACATCACTTTGAAATCTAGTACTTACGAGATTTCCAGCTAAATCTTACAGCTTTTTACTAGATTTCCCATACAAAACAAAATCTATATTGCCAGTAGATTTGTAGGAAATCCACCACCCTGTACAACATATTTATAAAAAAGATGAGTGAATTAGCTAATGTCTGCTTAAAAAGGTGTGTGACTTAGCTACACTGCAGTTATTTGGTTGTAGTTTTGGAAATTTTATAATTAATGGGTTTTGCTTTGGATAAAAAATCTTGATAAATGTCAAAAAGTTTGGTATAAACGGTATAGATTTTCATAAAGATTTTGTGCTGGTGTAAATGGCCTATAAATTATTTTTTCAAAAATGGTTGTTGTCTTTGATAATTGAAAATTAAACTATTATTACCACATTTTTAACACATAAAAATTAAATTTAAGTGTTATACAATAGTTTGAAAAATATATGAAAAAATATGTGTTGGATACAATATTTGAACAAAGCCATGAAGCAAATACACGAACCTTCTAGCATAGACAATCTACCTTATCGTGGTTGGCGTATTTCAAATATGACTACGACTGTTTGGTAATAGATTAAAGAAAAACTGTTGAAGACTTCTTTAATCTATTACCAAAGAGTCGTGGTCGTATTTGAAATACGCCAACCACGATAAGGCAGAATAAATAATAATTGTTTTAGGGCCAAATTTTGCAGCCATTAGTTAATTATTAGTAAACTAAAATGATAACTATTGTTTAACTAATACTTCATATTCACAGTGCATTGTTATTAATATGAGCAAAGAATGGTAACCCTATCAAACTGTTAAGTTTCAGTATTGGCAGCTCTGCTATAGCATATGGTTTTTGTTTACATGTACTGTATTATTTCTTAAAAATGGATAAAACAGTGCTCGCTCGTCTAACTTTAACGTGCAAGATATTGAATTAGTGCTGAAGTTGTTTAGGAAAAACCAAAATATAATAGAAAATAAAATAAAAAGAATATCTTACAGCTAAATGCAAAGAAGATGCATGACAACGTATGTGTGAAATGTGTATAAATTTTTTCATAAAACAACAATACTAATAAAGTTTGCAAAGAATCAGCTGTTGTCTAACTATTTGTTAACCAATGGCATATGGCGGTTTAACTAATGGTAAAAAAATAGCTCTGAATCAAATATTAATGGTTAAACTATTGCTATTAATTAACTAAAGACTGTGAATTTGGTCCTTAAAGAATCACAACTGATGCTTTTTTCGTGCATAGACAAGACGATACAATCGTCGAACAGAATTAGGGTATAAAATTTCATTGATGATAAATTTCAAGATACGGGCTGTAAAACTTTATCGTAATCGATAAAAACACATTTAAATATTAAAAAAAACCTCTAGAAAAAATTAATTTTTGTCGCTCAAGATTAAATCGAAAATAAGGCTGGATGTGTCGAATTATAACAGCCTGTCCCACGATATCACCAGAAATCGTTCGATCGAGAGCTTGTATTACAAAAACCACTATAACATTAGAAAATTTTTGTTGTTGTTTTAAATATAAATATTCGATCGAACTCTGTAATTCGAAACGAAAGAAAATGCTTTCAAATTTATACGTTATAAGCATAAAAATTCGAAAGTATTTTCTTTCGTTTCGAATTACACAGTAGACCCCCTGGTGACATCGTGGGACAGGCCGTAAATTTCTTAAATTTTCATATAAACATTTGCTTAGAAACATGTTTATATTGAAAAACAAGCAACGAGATATTCTTTGCTTGCTGATTCATAAAAGATTTGCAACTTCTTTTAAATATTTATAATATCACAAGTTGCGGCCGAAAAATAATGGATAATAATATTGGAAAATCATTTCTATTGAAAGTCTTGAACGTGGGAAAAACTTCTACCCTTCTCAACAACATTCGTTTGTAGCAATTGCACAATGGCTCAAAATCAAGTTGTTCTCTCAAAAATTATCCACATATGTGACCTTCTCCGAGAAAAGGGACCTAAAGTTTAATAACGCATTATCACTTTGAACACACCTTCATTTGGGAGATGCGATTTGGTATGGTTAGTTGTGATTGGGTGCCGACTCTCATTTCATCTTATTGTACACCCTTTTAGGTACCAGAATACACTCTTAAGTCCAAACCCGTTTTTTTAACACACTAGGTCCCTTTTCTCGGAGAAGGTCATATATGTTGATAATTTTCTTCAACCTTATTTATGTTTAGAAAATTATAATTATCTGTTAATAAGCTAATTAATATCAATGATTTTGTCAAATCAGTAAAATTTTTGGTCCAAAATTAATTTTTCAAATAAAAGGTGCTCTTTGAGATATAGTAGAATTGCCATGAGTTTTGCTTTGTTCGAAAAATAATTCTTTGCCATTTTTACTTGAATACGATTTCCGGTCATATGCCGGCTGACTCGGAAGGCCGTATACTCGCATATACTCATATTACTTAACGCTACATGGTTGGGGGGGGGGGGGGGGGGTTGTGGGGAAGGGGTTTTGTTACGGTTACGGTTTACAAAATTTATACAGACAATTTTGTGAAAAGCGTTACTATGGAGGAGGATGGGGGCTATAAAAACACTGAAAATATCGTTACGTAATATATATGAATATGAATATATATAATGAGACTTCACAGAGCTATAGATTTCATAATCTTGGAGGCCAATTTACGGATGCATAACGAGAAATTCTTCGGTCACCAAACGCTTCTTAAAATAAAATCAATTGTGACAAAGCATTGCGCGCGCACTGTCTTGTTTAAAAACGGCGTTAAATTCTAGTTCAAAGACGTCAATGACCATGATTATGGGCTCACTTAAGTTTTCGAATTTACACTTGCAAATTTTTCCCTTCACTGAAATTTTTTGAAGCAAAATAATATAAAATAATGTCGTAAACTTTGTAGTTTCTAGTTTAATTTTAAATACGCTACCGAATTTCTTATTGTAAATATATACATATGCTAAAATTTCATAACGATTTTAATACATTTTTTTCCAATTTTTTTTAGAAACATTCTTAATAGCTTCAAAAACAATATACACTCATCGATAATATAAAATAGAATGGCTGCCACAAGTGCAGGTCATTTAAAGCCACAACAAACACAACAACAACAGCATCGGCCTGCACAACAGCAGCAACAAAAGGTAAATACAGGTGCTGCTATGAACGGCAACATGAATAGAAATTCGCCACAGCAGCAGCAACAGCCACAAATACACAATTTGCAGCAACAGCAACATTTAATGCAACAATATGCATTAAAGCAGCAACAGCAGCAGCAACATAACTACAATATGCAACAACATATGCATCAACAGCAAATGCTGCAACAGCAGCAACAAATGGACCAGCAACAAATGCAACAGCAGCAAATGCATATAAAAATGCAACAACAACAACAACAGCAAATGTTTCACAACCAAACAAGTCAAGATTCGACTACACATATGATGCCCTGTCAAAACTATATGACACCCATGCCTCAAACTCAAAGCAAATTTGCTGCTAATAATTGCAACAATAACGCCCAACAAATGGCGCCCTATCAACATCAATTTTTTAACAATCACAGATCTATGCAACAAAATGGAGACTTAAATGGCAATACCAGCAACCAAAACAATAACAAAAACAACAATCGAGCAGCATGCATACCTCCCAATGTGGTAGCGCCTTCGGCTAATCAAAATTTATATCCACGCCAAAACACAAACTGCAGCAACATGATGCAGCAACATAATCATAATACTAACAATAATAGCAATAATAATAATATTAATCAGCAATCTTCACAATATAATCGGCAGCAGCAGCAGCAGCAGCAGCAGCAACAACAAAATTCGCAAAAACAGCAATCAGCGCTTTCACCAGCTGATCTAAAAAATGACGCCAACAATGATGCATGGCCCCAATTGCCAGTTATGCATGCTAATGCTAAGCAACATGTTGCAAACATCGATAATAACAATTGTAATACGACTTGTAACACTAATTGTAACACAAATGTATCCAGTAATCATTACAATGCAAATGGATTAAACTCGAATGGATTAAATTCAAATTCAATCAACAACAATGACAACAACAATAGCAACAGCAGCAGCAGCAGCAGCAGCAACAGCAACAGCAACAGCAACAACAATAATCACAATCATTCGGAATTATTCGGAGTTAAAGCCAATATACCACCTGGTTGGCGTCGTCTTACCAACAACAACAATGAAATAGTTTACATAAGGTAAGTTTATTTTAAACTCACGCGAAATACAATTTTTTGTTTCAACTTGTGAAAATGTGTGTGTGTTTGTGTGTTTAAATTATCCACATAATGTGCTGTCGGTGTTTATGTATAGTATATCTCGGGCTGTTTGGTTACCTTAGAATTTAAGCTTTCAAATGTGCTTAAGTGTTTTATTTTTTATTTAACAACAATTCAAAATATAATAGGATTTCATTCATTATTTAGAATGAGTGCAAAGGAAAGCTGTAAAAAAACAAACTTATTAACTTCACTAAGTATTTAGTAAGTAGATAAAGCTCATCAGAGTCATGGAATTACTTTCTGTGTGGGAAAATGAACTTGTTAAATAATCTGCATTAAATAAATTTTTTAATAATAGTGTCCAAGGAACGGACAGCAAAGTGATCTATGGAATGCAGAAGCATGTGTTTCAAATTTTGGGCGATACTCGTATTTACTAAAAGTTAAAAGGGCCATGGATGCGAAGTTAAAGGCCTATCTAGGGTTTGCAAATAACCGCAGATTTCCATAATCGCGATTACGATTAAAAAATATGTGATTAATCGCGATTATCGGCTAATCGCGATGAATCAAGCAAATATACTATTATAATTTTTTCTAAAACCAAAATAAATTGCGTCTTAAGTTTTAGTCGAACTGTATGGGTTTAGCCAAAGAAATTGATTTATTTAGTCTTGAGTTCGCGTTTTAATTTAATTTTTCAATTAATTAATTTTTTTTTTGAGAAAATTTTCAAGCATGTAAAATGGAGTTAGTAAATGAGTATATAAAAAAATACGAATTGTGGAAAATCGATCTTTTGATAGGAAACTTTTTCTAAGACGAAGTATATTTCTACTTTCTTAACTTATTCTTTATTTAATTTTGTATATACATCTGATGAATTTATATATGAATGAATGAACAAGTTCATATAAAAACAGTATTTTTTATACCGTTATTTTTATACGAAGTTGTTCATCCATAATGATATAAATTCATCACGTGCGGACACTCGCTTCACTGCGAGGTCCCAAGATAAAACAAACTGCACCTGTCTGCCATAATACTTATCCCCACTTATTGTGAATGGCACCTTTAACGTCACATCAAGACGACAGTAAATATTGTCACCCGTATACTCTTTATCGGCAATAATTGGATCTTATTGACAATTTCTTGCTAGTCTCCAAGGCTTTGTAATTAAATGGAGCATGTCAATAGTAGTTAATTGATATAGACGAGGAGTAGACAAGTGACACATTTTAGTGTCGTCTTGATGTGAAGTCGACGACGCCATTCACAATAAGGGTTATTGTATTAAAGTGTAGGAAAATAAAATAGATGCGTAGCGATTATAAATCGTTTCTTGTGTTTTGTATAAGTTTCTGAGCCTACTTGCTTATTCTATTGAGATTTCCAAAAAGCTTATGTAAATTCTCAAATGATTTTTGAAAGTTTGGTTGAAGTCTACTGATGATTTGTTAGAGCGCCAATGAAATGAAAACATATAGATATGATTATTCCAAATGTATATATTTTGTATTAAAAATTTTAATTAAAATTTTTTATGAGCTGAATTTGCCCTCCTTGCAAATTTGGCATAAATTCTTTGCATAAAAAGAGAAGATTTTTAATCGTAATCGAGCGATTAATGAGTTCGATTACGATTACGATTAAAAGGTGCGATTAATCGCGATTACGATTACGATTATAATCGCTGTACAAACCCTAGGCCAATCCCACGATGTCACCAGCAAACGTTCGATCGACAACTTGTTATTGCAAACAACAATAACATTAGACAATTTGTTCTTATTTTCAATATAAGTATTCGATCGAACGATTTCTGGTGACATCGTGGGACAGGGCGTAAATTTTAAAATTTATAACCCTAAACACAAACCGTCATGTTTAACAGAGCTATGTCAACATAACATAAAATAACCATAACCATAGAAAACAGCTGTTCGAACCAAACTTATGGGCAACGCTGTATTTGATTATAGGTGGCTCGCCATAACGCCAAAACTATTACCATAGAAACAAATTGAATTTTGTAGTTTCGTCGTGAATATTAGCTAATTGAATTTTGGTTCGGTTATGGCTATGGCATTATGGCTATGTCACGTCTAATTTAAGCTTAACATAACTTGCATTTCTTGCATACTCCCTTATAATAAATTTTCACTTCCTAATAAACAAGAAATTTATTTCCTTCTCCTTGGAAGGACAAAAAATACTGCTCTAGTTTTTGTAGAAGAAGAAAAAAAAACATGCTTGAACATGCCCACATCACAAAAGTTTTGTGAGTGTGTCTAAATTTAAATACATACATAATTTTTGCTAAAAAGTAAAAATAGCTGTTCTTCTATGAAACCCCTATTAAAACAAAATTATTTATGGACTTTTCAATTAATCCTCTTAACTAAATTCATATTATTTGTTTATT
Source organism: Tachina grossa (assembly GCA_949987645.1). Taxonomy (NCBI): domain Eukaryota; kingdom Metazoa; phylum Arthropoda; class Insecta; order Diptera; family Tachinidae; genus Tachina; species Tachina grossa. The sequence goes on along the minus strand of OX465274.1, from coordinate 196,586,058 downwards.
AATCCGTAACAACAATAAAACTAATTCTAGCAACAAAACAACAAAAAACTACAAATATTTCTTAGAAGTTTTCTTAGTAAAAGTAAACTGATTTACTTCTTTTTTTAAACAAATTCGTGCAAATAATGAAAATAAAAGAAATAAAAACTGTTTTTCATTTCCGTTTTAAGCAAGAAAAAAAAAGAATAAAGAAGCAAATAAACCGATATACTCGTAATCCTAAAGCTTCCGGGTATGAGCAGTCATTTAAAGTTAAAGTAACCTTTCAACAAAATCGTAGACTCACTCACCACTCACTGCGTCATTGAGTTGAAAAATAAAACAGGATAATATTTGATGAAACCATAAAAATTGTATAACTATGCGTATGCTACGGTTTATACGTTTTTTTTCTGCATTGCTTTATCCTTGAAAGGATATTATTACCGTATTTTTTTTATATATTTTATTTTTTTGGCATTAAACTTGTTTAAATTTATATATTTTTGGGGTTGATTTAAGTTACATTTTGTTGTTGCTGTTAATACGTATTTTAAGTTTGTTTTTCCAACCTTGGGGTTAAAATTGTTTTGTATAGTCTTCCTATTTTTTTTCATTTAAATTTTGAATTGGTTTTTTTTAGGCCTCAAGTGTTTGTTGGTGTTGGTGCAAGCCTTATTGTTTCTTTAGCGTGTCTTATTTGCTGTTAATAAGCTTTAGGAGTTTATTTAGAATACTTTCTCGAAATTATATTTGCATATTTTATTCTCTTTTCTTATTTTATTATTTATTTCCTTGATTTTATTCACATAAATAAAATAAGGTTAATTTTTATGGTTAATATAATGCCACTTTAAATGTCAATAACAATTTTATTAACATAATTTTGTTGAAGTTTCTTTTTCATTTCTTGTTATTTCTTCTTCCAGAGGGTAGTTTTTTATTACTTATTTACTTTTCATTGATTTATTAGCATAAGTCTTGCAATGGTTTCCTTTATAAGGGTTTTATTAAGTTTTGTAAAAATTTAAATTCTACAGATTTTTTTTTACACCCCTGTAATAAAATTATTGACATTATCATTGTGATCGCTTGTTGTAATAGTGTTAAATGTTTGCTTATGAATCCAAAAACACCGGAATTCCCCACTGTCATGTTTCTTATCTTTTCCAAACTCTGCAGATTTCGCTAAAAGCTGATAAGGTAATTTTTTGTTTGTGTTAAACAATTTAAGAAAATCAATAATTTTTTCTGACAGTACACAGGGTTTTAAATTAAAAAAAAGGTAATACATCTGTATCTCTGAAACTTGCGATCCGATAAAAAAATAATGTATGCAGAAATTAAAGAAGAGGACCTAAACTTTAAGACTGCTGAAGTTTGAATCATCCTGTTGAAACACACTGTGAGCTACAAAGTGTCAAACTTGACTACCTCAGACATGGAAGACATTGTTGACCTCATAACTTTTATAAATATCATCCGATTTTAATGAATTTAAGTTTGTTGTAAATTTTTTAAATAAACAACGAAATTTTCTTTTTTAACCGACTTCAAAAAAAGAAGGATGTTATCAATTCGCCTGTATTTTTTGACATTGTTGCTTCATATTAGACCTATTGTAAAAACTCTTTTATTTTCTGGGAGGGTATAGCTTCCCATTGGTCCCATTGTAAAAAAATTGGGCGGTTACAAGCCCACAAATTTTTTTATTTTATTTTATGATATTCTATTTATTCAATTGCTGCGAAACCTAGCAAATACTTTTGGTTCTTGTAATTACAGAATTTTTTAAGTGAAAAAATGGGTGGGGCTAACCCATTAAAATTTATTATTACATTTCACATGGTTCTACTTAACCGATTTTTTACGAAACTTACTACACACCTTGAGTTACAAAATAAACGCAATCTAATATTTAAAAAAATGATTAGCTTGAGGGTGGGAGAGAGACGAGGTGAAAAAACGTTTCTGTTCTCCTCGTCTCTCTCTCTCTCTCCCTTAAGCTAATCAGCTTAGCAATAAGACTTGCATAGTATAAACTAGGACTTAACACACGCTCTGAGCTCTGAAATATAGAAAATTTGGCATTTCAAAAATGGACGGAGGCACGCCCATTAAAATTTAATTTCATATCCCATAAATTTTTTTCGAAAATGTTCTATCAGGTCTTTGCATTGAAGTCGGTTTTTTTGGCAGAATTATTTAAGATTTATTTAATAGCTTCAAAAACATTTTGCTTTGAATTTTAAAACTCTGTTTTTTGACCGCGACTTTGTTCCCAATTTCGTAAATATCTCCGGTAGTATTACAGCCAAAATTTTCAGACAAATATTAAATAATTTTTAATAAAATCCTTGATAGTATGTAGAAGACATTTTTGATGAAATGATAATAGAAAATGCCTAAATTTTTACAAAAATAGAGCCTAATTGTTGGACGTTTTGCTCAAAAAATTTTCAGAACTAAAAATTTTCTTTTGCTATATATAGAAAGAAGAGATTCTAAAAATGGATGCAGTTGAAATAATAAACTGATTAAAGCATGCACGCTACCTTCAGTATTGTACGAATATAGTTAATTTTTCTACAAAATTCTAAATTAATCTCTTAAGAACAAAAAACGTTAAACGAGGTTTTTAAAATTTCTGTGCATATTGTATTATATATATTTAATTTAATTAATAAATGATCAAACAGAATAAGTCCGCAACTTCAGGAAAAATCGATGTCAAATTAATGAAGCCCATAACTAAATCTACGGCAGTAACTTCAAATGTTCTCTAATATTTTTTAATTTTCTTTTGTGCTTATTTTTCTTTGTAATTTTGTTTACAAAATACAAAAAAAAACTACACATTCAAAGAAAAACAAAATAAAATTTAAAAAATCTCTTATGTACTCACTTTTGCACCTTCAGGCATGGTTTTAAGCAATGTTTGAATAATTTCGCCTGGAATTTTCTGCCACTCCAGCTGCACACATTATCCAAACTCGGTTTTCAGATAGATGGAGCCGTTTGATATTGTGCCAACCATATTCTGAAAATTGACCACAAATTCTCAATTGGATTGATGTCGATACTTTGCGGAGGCCACTGCATCAATTGAAAATTTTTTCCAGTCACCCATTCCTGAACGATTTTGAGATGTGTTTCGGGTCTCCATCCTGTTGCAACACAACTTCTTTCTCAGGATGTGCGATCACGTCTAGAAAATTGTGAATATGGGTCTGCAATATATTCAGATAGTCTTCTTTTCTCGTAATTCTTAATAACATATTAAGGGTTTTACCACAAGCCTACCAATAAGTTTCTTAAGCTGGAACGAAATGCATACAGACGTTGTTGCTTAACAAACAGAACAAGCAAAAATTCGTGAGGATATGTGAATTTTTTTTTAATTTAATCAAACGTGCATTAATTGTTAAACCTTTGACCATGCAAACTTATCTCTGATATTTATGCTAAGCGTTCATATTTTTATTTCTTAACATACATATGACCTAATTTGAAATTAATTGTCATATTAAACGGCTGCGGTAATACTAAGTAAATTAAGACAAGTAAAAATAATAAGTCATAAATAATATTTATTTTTTTTCTGCTTCTTTTAACGAGTTTTTAACAGCAAAACGGACGCATTAAAAAAACTTAAAATGTCTGCATAAAAGACATTTACAGCAAATAATTTAAAAGCTAAAATACACACAGAAATATAAAAAGATTAAAAATGCATAAAAACTTTAAACAAAATAAATAAATTAAAAGAAAAAAAAATATAAAACAACTTGTAAAACATGACTTTGCGCTTGCGCTTTATATTTAAACAAGAACCCGGCAGCAAAGAAGTAAACTTTATAGAATTTTAAACTGGAGAGATAGACAACAAAGCGGCGTAAAGTAAATAAAATAAAATAAAAACAATAACAAAAACTGTGTATATAAATATTAATAACATTTACTTGAAATGTACGAGGTAAAACTAAAAAGTCACTGGACAAGAGATAAGAAAAAATGTACAAGTCTGCGGCAAGCATTTGCTATGAAGGCATTTATTTTAGAGCATTTACGGATTGTTCTCGCATGTTTTGGAAGAACTTTGTTTTTTTATTATTTTGTCAACATCAAGCAGATGTTTAGCAATAAACAGTAGTTTCAACATTAAGTTTTTAAAATTAATGTAGACACTCTTGCAGTAGGTTAGAACACAACGCAGATAACAATGATATAAAATATACAAAATAAATAAATAAACAGAGTATTTATTTAGTCGTAATACATTTATATTTATTTAATGGGACAAAAAAAAAAAGAAGAAAAAAAGCAACCCAATAATTTAGAATGACTTCCATTATGTTGTTTGAAGTATTACGAAATTTATGCAACAATAATTGTTTATACAACATCAAAGTACTCGTACGTATCACCAAGAGGAGTTTTTAATGAGCCTCAAGTTAAAGCGGCATGCCAGCCAGTATGTTTGTCCGTCCGTCAGTCCGTCCGTCTATTCTGTCTGTCTCTGTTGCTGTTTATTTATCTGCTTGTGTAATGCCGTTTGTCTTTTTAGTAATACAACGGATACAGTTTGTAATTACAGTCCATATCAATGAAATATCAAATGTCTAAAACAACATTTAAATAAATATTTGCATTATGCAGCAATTACTTACACTACAATTGTCGTTAATACTTACATGATTATGCACATACCCAGCTGCAAATTAAAGCATAAGTATGAGTAGAAATCAGATAAGAGACTTACATATATTTTTCATAAAAATTTGCGTGTTAAGAAAATAAACTTAAGATACATGCACGTGACGTCATAAAACTCTATTAATTGAAATTTAAATTTGATACATTGGAATAAAAAATATAGAGCAAAGGCTGCAAGAAAAACCATTTAATAAATCCATTGAAGAGCGACTTTGACCCGCGCACAAAGGGTTTCGTACCGACACTAGATATGTAATTCAATACCAACTTTGGCCTATATAATAAATAGTTTTGTCTTTTTTTCGTTTTTAGGTTTTTTCGGTTTTGATCGTTTTTTAGTTTTGTGGTTTTTTGCGTTTTTTCTGTTTTTGGCGTTTTTTTAGTTTTGGCACTTTTTTCCCCGTTTTGTCGATTTTTTCGGTTTTTGGCGTTTTTTCATTTTGGCAATTTTTTTCATTTTGGCGATTTTTTTCACTTTGGCGTTTTTTTTTCATTCGGTCGATTTTTTTAGTTTTGGTTTTTTTTTTCATTTTGGCGATTTATTTTCATTTGGGCAATTTTTTAGTTTTGGCGCTTTTTTCCCGTTTTGGGGATTTTTTTCGGTTTTTGGCGTTTTATTCATTTTAGAGATTTTTTCATTTTGTCGATTTTTTCGGTTCTGCCGATTTATTTTTTTAATTTGGTGCTTTTTTCGTTTAAGCGTTTTTTTTTGGTTTGGCGATTGTATAATTTTAAGATTTTTTAGTTTTACCGTTTTTGAAAATTTCAAGAGTTTGACTCCTACGGTTTCCAAGATATAGCAAGTTGTCCAAATTACATAGTCAAAATATTTAATTTAAATTTTTTTAAATTTTTGTGTTAATTGTTGTAGTCTATATAAAAATACACTAATTTTACAAATTTCAAGTGTCAATATACATATGTACATACAATTGTATGTATATTACATGGGATTTTAAAATTTTTCGTTGCTCGTTTTGGAACACCCTTTAATTATTAATTCTCATGTATTTGTTGTTGTAGCGGCCAAGGTTCTACATACTCTGTCGAAATTTCTGTAGCTCTTACGGTTCCTGAGAAAATAGCGTATGACGGACAGACGGACAGCGTAGCGAAAACAAAAGGGTTCATTTTCACCTTCGGTGTACGGGACTCTAAAAGTTATATAAGCTTTAAAACTAAAATTCTGTGCGGAGGATTGTCAGATCTAGAAATGTACTGGCAATGCACTGACAATATAAATTTGACAGTATAAGGTTGACAGTGCAGTGCACATGGCAAAAATTCTCAGATCTTCTGTTAAAGTACCTACAAATTTGCAATATTATTGTGCAATAATTTATATTGTGCAATAAAATTGTCTGTGTATATATTATATTGGTATATGTCAGAATATATTGGATAAAATCAGTCTTTTGATTTATGTTGCCCAACAAGAAATATTTTGTAATGTGTTGACAACATTGTGCATTAATTATTTTCAATAAATATTATACTTTTATTTTTTAAAATTTAGAATTTTGTATGTATGAATATTAAAATTTTTTAAACGCACATACATTGTAAGAAACATTGCGCCATATATTTCTTTGAATATTGTGCAATTTATTGAATAGTGTGAATCCAAAAGACAATAATAATAAAAATAATAAAGTGCTCAATAATATTGCATAGCCTATGGGTATGGCACTGCCAGGCTCAAAGAAGATGTTTAAACTTCACATAATAAAAATTTTCTGATAATATAAACGAATTATATAATGCTGTCTGATGTCTGAAAATTTGTTGTCAATGGACTGAAAATGCTTTTTCTGGCAAAATTATATATAAGATATTTTCAGCATATCTTACTGATAATACTGTAAGATTTGACAACCGTCTGTACTAGTGTCCTGCATAAGACATCTTATAAGAACTTTCAAGACATGAGGGATTTTTCAAATGCTTTACTACAGCGAAATCTTATAAAACAAACGTTAACAACACTGTTTGCAAGAAATTTGTTTGAGTATTGTAGGTATAATAGTAAAGAAGAAAACACTTCGTGACGGAAGAATTTGTGATACTTGCTTCTTTCTACGCACGAGCGCGTGTACAAACGTCATGCATATATGTGTGTATGATCTTTTATTTTTCTGCACACATGCAAACGCACACACATGCATTAACATTAGTTGTATGCGGTTAATCACATAATAGCTTACCATCTCCATATTACACACACTCAAACGTACAATATGAAAAATAACAAGCATACACTAATCAACAAGAAGTACTTCTTTTGAGTGTTTGTTACAAACAAGCTGTCTTGCGACATCGCTTGTTAATACTGATATACACGTACACCAATACATCCATCGTGCTTCGCTTATAGTACGACAGCATTTATTATTGGTTTAGTATAATACATGCAACGTGAATACATTTAAAAATCATGACGCACTTACATTTAAAGACCTTTTACGCAGGTCTCTAGTCTGTACCGAGCTAGAAACTAAGTTCTTACAATGCATCTTAGTGAAATAAATAAAGATTGTTCAACAACATCGATAAGATTTTTCGAATGATGATTTCTTTGGGTTGTATAATATCTTCACAGATCGTGAAAATAACTCTGGGAACTCGGAGATTTCCTACTGGATTTTAATAATTTTTAATCATCTAATCATTTAAAATTTATTTTTTAATTGTATGATTATTACTTTGTTCTTTTTAATTCTCAAGTTTGTTGTTTATTTTCAAATAAATATGTTTTGCTTGTTAAAAATGCCTCCATGTTAAATAGAGTTTTTAATTAACATATTTTGGATTGCAAAAAATCAAACGTATGTATCCATTATCTTGAAGCTATTAAAATTTATTTAAATCTTTTGTGTAAATAACGTTTTATAAATTTTATTTATGCCTTCTTCAACAAAATAAACAGCAGTTGTGTAAATTTAAAACTTTTTCTAAGAACTCAAATACTTCTGCTTAGATAAGAGTATTTCTGAGGAATTGCTATACATATAAATTTTTCTTTTAATTGATTACTGGAGTGTAAATAAAATAATTTTTGCTCGTCTCTTTTACACAAACGTGTTAAAACAAGCGTGAAAATAATTTTTGAATAATAAGACATTATCCTAGATACATTCAAAGAAAAACGGTGGTTTTGTTAATGCTCACACAATAAAAATTTTAGCTTAATTTTTTGTAACAAATTTAGAAATAGGTATTAGGCGTGTTAGTTTGTGAAATGTATCATTCCAAGTAATTCCGTCAGCTGTTAATGTAATAATGTTGTAAGCATTTAAGGCCTGTCCCACGATGTCGACAACGTTCGACTTGTCGCACAGTTACATGGGAAAGAACAACATAATTTTAAAATTTTTACAAACTTACGAATAATAAAAAGTATATTTTAGAGTCATATCAAATTGAATACTTATATATTTCATACAAAAATGGAAAAATATTGATTATAAAGATATGTTCGAAAATTCGAAATTATCTTCGAATTTTCGAACATGATGCTATTTTTAATATTTTCGCACAAAAAATATCGCTACTCGTTTCAATTGTTGTTCGACTATTTACATTTAATCAAATGGAAAAAAATGTAAAAAGATGTTAGATAACGTAGTTTGATTTTTAACCTACATTGGAGTAGAGTTACAAAAGTAACTATAGGTGAAAGTTAACATATTGTAAAAAAAGTACACAGAAGAACTTGAATTAAAATTTTAAGCCAATACGTTTTTAAATGCTGTTCACAAATGTAACAAAATTTGCAAAGGAGGAAATTTAACTTGCTCATCATAGGAGAAATTGTGAATGTTATTTATCTAAGATGAATTGTTGAGTTGCTGTGTTGAATGTCTTCAATGCATAACTCGAACGAAAAAAATCTTTTCCCGATTGTTTGAATAATTAAAAAATTTCAATTTCGAAGGAGCTCTCTTTATGTTAAAATTTTTGTCAACTGATCCCTACAAGCGCAAACGCTTTTTACTAACTCTCAATTACTAAATATAAAAAAAAACAAATAATATTTTTACTAAAATGGGACTCACCAAGAAAATGAAAACCCCATTTCTTCTTTATTAAAATAATTTACTTAAAATCAGTTTTAAAAACCTGTTTGTTAAAACAAAAACTTATCATTATTTTTTCTCGGTATAAGTAATATCTTTGCTTCTGCAGATACAGAAATGATCAGCTGATTTGTTTTCTTAGAGAAACTATACCATTCGCTCCTCTAATTCTCCCTTAACTCAATATGTATTAACGCAATTAATGTCAAATTAAATATTGACGATAGAATGTTCGAAAAAAAGTATTAACGAACATAATTTCTTTACAGTAATAATTGTTTATGTAATTAGTTTGACTTTTATCCTATCATCATTATTTTAAGTTTTAACGGTAAAAAATAAACAAGACAACGTAACTTTAGTCATAAAAATCTAATTGCAATCGCACATGTTAAAAACAACATGTGTAACAATGTAATTTACATTAACAACCAGCGACAACATCAACCAACAGCAACAACAGGGACACAAATGTTACAAACAGTAAAATTCAAATACATACACACATAAATTAAGCAGAACAGCAACTTCTGGCAACATAAATTTTAACATTTATTTTAAATACGAAATTAAAAAAAAAAAAACGTTCATAACTTACAAGACTAATCGCACTTGTGAAATAACAAACAACTGCAAAAACAACGTCCTTGACTGAGTAACTTTGAATAGTGTAATCGAATGTGTTGCTGCTTTGAGCTTTAGAGAAGAAGAATACCTCTTTATTTTTGAATGCATGTATGCATGTGTGTGTGTGTCAGGCGTGGAAACAAAAGATTTTTAAGTGCTTGCTTGAAGTAAATATTAAAAAAAAAGTTACACAAAAAGATGTAAATAAAAAGATTTCGTCAATTCTCAATTATTAAAGAATAATATCAGTAAAGTGCGAATTTGGCTCATGTTATACCTGATGTAGAATTTTTTAAATAAAAATTTTTTGTTTCATAGTTTTGGCGCTTTTTTTCGTTTTGGCAATTTTTTCTTTCTGTCGTTTTTTGGTTTTAAGCGATTTTTTTTTTAGTTTTTGGCAACCTTTTTATTTTAGTGATTTCTTTCTTTTTGCATTTGAGCGACTTATTTTATTTCTGATGATATTTTTCATTTAAGCGTTTTTTTATTTTTATTTTGGCGACCTTCAACCTTTTCACCTTTGGTGTATGGAACCCTAAAACATCCTGCTATGCTGACTGTAATTACGCGCTAAATGTTCCATTCCAAAGCTTTAATTATTATTGGGCTTTATCTGTACTGTGGCTTTGTCCGTGTGTAATGATATCGCTTAAGATTTTTCTGTTCTCACTTAACTTCAGTAGTGATAATTTATTTCACTTATTGATGATAAATTTTTATTTGAATTTTTTTTATGATATTTGTACCATTTCTGGACTGATTTAAATTTTTTTTCAAACCGTAGATATGTACAGCACGACATAAAAGAAATACTCGTATTTTTAATTAAAAGTTCTGGGGTCTAAGGGCCTGTTTGTCAATGTCGACAACGTTCGACTTGTTGCACGCTTACATTCAAAACAAAAACAAATTTAAAAATTTTGTTTTTATTTCAAATGCAAATGTACGGCAAGTCGTATGTATATTGTTACTAAGATATATATTGTTACGTTTTTACCTTTTGCAGTTTCGAAAATTTGATTAATAACAATGTCTACCCAAGTAGATGAACAAGGCTGCTGATGAAGTGTGTGGTTGCACAGAAATATATCAGTATTTTCCCCAGCTAATAAAGTCTTGTTGAAAATTCTGAACTTAAGCCCGAAAAAAATTATTCCTGATTAAAATTCACTCTAGTTCAATTAAGCTTAATATGTATCAACGTTAAATTATTCGCTACTGGAATACCACGATGTTAACTTTGCCTTACACAAGACTGATTTTTAGCGACCTCATCGTGCTTATTATACTTAGCATAAAGCTTCCAGAAAAATGTTAGCAACGTCCAGAAGACTAAAGGCTCAATTAGCCGACTGTAATGTAAAGTAACTGCAACAGTAGGAAACAGCTGATCGATATTGTTATGTGAAAAGTAATGAAAATGGTTATAGAGATGTAATGTAACGTAACCTAATTTTCATATAAAAATATTGATCAGCTGTTTTCGACTGTTGCTGTTACTTTACATTACAGTCGGCTAACTGAGCCTTAACACTAGATAATGTCATTAGTTTGTGTTACAATTATTATGACAATATGTCGAATACTAAATTTCTTGAATTCTTGCTGAAAATAAAACATTATTGTACAATCATTATAATTAGTTTTTGTTGTTATTTGTGTCTTTTGTCTGTATCAAAAAAACAAGATTGCCTATTGGGCAGGTCCGTTATTTTGTCTCCTGGTGTGACGTAGACATAGAAAATGTGTGTGCTACAAACAAAGTACATTTGTGTATGGAAAGTGCTCTCTCTCCCTGTCTCTCTCTCTCTCACAAAGTTTTTACAACCCAGCTAAAAAAATTATATATGGTCCATAATTTTTAATATATGAATGTATATACTTAACTATATATGAATATGTATGAATTCATGTATGGAAATGTATGGGATTATACATTGCAAAACTATTATATATGAATTACGATATGCACTAATATATGAAATGTATTATAATATATGAGCTCATATATGGAAATTTCATATGTGAATCCATATATAGAAATGATTTAATATATGGAGCCATATAAGAATGTATGCATACATGATATCTCACATAAGATCGTTTTTGCAATCAAAAAAGCTTGGTGTTTTATCACTTGTGAATTGGAAATCCATTAGAAAATAGATACGGTATGCAAAGTTTACATGCGTACCCTCAACGTTTAAAAAGGAAAAACTTTTGTTACAAAAAAAAAGAACATTCTTGTATGATTTTATACATTGCGGCCCCATTTAATATATCAAATAATCAAAAGGATAATCCAGTCATTAATTTTATAGAAAATAACAGAACTTTCTAGAAAAGAAACAAAGTTCATATTACTGCAAAAAAATTATATTGATAAGTATTGTTACATGGATTATTTTTTCTTTTATAATTAATTGCATTAGTTTTTAATATGATTTCTTAAATTAAATTTTATGTACGAAAATGAGTTTTGTGTTTTTTAAATAATCGACTTTTGACTTAAAATGATGAATGAAATGGCTTTTAGTGGGCTTTTCATTATTTGTCCAAACAAATGTTTCATTAAATACAACCTCCCTGTTCAAAATATAAAAAAAAGTAATTTTAGTAATTTAATTTATTGCACAGCAGTGCGCTTGAATATGAAGTGTAGAGGAAATATTTACACTAGATGTATGAAAATGTATGAATATATATAATCATATATGCCCATATACCCTCATTTTTCGGATCCGCACCATATATGGGATATCATATATGATCCATACATATTTTTTTAGCTGGGAACAAATACTTATTTGTGTTCTGTGATGACGTAGATGCACAGTAGAATTTTTTGATACGGCTGATTGTGCAATCCTGTATTTTTTTGATTCATGATTTTTGTGTGGTTGTATATTTCTTATTACGCAGAATATGTAACATAATAGTTGTTATTATGCTTTGAATGTTTACTTCAACACTGTATGGTGTATTTGTGTGCTTCTCTGATGTGTTAGAAAGCTAATATACCCCTTACAAGAACTTTTAAGACATGAGGGATTTTTCAAATGATTTACTATAGCGAAATCTTCTAAAACAAACGCTTAACAACACTGTTGGAGTAAAGTAGAAAATACTTCGTGACGGAAGAATTTGTGATGCTAGCATCTAACATTTCAGGTCTGTTTACGCAGGCCTCTAATAGCTCATATTATCTAAATTATTCTTTTTGTTTACAAATATTATTATGGAAACCATTTGTATTAGGTCAATTCACGAATATTTTCGCAACAATATTAAGAGGTTTATGCCCGTAATAGCAGTTTGTTTTCAGTTTCTTTCCATCAAATACAGATACATATTTGTATCATGCATGGCTAATGTGACTTTCGCAATAAGGCAGTCAATCACCCAAATCTACACCATAACGTGAGGACTATTTTAATATGGAATGTAGCTAACTTTAAATTTTAATTTGTTACGGAGTAATTCAGAGGGTCTACTCTCTAATTCGAGATGAAAGCAAATGCTTCCGAATTGTTATAATTGCTAATAACAAAAAAATTCGAAACCGTTTTCTTTCTTTCCGAAATACCGAGTAGACTCCCAAAAATTGTGCATTTATTTGTTCCATCTTTTTGTGTTGTCAGTTAATGCAAACTTCAGCCTCTTATAAAAATATACCATTGAAAATGGAATACGTGAATTGTTTTTAATCATCGTATCACATTTTTTTGCAAAATTATTTGGAATGAAAGCTCAATTTTTTGTTATTTCAATGAATCAAAACAACTCACGTATTCCATTTGCTCTAAAAATTTTGTATATAACTATAAATCAAGTGGCAAACTTTTAGAAATCATTTAATGGTGGGTCTAATAATGTACAATTTGAAATTTACTCAACATGCATTTTCCAATAAATTTCCTTAAAAACTATTTTTATTAAAAAATGTCATTCTTGTTACTGATAAACTTGGACATAAAACAGTTAACTTCTTCTTTTGTGTGTTGAACAGCCTACGCTAACATAAAGGAGTAATAATATTTCTCAATTTACGTATTAAATGAGTTGAACTGTGGAAATGTTGTTGCAACAACAATGCTAAAAGAAGTTGAAGAAGAAAAAGGAAGGTAAATCAAACATGATGTCTAAACAACATCTGTACTCTAAAGCAGACAGCAACAATATAAACACTTACGCTCACATTGTTTCCTTATTCATACTCTACTTTATTGTTCTTTGTTGTTTATCTTTAGTTGTTGCCAGTGATATTGCTATTAACTGCACTAGCACTTAGGCTTATGCCTACTAGCTTGCCAAAAAAAAAAAAAAGAAACTGCATCCTACTCAAATAGGAGTTGAAGTAGTGTAAATATGTGTTCTGCTCGATTCGTTTTTAATTTGTATGCCCGTTTGTGCGTCTGTCCGTCCGTCTGTCCTTCCTTCCATCCGTTAGTTTATTTGGTTAAACATTTTTGAAGTTGAAGTCATCAACTGTAAGTTATGCAGTTTAGTTTGTGCTATTCCGCATTCTTGAGATTTCTTCTACGTTGTGCTTTTGTGCTTTTGGTCTTTTGTTTATTTTTTTGGTTGAATGTTGTTCTACTTCTTTAAGTTTTTTTCTTGCTGCTTATTTATGTTTATTTCGTGCTTGAATGCTGTTGCTGTTAAACTCCGATTGTGTTTGTTTCTTGACCTGGAAAGTCTCTTAAAATCCAATTTTTCGATACGTTCTTTTTTTTGTACTTATTTTCAAACGATAAATGGAATAAACTTTTCACTTCGCTTGTTGGTTTCTCTTTGCTTTACTTTTAGTTCAATCCTACATTTTCCGCTATTGGAAATCGCTAATTGGAAAAAAAATTTGCTTAAAGATGTCTTTATATCACGTCAATTAAATTTTTCTTCTTCTTCAAATTAGTAGTTTAAACCAGAACAAAGCATAGATGGCACCTGTTGTCCGAATTTGAAGGACTAAAGATAGAAAGATAGATTTTAAGTAGCTTAGCTCACTGGCAGAATGAAGTCTGGCTTCAACAGAATATTTTGTATCAGCCTTGCAAAGTTTTCAGGAATACTGTGCTATGCTGTTAAATTAAAATGTCTTTGAACTAGGGTTCGGTCAATTCAAACAGTATTTTCATATTTTTCGAAAGCCATTAAATAAACACTGTTCCAGCAATTCCTGTCAAACATTCGCATAACTTTTATTAGAAAAAATTATAATATTTGCATTTATTTACATTGCATACTTTTATTCGAATAATTTGTTTTTTTTTTAAATTCGCACAAAATTTTATTCGGATAATCGTATAAACATATTGTTATATAAACGAATATGACTTAAAAAAATTCAGGTAACACTTTGCTCAAATAAAAATATACATACTCGAGTATATTTTAATTCGAATAAAAATGTGTTCGAATAGAAACTTATTCTAATAATAATATGTTCGAATAAAAACTTATGTGAGCTTATTTCGAATCGAATAAAAATGTACTCGAGTAGGTATATTTTTATTCGAATAAAATGTTACTTGAATTATTTAAAGTCATATTTGCTTATATAACAACATGTTTATTTGTTTAATCGAATACAATTTAGTGCGAATATTCGAAAAAAATTTATTCGAATATATGATGAATAAAAAAGTCAAACAGTTTAATTTAACTTTATTTGAATTATAAAATAAAACTATATTGCAATTTCATTCTGCTAGTTTTTGACCCCTTTTTAAGTATACTAATTTCTAATATTTTTTTAAGCCTAAAGTCTCTTGTTTTTATATAAAAATATTATTTATATTTCATTAATTCATCACTAATTTGTGTTATTAGAATAAAACTTTACTCGAATAAATTTTTTCGAATCTTTTCATGAAACCTTGAACCAATAAGGATCTTCAGTTGCTTCATTGAGTTAAATATTATTCGAATAATCTATTGAATTTTTTTGGGGTAATATATATGTTCCTTTCACTCCTTGAGGGAGCGTAGGGCCATTTTTTGTTTGAGGTAATGCTAATGTAATATCGTTTCAAAAATTCGAAAAAAGCGAAAGATTTAAAAAACTTACAAATTCAGTTAAAAAATTTCAATTGAGTTACTGCCCTTCTTGAAGTAATCTAAAGACTGTCAAATTTCGTCTATTTAAACTCCAAAATACTTCGCTTTAATTAGTTATCACCAACTAAGGTTTTTTTATTCGAACAAAACTGTAGTTAAATGAAGCAATATTTCAATGAACGAATATAATTTTATTCGAATAAACGTATTAAATTTTATTCGAATAACCGAACTAAGCTTTGCTTGAACAATTGGAAAAAGCTTTATTATAATATTGAGTTGAATTAAACTTTTTTCGAATAAAATTTTATTCGAATAAGGTTATAAAATTTATTCGAATACAATTTTATTCGAATAAAGTTATACAATTTATTCGAATACAATTATATTCGAATAAAGTTATAAAATTTATTAGAATCTTGAATCTTGAAATCTTAGAATACTTGAATCAAACTTCATTCGAATAATAGATTAAATCTTTATTTGTTTCATTAAGTTAGTTGTTAATCGAATAACTTTTATTAGGGTGTAGCTAATGTTCCAATGTTCTGAAAAAAAATAGTGGGTGAAAATTAAAAAAAAATCGATATATATTATAATTAGGGAAAGGATTTTCATGTAAATACATGTTTTATGTCGTTGGTCGTAGATCAACGTAAATAAAATATCTCTGCGAATCAACAAATTTGCGACAAAATGGCATCGATTTGTTAATGCATATTTTTGCATATTTTATAATAAATACATATTTTTGCATATTTCATTATAAATGTATATTTTTAATACATTTTTTAGTTTTTTGCATGCTATAAATCAAATTTTGGGTTTTTGATTAGTTGCAAAGTATTTAAAGTCTGCAGTTTTTACGACTGTCTAAAAACAAAAAAAGAGAAATCGAGAAAAATTTGCGACCGCATTTTATTTTTCGATGTTCAAAAACACCGTAGGAATCCTTCAACTCATTTGAAAAATTCAATACATTGGCTTAAGTCAAGAATACCAATGCCATTGAAAATTAAAAAAAAACAAGAGCATGAGATAGTAGCCCCTTTAAACCCAAACAAGCTTGTTTAATTTCTTTTCATGTGGATATAAAGTGTTTTTGCAGGCCCCTTTGCGTGTTGCAGCCTTTAATGAAAAATATCCATTGATACGATATGGATACATCCTATAGTAACTAGATGGGGAACGTGGCAAAAGGCTGTGGAACGTTTGTTTTTTTCATTCGTGAACGTAAATAAAAGTTTCACTTAAATTTACTTTGTATTTCATATGATTTGACAAATATTTGTTAAGAAAGCATTGAAGATGAGCTTTTTATGTTTTTTTAAGTTTTTAATGACAAAATGTTTGTTTAAGAAAGAAATGAAGCATCTTTTTTTAAGTTTTTAATGTTATTAAATGTTAAAAAAAAAGTTGATGAATGCATATTTTATTAGTTGTAAATACATATTTTTATATTTTGACTGCATATTTTATGTACATAAAACGTGATTTTAAATGCATGAAAATCATTTCCATAATTATGACCTTTCTTGAAGTAAAAGAAGGTAAGAAATTTCCTCTTTGTAAAGTATTTAGAATCAAAATATTTTGCTTAAGTCAGTTATCATCGAGTATGGCTGCCATTGTTGCGAAAATATGTTGTTTTCGTCAAAACGTTTAATAGATGGCAATTGTTCTAATCTCAAATAACTTCTTTAAAATTAATTAAAGAACTGTGCAGAACTCTTTTCATAAAAACAAACAGAGAATTTGTGGCCAAATATTGAACATTCTGATAGAAATTCTTAAGTTAAAAATAATGAAGCTCTTAAGGTACGTTCACACTTGGCAAATATTTGCCCAAATACTTATCAAAGTCCTTTTAATTCAAGTGTTTATTAAGTTAAACAGTTTCGTATGTAACTAAAAGAAAATTTGATAGAGTCCAATATTATTGAAAACTGTTTAACTTAATAAACATGTTTCTAAATCAAAAGTATTTTCATTAGTATTTGAGTAAATATTTGCCGAGTGTGACCATACCTTTAGTCGATTAAATAAAGTGTGGAGTGCCAACACGCGGGAAACACTTTTGTTAAATTTGTATCCTATATCCATATAATAATAATATTGTATGAAATTATATGTTATTAAGATAATAAAATTACCATTATTTATTATATTATTGTTAAATATTTTCTTTTCAATCATTTCTAAATCGAAAAATATTAACGTCTTAATGTCACACTAAAACTTATCTAATCAAGTCCATTTAGTTTTTCAATTATTTTTACTTCTCAACATAATTATAGAGACTAATTTAAAAGGTGTCATTAATTCTCGCCAATCATGATGTATGGCTTAATGTCCAGTTTGACATGTTGTGGTTGTTGTTGTTGTTGTTGTAATGATTAACATTAATGTCCTCAATAGCAGCAAATACGTGCAGCCAGTAACGTGTAAATAATGTCGACTTCTTAATAAAAGTAAGGAGATGATAAAGTTTGTTGTTGTTGTTAAATTGGAAGGAATAACTGTATAATATAGTGAAAAAAGAGCAAATCGACACTTTCGTGCACACACACACACACATTGATATTTGCACTGCCTGCCATATTGCCGACATCATCGTCATTGCTATCAACTTTATTATCACTAAATTCATTATGATGAATATGATGACATGTGGGTTTTCTTTCAAACATTTCATTTTTCTATCTCCTCCCAACCTTTACATAAAATATGACAACACTGATTGATATAAGATAAAAGAACTACGCCATACATACATACATTCTACTCATCAAAAGTGCGTTTACACGGTGTGGGAGTATTTGTAGCATATCAAATATTTTTCTACTGGTGCTGGAATCTTTATAAATACATATGTAAAAACGTACGTATGTACATGTGTTTTTCTATTTGGTAAATATTTTACAAAAGCAAAATTCAAGGCATTCTACATACTTATTTCAATTACACTGGGTTCACACGAAGCAATTTTTGTTGAGTACCTTTTGGGTTTATGGGAAAGCGAGTAGCAGCTAATGAAATCATATACTTCTCTCTACTATATAAACTAAGAAGTTGTGAGACGAAATTTGCCGTGTGTGAAAAAAGTCTTATGACGTGACCTATTTACTTTGAAGCGACAAATGTTGTGGAACCATCTCGTTTGTATGTATATGTATATATATTTACGTATGTACGTATATGAACTAGATATACCCAGCGGTAAAACTCAGAAGACCTTCTTGGTGCAGGCCTTATTAAAGGACTCTTTCGTATAAAATATACCATACACATTCCACACTCGCTTCTGTGAAAAGAGAGAAGAGAAGGAGTAACATGTATTGTTTTGTTTTTTTTTTACCAAAGCAAAAACAGAGGCCTTCCAGAATCTCTGGCGAAAGAAGCAAGAACAGAAGGCCTGCTCCGCAATGACAACGCGTGTAAAAAAGACATGAGTATGGAATAGAGCGAGCTGGCCTTCTACATACATCCAAAAGAAGGCGTACAGAGGCCTTCTAGAAGGTATCCTTACTCCTTCTAAAGGGTGTTTTTTATTGAGGTATAGAACTTTAAGTTGGCATCACTTTTTTAACTGGCGGCCATTTTGTCAGCTGTCAAGTGATTAATATTTAGTTTGGTTTGCCATTTCATCATGAACAGGTTGACAAAAGAACAACGCTTGCAAATCGTGCAAATTTATTTCGAAAATAATGGTTCAGCTCGCGAAGTTTACCGCAACCTCCGTCCATTTTATGGTCGACATAATCGTCCATCAGAGCAATTAATTCGGTTAACCATGGATCGTTTTCGCACTACGTTTACTCTATGTGATAATACGCATCCGCAGAAACGTCGAACAGTGCGCACCGAAGAAACAATTGCCGCTGTAGAGCAAAGTGTTGAAGAGGACCCGAATGAATCGATTCGCCACCGTGCACAGCAATTGGAGCCGACTAACCGACTATTTTGTTCCCAAATTGGATGGCATGAATGTGGATGAGTTGTGTTTCCAACAAGACGGCGCTACATGCCACACAGCGCACGTCACAATCGATTTATTGAAGGAAACATTCGATGAGCGCATAATTTCGCGGAATGGACCTGTCAATTGGCCACCAAGATCGTGTGATTTGACACCATTGGATTATTTTCTTTGGGGATATGTGAAGTCGCTCGTCTACGCCAACAAACCAGAAACGTTAGGGGACTTGGAAGCCAACATTCGTGGCGTTATTGCCAACATACGGCCCCATATGCTCGAAAAAGTGGTTGAAAATTGGACCTGTAGAATTGGCTTTATTCGAGCCAGCCGCGGCGGCCACATGCCCGAAATCATATTTAAACATCAATGGCATAAAATTATCCTTCCAATAAAGCCAAATTGATGGACATTAAAACGATTTTCTTGTGTTTTATTTCAATTCGAAGTTTTATACCTCTAAAAAAACTCCCTATAGTTCCCACTGGGTACATATGTGAAGTAGTGTAATTATTTAGGGACAAGTAGATTATGACAAGTAGATTTCACGTAAATGCACTTTGAGAGAAAACTAAATTTTCGAAAGAACTCAAAAAGCTAAAATGTTATTTTAATGTAGAGAAAATAATATGTAGTAGCGTGTGAGTAGAAAATATCTATGACAATTTTGCTATTGCTGGCGCAAACAATGATTATGACAATGAAACATATTTAAGAAAAATATTGTGTCATGAATTTTAAAAGACGACAGACGTATCAAATGATTTCTTTATTTATCTTTAGTCTATTTCATTTACAAATTTTTTCATTATTTCTAAGCAGACAAAACGAAAAAACGTAAAAGATAATGCTAAAGTTCATATTTTACTGTTGTGAATGCAAAATGTATTTGTTAGAGACCTGCGTAAACAGTATTTTTTTTTAAATATATTGTTGTAGCATGTATTATACTAAACCAATAATAAATGATGTCGTATTATAAGCTAAGCATGATGGATGTATTGGTGTAGGTGTATATGAGTGTTTTCAAGCGATGTCGCGAATGCTTCTTGTCTGTAACAAACAATCAACAGAAGTAGTGTTGATGTGCGTATGCTTCTTATTTTGCATATTGTACGTTTGAGTGTGTGTGTAAGACTTAGATGGTAACCCAGTCGGATTTTTATTAGTTAGCTCAAAATATGGGTGACTTTTTGATAATTTATTTACAACTAGCTTCTGAACTAATTCATAAATGATACAGATGTGAGTCATTTGTTTTTTGCACAACTGTCTTCTTCCCGATAAGTATTGAACTAACTTTAAGCTAACTCAAAACTGATGCAGAGATTAGTGAGTTGTTTTTGTACAACTAACTTCTTCGATAAGTTTTGAGCTAACTTTTAGCTAACTCAAAGCTGATACAGTCAAAGTTCAGAGAGAAGATGTCAGCATAAAATTGATGTTTATAATGACTCTGTGCCGTTTATATTTTATATGGCGCGATTGCAAAGTGTTAAGTATAATGGCTGACAAACAAAGTGATCACGGTTCGATACCCGTTCTCGTTTCATAAAAAATAGTTTAAAATTGTTTAAACTTTAAGCTGACTAGAAAATGTTAATAAATAATGAGCTAAATCATAATTAACTAAACAATGTGTAACACTTTTTTTATTATTGTTTTTTATTTGACACAAGCTAACTCATAATGAGCTAACTCATGGTTAGTTCAAAACTGATTCAAAACTTATGCACTCGTCCTGCGGCCACTCAAAGTTAAATCTGATCACTTTTAACATGCAGAATGAGTGCTGATTTTAGCCACCTCTGACTAATTTTTGGCTGATAATTCAATAACTCTGAGTTAACTCAAATTCCCACTGGGAAGCTTTTATGTGTTTAAGGGAGGTTTTGTTTTTAAAGCAAGCTCATACAACTAATGTCAATGCATGTGCCATCAGCTACTCAACTGGTACGGCAAAACTAAAAAAATAATAAATAAACTTAAACAAATATATTTTGTAGTAAAATTACATCGAAAGCATAAAAATGTTTTCTCCAATATTTAGTTTTATTAGTACACATAATTTTTTTGCAATTTCCTAATTTTTGTTATTAACTCAACAGTTTAATATATTTGCTTGCATATTACTTACATTATCAGTGTAAACATAAAAAAATACCTACAACAGACTTTTGTTCTTTTTTTTTTAAACACGGAGAGAATTTCATAATATTTTTATTCTACCAAGTAGTTATACTTTGTATTACCATGTAAAGACACTTTAAGGGGTCTTGTGCAGGACTTTAGTATGTATGCCTGCCTTGTATGTACATATGAGTGTAATACTTACGTAAAAACTTATGACAAAGAAATTATTTGTGGAATATGAAAAAAGATATATACATATGTATTGTGTATAAAACACTAGATTTAACGAATATAGATAGATACATCTACGTACGTACTCGTACTAAAACTCGTATGACCTTTAACTTAATGTTCATGTTCTTTATTCAAAGCGAAAACTTTGTTACATGAATGTAACAAACAATGTGAGGAATAAAACTCATAATTTTAAACTCATTGCAGAAAGTTAGTTTAGGTTGCTAAGTTGATTTGAATTTATTAAAATTAGCATAATTCTTTTAAAATAATTGGAATATTTTAAATGAGCTAAAGCGGCAATCAAGTGTTTCTTTAAATTATAATAATGCGAATAATAAATTTTTAAAAATTAACTTTCTTAAAACCATTATTACAACTTTAGGTTAGCTAAAGGTAGGAGTTTATCGGATGTACATATAAAAAGTTTTTCATTATTTTAACTTCAGTGTAATATATCAGGTTGAATGTCCTGACTTTAACTTATCGCTCACTTAAGTTTAAATTGAAGTTTAAATAATGAATTTTTTTTTATATTTCCGATGAAATTATTAATAGCCCTTAAGATTTCTTTTGAAATTTAAATTTCTAAAAAGGTAAATTTTTGAAAAATGCATTTTTTAGAACTGGTAACTTTTCGAAAATAAGTCTTTCAAAACTAACTTTTTTAAAAACTTAAATTTTTCAGAAATTCCCCTTAAAAAAGTATGTTTTTTTAAAAAAAGTACCTGAACAATTTTGGGTGATAAGTACCCTTCTATATGAAGCATCTTCAAGTATCTTCTTAAAAAAAATTTACTTTTAAAAAACGTACCTCAAAAAAAAAAACATTTTAAAATTTCCCTCACAAAAAATTATTTTTTTTTAAAGCACCGATATCAAAATGTCTTTGAAACATTTCATTTAAAAAAATAAATTTTTAAAAAAGTTTTTCATATTAAAAAGCCGCTTTTCTAAAAAATTTCGGTTTTAAAAATTATTTTCTTTTTTTCAAACCATACAGATGTAAGAAAGTACATTTTAAAAAAGATCCATTTAAACAAGTACCCTTTTCAAAAAGTACCCTTTTCGAAAAGTACCTTTTTCAAAAAGTACTTTTTTTTTCAAAGAATAGCTTTTCCAAATGGTTAGGAGATACTTTTTAAAACCGTACTTTTTTAAATATGTATTTTTTAAGTATTATTTTTCTAATAAGTTTATTATTTTAAACGCACTTTTTAAGCAGCTAGTTCTTTAAATGGTACTTTTTTAAAAAAGTTCTTCTATTAAAAGTACTAATAAAGTACTCTTCTTAGGAAAGTACTTTTTCAAAAGAATCTTTTTTGCGGGTGCTTATTTTATTTTATTATTTTTATTTAGGGTGGGCCAAAAGAAACCAAGGGGTGTAAAAGTTTAATAACTTTTTTGTTTATTAACTTTTTTTTATTTTTTCTTTCAGATTATATAATATACAAAATGGAAATTTTTTTACACTAAGTATGAAAAATTATGTCTCTTAAATGACCACCGTTTTCAGCTTCGCACTGATGGGCTCTTTTTAGAGCATTTTCCATAACATCTTTCAAAACTTGTGGCTGTAGCGTTCGAATTTCTGCAACAATGTTTGCCTTGAGTTCAGGGATTGTCTCTGGCTTGTTCACATACACTCGCTCCTTCAAAAAACCCCAAAGAAAATAGTCGGGTGCTGTCAAATCTGGCGATCGCGCTGGTCAAATAATTTCCGAATTTCGAGAAATTATTCGCTCTCCAAAAATTTGACTTAAAAGTGCCATTGTGTCTCGGGCAGTATGGGCAGTGGCTCCGTAATGCTGAAACCACATACCAGGTCTGTTTTCAAGAGCAGGACGTAAAAAATTTTCTATCATAAACCGATACCGCTCTCCATTTACGGATACAGCACTTCCATCTTCATTCTCGAAGAAGTAGGGCCCAATGACATTTTCAGATGTGATCCCACACCATACTGTACACCTGATGGGGTGCAATTGGCGTTGATGAATGGCTCTTGGATTTTGAGAATCCCAGACCCATCGCTTCAGAGGGCGAAATTCTGACGTTAAAATGTCGACGATATGCTCTTTGCGTTAAAATAATTGATCTCTGGTTTAAATAATAAAATTCTATTGTTCTGGTTCTCTGTTCAGTTGTGAAGCTCTCCATTATAAATTCTCCAAGTGTTGTCTATATAATCTGAAAGAAAAAATAAAAAAAATTAATAAACAAGAAAATTATTAAACTTTTACACCCCTTGGTTTCTTTTGGCCCACCCTGTAAAAAGAGTAGTTAAAAAATTAGATTCATTAAAATAAAACTTTAAAAAATTTAAAAATTTATTTTTATTAATTTTTTTTTTATTAAGACTAAAACATTTTCCAAAATATATTTTTTTAAAAATGTACTTTTTGATTATTGGCCTGTTTCACAATAACGAAAGAAAAAGGTAAAGTGCTTTTTGTAATGAAACAGGAAATCCAGTGGATGTGGTTCCTAATAATACATTTTCCCTGTTTAAGAAAGTACTGGTTCTAAAAGTACTTTTCTTAAAAAGCATCCTCGCATAAAATCAGTGTAGTTAGAGACTGTTTATTAAAAATTGTTTTAAGAAGTTCTTATAAAAAAAGTACCTTAAGACACAAAAAGTACTTTAAACAAAATATTTATATCTAAAAAAATCTCGTTTAATTTTAATTTTCTGCTTTATATAAGACAATAAAAAAATTATAAAAATTATTCAGTTAAGGCTGCGCTTAGCGTTATTTTTAAGAAGCTATCCTAAATCCAAAAGATACGTACATATATTTTTTTTAATAAAACATTTTCCAAATTTATTTGATAGTTGAACCTTATTTGAAAATAAGGCGTACTTAATTTCGTGAGTTTAAAGCACAAAAATATAATGTGAACAAATAAAATAATCTAGTATTTTGTCTACCAAAGCCGACTAAGTTATATGGGGCGTGGAAATATTCACACCCATCTTGGTGGCTTGTGTTAAAATTTTCCATATGCTTGTTCGCCAAAGTTATTGTCTCATTCATATAAACTTGCTTGTTCCTCATACTCTCGACGGCTGACGTCACAGGGGAATATAAATTTATGCAAATGATACATGATCTGTTTTCTTTTGTTAATGATTTGTAAATTTTAAAGATGAAAGATAGATGCCAAGACTTTGTTCAGTTTTTTTTTGGTGTATTAATTATTTAAATAGGAAAATTTTACACAACCAAAGACAAAAGTCTTGAAGAGTCGACTACATACATACATAGATATTTTATGTTTCACATACACCACCCCTTTATTTAAAATAAAATGTTTCCTAGAGAGATATGCCATTTAACCAGAAAATATGCCAACACTCAATGGTTGGTTTCGCATTTGGGGCTTTCCCAAGCCGTCAGCTTCAATCTTTTCTAAATGCTTTTTCATCTTTTATTTTCATTCCATTTTTCATTTTTCTTGTTATTGCTGGCTTTCAACTCTTTGTGTAATATTATACTGTGTCAGGCCGTGTGTATTAGAAGATGTAAAGAAGTTTATACGAGTATGTATATCATACAACATCAATGTCTTTAGTTTTTACTCGTAACATCTATTCATATACATATTGTTTGTTGTTGTTGTTGTTGTTGTCGTTTTGGTTTTACATTAGAATTTCATAGTTCATGTTATATAAATCTTAAATAGTTCTCGTTGTTTGTTGTTGGCTGGTTTTAACCCCTTTAAGTGTTTTTCTTTTAAGTCTTTTAGTTTTCTTTCTTTTGCTTTTCATATTTTTCTGTGTAGACAATACTTTATTTTTCATTTTAAAATCGGCACACATCTAAATAAACAATAAGGGTATGCATTGCATTAAACAAATGTTAATAAAATGAGCAAAAATCAAATTAAATTTTTAAATTATCTAGTAAAAAATTTTACTTATAATTATAGTTTTTTTGTCTGTTTTCAATATTCCCGATTTGCAGCTTTTAGTGCACACCACTGCTATGCTGTATATCAAATATCATTATAGCTCTTAAGCAAACTGCATCCTTTAGGTTATGTTAATATTACCACAAGTCAAAAAGTAAAAAAAAAAAAAAATTATTTATACACACTAATGTAAATGTGGATATTAGTATGACTTTTATTTATGCTTGTTTAAAATGTTCAAATGTTTATTGGCAACATGACAAGAAAACATTTATTTCTTTTCGACGTTATTAAGAAATAAAAGTTAAGTTCATAAAAATAATACTACTCCGTAGACATAAATTTTGTTAAAATAAAAACTGACAAATTCTTTTAGCCAACCAAACCGTCTGTCTCACAACATTCTTTATCGAGAATGAAAAAAAGAACAATACGTATGCACATGCGGTTTTAAAGTTTTTAAACTATAGACATTTTTTTAATCTGCATAGATATGTGTGTATATAAATTCTATGAACATATGAACCTGAATACGTTTGTCCTTTATAGACCCTGAAACCGTCCAACCAATAAGTTATAAGGTCAATTTTGTGAAGATGGTTTTGTACACCTGATACACTGCATTGGGTCCATTCGTGAAGCTGATTTTTTTATTTTCCCATAAAATTTTTCCCCACTTTTAAAATTGATTTTTTTTAAATTGTATATGATGGCGTCTCTTAGAATACGCAGATACACAATAAAGGGTTGCATTTGTATACTCGTTTGTATAGCCAAAACAAATATACCATAGTATGTATCATATAATTGTAGTGTGAGCGAAAGAACTAGTATAATAGTTATTGTGTGTGCGTGCTTTACCAAATTAAAATGCAATTGAAAACAAATAACAATTGCTTATTGTATTGCTGCTGAGCAACTGTTTGATCTGTTTTTGCTCAAAAAATACATATTGTAATACAAATATATGAAAAAACCCGTATTTAAACAGATACATGATGTGCAGATCAGTGATGGGAAAGTTGATACGATCGTACTTTTTTTGATACTATTTAACATGAAAAAGTACCGTAGTACTCCCCCAACACATTTGATACTCTCACACTCAACTTAGAAATGCAGTCAAATGACGCGTGTATGCATATAATTTTGCCAAGAATTAAATTTCTTTTTCGGTAAATGGCACGAAACTTTATTATTAAAGCTATTTTAGAAAATGGTTTATCTTTCAAAATTCAATATAATCGAAAACCAATGATATTTTCTGTGCCTTAGAAGTTTATCTATGTATATATAAACACAAATCATGTTAAAACAACTGTTTCAAATCGGTTCAAAAAAATTGTAAAAAGTTTTATATTAAACTCTATCAAGTTCTAAGGGCAAAAGTAGACTTTGACAATGAAATATTAGTTTGGTTTAGTAATACCCCTTTTAGACATGCAAAGTTTGGTCTTAATTCAGCTGTGTGAAAGACAGAAAGAAAAAATACCATCTCTTTTTGGCCTTCTCCCAGCTGAATTAAGACTTTGGAAAGTATGAGCTTTACCCTGGTAATGTTTTATTTGGTAAAACCAACATCATTATACTTCTTTTAATTAAAATGTTTCCCAGCGAAAAGAAAAATTTTGAAGCTATTAACAACCAATACTTGTATAGAGCACTGGCTGATATGAAAGAACTGAAACTATTAACAACAGAAAATATACATATATGTATCTACAGCGGCTTAAATTAAAAACGCATTAGATGAATACATGTTCCACGATATATCGAGTGTAGCTTACGGAATTTTGTCCATATCTCACTCCTCTACAAATGTCGAAAGGATTTTCTCTTACCAAAATTTCATGAAAATAAAACAAAGGAACCGGTTTTTATGTTCCAACCGTATCAAGTCTTATCCAGGCCAAAGATTTATTGAAGTCTAAAAATGCATCTTGTTATAACGTTGACATTTGTGCCTGCATATGTATATACTTTGTGTCCTTTTTTTATTTCTTTTTAAATGATTTTTTTTTTTTTTTACCATTTTTGTTAATAAAATTTAAATGAAAAAAAATAATAATTTTTGGTACTCTAGGGATCAAAAAAGTACTAAAAAAATTTTTTTTTGATACCGAAATGTAAATCTTATTTCCCATCACTGGTGCAGATGTATGTGCGGACGTTCGTTATGTTATTTTGTGGCGCAGCCAACGTAGAGAGAGAGAAAGAGACAATTTTGCTCTGAGAGTAATTACAAATGTATGTGTTTCATGTACATGTATCATTTACTTACATATGTATGTGCAATTTTGCTTTCATTCATTCATTCATCAGCCAATTACATTTTTTCTCAACACATCATAAGGCACTTATGATAAAAGCAGTTTTATGTATCTTATTTGCCTTAGAAAAACAAAACAAAAAAAAAATAAATGTGTTGTTTTCATTTGCTCATTGCCCAACCATACAATAATTGCTTAAAAAATCAACATTTACAACTAGTAACAGAAAACGATAAATAACATATTTGTTCATACCAGAACCAAAAAACAGGCAAAACTAGTGCAAACATCTGTGCAATGCTACAATACACAAGGAAGGGATGTTTTTTGGAAATTTGTATTTAAGGAGGTAAAAAGGGCTAAAATCGGTACCTTTACATCTTCGGAACTAAAAAAGCAAGTACGTACCAGTTGCATTTAACTTGAATCTATGCAAAAAATAAGTGAAAAGCTATGCGATACTTTTTGATTATTTTTTTGCATTAAGGAAATAAAATGGGCATAAATTGAATTTTGGTACTTTTTTGCATCCAATTTATCTTCGAAAGCAATAAGCACAGAAATTGAATTTAAATAGAATTCTAGTTCTAAGAAAAATTTAAATTGAGTTTTAGCATTTTTTTTTTAATTTGAACGTATAAGGGGACAAATTGATCTTTTTTTCTTTGCTACTTTTTTCAAAAATATTTTTTTATTTACATTAAAAGGGAAAACATTTTTATCATTATCTTGAGAGGGACAAAAAATGTACCAAAATGAGTCAATTGCTCATAGTACGGTACTTTCTGACACATAATGGTTCCTGGACTACTTTTTCTTTCTGATAAACAAAAATTCTTTTCTTAAAATAAATGAACAAAATGTGTTTATTAATTTTAAAATTAGTACATACGATTTAGCCCAACCCACAATTTCGACAGGAAACGTTGGATCTTTAACTCGTATTGGTAACAACAACAATAAAGTAAGAAAATTCCCTGAATGTGTGGTTGACTATAAAAATTATCAACTTATGTCAACTTTTTGTAGACTAGCTAAAAGCTAACTACAATGTCACCCAGAACTGACCCGAAATTAATTCTTGAGTACGTAATCGGATTTGGTGAAAGCCAACAAATTTACTCTCAGCTACTTTTAAACTCATTTCAATTTTATATTAACATTTTGCAGTTATTATTTTAGATGGTACCTTAGCTGGATACATAGTTCGAACTAGATATGGGCACGTATCGTGTTTTTTTCGCGACACGAACACGCATGACTTAACACGAAGTATTTATGACAAAAAATCTGATTTCGTGCGCTTACGGGTCGTTTCGTGTTGATATGTATAAACAAATTTCCAGTAGAGAAAAAATTTAATATTTTGTATCGTCAAACATACAACACAAGCATATTTGTTGATATTGTATGGGCCTCTGAAGCTTAAAGTTCTGTACGTAAACCGATAGTATCAGTTGTGGTGGCAGATAGTATCAGCTGGCAGTGTCAACTCTATGCCATTATTTTGAAAAGCGACTCTTGAAAAAAATCAATTAAATTTTCAGATCTTCAATGCCATACCAATAATATTTCATGCGTGTTGTGCATTAGCGTGTTGATGACATTTTTCGCGTGCGTGTTTCGTATTCGTGTTGTGTCGTGTTGGAAAAATTTGACACGCGCCCATCTCTAGTTCGGACCCTAGCAACATTTTTTTATATTCACCAGTGATGGTATTTTGGTGCGTTTCGGGTATTTTTGGGTGCTTTTTGCCTCTTCATAAACGCGAAATTTCGACTAATAATTTTTTAAAAAGCGGGTATTTTACAGTGCTTTTAACAATTTCTTACAGTGCTTTTGGTGCTTTTTTGTTAAATAAAAATATTTTTAATTTAATAAACTAAAATATTTTTAAGCGCTAATAGCAGCATCTTTTAATTGTGGCTTCTTAAATTGTTTTCAATAACAATAACGAAACTATGTTAAAAACAATGTAGAAAACTTTTCATAATTGGGATTAAAAAGTTTTATTTTTTTTTTTGCAAAATAAAAAACAGAAGTAACTGGAATGTACCACATAATTCACTGCATAATAATTGATTGAAAGTAGTATGCAATAAGCATTTGTTAAAGCTTACACAAATATTTAATCACACTATAGGGTGGTTAAATTTTAAGGACCGATTTCGGAATTTTCATAAGGCTGTTAATTTATAAGTGCAAAGTAAATCAAAATGTTCACGTCTACAACAAAATGTAGGTAAATTTGTATTCAACGAACATGAGTGGTTAAATTTTAAGGGCCGATTCGATTGAAAGCATGAGGTTATCAATAGCAGTCAGTTGTTTTGGACAACGAGTAGCCAACCTCCAATTTTTTCATATCGTATTGACGTGCTATCAAATTTGACAACTGGAATAAAGAGGAATATCGCAAAAACAAAAACTTTTAAGTTAAGAGTACTTATTTTTACTAAATTAATCAAGATTTTGTTTTAATTAATATGTTAATAAATTCTGTTAATACTTTAATTTTTTAATACTTTTTTTTATTTTGAAGCAAAAATTTGAAATTATATTTTGAGCTTTTACACTCTAAACTCTCCTTTTTAAATGACTTAATGTATTAAAATTAAAAAAAAAAAATATTTTCGTGCTTTTTTACCGTATTTTTCGTATTTTATTGCGCTTTTTACCCTTTTTGCAACAGCTTAATGTGCTTTTGATCTTCGTAGAGATACCAACACTGATATTCACTGACTACTAGGTGGTTTAAGTTAGTTGAAAAGTAATGCAGAGTGAGACAATGGACTACCGCCTAGGACATCGCAATGCTAAAATAGTTAGTTGTTTCCATTGGAAAGTAATCCAAGTGCCAATTAGCTCTAATTGTGAAATAGTTAGCTTAAAGTTAGTTTAACGTTAACTTAATTTCCGACAGGTTTTGTTGTTAGTTTTCAATGTGTTTATGTAAGTAATCGATTGAACGTTTTCTGTCGCCATTGTGGGACAGGCTGCAAATGTTCTAATCATAACCGCACAAAGTTAAAATAATAGCCATAGATTGCTTTCTTGTTACAAAAATAGTTATCATCAGTTATTGTGAGCTGTTAGTCTGATAAAGGGAGTTCCGATAATAGGTTTCATTTTGATGTACAAAAAAATTAAATTTTTTAAGTAAAATCATTTGTTTAATTGTAAAGAGTAGAGTATGACATTAATAATGGAAAACAATATCAGCTAAATCTTCGATGACATGCCGGATCAGTTTGATGCATTTCAAGGGCCAACTCAGAAAAGACATGACGGTGTTTAAAGTCGGTGGGCAAATGTTCTTGTGTAAACTGAACTTTAAAGGCCTCAAACCCCAAATACGATGTAATGTGTATGGGGCTACAACGGCAATATTCTTAGTTGTTCTTGATGACTGACGTGCACGTGTTGGTCATAATTACTGGGCGAGAAGGTGCTTCGCGAGGAACAAAAAATTCTTTTTTCGCCAACTGTGACCGAGAAATTTTTTACCCTCTTTTGAGTGAATTTCAATAATTTAAGCATACACAGAAAAAAGTATTCAATTAAAAATTTAATTTAATCAATTATCAATTATGCATTAATTAATTTTAGTAAAAAAAACTTATTTGATATTATCAAATTGTTTATAGGTGAAAATTTAATTAATTTTTTAATTAATATTACAAATATTTTAATTAATATTACAAAATTATTCATATTACTTTTTTGTGTGTAGACATATATTTTTAATTTTGAAATAAATTGCTTGCTAACATAAATTATTCCAACGATTTTTTTATGAAACTTTAAAATTTTATTTGTTTTCACCAAATTTTTTATTTGAATAATTTCCTTCATTAAGATAACATACATCATTTGAATGAATACCTCAATACATTTACTACTACGAAGAAACAAAAACCCCAACGATTTTATTGAGGCAGTGACCATTCTTTTTTTTGTATTTGATGTTTATTTAACAAGAATACTTGAAGAATTCTTTAATTTACTTATTAAGTCAAAAGAGATAGCTAGTAAGAGATTTCTGCTCATTTAAAGCTGTACGTATTAGTCTCCTGCACAAGATATCTTATAAGAACTTTCAAGACATGAGGGATTTTTCAAATGCTTTACTACAGCGAAATCTTATAAAACAAACGTTAACAAGACTGTTTGCAAGAAATTTGTTTGAGTATTGTAGGTATAAGAGTAAAGAAGAAAACACTTCGTGACGGAA
This sequence comes from Tachina grossa, assembly GCA_949987645.1. Taxonomy (NCBI): domain Eukaryota; kingdom Metazoa; phylum Arthropoda; class Insecta; order Diptera; family Tachinidae; genus Tachina; species Tachina grossa. The sequence continues at coordinate 196,553,838 of OX465274.1, read as the reverse complement.
GAATTTGTGATACTTGCTTCTATCTACGCATAAGCGCGTGTACAAACGTCATGCTTGTATGTGTGTATGATTTTTTATTTTTCTGCGCACATGCAAAGGCACACACATGCATTAACATTAATTGTATGTGGTTAATCACATAATAGCTTACCATCTACATATTACACACACACTCAAACGTACAATATGAAAAATAACAAGCATACACTAATCAACAGTACTTCTTTTGAGTGTTTGTTACAAACAAGCTGTCTTGCGACATCGCTTGTTACAACTGATATACACATACACCAATACATCTATCGTGCTTCGATTATAGTACTACAGCATTTATTATTGGTTTAGCATAATACATGCGACATGAATATATTTAAAAATCATACGTATTTACATTTAAAGACTGTTTACGCAGGTCTCTAGTACGTATGTACATCTTTTGTTTTGTGTTGAGAAAAAAAAATCAATTGAAAATACAAAAAAAAAATATTAAAATATTTTCAACAACTTAAAACTTCACAACCTCCTTTGTGGCGAGTACCTCCAAGATGTTATTTTTTTTTTTTTTTTACTTTTCATCTCGTATTTTCGATGATGTACAATGTAGTCACACACACACACACACAATAAATAAGTTAAAGTATTTTTGAAGTATGAGAGAGCCATACATTGTGAATACTTTTCATACATATTTCAAAGTCCGGTTTTATGCTTTTTTTAATATTATTTTTAGCCCTTTTTTCAGTTGCTTTTTAAAGAAGTAGAAGAACAATATTTTTATTTTTTTGACTAATATATGGAAAAAAGCAAAAACAAAAAAAACTATTTATAATAAAATGATCAAGCGCATGTGGTGGTTTGTTGTTGAGTTACATACATTCTCTTGTTTGTGTGAGCTACTACTACGTTTTGGTTATTGTTTTATACAGGGTGATATTTCTTCTAATTGGCCTTTCAGCGTGAAAATGTTTACTCTGAGACAAAAATTTTAAGCAAGATTTTTGATGTAACTTCTAGGCAATTTTTTAATTAAGTGAGCGTTAAGAGAATTGGCTTGCTTGCGGAAGCAGTTAATGCGTTAATTACAAAGCAAGTGACGTACTTCGAAAACCCGACTCAAACCCCGGCCCGACCCAGTCATATCATCATCATAGACTTTTTAATATTAATTTTTGTCGATGCTAATGTATATCACAGGCCCTTATTATGAGTAAACTTTCGATCTTCGACTGTAGTCGAAAGTATTCATCGAACGAATTTCCATTTGGTATTATGACGAGCATGCGACAAATAACGTCGTCATTATCAATAAAATCGAAAAAAATAGCTTACAATTTGTGTTTGTGTACTTAAAAATAAACAATGTTTAACACTTGCATTTTTTTCCAATTAAAATACTTCAACTCATAAATGGGGTTACAGTGCCATAATTCGCCAATATTTATAGCATTGAATCGCCGTAGAAGTAAAATAACTAATAAAATGACCAAAAACTTACAATAGCAGAGCTGCAAAATGAGTTAAGCTTAATATGTAATTTCACACTTCACCATCTGTCCTCTCTCTTCACTATCAAAATTTACAGGCATTCTAACTGCCTTATTCATAAAAAATATTTCAGGTTTATTAAACGCTTATTTGACATATTTCTTTTTAATGTCGTCAACACTTAGTTCAATTTTGTCACTTATGCTAACTTCATGCCAATTTTTGATTATACATATGGCCGTAGGTATTCTGAAAAATATTGTCATGAATAAATTATAACAATTTTGTCACCTAATGAAAAGCACATAACAAAATAAAAATATATTAATTTTCCTTTTAATTTACTTTTTAGTTGTGAGAATTTAAGAGAAAAAAGCGTGATTATTGAAAAATTGTTAACATCTTATGCCAATAAAAATAATTGCTTTGTGCATTTTTTTTTTTGCAAAAGTAAAGGAAACATTTTTTTCGCTTTTTCCAAAATAACATCCAGGGACTCCTGTTTTTTTGCCAACAATATTTGTAGTTGTAGCTATGGTAAAATGGACAACTTTTGCTAATATATGTATACAATTTGAACGTGTCTAGGCACTCTAATAGCTCATACAGATCACTTTTTAAATTAAAAATTTAATACTTCTGAATATTCCGACGGTAAATTTGTTCCTTAGTTTTTGCAAAAAAAAGTGCAAGAAATAATTTTTTTGGAATAAGATGCTTACAAGATTTGTTTGGTAGAGGGTTTTATTACCCTCATCCCATTACAATTTTTCTTCCACAGATTTCACAATCAACCCTTTTTTGGGAAAAATACGAACCTATACTGTCCTGTCCGTGTGTTTTTCAAAATGTATTGTTAGTACATTTCTATGTGTGCGACCATCGTTTGCTAATTACTTATGTAAATGCAAGATACTCCGGCTAAAGAAATAAAAAAAATACATTTTTTTACATTCATAATACATTTTTTTTATTATTTTTTAAGGAAATAAATATAGTTGTCAATTTGAAATAAATCTCACCATAGTATGTTGAAAGCTTTTTGAGCTTTTTAAGCTTTTCCTTGTCATATGAGCAACAGAATACCATGACAATTTTATTTAAAATTATATAACAAGAAATTTGACAAAATTGTATAACAAAAAAATTTTCACAATTCTTTAGAATTAATTTAAAATTTTGTAAGAGTGCAGGACACTTCAACTTTTGTAGACATATTCTTCCATTTTCGTAAAAAAAATGCTTTGAACATCATTTAAAACCGCTAAGCTTCGATTTTTGGTATTATATTGATATGACGTCGACAGATAGTTACAGAATAAGGGGGATTAATTGTTTTTAAAAAATACATTACTTCCTGCACGCACTGCACTGTCGCTAATGTAGATTACTCTGGAATTTATACACAAAACTTTCTTAGAACAACTAGAGCTGTTATGTTAAACTTTCATTTAAAGCAATGAGAAGTCTAACAAATAGTATCATAGTTGAAACAAGAACTCAACCATCAATTCTTTCCTATGTGGTCTGTTACATTCAGTACGTGTCCGTCAACGCAATGTACAAAATTTGGTCAACTTTTAACTTTTTGCTTACGTTGAGTAGTTTGACAGATATTGGTTGGTTATTTTGGTACGTTCTGATTTAGTTTTTTGTGTTTTGTGGCAGCAAAAATAAAATGTCAGTTGAAAAAGTCGAAGTTCAACGTATGACGGATTCATTGTGCCCCGGCCTTTATTTTCATACTTTGCATTTAAGCATTAAAAAGACATAGACATCAGCAGGCCACCGACCACAAACTAACACAAATAGCATACACATTTTTATATGACAAGAATTATTTTGATGTCATCACAGATACACGGCTATTTTTTAAGCGACAATGAAGAACTAAAGTGCCGCCAATTTAATACGAAATTTAAAGCTAATGATGGCTTAAAATTATTATTATTATTAATAGTAAGAACATTTAAAAATTTATGTTTTTACGTGATATAAATAAGTACATTTGAAACAAGTAAATTTATTTTTATGAATGTGAAGCATGTATTTATACTTAAAAAAATTTATGCGTTTTAATTTTTTATTAATTATTATTAAGGGTTTCCATGAGAACTCTTAAAATTCCCATTTGTGCAATTGAGCAAATTTGCGAGATTTGTTTCATGAAGCCCCTTTTCAACAGGGTGACCGATGACATTTTTCAAAAAGTGGCACCAAATAGGGGATTTATCAAAAAAAGGGGCAAAATTAAAAAAAAAATAGAAAACTACACTTAACTTTTTATTTTTAATGTATTTTCATATAACTCACCCAAAAAAAGGGAGACAAAAAGTGGCAAAGCAGTCGAAAAAGGGGAAAGGCAGTTGAAAAAGTGGCAATTTGCCACTTTAGTCGGTCAAACGGTCACGCTGCTTTTCAACTTTTGCGCAAACAGTTAAGTAAATTTGAATGAAATGTCAAAAAAATTAATATAACAAAAACAAAAAATTAAATTTCAAGCAGTTTTTAAATTAAATACATATTTACATGTTTCTAGAAAAATAAAAAGTGTGTGTGTGTATCTAAAATGCCTCAAAGAAGCAAAAAAACCAAAAAGTTGTAGTTTAATAAATGCACAATTGCACAGCTTAAGTTTACGAGTGAAAATTTTTTTGGCAAAGTAATCAGGCTTGTATAAATAAATTTCCATAAAATTTTTTACATTTTATTTACGAGAGTGTAAAAATGCACAATTGCACAGTTTGCGAGACTTTTGAACATTCTCATGAAAACCCTTATTATATTTTTAATTCAAAACCAAACGCTTAAAATATCACTTTTTTGCTTTCAATTTAATACTCAAAACAGAAGCTTTTCAAACAATAAAAGTACAAAATAAAACTGGACATAGAGTAAGAAATCAACTTAAATCTAAGCACAGTGGATAAACAGTTAAAAATTTGTAAAACAAATTCTAATTACTGGTTGAATACCGATTGGGTAATTTTTCCCATGTGAATATGACTTTGAATAAGCTGGGTCCAAGCCATGTGCACTATGTGCAAACTTTTACAAAAGAGCTTTTGTGCTTTCACACTGACGAGAGCACAACAGCCAATCAGATCTAGGCGACAACAATGTTTGCACTTATTTTGCAAACAAGAACAAATTTAAGAGATTTCAAACCAAATATCAGGGTCAGGGCTGCCAGAAGCTTTGCACAGAAAATCATCATTTGGGGAAATAAAATCATATTTTGAAGAAAAAAATCATCACAAGCTCAATTTTTTTTAATTAACAACAATTCACATATTTATATAAAAATCAAATTTCTTATTGTATATGACAAAAATAATGATGCATTTTTGTGTATGTAAGACATAGTTGGCAAAGTGAAGTGAATCAAAGCAATATATCGTTGGCTTAGTAGGCAAATATGCTAAGTCCTTTTTTTAATTTTTCAGGGACAAAAATTTATTGAAACTAAATCAGTGTGGGGACAACGAAACTATTCATTTTGTTATATAAAATTAACACAAAAGTTATTTGTTAAATAAATGATAGTACACTAGCTGCATATTGTTTTCCGCTGAACTTAAGAGGTGTTTTTTCTGAACCTAGCATATTTGCTTACCACTGGATAAAGCCAAGAAAAAACTGACTGACACTTGGATTACTTTCCAGTGGAAACAAATAACTATTTTAACACTGCGATGTCCTAGGCTGTTGTGAATTGTCTCACTCCGCATTACTTTTTAACTAACTTAAAGTTGATATTATTTAAGTCACCTGGTAGTCAGTAAATTAACAAAAAAAAAAAAAAAACTGTTGCTGGGGTTCGTTGCATATGATGTCAAATATTTTTTTAATATGGACCTATATCAATACAACTTCTACGTTTTTTCAAATAAGTTTCAAGACTAACGTAGGATGTTGACAAACATTGACTTGCAAAAGAATTGTTTTCTTACAAAAAACACAGCGCCACTAACGTTGTTTTATCTGAACAAGTTTGAAAATTATCTCTTAATATTTGTTTTTTTCTTCTTTTCTTGACATAACTGTGCTTTGTGCAGTGTTTATCGTTATTTTAAGTCTTATGTCATTTATATTCCGCATGTAGGTAATACATAAATTTTTAACTTTAGAATTTTTTCCTGAAAAAAAAACAACCTATATCATCTTGGGGGTTGCACGGACATTAATTTTCTTCAGCCACAATCACTTTAATCGACATAACTTGTTTTGTCAGAACACAATTCCGATGTTTATAATATTTTGTTTTTTCTTTTAATTCTCTAGGATCTTAACCTTAAGAAAATGTTTCCTAAAAATTAGTTGGAATATTTTCATTGCCTATATCTACATGATAGTGTAAAAAAAATTGAGAAATTTAGATACTAAGCCCGCTGCTATTAATGAAAACCACAGATGCATATGTACATAAAGACGTATTGAAAATAAAAATCATAATTTGCAAAATTAAAAATCATCATTCCAGAAAAAAAATCATGAAATCATATTTTGGTCCAAAAATCATCAAAAATATGATAAAATCATCATTCTGGCAGCACTGATCAGGGTATCTGTGTTTGAACGTCGCTGCTTTAAATTAATGAAATTTTTTTTTGTGTAGGTCTTTTAAAGTGTACACGCAAAGAAAAGATATGGTTGTAGAATGGTTGAGAAAATAATATTATGTTCTCTGAAACAAATGTGTGGTCGTTGAAAACTAGTTATTGTTATTTAAAACATTTATTTCGTTACGATAAACAGAGTAATGTTTGAATTTAATAATTACATTATCAGATCCATAAAAAAGTGTGATATGGTTAGAGTTTAACAATACAGTCTTGTTAAAAATTTATGACTGCAACATAATTTGTATTATTATTTAAAAGTAATATGATGTTAATAACAATATAATGTTATCCAAAACCATACTATTTTAAGTTTAAAAAAAAATCTTTTTCAGAAACATATGTCAGTTCGGTATTTCGTTTGTAAGCTATCGGTAGTGCACGGGTGGTATTAAATAAATTAATAGATAAATAAACTATAAACAAAAGGGTTGGCCAATAAAAATATATATTAACATTTGTGTATCTCTTTATACAGACATATGTGTATGTCGTGTAAGTATACATTTCTATATATATGTACATTTTATGTCAATAATAATATATTATTTTTATTTCGAATTTATCGCACAGCTGTTTCTACAATAAAAATATGATAAAAATACAAAAGAGTATTATTACATTAAATAATACTGTGGTCGTATTTAAAAATATTAATATAATATTAGATCACGGTATGGGTGAGTCTCAATTATATTTTAGTCACATCTTACAATAGTGTTGTCATATTAACAATAATAAGATTAGGTACAAAAAAGTCCATTGTTCTTGTAGATAATATTATTATTAACCCAGATAATAACATAATTAAAGTTTGCGTTTCTATTAACAATAATATGATTTGACTGCAACCATATAATTCAATCATAGTATGTTGCTGTTTGATTATGGTTGCCTCAACCATATTTTTTCTTTGCGTGTAGAACTGGTTATTGATCCACAAGCTAAAGCTAAAGCTCAATCTCTAAAATGATTTAGAGAATAAAAAATTAAAATATAATTTAGCAGTGACTCTAAACGTAGGCATAGACTATACAATATTATTGAGAACTTTATTGCTTTTATTATTGTAATTGTGCTACACACTATTCAATAAATTGCACAATAATTAAAAAAAATATAAAGCAAATTTTTCTTACAATATATGTAAAAGTAAAAAAACTACTCACATATAATAGATTGCTTAATTTTTCGTGTTACATAAACAAATTAAATAATTTTTAATTAAGTAATATAAAAAATAGGAAAATTATGTTTAGTAAAGTATGTGGGAAAAATTATTGAACAATGTTATCCAGACATTATAAAATATTACTTGTTGCGCCATATAAATCAAAAGATTTTGATTTATATGATTTATATATTATATATATATATATATATATATATATATATATATATATATATATATATATATTGGACTATTGTACGATATACCAATATAACATACATAATACATACAACTTTATTGTGTGGGTACAAAAAAATTAACTCGTATGTTTTCTGACGTATAGAATTTCCACTTCTCATATTCTGACGAAAAATGATCTCTTAATTAGCCCACTGTGCTGCATGTGCTTTCACACAAAATACATGCATACATATAGGAAAAAGTCTGCAGTAAAGGGTGTCCCAACAAGAACGCAAGATTTAAATTTGGCGCCATTCGAAGTGTCATTGTTTGACATTTGAACAATTCCTATTGTTTGCTAGTAGAAGGTACGAGGTTAGTAAAAATGAAGCGCTACACGAATGAACAACGCATTCTCATTGTGAAATTCTTTTACCAAAATGGTGGAAGTTTTGCGGCTACAGTTCGCAAATTTGCGATCAATTTGGGGTCACAATAATACTCCAAAAGAGTCAACTGTAAAGAGATTAATGGATAAATTTGCCGAAACTGGGTCTGTTAGTGATGTAAAGACAACACCGCGCCTTCGACCAGGTCGATCGTCCGAAAATGTCGCAGCTGTACGTGATGATGTCGCTCAAACGCAGGTCAAGCGCAAACAGTCAATGGTGTTCGGTATCGTGAAATGATAACCAGTTTTTTCGTGCCTAGAATTGAAGAAATGAATGTGGTGGGCATGTGGTTTCATCAAGACGGCGCCACATGTCATACAGCCCGAGAAACAATTCAATTGCTACATCAGTCATTTCCCGGTCGTGTTATTTCGCGTTTTGGAGACCAGAATTGGCCGCCTCGATCGTGCGATTTAACACAATTAGACTTTTTTCTTTGGGATTTTTTGAAGTCGATGGTTTACGCGAATAAGCCGACGACGACTCAAGCCTTAAAAGAGGAAATTGGACGCTGCATTAATGAAATACCGCAGCATTTATGCAAAACGGTCATTGAAAATTTCATTAAAAGATCGCGTGTGTGCCAGCAAAGCCGCGCGGCCATCTGCCCGATTTGTTGTTCCACACATAACCTCATTTTGTCTACTTTACGATATAATAAAGTTTCATGATTTTTTTTTAAATATCTGTGTTTTATTTAAAATTTAAATCTTGCGTTCTTGTTGGGACACCCTTTATAAGGAAATTTCATACATACGAGTACTTGCAGTACGTAACTATGATATCAATAAAAAATCAGAATTAAAAGAAAATTCCTAAAAAAATAATGATAATTTTATACACGAAAAACAGGTCGTTTGGTCAGTTCACCATTTGTGGCCACAGCTACAACCAGCTGATGATGTTGAAAATCATCAAAGGGAAAAAAACATTAAAATAAATGAAAAAAAATTAAACCATAAAAATATTTTCAATTTGATAGAAAACGGAGATCTTTTAAGGAAGCGAAATAAGAAATATATAAAAGAAGTCAGAAATTAGCTTCAGCTTGATTAAGTTTCCTGCGGAAACTCAAAGGCAAATTTAAGATTATGAAGCACATTAATGTTTAACTGCTAGCTGAAAAGAAAAGTATTCCAGAACTAATATTTTCTATATTTATCATTGGATTAGGCTAAAGTTCGTATCGTTTTTTTGTAAGCCAAATTACATGTGATAATTATTAATGACGAAATAACACTAAAGTTAATTGTAAATATTCTGACAAACACTTAGCAGAACGGAACAACTAGCTGTTGTCGAAGGCCGCCGCTACTTCATCATCAGCGTTCTTTGTGTTTGGTGCACGGTGTGTGGCACGGATGGAAATCATGGTGGAATTGTACTTTTTATGGTACATTTTTGACCTTGTTGGTACCGTAGTACTACCGCGAGTTATTTGGTACAATTTAAAAATGTCAATGTTTCATTATATAGTAACATTAATTTTGCCTATGTTCTCTTTAGTTTTTTTGTGTATGTTTTATTTTAATCTCTAATATAATAGTCGAATCTACGAATGTACCTTTATGAATGTAATATTTAATGTTTTTTTGTGTTAAGTTTTTGTTTTTTATTGTAAACTTTTGTATTTTTATACTATTTTTTTTACGTTTCTGTTTTTATTAATAAATATTAAAAATTGGTACCGTCATGGTCTAAAAAGTACATTTTATTTTCATAGTTGGTACAAAATCCAAGAAGTCATTTTCCTTCCCTGGTGTGTGGTGTCAGTTGATGCTTTATTTACTCAGTTTTTGAGTGCAAATGGAATATGTGAATTGCTTTGATTCATCCTACTACAATTTGCTGAAAGTTTTTTTTTTTTGTAATGAATGCTCGATTTTACCATCTCTAAATTTACAATTTGAAATACGATGAATCAAAACAACTAACATATTCCATTTGCATGTGTGTATGCACCAGAGATGGGCGCGTGTCGTATTTTTTCCATGACATGAACATGTACGAGTCAACACGAAGTGTTGTTTTTGCGTGCGTGTTTCGTACGTGTTGAGCGTCTTGGTATTCATGTTCGTGTCGTGTCGTGTTGGAAAAAATCGACCTGCGCCCATCTCTATTATGGATGTTGATAAAACATTATCATTGTACCACCATTACAGCTTCTGTTGTTTGTGTCTTTCATCTGCGTTAGCTTACGTCTTTGTGTGGTTGTACATTTATTAAAGTATAACATTAAAGTTGTTGTTATTGTCTGGTATGTTTGTGTGCTTGTGTATTATATTCTGTAGCTAATAATACCTCAATACTTCTTATGGTTTATAAATATTTTTACCGAAAAAATGTGTATCAGGTCAGTTCACGTATATTTATGTAACAACAGTTTAGAAATGTTTTTTCAAGATAACTAACTTGTTTAAAAGTTCCGACAATGTTTTTCTTACCAAAAACGTATTAATGAATTTTTTTATTGCAAATTTTAACAAATAATGCCCTAATTCTGTTCGACGATTGTGCCGTCTTGTCTCTGGACGGAAAAAGCAGCAGTTGTGATTCTTTAAAACAATTATTATTTATTGTCTTTGCTAAAAGGTTCGTGTACTTGCTTTATGATTTTGTTCCAAACATTATTTCCAATACTTCAATTTAATTTTTGTATTGTAAAAACATGGTAATAATATTTTTATTTTTCATTACCAAAGACAACAACTATTTTTGAAGGAAAAAATTTAGAGAATTCAAACACAAGAACTCAAAAGTATTTTCAAACAAAAACGTCCAAAATCTTCTTACTGAATTATGGCATAATTAAAATTTTATAATATTTTTTATTTAATAAGTCCGTTATTTGCTAACATTTTCTATATTAAATAAATTCAGTGAAGTGCGACTTTGACCCTCGCACGAAGGGTTCCGTACGGACACTAGATATGTAATTCAATACGAACTTTATATATGTATATATTTTTGGATTTTTTTTTCTTTTGGGTTTTTTCGGTTTTTAACGTTTTTTTTTAGTCTTGGCGTTTCTTGCGTTTTTTTTTTTGGTTTTGGCGATTTTTTTAAGTTTTGAAACTTATTTTAGTGTTTGTATTTTGTTCTCGTTTTGGCGATTTTATTCGGTTTTTGGCGTTATTACATTTTGGCGATTTTTTCATTTTGGCGATTTTTTAGTTTTGGCGCCTTTTTCGCGGTTTGGTGATTTTTTTCGGTTTTTGGCTTTTTTTTTCATTTTGGCGATTTTTTTTAATTTTGGCGATTTTTTAAAATTTGGCGATTTATTTTGGTGTTAGAAATTTTTTTTAATTTTGGCAATTTTTTTTTGTCATGGCGATTTTTTTTAAATATTTTGCGATTTTTTTCGATTTGGCGATTTTATAATTTTGGGATTTTGTAGTTTTACCGTTGTTACATTAATTTTACAAATTTCAAGTGTCAATATGGTTTTGGAACTCCCTTTAATTTTTAACTCTCACGTATTTGTTGTTGTAGCGGCCAAGGTTCTACATAATCAGTCCCAATGTCGGGTCCGTAGCTCTTACGGTTTCTGAGAAAATAGCCTGTGACGGACAGACGGCCAGGCGGACAGACGGACAAAAGGATAGGCGGACAGCGTAGCGGGTTCCTTTTCATCTTTGGTGTGCGGAACACTAAAAAAATTTTTCAAAATGACACATTTACTGAATGAAACAGCCTATTATACGAGTAGTAAATTTAAAAATGATTTCCAATTAAAAGTTTGTTTAAAAATAAAATGCTGCAAATTTTTATTGTAAATGTATTATTCATTCGCTTGCATGAAAGCCTACTAAACAAAGTTGTGTTGTTCATTGCAAGTTGTTGGTAATTTGAAACCAATGATTTTGTTGCATATTCATGCTTTAGAGCAGATTACAGCGAATTTAACACCTGCTTCTTCATATTAAATTGAAACTTAAATATTCTTGCTGCTTGCCATTTTTTTTTTTTTTTTTTTTTGAAATCGCATGAGTTCAGTTTTATGCAGAGCCAGAGAGATTGTGAAGCTTTTGTTGTTCTTTTCGTTGTTTCACAAATTAATTACAAATGCGTAAAATTTTCAGGTTTGCTGGCTTTTTGTTGCAGCAACAATATCTAAATAAAGAAAAATCGGTTTTGAGGCCACATACATATGTACATAACTTGTTTTTTTAATCTATTTTTATTTTTAAGAAAGCAGATTCTTGTTACACTCGGTGTTGAAATGCTCGTCAGTAACCAAAACCAACCCTTTTTCTTTTGGTAGATAAAAAAAAATGCGCGCTCTGTAGTCATCACTTTGTTAATTTTATTCTCCCTGCTTGAACTTTATTTTTTATATATTGGACTTGTAGCCTTGATTTTTAAAGTTGTTTCTGGTTTGTTTGCTGGAAATATTTGATTTGCTTTTGAAACACTGTTGTAGGGATTCTGGTTTTTTTTTGCTGTTCAATTTGTATTGTGTGGTTATTATCTTGAAAACGTAAAAAAGTATGTATGAGTTTTTCATTTTTATTCTATATGGATTTTTTTATATAAAATGAATTCACTTGTTGTTGTTGTTGTTGTTGTTGTGATGATTACGTTGGTGTTGTTGTATTAAATCGTGTTTAAATTGTCTGCAGTTAATGTTACATTAAACATTCAGTCATTCAGTCAGTCATCCAAGCAGCCAGTCATTGCCTGTTTGCCTGCCTCTGTTGTTGATACTTCAACGTTGTTAACTTTAATGGAAACAACTACGATGATCATGTTGTTTGTTGTTGGTGCGGTTAATGATGATGTTTTGTTGTTGCTATTGTTGCGGTTTGAGTCCATAAGGGTTTTGTTAATGTTTATTGAAAACCTAAATGATTTGACACAAGGCTTGATTATGGTTTATTTTAGTTATCTGGTTTCTTTATTATGCGCGTGTTTTTTTTCCTTCTTTGCTGCTGCTGCTGCTGCTGTTGTTGTTGTTGTTGTTATATTTTTAGTAACAAGCAACATGTTTTTCTCATTCATTTCGCTTTCATGTTAGTTGTTAGTCTTATTTATAACTATAAATAATGCTAATTTATTTTTTGTATGTAATTTAATACCTATTTAGGGATTATTAAATTATATTGAAACGGCAGAAAACAGGCAGAAGTGCTAAGTATTGCATTTATAAGTTGGCAGAGTATAAAGTAACAAAATGTGTGTTGTGTGCACTCAAGATCATTTGTTGTGCACACAATATCGATAAAAACCTGTTTTGAGTTTTTTACACAGCATTTATAAATTTTATAACATACATACATATTTATAAACTTTGCAATAAAAGATTTTTGACATTAAAAGCGCACTAACCATAAATTTGTGGTTATCATGCATTGAGTCTTAAAATCAACTCTAAAAATATTTTAAGCTCTATATCAGCTACGTCCATAAGCCATATGCACAATGTTCAAGCTTTTACAACAGAGCTTCGTGCTTTCACACCGACGATACCATAACACCCAATCAGGGGTCGAATCGTCACATCCGTGAACGTACAACTCGTCACATAAAAACACCATTTTCGGATCATGACATACGTGAACGTACTGAAATCCCATTCAGTTTATACGATTGACGTATCACTTAATTTGTTTTCGTACGATTGCCGATACGATCACGGATGTGACGATTTCCTGCTTACTTTGCAAAGAAAGCACAAATTGCAAGAGCTTTCAAAGCTGTTTACCTCAGATGCAAATATTAGAGCTTTGTGCTAAGCCGCCATGTAAATAATGGCCAAATGTCAGTTAAAATTGCAATAAGAATATAATCCCAGCAATAATATACGTGCTCTTGTTAAAAAAAAAAAAATAAAAGCCTGATCACATGTCATCACAATAAAAGCTAAAATGGCTCAAAATTAATTTAATTAATTTAAATTAATTTTTAACCAAAAAACAGTTGGTTTTTGGAAAACAAAATTTTTGCAATAAAACAAAAATGAGTCTACTGTGAATAGAGTGTGACCATTTCGCAAAAATATTTGATTAATTTTTACACAAATAAATATTTGATCTTGTACAATTTTTGTGGGAAGAAACAGTTGGAAAGAGCAGCTGTTGCATGTACAGGATGGCTCAAAAAAGCCGAAGGGGTTTGAGTTTCTTATAATTTTTTTATCATTTTTTTCTTTTCAACACTTTTCTAAATTCAACATTGTGTAACTTTCACAACTCAAGGTGTGTGTCAAGTTTCTTAAAAACGGTTCAGGTTAAGCACGCGAAATATAATATTAAATTTTTAATGGGCATGGCCCCGCCCACTCCTTTAAGCACAAAATTATGTCATTCTAAGAGCCAAAACTATTTGCCAAGTTGCGTGGGCATCGGAAGAGTAGAAGTAAATATAATTTAATACTAACCTTTCATGGGAGTAGCCCCGCCCACCTTTTTGAATATAAGATAAAGTATTTCTTAGCGCTTAAGGTGTGCGCCAAGTTTCGTAAAAATTAGTCAGGTAGAAGCACGTAAAGTGAAATATAAAAATTTAATAGGCGTAACCCCGCCCAATTTTTTAAATGCAAGATTTTGGCTTCTTTTATCTCAAGGTGTGTGCCAAGCTTTTCAAATATAATATAAAGTTTTATTGGGCGTGGCTCCGTCCATTTGTTCAAATTCTAGATTGTGGCGTTACGATACCCTAATTTGTTGGGCAAGTGTCTTAGCAATCGAACGAGTAAAACATCATAAAATTAAATAAAAAAGGCAATGGGCGTGTTGCCACCCTTTTGTGAAGTGACATAAAAAACAATACAGACAAATTGATAACCTCCTGGGTTTTTTTTTAAGTCCGCTACCTGGTACTTTTTCTTAATTTTGTAAATTTAGGGCGTGAAAAAGGGTAAAAATATAGTCTTGGTGCCTTTGTGGTTACCCATTTATTTTGCAAAGTACTTTCTGAAAACTCGAATGTATGAAGCCTGAGAAATAAATTTTTTTTCTACTTTTTGGTGTACATAAATGGAAAATTAACTTAGAAAGCCTAGGTCTTTTAAGATGGTAAAAAATTTACCAATACTTGTAAATCCGGAGAAATTCACTTTATCCAAAACTACATTAAGTACAGCACAAAAAAATTTTTTTCAAAAGGAAATTTTTCCAAAAAGCACACTTTTCCCAAAAGAACTTTTTTCAGAAAGTAGTATTTTCAAAAAGTACATTTTTCAAAAAGTACTATTTTCGAAAAGAATTTTTTCCAAAAGTACTTTATTCAAAAATAACTTTTTTTCAAAAGTACTTTTTTTCAAAACGTACTATTTTCAAAAATAACTTTTTTCCAAAAGCACTTTATTCAAAAATAATTTTTTCAAAAGTACTATTTTCATAAAGAACTTGTTTCCAAAAGTACCTTTTTAAAAAAGTACTATTTTCAAAAAAAAAAAAAAAACTTTTTTCCAAAAGTACCTTTTCCCAAAAATATTTTTTTGCCGGTGTCTCATGATTTTTAAAAATTTTTTCCATTAAACATTAAGGGAATATTTTTATATATGTTTTCGTATTTGTCTTTTCGGCATATTTTGAATCACCCACAAAAAAAAACCCAAAATTTTCTAAAATAATTTTGTGTTGACTGGACAGAATTTTGTTCAACATTGAAGCTCATTTTTGGTTGAATGGGCTTGCAAATAAATAAAATTCAGAATGAAGATAATCCACAAACTTTGGTCCAAAAACCATTATATCCACAGAAACTTACTGTTTTGCAAATTTTATGGGCCGGAGGAGTCATTGGTGCTCAAAAACGATGATCGAGAAGGGGTATAGAAATATGATTATAAGCGTTTTCGTAGCTCAACTAACTGGAATTAATCTTTTTAGCATTTAGTTCCAACAGAACAGACCCTGTTGGTTGGCCCCGAAGCTTTTGTGATTTAACCCAATTGGGTTATTTTCTTTACGCCGGTAAATCAAAGACAATTAATGACGAGTTATTGACGAAATATGGCTGAAAATGGTGCAACAAGTGTTTACAAATTGGAGTTAATGGCATTAATCATATTTAACATTAAGACAAACTTTGAGAATATTAACACTCTCCAGCAAGAATTTTCGATGATCTCTATTTATGCTGAAAATTCGTTTTCGCCTTCCGTAAACAGGTAGCAAGTAATTTTCTGCAGTTTCCAAATTAAAGTCAAATAAAAATAGGAAAATTTGCTACTTCGTTCAAATAAAACCTCGCTCGCTATTAATTAATAAAAATGTCTAAACATCAAAAAATAAAAAAAATAAACATTTATGTCTTAAAACATAAAAACAGATTTCCTTCTATTTAATTGAAAACATCAAAAGTGATTATTAACTTTGCAAGCACTCTCTCAACTCTATAATAAAATTTTAAAATGCCATAAAAAATTTTGTATTTAAGGAAGATTTTTTTGTCTTCATATTGTATAATATAAAATTAATTTCTTCAATAAATGCACATGCAAGTTGAAAATCAGTTTAATGTGTTCGTGTTCGTTCGCTTTTTCATCTTTTAAGTGGTGTGTATTAAAAATTTATGGGAAACTGGTAATGCAAAAAAGAAAAAATAAAATTTGTAATAAAAAAAAAAAAAATAAATTATAAAACAACAGCAAAGATATAAACAGACATAAAATACATAAGTAGACATACATACCACAACAGTCTCCATCACATTACAGAAGCCAGTCAGCGTATTAAAATTACAACAAGATATGACGACTAGTAATTAAAAACACAAAATCACTATTGAGTCGCAACAGCAAAAAAAAAAAAAAAAAAAAAAAAATCAAAATAAAAAATGCTGCAGCCCAAGAAAGAAGCAGCAACCCTTCCCCATCTCTAACCATGAGTGAGTGCACTACGTATAACAAGTATATTGATGTCAATGTTGTAAACACTGTCATAGTCATAAACGCCTCTGGTTGGTTTAAGGCAAAAAATCCAAAAAAAAAAAACATGAAAATGCACAAAAATATCAATGAACATTTTGCATTTCCATTGCCATGACCATCGGGAATGTTTGTGTAACAGTGTCTCTGTTTAGCTAGTTTCGTCTTTTGGTCGCTCCTTGTGTCTGCCAACATGTTATAGGTTTGATTGTCGCTGGGATTGCACTTACATACGTGTATCCCTCATTCCCTGTTTTTTTTTCTTCCTCTTTCATTTTGCCCTTTTTTTTTTGTATGCAGTCACTGATGATGATGAGTGGAGTATTCGTATTCTATATCATTCCATTAAGAGTGCATGTTTACTTTCGTATATTAATTCTCCGTTTTTCATTACTGCTGCTTTTCGAATTACGTACTAGTATCATAAAAATTTAGACTTCCTCTTGTTGGCTTTCTGTTTGATATTTAATTTTTTTTTAAATTGAATTTTTGCCTTCTTAAATTTCCTTTGGAGGGAAACGGCGATGAAGAAATAAATAAATGAAGTATGTATAATTTTATGAATCTCATGATTTAATATTTTTTTTTTTGTGTAAATAATTTTAGTGTAAGAAGTTTATGCAGTTTAAAACTGATTTGCAATTGTTGATATTTTATTAATTAAAGATATATAAAAATAAGGGGGAGGGCAAGTAAAAGAATGAAGTCGTTAGTTAGTAAAATTTTTAATAAATTTTTTTAAAATATACAGCCTTATTTATAAAACTTATTAATTCTTTACAAAGGCTTTTTAAGAAAAATTTTGTATGGAAACTTGTGTTAAAGTCTTAATAAGTTTTGTAAATAAGGCTGATAGGAAATATATAAGATATAAGAAGTATTTGATTTATGTGGATTTAATGCAAACTGAAAACTTTAAAATAGATTTTGGATATAAAGGATGAATTTTTAGCAACTTTCTTTTTGGCAACACTGTTTTTGGCAACTCAGCTGTTTTCGTGTATCATGTTATTGTTAAACATGTTCAATTCAATTTTATAATTTAACCATGAATCGACTTACAAAAAATGCTTGAAAATTATAAGATTTTATTATCAAAACTCATGCTCGGTTTTAAGAAAGTGCACCTTTGCACTTCTTCCATTTTATGGTCAGTTTGGGCGTTATATGAGGCATTATTGAACGTTAAAATACGTAGAGTGTAGACAGAGAAAAATATCGCAGCTGTATCTATCTATCAGTGTTGTTGATGACCCTGAATTATCGATTCGATAGCCATTTGCAGAGATTCGGCATCTGTTACTTTTTTGGGTCAAAATGTAAGAGTTTGAGTTGGCTGGCATGCGGTTTCATCAAGGCGGTTTCACATGCCAAACACCACGCGAAACAATGGCTCAATTGAGATGCGAGTTCGATGAACAGTTTATTTCACGTTTGGGGCCGGTCAGGTGGCCGCCTAGATCGTGCGATTTAACGCTTTTATACTATTTTTGTGGGCCTATGTAAAGGCTTATCTCTACACCGAAAGAATTTTGCTTCATAAATCCAATAAAACAATTTTATTAAAATTTTTTCACAAATCTAATGATAATTTCACAAATCCAATGAAAATTTCATAAATATCATTGGAATTGCTTCCTTGGTATTCTGGTTTCGTAAGAATATTTTATTGGATTTATGACAACAATATTTTCTAATTATTAAGAAACCCCTTTATATTTAAGTATTTCATTCTTTTCATGAAATTATTTTATTGTTTCGATGAAGTTATAGCAGTGCAGTAATTACACTGTTAAATAAATTTGATGAAGTTTTCAATAAAATAATTTTAACAAAACTGGTTTCATTAATCCAACGAAGCGTGACGTTGGTTGAATTTTAATGAATTTTTCATTAGATTAATGTCGAAATTCATAGAATTTCTGCCGAAAATTCTTTCACTGTCTAGGGACAAGCCCGCAATGGATGACGCACTGGAAGACAATATCGTAGGATTTATTCGTGAAATACTGGCGATATGATGGAGAAATTGTGCCAAAATTGGACCCAGCGTATGTACCTTTTCAGGCCTTTTAAAAATTTAACTATATAGATCGTTCTACCGACTCAAATAAAGATTTCATACAATGCTCTAAATTTTATGTGTTTTTTGTAAATAAAATTCGAAAGCTGCATAGTACCAGCGATATAAAGAGAGTTACTTTTAAAGAGAATTAATTTATATATTAGACTGGTTCTTATGTCCGAAAAGTCATAATAGCCAATGCGGGATTCTTTTAAATTATTCCTTTTAGGAAAAAAAAAATACTAAAAATACTAACACGTGCCGCATCGAGGACCAAGCCTAAAAATCCACGAAAAGTTTCATAACTCGCTTCCAAAAGGATACAATTCAGAACCTATCCCCACTTATTCTTTCTCCCCAATATTTCTTCAGAATATACTAACCGCCTATCTCCCCTCGCTAAGCGAGTTTCCATACAAAAATTTTTTATAAAATTTTCCCCATCGCCCTAACAAGGTCCAGGTTACCCCTAAGGGAATCAAATGTATGACCGACTCACATTAATTTTTTCTCCCCTACATTTTCTCTAACCACACCAACCCCCTTCTTCCACTCCTTAGGAGAGCTCCAATACAAAAATAATAATTATAGCTATGCTCCTTATGTCAGACACAGTAGCTAGGACATGATTTTCATAACAAAAATAATCGACACTATTACAGTTATAAATTTATATTTCTTTTGATTTCTTTGTTTACATTTTTTAGTTTTCGTTTTCTTTATATTTCTCTGTTCGTAAAGAAGATGCCAGATGACTTACTTATAAGAGCTTACAAAAATAGGAGTGCTAAGCCTGCGTTTACATATAAATGTAAATACTTAGGACGAATTTATTTTATTTTATAAATATTAATAAAATAAATACATTTTTTGAGTCCTTACTTAATATTATAAATGTGAAAGTGAGTTTGTTTGTTTACTACGCTTTCACGCCCAAACCGCTTAACTGGTTTTAAAAATTCTTTTACCATTGGAAAGTTATATTAGCAGCGTCAAATAAGGACAATTTTTTGTCCGGCTTAGAACCGGGTTTTTTAATATTTGGTTTTAATATTTGGGCTGGTTAGGGTAACTTTCGTTTCGGGTTTGATTTTTAAACCAATTTTATTTATTTTTTAAATAGATCAACTCGAGCGGAGCCGCGCGTAAAAGCTAGTATTTATTAAATAAATATTTTTAAAAATATGACTAATTAATTTTATTGAATTGCTACTTCAAATTTGTTTTTTATATTTAAACAGCATAGCTCTAACCGGATGTCCTAAGACACCTCACCTCTCTTCTTTTTTATTTTATTAATTTTTCCTACCGTTCCAACTATAGGCGGAAAAAATTAATTTGGGTCAGTCACTTATTTGCTACCTTTAGGGTTAATTTTATAAAAGTATTGTTGCATGGGAACACGTTAAAAATTTTCAATTACAAAATCCCAGGGAAAAAAAATTCCGGGGAGAAAAGTAGTTATTCTTAATGAAAGCATAAAATTTTTATTAAACTTCTATTACTGAACTCTTGCGTTAGAGCAGAATAAAATGTAAACACTAAACAGCTGATTCAGACATTTTCCTCTCTCGTGTTTGCTTATTCGCCGCACATTTGGAATAGAAGGATTTTTTCCCAGCAAGAAATGATTGGGAAGAGAAAAATGCCCCGGGAAAATTTATAATTGGTCTGATAAACTTTTTATAAAAGTTTTTTGTTCTAAAAGAAAAATTTTGAAATATTGAAATCAAATAAATTTTTTTTTCTAAAGTTCCTATTTTGAGGCCCCATGTTCCGCTAAGAAAATAAGCGAAAATATATATACATACATAAATTATATGTGATAGTTTTTGAGGAACAAATAACACCAGAGGCAATTGTAAATATTCTCATAAAACTAGCAGAATGGAACAACACAGTGGACCAAACCCAATAACGCTGGTGATTAAGTTGTAGCGGTCTACGGAAACATCATGTTCTACCGTACTATACACAGAAAAAAATATTCCTGCAATTAACAACTTAAATTGAAAATAAAACCAAAAATCAATTAAAAATGTAACTGAGTCAATTAAATTTTGAAATTAATAAAATTATTAAACAAAAGTTAGTTTTACTTAAATACATTTTTAGTTGATTTTTTGTTTTATTTTCAATGAGCTGGATTATTTTTTCTGTGTAGACTTTTAGCATTTTTCAGTATATATCCAATTGCATTTAGTGTTATTTGTCCCTCAAACATTATTTGGCTTCCTCAAAATACGAATTTCGGCCTAATTAAACAAAAGAAAGTACCAAAAATCAGTTCGAACAGAAATTAGCTTAAAATCTTTCTTATATTTATAAAAATTTTTGTAATATCAATTCAAAATCACCCAGGCAGAAATTGTGGCTTTGCCCAATAAATATGTACCACCACAACACTTCCAAAATTTTTGTACCACCACAGTACTCTAAACACAAAAATATGACTTAACATTTACAAATATCGCGATCTTAGTAATGCTATACCACAACAACACTGTATATACAAAATTTCGACGTTAGTTTCCCAATACCACGTTTACAATAATTCTATACAGCTACAACATCGTAAATACAAAAATTTGACTTTAGTTCTTCAAGTAGCCCGTTTACAATAATTCTTTACCGCTGCAACACCGTAAACACAAAAATTTGACTCAAGTTGGGAAATTTACATTGTGACGACCTTATAAAAATGTATTTAGAGTATTGCGACAACATTGAAAACAAGAGTCGGAGTACGGTCATTCGGCGTTATCATGTTAATGTTATGCGTACATTAAAATCTTGGTAAACGAATGTTGTACTGATGTTAGTTGTACCCGGAGACAATCGTAGCAACGTCATGCTGATTGTCTTTTTCTGCCTGGGCAATTAATGGGTGTTTTTTATTGAGGTATAGAACTTTAAGTTGGCATCACTTTTTTAACTGGCGGCCATTTTGTCAGCTGTCAAGTGATTAATATTTAGTTTGGTTTGCCATTTCATCATGAACAGGTTGACAAAAGAACAACGCTTGCAAATCGTGCAAATTTATTTCGAAAATAATGGTTCAGTTCGCGAAGTTTACCGCAAGCTCCGTCCATTTTATGGTCGACATAATCGTCCATCAGAGCAATTAATTCGGTTAACCATGGATCGTTTTCGCACTACGTTTACTCTATGTGATAATACGCATCCGCAGAGACGTCGAACAGTGCGCACCGAAGAAACAATTGCCGCTGTAGAGCAAAGTGTTGAAGAGGACCCGAATGAATCGATTCGCCACCGTGCACAGCAATTGGAGCTTTGTCCATCAACTTTATGGAAGATTTTGCGCAAAGATCTTGGCTTGCGACCTTACAAGATCCAGCTTGTGCAAGAATTAAAGCCGCGAGACCATGCAATGCGTCGCGATTTTGGTGTATGGGCCGAAAATGAGATTGATCTCGATGCTGATTTTCATCGCAAAATTTTGTTCAGTGATGAGGCTCATTTTTGGTTGAATGGCTACGTCAACAAGTAAAATTGCCGCATTTGGAGTGAAGAGAATCCACATGAGACCCTTGAGACGCCATTACATCCACAAAAACTGACTGTTTGGTGTGCTCTATGGGCTGGTGGAGTCATTGAGCCATACTTCTTCCGAAATAATGCTGGAGAGTCAGTTACCGTTAATGGAGACCGGTATAGAGCCATGATAACCGACTATTTTGTTCCCGAATTGGATGGCATGAATGTGGATGAGTTGTGGTTCCAACAAGACGGCGCTACATGCCACACAGCGCACGTCACAATCGATTTATTGAAGGAAACATTCGATGAGCCCATAATTTCGCGGAATGGACCTGTCAATTGGCCACCAAGATCGTGTGATTTGACACCATTGGATTATTTTCTTTGGGGATATGTGAAGTCGCTCGTCTACGCCAACAAACCAGAAACGTTAGGGGACTTGGAAGCCAACATTCGTGGCGTTATTGCCAACATACGGCCCCATATGCTCGAAAAAGTGGTTGAAAATTGGACCTGTAGAATTGGCTTTATTCGAGCCAGCCGCGGCGGCCACATGCCCGAAATCATATTTAAACATTAATGGCTTAAAATTATGCTTCCAATAAAGCCAAATTGATGGACATTAAAACGATTTTCTTGTGTTTTATTTCAATTCGAAGTTTTATACCTCTGAAAAAAAACACGCGTTACAATTGAAGTAATCGAAAAAATCAAATATGCAATTCAATAAATTGAATTTCAAGTTGAAAATTTTATCAGTTACCCTATTTCTTATCGCTTTCAACATGTTCAGCAAAATTATTTCCAGACATAAACAAATCGAACACTCAATATACGCTGATGATGCCGTAATATTTACAAAAATAAAGGACAATAACAAAGTAAAAGAAATTTTTTTTGCAAATCCTTAGAGATATTAATAACTGGTGTCAATCATCCGGTGCGATACTTTCAATAGAAAAATGTAATATATTGCACATTTGCAACAAGCAAAACTGCAACATCTTCGATATTGAGTTCAATAATGCTATCATAAAACAAGTCGATCATCTGCGCATATTAGGTGTCATCTTCGACAAACGGCTCACATTCCAGAAACATTGTTTAGAATTGCGAAAAAACTTAAACTCAAGATTAAATATTATAAAATACCTTACATCAAAAAATCTTAAAATACATATCAAAACAATGCTAAACATAACTCGGTCACTTGTGCTCTCCAAAATCGACTACGCTCTCCCCATTTACGGCTGGTGCGCACCGTCACACATGAAGCTAATCCAAGGACCTTATCACGCAGCAATTCGTCAAAGTATTGGTGCCTACAGCACAAGCCCAATCACTAATATCTTAGCCGAATCCGGATTTCCATCAATTGTGGACAGAGTAAATTTGTTAACACACAAGTTAATACCCAAATTTTTTATTTGTGGTAATACAATTCTATTTGAAGAACTGAAAAAATCAATCAAGCAAAAAAGATCGTACAGAATTGAGTCTGTTATTGATAGATGCTTAAATTTACCCCGCGATCTAAATACAAAAACAAGCCCTATACTTGTCAAACAAAATATAGACCCCCCTTGGGTACTTAAAGACTCATCGTTCATCCTGAAAATGACAAGGCTTCCAAAAACAACTACTCCACATTTAATCTATAAACAAGCATTCAATAGCATTATTGAGCTATATACCAACGAAAACTGGAATCTGTTATTTACCGCTGGTTCTAAGTCACACGAATCCACAACATTTGCTGTAGTCCAAGCCGATAGTCAACTCGTTAAAGCTGGCTACATCGCCCACTTGCACAGATAGTCTTTCATCTATTCACGCTATACAAAGCTCAAAATACGATTCTCCACTAATAAACGACATCCGACATATTCTTTCAACACACTCAAATAGAATGAAATTAATGTGGGTTCCATCACATGTTGATATCTCTGGTAATGAGCATGCAGATACTGCGGCTACAGAGGCCAAACATAGACCCCTACTTGAATTCCAAACTTGGGAAGGCCGTGACATAACTAACGCTATCCTATCCCACACTAACTCCCTACGTCAGCATAAATGGACAGAGTACCAACATACCTACAAAAATTTCAACCCTGATGGCAATAAACCTATATACCCGAAAACCTGTCCGAGAAATGTAACCTCAACCATCGTTCGACTCAGGATTGGACACTGTAAGTTCTCCCACAAGTACCTGCTGGAAAAATCAACTACCCCAATGTGCACCGTTTGCAGCACACAACTGAACGTCTTACATGTTCTGGATGAGTGCATAAAGTATAATACATCCAGACAACACAATTTTTGGATCAAATCGTCCCACTGATTTTCTAAAAAATACCTGTGATAATAATATAAAACTAATTTGGAAATTCATAACAAACAATAATCTACAACACCTAATATAATCTTATTTTAAATTCCGTAGTCGAAAGCCACAATAGCTAGTACTCCTTTCTATTCATATTAGTTACAATAATTGTATTTTGTAAGTAATAATAATAAATAAAAAAAAATAAATAAATAAATAAAATGAATAAAAAAAAGAGCGTAACTAAATTTTTTAAATTTTATCACACTCTCCTTTGAAGGTTTGCATTCCTTTAAAAACTGACTTTAGCTTCTGCATATATGTACGTATGTATATTTTACTCTTAATTCTTTATATGTACATACATAGTTGATGTTCCATCTTATCGACAACAATGTTGTTGACATTATTTCTATATTTTATTATTTTTTGTTAATATTGTTTTCAGTTCTTTGTGCGTAATGTAAAATGTGTGCAACATTTGTATCTCTCGTTAAGGCTGCTGCTGTTTTTGCTGCCAGAACGCATCAGTACATCTGTGCAGTTCATGGTAAGTGAATATTGTCACACCAAAACGATGACATTTAAAGCGCACAAGATGCATTTAAAATATTGAAGAAAAAAAGTGTTGCACAGCAAAAACTAACTAACTGCAGGCAGAGTTATTGCAGTTTGATTGATACAAAGAGCCAAAGCATTAAACTCCATAAAAATCCATCTTCTTAAAAGTGTTCCTTGATGATGACTTTTTTATTTAAGTGTTGTAGATGTTTCTTGTCACTGTTGCTTTAGTGTTCAAGAGTGCATACAAAAGTTTAATTTGTACGTGCGTGCGTTTATATTTTTGCATGCGAGAATTGCAAGAAAACTTCATAATCTTATGGAGGAAATTATTTATTCCTCTTAATGAAATTATATGCTTTTAGCGAAGTTTCTGTTGTTGCAAGTAGAGTAGAGTGTTGTTAAATGTCGTTGTTGATTGTTGAGTGTTTTGTTGTCATGTATGGTGTTTTTATTATGACATGATTGGGCGTGGTAATACGTTTATTTTCCTGCTTCACTTTTGTGATGCGCAAGATAAATTATTTTATGATTGTAAATGTGTTTTTCTCAAGACTTGTTCTTTTTTTTCTGTGCTTGTGTATGTAATAAAAACAGATTTGCGATATGGTAGATTAAATTGGACGGTATTTTTTCTCTTAATTTTATCATTTTTAAAATACATACATGTCGAAATTTTTGCTCAAGGTTATATTCGTAGTTTTGTAAAATAGTCGCTGTGAATATTTCAGAAAGTATTGTAAAAATCAAAAGTTTCAATTTGAACAATTTACAATTTATTGTCTTGTACTACCAGTGATGCCAGAATTCCTCCACCAAAAATGCCTAAATGTAGACAAAAAATGGCTAAAAGCTAGCCGAAAAATGGCTATGCATAATCGAATGCAAAAATCAAGAACTTTAGCAAAAACAAGAAGGTATTTCATATATTGTTTTTTTAAGGCAAATCAGGAACTTTTTTAAAGTAAATAAAAACAATAAATTGAAGTAATAAATAAAATAATTTTTCTTCAGGTAATAAAAAAACTGCGCATATAGTGCAAACTTACAATACTTGCATTACGCCTTCTATTCATTTGTACATTCTGCTATTAAGTCTTTAAATTTTTGGGATACTAATCCATTCCTTGCGAAATTTTTCTTTATACTTTTTATTAACTTTCTATTTTTTAAACTTTCATTTAAACTTTTATTTTTCTTAATATTTTCACTCGTGTAAAACAAATATGACCCTGGTTTGATTGATATCATAAACCACCAATTACAGTGAAACCTCTCATAACCGGACTCTCACGGTTTCCCTGTTTTTGTCTGTTTATTAGAGGTGTTACACATTTTTTGGATTTCATTGTAGTTGAAAAATAATTTTAAGAGTAGACTTCTTCAAATGAGATTGGTATAATTTCAGCTGTTGGGTTTCAAATGACTTTCAATGATTTTATTTGTTGGAATACCACAAAGTCGTCTCTAGAAAAATGCTTTGAAAAGACAGTTTGTAACAGGTGTTTTTTTTAGAGGTATAGAACTTCGAGTTTAAATAAAACACAAGAAAATCGTTTTAATGTCCATCAATTTGGCTTTATTGGAAGGATAATTTTATGCCATTAATGTTTAAATATGATTTCGGGCATGTGGCGGCCGCGGCTGGCTCGAATAAAGCCAATTCTACAGGTCCAATTTTCAACCACTTTTTCGAGCATATGGGGCCGTATGTTGGCAATAACGCCACGAATGTTGGCTTCCAAGTCCCCTAACGTTTCTGGTTTGTTGGCGTAGACGAGCGACTTCACATATCCCTAAAGAAAATAATCCAATTGTGTCAAATCACACGATCTTGGTGGCCAATTGACAGGTCCATTCCGCGAAATTATGGGCTCATCGAATGTTTCCTTCAATAAATCGATTGTGACGTGCGCTGTGTGGCATGTAGCGCCGTCTTGTTGGAACCACAACTCATCCACATTCATGCCATCCAATTCGGGAACAAAATAGTCGGTTATGATGGCTCTATACCGGTCTCCATTAACGGTAACTGACTCTCCAGCATTATTTCGGAAGAAGTATGGCCCAATGACTCCACCAGCCCATAGAGCACACCAAACAGTCAGTTTTTGTGGATGTAATGGCGTCTCAAGGGTCTCATGTAGATTCTCTTCACTCCAAATGCGGCAATTTTGCTTGTTGACGTAGCCATTCAACCAAAAATGAGCTCCATCACTGAACAAAATTTTGCGATGAAAATCAGCATCGAGATCAATCTCATTTTCGGCCCATACACCAAAATCACGACGCATTGCATGGTCTCGCGGCTTTAATTCTTGCACAAGCTGGATCTTGTAAGGTCGCAAGCCAAGATCTTTGCGCAAAATCTTCCATAAAGTTGATGGACAAAGCTCCAATTGCTGTGCACGGTGGCGAATCGATTCATTCGGGTCCTCTTCAACACTTTGCTCTACAGCGGCAATTGTTTCTTCGGTGCGCACTGTTCGACGTCTCTGCGGATGCGTATTATCACATAGAGTAAACGTAGTGCGAAAACGATCCATGGTTAACCGAATTAATTGCTCTGATGGACGATTATGTCGACCATAAAATGGACGGAGCTTGCGGTAAACTTCGCGAACTGAACCATTATTTTCGAAATAAATTTGCACGATTTGCAAGCGTTGTTCTTTTGTCAACCTGTTCATGATGAAATGGTAAACCAAACTAAATATTAATCACTTGACAGCTGACAAAATGGCCGCCAGTTAAAAAAGTGATGCCAACTTAAAGTTCTATACCTCAATAAAACACACCCATTATAAGAAATGTAGCAATATGAATTCTTAAAATACACAAGAAACTTTATACCCCTTATGCAAAAAAAAAAAATTTACTTTAGCTTTAAAGTTCATAATAGTTGGTAAGCACTTTAAGGCTAACATAGCTTTATTAAAAAATCATATGCAAAAGACAACTTTAAATATTTTGTGATTTAATAATATATACTGGTAACACCACCGTGTTCAACAACCACTTCACAGCTTATGATGTACAAAATTGAATACAATTTCATTCGGGTATTCAAATATTTATTTTATTTTATTAAATAAATTTTTATTATCTGAAGTAAAGCAACCCAATTTAAAAAAAATGAGCTTCTGACTTAATAGGAAAACAAATAAACACAACCATGAAGTAAAAGTAAAAAAATGTGAAAAATTATCACAATTTGTTTTATTCGAATGAAGCGAGTATTTGAATATCCAGCTTTTTTCGATTCGTTTTGTTTGAATGTACATCACTAAAACATTTTTGTATAATTGTATTTATTTTAATATTTTTTTTATGGATTTTGCTATGTATTTCGAAGCAGTTGGATAATTTGGTGATGTTTCCCATTACATGACAGAAATAATAAATTTAAGATAAGAGCAGGCACTTCTAGCTTCATTTTCAGATGTAACATGAATCAGTATGTGCTATATTAGTAAAAATATTTGAGGTACAAAATACACATTTTGGAAATATCAACTTAAAG
This sequence comes from Tachina grossa, assembly GCA_949987645.1. Lineage (NCBI taxonomy): Eukaryota > Metazoa > Arthropoda > Insecta > Diptera > Tachinidae > Tachina > Tachina grossa. Next base: position 196,525,071 of record OX465274.1, on the reverse strand, counting down.
TAGTCTTAACAAACGTGGGTGCCTAATTTAGAATTTTTATACAATAATTTTTTTAGAATACAACTTTACTTAACATTGCTTGGCAAAGCTTTATTAAGTTTTTTTGCATAAGACCCTATATCTTCACAAGTTCGTGCACCGAATTATTTTCCTTTTTCCAACTTGTTTAAAATATATTTTTTTTTTCTGTAATTGATAAAAACAATTTTTTCACTGCCATTTTGGGACACCAGCTAAGCAAACAACTTCTTCATATAAACAGCAATTTCTTTGCGCCTCCAACGAATCAGTATTTGCATATGCGTTAATCAGGGAACAAGCAATATCATTGACACTAATATAAATATGAATCAGAGTTGAATAAAGAAAGACCTATTATTTAAATGCAACTCTTGTTGCCGTGTTTCGCCGCTTCTGTACTTTTATGAGAGTGTTCGGTTATGGGAGTGCATTTTGTATGGAAAAACTAATGAAAGTGTTGGATCTACAAAAATTGTCCGGTTATTAGAGGTGTCCGGTTATAGGAGGTGTCCGTTATGAGAGGTTTCACTGTAGACTCGACAACTTATAAACACCTTGCAACGATTATAAGAATGCAGTAGCAAATCTTATTGTTACCAATTGAGCCATCTCTTTCATATAAGCGCTTTTAGACTGCTGCAACAAAAATGTCAAGTTTGAACCGGGATTTATAGATATTAATGCGAAAACAATAACATATTACTCTGTTGTGTTTTTTTTTGGTAGTTAATTAATGATCCCATGTTCCGAGTTTAAATTTTTTGTGAAAAATCACAAACAAATTTCATGTTTGGAAAAATAGCTAGATTAAAATAAAAATGGCTAAAAAAATAGCTAATAGCTAAACTCACTTTTCTTCCGTCTAAATGGAATGAAAAATGGCTAAATTTAGCCAGAAAATGGCTAAATTGGCATCACTGTGTACTACACACAACATACAAAACATACATACTAAAGGCTCAATCAGACGTGACATAACCATTGCCATAGAGAACAGCCATTCGAACCAAACTAATGGGCAACACTGTATTTGATTATAGGTGACTCGCCATAACTCTCACCATAGAAACCAATTGAATTTTGGTTTGGTTATGGCTATGGCATTATGGCTATGTCACGTCTAATTTAAGCTTAACTCGGATTTGGAGGTTAATTGTATTTAGAGCAGGTATCACTAAAGTATCTCACATACACTACTTTACTGCTTCTAAAATTTTGCATGCAAGATATTGGATTAAACACATTGATAACAGCAGGATGAAGACTTCAAATGCCGCCCTGTAGCCAGCTATTTAATTATTTTGAAAGCGGCAGCGACATCATAAACACCTGATATGAAGTACATATGTATATATGCATATTTCAGAGTCATTAAGCAGGGGTATAATCGTCGCTTTCGATAACGAGCTGATTCGATCACCGTTTTTCAGTTTGAGATTATGTCATACGATATCGCTCTATATTATTACTTACAATGTTCACTATATTGCTCATTGTTGCTTATAAAAACAGAAATTAGTATAATTTGAAAATAAAAATGTTCATATACACGCACGTATTTAATTTTTGGCAACTTGTAGTCGATAGCCTGCTGTTGTGAATGTGTTTAATGTATTAAGATTAAATTGAGACTTATGCCCTAATTCAGTAAGAAGATTTAGGACGTTTTTGTTTGAAAATTCTTTTGAGTTCTTGTTTTGGAATTCTTCAAATTATTTTCTTCAAAAATTATTGTTGTCTTTGATAATGAAAAATAAAAAAAATTATTACCATGTTTTTAAAATATAAAAATTAAATGAAAGTATTATAACGGGTGTTTTTTTAGAGGTATAGAACTTCGAATTGAAATAAAACACAAGAAAATCGTTTTAATGTCCATCAATTTGGCTTTATTGGAAGGATAATTTTATGCCATTAATGCTTAAATATGATTTCGGGCATGTGGCCGCCGCGGCTGGCTCGAATAAAGCCAATTCTACAGGTCCAATTTTCAACCACTTTTTCGAGCATATGGGGCCGTATGTTGGCAATAACGCCACGAATGTTGGCTTCCAAGTCCCCTAACGTTTCTGGTTTGTTGGCGTAGACGAGCGACTTCACATATCCCCAAAGAAAATAATCTAATGGTGTCAAATCACACGATCTTGGTGGCCAATTGACAGGTCCATTCTGCGAAATTATGCGCTCATCGAATGTTTCCTTCAATAAATCGATTGTGACGTGCGCTGTGTGGCATGTAGCGCCGTCTTGTTGGAACCACAACTCATCCACATTCATGCCATCCAATTTGGGAACAAAATAGTCGGTTAGTCGGCTCCAATTGCTGTGCACGGTGGCGAATCGATTCATTCGGGTCCTCTTCAACACTTTGCTCTACAGCGGCAATTGTTTCTTCGGTGCGCACTGTTCGACGTCTCTGCGGATGCGTATTATCACATAGAGTAAACGTAGTGCGAAAACGATCCATGGTTAACCGAATTAATTGCTCTGATGGACGATTATGTCGACCATAAAATGGACGGAGCTTGCGGTAAACTTCGCGAACTGAACCATTATTTTCGAAATAAATTTGCACGATTTGGAAGCGTTGTTCTTTTGTCAACCTGTTCATGATGAATTGGCAAACCAAACTAAATATTAGTCACTTGACAGCTGACAAAATGGCCGCCAGTTAAAAAAGTGATGCCAACTTAAAGTTCTATACCTCAATAAAAAATACCCATTACAATATTTTGAAAAATATATGAAAAAATATGTGTTGGATATAATGTTTGGAATAAAATCATCTAGCAGAGACTATTACTAATAATTGTTTTAAAGAATCACCACTGCGGCTTTTTTCCGTCCATAGACAAGACGGCACAATCGTCGAACAGAATTAGGGCATTATTATTCATTATTATTTCATATCTTTTCAACGGCTTTAATATGCTTAATCTTAATAAACAGTTCTCAAGATTTTTGGAAACATCTTTGTAAACTGCAAAAAAAAAACACGATTTTCGTGAATATCTGCAAAACGCTTCTTAAGAAAAATAAATGAATGAAATATTCGTGTTTAGCGACCCTAAATTAGGTAAGAAAACATCTCATTTTACAGGTTAATTTTTTTTGTTGTTGCATAGTGTTATTGCACTTCATACGAGGAATTTACTCAGCCAACTTTTAGGGCCGGGGCACAATGAATCCGTCATACTTTAAACTTCGCCTTTATCAATTGACAGCTAAGTTGAAATATGTGGTCTCTTATGAGGGCTGTTACATTCAGTACGTGTCCGTCAACGCAAAGTACAAAAACTGGTCAACTTTTAACTTTTTGCGTACGTTGAGTAGTTTGACAGATATTGGTTGATTTTTTTGGTATGTTCTGATTTAGTTTTTTGTGTTTTGTGGCAGCAAAAATAAAATTAAACAAAAGAACTAAACGAAAAGAAAAATTTGATTTTAATAAATAAAGTGGAGAATCAACTTATTGAAGCTGTTCTAATGCTTCCGTCAATAAAGTACTCATTGTGCCAACATTCACCGTCGTTGCGATAACGTCAGTTGAAAAAGGCGAAGTCTAACGTATGACGGATTAATTGTGCCCCGGCCTTTATCGACGAATTCGTTGCCGTGGACGAAACTCGTTGTTAAGCGGCCCATACACTATAACAGCATGCACGCACAATCAAGCGATTGAGCATTCATTCTGGAACCACATAACAATATTCATTTCTTACAAAATTTCGGGAAGGGTGGTTATGAATAGTGACACATATTTTGTTGCAATTATTATTGGTATGTTGTTAAAATTAGCAGCTATGTATAACTAAAGTTCTTAAATTCAGTTTACCATTGAAACAAATTATATTTCAACAAATAATATTACTTGAATGCATGTTTGCTCCATGACAACTTTGCTCAACTGAGCTAATTTCACCATATACCACATCAGCGAGCTGGTACCGTCATCAAAATATCAAACTCTACTTGACATCGCTACAGCAAACCGTACAATCGCACAAAATGCCCATACACGACCAAACCGCTGGCACAAACACTTGATTGCGCATGCATGCTGCTGTAGTGTATGGGCCCCTTTAGGCCCAGTTGTGTTCTTAGTATTTATAATAATGTGGTGAAGAGGGAATTTCAAGTCCTCTTATGAATGTTTCTTTTGGTCTCTTCTGTCAGAATCAGTCATTCGAATCTTTATATTTTTTAGGTGTTCCTATAGTTATGAAACGTACTATGAATATAAAATTTATATAAAAACATGTACTTATTTTTCAAACATAATAGGGAATTGAAACTGTTGTAGTCAAATAAAATGTTGTGAAGCAATGGCTAAACGAAACAAGCAAATTGTTATTGTCATAAAATTTTAACAGAAGGGAAGATAATGTCGCAAAAAAAAAACTGACAATATGCATAATGAAAATAAAATACATACATACATCATATTTACATATTCGTACCTTCAAACTTTTAGCTGGCAATATTTATGTATATCTATGTATGTATAAAAATGACACAAAATACTCCTCCTGCCTGTTATGCTGATAATAATGCCAAGGTACACATTAAGCAAACAACCCTTAAGACCTCCTTAAGCCTTTATACTTTGGCCAAACATTATTGTAACAGCAAATTGAAAAGAATGAGCAGACACTTTTACCCACTGACTTGACTGCCTGGCTGAATTGCTTAAAATCTTGAGGAACGCAAGTCACGACTAAAACCTTGTGCACATACAAAACTTAGTTTGTTTTGCAGGAAATTATATTAGATTTTGTAATGTTGTTGTTGTTGTTGTTGCAAAAAGTTATTATTGTTTTTTGCTTCTAAGCACTAAATATGAGAAAAAAAAGGAAACAAACATCTTAAAAGGAAATCAAGTTGTTTTAAAGAAATTGTATGTGTTTTTTTTTTTTTTTGGTTGCTTCTTTTAAGTAATATTATTTATGCTGCTGCTGGTGGTTGATTCAACTGTAAAATGAAATCAAATTAAAATTAAAGGAAAAAAACAAAGCAGAGTAACAAAAGGATATTGAATTTGCATATCAAGTCTGAATAATAATACTAAAACGTATAAATACAAACCTAAATGTTTAACAGCAATATAAATATAATTTGAAGTAAATAGTGCGCATTTGGAACTGATAAAAGAGTTATTTTTTTTTGTTGCAGTTGCAAGAACTGCTGCTCTAATGGATTTTCAAGGATTTAATATTCAGCGACGAGCGAAATGGTTGCTTAACAAGTTTGTATGCAAATTAATTCGTTTCTAATGTTTCATTGTTGTTTGCTAGAGAAAAAAAACCGTGTCTCAAGCAGGAATAAATCATGATTTTAGGGAAATACGAGTGTATCTATTTTACAAAGTTAATGTTTCAGTTGAATTAAATACTTTTTATGACTTATTAAAAAATTAAACTTAAAAAAATTAAAGCGACTTAAAAAATAATCACTAAAATGTTGTTATAATTTAGATTCAGTTAAATGAAATAGTTTAATATATGTTATTTATAATGCTATTCTAAGGGGTGGGCTTACCCCGCCCACTTTTTTTAACACAAGATTAAGTATTATTCTGAGCTCAAGGTGTGAGTTATGATTCGTAAAAATCGGTAAAGTTGAAGCACCTTAAATATAATACTAAATTTTAATGGGCGTGACCACGCCCTTTAAATTTGAAGGCAAGATTGTGTCTGTTTAGGATTTTAAGGCTTGTGTCCAGTTTCGCAAAAATTGGTTAAGTACAAGCACGTGAAATATAATATTAAAATTTAAAGGCCGTGCCTCGCCCATTTTTTTGAATGCAAGATTGTGCATCTTTTTTGAGCTCACCGTATGTGCCAAGTTTCTTAAAAATCGATAAAGTTGAAGCACGTGAAATATAATATTAAATTTTAATGTGCGTAACCACGCCCCACAATTTTGAAAGCAAAATTGTGTCTTTTTAAAAGCTGAAGGTTTGTGCCAAGTTTCGTAAAAGTCGGTTAAATACAAGCATGTGAAATATAACATTACTAATTATTGGGCGTGGCTCTGCCCATTTTTGAAAAATCGAGATTATGGCGTTAATAGAGCCTAATGAGTCAGGTAAGTTTCATAGAAATAGAATAAGTCAGATATCAAAACATTAAATTAAAAATACAAGTGGGCGTGTCCTCGCCCATTTTTTACAATTGAACCAAATAAAAGGGTATAGCAATAACGGCTGAGTATATAAAGCAGAAATCTACATCAACTGACACCTCACGCAGTGGACCAAACACAAAGAACGCTGATGATGAAGTTGTAGTGGCCCTCGAAAACAGCTAGTAGTTCCGTTCTACTACGTGTTTGTCAGAATATTTACAATTAACTTTAGTATTATTTGTTCATTATAATTGTCACATGTAATTTCGCTTACAAAGCGATACGAACTTTTGCCTAATTAAATCATATATAAAAAAAGAATTTTTACAATCGGCCTAAAATGGACGGAGCTATGTTAACAAAATATAGTCGAATTGATAAACTCCTCATGTTTATAAAAAGCCTGTAAAATAAATTTTCTATGGGAAACTTTTTCTGCTAAGAATACAATTTGAATAATATTTTGAATTTTTATGATGCTTATATGCGGCAGTTAATTTCAAGAAATCTGATGTCAGTTGAACTTATATCAAACTCCGCAAAAACTCTTCGATATTTTATAATGGTCAGTACTCTTTTAATCGCTTACTAAGTAATGAGTGATACTTATTTAGCTAATAATTTTATATGTTTAATAATTTCTTCGTGGTAATGAACAAAATAAGCAGTTATTTATATTATTATGTGGAAAAACTTACATTAGTACTTTACGGTTCTTAATAAAATATGTATAGACTAAAATTTATTGATTGAGAAAATCAACTTTGAAAACAAAGAAGATGCGTACTTTAATTTTCAATAAATTGAGCTTTATTTTCCATTCAACTGAATATACTCGTAATATTTAAAAAAAAATTTGTATCAAAAAATAATACATACTGGTAATCCTTTTTGTAAGGGTTACTCTAATGGGTTGTTCACCCAAATTGTACTTTTGACTAGAAATGCATCTAGACGTGCTTAAACAACAACAAAGAAAAATTATAAAAATAAAATAAATAAAAATAAAAAATTATCATGTGAAAGCTATAAGTTTTGCACGCTTACTGAAGCTAAAGTTTTTTCATCTATTTCCCTATAAAGTTAATTTTTTTTAGCAACTTTCTTTTTGGCAACACTGTGCTTGGCAACTCAGCTGTTTTCGTGTGAAAGTGCATCGTGCACTTCTTCCATTTTATGGTGAGTTTGGGCGACCTTCTGACAGCCACCCCTAAACAACAGCGGCAAGTGTTTTTTAGCTGTCAAAAGTTCTTATGTCCATACATTTTGTATGGAGCTACGAATCCCACAATAGATTGTGAATTGAGCAAATATGTTTTTAAATTTTTTCCTGTATAATTACCAAATTTTTAATATTTATGTCTATTTTATAAAATAAGAACGTAAAAGACATCTAATATGTTTAACATCACAAAATGCCAGTAATGGAATGGCCATCTATAGAGTTGTTTTGTTTTTGTGATTGGCAGCAAAACATTTCTCTTCGTAACTTCAAAAAAAAGTAATTGTAATTTTTAATTAAAAAGAACAAATTATAAAAAATAAGTCTTTTTACATTATACAACTTTTCATACTTCAAACAATTTTTCTGCTTGACGCATTTATTTTCGATTAGCTTTTTTTATTTTGTTAAGGGAAAACAAGCAACATGAATATAAATGTGTGTATGTATGTCTATACATATGTATAATGCTTCCGAAGGTGTTTCTGCTATGAAATTTTTTAATGAAAAGTTTTCCCCCCAAAGAAAAAAAAAACTCCAAAAATATTTACAGGATATTATCAAATGTAAGAAAATATGAACGTTTTGTATTTTATTTCCGGTATTTAACAAACACATCCTTTCGAAAATGTACAATGCAACATTTCCTTAAATAATAAATACATATATACATACATATTAGAGATGTGCAAATATCGTGATTTTATCGTGTCACGCGTGAGTCACGCGTGATTCACGTAATTCGTGATCAAATATTATAACTAATCACGCGTGAGGGCGTGAGCGTGACTGAAAAAAATGTACTCGTGCGTGATCGTGCGAGTTTTTTTAATAATCACGCACGAATTCTCACGCTCTCACGAGATAACATTCCTGTTTTTATTATTATTTTATAATAATATATATAATTTTTTAGAGGTATAGAACTTCAAATTGAAATAAAACACAAGAAAATCGTTTTAATGTCCATCAATTTGGCTTTATTGGAAGGATAATTTTATGCCATTAATGTTTAAATATGATTTCGGGCATGTGGCCGCCGCGGCTGGCTCGAATAAAGCCAATTCTACAGGTCCAATTTTCAACCACTTTTCGAGCATATGGGGCCGTATGTTGGCAATAACGCCACGAATGTTGGCTTCCAAGTCCCCTAACGTTTCTGGTTTGTTGGCGTAGACGAGCGACTTCACATATCCCCAAAGAAAATAATCCAATGGTGTCAAATCACACGATCTTGGTGGCCAATTGACAGGTCCATTCCGCGAAATTATGCGATGGACGATTATGTCGACCATAAAATGGACGGAGCTTGCGGTAAACTTCGCGAACTGAACCATTATTTTCGAAATAAATTTGCACGATTTGCAAGCGTTGTTCTTTTGTCAACCTGTTCATGATGAAATGGCAAACCGAACTAAATATTAATCACTTGACAGCTGACAAAATGGCCGCCAGTTAAAAAAGTGATGCCAACTTAAAGTTCTATACCTCAATAAAAAACACCCTTTATGTATAGTAGTATGAGCTTACAAACATAATGAATACCCCCCCAAACAAAATGTTTCGAATTTTTTTGAAGTCAGACTTGTCGTAACGAATTCGTTAAGACATTTCGGTAGTTTCTCTGAACAAGTTGTTTCAAACATTTAAACTTTGATTTTTGAGTACATATGTAAGTAAATGCCTGTGAACATTTTTTTAAAATAAATATGTATATGTTTATAAAAAAAGGATTGTAACAAATATTAAAAAACGTGAGTATGTGCAAATTATTTAGACAATAGCAGCAACATAACGGTGAAGCGGTACTCTGCTATAAAAGCAAAAATAAATCCTACCTACATGTCGTTACGAATTCGTACCGACTTATTGTAACGAATTCGCACCGACATATCGTTACGAAGTCGTGTCAACCATTTCACACAAAAATTTTTACGATTTCGGTAATATTTCGGTGCCGAAATCGGAAGATTTTGTCGACCAATCGCTACGAATTCGGAGCATTTTGTTTGATGGGTACATACACCTTTGTAAGTATGTATGTATGTTTCTTAGATACCCTGTAGGAAGTATCAATTGAGAAACACTACTGATTCAACAGTGCCTTTGTCAACAATTGTACCGCAGAAAATGTTTTTTGCTTTAGGGGAAGAGTGGGGTTCGAGTTTTGTTATGGTGGGAGTCTTTGAAAATGTTACGTAACAGAAAAAATTTTAGTAATTTGTATGTTTTCTTCATTTAATATGCTCTTCTCATTTATTTGATTATCATTTATTTAATTGATCATACGTCTTACCTTCACATATATATTATGTATGTATACATACATACATGTGCGGAATGTCAATTTTTGATATACGAGAATTCGAATTCGAATATTTAAAATGATATCCGCGAATACGAATATTTAAAACGTTATTAAATTAACTTTGCTTTATTTTAATTTACATAACACGAGCATACATATGTATATACATAGATATGTATATATGTACATCGTCTCCTAAAATCCAAAAGGCCGTAAGTACACTTTTTACTATTTTACAGGAGAAGCAAAAAACTTCATAAATTTATTCTATTTACATATATGTTAGATGCCAAATTAAATAATGAATAAAATCGGCATTTTTAAACATATGTGAGTAAAATTTTAGGAAAACATGTATTTTGGTTAATCACATCATAATCAATCAAAAAGTCTCTTTTTAATTTTTTGGTTGTTACGGCCTTTTGGATTTTAGGTGACGATATGTAAGAACCTATTTTTCAACCCAAAAAATATGAAAATTATATTATACATATACTTTTTCGTCAGCGTGCGTGATCGTGACAAGTTGTAAACCACGCGTGCGTGATTAAAAATATTTATTCGTGAGCGTGCGTGATCGTGAAAATTTTCAAAATCATTCCTGCGTGAAAGTGCGTGAGTAAAATATTTTTGTGCGTGAGCGTGCGTGTCGTGTGTCAGAAAACACTCACGTGCACATCTCTAATACATATGTATGTATATATGAGGGTATGTACACCAATCCACCACCTTTATCTAATATTTATTTTCACATTTAATTGTAATAGAATTTTTCCAACGACGTGGTAGAATTTGGCCAATATCCATCATCATCATACCGAAGAAATTACACCCACAACATTTTTCTTACCACCACGCATGTGATTTAAAATTTGTCGCCCTTGAAATTTTGTTTTAATACATTTAGGATTATATTCCTTGTAAGGATAGATAAGGCTCACAAATTTCTAAGAAAATTTATTTTATCTTATGAAGTTTCTTTTGTTGTTCTTGTTGTTTAACTAGACAGGGTTGTTTTCGGCTGAGTGATCTTTAAACATTTATGTTAGAGTTGAGAAACATTTCTGGTGTATGTGGAATTTTATGTTTCTCAATATTTCTTTATGGTGTTAATATGTTGCAGAAAATTGCACTATAAGTAAAATATAACAAGGTTCTAACACGGTCGTTTTCTTACAGAAGAGAAAATATATAAATGTATATTTATTATAGGTAAACTTTATTTCTGGATCTTTTTTAACATTAGCCGAAGTTCGCCCCACTGTGCGCTTTATTGTGGCGAAACGGCATATGAAACCATATAAACCTTATATTTTAGTTAGACAATGTGTACGTAAAATTCAGGAAGAAATATTTTAATGGAAAAATTTAATCATCCAACTCTTTTTCACACGGTTCTCTTATTTGTTCTTTTTGAAAAAATACCCTAAAATAAAGATATTAAGATGTGCTACAAAGAATATTTTTTAAATAAACAAACTGCAAAGCTACTTTGTCTTGTCTGCAGAAACACCCAAAGTCTCCGGTAGGAATCGAACCTGTGACCCTCCGAATAAGAAACTAGTACACTGCCTACTAGCCAAGAGGGCAGTCTTACTTTTTTGTCTATAATATTTTTTTCACCCCAAAAATTGTGTTATAAGTTAGAAAAAAACTTGAAATTGAAGTAAATCTGGATTTATGGGACTTTTCAATACCAATTGTTAAAAAGTCTACTAGCTAAACCCGTGGCGTGGCGTTAACCTCTCGAAACTAATTTTTGACTAACTGCTTATAAGAGCAAAAGTAAAATGAAAAATTCCATTTACTATGTTTAATAAATTCGCCAATAGGGTTTCGTACCGCTGTCCAATATCTGAAACTTCAATTTTTTTTCAGCAAAAAAAAAATCATCAGTTATTGCAAAACCCGTAAAATTGGAAGAAATTGCCAAAAATCTTGAAAACTGAAATCCTGTGTCACTTTATGCCTTAAAATATGAAACCTTTACGTTCTTTTTCTCAGTTTCACAAAACTCCGTTGAATAGTTCCGGAGAGGTAGGAATTGCCCCATTTTCTCATTTTGGTCCTAGTTTTTAAAATATATGAAACTTGTTTCTCCCTTTAGGAGCAGACGTATTTGTCCTTTAAGTTTCATAAAAATCGAATGGATAGTTTTGAAGGACGAATATTACCCCTGTCCTCCTTTCAGTCCTGCTTTTTAAAAACATATAACCTTTGTCTGCCTTTAGTTGCAATTGTATCTATGTTTTGAATTTCATAACAATTCAAACCATATTTTTGAGGGCAGATATGTTCCCTGCACCCTCTTTGTACTACTTCTTTTTTATGAAATTGACCTTGTGCTTAATTAATTAAAATATTTAAGAAATATAATATAAATGGTCAAATAAAAACTATTGTCAATAAAAAAATATTTTTGTTTGTAGGGCTTATCAAACAAAAAAGTTACTTTTGCATTCGGATAGGCGACCGATGGACAGACAGATGGACTGAAGGACGAACACTGCTCTGCAAAAAAATAATCGAGATTTCGAAGCAATTGCTTCTAATTGCTTATTATTAAGTCTTTTTTGCATTTTTATAGCTTCGTTTTATGTTTTTTTCCATTTTGGTTTCTTATATCCCTTCCATAAAAACATTTTAAAAGGTGTAGTTTAATATAACACAAAAATAAGCGCTCCGAAAGCGCAGAAAAGTACACAGTGCATCCCCTTTGCCTTACGAGGATGCAATAACGTAAGCGAATGACGAAATTTAACACAAACACTACGAAGTCAGTCGGCTGTTTATATTCGAACTCTCAAAGTTTTTTTTTTTATAGATCATCCTCTCTAGCTTACCTGTATACAAAATTGAATTGTGCACAAAAATAAATATGTGCTTCGGTAGTTCAGTGGATAGTGTTCTAGCCTAACATACGGAAATCCTGGGATCGACTCCTGATTCAACGCGCGAACAAAAATTAAAAAAATGTAAAAAAATAAAGAGCAAATTTTTTAAGTAGACGAATATTTTTGCTGAATTCAGGTCACTCCGGCAGGCATGAAAGAATCACATTTTAGATCGAAGTGGCAGAGCTTCTCCGCGAGGAATCCCATATAAAAATCATGCAAAATTTCATGCATCGGATAAGCGCTTGCATACCAAAAGAGCACTTACATATGTAGGTGCTTCCAGCGAAGCACCATTTTTTGCTGGAATGGTTCTGTTTTTCTTTTGAGTACGGAAATAAAAACTTTTTTGATTACGAAAATAAAAACTCTTAATGCAAAAAACAATGATAAATATTTTCTACTCTATGCTCTATGCACTGCACAATAAATAACCCATGTCCTTTGGAAGGCTCAATTCTACATTTTGTAGAAAAAGTTCGCCAAGCAGCATACCATCACTCAGTGTCTATTCGTAATGTTCGATTCAAAACTACTATAATAATTTTATACTAGATATACCAAACGGACGACACACTCGTCCGTATTCTAGAATCAAAATGTAAATAATTTAAGATTCAAAGAAAATTTACCTATCTAAACGTCATAAAAAATGCATTAAAACACAGCCACACACAAACTTATATACATAAGCAAGCATAATTAAATAATACATGAAATTAAAAAAACAAACAAAATCCATTCAACCAAGCTAATTCACTTTATTCAATTCTCTTCCTTTAAGTATTATGGCTTTCATACAACAACAAATAAGAGAAAAAAATTGTTAGATCACGAGAAATACTACAAACACACACACACACACTCATGTTTTGTTTCTTTTTTACTTGTAAGCTAATAAATGCGTGTGTAAATTGTGTGCATGTAGTAGTAGCAACTTTAAACACTTATAGCTCCCAAAATACTAAACCGATTTCAATAAAATATAGATTCTGCACATCTGTACAGAAAATCCTTTAAAACCATATAAATCTTTTAAAATCGGTGTAGTGGTACCAGCGTAAAAGGGATTACAAAAAACATGTTCGGCTATTAATTATGTTTTATATTATTTCCTAGCATTGCTTTGTGCTTTTCTGCGCACAAAAGAAAAAATAAATTCAGAAAAGTGCGACTTTGACTCGCACACGAAGGGTTCCGTACGGACACCACATACAAATGTTTATAAGTCTGTACGAGCTCTAAAAAATTTTCAGCACGCGATGAACTTTTTTCAGTTTTTTGTTTTTTTTTTTTGGTTTTGCGGCTTTTTTTAGTTTTTGTTTTTTTTCATCTTTGGAATTTTTTCGGTTCTTGGCATTTTTTAAGTTTTGGGTTTTTTTTTCATTTTTGGCGATATTTTCGGCTTTTGGCGATTTATTTTAAATTAATTTTTTTTTTAGTTCTTTACCGCTTTATTTTGTTTCGGCGATTTTTCGGGTTTTGCAGGTTTTTTTAGTTTTGGTTTTCTTCATCTTTGGAAATTTTTCGGTTTTTGACAATTTTTGCGTTTTTTTTCGTTTATGGTGATATTTTCGGTTTCTGGCGATTTACTTTAAATTTAGATTTTTTTTAGTTTTTACCGTTTTTTTTTGTTTTGGCGATTTTAGTTTTTGCTTTTTGGCAATTTTTTCGGGTTTTGCAATTTTTTTTAATTTTGGCGATTTTTTTATTGTGGAATTTTTTAGTTAGCCCCAATTTTTTTGGCATTGTGTTAAAGTGATGTCGATATCGTCAACTGGAATAAGGGATATTAACTGATAGAATACCCGTTAATTTTGCTTTTTTAAATTTCAGTATCTCTTGTTGTAGCGGCCAAAGTTTTACATATTCTGTGAAAATTTTAGGTCCGTAACTTACGCTTCTCGAGAAAAGAGCCTGTGACCGATAGATGGATATTGTAGTGAAAACAATAGGGTTCCGTACACCACGTACAGCGATTTTTTTTGTATATAGCTACAGTAAGCTGAAAGAAAATGCTTGTATACATGTTGCACTTATGTATCAGCAGCATGTTGCAATCAATAAAGTAGAGTTTGTTTATAACGAACACAGTTCTTAAAGAATGATTTTTATTTAAAAAAAACCAGCTTTATTTTATCTATGTTCATTTCCATTTTTGAATTGCATAAATTATTTTCTATCGCTTTTAATGAACTACGTGTGTAATCCAAAAAGATTGCACAGTCCCTCAAAATTTCCTTATAAGCAAACTCCTCAGTATATATAAAAGAAACTATTACATTATTTATTTTCGAACTTTTCCTTCAAATATCTTTTCATTTACTTACTTACTTGAGCCTAACCTAATACATTTTCTTTCAATTCCTAAACACTGTGCTGACATCTGTTCTGGCGTCATGCTTGTCCTTCCGTCTATCAAATTTTTTATACACAGTATTAACATGTCATTTACAAAAACATGCGAGTTGTAAATGAAATAGAAAAAGAAAATTATAAAATAAATTAATTCTTCTTAAGCAACTTTATCACTCACTTAAACAGACATTCGCACATTCATCCATACGTAACATGAGCAAGCATTCATTCTCTATTTATTCATTCATTTATTTAACTTCTTTCAAAGTATGTATGTACATACAATACGATTTTAATTTTTTCGTTCTTAGATACGAGTATGTATGTATGTAACTTTTTGTTATAAAATTTATGTAGAAAATGTGTAAATTTTTATGGTGGAGAGAATAAAAAAGAAACAAGTGTTTTATTTTATTACCATTAACAATATGTAGAATATGTCAGTAAAAAGTCTGTATGACTCTGACTCCCTAACTGCGACAATGAGGACTTTGACTGTGAATGGGACTACCTTGAAATTTAAATTATTTATTTCCTTTGCCGTTGTCGTTTTGTTGTTCAGACATTTTCCCTGGCTGACAGATTTATTTGTGTGTGTGTGTGTGTGTCTTAATTCCGTAAGCTCTGGCTGATTTTAAATATCAAATTTCTTAAGAAAATTTCATTTTCTTTTTTGCTTGTCAAGTGTCTGGGGTAATTATTGAAATGTCTGTTTATGGAGATTTTGTAATTAATTAATTGGTTTATTTATTTATTTTACATTTTATGTTTTGTTTAATAAATGAAATTATTTATTTTGCAATTGGCAACACCTACTTGTCGTCGTGAGCAGTCCCCGGGGCACAGTGTCATTCGTAAAATAAATTATTTATTAAGTATTTATTATTGAATTGATGTCTATGAGTTGTTTTTATAATTCTTGTCGTTAAGATTTTGTGTTGCAAAACTGTCTGACAGTAAACTTATTTAATTAGATATTTTAATTAGTGCGAAACAATGTGTTCAATTGATTAATTTTATAAAAAAAATTTAAAGGCATTTGAAATTCTTTTGATCATGCTGTACTTGATTGATGTGTGTGTGTGTGTGTGTGTGTGTGTGTATTAAAATTTCTGTTGCAGTAAGGAAAAAGTGTTTAAGTCATATTTGACTGTTTTGCAGGAGAGCACTTTTAAGCGTTCAAGTCGATTTTTAGAAATTTATTGCTCTTACAGTTAAATTGGGAAATTCTCGGTTAACCTTTATAGTTTTGAAGCAAACTTCGTTCTAAACACTGTAAATAAAACATTCGAGTTGAATTATACGAAAGTATAACTTAAAATAAGCAATTATTCCAAATGAGATTAGAAGTCTAAAAAAGATAAGTCGCAATTCATAGTGCTATAACTTACTGAAAAATCACACAAATTAATTGAGATTTTGACCAGAGGTACTTTCGAATATGCATATTGTGGAGGTTAAATTAACTCAAAACAAGCTTATCTCGACTTAAGCACTTTTTCCTTTTTGCCACACATTTGTTACGCAACATGTTTCGTTTAGACCTGCATGAACATATTCAAACATCAGAAATAAGTACGAACCAGTGAAAAAATTAATAAAATTGTTTTTCTTTCTTTACAGGTAAGAAAATTAATCCAATTACTTAACTTTTAAATAAGCGGTAAGTGATAAAATAAGATAGCAATCATTCATTTTATATTGATTACTGTGTATTAATTGATGGTGTATTGCCGGTGTGTATATAATATTTGTAGATTACAAAATGTATTGAATAAAAATGCACAACAATATTTTTTAATGTGTTGACAACACTGTACAACTATAATTTCCCACAAAAATGAAATTACAGGACAACAGCTGATATAAACATAATAAGTGTCCAAGAACTAAAAATTGCTTATTAAAAAAAAAGATACATAAAAATAGGATAAGTTATTGACAGATGTGCAATAGCTTTCCGTGAGCACCTGCCATTACGGCCTTATCTCACGGGTGCCAAAGCAACGGGTGCAGGCAAGACGCCAGACCATCGCCCCCATGCACCCTTTCTGAATGAAACCTAAGGCCCACTCCTCAAGGCACATAGGTTGCAATCTTTGATATAGTTATCCCTGTACTATATTCAATTACCTTGCTGAGGTAATTTGAGCTATCTAAACTCTGCTGCTATGTCCGTGCTCATAGCAGCTTCTGTTGAATGGCAACAGCACCTAGAATAGTGTCTGGCTGACCGCGTCAGACCAACCACTAGCATTGATATAACACTGGGAAGCCAAGACTATTCTCCCAGCGTTTTTTGGTAGCAACCACAGCCACCACGATAATTCTCCGGCTTCCACGCTAAGGTGTTGTGTATACACCTATAGCGAGGTCCCAAAGAGAATTCCTCAACCATTGCCGGCACAGTACGGCCACTCTTCCGAGAAGAATGCAAGCTCGCCGCCAGATATTAGTGCCTACTCCAGCCAGCATCATCCCTTTAACCCGGTAGGGTGGGACGAAGTCGACTGATTACTTCAGCACAATATTCTGACGACCGCAATACACTCGACTCCACGTAAGCTCAACTGTCCGGCAACCGGCACCCGTGGCACCAGAAGTAGCCTCTGGTTAGACCTCCAAGTTCCACCACAAAGGCTTCACCTCTGTCGTCTTTTGAACTCAGGGGCAGTTCTAGGTGACGCTGCACCTAACTGACAACAACGGGCGTACAATATTTGTTGTCCTTTTATAAATAAGTGCACATCCTTTGCTCTGTTGCCAGAGATCGGGTAGTAACACATAAGTTCTATGGGTAATGTACCAAAGGTACGTCAATGGAAAAAGCCACATCACCCCAGCTTGGGGCCCGGGGTTGCCACACCCGTAGTCAAAATAGACTCCCCTGGGGGGATATGTTATTGACAAAAATTATTCAGTGACAATAAAAACTTATGTAAGAGAAACACAATTTAGGTAGGAAATAGCTGATTGATATTGTATTGTGAAAAGCAATTCTTACATTCCGGTTACATCTCTATAAAGGCTGAGTTAGCCGACTGTAATGGAATGTACCTGCAACGGTAGGAAACAGCGAAGATTCTTACGTTCCGGTTACATGTCTATAAGCATTTTCATTAACTTTTACATAACAATACCGATTAGCTGTTTCCTACCGTTGCAGTTACATACATTCGATTACAGTCGGCTAACTGATTCTTTATACGCCGACTGTAATGTAATGTCACTGCAACAGTAAGAAACAACTGATCGATATTGTTATGTGAAAAGTAATGAAAATTGTTATAGAGATGGAATGTAACATAACCTACTTTTCGTGTAAAAATATCGATCAGCTGTTTCGTACATTGCAGTTACATTACATTACAGTCGGCTAACTGAGCCTCAAGGCTAAACGTAACATTGTGCAAATTATTGAATAGTGTGAAACAAAGCTACAATAATAATAGCAATTAAGTACAAATAATATTGTGTAGTTTAGTTCTTTAAAATTTGTTTTTTCTTCGTTTGGGAAAGATTTCCCAAAAAGTACTCCAAGTCTAAATACTCGTGTAACTTGTTAATAATTTTTGTAATAATGGACTTCGTAATCAAACTTTTAAAACGCATAGTTTTTTTTATGGCAAATTTCAATTTATACGTAATATAAGTTATTAATTATTATGTCTTTTAATAGTTTTTATAATTTATATAACTTTTAATTTTTTTATTTTATTTTTTTTTTAACATTCTCCCTTAACACCCAACCCAAACTCACCTAAAAAAAATCCAATCCTTATATAGGCATACGCTTGGGAATAATTTATATAATTTGAAACAAATTCAAAATGACTATGAGTTACAAACTTACTTTAAGTAATCATAATTATAGTAATTTATTTAAAAAAAATACACAATAAAAATATTTCTCCAACAAATTGGTTGTTAGCGTATCAAGCAGTTAAGAAAATTATAATTTGCATCAAGACAGAAAACGAAAAGAAACTAATTAACTAGTAGAACATGCAATTAGTTGTCAGCCTTCTAAACTAACACAGAACACAACACGGTGTAATTATTATTAGTGTAAACAACTCACAAGTGCAACCAACAAGCAACACAAGGTCAAACGTTTGAAGTAATTTTTCGGGATTGTTCATACATACACTTGAAAAACTTTTTTGCAAGATGTTTTAAGTGACGCTTTCATTTATATTAAAGTTCTTTTGAGAAAAATATTTGTATTAAGAAATAAAAAATGTTTGGTATATACCAAAATATATAAAACAAATTTTTGTCTGGAATTTAATTTTACAAGTCTTTTTTAAGCATTAATAAGTTTTAAATTTAAATTTGGATTAATATTTATTACAGAAGAATTTTAACAACCGGGTTTGAGAATTTGAGATTTTGTGTGTTTCCAATAATTGTAATTAGTTCTTCGTCCTAGTAAATAATTATTTATTTAATTATTAATTTAATAATTTTTTAATTATGTTTTTGATTATTAATTAATTTAATTATAATTATAAACATCAGCCTGAATGAAATAATTGTTCATAAAACCTTCTCACGTTTCTCAACTATTTGCAAAAAAATCATTCTCAAACTTTTTTGTTGTTGACAACAATTTATTAAAAGCAATTGTTAACATTGTTGAAATGAAAACAAATTGTTTGCTGGGTATCTCTCAACCCGGCATAAATTATTGGCATTTGTTTTCTCCCTCTCTCTCTCTGTCTTGTTTACTTAAATTTCTACAAAAACGAAAGCTAATTGTTTCTTACTTCAATAGAAGGAAATTGTAAATAATTTATGCCAGAAGCGTTGTAATGATAACAATCTTTTTAATGTTTTTATAGTTTTACTTACACTCGTCTACGTTTTATATTTCATTGTATTATTTTTTACACAATCAATCATAACTTTTCGATATTATGTTTTTTAAAAACAAATGCTTTAACACGAAGTTGTAGAATAATTAATTTAATTACAGCGCACTGTGGGGCGGCGGCCTTTTGCAAAAGGAAGGTTAAAAATTTTCGATTTTGAAAATATTGATTAGATTTGATGGACAAATTTTGTGTATTAAGGTAATGGAGAATAAATTTTATAAAGAGCTGCAGTGTTTGTTTTTATCCAACAATTAGTAATTAGAAAATAAAAAAAAATCCAACTGTGACCAAATTTGAACCCCTAAATATTTTAAATAGTCATTCCAAATGAAAAGTCATAAGAGAAACCTAGAGATGATTTTAAAATACTTGTCGAATGAGACCCATTTGGATATAGTTCGCCGATTTTTTATATTTTTCGTATTAACAAAATGGCGTCTGTGGGCCGCCATATTGAGTTTTGACTACTGTCATATCTTTAGTGATGCTCCCAGGGTTAAGACAAATCGATTGATGTAAGAATTATCAAAAGAAGAATCACCGGCATATATGTGCATACATACATATATATACATATGTACATAGGCAGATAAGCACAATCGCCCTTATTCCAGTTATCGACGTCGACGTCACTTTAAACAATACCACAAAATTTGGGCTTGTATACCCGTTTTCGAAAACAACTGAATCCTGTTGGCAGGTTTATGTTATTTTCTAGACCCTAGAGAACAGAAATAGATTGTCATTAGCACAAATTTTTTCTCGAGAGCTAGTAAACAAGCCGCAATTTTTTGGTATTGTGTTAAAGTGCCGTCGATGTCGACAACTGGAATGAGGGTGAATACCTTTCTATGCGTCGCGCAGTCGTTTAAAACACAAAAAGGCGAGTGCTAAAAAGTTATGCTTGCAGTTATATAAGGCCTCAATTATAAAGTCTGGCTACTAGAAACACGTTTTCCAACAACATGGTGCCCTATGTCATAGAGCTCATCAAGCACTAAACTTAGCAAAAAAAAAAAATATTTGAAACCCCATTATTTTTCGATATGATGCTGTTAATAGGTTTGTTCATGCAAACCCATTGACTCAGGAACTTTGCGAAAATTCCAAAACATTTTCTGCAAACTAGCCAAATATCTCCCCTTATCGCCGACTAATATTCTAAGTTTGTCGCTTTAACTGTTGGCATTTTAATAATTTATAAAATATTTAATAAGTGTTTTTTCTTCTAGTAACATTATTGCATTTCACGCTTTTAAAAATGACAAGTTCAGTTGTTGAAAACATTGTGAGCAGACATTCATTGTTTTTAGTCGCTTACAAATTAATAGATAATGACAATTAGAATTTTTTTATTTTATGAATAATTCCATTCAATAGCAAACTATTTATAAGCACATAATTAAAAACAAAATGTACGAGTAATAAAAAGTTAAATGTATTAAATTTTATAACAGACAACAAAATTGCACATTGACTATAATTTATTATTATTGTAATTGCTGCTCAGTTTCAATTAAAGTTCAGAGCCGAGTGGCTAGTAGCTGACGGCCAGGCATCGTTGGGTTTTAACAATCGGCTCGTTCACTCGCTGGTTAATGTGTTTATTATTTCCTTTTAGTTTGAATATTTATTTGATTGCAGCCAGTATGACCAAAAAAAAAATCGGTCTTGATATAAAGAAAAAAAAAAAAAAAAACAACTACTATAAACTATAAAAAGCTGATAAAAAGTAATCAAAAAAAAGTTTAAAATACATTTTGAAGTTAACGAAATATTTGTCTATCTAAATTTTCGTTACTCAATTTCGCTGAAAGTCAGGAATGGCTTGACCAATTTGAATACATATTTTTACCTTTTGTTCCAGCCTGTTTGTGTGAGATGCTGACTATGGAAATCTTGACATTTCTGTAGTAGATTAAAGGAAACTCTTACAAGTTTTCCCGGGAATCCCCGAGAACGCCATTTTTTAATTCCCGTTTCCCGGGAAGTACAAAATTCCGGGAAATCCCAAACCCTACTTATACACATACAATAACTGAAACAAATGCCTTGCCAAAAGTGTTGTTTAGCGTTTGTTTTAGAAGATTTCGATTTAGTAAAGCATTTGAAAAATCCCTTATGTCTTAAAATTTCTTGTAAGTGGTCTTCTGCAGGACTTTATTAGGTACTACATCGAAATAAATAAATGTCCTCGCAAATTTTCAAACCTTTATCATAACGGCTGAGTATGAAAAACGAAACTAAAGAAACTTTACTTCAGTCACTTGAGGAATTTTGTTTAGTTTTTTCTCTCCTATAAAATTTAAAAAAAAAATACACTTGATAAAAGTTTTTAAGTTTATTTTTATATATAAATTTTTTTGTAACCGTTCTGTGAATAAGTATATTAATCGGTACATAAAATGTGTTCTACGAATATTTACGGCCAGGCCCACGATAGTCGCATGAAAATTTGTTTGCCAATTCCATTGCAAAAAAATTTTGCAATTAATTTTTTAAATAAATTTTTAGGATACCCGTTTTCTTTTAAAATTATGGACTTAGCTACTAATAAAGGCTGGGGCTCATTATTCAATTGTACGACTTTTGCAACAAATACAACACTTTGAAAATTTTCATAAACTCTATCATACCAGGGTTGTATTTTCTCCAATGTCGTACGATTGTGTAAGATAGCGAACTTTATCCTTAAGGACTATAAATATTTCTTTAAATATTTCGGATTAAATAATTATTATTAGATTAGGATTAGGATTAGATAATTGCTTAGTATAATTCTGAATGCAAAGTCAAGAATTTTTCGCTAAATCAATCGAAAAAATTCTAAATTTAAAAAATGCTAAAATATTCACACTGCTTAATTAAAACTTAACCTGCCTCAAATTACGGCTTTCGATATGGAACAAATTACCATACAATGTTCATTGTGTTTCTTTAGAAATTTCGATGGCTGTCGAATGTGTGTCGCTTCTGTAATAAATATGAAAACTTTTCGGGTCGAAAAATTGTCAATAACCTTACGAAACGCAGGATGAGTGAGGAAAACATTAGAGGTTTTTACCTGACTGAAGGATATTGTGTTTAGCAGTCTATAGATGTGTGTATGTATGTATGTAGGTATGTTGCACTAATATAAACTATATAAACCGAACACGTGGACTGATTTTGTTGATTCTTACGGCAATCGATTTGCCGGGTAGTGTCACTAAAGATATGTCAATTGTCGAAATTCAATATGGCGGTCAGTAGACGCCATCTTGTAATTACGAAAAAAATAAAAAGTTGGTGAATTATACCAAAACGGGTATCATTCGACAGGTATTTTAAAATCATCTTTAGGATTCTCTTATGACTTTTCATTTGGAATGAGTATTTAAAATATTTAAGGGTTCAAAGTTGGTCTCATTCGGGGTTTTTAATTTTTTTTTTTGTATAAATACTTGTTTCTTGTTTACTTGTTGTTGTTTATTTAAATTTTAATATGAATAACTCTGTGTAAAATAAAACAACCAATATAATTTTTTTAACTATAAAAAGGGCCTATATAACCTTATTGTGTTGCGGCCTTCCTAAATCAAAATAAATAAATAACTAAATATAATTTCTTAGTTTTTTCGTTGCGAAAACTTCTTAAATATAACGGAAACGAATTAAATCATGTTAAATATACGCTACACTTACAGCCATTCGGCTGACGGCGGCAAGGTTAGTCGGCGCTGTACTGTACTCTTGCAGTGCCAGTGTTTATTGCTGTTGTTGTTTTTGTTTGTTGCCTTTTAAAAGTACAAAATGGATTTAATATTAATTGAGTTTGCTGTTTTTTTTTATTTATTATTAATTAATTTTATTAACAAATATTTGTTTTGTTT
Organism: Tachina grossa; assembly: GCA_949987645.1. Classification (NCBI taxonomy): domain Eukaryota; kingdom Metazoa; phylum Arthropoda; class Insecta; order Diptera; family Tachinidae; genus Tachina; species Tachina grossa. The sequence goes on along the minus strand of OX465274.1, from coordinate 196,501,393 downwards.
TTCATGCTTTTACACATTCAATGGCAAATATGTAAAAAAAAAAATTTTAATTGCATTTTAAAAGTGAGTATATCCATGCGCTTTATATTGAAATTGAAAGGCTGTTGATAGAGTTTTTATTTTTGTTTAAAATAAAATGCGAACTCTTAAGGTTATCAGGTGAGATCGTTATACTAATTAATTGATATTAAGCATAGTATTTGAGAAACATCGTATTCAAAAATCGCAGTAAACATAGACAATCTGATCAGAAATGAAAAGTGTGACATTCTCTGTTATCGAACTGATAGTGTTTTCTATTGAAAGAAAAATAGCAGAGAAAACTTGAGAAATTGCATATCCAATGAATATTCGCAAGAGTTACGAGCTTGAAAAAGTTTTCATTATCAAATGTGTTACTCTTTTGTAAGTAGAGTTAGACGAGGGTGCTGTTGCTTGAAGTAGTTGGTTACTCAGCGCACCAAATCATATGACGGTCTACAAGACATTAGTGTCTCTGATAATGTATATGACAATGCCCTCCTTCGCAGGTATTTGTAGTCATGAATAGTCGGCGAAGTAAAATAGCTAATAAAAAGGCTATAAAGCAGCCCATACACGATTCAATTCAATTTTCAATTGAGTCGGTTGTTGTCCAAATCAAAGCGTGTATGGCTTTGTCAATTGATTAGTTTGGCAGTTGTCGAGTTGGTTGAAGAAAAATCAAAAGATTTTGATTTTTCATGTTGACTAGTAAATCTTTCAATTCGATTGTGCTGTGTGTGTTCGAGTCTCTTGATTAGCTGTCAAAATTTATGTTTGTAGCTTTATTTTGTATAGAAAAAGTTATGTATTTATAAAATTGTATTTAATTTGATTGAATTCTAAATATAAAATATAAAAATAAATGAATAAATACAACAGAAGTTTTGAATTTTTAAATCTTTATGAAGTGTGTGGCCAAGAATCAATTCAATTGAAAGACTCAATTCACAATTGAATTGAAACGTGTATGGGGTGCTTAAGGCTTAAAATAATGTGTCTGATTAACACCAGAGGCGCTGCAAGAGTTCTTTAAAAATTTACAAAACGCGCAACATCAGAGTTGTAAAACGGGTTAAGTTTATTTAGTTAAGTTAGTAGCTCACCATCTCTTCTCTTTTAAAAATTAAAACGTAAATAAAGAGGCATATTAATTAATTTTTTTTGCCTTAGACTCCACTGCGTGTGTATGGGTTCAATTCCTGCCAATTTTATTGTTTCCACATTTTAATGCACCATGTCTCAAGAATTTCTTTTCACAAATTCTGAATTTATCTTCTTAAAGCAATACCGAAATTCTTTCGCTTCTTTACCACAGTTTGTATACGACTACTGATACAAAGAATTCCAAGATTTCTTTGCGACACCCTAAATATTATTATTAATAACAAACTAGAACTGATTATTGATTATGACTTAATTTTCATTTGTTGAGATTAAATATGTAGTTGATGTTTGGCTGCCATAAAACTCGCACATTCACGTCAATATGTCTACATGTCTATCTAAGAATGTTTCCAGATTTAATTAACCTTGAAGTGTTTGCATGCATATAATATTGAAGCAAGTAATAAAACGCATAAAAAGCATAAAATACGGTTAATATTGTCACGATTACATACAGTGTTATCGTAATTGCGGTAGCATTGTACTCGTACAAATAATTCCTCTTATCAAGTTCACTCTATGTCGATGGAAGCCAACTTGTTCATAAATAAATAGAGTGTATTATTACTATTTAAAATAAACTAAACCTGAAATCTTTTGCAATATTGATTCCCGTTTTCCCTTTTTTTTAATTAAATGTTACATATTCCATTTGAGCTTTATGCAATGCATAAATATAAATTAAAATTAATTTAACATTGACAGGCAGCACATACTATTGCATACTTAAATATGGATGTATCTACGTTTTTTACTCTTTAGCACAAAGCAACCGCTTAAACTTGATATTCTGCATTAGGTTTTTTTATTTATGGATCGACTAGTTCATAAAAGCCATGGAGTTTTAGTGTCTTTCAGTGCGATATGATCAGTGAAATTTCAAAGCAAAAAATTGCAAATAAATAATAATATAAAATAGTCAAGAAAAGTATATCAAATAAAGCGGAAATAGGAAAAATCGATGGATATCGTTCAGAAAAATATTTCTATCAAGCCATTGAGCGGAAAGCTGAATGAAGTTGGATACTTAAAATGTATGTCTTCATATATATATATATATCAGATTTGAAAATAGTCAGAATTGATTGCCATAACCTAAAATTACCGAAATCTGATGAAAATTTTTTTTTTTTTTGGAAATTAAAAGATTTTATTATCGCGAACTTGGGCGCCGATTTCGATTTGATTTATTACCTTTATGATATCCAAACACTCAAAGAGTAGAACATTTGGAACCAGAAGACAATGTTTTCAATTGATAATTTAATTTATGAAATAAAATTTTTAATTGTATTAATTAATTTGAGTGGAAAAACTTAATTGGTATTATCAATTTGCTTATAGGTGAAAATTAAATTAATTTTTTAATTGATATTACAAATATTTTAATTGATATTACAAAATTATTCATATTATTTTTTTGTGTGCAGATCTATGCCGAACTTTGTACTAACTTATGTCGAGTACATGTCGAGTATGGCATTTAGTGACAGCGCAATAGCGCGTACTAGTGGCAAGGTTTGTACTATCCGATACATATTTTTCGTTGTGGGGCATGCTTTCCATATAAAAAACATAATGTGAACGGGCTTGGACACATTTTGAAAATGGCACCACAAAATGATAACACAAGAAATGCCAGATGTGTAGTCTGCATTAGAAATTTATACTACGTTTATACGGGCGACTGCAAATAGAGAATTTTGCCGCATAAACGGCGAATTAATTTTTTATTTGCAAATAGCTAACTCACAAAAACAATTCCTGATTAACTCACTATTCGCAAATAAAATGCTTGAGGTTGCCACGCTTACAAATGTTTGATAACAAAAAATAGTAAATGGATAAATATTGCCCAAAAAACATTGATAGAAGCAAATGACAGTTAAAATAAATAATTATTTGATATTTTGTACATTTACACTATTTAAGTAATTTTTCTATAGAAGTGCTGCCAAGGTTTTGTACTTTTGCTATGCCGTATAAGCAGTGAGTTAATTTATTTGCAAATAGTGCGCGTATAAACGTAGTATTAGTTTTCCTTCCCTAGAAGAAAACACTCTTGCCATCATATTTCCTTAAGTATTAATTTTTGGATAAAATTACATATAAAATATATTGATTGTATTTATTTATTAGTTCTTTTGATTGGCATAGAAAAAAATTAATCAACATCTCGAAAAAAAAAAATTCCTTTTTATCAAATTTGGCCCAGTTTGCCTCGTGCCCAATTATACATTTCCTATAAAATGAGTTAAAAAACGCGTTTTTTTTTCTGTTGTAAATATTCGGACTAACAACACATAGTTGAACGAAACAGCCAGCCGTTTTCGAAGGCCACTAAACCTTCATCATCAGCGTTCTTTTGTGTTTGGTCCACTGTGTGTGGTGTCAGTTGATGTAGATTTCTGCTTTATATACTTAGCATTTTATTGCAAATGGAATATGTGAATTGTTTTGATTCATCGTATTTCAATTTGCTGAAAGCTTTTTTGTATTGTAAGCTCAATTTTACCATCACTATATTTACAACAGTCTTACCATTGTCGTTTTGTTCTTTTTACTAATTATACACATGTTACTTAATTTGCTTATTTTTTTGTTCTACTTAAGACAAACTTTTTTGGTTTGTTACTATTAAGTATATTTTTATTTAATTTTTGCCACAGGCCCATGGCAAAAATAATAAAAATAATAAAAATAATAAAAATAATAATAATAAAAATAATAAAAAAATAATAAAAAAAAATAATAAAAATAAAAAAAAATAAAAAACGTTTTGTTGAAATTAATATTTTTTGTTAGACTAAAGATAAGCTTTTTATTTTTTTGAGAATAATTTTTATTTGATCCTTTTGCATTATGTTTTTATAGATTTTAATTAATTAAGCACGAGGTCAATTTGATATAAAAAATGCTAAACAGTTTATATTTCAATTATTTAAACAATGAATAATATATTTTACTTTAAGCATTTTATTTTATTTATTTATTTTAATTCGAAATTGCACTTAACGGTGCTCGTTTGGTTTCAAAAAATTTAGCACCACTGCTTTACAAGAACTAAGTTCCCGTTAGGATCAGACAAAAAAAAACTAATGTTAAATCACCATGCAAAAGTTTTGATTTCAAATACCTGTTCCAAACGCACGTAAGTTAAATAATTAACAAAATATAATTACTACATTAAATTAAAGTCATGGTGTTTCCTACTTGAAATAAATAACTTTGATTCAACATTGATCTTGGTGTTATTTTATTAAAGAATTTACGTTATTCCAACCTGAAATAACTTTGATTCAATATGATTTTTTATTTTTATTTTAACAGTACGCAAATGTTAAATAAACATGAAACAAAGTGATTTCAAAAGGAAAAATTAGGAAAAATTTAATTTAAAGATTAGATTATGTTAGATTAACATGAAACACATATGAAGCAAAATTATTGCCTAAAAAGTTTAAATTAACCTTGTTTATGTAGATTTTGAGTTGAAATTTTTCTGTGTGATGATCCAATTTTTCGTGCTAAAACTTTTTCTTACATTGTTAGCGAAGGGGAAAAGAGAATAAGAAAAGGGTATACATCATGTTCATGGAGCTGCAGTGCGATTTACTAACTTTTTTTTTTGAACGTTAAAATAATTAAAACGAAAATTTATCGAATTTGCTATTCAGTAACATTTTTAACGATATTCGATGTAGTTGAATGTCAGCTGTGTCGTTATTTAAGCGACAATAATTTATGTGCTGTTAGTTTTATCGACAAAAATCAACAGAAAATATCATCTGCGTACTATCTATCGTTAAAAAAAGTTACAGATTCACACAATCGTTATTGCAAGCGACATAATGTATAGACAAAAATTACGATTGTTGGATCGTTAAAAGTTACTGAATCGAGATACTGGAATGCATTTTGTTTGCTGGTTCCTTATTTTAGCAACTGTTCCTTTAAATGCAAATTTTGGATCTGGTGGAATATGAATATTGAGAACAAAAAAAAAATTTGTGTTTTATATTCTTTTTGTTAATACAAACACGTTTACTGGCAAACTAATTTTTTTTTTTTGAGTTATGAAGTTGTTTGAGTCAATGAGCGAAATGTTTAGTAGAATCTATCGTACGCATTTATAGGAGCAGAAGCTGTTCGCTACCGATAAACACATGAACATTTTCGGCAAGAACATTTTAATGATCCAAACTGGGAATAAAGGACGAGAAGCCGAAGGCAATGTTGGCCTTGGATTTCAATAGTTCGTAGTAGATAAAAGATAAATGTCGTAGGCTTTCTTTTATTAAGTATAAGATTCGCCAATTGCCATAGCTCCTATAAATTTTATTTTGATTAGTTTGGAAAAAAAGTTGATAAATTATGTTTTCATAGCGTAGTAGCCACAAATACAACTTGCTATTGTTCTTAGTTAGCACTGTCTAAAGCTTCTTGTCACGAGATGATGAGAAAATTTTTATTTAAATTTTTTGATAAAGAATTTCGCTTTCGCATTGTAATAGTATTTTAAATTCGCAAGCTTAATACTTGTAAAGGCATATAAATATACTCTTCCCAGGCTTAACTTTAAAACAAAGATTTCACTTTGATATTTTTTTTGTTAAATATAATTTTTCAATTCTGTTACACATTAAAACCCAACTAAATTAAGCTGCAGGCCTTTAAGTACTTTTTACTTACAAAATAATAACCCCCGCTATTTTGTTTTGGAAATTTAGTTCTTCAATTTCAAAAACTCCCTGCAAAGTGAAGTGTTAATTTGAAAAACGTGATCCGCAAAAGTATTATGCATTTTCAAAGTCTTTCAAGCAACAAACTTGTTGAAAAATGATTAAAGATAATCACACTATCCAATCGTTTAAGCATACTATGAATATTTGCTTCTACTGCAAGAGAAGAGATAACTAATAATAATAATGATGATCATAATGATGTTGGCGGGCGGAGTAGCAGATGGGTGCAGAGAAATAACAGATTGTTGGAGGTTTTGCTTGAATTAAATATGTAAGAAATCATTGCTGAGCATGTACGGTGCCGTTTTGACTCTGCACAAATTATGAATTGTAAAATAATATTATATTTTTAAGGAGGAATTTTAACAAAAAAAAAAAAAAAATATTAGAAGTATGTATATGTAGTACAATGTGGATATATTAAAAATACTTGATATGATTTTTTTAATTTCGTTTTGTTAATTTCGTGTTTAACTGTTGGCTAGTGAATGTAGTTCAACGTTTTTGTGACCTTTTAGCATAATATTTTATTGTGTAGTTAAATGAGAAATATAAATATGAAAAGAATTAACACCCTTGGAGCTTATTTACATTATGAATACTAAGCACAAGTTAAAAAAAAACTAAAAAAAAAATTAACATCGTGGTATTCGAGCACCGAAAAATTTAACATTGTGTGCTTGAAGGATCTTAATATCTCTGTTGAGTAAATAAAGTGTTATGATTAAAAATTTCAGTTTTGGACTAAAAAAACGGCTATACGTCATACCACGCAGACAGCATGGTGTAAAGAATAGCAAAATATAACATCGTGGTATTCCAGCAGTGAATAGTTTAACATTGTGTGATTGACGGATCTTAATATCTGTTTTGAGCAAATAAAGTGCTCTGATGTGATAATAATTGTACACTGGTGTCTTTTTATTTAATTGCAAAAATTCGAACCTGAAAAAATTATGATTTTAAAGGATAAAAACGTAACAATATACTTGTTATGAGTTCTCGAGTAATGGCTAAATTAAGCTCAATCCATGATACAATGGTATAGATAACCGCTAATCTATAACAAATGTAAAACAAGTAAAACAACAGGGGTTTTTATTGCTGTTTTGTGATGAAAACTGTCAAAAAACCAATAAAAAACAGGAGACATATATGTACTTGCGTTTTCTCTTGTCTTTGCAAAGCTTTATTTGTATTAGTACAGTTTTAATAGGCACTATGGTAAAATGTAAATCACATTTGGCAGATCACATCACGAAACAATCTCTATCAGCTGGCGATTCGCGGTTACTTGTATTATTGTATCATGGCTCAATCAAACATAATTTATAAGTATCCATTAGTGTCCTGCACAAGACTATTTGTAAGACCTTTCAAGACATGAGAGATTTTTTTCAATGCTTTACTACAGCGAAATATTAGAATCGCGAAGCAACACTGTTGGCAAGTAATTTTTTTCGGTGGTTTGTCTTGCCAACAGTGTTGTTTAGCGATTCTTTTAGAATATTTCGCTGTAGTAAAGCATTGGAAAAAATCTCTCATGTCTTGAAAAGTCTTATAAATACCTTTGTGCAGGACACTAGTATGCATACACTGAGGAGAATCTGTGTATAATTTTAGGAAAAAATATTTTTATATAATTATTTTGTGAAATAAAGGAACAGTTTAGTTACGAATTTTATGATTCTTTTGTAAAATCGAGAGCAAAAAAGTAAAATTTTTTCTTGGGAAGAAATAGGATAATTCATTTTTAGGGTTCCGTACACCAAAGGTGAAAAGGAACCCTATTGTTTTCGCTACGCTGTCCGTCACACGGTATTTTCTCAGGAACCGTAAGACCTACGGACCTGAAATTTGGACACAGTATGTAGAACCTTGGCCGCTACAACAACAAATACATGAGAATTAAAAATTAAAGGGTGTTCCAAAACGAGCAATGAAATATGTTAAAATCCCATGTAATATACATACAATTGTATGTAATTACATATGTATATTGAAACTTGAAATTTTTAAAATTAGTGTATTTTTATACAGACTACAACAATTAAAACTAAAATTAAAAAAAAAAATTAAATTAAAGGGTGGTCCATCAGTTAATGCAATTTTGACTATGTAATTTTGACAATTTGCTATATCTTGGAAACCGTAAGAGGCAAACACTTGAAATTTTCGAAAACGGTGAAACTAAAAAAACCGAAAATTATAAAATCGCCAAACCAAAAAAAAAAAAAAAATCGCCAAAAATTAAAAAAAAAATCGCCAAAACGAAAAAAATTGCCAAAATTAAAAAAAAATTTCTAACACTAAAATAAATCGCCAAATTCGAAAAAATCGCCAAAATGAAAAAAATCGCTAAAATGAAAAAACGCTAAAAACCGAAAAAAAATCGCGAAAACAAGAAAATAAAGTGTCAAAACTAAAAAAAGAGCCAAAACTTACAAAAATCGCCAAAACCGAAAAAACGCAAAAACCGCCGAAAAAAAACGCAAAACCGAAAAGAACCCAAAAACGAAAAAAATGCCAAAACTATATATTATATAGGATGAAGTTTGTATTAAATTACATATCTAGTGTTCGTACGGAACCCTTCGTGCGCGAGTCAGAGTCGCACTTTACTGAATTTATTTTTTTTTATAAGCAAACACATATATCTAAAGCACTATGGATATAATGAATTATAAACTTTTAATTATACTTGAATTGGCATCTAAAATGAAACAGTTTTAAAAATTTTAGTTTTTTGTCGTGTATACCGCGAAATAACGAAGCATTTCGCACAGTGTTGCACGGATTTTTTCCGTGTACTTAAGTATTTCATATGCAATTCAATTACAAAAAAAAAAAAAAAAATATATAAATAAAAATAATAAAAATATATATAATATTTTGCCAGCCAAGTAGTCTTTTAAAGAAAGTTGCTTTAATATAGTCAAAAAATAAAATAAAAACTTTTTGTTGCCATAAACCTGAAATTAATTGAGTGTTACTAATACTATTCAATATTAATTGATAAACACTTCTTATACGTCAATATTTAAAAAAGAAAAATAAAACAAAAATTATGAGATATTTTTTCCCCGCTTCTTAAAAGGTTAAGAAATTTTTTTATATATACTATGTATATTGCAAAACGGGCAAAAATAAAATGCAAAGTTAATAAATTTGGCTATTTGCCCAAAACCAAATAATAAAATAAGAAGCAAAACTGAAAATGTTAGTTCATGTCATCATTATGAATTATTATGCAAGATTTTATACCAATATTTAATGTGCAACTTGCACAAAAAAAATTTAAAATAAAAAAAATCACAACATTAAACTGACAAAATATTACAAAAAAAAATAAAAATAAAAAAACACTTCGAAATAAAAAACACATGCTCTGTGCATTTATGCATTTAAACATGGCATAATATTGTACAAATGCATTTAACAAAACAGCTCCCTGCATAAATGCCAAATAACTGCGGATATTAATTAAAAACAAAAATGCTTTTTTTGTCGGTTTTTTTAATGCACACACTCATATGCACTTTCACACACACACACACACACTTTCACACACACACACACACACTTACGTTTTAAGGATTTGCATAATTTATTTTGAAAGTACAAAACGAAAAAACAAAATCGAAAATAAATGTTGCAAAATAGAGCTTAAAGGCCTGTTAAGGCCATATACATTTTGAAATGATTAATTATTTATCATTTGAAAATTGAAAAAAAAATGTGCAAAAAAATTTACCAAATAAAATTTTATGCAACAAAAAAAATATGTGTATATATACGAACATAAAAAGCAAGAGATAAAAACATAAATGTACATTTATTTTGTGTATCTATCAGTTTACATACTACCGGCATAATTAAAATGTGGTAAATTGCTAAAATTTATCACTTGTACCATAACGTAACACTGTGGTGCGTGTTGTTTGAAAAACAATTTTTTTTTTAATCAAAACGGAAATAAATTGTTTGAAAAGTGTTTAAAAAGTCCTCACTGTATAAGCGGCGTTCGAACAAGTTGGCTGATTTTTATTTCCAGTGATGACAAGTTTTATTTTATTTTGAATGTGCAAGAAGCTGGGAATAAAGCTTCAAATGGAGCAGAGTGTATAAAATGTGCAGAACGCACTTATGCAAATTCTTTTTATAGGAACTTTCAACTTTAAGAACTCACGTGCTATACACTTTCTCGTATCCTACGCGTCTTTCAACAAAACAGATCTAGTGTATTTGAAGGGTTGCAAATTACAGAGCATGAAGTGTAGGATGCCTTGGCGCTTAAAATAATATTAGGTTTACTTTTTTTTTTATAAGCGTCATAAGTGGCGTATTAACAATTCAGCTGATTTTGATACTCAGTGATGCCAAGTTTTATTTTATTTTCAATAGCACAAACACTGCCTAAGAAGCGTGAAATGTTACAAGAAATTGAGAAAAGTGTAGAAATAAGTACAATGTGCTGATGTGAACCGGCATTGAGAAGACTTTCAGCACAAAAAGCATTTTAACATGCCCTAGAAGCTAAATAGTTTATACCTCCTTATTGTAAGATTTCTCGCAGCCTGCGTGACAATCAAAAAAGCAAGTAAAAGTACTTTACAGGTAGAATGAAAAAAGTAGGTTTATGAAAAAGTCAGCTGATTTTGAGGTTCAGTGATGCCAAGTCTTATTTTATTTTCAATGCTATCGATGCCAGGATTGACAGATGTGGCGATTTCTAAAATTTTTTGGCTTTTTGATTTTTGATTTGATGATATGGCGATTCTTCTGACGATAAATAAACTAGTTGGGAATTTTTATGGTTACATATTTTTTTTTAAACAAAATTGAACTTCAACATTTTTATAATTCAGGAAAATTAGTTTCTGAGTTTGAAAAATAAATCCTACCAAAACCCGTCTGCAAGAAATTGAAACAATTCTGTTATGATGAGTTTCCTTGTGATAATTATAGTAATTAATGCATTTTGAATTTGGATGGGAAAAATTTAGAGGAAATAATTTTTGGCGATTTTCTGCTAAATTTTTATACGATTATCTTATAATAATTTATTTTAAAAGAAGTGTTAAAACAAATTTCCTGTCAAATATGTATATATTAAGTAAAACCACATAAAATTGATTTGGACAAAATAGGTCAGAATAAATCTGAAAAACCTGATCAATGCTACATGTAAATAAGACTACGTAGAATTAATGAAGTGACTCCAAAATATGTTGAGTGGACTTTCAGCTCAAGATTTTTCCATTTTCTTCTTCTTGATACAAAAAATTATTCATGGACATTGTTTTATAAATTTCTCTTAAATATAAAATACCGAAGTATATATATATATTGGAAATGAAGAGCCGTATCCAAAAAAATTAATTTGAACTTCAAGTGTTCTTTTGTCCAAACTTGTATGGAAATTTCATTTTAACGTACACTTCAAGCTCAAATATTTTTTTTTTGAATACGGCCATAAGTCCTTATTTTATTTGAAATTTTTTCCCTTTTTTTGGTTAAAAAACGTCTATATGAATTTACTTCCCGCTTATGGAACTCATTAGAAGACTTCAATCCACAACACTTTTTAAATAATCTGCAAAACTTCGTATATTTATAGTAAGACTTTTACTATGTTATTGAGAATCACAATATAGAAACGTAATAAGTTTAAAAACCTCAAACAAAACTCCCTACAGAACAAGCATACTTATTGTTTATTTGTCTAATTTGTAAAGCTTTTTGTTTGAGGCTCTTAAACTTATTATGTTTGTATATTGTGATTCTCAATAACGTATTAAGAGTCTTGCGAAGCTTTTAAGCTCGTAAATTCAAAATCTGCAGTCTGCTAATGAGTTCCATAAGCCAGCTAGAAATTTATACTTACTTTAATTTTGGTTTCAATTTCAAATAAAATAAAGACTTTATGTCAAATAAATATATTTCAGTATTTCTTATAATTTTTAAATGCAAAATTTTTTCATCAAACTTTTAGAAAATTCCAAAAAATGCCTTAATGTACTCTTTTTAATGTACATAAATTTGAGAGCGATATTTTGACGATACCTGGGGGCAAATTACAGCATTCGATACAGTTCGAAATTTTAAAATATTTCCATATAAACTCTATTGAAATATTTCGTAATTTCGTTCGATAACGAGTGCCGTAATTTGCCCCCTGATCTACAGTGTAGTCAGTTGTGTTGAGTAGTTGCTGAGGTGTAATGTGGCTTGGTGTAGAGTGGATACGGCATTCAGGCATCAAATAATGCATGACATGGCATACTTTACACTCGAAATTAAATTTTATATCTTTTTGGTCATTTGTGCTCTCCTCAGCATGATGAGTGTGTGTATGTCTGTTTGTCTGTCTGTCGCTGTGCTTGTCTGTGAACTGAAAATTAATTGCATTTGAATGCGATGCATTAAACAGAAAATTTTATAGCGTTTGTGTTACTTTTTTTTTAAATTATATTTTCGCAAATATTTTCCATTTTGAAAGATTTTGTGTGTGCTGGCATGCTGGTTGTTTGTAGTTAAACAAACATACCAAAATGTGTGTATGTATGTATATAAACATGTATATATATACCAGTGATCGGCAATGAATCGTTTTTTCGCTATTCATATTGACTCATGAAATTTTAAATATAAGTGAATAGACATCATTTAAACTCAACTACTCTGATTTACGCATACTCACGATGACATTGATTTATAATTATAGATTGAAATGAGTATGAATGCGATGTTGACATCATACTCATACCACACTAACACTCATAAATCACCTCAGTTTGATTTATAATTTCAGAAAAATACATATACTACTTGCATTGATACAACTCATTCAACTCATCCATATAGTACAACTACAACTACAACTACAACAGTATAAAGTGTATAAAAAAACACATTTGTAACCTCATAATGAGCAAACACATAACCTCATAATGAGTATTTTAATATTCGTATGCTAAGTTTTCTTTGCCATACAATACTTATTTTCCATCGTCTATAAACATTGAGTTAAGGAGAGTCGAAATAAACAATGTCATAAATGTTGCTAAACATGAGTTCCATGCGTACTTCAAACTTTCGACTGTATATAATTCATAGACAACATTGCAATAAGTATGAGTGCTCATAAGTACAAGAAATTATAAGTCATGATTCAACCTAACTCACTTTTTCACTACTCATTGCTGTTCTCTGATATATATTTACATACATATATATTTTGTTGCTGCGATTTTCATTAACTCAATGTATGGCGATGACATCGATATTGTTTAATCATGTAAAACATACTCCCATATATGATATCACCGTGTGTATATACATACATTAGTCTTCTGCACAAGATATCTTATAAGAACTTTTAAGACATGAGGGATTTTTCAAATGCTTTGCTACAGCGAAATCTTATAAAACAAACGTTAACAACATTGTTTGCAAGAAATTTATTTGAGTATTGTAAGTATAAGAGTAAAGAAGAAAACACTTCGTGACGGAAGAATTTGTGATACTAGCTTCTTTCTACGCATAAGCGCGTGTACAAACGTCATGCATGTATGTGTGTATGATCTTTTATTTTTCTGCGCACATGCAAAGGCACACACATGTATTAACATTAGTTGTATGCGGTTAATCACATAATACCCTGCAGAAAGTGCGAATAGTGAAATTGTGGTGATTTACTAGTGACGTTGTCAGCAGCACTAGTGACCAAGTGTACCCCAGCCAATGGTATCTTCTATTGACATTTAACATTAGCTTGTCATTGAAAATCCACCACTAGACTATATCACTACTAACTTAGTAGTTCTTTCGGGGCCACATGGAGACATTGGCACCAAAGATTCACTAGTAAATTTTAGGGGCTCTAGTCTACAATATCGATATATCCAATCTCGTTGTCAATAGTAAACTTATAGTGATTTTCTAGTGACATTGTCTATAGTGCTACTGACTAGGTGTACCCCAGCCAATGCAAATGCCTATTGACAAATAACATAGGGTTGTTATTGAAAATCTATCAGTAGACTTTAGCACTGTTGAGAAGGTAGTTCTTTTACGACCATATGGAGATATTTGAACCGAAGTTTCACTCGCAAATTTTATTGACCGCGCATAGAGAAAGGGACCTAAGGGTAAAAAAAGCAATTTTCACTTTTTTTTTTTTTTGATGTGAACAACATCTGAGCATCGAATGAGACCGATCCCATGCCCCAAAAGTGTTCCCTCCCAGAGATATGCGCGTTTTATGGTGTGATGGTACTCCAAAGATACACGTATTTAAATCTTTAAAATGGCTCTCCTGAACAAAACCGGTTTTTACCCTTTCTATTTTGAGCGTCACATATATTTATTTAATATTATTGCACAACATAATAAAAAAGAAAAACAAGCTATTGACGCATTCATTGACAATATCACCAGAAATACACTAGAACTGTCGTCTCTAACCCTACGTCTCCACTAGCCATCGACTTGGACATGACATGGACATGACGCCGGCAGAGCAACTCTGAAAAATTCATCAACTTCCTTGTTGTGGTGAACACGTGCGATGTCCATGTTCAGGCATATCAAAGTATTTTGCGGTAGTGCAATAGAGATGAAATATTTACCAATTTTGTTCTGTCTCTTTTTTTTCTATTGCAAATGGTTGCGGACTTCAAATCTCATGGCGAACATTTTTGCTCAGACATATGCTCGGGCATTGATGTCAGAGCATGGACGAAAGTTCGACATGAGCGCTCTCCATTAGCCATTTGCGATGTCCGACATGATGCCCATACCAAGTTCATGGCTAGTGGAGACCGCTGGTAACGTATCTCTACTCGCGCATAAAAGGAAAGCTGTGCAATTGTCGCTGGAGAAAGAGTATTGACATAGAGACATATGTTTCTAGGTTGACTACAGGGTAGCTTACCATCTACATATTACACACACACACACTCAAACGTACAATATGAAAAATAACAAGCATACACTAATCAACAGTACTTCTTTTGAGTGTTTGTTAGAGACAAGCTGTCTTGACGTCATCGCTTGTTAACACTGGTATACACATACACCAATACATTCATCGTGCTTCGCTTATAGTACGACAGCATATATTATTGGTTTAGTATAATACATACGACGTGAAAACATTTAAAAATCATGGCGTTTTTACATTTCAAGACTGTTTACGCAGGCCTCTAATATTTCAATGACAGTCGCTCATGGGCACACATAAAAACATACACATACATACATGTATTACAAATCAACGTTTTATATGCATCTGAATCTGAATGTAATCTTTTATGCAACCCACAACCATACCCGTTCATCACAATTACATATTTTTTTATTGTCATCATGGTCATTATTGTATGGATTATTTTGATCAGATAGTTAGATATACATAGTTTCATGTCATAATTTATATGGATGTGACTGTGTTTTATGTATCGGAAATACTATTTGTTTGTTTGTTTGTTTGAATATTTTGAATTATGTTTCTTTTACTTTTTTTATATTTTGTTCGTATCGAATATTTCATAATTTGTAAAGAGGTGATGATATGTTTTGAACATATCCTGAAGTGAAGAAAAAATTATATTTCTGGGAGAGTTCAGGGTAATAAAATGATTTCTGGGTGGCAGGGTTTGGCTGTTGTTCTGGTGATTTATTGAAAAGTGTTTGGTAACTTTTACACAGTATTGCAATGTTAGGGGTTCAATTAGCATAACTAAGATATGTACTCTGTGATAGTTATATAAAAAGGAACCTCAGGTATATAAAAGGTAGCCGCAAAAGTTAAAAATTTCCCGAAAATTTTTTAATTTCATTTGTTTGGAAATTTTTCACTTTTGCGGCTACTTAAGCGCTACCTAAACGTTGTTAAGAATCATTCCTAGGAAGTTCATATGTTCTAAAAAGTTGTTTATTGAGATCTTAGGAACATTTTTGTAGTTTATTGTTTTCTTGAACTTTGAACGGTTTGCTACCTATGGACCTGAACTGGGTAAAAAAGGTAAATAAAATCGAATTTTTTTAAATTGCGATTTTGATCTTGAAGATGAAGTTTATTTGATTTTATATGTTCACTCTTTGTGTTCTTTATGACAAGAGCTACAACTTTGCCTCAAAAAGTAAATCAAAATTCCGAACGGTTTGCAAGATAAGAGCCTGAGAAAATGTAAATATGACACGAAGGCTCCAAATCTTTGGAGGCCCATAAAAAACGTTCAAGACTTGGCGCAAAACTGGGAGACATGGATCTTTTTTTATCTTTTATCACATAGTGGTGTCCGTATATGGTTATATATCCATAACTTAAAAAATTACACACAGTGTAGTTATTCAATTGAGAAAATTTATAATTTTTTGTAAATTTTTTTTTTCTTTCTTAAAGGTTGTTGTTATGACGCTTGTATTAGAAACACTTCCAAGACTAACAAACAGTTTGTGTAAGACGTTGAAGTTAGAAATCTTAGTGCTTGTGTAATATATTAAAGGAATCTTGTATTAGAGAAACGTCAAGATTTCCATCGTCAACGTGTTCAACGATTGACCTAATAATTATCTAAATTAGCCCAGGTCCTCGGTTTGTTTAGCTACACAACTCATAAGTACGTATCAAACGATAAACACAATGCCCGTTTATTCAATATTAAATATATATTATTATTAGAAAAATTATTATTTTTTTGTACAATAATCTGCAAACTCTTACCAACACTTCTTCCTTCAAATATTATTGGTGACAACAACATACATACACACACACAAAAATACATTTGTCAGCCTTAAATTGACGTTTAACAATAATGACGCCGATTTTGCAGGGCCCATAAGTGACTGTGGCATACGGCGACGTATTGAATGTTTGCTTAGGCAAAACCAACAACGAAAATCCCATATCCACACCGAATAGATAAACCAATAGATAACGAAAACATAAACTGGCAGCAACGGCATGTAAAATGGTGTCGTAAACTGTTAAATTATGAGACAATTTAAATGCGTAAATAAAGGCAACACCAAAAGTCCAATCCCATTAAGCCAACAAATGGCAATAAAATCAACACAGTTCTTCTTTCTCATCATCATAATCATCACAAGCAGCTAAAGCATTATCAGCATCATCATGATTTCAGCCATTCAACATTTTTATCGGATACAACTTGTAAATAGAAATTCCCCAAAATGAAGAAGCAGTAACATAAAACCAGCAGCAACAGTCAGTGATATCGAAACACAGCGACTCGTAAGTAAAATATGCACTAATTGTTTTAAATAATGCCAGGATACAATAGAGGAGGCCTAGCAAGCAAGCGAACGAGTAAACAACTAACAACCAGCCAGTCAACAAAAAAAACCAGGCTGCAATTTCAATGCAAAATATGTAAAACAACATAAAAAGCAGGGGGAAAAAGCGAAAAATTTGCAATCATTTGGAGCTGGAAAAGTAAGTGACTAAAATTTATGTGCGTAAGCATTTGCGTGCGCCACAGTTGATCCAAAAAAGGAAATTGGAAATTCATTCGAAGGCACACACACACTCACACATTCAAGCATATTTATTCGCGCTTGGCATATCTATGTGTCAAGTGCTATGGAGGACACAAATAAAGTACTTAAAATCGTCAATAGAATGTGCACTGAATTAATGAGAGAAAAAAGAGAGAAAAAAAATTTAACAGCACTGAACTTCGCATATTTCTCATATCTTCATAATGACGTTGTACAGTGGCGCTGAAAATAATACATATCGTTCATTTACTAAAACAACTTCATAGCTCAAAAAACTAGCTTGCCAGAAAACACGTTTAAAGTTTTCAATTTACAAATTACTTAATGAAAAAATAAATTTTCTATTTATTGAGTTATGACATTGTTTTATTAACTGAGCGATTTATAAGTATTTAATTAAATATAGCGGAATAAAATTTTTGAAAGGAAAATTTAAAATTTTTGTCACTAAACAACTTCAGATATAATAAATGTATCTCTTATGTATTCAATAAGCCTAAAAGCACCAGGAAACTTTGGCCATGGTAAAGACTCATATCGTCAAGTGGTTACTGGTTTGCCGTATATCAAGAATTCATTATTACTGCGGCAAACCAGTAACCACCCGACGATGTGTTTGTTTCCGCAACACTTTGGAAGTCATTTGTTATATCTGTGGTCGGAACCGATAATAGCGTAAGCCGACAAACATAATTTAAAAAAAAATCAAAGTGGGCAATAATTTTATGAGCAGTAAAGATTGTACTATTAACGAATGTACCCAGCATTTTCTGCAAATTTAGGTTTTTAGTACAATTTGGTGATAATTTAAGATTTTTTTTTAAACAGGTCAATATTGTTTTCACCCAAATACTCGTGTCTAAATTTCGTTTGTAGCATTTTGTAGCATATACATATAACTTGATTTTGTCTTAAGTGGACTTATGCTGTTATCGCTTTTAAGCACAGATATGTGATATATATATATATATATGTACGCTAAAGATGGTATCGTAAGTAAATTTTCGCTCAACTAAAATATTACGGTAAAAACTTTCCTCAAGGTATGTCTCATACACACGCAAGTGAATGTTATAAACACTTACACTCACGAAATATTTTCATTTAACTTAACTGAATTATTCGTTGTCATTATTTTTAACCCCCGATTAAAAAAGGGGTGTTATAAGTTTGTAGTGTGTGTCTGAGTGTCTGTCTATCTGTGTGTCTGTCCGTGTCCACGCACAGGCCAAACGGCTGGACCGATTTTCATTTAGTTTTTTTTTTGAAAGATGACTTGATCGAGAGGGTTCTTAGCTATGTTTGAAGAAAATCGGCCCAGCCGTTTAAAAGATATAACATCTTTTCTGAAAAAAGTTGGGGGTTTTTAAAATTTTAAATTTTTGTTATTATAAAATTTTGGGAAATAATGAATAATTTTCTATTTGTATATCAGAAATTCCGTTTCAATTTGTAGAAATTTAAAATTCCCTTCAATTTTTTTTTTGTAATCAAATAAGAATTTTCTTAAAAATTAAATAAAAACTCACCAGTGCAAAATTGTTATTAAATCAGTAGTGCGATTCAGTAACTTTTAACGATCCGGCAATCGTAATTTTTGTCTATACCTTTTTTCGCTTGCCATAACGATTGTGTGATTCTGTAACTTCTTTTTAACGATAGTACGCAGCTGATATTTTCTGTTGATTTTTGTCGATAAAATTAACAGCACATAAATAATTGTCGCTTAAATAACGATATAGCTGACATTAACCTACAGCAAATATCGTTAAAAATTTTACTGAATAGCAAATTCGATAAATATTCGTTATAATTATTTTAACGATGCAATTATCGTTGAAAAAAGTTAGTGAATCGCACTACAGCACACTTTATTTATTTAACACTGATATTAAGAGCTTCTAAACACACAATGTTAAGTTGTGTACTATTGGAATACCACAATGTTAACTTTACTGTTCTTTACACTAGACTGCTCTCTTAACTGAAGAATGTTATCGACATCCAAAAAGTCTCAGCACATTCAGCAGCCTCTTCAATACTTGCCGTAGGTCACGTTATTACTTGATGTTACAAGTCGTTAATAAGTCCTAGTTTACAATATGCAAGTCTTATTGCTAAGCTGATTAGTTTGTGGGAGCGAGTGACGAAGGGAAAAGAAAGCATCATGTACTGCCGATACGTTGTGCTTTCTCATTCATTATGTGAAAAAAGCACACATGCATACATAAAACTATGCATAAAAAATATTAGCATTGTGTGAACGCCCATAAAAGTTCAAAGATGAAAAACTGATAAGCTTAGAAATCAGATTTGATTAGCCTAAACTGGGACTAAGCAGAAAGTATAACATTATTATTCCTGTTATGCTTTGAATGATTTAATAAACATAATTTGGCAGGCTTGTGTTGTCGTGTGTTTTGTTCTTTAACTAATAATATCTGAATCATTCTTATTTTTGAAAACTGTTCACGGTAATAGTATTTTAATAACAAAATAAATATAATTCATTGCTGAGTTAATTTATCCTTCAGTTAAAAAAAATATATACACATGTATGTAATTCTAATATTGTTCAACAAACAGTTTTTTCTCTTTTATTGAAGTTTGTCATACATTCGCCCTACTGTATCCAACTAAAAATAACAATGACCATAAACAGAAACCACTTGGTAATAATGATCAATAAGTTTCAAAAGACATTCAAACATTCACTTTTATCTCTGCTAATGTGCAGCTAATTTTGTGCGTGAGTGTAAAATATTTACTACTCTTGGTGTCTTATTTTGTTTCTG
Organism: Tachina grossa; assembly: GCA_949987645.1. Classification (NCBI taxonomy): domain Eukaryota; kingdom Metazoa; phylum Arthropoda; class Insecta; order Diptera; family Tachinidae; genus Tachina; species Tachina grossa. The sequence continues at coordinate 196,481,133 of OX465274.1, read as the reverse complement.
CTTAAAAAAAAAATCCAACTTACATAAATGCCGGAAAAATCATAAACTATTGTTAATAGAATTAACAACATATGTACATTCAATATTTCATATAGACAAAGTCATACGAGTATCAAACAATTTTATGGTTTGAATAAAAAAAAATATTCATATAAAAACTGCCGGCAGTAGTGAGACTTTTAATGAACGGAGACAAGGATTTATATTGACTTTGGTGCCACACACAGAAAATTGATGTCTTTACATAATGGCAAATAAGTAAAATTATAATTTTGTTATAAAATTTTTGCCTCATTTGACTTCATAGATAAGTGAAATGACGTCAAATCAGTGAAGTAAAGGAATTAAAGACGTAAAATTGACTTCGAAATAGATTTGGGTGTTGCCGCTGCAGGCGAGATATGTGTAAAATGAAAGTTGGCATGTCCGTTTATTGTTCTCTTGTTTAGTGTTGGCAATCAAATTGACATGATTGATCATCAGTCCTGGTAATGAAGAATTTACCCATAAAAATTTACAATATGTATGAAAAGTTCATTCATTATAAGTTTTTGTTGTAGAGATTATATAAACTTTATGATAACTTATGTAGCAAACATTTTTGGGCGATTTTTATAGTTGCAAATATTTTAGATTAAACTCATGTTTCTATCATGAGGATGTTCCTTGCACTTGCAAGGATTTCAGTTAGTAATATATTCGTTTTTTAATAGGACATGAAAATTTAGACATTTGGTGATTTTTTTTTATATTAAAATTAAAAAAAATAGGTGGCAGTTTTATATCAGAATTGTACTTGGCCAGATTTAAGAAAGAGAGATATACACAGATAAAAAGATAGATATAGAGAAAGAGATAGATATAGAAAAAGGGAAAGATATAGAGAAAGAGATAGATATAGAGATGGAGATGGAGATATAGATGGAGATAGAGACAGAGATATAAAGATGGAGATAGAAATAGAGATAGAGATTGGAATAGAGATAAAGACAGAGATAGAGATAGTTATAGGGATAGAGATAGATATAGAGATAGAGATAGAGATGGAGATAGAGATAAAGATAGAAAGAGATAGAAGAGACAGATAGAGATAAAGATAGAAATAGAGGTAGAGATAGAGAGAGATATAAAGATGTAGATAGAAATAGAGATAGAGATTGGGATAGAGATAGAGACAAAAATAGAGATAAACACAGAGATAGAGATAGGAGCAGGGATAGAGACAGAGATGGATATAGAGATAGAGATGGAGGTATATATATATATATATATATATATATATATATAGATATGCATAGATATAGAGATAGAGATGGAGATAGAGGGAGATATAAAGATGTAGATAGAAATAGATATAGAGATTGGGATAGACATAGAGATAGAAATAGAGATAAAGACAGTGATAGAGATAGGGACAGAGATAAATATAGAGATAGAAATAGAGATATAGAGATAAAGATAGATATATAAAGATGTAGATAGAAATAGAGATAGAGATTGGGATAGAGATAGAGACAAAAATAGAGATAAACACAGAGATAGAGATAGGGGCAGGGATAGAGACAGAGATGGATATAGAGATACAGATGGAGATAGAGATATAGATAGAGATAGATATATATATATATATATATATATATACAGATATGCATAGATATAGAGATATAGATGGAGATAGAGAGATATATAAAGATGTAGATAGAAATAGATATAGAGATTGGGATAGACATAGAGATAGAAATAGAGATAAAGACAGTGATAGAGATAGGGACAGAGATAAATATAGAGATAGAAATAGAGATATAGAGATAAAGATATATATATATATATATATATATATATATATATATATATATATATATATATAGAAATAGAGAAAGATAAAGACATAGAGATAGAGATAGATATAGCGATAGAGATAGAGATAGTGAGTGGATAGTGGAGACAGAGATAGATACAGAGATAAAGAAAGAAATAGAGATAAAGATAGAAATAAAGATAAAACAGAGATAAAGATAGAGCTAAAGGTAGAGATAAAGATAGAGATAGAGGTAGACATAGAGAGAGATATAAAGATGTAGATAGAAATATAGATAGAGATTGGGATAGACATATAGATAGAAATACAGATAAAGACTGAGATAGACATAGAGATACAGATAGAGATAGAGATGGATATAGAGATAGAGATAGAGATAGAAATAGAGATAGAGATAGAAATAGAGATAAAGATAGAGAAAGATGTATAGATAGAGATAGAGAAAAAGGTAAAGAGATAGAGATAGAGATAGAGATAGAAATAGAGATGGAGATATATGGTGGAAGAGATAATGAGAGAGGTATAGAGATGGATGAGAATGGTTGTTGTATAAACATATCTCATGCTATCTTTGTGTGAGTTAATATATATTAGAGTAGCGAGTCAGCCCCGTTTCAATAAAAATAATAAAAAGCTATAGTTTCCCAAAAGACTTTCAATAAACATACTTTTTACGTATGATAACATTGCCAGTGAGAGAGGAAAAGAAGGCAGATACAGAAAGAGAGAGAGAGAGAGAGAAGGAAAAAGACAGAGTCATATATAAAATGGTGGACTGAGGTTATGTTAAACTATATTGAATAAATTTAAAAGAAACTTTACCCCAGCAAAAATTTTGCTTCCCGGAAGCGTATTTGGGAGTGAGATAATGCTACAGAATCACTTGCTGTTGCGCCTGAATAACCCATTTTTTTGTTCGAGCTAAGCCAGCTAAAAGTAATATATTAGCCCAATTCACAATCTTGTGCAAATGGTCTTGGATCGTTGCATGTGCAAAATGGTATAGTATATTGATACTCACCACTAATAATTGTTAACTGGTGAGTAGAATATACCAAATAATTTTACACATGCAACGATGCAAGACCATTTGCACAAGATTGTGAATTGGGCTATTAAGTTTTCAAAAAACAATGAACTGTTTGCCACATTAAAGTGCTTCACAGAAGGTATACTTAGTTGCAAAAGTTATTGGTTTGCAAAATTTTCTGCGATGACTTTCTACTTTGTTAGAGAACCCGCCTTACTTTAGTGCTTTTCTGAAACATTTTTCGAAGCTTTTGTTATTCTGTAGTCGTATGCAATGCATTGCTCCCCTCAGTTGTTAGTGCTTCCAAATCCGAATTTGTTTTTGCTGGGACACTTTGTAAATTAAATTTTTATGGAAAAAACAATAAATTCGCCCGTTTTTTTGACTTATTTTGAATTATTAATCTAAATAAAATTCCTTTATAGTTGCTGTTGCTTTTTGTTGTTGTAATAAGGCAAACGAATAAAAAACTCAGTGGGTGTTGTAATGAGCCTTGCTACTTATGAAAACACTGGCCGGTTGGTCGGTCGGTCGGTGGTTGGTGGTAACAATGACCACATGTCTACCCAAATGTGGTGATTATTAGTTATTTGTATACGAATAATGAATGTTTTGCGGACTGTTAACTGGCTTAGCTAAGGCAAGGCTATCAATAGACACTCATTCGTTCAGACGTCCACATGTTTCACATAGACTGCAAGTAGCAGCTGCATTAACACCAGCTAGTAACACATTTGAACACTCCTTAGAAACAAACGAATCAACTAAACAAGCGAAACTTGCTTATGTTAACAATCCTCAACAGACTTCGTCATTATAATCATGCACAGACAGCAGCTCTACAGCAATTGCCTGCCTCTATTATCGTCAATCGCATCATCACAGTCAGTGAAAATCCATTGCAAACCGTATAAAAATTTACAAAAAGAAGACAAAGTAAAAAAAAAAAAAAACATTAGTGTAGCCTGGACATTGTACACATTATTATTGATTACCTGTCGACAAGTTTTAACAGCCATTTCTGCTATTCAGCTCAGCCAAGCCAGCCTGCTTTTCCTGCTTGTCAGGCAGTTCAGCCAGCCATCCAGCAAACCAAACCACACCAAATCAACCATTTTACCGAACATTCATCTTTGGCAAAACATTGATGAATGACACATACCACCCCATGCAAAGAAGTAAATAAATTTATTGCATCTGTGTATATAAAAGTATGTAAGGAAGAGCTTTTGTATGTATTTTATTTTTTTTTTTTTTGCTTAAATGTAATTTTTAATGCAAATTAATTTAGCCATAACTGTAATTTAAATTGTACTTAGACGCTGGGCCAAAGAAATAGCTTAGGTACAATTTTTGGAAATTCAATTATTGCTCCAAATGAGTTTTGATATTGATGATATGGCAGCCATCCATCATGATTCTTTCAGAGAAATCAAATTGATATCGGTGAAGTTCCCAAGTTTCCAAATAAAAAAGTTTTTATTGGCTATCTGCTGTAAAGTAATTAAAATCAACTTGTCTTTTTTCCCATTGGTTTATTGTGGACTACTAACGTGGACATACATTTTGAGATGTATGTATATATGCCTTGGGAGAACTAGTGCAGATGACCACAATGAAATAAGAAATGTAATTAGAAAATCTAATTTTGCTATCATGAACTCATTTCATCAGATGGATTAGTTATTAAGCCAGTTGGAGAAAGTTTTGTTGTTTTTCGTGTATGAAAATCAGGCATGAAAAACAAATTATGCTAAAGTTTAATTGAAAAGTCTATTTAATATACATACTCGTACATTAACTGATTGTGTTTGGAAAATTAAAACAAAGTTTTGTGTGAATATTATGGCCTGTTAGATGATGTCGAAAGCATAAACACTTTCTGTATTTTATTGTTGTTTTGAATAAAAATGGCTTGCTTGTTCGGCGATGTCGAAAGAATACGTTCGCTCGACTATTTAAAAAAAAAATTAAAAAAAATTTCATTTAACTCATGTAAAAAGCATAAGGCCATAACTAAATTATTCCAGGCCGATTTCTACGAGTTTTTCCAAGATCACTGGCTTTCAGGCGTATACTCTTTAATTCCAAATGAAAGAAAATAATTTCAAATTTGTAGGTTAATCACCTGCAGATTCGAAAGCATTTTCTTTCGTTTCGAGTTACAGAGTATACCCCCCAGGTCAAGTTGATTGCGCCATAGTTTGTCATCTGTGCGTCTGACTGGTTTCCTGAGGTTAGGTTGAGTTAGGTTAATCTGGGCGAGAAAAAGATCTTGAATAGATCGGCGTTAATCCTTAGCAGTCTACACAGTCCCACTTTCGATATAATTTCAAGGCTCTGGAAAGTGTTTGCAGGAAGACAGTTATATCTTATATTTTTGCAAGTCTTAGTTTCACGTCAACCTTTCTTCGTTTTATCTTTTATACTAAATTCTGTGACCCCTTTTGATCTGCGCATCGGCTGTTTCATTATTCTCAAAGCCCATATATCCATTGACAAGAACAACATGTACTTTTCTACCCATAAATAATGTAGTTAGGCCTTTCTTGTCCATGAGCACAATCAATGAGTAGTTACAGTCTGCTGAAATTGCCTTAATTGCTGCTTGACTGTCAGTACACATATTCGCATGTACTTTTATGGATTGAGCTGCGAGAGCTAATTCTGCACCCATTTTGCCTGCATAGATATCTCCCTGGCAAATCAGAAGTTCTATAAGATACCTCTTCTTTTCTTTCTAGCCATAATATTCTCATGGTATGACGGAGATAGCGAAAAACCATGCAGCAGATTAGTGTCCTTGCGTGTGGTGCTCCAAGCCTTGCAATCATACTACATCTTTATTTGATGCAAGAATTGAAGATTTTGGTTTTGGTTCTTCTTGCCCAATGATTGTAGTTAAAATACATCTTAAGTAACAGAAGGTACGAACGTCCTCAATGTTTGGCTCCATTTACTTGGAGAGGTATGCCCATTGTTATGCTTATTTGTACAATTTAGGTTTTACAATGTTACTTTTTAGACCGGATTTTTTTAAGTCTTGGCCTATATTCATGAAATAGATAAGTATGCAAATGTAAGCGAATATCGTCAGCATAATCCAAGTCTTCGAGCTATCCTTTGAGTTCGCATGTAATTCACAGTGCTCCTGCGACGATCTGATCATAATGCCATTCAACATAATATTAAACAAAAATGTTGATAGAACGCATACTTTGCTTACACCAAAGCTTTTCTTGACATATGTACGTTCGATAACATATCCTTAGAGGGAGATATGACAGCTTGCGGGACTGTAACGGGGTTTTGTCAGGTCTGGAATAATCTTGGACGGTCCCTTGCACTCAATACTTGCCAAACTGGTTCGTGTAACATCGAGTCGAAACTCTTCTCAAAACATTTAAAGATTACGTCTAGCGAGTCAGATAAGCATACTTACGGTGTTGATTATTGTCATACCGCGCTAAATTTTCTATTGTGGAAGACCTTTTAGTACCCCTGTGGCTGAGTGGTAGCGATGCTGACGTTCAATCCAGAGGTCGTGAGTTCGATTACCGCCATAGACGATGAGTGTTTTCCGCAGACAAGCTAATCGCTTCGCGGGTTGTGTTTGTTAAAAAAAAAAAAAAATATTTTTCCGGTATTTTAATAATAGAGAGCTGCTTAAACAGACCTATACCTGGATTCACTAACTTTTATTACGATAATCGTATCGCTATAATAAATATAACGAAAATTAATCGACTTTGCTATTCAGCAACATATTTTAACGATATTCGCTGAAGGAAAATAAAATAAAGTCACAAGCTCAAATGCATTGAGTTTTTCTTTATCATTCTTTATGCTTTTCGGTTATTTTTACATTTTCTATACAGAGATATCACATAATATTGAATTAAATGGGGATTAAAATAATGTTGGAGATTATCGTAAAAAAGAAATTACGGAATCACATTATCGTTACCGCAAGCGAATAAATTGTCGATAGATATTACGATTTCCGGTTCGCAAAAAGTTACACAATCCAGCTACTGAACTGTAAATATATCTTGTTTTTTAAATGTATTGTCGTAGCATGTATTTTACTAAACCAATGATCAATTATGTCGTTTAATAAGCAAAGCACTATGGATGTATTGATGTACGTGTATATGAGTGTTTTCAAGCGAACAATCAAAAGAAGTAGTGTTGATACGTGTATGCTTGTTATTTTTCATATTGTACGTTTAAGTGTGTATGTAATATGTAGATGGTAAGCTATTATGTGTTTAAGGGTGGTTTTTTAAAGCAATGCATGTGTGTGCGTTTGTGTGTGCGCAGAAAAATAAAAGATCATCAATAAGAGATCATTCTTCTGACGCCCATGCGTAAGAAGAAGCAAACATCACAAATTCTTCCGTCGCGAATTATTTTCTTCTTTACTCTATACCTGCAATAGCTGAAACAAATTTCTTGCAAACATTGTTTTTTAGCGTTTGCTTAAGAAGATTTCGCTGTAGTAAAGCATTTGAAAAATCCCTCATGTCTTAAAAGTTCTTGTAAGTTGTCTTGTGCAGGAGCTTAGTTCATAATAAGACCCTCATTCAGGTCATCGCATATTGGGTTAGGTATCCAATATTCGCGTGTGATGTTGAAGATGAATTTATTACTAGTTACTGGGTATGCAGTGAATAGCTCAGGAGCGAAGTTTTCTGGTCCAGGTGACTTGTTGTTTTCTTTAGTTGAGTAGTAGCCTCGCTTACTTATTATTTATATTAGGGCAACCGGTAGGAATATCGACCCGAATGATGTGGTTGTGTCATTCGCACAGACTTTTTATTATATAATTGCTTTAAAAAAAATTCTCGAACGAATATGATCTTTTGACTTCGTTAAACAGACCATAAACAAACAAAAAAAAATCCTAATAACACTTAGTAAAAGCAAATTGTTTCACATTAAAGTACAGAATTATTTATATATTTACTTTACAAAAATATAGTAAGAGTCCATTTTCGTGGCCAACCGATTTCACTTTGGTCTTACTATTGTCATATGATGTGCGAAAAGGATGACAATTGCATTACTTGGATGACTTACTTCAAAAGCCTTGTTGCTTAGCTTAAGTTTGTAGAGCTTTCTGCTATTATTTTTAAATCCAGAACTAAACAACAGCACTAGGTCAAACATTAATCCTAAACCAATATATTATAATAAATTTTATCACCACCACAGGAAGCCTAAATTAATTTTTTAAATGATTAATTCCTTTAATGTACTGCTGGCAAGGGTTGTTTGCTCAAAAAGGCGTTTCTCTTTTATTAGGGACCGCGTTGGTATACGGCAAAGTTTATGGCTTGATCATAGATGGCAACCGAGCTTTATTGGCCAGCCTTAGCACTTATATTTCTAATACTTTGAAGCCTTGTTTACATTATTTTCAGTTGCTAATTTGCCATTTTCGATAACTTTTTGGCAACTGCAGAAAATTGTCAGTCACAATACCTGCTGCCATTTTAGTTGCGCTGTCAGTTGCAACGCCAACTAAAATTATGTTGCCTTCTATTATTACCGAGCCATTAAATTTTATTTGTTAAAGTCGAAGAAAACAATTTTATACTACCCTTGGCTCTGCTTAAATGAAATGTATTTCATAGTAAACTGACTCTGGCGAAAATTTTATAAATTTTATACAAAATTATGCTGCTGCTTGTTCTCCGTTTAAATAAATGCAGATATATAAGTAAATCAAATCTTTTGATTGACTGCCGTTATAAAAACAAATTTGCATAATGTAGTGCAAGACTGTGTATAACAAGTTAAAATCTTATTTCTATTCAGTTCGTGTTTCTTAATATTCTGTGTTGAGGAAGATGTGCAATTGCTTTAAGTGAGTACCTGCTATTACGGCCTAATCTCACGTGTGCCAAAGCACCGGGTGTGGGTTAGACGCCAGACCAACGCCCCCATGCACCCTTTTAGAATGAACATATGGCCCACTCCATAAGGCACATAGGTTGCAATCTCTGAATATAGTTATCCCTGTTCTATATTCAAGTACCTTGCTGAGGTACTTTGAGCTATCTAAACTCTGCTGCTATGTCCATGGCAACAGCACCTAGAATAGTGTCTGGCTGACCGCGTCAGACCAACCGCTAGCATTGATTTCACACTGGGAAGCCAAGACCATTCTCCCAGCGATTTTGGTAGCAACCACAGCCACCACGATAATTCTCCGGCTTCCACGCTATGGTGTTGTGTATACACCTTAGCGAGATCCCCAAGAAAATTTCTCAACCATTGCCGGCACAGCTAACCACTCATCCATAATGAACGCATGCCTGTGTCGCCAAATAACCAGTGCCTACTCCACATATACCAAAATCATCCCTTTAACCCCGTGGGGTACGACGAACTCGGCATTTTAGCAAAGGAAAATGACGACCGCTACATGCACTCAAAACTTCAGAGCAGCGAGGACCACTTACGCGAGAAGAACGCAAGCTCGCCGTCAAGATCCTGGGCCTACTACAATCGATTATGCTTGATAAACGCCCCTTGAACCCAGGAGGTAGGACGCACAACTATTTGAGCACAGAATCTTGACAACCGCAATGCATTTATCTCTAAGCAGCCCAGCTGTCGGGCAACCGGCACCCGTAGTACCAGAAGTAGCCTCTGGTTAGACCTCGAATTTCCACCACAAGGGCTTCACCTCTATCGTCTTTTGAACTCAGGGGCAGTTCTAGGTGACGCTGCACTTAACTGACAACAACGGGCGTACAATATTTGTTTTCCTTTTATAAATATGTGCATATCCTTTGCTCTGTTTGTGTTCAGAGATCGGGTAGTAACACATAAGTTTTACGGGTAATGAGCCAAAGGTCCGTCAGTGGAAAAAGCTACATTACCCCAGCTGGGGCCCCGGGATTGCCACACCCGTAGTCTATAAATAGACTCCCCTGGGGGTTGTGTTGAGCAAGTGTGATTGTAAGTGTTGTAACAAAGAATTTTTGAGATAATGATTTTTCATTATTAGCATTTTAAATGTGTTTGTTTTTAATTCTAGCCAAAAATTAAGATATAAAAAAGATTTAATAACACAAAACGGAAATTCAATTAATATATCAATTAACCGGTTATCAACAACATATTATATGATTTAAAGACTGAATGGAAAATTTTCGAGGATTCAAAGTAAATATGAATTGAAATATATTTGAACAAGCAAAGAAAAAGTTTATCAAATTATTTTAAAACACAATTAAAAAGTTTAACGAAATACGATTATTTTTGAATACACAATAAAAATCTTTTTACAATATTTAAGAAATTCAACTACGAAATTTGTTGATATACTACGGCCCAATAATTGATTTCTCAATTATATGTCATTTATCTTTAAGTGTCACTTCAGTACCGAATTCATTTTTTCAGTACAATGTTGAGAGACATTTAAATACCCAACCTTGTGTATTTAAATCCCACTTAAGTCTTACGAGCATACCATATGTTATTGAGCTTGTGTGTGTTTATTGAAAACATGTACATGAACATCATGTGGTCGTATTAAGAAGAATTTCCTTTAATTTTCATAAATATATAACATATACAATACATAATTTCATATTATGGAATAAATAAATAGAAAAATGCGTTCTGATGCTCTTTCGGTTTCATAAACAGGGCTATCATGAATAAAATTCCGCGTGAAATTTTTCCCGGGGAACAATTCCAACTAATAGTAAGTAATAGGGAAAACAAAGAATTCTAATTGGAAAAGGGAGAAATTTCCCGCGGAATTTTGTTCATGATAGCCCTGAAAATGTGTTTGTACGCAATTTTAGTTTTCTTCATGTTGGTAACCTAACTTTCTTATTTACATTAAACATCTGTTTTCTCTTAGAACTACAGTCGAATCCGCTTTAGCACAACACGCTTTACTGAAAAAAATCGGATTACTGAAAGTGATACAAATCCCCGCACTGATTTTGAACGCAGCTAGTCTTATTCACTTCGCTTTAGCAAAACATAGCTTTAACGAAAATATCGCATTACTGAAAACCAAAAGCAAGCCCACAACTACGTCTTGTATGAAATTTACTTCGCTTTAGTGAAAAAATAAACAATGACAAATTTATTTATTACTAATCGATTGCTTAACTTAAGGCTGCAAAAATTGTGCATGTTTTGTCCTTAAAAAATTAAATGGCGAAATGTATTTGTCCTTTTCGCTTTTACGTACTTTATTGTATTCTTCTATTATCTTGTCAGTGCAATTGGTTAGATATTTACTGATTTTAAGCAGTACACTTAACTGTGACAAATTTCAGTAATCCGAACTACGTTTTAGAGAGAAAAATCGGATAACTGAATAAAAAATTGGGTTTTGGTTATTTCCAGTAAAGCGGAGTCGACTGTATCAACATTTCACAGTGAGCATTTAATTTTACGACTGAAAAAATGAAAATTTAAGTGGCTATTAGCTAAATGACACTTAATTGAGAAGTCAATTAAAAGTTCTCAAAATATAAGTGGAATGAAGCCAAATTAAATTTAATGAAAAAAAAAATTCAAAAACTATTTGAGAATTACTATATATAGAAACCAATATGAATAAGAAATTACAAGACCAATTTCTTATGTACATACGTATGATTTAATTAGGCTTAAGTTCGTATCGCTTCGTAAGCCAAATTGCACTGTGTGTATTTTTTCAAGTCATCGAAATATAATCTGTTACGGACACCACTACGTGTTAAAAAAATTAGATTTTTTTTACCTTTTTCCCCTGTTTAGGTCCGTAGGTAGCAAACCGTTCAAATCCAGGAAACCATCAACTACAAAAAACAACCTTTTAGAACAAGTTGCATTTTCCAAGCTAAGCTAGTATAACTTTTTTTTCCTGCTTGAGAAAATCACATTAATAAAATATTTTATTCCTTTAAAATTATGGAAAAATACTGAACTTGAGCCTAATTAAAAATGTTTAAATATTTCGTTTTTGGTTCATTCTTCAAAGACTGTGTCTCTGTACATCTCATGACAACCTGCAAATTAGATATAATTTTATGGCGCAAAAAACCAACAATTAAAGAATGAAAACTTTTTCAAACATGGAACCGCAAAAGTTGATAGTTTTATTTAAAAGAATCCGGATATTCTGGCATATCCTTTATTCCAAGTATTTCCAAGCAATATCACAAGACTGCCAGTTTACGTATTTGTTTCTGTTTAACAGTTTTTTATATCCTTACTTTAGTATTCCTCTGTTTTTAAATTGAATTTACTCATCTTAATGCAAAAGTATGTCTGAGTTTTCTTTTCTTCTTTATTTAATTTAATTTTATTTTTTTTCTCCTCTTTTTGTTATTCCAAATTGATGATAATTTTCAGTTATTTTTGCAGTTCATTGCTTACGATAATATTGTTACTGTTACTCTCGGTCTTAGATTTAAATATATGCAAACATGCAAAAAAGTGTGTATAATAAATAAGCATTTGTTGGCAAATTTAAATAAACACATTTGCATAAATGAAAAAATCCTTATATTAGATTACAAAAACATCTACATTTTGCAATTGAATCTTTGTTTGAGAAAAGGTAACATATTTTTATTTGTTTATTACTTGAGTTGATTTAACACTGAACAAATTATCATCAGTGTTTTTTTTTAATTCTCGTCATTGATTGCTTCAATGATTTTCTTACATATGTGGGAAAAATGTTTATAATTTTTTTTGAGTTAAAATTTGAAATGATAAAACGTCCCTGTTATGTCAACCGAATCCTAGTAAATTTCTTGTTTTCCAAAAATTAATAATGACCCTGCAGACGTGTTCAAAATCATACGCGATAATATTTTCTTTCAGATATGATATTTGGTAATCTATATAATAAAAAAAAAATTGAAAAAAAAATCTAAAAAAATATTTCTATTGTCGGAGTTAGTTTTCTAAAATCGTGCGGTTTCAAATCGATCGGTTTACAGAACAGTGTCGAAAAATTCTTTTCTACCTATTTATATTGAAAACAAAATCAAGTCTTTCAAATCTTGCTCCGAAAGAGCACAACTAATTTTTGTGTAAATGCAATATTTTCTTTTCAATACACATTACACAACTGTGCCCTTAATTATGAAAGTGGTCTTAGTCAAATACATATTTCTTTGGTCAAGATATTTAGACGATTACATTTTAACAAATCAAAAATTATTTTAGTATTATGCAACATTTTAATTTAGACTTCTACTAGTCTCGATTAATACAAGCTTATTTAACATCTATTTAATATTTATTGAAGATTTTTTAAGATTTATTTGATATTTTAAAGCAAAAATGCACATGACTTAGAACACTTTCATAATTAAAGGCAAATTTGTATAAGCTTGCGCAAGTCTCAACAAAAACTCTTTTAACCATTTTATTAATAAAATTTAATTAAAATATGTAAATTTTAATAATTATTGTACTTAATTTATAATAAGCCTGTTGGTTTTTTCTTTTCGTTTTAGGTAAGCGTCAGTGATGCTCTAAAAGCTCATCAGAATTTTAAAAAAGCACTAAAAAGCGAAATTTTGAAATCTAAAAAGCGTAAAAAGCACTAATGTGAAAAACGAGTGAAGTTTAATAATGTTTTCTAAGCTATTCTCTATTTCGGCAATATTATCAAAATTTTTAATGAAATATATCAGACGAAAAAGGCATGCTTTATACTAAACAAATAAATTCACCAAGTTTTTATTAAAGTAATTTTAAGAAATACGTAATTTTCTCAAAAGCACTACTTAGTACTAGTACTTTTTCTTAGTTTGGCACTAATGCTCAAAACTTGGCGTTTTGAGTCTTCAAAAAGCACTAAAAATAGTGCCAAAAGCACCAAGTTGGCATCGCTGGTAAGCGTTTTACTGTGGCATTTGGAAGCCATTATTTAAATACATGCATACACATACACACACATACATAATACGTAAGTAGAAAGAACATGGCGCGTATGCTTAATGTTTAAATATGTACCAACAAATTTTTTACACCTCATTGGAGCTCAAGCGTATACTTAATATTTTATTTAATTTCAATATATTAATTATACGACGCTTTGTTTTTGTGATACAGAAACTCAGCAAATTTATGCAGTAATCCTGCCAAGTTTCATTGCGTATTAGTATTTTTCATACGGGATTTCCCGCACATTTTCCGGGAAAGAAATTCCGGGTAATTTGTGCGGGAATTCTCGGGATTTTTTTGATTTTATTATGGCATCTTTAGTTTGTATATACAATGCGATGGTGTAATAATAAGGTGATGGCACTAGCACAATAGCTAAAACCTTACAGCAATTAGGGCCGAGTTTACATCTGGCACACATGTGCTGTGAGACTTAGAGGCCTTTATTTACCAAAAGCGGAACGCGACGTTCAAAATTTAATTCGACAATTCATAAAAGTAAAAACAAAAATGCGCAAGGCAATAAAAGAAAAATTACAAAATAATTACGGATTCTCTTTGGTAAAATGAACGATTCTCTTATTGCTCTGCTAAAGTCCTATTCCCAAACAAATATTTTGGAATATTTTTTTAATAACATAATTTGTTTCTTTTTGCGTTATATAATGCATTTGGCCTTGGATTTACATATAATATTGATATTTATGCATTAATATTATATAAAGAACTGAAATATTATTATTTTTTGACTAACGGCAGAATTAGTTTTTACTTTCTGTTCTTTTTCGAATCAGCTGAATCTTATTTGTTTATGGAAATCTAATACAAGTCGTTAGTTTTTCTGTTTCTTTCTGTTCTGTTTCGGTTTAACCTGTGAAAATCAAAAAAAAAAAATCTTAAGTAATTGTAAGTGACAGCATAAATTAAATAAAAATATTTTGAAATGAATTGTGATTGTGCTTTTAGAATTTAAAAGAAAAACATAAATTATATTTAAACTTAACAATGGACGATGCAAAATTCATCGCTTTAGTGGAAAACTGTGACCATTTTGGTCAGAAGTTGCTGATAAGTTAGTACAGAAAAAGGAAGTAGTCAAATTGGAAGCAGAACGTCAGAGCACAGAACAGCAACACAAAGTAAAGGCGAATGAAGCCTTAATGTGTTTATTAAACGTTATTATTTAACCGATCTCATGAATTACAATTTGTTTTTTGTTAAAATAAATTAAATTAAAGAATATTTTGTATTGTTTTGCACTGTGCGGGAATTCCCGGAATTTCCCGGGAAACCCAAAAGTCGTTCCCGCTTTCCCGGGAAATGAAAAAGTCCGGGAAAAGAAAAACTCTATTGCGTATGCGTAATCGGCTGTTGCTGCTGAACTTCCTTGCACAGTTAAAATTTTGCAAAAAAAAAAAAATTCAAAAAATGTTGTTGGGTGGCAATTAATTTTATTTTTGAAAATCTAGAAATAAAAGTGAAAATTTTCTTTTAAATTACAATAAAAAACAAGTATTAAAAGAAAGATCAAATCAAATTTTTCTTAAAAAACAAATTTGAAAAATAGAAAATAGAAGACAAGTAACTTAAATAAAAAACTTATTTGAACTAATAAAAAAAAAAAACTTAAAAAAGGTCATGTCTTCCACAGTCGTTTTCAAATGCGTCATAAGAGACCAGAATCAAATACCTAAGATGACCATATAGTTTTTGCGAAAAGCTGGACATAATCTATCAAAAAGCGGTGTTTTAAATGTACATATGTGCACTTTCGTATATACTTGAGACCTGCGTAAACAGTCTTGAAATGTAAATACTTCTTGTTTTTTTAAAGCATTCTCCTGGTTAACACATGCCAATAATAAATGATGTCATATAATAAGCGAAGCAAGATGGATGCATTGGTGTTTGTGTATATGAGTGTTAACAAGCGATGTCGCGAAGACTTCTTGTTCATAAAAAACAATCAAAGAAGTAGTGTTGATGAGTGTATGCTTGTTATTTTGCATATTGTACGTTTGAGTGTGGGTGCAACATATAGATGGTGCGTTTGTATGGGCACAAAAAAATAAAAGATAATACACACAACATGCATGACGTTTGTATACGCGCCCATGCGTAGAAAGTAGCATGCATCACAAATTCTTCCGTCACGAATTATTTTCTTCTTTACTTTTATACCGCAATAACTGAAACAAATGTCTTGCCAAGCGTCTTGTTAAGCGTTTCTTTTAGAAGATTTTGCTGTAGTAAAGCATTTGGAAAATCCCTCGTCTTAAAAGTTCTTGCAAGTTGTCTTGTGCAGGACTTTAGTATGTAATTAAAACATAACAAACACAAACACAACTAGCGAAACGATTAGCTTGTCTGCGAAAAACACCCAGGGTCTATGGTGGGAATTGAACCCACGACCTCTGGACTGAGAGGCTAGCATCGTAACCACTCAGTCACAGGGCCACGCTATGAAACAAAGCTTTCAACTCAAAAGAAAAGCTTTCAAATAAACAAAAATATTTATCTATTTTAATAAAAATTGTGTGTCGTTCGTTGGTAATCGAATCAGTTAATAACAGCTAGACCGATTTTGCGATTTGTTTAGAAAAATATTTGTCACAACCCAAATACTTTTTTCTGAAAGAAATTTGACCACGTCCACTTGTTTTTTAATTTTTCTAATTTGTTTAAGTATTTGTAGTAATGTAGAGAAATTATATTCAGGAAGAGATAAGTGGGCGTGGCACCTCACATAATAGCAAATATTTATTTTGAAATATCTTGGGAACTAATACGGTAAAACATCTGGGATTTCGTAAGACTTACTCCACTGATAATATAAGTTGTTAAAAATTAAAAAGTCGGAATAAAATAAGTGGGCGTAAAATTTTTACAATGCGCGTTGTCTCAAAAGAAAAGTTGGAATTGGACGTGTTGGTGTGACACCTCCCATAAAGAGAAAAATATTTAGTTTTCGGTGTCTAAGAAACTGAAAGTGAGATGTTGAAATTTTTACGCTTACCTCCTGTTACTTGTTGATATTGTGCATTATCTTTGGAAAAAATTTTAGAATTTGACAAGTTTGTCTTCAAAAATTATACCAGTGTTCTGATCTTGCGCAGATTTTTCCACAGCCTATTACTGACTGTTTTATCATAGATTACTTATATTTATTTTAAGGTATCTTGGAAGCCAAAGCAGTAAAAGTTTTTAATTTTTTTCTTGAGCGGTAATGTTAATAGTGTGTATTATAAAAAGGAGAGTATCACTTCCTAAGTAAATTAAATATTAATTTTTTAATATCTTGGTATCTGCTACAAACAAGAACCTGAAATTTCGCTGATTCTGCCAATAATGGAATATAATCAGGATTGTAAAATTGAGCGTGGCTCCTCTCAAATGGAGAAAATATTTACTTAAAAAAATATCTTTGAAACTGAGAATTTTTAAACTCTTTCTAATGACTATTTATGTTAAAAAATACAGACGAATTGATTAACTCCGCCTTTTTGGAAGTCGGTGAATAATGAGAATTGTGTTCTAAAAAATAGGTAAGGGTGAACCGCAAGCGTGACGTTAAAAGGGGAATAATATCGCCTAAAGCGGGATGTCTGGCCCGGTTAATTATACCGAACAATTTATTATACATTTAGTACCATTTTCATTTCGTATTATGATTATATATTTGGTGTATTTACCAAGGGTCCTCATAAAAATGTTCAAAAGTCCCTCAAACTGTGCATTTAAACACTCTCGTTAATAAAATGTCAAAATTTTTTTTAAAATTTATTCACAAAAAGTTAAAAAGTTTGCCCACAAGTTTTGACTCATAAACTTAAACTGTTCAATTGTGCATTTGATAAACAACAACTTCTTTAAATAATCTAAAATAATTTTTTTGTCTTGCTCTTTATATTTTTAGACACAAGCTACACCTTTCCCCAATATTCATAAAATTAGATTGAGTTCAAAATATATTTTGTTCAAAATTCTTCATAAAAATTTTTCTTAAAATAAATTTCAAATACATTTTATTCTCTTTATGAAGATAAATAAATTTTTTTAAGTTAATTTTTTTTTTCAAATTGATTGACATCATCTATAATTTTTTTCGTTAATAAAACTGAAAGCAGAATTAGATTTTCATTCATTTTGCAGACAGTGAACTCAGTGGGGATAAGTACACGTTAGCACAATTTACAAATCTCTATTGTCCATGAGTATCAATTTAATTATACATTTTGTGTTGTGTTTTTCCTTTTTTTTGCTATAATTTTCTCCCCTTGCAAAAAAAAAAAATTGAGAACGACCTCTGGCGCTGCACTTAATTTCAAGTTGTTCTTTTGTTTTTGTTTTAGATTTTTTTTTACGATTAATTAACATTCATTTTTGTTTTATTATGGTCTGGTCTATTTATTGAATTGAATTGCTTTCACTTAAAGTCTTCTTACCACACCGACTGACATAATATCAGTGTTGCCAGCAAAGAGTCTAAAAATTGTAACCAAACTGAGCAAAATGTTTACATAGTCATATTTTACACCATAAAAGTATTATTGCTAAGCTGACAAGTTTGTGTGTTTGAGAGAGAGAGAGAGAGAGAGAGACGAGGGGAAAAGAAACAAGTACAGCACAACTTCGACAATCCGGACACATATAGTTTTAGGCTCGTTCGGATTAAAGAGTTGTCCGGACTATAGCAGTTGAAAATGTTAAAATAATCTAAGTGATTTAAATACATACATACATACATATGTACATATATACATACATACTATGATACATAAAAAGACGAAGTTATTTTGTGCTGACTAACTTTGTTCAGGTGGTTGATTTATGCCTTTTGCTCTAGTCTCTCTTATTCTCCTCAGCCCACTGAATGCAAATTGGAAATGCTTTCTTTGCATCTGCATTAGAGATCTTTGTTTTTGCATCCATTTCTACTTTTTTTAATGTCATATAATGCCTAATAGTTTATCACAGTTTAGTTTTAATATCACACTTCTAATGTAAGGTTAGTATTTTATGTTTGCGTTTATTATTTAAAAACATGGCACTTCGAATGGAATTAAACAAACACGCTTGTGAAATACTGAACCGAAACTAAAGCAATAACAGTGGAAAATGTAAATCAAATTACGAATAACAAAACAAAACAAAAATTCCCGTTAACTCGCATGTTTTGCTCGGATTTTAGTTTTTGTTCTTGCATAAAAAAAATTTGTCCGGATTGTGGAGGTAAAAACTTTAAATTGTCCGAATTGTAGAAGCGTCCGAATTACTGGAGTGACCGGACTGGCGCATGTCCGGACTATCGAAGTTGTACTGTACTCAGCTTCCTGTACTGTCAATTGCTTTCTCATTCGTAATATTAAAAAAGCACATATACGTACACAAAACTATGCATAAAAAATATGAGTTAAAAAATAAGACTTGCGTAGTGTCAATGCCGTTGAAAGTTAAGAGAAAGAAAAATGATAAGCTAAGCAATAAGGCTAGCATAGTGTAAACTCGGATATAGGCAAATAAAATAGTACAAACCGTTTTTCACAGACAATTTTTTTATTGATTTGAGCAAAAAAAAACTTCTTGATACAAAAAAGTAAAAAATTT
Source organism: Tachina grossa (assembly GCA_949987645.1). Classification (NCBI taxonomy): domain Eukaryota; kingdom Metazoa; phylum Arthropoda; class Insecta; order Diptera; family Tachinidae; genus Tachina; species Tachina grossa. The sequence goes on along the minus strand of OX465274.1, from coordinate 196,461,748 downwards.
GTTGAATAGTACAGTGTTTGTACTATACTACAGAAAGTGGCAACGCTATTTACCCTTATCTCTCTCTCTCTCTCTCTCTCTCCTTCTAACTCATCATATTTTCATGCCTCTTGCTCAGGAATAGCAAAGTTAGTGCAATTGTATCTTTTTTGGTACTATTCAAGTTCAGAAAGTACGAAAGTACATCAATGACTAATTTGGTACATTTAAGGAATCTCCCCAGTTTCACTCCGCATTTATTTTCAAAAGATTGCATATGTCAATTTTCAATTTTGAACAATGAAACTCATATTCTTCTCACTTAAAAACAGTCTTGTGATATCAAAACGCAGCAAGAAAATAAAAAATGCGAACTGTTCATTTCCAAATAATTTTTCTTCTAATTTTTTTTTTGCTAGAGCACATGTTATTAATTTGTACATTTTGAATTTAAATTTAAACAGGTGTAACCAATAACTTACAATAAAGACATGTTATTCAATACGAACTTAAACCTATATAATAAATAGTTTTGGCTTTTTTTCATTTTTGGGTTTTTTCCGCTTTGAGCGTTTTTTAGTTGTGGCGTTTTTTGCGTTTTTTCGGTTTTGGCACTTTTTTCGGTTTTTGGGGTTTTTTTCATTATGGCGATTTTTTCATTTTGGCGATTTTTTTCATTTCGGCGTTTTTTTTCATTCAGGCGATTTTTTAGTTTTGGCGCTTTTTTCGCGTTTTGGCGATTTTTTTCTGCTTTTGGCGTTTTTGTCATTTTGGCGATTTTTTCATTATGTCAATTTTTTCGGGTTTGCCGATTTATTTTAGTGTTGGTTTTTTTTTAATTTAGTGCTCTTTTGGTTTTGGCGATTTTTTGGTTTTTGGCGATTTTTTTTTTTGGTTAAGCAATTTTATAATTTTCGCTTTTTTTAGTTTTACCGTTTTTGAAAATTTCAAGAGTTTGCCTCTTACGGTTTCCAAGATACAGCAAGTTCTCAAAATTACATAGTCAAAATTGCATTAACCGATGGACCACCCTTTAATTTAAATTGTTTAAAATTTTAGTGTTAATTGTTGCAGTATTTAAAAAAATACACTAATTGTACAAAATTAAAATTTCAATATACATATATACATATGTACATACAATTGTATGTATATTACATGGGATTTTAAAATTTTTCGTTGATCGTTTTGGAACACCCTTTAATTTTTAACTCTCATGTATTTGTTGTTGTAGCGGCCGAGGTTCTACATACTCTGTCCAAATTTCAGGTCCGTGGATCTTAGGGTTCCTGAGAAAATAGCCTGTGACGGACAGACGGACAGCGTAGCGAAAACAATAGGGTTCCTTTTCAACTTTGGTATACGGAACCCTAAAAAGTACAATTTTTTAAAGTTGTTGGTACAATTTCAAAATTCTCAATGCCATCCCTGCTCCTGCTATTGATTTGTTTTACGTTTTTTGTTTGTTTGTTGTGCACTTGGCATGAGTGAGAAGACATGTGTTCATTACAGTGATGGGAAAGTTGCTACGATCGTACTTTTTTTGATACTATTTGACATGAAAAAGTACCGTTGTACTCCCGCAACACGTTTGATACTCTCACGGCCTACTTAGAAATATAGTCGGTAGACGCGCGTATGCATATATTTTTGCGAAGAATTAAATTTCTTTTTCGACAACTGGCACGAAACTTTATTAGTAAAGACATTTTAGAAAAGTGTACCAAACCAATCACAATTAAATATAAATGAAAACTATATTTGATTCAATGATATTTTCTGTTGCACAGAAGTTGATCTCTATGTAAACAGAAATCATGTTGAAACAACTGTTTCAGTTAAAAAAAAAAAATCGTAAAAAGTTTATATTACATTCTGTCAAGTTCTTAGAGCAAAAAAGGACTTTGACAGTTTGGTTTAGTAAGTATCCCTTTGAAAATGTTTTATTTGGTAATTATACTACTTTTAGTTAAAGTGTTTCACAGCGAAAAGCTAAATTTTTAAAATATCAACAACAAATATAGGTCATACTATGGCAGAACTAAGGCCACTAACAACAGAAAATATACGTATGTATGCAGTTTCTGGACTTCCGTTGCTATAACTAAAAACGCATTGGACGAATACATGTTTCCTGGTAAATCGAGAGTAGCTTACGGAATTTTGTCCATACCTCACTCCTCTGTTAATATCGAAAGGATTTTCTCTTACCACAATATCATGAAAACAAAAGAAAGGAACAGGCTTTATATTCCAACAGTATAGTCTTATCCAGGCCAAAGATTTATTGAAGTCTAAAAACTGTTTTTGTTATAACTTTAATATTATACCCACCCAGACAGAAAAAGACAATCAGCACGATGTATAACATCTATCTATCTATATCAGTATAACATCTGTTTAATTTTAAGGAACTCATAACATTAAAATTGTAACGCCGAATGACCATCCTCCAACTCTTGTTTTTAATGTTGGTGCAATACTCTAAATACAAATTTATAAGATCGTCACAATGGAAATTTTCAAACTTAAGTCAACTTTTTGTATTTATGGTGTTGTAGTGGTATAGGATTACTAAGAACACGGTATTTGTAAATACAAAGTCATATTTTTGTGTTTGTAGTACTTTGGTGGTACAAAATTTTTGGAAGAGTCGTAATTTTGTATTTACAGTGTTGTGGAGGCACATAATTTTTGCGCAAAATCACAATTTCTGTCTGGTTATGTACATATGTATATGCTTTGTGTTCATTTTCTTATTTATTTGTAATAAATTTTATATAATTTTTTGTTAATAAAATTAGAAAAAAAAATTGTTTTTGGTACTCTCGGGATCAAAAAAGTACTCAAACAAATTTTTTTTTTTTGGTACCGAAATGCAAATCTCATTTTCCATCACTGGTTCATTATCATTTGATTTAATTAATTCTTCAATTTCGTTCTTTGTTGCTGTTGTTGTTATTGTTTATTATAACTGCGATGATGATTTTTCCATTTTTTTTTCTCGCTTAATTATATTTACATTCAATTTATTTATGCATTTTGTATAATTCTGTCTGTTATAGAGCGGCCTTCAATAAAGATTCTGGTTCATTATTGTTATATTGTTTATAATAAATTAATGTTGTTTTTGTTACTTCTTTTTATACATATGTACACTGAACCAAAAACGCATTCTTAAAACAAGAATTTTGCGTTTTCGATTTAAAAATGCAGCATTTTTAAAAATAATTGTTATAACGAAGCAGTTTTAAAACAAAATTGTGCGTTTTCGTTTTAAGAATGCAGCATTTTTAAAAATCATTTTTAAAATAAAAATGTTTCTTACAACATTAATAAATAACATTCTTATTTTTATAACTAAGCAATTTTAAAACAAAAATGTGCGTTTTCATTTTAAAAATTTCAAAGACAATAATGTTTTCTTATTAAAATAAAAATTGTCATTTTTGAAGTCATAATGAAAAAGAAATGTGAAGTTTTAAAAATAAAGGAAATTATATTTTTCAGCGAGTAACATTTTATATTTGTGTCGTGTTAAAAAAAGAGAATTAATTCATTATTATGACCAAGTGTATATTACTGTCCATTACCCTGTATGATCCTGGAACACAAAAAAATCGTCATAACCCAAATGAAAATTCGTTCCATTAGCGGTTTGGACTACAGTCGAATATCGAAAATTGTTCATAATCTGGGCATTTTGATTCCAAAAAAAAAAATAATATTTTTAATTTAAAAACGAAAATTCTATATTATTAATTTAAATCGTTTCATTCTTAATTTAAAAACCTTCCATTATTAATTTAAATCGTTTCATTGTTAATTTAAAAACCTTCCATTATTAATTTAGGACGTTTCATTCTTAATTTAAAAACCTTCCATTATTAATTTAGGGCGTTTCATTCTTAATTCAAAAATGCTTCATTATTAATTTAAGACCTTTCATTCTTAACTTAATAATTCTCCATTATTAATTCAAACGCTTCATTTTTAATATCAAAATAATAAGTTTTAAAATAAAAATGCTTCATTATTGCTTCAAGAATATTTCATTCTTAACTCAAAAACATAATCCTTTAATTTGAGTATATCCAACTTTATATCAAGGTTGTTGTCTTTTTCAAACAAAAAATATTCTTTTTTGATTTCAAAATATTTTTCATTTTTAAAACCCGAGTGAAAATTTTTAAAATAACAGAAAACAAACTTAGTTCTATTTCATAAAGGTTACGTTCTTAAAATCAAATTGTTTTTTCTTGATTTTAAAACATTTTTTTTTGGGTGTACGTGTTCAACACATACATACATACATACATATGTACATATGTATATATGTTAGTTCATACTTACTCGTTATTATTTATTATTAAATTTGCCTAGCACATTAATTTCTCAATCGATTTGAACATCCGTCCGGTTTCCGCCAACATTTTGCTTCTTTCTTTCAGTCATATTGAATTTTCCTAGAAATATTCATTAAAACACATTCACAGCAATTGTTTGGACAACCAACAGTAGTATCAGTCATAATATAATAAAATCCATATTATCTTCACTTTAAACAAAAATTCTCCTATCGAGCTTTGGCTGCCATAGTGTCATAATGCAACAAAAAAAAAAAAAAAAAAAAAAAAATAAAAAAAAATTGTTTTACAGAAAGCGAATTTAAAATTTTGTATTAACTATATTACGATTAACTTAATTTAAAATTAAATGTTTGCATGCAATTTTAAAACAATAGCCTAATTCACAGTCTTGTGCAAATGGTCTTGCATCGTATACTATACCATTTGGCACACGCTACGATGCAAGATCATTTGCACAAGATTGTGAATTGCTCTAATATAATACTATGTTCACACTTATGGTTTTAAACGTGTTTAACGCCTCATTCGTGTTTAAGAACTTAAAAACGACGATTTTGAGATGTTTTACCATACATTGACTTGTTTTGTTAAACATCTCAAATGAAGTGTTTAAGGTTTAAACACTTCCTTAAACACGATAATGGAGTATGTTCAGTCCGTTTTTTGATAACTCTGGCAACTTTGTGTTGTTATTAAATGGCGTCACGTCAAAAATTATTTGGTGAACAAGTAATTAGTTACAGAATACTAAAATATTTACAAGAACAATCCTGGTTTGAAAATAATTAACCAATAAAAAAGCATAATTGTTCGTAATTTCTTACAAATACAATAATTCATTGACAAAACGTCAACCTTAAACATCTCAAATGTAATGTGAACGGTTGTGTTTAGTTTTTTAAAACACTTGCCTTAAACACGTTTAAGGCCATAAGTGTGAACATGGTATAAAGCATGATTAATGTTTTTAATTTTGTAATGTTAACTAAAAAAAAAAAGAATATTTTGAGTTATTACCCTCTTGCAGCAAAGGCTCGATATGTACTTAGTTTATGTATGATTAAGGATCAAGTGATAAAAAACACATGTTGAAAATTTATATTAACACATTTTGTTAAATTTGCTTGGTCTAAAATGACTCATACATACGACACGCCGAGCTTATTTTAATCAATTCAATTATACATACATATAAAAAAAGAACAAAATCAATTTCGCATATTGATGAAACTGTTTGTTTCTGATTAAAGTTATCCGCACAAAGGCTTTGAATAGGCAAACGTTAATTATTCATTTCAATTAATTTTGCAAATTTGTAGCAATTTAATGAAAATACCAGTATCATTTTAATTAAGTTGCTTAATTAATAGCAAAAAGAGTTCAAGTGTATTTAAAGTAAATTATTATAAAATGTTTATTTATTTCATATAATTTGAAAGCACCTGCTTGAAAAGTGATTTACTATGGGTTTTTAAAATTAATTTAAATTTTTTTAAATTAATTATTAACCCCCCCTCCCCCCCCCCTCCGACTAAAAAAAAGGGGTGTTATAAGTTTGTAGTATTTTTCTGTGCATCTGTGTGTCTTCACGAGTCCACGTACAGATCAAACGGCTGTACGGATTTTGACTTAGTTTTTCCGGTTTGAAAGGTTACTTGATCGAGAGTGTTCTTAGCTATATTTGAAAAAAAAATCGGTCCAGCCGCTTAGAAGATATCGCTCATCTTTTCTAGATATGTTCAGGAGTTTTTAAAATCTTTAATTTTTGGTCTTGTGTTTCGAATACGAATAGCTAAAACTGGCCGAACATTCGGGAATTCGAACACAAATTCGAATATTCGCGCATCACTAGTATGTATGTATGTATGTTTGCATGTATGTTTGTATGTATGTATGTATGTATGTTTGTATGTACGCATATTGTGTTGCATTTTTTAAAGGATTTTTTTTGAAGATGTTACGATAAGTTTTCTATAAATCTGAATCAACTTATTTACATCTAGAATACGGACGATTATTTCATCCGGTTGGTATTACTACACCTTTTTCAGTTGTAATTCAGAAAGCTTCAATTGTAATTCAGAAAAGGAAAAAAAATTTTTAACTATGAATTTACAGGGTGGGCCAAAAGAAACCAAGGGGTGTAAAAGTTTAATAACTTTTTTGTTTATTAACTTTTTTTTTATTTTTTCTTTCAGATTATATAATATACAAAATGGAAATTTTTTTACACTAAGTATGAAAAATTATGTCTCTTAAATGACCACCGTTTTCAGCTTCGCACTGATGGGCTCTTTTTAGAGCATTTTCCATAACATCTTTCAAAACTTGTGGCTGTAGCGTTCGAATTTCTGCAACAATGTTTGCCTTGAGTTCAAGGATTGTCTCTGGCTTGTTCACATACACTCGCTCCTTCGAAAAACCCCAAAGAAAATAGTCGGGTGCTGTCAAATCTGGCGATCGCGCTGGCCAAATAATTTCCGAATTTCGAGAAATTATTCGCTCTCCAAAAATTTGACTTAAAAGTGCCATTGTGTCTCGGGCAGTATGGGCAGTGGCTCCGTCCTGCTGAAACCACATACCAGGTCTGTTTTCAAGATCAGGACGTAAAAAATTTTCTATCATAAACCGATACCGCTCTCCATTTACGGTTACAGCACTTCCATCTTCATTCTCGAAGAAGTAGGGCCCAGTGACATTTTCAGATGTGATCCCACACCATACTGTACACCTGATGGGGTGCAATTGGCGTTGATGAATGGCTCTTGGATTTAGAGAACCCCAGAACCTACAGTTCTGCCTATTAACAAAGCCATTCAAATGAAAATGAGCTTCATCACTCATAATCAAATTTTCAATAAAGTTGATTTCATTTCTGGCCAACTCTTGAAATTTAACTGCAAAATTTAGACGTTGCCGATGATCTGTGGGTTTTAATTCTTGAACCAATTGCACCTTATATGGGTATAACTGTAAATCTTTTTTTAAAATGCGCCGTAGTGACGTACGAGACATTTCTAGCTGAGCAGAACGCCTTCTGCCAGATGTTTCTGGTGCTTCGTTAACACTTTGCTGTACTCGTTCAATATTTTCCGCAGTGCGACTTAAACGTGGTCTACCGGTTCGAGGCAAATCTCTTACGCTGCCATGTTGGTGATGACGATTAACTAAGCAACGAATCATCGCTTCAGAGGGCGAAATTCTGACGTTAAAATGTCGACGATATATATGCTCTTTGCGTTAAAATAATTGATCTCTGGCTTAAATAATAAAATTCTATTGTTCTGGTTCTCTGTTCAGTTGTGAACCTCTCCATTATAAATTATCCAAGTGTTGTCTATATAATCTGAAAGAAAAAAATAAAAAAAAGTTAATAAACAAAAAAGTTATTAAACTTTTACACCCCTTGGTTTCTTTTGGCCCACCCTGTATATTAATTGTCTATATTCATGTTTTGATTGGGCTAAAGTTGTTCGTATCGTTTTGTAAGCCAAATTACATGTGATAATTATTAATGAACAAATAACACCAAAGTTAATTGTAAATATTCTGAAACACGTAGTAGAACGGAACAACTAGCTGTTTTCGAAGGCCACTACACCATCATCATCAGCGTTCTTTGTGTTTGGTCCACTGTGTGTGGTGTCAGTTGATGTAGATTTTATGCTTTATAATATATGATTATATTATTTTAATTTTATTAAGCAAAAAAAAGTACTTTTTTAAATAATTTTTTTCCTCCTAAAAATTTTTATATAGTGATTTTCCTTTATAATATTCATTATATTTTGAATTACAATTGCTCCTTTCTGAAAATAAAATTGATAAATTTTCTGAATTTAAATTGATTTATCTAAATTAGAATTGCTGCTTTCTGAATTACAACTGGAAAAAGTGTAGTTATAGTAAATAAATAAATAATTCTTTCAAGCTAAAGCAAAAAAATATAAAGCAAAATTAAGCTTAAAAAAGCTAATATAGTCACGCTAATTGTGGTATAAATTTCAACGAGAGAAAGCTTTTTATCACGTACATACAAGTATACACACATACATATTTTCATTGTGTCGTAAATGCATACAGGGTGGTAAAATTAAAGATTGTATTGACTTATTTTTACCTTCGTGAAGATTATCCCCCTGTTTGTGTAAGACGATTAAGTTAGAAATCTTGACGTTTCTGTAATAGCTTAAAGAAAAGTTGTATAAGTTTCCTTTAATCTATTACAAAAACGCCAAGATTTCTAACTCAAACGTCTTACACAAACAGGGGTTAATTGTCCAGATGGAGCCTTTAAATCGTTGTTGTGTGTAAACAAAGCGGTCTGTGGTCAACTTTATTAAAATAATAAGAACACAAAAAAAAACTCTTGCAGCCGTGTTAAATAAACGTCAGTTAATGATGAACACTTATTTTTATTTGATACCTCAGTAAGTTCACTCGGGGTGGAACTCAACAATTAATTTTATAATTGTTTTATAATTTTATTTGATAACACTGGTTCAGTTTTCTTTGTTTGAAGAGAAGAGTATGTTACTAAATAACTACTTTATTGCCTCAAGTTCGCTAACACCCTCTACTGTGTATGAGGTCATCATTTTATTAAAAATATTTCATTTGTTTAACAATAAGCTTTTATTGCACGTTTTCCTGCACGTTTTCTTGCACTCTCCATTCGCTGATAAGAAGCTTATAAATATGTACTTATTTTTAAAAGGTCTTCAGTAAGCGCACTCCTTCACACTTGACCGTTTGAAAATATTATATTTGCTGCGGCTGTTGCATTTGAGTAAACGACATTAGTGCAGAATATATATTGCAGTTTTAAAAGTTAAAATGGCTGAAAAATTAGAAAATTTAAATGAACAAAACCCAGGTATAGAAACTAATCAATGTCAATATTGTAATTATGTATATATGTATAACAGATTTTGCTAACTAAATTTTTTGTAGACGTTGTAAAAATTAAGGAATTAAAGATACAACAATATACACCACGTTGTCAGTATTTTGGCCGGAATTCGAAAATGACGTTCAATTTTAAAAACAATTTTGGAATAGACACAGATAATTGGGAACACACTATGGAAATAAAGTTGGAAAAATGGAGTTCACTTGAGTCTGGACTAGTGATGTCAACTGGAGCACCAAGGAAAGCCTTTGGCCCTATTCCAAATGGAATGCGTAACTTGCAGCCCAATGAAGTCTCAACGGATGAATGTGTGATAGACTTTGATGATTTAGGTCAGGAGCAGAAGGATTTTGTAACTGGAATTGAGGAATATGTAAGGCTTTTGTCAGAATCAAGTGAACCCACGATCAAGTGTATTCTCTTGGAAGGTCTTGCAGGTACAGGCAAAATGAACACTCTCGGACGTCTACGTCGTATTCATAATTCCAATATACTTTACATAGCAAGAGCAAACAGCCTCTGTACCTATGTTAAGACAAAACTTAATTTGCAAACATGCACACTTTGTCTTTTCATCATGAAAGTTTTAAATATGTCTTCGACATCTGCAATAGAATTAATTAATGATACAGACTATGTGCTTCCAAATCCAATGCTGGAATATCAATTCAGATCTTTTAATCCGACGTCATTTGGCAAATTTCTCAAGCCAACAGAAAGTCTAACTGATTTTTCGAACAAAGACAGCAATATTATATCGCCCTGGGTAAATATAATATTTCTCGATGAATTAAGCATGTTTTCTCCTGGAACATTGGCATTTTTCGTGGCATTAATAAACACAGCATGTACCGTTTTACGTGAAAAATTCATTATAATCTTCTGCGGTGATTTTATGCACATTCCCCCAGTGCTTACAGCGTCTATGGACTATAGCCCTTTGATAGAACTTTGCGAACGTACTTTCTCTTTCACGACACAGCATCGAATTGTTGAAGAAACTTATCTGGAGACTGTAAATAAACTTTGTTGGGAACCACCAATAAACGCACATGAATTTCTTGAAAAACTCAAAAACGTAATTCCCAGAAATGCCTTTTCTTCTGAAGTAGATTATGTCTATCCATTTGAAGATATCGAAGAAGCCTACACAAAGTTGGTCCAGAGTGATGATATTTATACGTGGCTCAACGATGTGAAACCGGAATTCTTCAGCCGGATTCTTGCACTCCGTGCCTTTACTTACTCAAATCGTGAAATGCACTATTCAAATCTAGGCTTGGCATTTTCGATTGTCAGTCAGCTGGAACGAAAAATTAGCAAAGCTGATATAAGAAAGTATATCTGCTTCACCCCATACACAGTTAACCCAGACTATATGAACATTGAGACTCCTAAGAATTCCACTATTCTGCCATTCTTACCGCTTATACGTTTCTTTCCGTATCGTCTTTTGATGCTTGAACCAACTAATTTAAAGCTCTCTAAAAAAGGTCTGGTGTACTTGATTGATTGGACTCTTGAGGAAGGCTACGTAACTGTATATTGTGCCGAAATACAGAAATTTCTGAATATACCTTGCGGACATTTTAAAAAGAACTCAGTAAATGCTAAATTGTATGGGATCCCGTTAGAAATGGCTTTTGCTACAACATTCCATATCGTACAAGGCCAAACGTTAACACAAGATGTCATAATCGCATTAAATGACATTGATCATCGTGAATTGTTCGCAATTTTGACACGCATTCGTAATCCCAGTCAAATAAAAAATATATATGTACATATTTGTGTATCCGAAGAGGAAAATGCATAAATAAAAAAAAATACATACATACATACTCGTAAGTATATTAGAGTGGCCGTTAGTTGTATGGAGACTTTTTTTTGATTTATTGTACTCTCACCCCCCCCCCCCATCAGTTCAGTTTTATGTAAAAAAAATACAAAAAAATTTCATACCGATAAGTTGCGTTTTAGGGGGTGCGTCCGGCCCTCAAAGTTGGCCTTCAAGCCCATTTTTCATTTTTCTTTTTAATAAATCATTTTACAAGAATATGACATATGGCAATATTTTAGCTCTTGAAGTCAACAACATTAGTCTCAAATTGCTAAAATTAATATTTTAGAAAATAATGATTAAAATAACCAACAAAATACCAAAAATTTTATGTAACAAAATTATATTTTATGTATATAAGATCTTATATACATTAAATTATTTCATACATATAATCAAAATAAAAGTAAAAAAAAAAATTACATTGAATATATGGGCTTGAGGGCCAACTTTGAGGGCCGGACGTACCCCCTGAAACACAACTACAACACAACGGTATGAAATTTTTTTGTATTTCTTTTTTTTACATAAAACTGGACTGATTTGGGGGGTGAGAGTAGAAGAAAAAAAATAACGGCCACCCTAATGTACATCTATACTCGTATGTACATAAGTTTTCAAAATGGCAAACAAAAGTGCACACAACAAGAAATCAAAGTGAAAACAATTGACATTTAAGAATTTAATGCGGAGTACACATTATGACATTTTGTGATGTCGCAATAGTTTGAACTGATTGTACTGGTAAGATTTGTCATTTCCGATATTTTTCGTTATGTGGCATTGCGTTCCCAGCCAAAAACATAAGGTGAACGGCATTCCAGACATTTTGGAAATGCTACCACAAAATGACTACAAAAAGCAAAATGTGTGCTCAGCAAAAGCTTAAAAATTTTCAGAATTAACATCAAATGTAAGTTGTTATACAAATCAAGTGGCCAAAATATTTTTAATATTACATAATTATTACTTTTCTATTTCTTATACATACAAACATACATACATACATACGTTATAACCAATAAAATACAATTATTATTCTATGAATTTTGTTATTATTTGTTGTGGATTATAAAAGCGATTGTTGGGAATTCCTTTGCATAGGTATACCGTGGAATATCTCTTCACCCGGACATCTATGGGGGTCTTGAAATACAAGGGAGATGCTCAATGAAGAATTAAGTTTTGAGTTCTAAGAGTTTCCGGTTATGGGGGGTGGTGGGGGGGGGGGGGTGGGGATGACACATGCTGAAAATTCAGTCAGCACAGTTACTACTCCAATCTGTAGTGTAGCGTAAATATTTGCGGTCTAGTGTACTCCCTCTTAACACAAAAGTACAAATTTAAATCATTACAGTTTGTCTTATATGCTGAGTTTTTATATAAAAATCTAATTATTAAAAACAAAATATATATACATATAATAAAACTTTCGTTAAATAGTTTTTAATTAACGAAAATTAAAAATTTTAAAAACCCCCGAATATATCTAGAGAAGATGCGATATCTTCTAACCGGCTGCACCGATTTTATTAAAACATGGCTAAGAACCCTCTCGATCAAGTCATCTTTCAAATAGAAAAAAATTTTTATTTTAATTTGACCCCAGTCTTGCAGGAGCCTTATAATTGTTATTGTTGTTGTTGTTCTTGTTCTTGTTGTTTATGTCTTTTGTATGCATTAGCTTTTGTATTTTTAGCAAAGTATTTTCTAGTGGGGGAATCCCTAAAAATGTAATTTGTGGACAGCAATTTTTTTGAATTGTGGTTTTGTTTTCCTTAAAAGATCATCTTGATTAGAAATATAATTTTTTAAACATACACAGTGTTACGTTTTTGCCCTTGTAGTTTTCGATATTAAATATAATAAAAAGTCACCAAGCTGCAATTCTTATCATATCAGTATAATTTATTTACTTAATACTGATATTAAGAGCTTTTAAAGTTTAAACACACAATCTTAAATATGTAATTTACTGCTGCAATATCACGATATTACCTTTGTTGCGCCTAGTGGACATATAACACATAATAATACGAGTAATAAAGCTTCCAGAAGACTTTTAGCGACACACAGTGGGGGATTTTTAATAAAAAGTGGAAATAATTCTGCAGTCTCTAAACGAGCCGTCCGATTGTAATGAAATTTCATACAGTATTTGGGGAGGTGTTGACAAGCTTAAGTCTGGAATTTAGATTTTATATCCTTATATTAAACCCTCTAAGTGGGGGGTTACTGAACAATTCAAACCGATGCACAGTGGGGTGAATGGTAGAGAAAGTGGCGATTAATTTATAGAAGTCGTAATTTTAAAGTGTTGTTATTTTTTATTGATGAATATTAATAAATACAAAAAAACAGCATTTAAAAAAAAATAAAAAAAAATGTTTAACCTTTTATGGCCTTTTTTTTGTATTTTGGAGAAAATGGTCTTATTTGACTATTTTTGCTGTAACTTTGGAATGAAAAAAGATAAATTAGTAAATTAAATTATAAATTGGAGCATACTTTATGTGCCTTTGAAAAAATATAAATATTTATTATGTATTTTCCACATTCATTTTTAGCAACTTTAATTCTCTCACAAAAACCTTCATAACTCAAAAATCGCACAAATCCGCAAATAGGTATTCTCGGATTTATTAGCTAAAATCTTACATTTTAAGAGCATAAAAGCATTTTTCCCTACACTCATCCGCAAAGTTGTTGAAACTCAATGTATATATCGAAAATACCACATTTTTAGAGCAATTTAATTTTTTTTTAAATATTTCTAAAACATTTATCTAAACAAAAAATAATTTTTTAAATGCTCATATACCAGAAGTTGACGGTTCCATTATAAAACTTTTACTTATAGAAAGAAGTCTTAGCAAAAACTATAATCACTTGAAATATCAAAAATTTCTCTTTTAATCAATGCGCGCAAAAATAACTAAAATTATGGAACTTCGAAGAAACACTGCAATTAAAGTGAACTAACAAGAGCTTTTATTTTTGCAGTTAGTGATATAGAATTTTATCTACTTTCATATGGTACCAAATACGATTGTGAAAGTTAAAGTTCATCTTTTGAATTAATCGCCACTTGTGAAGGCTTTCACCCCACAGTGCGATGCCAAGCTGATGTTTTTGATGTGATAAAAAAATTTTTCCAAGTGGATATCTCTATCCAAGAGCTAAAAAAAACTCCCCTACTGTGCCACATGCAGAAAATGCACAGCACATTCAACAACCTCTCAAAGTTAGTTTTCGGTTACGTCTTTGGTTAGTCTTAAAATTTGTTCTAATGGTTTGTGTGTATGTACTAGAGATGAGCGATATTTCGAAACCTGTTCCTTTTTCACATTGATTGAAAAATCACTAATCACAACTACGACTGAATTTATCAAGTAACGGGTTTTAGAAATATAGTTCTTTCATATAAAATGTGAATGTTCTTGTATGTTTAATTTACAGTAAATAAAGCAACTACACTAATTTGTTTATACCTTCAGCTTTTGTCGAGTCAAAAGTCGTTAGTCAAATCGTGTCAAATCGTCTTTTCTGGCAACTATCTTACATTTTTGTATATGCCATTTTATTGTCTCTCTGCCTCTTATACGACAATTCTCAATATTTGGATGGTGTTGATTGCTAATTGTTTGTTATTATCGCTGTTCTTATTAGTATTTATCAAAATACCAATACTAATAAATACTTTTAAAACAGATGAGCTGAAATGTGTTAAAATATGATCGCAGTCACTGTTTAATTTCACTGCTGCTCTTCTTATTTGATTTTCTCATAATAACAGAATTGCTACAAACAAAATGCTGCTAAACTGTGATCACAGTCACAGTTTAAAAGAACATCGATTAAGAAATCACGTTCACAAAGTGCAACATTATTAAAAAATCACAGTCTTGATCATCTCTAGTATGTACGTTAATTATGGAGCTTTCATTTAGAACCGTTATAGTTTTTGTTGCTTGTGTATTTTCGGCCCCTATTATGATTTACAACTAAATTAATAGTTTAGTTGTAGTTGTCAAATTTTTGTTGTGGACGGAAGAGAGTTGACTCAGGGCGCTCAGTTAGAGATGTGCTGCTAAGCTACATAAGTATATAAAAAAATTTTTATGTGTTAAATAACAATGAAATAAAATTATATTATATGATGTTGTCAAATTTGCTGAAAATATTTCAAAACATTTCCATTTATTTCTCATTGTATTCTTTTCTAGTTGCGTAGAATTAAATTAATGTATTGTTTGTGCTCATGTTTTAAGACAATACAAGACTAGATTGAAAAATCCTTTTCATTGTTTTTGTTTTTGTTTCACTCACTTCAAAGAACGAAACAAACCAAAATCAAAACAAAAATAAATTTATAACTGTAATATTGTCGGATATTTTTGGTACGAAAATCACGTCCTAGCTTCTGTGGCGTGGCATAAAGAGCATAGCTCTAATATGTACGATACATTTCCATGGTATAGTTACGTAACAAAATATTTACGGGAAATAAAGGTTTTATATTTACGTTCACCAGCAAACTAGCAGGAAATACGCTGGTTAGTGGATTTCATTTATAATAAAATCCGAGGTACTGGGCAATTTCGTTCCTTATAGACGAAGATCATTGTAAGACGAGTAAACAACTTCTGCAGTCTAAAGAGAGCATTAAGGGATTAACTAAATAATGCATTTGATCTTAAAAAAATTACATACATGCATATAATCTTCAAGCAATATTTCAATAAATTTTAAAATACAATAAAAACATGAGCTTAAAAATTACTTTTAAGCTCTAAGAGAACGTTTGAGATTTTTGTTTACTTCATAAGAGCATCAATTAGGATTTCTAAAAAAGTTCGTTGTAGCCAGAATCCACTGTAATATATAAGGTTGTTTATGGAATTGATATTGTTAAACTCAACAACAATAACAATTAAATAGCAAATAAGTTTTTATTAAAACAACTACATAAGCTTAATATTTGTTATCTAAAAAGGAATTGAATTGAAATTTCCTTTGAAAAAAAATTACACCAGAAAAAAACTTCAAATACATAAAAAAAAGATTAAATTGCAATAATTACACATTTGACTACAAAATCATCATGTCATTTTGTACTCGTATTTTTCTATTACAATTTTTGTTTTTGATTCTTGAAGTGGTTCTTTCATTATTTTTATTTTTTTTTTATTTCTTTTTTGTCTAATCCATTATAATTATTATAATTTTTCTGTCATGTGTCATTCATGAATTGTATTTTGTTGTTGTTGTGGTTGCTTTTGTTCATATTTTATCTGCGATTTTATATGTGTAAAAGTTTGCATAATTGAATTTAATTTGTTATTTATTTTGCTTTGTTAGTCTTAAATTTTTTCTAATGTTTTTGTTTGTAATTTCCGTCAAAAAAAATTTTTTTTATCGTAAAGTGCTTACTTACTTAAGGCGTGGTCAGACGGAACAAATCTTTAGAGGTCTATAATTGAAATTAAACTAACATTAAGGAAAAAAACTTGATTTAATTTATAACAAAAAAAAAAAAAAAAAAAAAAAAAAAAAAAAAAAAATTATATATATATTTTTTTTAATATAAAAAGATTTATAGCATTTAATATTTGCCTAGTCTTACATATCTTTGGTTAAAAGCAGCGCATTTAAAATTTTTAGTTTTTTCATTTGACATGTGCTGTGGTGAATTTGCTTTGGCTTTTGACTATCGAGATCTATTACTCAACTCAACGGATAGTAATTAGAGATGACCGATCGTTGTAGCTAGTGAACGTAATATATAAATCACTTTTCTTACAATGGGTGACCGTGCTCACTCACGGCTTAATCGATTTTAGCTCTACTACTTCAAAAGTTATTTTTTTTTATTTTGAGACCCAAATAATAACCAGAGTAAAGGGGCCCATGCACTACAACAGCATGCATGCGCAATCAAGTGTTTGTGCCAGCGTTTTGGTCGTGTATGGGCTTTTTTTGCGATTGTACGGTTTGCTATAGCGATGTCAAGTAGAGTTTGATATTTTGCTTATGGTACCAGCTCGCTGGTGTGGTATCTGGTGAAATTAGCTCAGTTGAGCAAAGCTGTCGTGGAGCAAACATGCATTTAAATAATATAATTTGTTGAAATATAATTTGTTTCAATGGTAAACAGAATTTTAGAACTTTAGTTATACATAGCTGCTAATTTTAACAACATATCAATAATAATTGCAACAAAATATGTGTCACTATTCATAACCACCCTTCCCGAATTTTGTAAGAAATGAATATTGTACCAGCTTGCTTGTTGTGTGGTTCGAGCATGAATGCTCAATCGCTTGATTGTGTGTGCATGCTGTTGTAGTGTATGGGCCGCTTAACAAAAGGAAATACAATAGCAACAACATATTTTTGACTTAATTAAAATTGGCATAAAACCGCGTGACTCATAATAATGGCCTCCCAGTAGTTAAAGGTAGAAGTTTTTTTTATTATTAAAAGTTGAATTACATATAAAACCGATAAGCTAAAATTAGTCTTATTCTCATTGCAACTAATGGCCTTATGTATAAGGTAAAAGATCATGCCAGTTAGCATAAGTGGCAAAATTTAACGTAGTTGAACTCGTTGAGAGTTCCTCCATACAATTTTATATTAAAAATGAGCGCATAATGTAGTTTTAACCCACTAGCGCGATTAAAAAAAATTGTACGGGAAAACTCGTTAAGACAATGTTCAATTTTGCTACTTATGCTAACTAGCATAAAGTTTTACCTTACACATAAGCCTGTAAGTCTTTCAAAGAACTAAAATTACGTGTTATCTGCTGCAATATTGCCACATTGAAAAAATTATATTAAAACGCAAATATGTGGAATCCGAGCAAATTTCTCGTTTGCAAAAAATTCATAATAGTCCTGCAGACGTGTCTACAATCATATACGACAATTTTCTTTCAGATGTGATAGGAGTGTTTGAGAATCTTTACTCTACGTCTACACCTGATACAATTTTATCAAGACAAATGTCAAATTTCATATAGAAAAAAGAGCTAATATAAAAAAAAAATTATTTTTCAATATAAAGTTTGACTTTTGTTATAATAAAAATATATCAGGTATAGCCGTAGGGTTATAACCAGGGAACCAGAAATATGCTCTAAAAAAAAGTATTTGATGCGCATTCAATATGCACTAAAAACTTGAAAATATACACTAAAAACCCAAAAAACATGCTCTTAAAAATTAAATAAATTGGTTTATTTTTCAACGAAAATGCATTTTTCATTTAAAAATTCGACAACATTTGCATATAAAATAAGCCAGAAATAAAATAAACAAGCAAAGGAAACAATAAACTAATTAACAAAGAATAACTGACGTACTAAAAACAATAATTTAGGACTGAAATGCACGTTAAAACAAAATTGTCTTATAAATTTTGACTAAAGCAAATAACAAAAATTATTTTTTTTATACTCTCATAAAAATTTAACTTCAATTTAAAAAGAGATCACGATATCAGAATTAAAACTTTGGAACTATATTTTGGATAAATAAGCCAAGATTTTTTTTTTAAATTTCATTGCAATAAACAACAAAATATTGACCTAGATTTTTAAATAAAAATCGTTACATCTAAGTAAATTTTTATACATATATCATTTAAAGTCTACTGATGTAACCGGGGTAAAGTCCGTCACAATTAGCAAACCCAAATTTTTATTTAAACTAACGTCCACATACTACATGGAAGATTGGAAATGAGATTTAAATGGCGAAAACTAAAAATAAAAATTTTGACCAACAGATCAGCTTGTAAGCAAATTAAAAAAAAATTCCATAAAGTATCAAAATATGCCCTAAAAGTGTAAATTATGCTCTAAAAGTTAGAAAATATGCTAAAAATATGCGTATAAGACTGATATATGTGAAAACATGCTTTAAAGGGTAAAATATGCAAAAGTATGCACTAACAAATCGATGCCAAAATTCTTAAAAAGTTCTGAAACGGATAAAAATCTTGTCCTCGCATTAATACGTCACACAAGAAAAAACATGCAATTGCATATTTGCGGTTTCCCTGATTATAACAAAAAAAAAAAAAAAAATTAAAAAAAAAATCTAAAAAAACATTTCTATTGTTGGAGTTAGTTTTATAAAATCGTGCGATTTCGAATAGATCGGTTTACAGAACAGGGCCGATTATAAGTGAAAGAACATAATACACAAGCACACAAACATGCAAGACGTTGCTGAAGCAAATATTCAGAGCATAACAACAGCAATAATGGTCTACCTTCTGCTTATTAAGAAACATTCAACCACACAAACACATCAGCCAATGCAGATGCGAAACACAAACAACAATAACTATAATGCTTCCACACCAATATTACCAGAAAACTATGATGACAGAATATTAACACGGAAAGAAATTTCTGCTAAAATATTCTACAAGAGAATAATAAAAATGCTGGATTCCAATTTTACAATGAATCCAATGCTTAACTTCCTGAACAAAATAATTAATTGGTTCTTAAAAATACATTAAAACTGATTATTGAGGGTTTAGCTAAATTATATGCTTATTTCGATGTTGCAGATCATCAGGGAACCTTTATAAAAAAATATCTTCGAACCTCTAGAGATGTTATGTTCAACTTTTATTTAAACAAATGAGAAGCTCAACTAATATCATTTTTTGGAACAAGAACTCAATAATGAGCATAATTTTTTATTTTCTGACTTTGCAATTATACATTTATTTTAGCTCGATTTGTAATTTTAAGAATTATGTAATGGAAAATAAATGCAAAATTACAACAGACAACATCTTGTTTTAGCAAGAAAAGGTTCTTCTAGCAGTTTTTTTTTTTTTTTTTTTTTGAAAAACTTAAATGCTTTTTTTTTTACAAAAGAATAAAATAAATCTAGCAATGAAAATTTTAAAATGGCAAAACACTTGCTATTGTCAAGGTATACACACACACACACACACAAAGCAACAGAAAGAATTGCATTGTCACTAAAAGCGTGAACGAACGAAAGATGCTGAATGTTTTTTTGAATTTCTGAATATTGGCAACATTTTTTTTGGAATATGTATATTAAATAAAATGATCAGTGATGTGCGACATTGACTTTTTTGCGCTATTTTTTGGTTTAGGCACTTTTTTCTTTCTATTTTGGCAATTTTTTTCATATAAGCGTTTTTTTCACATAGGTGATTTTGTTTAGTCTTGGCGCTTATTTGATTTTTTGCGATTTATTTTTTTTTTTGGTTCGTGGCGTTTTTTTCGTTTTGGCAATTTTTTTATTTTTGGTGATTTTTTTCGGTTTTGGCGATTTATTTTAGTGTTAGCATTTTTTTTTTAATTTTGGCGTTTTTTTTGTTCTGGCGATTTTTTTTTAAATTTTTTGCGATTTTTTTCGAAAAGACGATTTTATAGTTTGGAATTTTTCAGTTTTAGCTTTTTTGAAAATTTCTAGAGTTTGCTTTTTACGGTTTCCAAGATACAGCAAGCTATCAAAATTACATTAACTGATAGAACACCCTTTAATTTTTTTTTTAATTTTAGTGCTAATTGTTGTAGTCTGTATAATAATATACTAACTTTGCAAATTTCAAGTGCCTATATACACATACATAATTGTCTGTATATTACATAGGATTTTAAAATTTTTCGTTGCTCGTTTTGAAACACCCTTTCATTTTTAACTGCAATACATTTTGGTTGATTGTAGCGCCCAAAGTTCTACTTACTCTTTCCAAATTTCAGGCCCATAGCTCAGACAGACAGCATAGTGCAAACAATAGGATTCCTTTTCACCTTTGGTGTACGGAATCCTAAAAGGAGCGATGATGCATCACATTAGGGTACAATTTTGTGCAAAAAACCCAGAAGTTAACATCGTGGTATCGTGTATGATTAAAAGCTCTCAATAACAGTATTGAGTAAATAAGGCATTCTAATTAAAATGAGAATTGAAAGGTAAAAATGTAAATGCATCACTGCATTTCAAATGAAAATTTAAATGTCCTAAACCACTTTACTGAAATAGATAACGCACAGATAAATCTCAAATAAGGCTTACAACATGGCTACTGCTAAAAAAGATTATTTGGGAACTTTTATTGTATTTTAAAATAAAGTTTCATCATATGATGCAGAGCAGTGATGCATTTACGAACACACCCAACATGAGTTATTTCATGAAAAATTACCTCTTGCTAAATTTAGGAATATCTTGCCGGTACTTTAACTTAAATTTTTTTGTTACTAAAGGCCCTGAGAGATATAAAATAATTTCAAAAACAAAAATTAAAAAGCTGGAGCTGCCAGTTAAGAGTATTTGTTTCCGATTTTATAATTTTTTTAGATATAAATTTTAACTATAAAAAATGTATGTGTCTGCCACGGGTATATTATTTTAGTCACAGCAGTAGCTGGTGATTTTTTAGTCACTATGAATAAGTAAAGCTTATAAAAATATCACTCATCTCTAATGGCAATGAATGCGTGTTACAACATTTATAAACCCATTAGTTGGTTAATTTGCTGTAGTTAATGTCGTCAGTTCAAAATAATGACTGAAGCTCAATATGAAACTTCTAACAAATAAGAGTCATAAAGTTAACTGTGATCATTTTTAAAATCTTTGAAAATATTTTCTGCTTTAAAAAAACTATTGCCGCCACTGATAGATGATTAATTGCTTATTTGAAAACTGCTTTTGTAATCTTTGCAATTATTAATCCATTACATTTTAATAAGTATAATTTATTAAAGTAAAATAATGCAAATAATTCTCGTACTGCCATCAAACTTACATTTCTAATTGCTGAGGCAAACTTTCAATATAGAGACTTATAATGCTCATTTGCATTTTAATTTGAAAGAATTCGATCGTTGTAATACAAAATGTTGGCAGCAAAAAAAAATGTGTGTAACGAACTTCGAAAACTTTGAGTATGAAAAATGCTTGATTTTGTTATTCAAAGACTTTTTTGGAGACTGGGCTCGAACTTAAAACCTTCAGTCTTTTAGTCAAAGCTCTAATATACTTTAGCCTACTCCACGCTAGATTTATTTCGAGCTTTCGTTTACTCCAGGTTGTAACACCTGGATTGTTAGCAGAATATTCTTATTCTAGCGAAAACTTTGTATTAAAGCTAAGCAATGGCAAGTCCATTAATTGTGGGGCCAGAAATGGATGATTGCACTTTATTTAAACTTTTGCAAAAGAGTCAGGCACCAACATCCCACAATAATGTTATAACTCACTAATTAATTTTTCCATTATAAAGGACTTCGGATTTTATAAAAAAAAACACATAAAATTTTGAGAAGTTTATAAAATCTTTATTTCAGTCACCAGAACGATCTATATAATTCAATGTTTAAAAATGGTTTCATGTAAATGTTGACCGTGGTACAATAGGCCCAAATTTAGCATACTCTTTCCAACATGTTGGAGAGTCAACCATTGCGGCTTGTACCTATAAACATGAGCCTTAACATAGTCCCACAAAAAATAGTTTATGAGGGTTAAATCGTATTTTCTATGCGGCCAGTTGGCCGGCCTCAAACGTAAAATAAACTGTTCATCGAACTCGCCTCTTAATCGGACCAATGTTTCACGTGATGTGTGACTGTGGCACCATCCTGCTGAAACCACCTGCCAGCCAAGTCCACCTCTTCCATTTTGGGCAAAAAAAGTAACAGAATTCCAATTTCAGCGATTGGCGTCGAATCGATAATTTACGGTAACAGTGCCGGATAAAGCTGAGATATTTTCCTGAAAAAAGTTTACAACTCACTAAGTGATTTTTCCATTATAGAGGGATTTCGAATTTGATAAAAAACACATAAAATTTAGAAAACTTTATGAAATCTATATTAGAGTCGTCAGAACGATCTATATAATTTAATTTTTAAGAATGATTTCAGGTAAATGTTGACTGAAATGGTTCATACGCTGGGTCCAATTTTGGCAGACTCCTTCCAACATGTTGGAGAGTCAACCATTACGGCTTGTCCCTATAGACATGAGCCTCAACATAGTCCCACAAAAATAGTCTATGGACGTTAAATCGCATTTTCTATGCGGCCAATTGACCGGCCTCAAACGTGAAATAAACTGTTCACCGACCTCGCCAATCAATTGGAGCATGGTTTCGTGTAATGTGTGGTATGTGGCACCGTCTTGCTAAAACCAAATGATAGCAAAGTCCAGCTCTTCCATTTTGAGCAAAAAAAAAAAAGGAACAGGGGTCCAATTTCTACGATTGGCGTCGAATCGATCATTCACAGTCATTCACAACACTGGTGGACACAGCTGCGATATTTCTCTGTCCGCACTCTTCTTATGCAAGTTGGTAGTTTAATGATCAATAATGTAATTTTGGTGCGAAATTTAATCACAAATAAACCCAAAAGCCGCCTTAGAAGTTCGCCTAAACTGACCATAAAATGGAAGAAGTGCACGATGCACTTTCTTAACCGAGAATGAATTTTAATAATAAAATTTAAAGATCTGCAAGCGTTGGTCCTTTGTAAGTCGATTCGTGGTTAAATTATAGACCAAACTGAACATGTTTAACATTAACATGATTCATGAAAACAGCTGAGTTGCCAAAAACAGTGTTGCGAACAATAAAATTGCTAGATAATCATCCTTTAGAATCAATATTATTTATTTATTATTATTTATTTATTTTATTTTTATAACAATACTAGCTGAGCCCGGCAAACGTTGTATTACCCTCAATTATGTAAAAATTTTTTTAACTACAAATTACTTCACACGGTGGTCACTTGTTTGGTCAGAAATAAAACAAAAACCTTCCGAGTAGTGTCCCAAACCTGTGTTAAAAATTTCGGCCCCACAGCTCTTATAGTTCCAGAGATCATGCGTTAGGAACAAACACACACTACGATTTTATATATATAGATAACTTATGTTCTAAAAAGTTTACTGGGTATTTAATTTTTTTTTTTAATTTCTATATCAGGTAAAATATTTGATTATATTCGCTAAAGTTGTATAGTATAATATATTATTACCGTTATACAGAAAGCCCTAACTCATTATTTTTGTTTTTGCATTTTCCAACACATCGAAAATATACAAAATCTCGTTTTCAAAAAAAATATGAGTTAGGGCCTTTCTATATTAAGGTAACGATATACATATAATACTACACAACTTTAGCCTATATAATCGAATATTTTTTTATTATATTTAATTTTTTTTTTTAATTTCTAGTACCCAGTTAACTTTTTTTTTTGGTGTTTGGCGATTATTTTTAGTTTTGGCGTTTTTTAGTTTTGGCGTTTTTTGGTTTAGACGTTTTTTTTTCTTTTTGGCGATTGCGTTTGTTTTGGCGACTTATTTTAGTTCCAGCGTTTAAGTCACGAAGCTTTTTTTTCGTTTTGATGATTTTTTCAGGTTTTTGCGATTTTGTTGTTTTGGCGATTTTTTTATTTTGTAATTTTTTCATTTTCGGTTTCAAAAAATTTCAAGTATTTGCCTCTTACGATTTCTAAGATACAACAACTTGTCAAAATAACATTAACTGATGGAATACCCTTTAATTTTAAATTTTTAAATATCAGTGTTACTTGGTATAGTGTACATAAAAATACACTTATGGTGTTTTCTTTTCTGGAAAAAGTGTAACATTTTTTAACTTTTTATTTAAAAAAATACAATTTAGGGTTCGTTTAAAGAAAAAATTTAATCACGCAAGGGATGATACAATAATTTTTGATAAAATGTTTATTACAGAAAATCATTTTATTGAGAATTTTCATTGAATAGTGTAACATTTTTTTCCAGAAAAGAAAATGCCGTTACTGTGCCAATTTCAAGTGTCTATACATAATTGTGTGTGTACTACATTAGGACTTCAATATTTTTCCTTGCTCGCTTTAGAACACCCTTTAAATTTGGTTAACATATACATGCTGTTTACATATTCTGTGAAAATTTCAGGGACGTAGCCCTCACGGTTCTCGAGGAAGCATCCTGTGACGGACAGACGGACATCGTATCGAAAACAATAGGTTTCCTTTTCATCTTTGGTGTACGGAACCCTAAAAAAAGACAGAAGAATTGATAACTTCCTCCTTTTTTTGAAGTTGATTATTGGGTGTTTTATGCAAATTGTCTTGCGTAAGTGTAAATGAAAAATATCGTAGGTTTCTTTAAAGAACAAAAACAAAATACACACTCACAATCCAAAGTAAAGCTACGATATTTCGCATTTACACTTACGCAAGACAATTTGCATCAAACACCGAATACAGCCATTGTATTATTGTATACTTGTGATATTTACACGTTTTCCATTTATATAAAAGTTTTATTGTGTTTTTTTTTGCACACTTAAACACAATCCCCACAATTTTAAATACTTTTCTAATTAAATATTCTGCAATATCTGTTTTTTTTTAAATAAAAAAATAGTCACTGAAACAATAACAATAAAAATAACATGAAATATTGGTATTAAAAACACAGTGCAACAAAAAAAAAAAAACAAGAAGAGAGGAGTGGAGAAAAAAATACATTTAAAAATAAAAGTAAATTAAACATTTTCACCGGGTTATTTTTTTTTATTTTTTTCAAAATGAAACAAATATTTATAAACGCTGATGACATGTTGACAATCGTAGAATAAAAGTTTAAACACACGATAATAAAAACATGAAAAATAAATGTTGAAATAAAATAGCAGACTGACTACCACCGCTGCTATTTATTCCACAGAGATACAGACAAATATGTGCAATTGTATGCTTTCGTTTTGTTCTGTTGCTACTAGGGATGCCAATCGGGATCGATTTTTGGAAATTCCGGGATTCGGGATTTTGTAATCCCGGGATTTTCGGGATCACGGGATTTTCGAGATTTCGGGATCTAAATATTTTTCGTAAAATAAATTATTTTTTTAAATAAATATTACTTTAATAACAATTTAATGCATTTTAAAAGGTTTTATTTTCATAATTTATCATTGCACAAAGTGAACAATTTTCTAATACGAGTATGAAATAAAAATCAAAAGAAATTTTCAGTGAAAACAATAACTAAATATGAAAACTTGGTTTTGTTTTCAATATAAATGTTTTTCTAATATCTAAACAAAAACGAATATACATATCGATGGACTTTTAGCACTACCGCTTAAGTTGACTTACGGAAATTTTTAGATTCACTTTCATACAAATAAGTTGCAAAAACAATATTGTTTTGTTAAAAATATATCTACTAACGTTTTTTTAATTGCGATTGATCAACAACAAGTATAACGGTTGTTACATATGTACATATGTATACCAAGCATTATCTAATTTTTTTTTTTAACAATTTCGTTACGACTATGACAACGATAATAAGGCTGAACATGTCGAAAAATTAAAAGAAATGTATAGACTATTCTAATCAAATTCGATTAATTACGTCTAAAGATCACATTTTATAGGCGCATACATTAAAAGTTTGCCTGAGCACTTAAACAGTATTTTTGCTCTACTGAAAAATTTTAATTTCATACATAAGTTTTTTTCTACAAGTTTAACAGATACATATGTATGTATTCATAAGTTCGCTAAGAGGAGTAGGGTTTCTTAGTGTACTGGCCTTCTACTCTGCAACTCGAATACAACTATAATTGAGTCGAACTCATTCAGTCGGCCGTTTTTAAGTAAAACTATTTATCAAATCCATGTAATTTAAATGGGTTTGATCTTAGGTTTGTATCAAAAACGACCTAAACGGTCTAAATAAAAAGCAAAATAATTTTGAACTGTAATGTAAAAACATACATACACACTCGAGCAGTTTTTTTTAGACAAAATACTCCGCATTATTCTGTAAATATTTCTCGATTTTACATCAACCCGACAACAACAAGTTTTCACTTGCCTTGTATTGTATGCTACTCCATTTGTAAGGAGGTTTCAATAGTACTCAATTGTTACCGACAAGTAGATAAGTGCTAATTTTTTTTTAGCGTTGAGGAGTCGACATACAGATAGTTATACACTGCAATTATGAATAAATTTCCGCAAGAAATTTCTCCCGTTCCCAATTAGATTTTTTTGTTTTCCCTATTATTTGCTACTGTTTGAAATTATTCCCCGGGAAAAATTTGTCGTGGAATTTGAATTATAATTGCCCTCATAATATAGAATAAGACGGAATAAATTTTTCAAACTTATGAATTTTTCAAATGTTATTTCCCTTCCAAAGGTAATCAGAGCTATCGTGAATAAAATTCCACGTGAAATTTTTCTGTGGAATTATTTCCAACTAATAGCAAGTAATAGGGAAAACAAAAAATTCTAATTGGAAAGTGAAAAAATTTCACCTGGAATTTTATTCATGATAGCCCTGAATATATTTCTTTTGTTTTCAAAAGAATTCTAAAATGTACATATATTTTAGCACCTTTGATGAAAATAACCGTAAGAAAGTGGTTTATTTATTTTGCTCTTGTTGTTAATTTATAAGAAATATGTCACGAATAGTCATTAAATTGTTAAAAGTGTACGTATAAAATTGTATGGGACTTTTAAATAATATAAAAAATACCTTAGAATCAACGAAAATTTTAATTTATAAAGTTTTTATATAAAAATTGCTAAGAAGTCCCGAAAATGAAATCCCGGGATTGAATTTTACAAATCCCGGGATTTCCGGGATCGGGATTTCCCGTTTGGCATCCCTAGTTGCTACTAGTGTTTAAACAACACAAAACCAACTTGCAACAAAATATAACTTTGTTAAAATAAATATCTTTATAAAAAAAAAAAAAAATATATGTACATACCTATATGCATCAAATACTGTCTGAGCAGTGAATGAGTTTTTCTCTGCTTGCTTTTTTTTTAAATTACACCCGTTTTACTGTTTCATTATCGTTGTTACAATTTATTTGTTGATTCTAACCAACATGTGAATATGGGTATTAAATGCTTCATATGTATATTTGAAAATGAGTTGACGGCAACAATTAAATAGAATAATGTGTTGTGGCTGCCAGAAAATCATCATTAAATTGCCTACTTTTGCCAGAGAAGACGATAAATAAATTCAGTAAAGTGCGCCTTTGACTTGCACACGAAGGGTTCCGTACTGACACTAAATATCGTTACCTTAATATAGAAAGGCCCTCCTAACTCATTATTAATTTTTTTTTTTTTTTGAAAACGAGATTTTTGCATTTTTCAATGCACTAGATGTTCTGCTATCGAAATATACAAAAAACCCGATTTTCAAAAAAATTATGAGTTAGGGCCTTTCTATATTAAGGTAACGATATATAATATTTTACTATTTACTTTAGCCTATCTAATCGAATATCTTACCTGATGTAGACATTTTTTAAACACTTTTATATACCTGGTAAAGTTATTTCGGATTTTGGCGATTTTTTTTAGTTTTGGCGTTTTTTTTTTTGGTTTTTGGCGTTTTAGTTTAGTCCTAGCGATTTTTTAGTTTTGGCGTTTTTTTAGTTTTGGCGCTTTTTAGTGTTCCGTACACCAAAGGTGAAAAGGAACCCAATTGTTTTCGCTACGCTGTCCGTCTGTCCGTCACACGGTATTTTCCCAGGAACCGTAAGAGCTACGGACCTGAAATTTGGACAGAGTATGAAGAACCTTGGCCGCTACAACAACAAATACATGAGAATTAAGAATTAAAGGGTGTTCCAAAACGAGCAACGAAAAATGTTAAAATCTCATGTAATATACATACAATTGTATGAACATACATATGTATATTGAAACTTGAAATTTGTAAAATTAGTGTATTTTTATACAGACTACAACAATTAACACTAAAATTTAAAAAAATTTAAATTAAAGGGTGGTCCATTAGTTAATGCAATTTTGACTATGTAATTTTGAAAATTTGCTATATCTTGGAAACCGTAAGAGGCAAACACTTGAAATTTTCAAAAACGGTAAAACTAAAAAAACCAAAAATTATAAAATCGCCAAACCAAAAAAAAAAAAAATCGCCAAAAATAAAAAAAAAATCGCCAAAACGAAAAAAAATCGCCTAAATTAAAAAAAAATTGCTAGCAATAAAATAAATCGCCAAGTTCGAAAAAATCGCCAAAGTGAAAAAAAACGCCAAAGTGAAAAAAACACCACAAATCGAAAAAAATCGCCAAAACGCGAAAATGTCGCCAAAACTAAAAAATTTTTTATATAAAAAAATCGCAAAAATGAAAAAAATCGCCAAAAATAAAAAAAATCGCCAAAATGAAAAAAACGCTAAAAACCGAAAAAATCGCCGAAACAAGAAAATAAAGTGTCAAAACTAAAAAAAGAGCCAAAACTTAAAAAAATCGCCAAAACCGAAAAAACGCAAAAAAAAGCCAAAACAAAAAAACCGAAAAGACCCCAAAAACGAAAATAAACGCCAAAACTATATATTATATAGGATGAAGTTTGTATTAAATTACATATCTAGTGTTCGTACGGAACCCTTCGTGCGCAAGTCAGAGTCGCACTTTACTGAATTTATTTGTGTTTGGTGATTGTTTTAGTTATGGCGATTTTTTTAGTTTTGGCGCTTTTTGTTTCTGGCGTTTATTTTCGGTTTTAGGCGATTTAGTTTAGTCTTCGAAATTTGTTGAGTTTTGACGATTTTTTTCGTTATGGCAATCTTGTCCGGTTTTTGGCGATTTTTTCGTTTTGGGGATTTTTTTATTTTGCGATTTTTTAGTTTTAGCGTTTTGAAAACTTCAAGATTTTCAGTCTTACGATTTTCAAGATTCAGCAAGATGTTAAAATTACAAAAATTACATCAACTGTCAGAAATACCCTTTCCTTATTTTTTTTTTTAATTTTCATTGTAATTATTGCATTAAGATTTGAAAATTTTTCGTTGTTCGCTTTATAGTTAATACCCTTTAATTTTTAACTTTCATATGTTTGGAGCGGTCAAAGTTTTAAATATTCTGAGAAAATTTCAGGTCCGAGAAAACAGCCTTTGACGGACAGACAGACAGTATACAACAATAGGGTGTCCTTTCACCTTTGGTGTACAAAACCCTAAAACATGGTTGCTGATTTGCTTTTACCTTTTTAAATATTATGATTAAGCTTACATTAACGAAAATTTATGCTGAACTCATGAACGCCAAAGACTGTTATTATTCGATCCATCCTTATACGAAAACTCTATAAATTTATAAATTTACTTTCACATTTTTGCCACGTGTACATTTTTTTATATAAATTTTATTTTGCAACATAAAATTACTGCGAAATAACTTTAACAATTGTGGGCGATAGAAATGTAATTGCCGTCAGTTGTTTCTTCTTCTTTTTATTGGCATTATTCTGTTGAAATTATTTATAAAAGAAAAATAAGTTACTTGTCATGCTTTCAAAAGCAGACAATAAAATATTTGTTTGCCATTTTATTTAACTATTATTGTCGTACGTAAAAGTTTAAAATGCATACACTATTAAAAGAGGTGTAAAATTGTATACACATGTACATGAATATCTGTGGCAATATGAAAGAATAGCTTAAGTCAACTTAAGCAAAGGGCAAGATCTTCTAGATACAACTAATAGAATAAAATTTTCTAACGCATGATTCTACTTTCATATGCATATCGTTACCTTATTATAGAAAGGCCCTAGCTCATTATTTTTTTTTTTTTTGAAATCGAGATTTTTGCATATTTCTATGGAAATATCATGTACCACTTACACCCAGTACGCAAGCAGAGTCCATCTCTGGCTGAAATATGACAGCGCGGTCGTGGTCTTAAGCAGATTCATGTGATTGTTGCACATATTGATTTTGCAGATGGTGATTTAAGTGAAGAAAAAATTGTATCTTTTTCACACTTAATCACGTTTTATTGAAATCAATCACTAAATATGTAACGCCCATCTCTGATTGAAACTCAGACAACTGATAAAAGGCAAGTTTTGTTTATTTTTACATTTTATGCTCTTGTTATTTTCTTGTAAAATAGCTTTAATTTCGTTAAAGCTTAAGCTCTAAAATAATTATGTAAAAGTTTCTTTTTATTTTATGATTAAAGATTTCTTTAACTGCGTCTTATTTCATTAATTAAAAATAAACTTAAAATTCTCTACCTCTATAAATTTAGTTAAGTTAATGCCATCAAACTGATTTTGCGTTAAAATTTTAATCGTTTGTAGAGGGGGAGTAGTGGGTGTGAAAAACAAACAAAATTTCAACATAACTAAATACAAGAAACACAGTATACCCAATCACACAGTTCACTATTCGTAGTTAATGCTAGAGACAACAATTCAAAATAAAATTATAATTGCGTCTGTCATCAGTTGATAATAAAATGTGTTGTTCGTTATTATTAACACGAAATATATATGTACATAGACGACTTTGTTGGCATTGTATTTTTTTTTTCAACAATATTCCAATAATAATTGCCCGTATTCCGAGATGCTTATGAGCAAAAATAAACTGCTACAGATAAACAAAGACAGTTTTTTGACAAAAGTTATAAGTAATTCGATATAATAATGAGTACATGTGTATAAATAGATACATATGTATGTATGTATATACATCGTCAGCTTAGTGTGTAAACCTGCTAACTCACTTCAATCAAATTTTACTGTTTAAAGTTTTCTTTACATAGCCGAAGAAATTATCCAAATAAAATAAGCCTAGTTTGATTGCTTTGTGACTTTCAAAAATATTCTTAATTGGTTTTTGGAAGTCTGTGCATGTGATAAGAGATTTGTGTGACTGTTCAAAATGTGTGGTTGAAGATTTGGGAGAGCACTAATGAAATGCATATAGACATGCCTAACCACCAGCAAATAATTTTCACCTAATATAGCCCAATTCACAATCTTGTGCAAATGGTCTTGCATCGTAGCATGTGCAAAATGGTACGATGCAAGACCATTTGCACAAGACTGTGAATTGGGCTATTAAGTTTATCCAACATGTAAAGTTTCAAACTAAAATTTATTTTTTAGCCAGTCGTTGCATTGTCTCTTTCGAATGCCAAAAAAAAATGCCATTTTTTATAAAAACTGGATTTAGCAGGTTTACACTCTGAGCCGGTGTCAAACATAAGTATTTTTACCCGACTGCGCAACCCAAAGAAGGGTATTGTGTTCATCGGTCTATGTATGTATGTATCAGAGCTGTTAAATTTCGAATACGATTAGAAATCAATTAGATTACATTTTAAAAAGAATTGTACTGATTATATAATTTCCTGTTAAAGAATTTCTGATAAATAATTGATTTCGATTACTAATAATCGAAAAGTAATCTAAATTACCAGAAATTACAACAAAATAATCAAAAAGAATCAAAAGTAGTCAAAAAATAATCCGACTACTTTCAAAGATTAGTTTTGATTATTAATACATAAATAATCAAAAGGAATTAGAAGTAATATTTAAATATACTCAAATTATTCTTTGATTACTTTTGTTTCTTTTAGATTATTTTGTTGTAATTTCCAGTAACTCAGACTACTTTCCCATTATTAGTAATCGTAATCACTTAGTAATCGTGCGAAACTGAATATAATCGTAATTTAATCATTACTTCACCTTTCAAAAAAAAAAATTAATCAAATTAGTAATAATTTTGTTTAGAAAACTTTTAGCATGCGATATATTTTTATGGAAAATTTTAAAGCATGCGATACATTTTTATAGAAAGTTTTTAAGCTTGCGATAGATTTTTATAGAAAGTTTTGAAAAATGCGGTAAATTTTTATAGACAATTTTGAAGAATGCGGCGTTAAATTTTTATAGAAAATTTTGAAGAATGCGCTAAATTTTTATAGACAATTTTTAAGCATTCAGTAAATTTTTTTTAAAGAAAATTCATAGCATGCGATACTTATTTACAGAAAATTTTTTAGTATCGCATGCTATTTATGAAAAATTTTAGTATCGCATGCTAAAAAAATTTCTATAAATACGTAAACATGGGATACATTTTTATAGAAGATTTTTTATCATGCGATAAATTTTTCACGAAAATTTTTTAACATGCGATAAATTTTTAGCATGCGAAAAATTTTCATTGAAAAGTTTTAGCAAGCGATAAATTTGTACAGAAAAGTTTTAGCATGCGAAAATTTTTAGCAAAAAAATTTTTTTGACTTGTTTTTCAATATGCATATGTATTTTTATCTGTGTGTCTGTTTCTGTGTGTCTGAACTAGTCCACGTACATTCCCAAAGGCTGGACCGATTTTGATTTAGTTATTTCTGTTTGAAAGGTGACTTGATCGAGAGGGTTCTTGACTATGTTTTAAGAAAAATTGTCCAGCCGTTTAAAAGATATCACATCTTTTCTAGATATATTCGGGGGTTTTAAAATGTTTAATTTCTGTTATGTCTAGTGTTTTAGTTTTTGAATGCCCAAAAATTCACTTATATTGTGTTAAGTTTTTGAAAGGTTTTTGATGCTCTAAACTTTTTATTTAAAAAATTGTTTCTTTGTTAACTTTGCTTAACATTCATCGCCTGTACTTCTTTTGAGTCTGACGTTTTAAGAGATTTTATTATTTTTATTTTTCCCATTTAACATAAACAAGCTTATTTGTTTTCATTGTTATGATATGAATGATGGCTTCATCGTTTTATTTTGGCATTTTGGTATTTTGTTAATATACACTTTTACACCTTGAGGGCCCATGTGAGAGGTTAATTTTGTGTTTTTTTATTTTATTTTTTTATATGTTTACAATTTTAATTATTTTTTTGTATTTTATATTTTTCATTTTGCTCCTGCCTAAAATGTTGCTTTTGGTAATGTTGTGGTTGCTATTTGAAGCCAGCCAGCATGAGTTTGCTGTAGCTGTCAGATGTTAAGTTTTTATTATTATTAATGAATTATTGAAATCAGAAATAATGATTTATAAACGAGTTGGATTTGTTTCAAAGGTCTCTAATGTTACTACTTCAACTAGTTGCTACCACTGCCAGAGCTACCAGATTTTTGCGGTTTAAAATTTTTAATTTGATAAATTTCATTCCCAAAACAAAATTGCCAGAGTAAATAATAACATCTCAATCTAAGAACATTAAGTACTTCTGTAGTACTTCGATTCTGAACAATCGAAATCTATCGAACCGAATCGCATCATTATCTTGCGACACCTGAGGGAGCTCAATATTATTCGAATGAGGCTAGAGAGAAAAAATTGATTGAGTGAGAGAGAGACAATGCTACAGTGTGTTTTGTAATAATTAATTTTTTTTATTAATTTTTAATAAACAAAATTAAGAGAACTGTAACATTTTTCTAAGCATTCAACTATTTCAAATTGCACATTCATGTATTATATATTCAAAATTTAATTTTATTAGGATCGTTCAGCAATTTTATATAAAATACTACGAGAACATTTTTTATATTATCTTAGCCTTCCTCTCTATAAAGCTGCTGCTCTTTCGTTCCACAAAAGGGATTAATAATTTCCTTTAAATTCAGATATAAAGTGTATCAGTGTTTCCTAAAAATTTTTCGCTGCTTACATTTCTCGACTTTTAAGGACTAACTACCAGATTGATTTTCATTTTGCTGTAAAAGGCTTTTCAAATTATAAAATTTTTTCTTGAAATACATATTTCTTAATATTTTTCTAATTGTATTCCCAAAACTAACATCATCAACTCCCACCAGCACCACAATCAAATGTTTCCAAAATATTGTTAAATACACCTGCCTTAAATTTCTATAATCGTTAAGGCATGAAGTGCACAAGCCGCCATGTCGTCGTCTTCGAAGGGCACCTTGTTGTCTTTATTATTTCCATTGGTTGGCTTTTGGTCTGACGTCATGCTGATGTTGTCGTCTTTGCTTGACTTAATTGACCTTCCTACAAGTAATTAATTTAAATACTTGGTATTAAAATTTACAAGAAACAAGTTCCAAAAATAAAATAAAAAACAAACAACAAAACAAAACAACCTTGTTTTTTTGAGGTATTTTTTTCTGTTGTTGTTTCGTTTGTAAATTGTTTTAAAAACATGTTTCTAAACAACATGACACCTACATAAAAACAATACAACATGTATGTATGTTTATATATGTGTGTGCATGTATGTACACTCCTTAAACAGGAGTTTGTATTAAAAATGCAAGGATTGCGTGGAAAAATGTGTAGGGGTTAAGGTGAGTTTACACTAGGTGTTTTCGTTTGCTTTAAAGAAAAATGTATCTTGTGTTGTATATAAAAGGTCATACTTTGTGACAAAAAAACCTCATCGTGTAAACGTAGTCTCCGGCAGTTGTTGTAAATGCTTTTATGAGTAGAAATATTTGTATTGTTGACTTTATCGTTCAATTGGAATCTTTGAATATAAAATGAATTAATACAAGAAATGTATGCATGTGTGCATGTATTTGCATAACAGGAAGACAAGGAAAAACAAATTAATTAATTTATATACATATATTTTTTTCTCGTTTATTTGCTGTGCTCTCACCCTTAATGTCGGTCAAAATATGGGAAGTTTTTTTTTTACAATAACTGTTGTAGAATTTTAACTTCACCCTTTTGCGCTATACATAATTTTTTTACGTTTCGTGGTTTTTCTTGTTCCATTTCAGCCCAACTGGTTCTACCTTGCGTTCACCATTTCAAATAAAGGATTACTTATTGTCACCGGGTACCTGCAAATGTGGTTTACCATGTCCACTGCAACCAGAATATTTCTTCGACTTTAATGTTCAGGTAAGTGAATGGATATTGATTTTTTATTATACTTTTCTTAATTGAATTTTGCTAGTTGTTGAGAATTGGAAATGTTTTTTTGTTTCATTTCAATGTTGAAAGAATTATTGTATCTAAAAAAAAAAAGGAAGAATAGTAAAGGGTTTAAAGGAAACTTTTTTCGGTTTATTAAACGAATGTGGGAACTTTTCGAGTCGTAGCCTAGAAGATTGATAAATAAATGAAATACATATATAAATACATTTCCAACTTGTTCGGTACTGACTTGCAACAGCATTGTAGGTCGATTATGGGTCCAACTCTTTCAGTAAAACACAATGCTGTGATCAATCCCATTTAAATTACATGGGTTCGATAATAGATTTGTGTGAAAAATTAGTGAATGAACGAGTTGGACCCAGCTCTAATTATGGGTATTCAACGAACTTAAACTACGTTGCCAGCTTACGAAAACTGTGTTACCGACGATAATATATAACAGCTGGCAGTCTTAATAAATAATTAGTGCTTTCTATGTAGCAATGAAAAAAATTCTAGTTACCGTCACTATCGGAATAACAGCCTCACCTTCGCGAGGTCTCCCACAATCTCTATGAAAGTATAGGGTGGCGCAGAATAAGCTATATGATTTACATGCTTTATAATTATTTTTATTTATGCGATTATTATAAAATTTTTTTTTAAATACAGTATATTATTGGGTAATTTTTTGCAATTAGCTTTGAAAAATGATATCCTGTAAGTGATGTCCATTTTCTGTTCGCACATACGTGCTCCTTTTAGTATATTTTCCATAACTTTTCCCAAAGTTTCGGGTATAATGTCCATGATTTCATTTCGAATGTTAGTTTTTAGTTGGAGTATGGTTCTTGGTTGTTAACGTACTGTTAAATCTGGTGAACACATTAAAATGACGACGATATGCACGCTGTGTCAACACAATAGACTGTTGGTTTGAAAAATAAAATTCAATTATTTCTCTACGTTGTTCGATCATGTAATGATTCATAATTAATTCCCCAAGTCTTCTTCACAAAATGCTGAAAAAAAAAACAAAGAAGGAATAATAATTAAAAAAGTTATAAGGACTTCAAACCATATACACAGAAAAAATATCATCGAAATACAACCAACAAGACAAATTGTTAATATTTAATTTACAAATTAACAATCATCATTGTTGATATAACAAATTAAAATTTTTTTAGTCAATTAAATTACTCAACAAAATTATTTGTTAAATTATATCATAACGCAATGCGCACATATAGAAGAAACAGGAAGTCATGTTTTGTATGTATTAATTATTTGCGTATCTAATTAAATGTTTCTCTTTATCTGAGAGGTAAGTAAGTGAGTTTATTATTCCTGAGGTTGCCGGTTCAACTCCGCCCAAAGACACTTAATGTTTTTCGCAGGCAAGCAAGAAATCGTTTCGAGGATTGCGATTGTGTATAAAACAAATATTGTTAATGTATTAATTATGATAATAAAATCTGTAGGGAAATTCAACAATTTGCATTGTTAATATAACAATAACTTTAATTGAAATAACTTTGAAATCTAACAAAAATAAATGCTGAAAATATAAATAAATTTCAACAAACTATTTGTTAAAATATTTAATTGAAAATATTTTTCAGATTTTCTCTTAACTTACAATTTCGTTAATTGTATTTACAAAAATCGTTGTAGGTTCAAAATCAATTAATTATATAATTGATATAACAAAAAAATTAATTGTATTTACAAATCATTTTTTTCTGTGTAGCTCATTCTGCGCTATCCTGTATATGCATTCGATTAAATGAAAATAAAGAGTGTTTTAATATAGAAGTATAGAACTTTGAAATGGAATAAAAACAAAAATGATTTTTTAAAATTATAATTTAAATATGACCTCTGGCATTTGACCGCCATGGCTAAATCAGACGTAGTCTAATCTGAAGGTCCAATTTTCGATGACTTTTTCCAACATTTGTGACCGTATATTGGCAATAAAGCGGCAGATGTTGTCCTCCAAGTGGTCAATCATTTCGGTCTTATCGGCGTATATATAGTCTGAGTCGGGTCTTCGCCTACGCTACGCTCTACAGTAGCAATGACTTCTTCTATAGGCACTGTACGACGACTCTGTGGATGCGTATTATCATTTAGAAAAAACTTGATGCGAAAACGTTCCACATTTAATCGAATTCATTGCTCTGATTGACGATTATGTCCAGCGAAGGCAAATTCATATAAGGTGTACTCTGCTCAACTCGTTTTGAGAAATTTATACTTGAAATGTCAGAAAAATGTGCTGAAAAATGTGTTTTGACATCCAACGTATTTTCAAATTACAAGCGGCGAAAATAGTCACCTGAGCCCTTGCGTAAAATGGACGTAGTGCGCGATACGTATTTCGAACAGAACCATAACTTTCAAAATAAATTTGCAGTATTTGAATGCCTTGGTCACGCGTCAGTCTATTCACGTTGAACTTGTCATAGCTCGATTGGTATTGAAAATTATCAAGATCTAAGAAGTGGTTCTCAACTTTGAAATTGTTTTATTATAAAGCAGGGCTGGGAAATGCATTTTTTTTTTTTGCTTACAAGAGTTTTTCAAATAGTACATTTCTGCTTAAAATTAATTATTATCGCATTATTCGTAATTAAAGATATTTTTTTGTGAAAATTTCTATTGTGAATTGAAATATTTGTGATTAATGTGATAATCAGGAAAATAAAAAAAAATTAAATGATGTTGTTTTGTTGTTCACTGTAAATACTTGCAGCCTATTTCACCAAGACATTGTATTTGAGGTTATCAGCGCAGAAATGGTGTAACCCACATTCCTTTTTTGCTTGCTCTTCTGGTGATAAGTACATTATTTACATAACCAACTATCAAAAAAAAAAAAAAAAAAAAAAAAGGAGAGTAAATCACCTTTTAGTATTCTAAAGAAAACTGAGCTGAAAAATTGTTTTTTTTTTACAAATCATAAAATTGCAAAGCAATAAAGCAATTAAATAATTTTAAAAGAGCAATTGTTTAAATAAATTGATGTGGGTTACACCACTGCTACGTTGATGGCCTAATTTAAAAGTTGTTTTTCATATATATTTTATTTTATTTTCATAAAGTATTTTTTTTTTTTTTTTGATGCAAAATAACTCTTAAATATGAATTGCTATTTAAATTTGAATAGGTGAAATAGGCTCTTAATATCCCAATAGAAAACTCGTAATTTCTTGTGAAGTTGCTTGATTCCTCTGTGCCATTATATCTTCTAAAATTGCAAGCAAGCTTGTCTAATTGTTTTTTTCTAAGCTCTCCCCCTTGTTTTTTTTAATATTCATTTAATATATTTACGAGTGGTCACCAATCCCAGATGTACATGTTGTTTGCTGCTTGCATAAAGAATTCAATCAGATTAATGTTGCTTAATTGTGTCGTCAATATAAAGTTGAACAATATATAACTACATGGAATGAGAAAAAAAAGAACGATAAAACAACATTAAGTATTTATTGCAACTGGAGATAGATAATGACTATAAGAAGAAGAAATACACTGAAAGAATGAATAAATTCACGAGCAAGCGAACAAACAACCCAGATCGTTTAAAATAAATTTCGTGCTTAAATGGTTCGTTCAATGGCCCATTCACAATTAATTTAGCATTCTATTCTCGGAAGTATTTGCCTCTTTTGCAAGCTTTTAAGCTTTTGCTTAGAGTAATGCCTGCCAGATATGTGTATTGCTAAAAAGATTTGTTTTCTATTAGGGATGATGCAGATTATATTTTCCTACTCTTTCTTTTTTAAGCAGTACCCAAAAAAGTGTTAAAGGATAACTCATTTACATATGTATGTGCAGTTATGGGGCCTATCAGGAAATAATAAATTTAATTACTTAAATAAAATTTTGTATGGAAAATTTGAAATAAAATACATTTAAAATTTTATGAATATGGGGGTAGGCTTCACAATAAATGGTTTGTGTCTTTACCAAATATATTGCATTTTAGAGGGTAAAATTCTGTCATTTATTTTAGACTTGTGTCGAACTCTTTCAGTAGCTCGTTTTTGACACAAACCTATAATCAAACCCATGTAATTTAAATGGGTTTGATCATTGGTCTGTGTCAAAAACGAGCTACTGAAAGAGTTCGATACAAGTCTAATTTATTTATTATTAGAATCCATCATACTTTAAAATTTGCCTTTTGAAACTGACAGCTAAGTTGTTGAGATACATGGTTTCTTATGAGCTCTGTCACATTTAGTACGTCTCCCAAAGGGTTTTGTGGGAGGAAAAATAAGATAAAAGAAAATATATAAAAAAAACCGAAGTTTAACTAATGCAATGGAGAAGAAACCTATTGAAGCTGCTCAAATATATCCGTCAACAAAGTATTCATTCTGTTTTATCGTGGTTGGCATATTTCAAATACGATTACTATTGTTTGGTAATAGAGTAAAGAAGACTTTAACAGTTGAGATATGCCAACCACGATAAGGCAGATTCTCTCAACATCCTTCTTCGTTAATTTAATGTCAGTTGAAAACGGCCACGTAAAAAATCGTGTGTTTTTAGTTTAGTCCTTTTAAAATTTTTTGATTTTAATTTTTTTGACCAAATATAACTTATGTATTTTTGTTTGCTGCTTACAAAAATAGGTTTATTTATTTTCTAGCACCTCTAGTTTGAGAGATATTTTGTGTTACATAAAACAAATTCTTGAAATTTTTCTTTTCGAAAGCCATCCAAAAGTTATAAGTGCAATTAGTACGCAAAAAAAAAATGTTGTATGGACCACTCCAAAAAATTTTTATGCTATTTGTAGTTAA
Organism: Tachina grossa; assembly: GCA_949987645.1. Lineage (NCBI taxonomy): Eukaryota > Metazoa > Arthropoda > Insecta > Diptera > Tachinidae > Tachina > Tachina grossa. The sequence goes on along the minus strand of OX465274.1, from coordinate 196,421,075 downwards.
AATATCACATATATTAAATTTCCAGCTTTTACGAAATAAAAAAAAATACATGTGATATATTAACTACAAATAGCATAAAATTTTCTGAATTTTCTGGACTGGTCCATACAACATTTTTTTTTGCTTAATAATTGCTCTACTAAGGCTATTTTTATTTGAACATCCAAATCACTGTTGAGCAGTGTAATTAGTTAATTTAATTATTATTTTTCGAACTTCATTTGTTTCTATATTTATGATTTGAATAGGCTAAAGTTCGTATCGCTTTTTAAGCCAAATTACATGTGATAATTACATATTCCATTTGAAAAAAAGTTTCGTATATAAAGCAGAAATCTACATCAACTGACACCGCACACAGTGGACCAAACACAGAAGAACGCTGATGATGAAGGTTTAGTGGCCTTCGAAAACGGCTGGCTGTTCCGTTCAACTATGTGTTGTCAGAATATTTACAACTAACTTTGGTGTTACTTGTTCATTAATAATTATCGCATGTAATTTGACTTAAAAAGCGATACGAACTTTAGCCTATTCAAATCATAAATATAAAATAAATAATGTTTTTTTTTTTTATTTTTATCAATCCCTGTCAATCATGCCAACCATGTGATTGACAGATCTATTCGATCGTCTCCTGGGCACTTTACTTTTTTAATTTGAAGGAAATAAAATTGCAACTGAACCGGATGGATTGCTCACCAAAGCTTATCGTCAATACACAGAGAAAACAGTGCCTAATAAATACCTCATAAAATAGAACAAAATTAATAAGAAATCTCTATGGTTTTTTTTCAATAAGGAAATCTTATTAATTTCATAGAGAAAACCTTTTTGAAAAAATCAAGAAGAAATCTTGTAGTTTTTATGAAGTTATCTTATTGATTTTTTTAATAAGGTTTTCTTCTTGATTTTATGAGGCGACCTCATAAAATAAAAAAAATATGTCTTTCTTTATTCTTTGTGCTTTGCTTATGTATTTTCATTTAAATTCTATACCATATACTTATGTATGTATGTAGTGTATGTAGATGTTATTTATTTATACTATACCTACTTACATACATATTATATTCTATTCTTAATTAATTAACTCACATGACATACATATTATTACTTGAAAGGAGACAAGTATTGAACCAGCAAACTTCTGACTGATAGACGAACACTCTAACCAATATGCTAACAAGCAGTCGGAATAACCATTGAAATAATTTTGCAAATATGCTTATACAAAAACGAAAAAGATCATGAAAAAAATTCTCTGTGTCTATTTATAGATATGAAATAACAAGACACCTCATAAAATCAAGAAGATTTCCTTATTAAAAAAATCAATAAGATGCTTTACACATAATCATATAGGAACCTAATAAAGGGTGTTTTTTATTGAGGTATAGAACTTTAAGTTGGCATCACTTTTTTAACTGGCGGCCATTTTGTCAGCTGTCAAGTGATTAATATTTAGTTTGGTTTGCCATTTCATCATGAACAGGTTGACAAAAGAACAACGCTTGCAAATCGTGCAAACTTATTTCGAAAATAATGGTTCAGTTCGCGAAGTTTACCGCAAGCTCCGTCCATTTTATGGTCGACATAATCGTCCATCAGAGCAATTAATTCGGTTAACCATGGATCGTTTTCGCACTACGTTTACTCTATGTGATGATACGCATCCGCAGAGACGTCGAACAGTGCGCACCGAAGAAACAATTGCCGCTGTAGAGCAAAGTGTTGAAGAGGACCCGAATGAATCGATTCGCCACCGTGCACAGCAATTGGAGCCGACTAACCGACTATTTTGTTCCCGAATTGGATGGCATGAATGTGGATGAGTTGTGGTTCCAACAAGACGGCGCTACATGCCACACAGCGCACGTCACAATCGATTTATTGAAGGAAACATTCGATGAGCGCATAATTTCGCGGAATGGACCTGTCAATTGGCCACCAAGATCGTGTGATTTGACACCATTGGATTATTTTCTTTGGGGATATGTGAAGTCGCTCGTCTACGCCAACAAACCAGAAACGTTAGGGGACTTGGAAGCCAACATTCGTGGCGTTATTGCCAACATACGGCCCCATATGCTCGAAAAAGTGGTTGAAAATTGGATCTGTAGAATTGGATTTATTCGAGCCAGCCGCGGCGGCCACATGCCCGAAATCATATTTAAGCATTAATGGCATAAAATTATCCTTCCAATAAAGCCAAATTGATGGACATTAAAACGATTTTCTTGTGTTTTATTTCAATTCGAAGTTCTATACCTCTGAAAAAAACACCCTATAAAATCAAGAAGAAAACCTTTTTAAAAAATCAATAAGGTAACCTAATAAAATCAATAAGAAATTCATATAGTTTACAATTTATAAGAAAACCTAATAGAATCAAGAAGTTTTTCTCTATGGATTGTTTTTTGTGGTGCCAAAAATAACGGAAATTGAGTAAAAAAAGTTGTGAATAATAAGATTTCTTCTTGATTTTATGTGGTTTTCTTCTTGATAAAATTAATAAGATTTACCACATAAAAACAATAAGAAATCTCTATGAAAAAATCTTCGCTTCTTTTTGCTGGGATACCCCTTAGCCTAAAAACGTTTCATAGAGAAAATCTTATTGATTCTATGAGGCAGTTTTGACTCTGTGTATGTTCCATTGATTTCAATGTGTGAGATTTCATTTGTGCAGCAATTATCCTGTTTTGAATCGAAAGTATGGCAAAGTCATTTTAACATAAAAATTAGTGTGTCGAAAGAGAACGGTACATCAGGTCTATTCGAGTACTTTTATTCGTACATACATATATACAAAAATAAAATATTCACATATTCTTATTTAAATATTCACTCTGTTCATGTTTAAAAACAATCAGGTATGTTATATATTCCACGTGAAATTAAACCTGTAAATCTTAAAAACTATAATTTTCTCTCTCAATACGGTCTCTCATTTACTGGTTTATGTGTAAAATAATAGTAAATAATTTTAAAAACTTTTGAGTTATCGAACACAGCTACTGTAAAAAAATTGCTGGAAATACAAGGAATGTCTATAGGGTGTCCTATTAGAGCAGCTGAATTTTTTCTCTGTTAACTAAGTCAAACGTGAATTTTTTTTCTGTATGGAGACAAACCTAAAAATATGCTCTGCCATGCACTAAACAGATCAGGGATGGAAAATTTGGTACAATTGTACCATTTTTAGCACTATTTCAATGCCAAAAGTACCGTAGCACCCCAATGACCAATTTAGCACTACTGAAATTTCTTTATATTGTATTACATGCGAAAAGTAGCATTAAAATATATTAACCCCCTTATGCAAAAACAAACGTGTGCTTGAAGTGTACGTTAAAACAAAATTTCCATAGAAAAGCCGGTTTCAACGTACACTTTATTTTTTTGCATAAGGGGGCTAATCCTTATGTAGCAAGTTTCGATCGCCGGTTGACGTAAATAAAAGTTAGTAAGCTTTTAAAAACCGACAACCTTTAGCACGAGGGTATTAGAAAATTAAGTAAATGAACAGATGTTTTCCAGTATTTCAAGAATTTCTGGAGGAATGTTATCTATTCCAAATTCATCTGCAAACGTGGAAAATTTATTTTCGTACCAAGGAGAGAAACCGACTATTTGCATCGACTGTCTCCAATCGAATCGAAACAAAGGATATAAAAGTAGTATATCTTAAATGTTACTTTTATATTCAGATCCCAGCATTTAAAAGTATTTTTGTACCTTCTGACATTTAATAATAAAATTAATTAATATATAGTATTAATTAATAATATTATAATAATTGAATTTTAAAGTGGCGGTTTGTTAATTGCTTATTAGTTAATTATAAATATATAATTTAATACAATCGTACTCAAAAAAGTACAAATTTTCTTGAAAGTTAGTACAATTTGTAAATCTGATATCCTTCTATATAGTGTTTGATATTTCTTTCGAGAGACATACACCTGATTTACATTAAGCATTTTTTCATGAAATTTCATGAATTTTTTTACACGAAACTTTTTCTTTTTGCTAATTCCAGCACTATAAATGATAATGTTATACATATAAATAAATTTAGTAAAGTGCGACTCCGACTAGCGCACGAAGGGTTCCGTACGAGCACTTGATGTGTAGTTTAATACAAGCTTCAGCTTATATAATACATAGCTTTGGCATTTTTTTTTTCGTTTTTGGGGTTTTTTCGTTTTGGCGCTTTTTGGTTTTTTTCGATTTTGGCGATTTTTTTAAGTTTTGGCTCTTTTTTTAGTTTTGACACTTTTTTCTCGTTTTGGCAATTTTTTTCGGTTTTTGGCGTTTTTTCATTTTGGCGATTTTTTTATTTTTGGCGATTTTTTTAATTTTTGCGATTTTTTTTACATAAATTTTTTTTAGTTTTTGGCATTTTTTTTCATTTTTGGCGATTTTTTCATTTTTGGCGATTTTTTTCGAATTTGTCGATTTATTTTAGTGTTAGAATTTTTTTTTAATTTTGGCGATTTTTTTCGTTTTGGCGATTTTTATTTTAATTTTTGGCGATTTTTTTTCGGTTTGACGATTTTTTAATTTTGGGATTTTTTAGTTTTACCGTTTTTGAAAATTTCAAGAGTTTGCCTCTGACGGTTTCCAAGATACAGCAAGTTGTCAAAATTACATAGTCAAAATTGCATTAACTGATAGAACACCCTTTAATTTAAATTTTTTAAATTTTAGTGTTATTGTTGTAGTCTGTATAAAAAGACACTAATTTTACAAATTTCAAGTGTCAATACACATATGTACATACAAATATATGTATACTACATGGGATTTTAAAATTTTTCGTTGCTCGTTTTGGAACACCCTTTAATTTTTAACTCTCATATATTTGTTGTTGTAGCGGCCAAAGTTCTAGATACTCTGTCCAAATTTTAGGTCATAGCTCTTACGGTTCCTGAGAAAATAGCGTGTGACGGACAGACGGACAGACGGGCAGCGTAGCGAAAACAATAGGGTTCCTTTTCACTTTTGGTGTACGGAACCCTAAAAAGGATGAAGAATGAATCTCTGATGCAGCTTTGGCAACTTTTTTGGTATATGTTGCTTCTCTAGGTTTCCTATTGACAAATAAAAAATTTTCATGCAACTAATTTCATGAAAAAAATGCTTAATGTAAATTAGGTAATACTCTCTGAAAATGTTGTCTGGCATCGACAAGTGTTACAGTTATTTAATATCAAGAAAATGAAGGTTTTGTGGTGTTGTAGTATTTATTGCAGAACTAGGGGTACCTTATTCATCTGTTGCCGTGTGTCATTCAAAATGTCTTTGTCGATAGCAGTTGAAGCTCTATTCCTTATGTGACTACTTCAAATTATTATTCAAATCATTTTTCTCAGTGTATTACACATTAAATTTACAGGCAAATACCTTTGCAATTATTATTATAGAAGGGAAAATAATTGCAAAAAAAAGGAATTAATGTCATTATACACAACTATTTTTTATGTTTTATTTTATTTTATTTTTCATCATTCTACATTGTACTTCTTCATATTTTATCTTACTTTTTATTATTATACGTTTAACTTTAACTGAAGTTCGTTCTATCGTTATAGACGTGCATATATAGAAATATTCCATATATGATTTGATATGTATTGAATTTGAAAAGTTAACAGATACAAAGAACAAAAAGAGAGAAAAAACATAAATAAATCAAATGGCGAATGTATCCATCCTTATAGGAGAAAGAACAACTATCTATCTTTTTAAATTTTATGTCTCTGCTCGGTTCGTAGCATTGTAGGGAATGTAACAATTTTTACAAAACTCTAGTACTAACAAACAAACTTAAAGAAACGAACGAACGAACTACGAGTATCTGGCTAAAGCCGTATGTTACTCCGTATTAAAAAAAAAAAGTTTAGTAATTTTTCTATCTTTGAATATATCGTAGTTAAAGGCGGCCGAGGTTTTTTTTCCAAGTTCTTCTTTTGCTGTCAATGATTTATTTCAAAATTGTCTTAATACTGGCAACATGTGTGTGTGTGTGTGTGTGTGTGTATGTATGTGTATATGTGCTTGGGTAAAATATGATCATGATCCATGGAGCAGGTGCTTTTTGAAGCGTGTTTATTTTAATTGATGAGGGATTTGTTTGTTTTCTTAGTTTTTTTTTCTCCTTCATCTTTCATCTGTACTTTTTTGCATTTGTTTTAATATTCTTTTCTTTTTTTTTTGTTGCAAGTAGACATATTTAGCACAAAAAAAGAAGAAAAAAATATTTAATAATTTGTTTTTTTTTTCACTCTTTTGCATGTTTGATTGTCGGTTAGTGCATGAGAGATGAGTTGTTGTTCATATAATCGGTGCAACAAAAAAAGAAAGTGAAAAAAAAACACAGAGCAACTAAATAATTATAATTGCACCTGGGAGGATTATTTATTGTTATAATTGGAGTTTACCTTCTTGGGAAGTTGTAACTAACTATTTATTTATTACCGAGTACAATCGGCCAACGAGGCTTTTGAAAGATCCTCTACCAACTGCGACTAGTGAGTCTTTTCATATTTAATTAACTGCACGTTCAAACGTGATTTTCTTTTTCTATTAGAAAAGAGGCTGCTAGATAACAACAAATCGTTTTGCAAAAAGAATAAATGATTTTGATTTAATGACAGCGGACTGGAGTGCTTTATAATTTACCAATTATTTGTATGTATGTTATGCGAACTAATGGAGTAAAATTAAAACGGAAAAAAGCATCAATTATGTGGAAGTGTTTTAATGAGGGAAATTTATATCAGCGTTGAAGATATCTTCCAATAGCTGAAATCAGTTCAAGACGTTTGAATGTCACATTAAACAGCCGTAAAGAATTTTAAAAAGCAAAGAATTGTCGAATAAAGTAGCTTATATTTTAAATGCACACACGAAAGTTAACTTGCTGTAACAACGTCTTAAGTTCAAAAAATTAATTTAAAAGAAGAGTTGTTTTATAATTCTTAAGTAAAGGTTTTTACACTCGAAATAAACACATTCAGACAATGATGGTTGTTATTCACTACTAAATTTTTTTTTTTTTTGAACAAGTTGTCATGAACGTAAATATTTTTGAATCCTATATTGAAGTAAATTATCCACTTTTGCAGCTTCTTTCGCCTTTTTTACGATACTCATCACCGTTGATTTTCTTTCCGATGGACATTAATGTTAAATAAATTCAGTAAAGTGCGACTCTGACTCGCGCACGAAGGGTTCCGTACGAACACTAGATATGTAATTTAATACAAACTTCAGCTATATAATATATAGTTTTGGCATTTTTTAGGGTTCCGTACACCAAAGGTGAAAAGGAACCCTATTGTTTTCGCTACGCTGTCCGTCCGTCTGTCTGTCCGTCACACGGTATTTTCTCAGGAACCGTAAGAGCTACGCACCTGAAATTTGAACACAGTATGTAGAACCTTGGCCGCTACAACAACAAATTCATGAGAATTAAAGTGTGTTCCAAAACGAGCCACGAAAAATGTTAAAATCCCATGTAGTATACATACAATTGTATATTGAAACTTGAAATTTGCAAAATTTGTGTATTTTTATAGAGACTACAACAATTAACACTAAAATTTAAAAAAATTAAAATTAAAGGGTGGTCCATCAGTTAATCCAATTTTGACTATGTAATTTTGACAATTTTCTATATCTTGGAAACCGTAAGAGGCAAACACTTGAAATTTTCAAAAACGGTAAAACTAAAAAAACCGAGAATTATAAAATCGCCAAACCAAAAAAAAAAAAAAAAAAAAATCGCCAAAACGAAAAAAATCACCAAAATTAAGAAAATATTTCTAACACTAAAATAAATCGCCAAATTCCAAAAAATCGCCAAAAAGAAAATAAAATCCCAAAAATGAAAAAAATCGCCAAAAATAAAAAAACATCGTCAAAACGAAAAAAATCGCCAAAATTAAAAAAAAAATTGTAACACTAAAATAAATCGCCAAATTCGATAAAATCGCCAAAATGAAAAAACGCCAAAATGAAAAAAAAACGCCAAAAATCGAAAAAAATCGCCAAAACGCGAAAATGTTGCCAAAACTAAACAAATTTATATAAAAAAATCGCAAAAATGAAAAAAATCGCCAAAAATAAAAAAATCGCCAAAATGAAAAAAACGCCAAAAACCGAAAAAAATCGCCAAAACGAGAAAATAAAGTGTCAAAACTAAACAAAATAGCCAAAACTTAAAAAAATCGTCAAAACCGAAAAAACGCAAAAAAACTCCAAAACAAAAAACCGAAAAGACCCCAAAAACGAAAAAAATGCCAAAACTATATATTATATAGGATGAAGTTTGTATTAAATTACATATCTAGTGTTCGTACGGAACCCTTCGTGCGCGAGTCAGAGTCGCACTTTACTGAATTTATTTTTTAGTTTTTGGCGTTTTTTCAATTTACCGATTTTTTTCATTTTGGAGATTTTTTTAATTTTGGCGTTTTTTTTCATTTGGGCGATTTTTTTAGTTTTGGCGGCATTTTCGCATTTTGGCGATTTTTTTCGGTTTTTGGAGTTTTTTCAATTTGGCGATTTTTTTTATTTTGGCGATTTTTTTTCATTTTGGCGATTTTTTTTTCATATAAACAATTATTTTGGTTTTGGCGCCTTTTCGTGTTTTGGCCCATTTTTTTCGATTTTTGGCGTTTTTTTCATTTTGGCGATTTTTTTCATTACATGGGATTTTAAAAATTTTCGTTGCTCGTTTTGGAACACCCTTTTATTTTTAATTCTTATGTATTTGTTGTTGTAGCGGCCAAGGTTCTAGATACTCTGTCCAAATTTCAGGTCCGTAGCTCTTACGGTTCCTGAGAAAATACCGTGTGACGGACAGACGGACAGCGTAGCGAAAACAATAGTATTCCTTTTCACCTTTGGTGTACGGAACCCTAAAAAACAATGGATTATAATAGCAAAAATCCAAAAAAAATTTGAGACTTGCATTTGTAAACAATACATTATTGAAAATGAGCCAAACACATACAACAATAAAATAGCACACCCACATTGTTACTTTATATTTCATCGATTACTATTGAGAAGGGGAATCAATCACCTTAATACTATTTCACTGCTCCAGAACAGTAATGATATTTAAGCTATTTTCCCGTCAAAGCTAGCGATTTTGAAAGCAGTGGAAAAGGTTATTTTAGCTATTTTCAAAAAAAGTTAAGGGATGCAGATTTTTTAAGCATATTTTATTTCCGGTAATAAATTTAGGGTCACTGCATTTTACCCTCTGAGGGCCATTATTACAACTCAGCGGTAAAAAATTTTAAATTTTTTCCATTATTGCGGCTGTCCAATAGAATAAATATTTACAATTGTTTTATAGTGGCAACATTGCTGTGAATACCGACTACTTTTGATTGTCAAAAATACGAGTACTTGCTCAATTGCAAACAAACACAGAAAAAAATATTCACCAATTAATATTTTCAATTAAGAATTTAATTAGTTTAATTAAATTTTTAATGGTTTTAATTAAATCAAATTGCAAAACTTAATTGATATTAACAAATTATTTACAGGCAAAAGTTTAATTAAAACTTTAATTAATATTACAAAATTTTAATTGATATCACAATATTTTTCATATTCGTTTTTTTGTTCTGGCTTTTTATTGCTATTATTAGTAGTTTTTTTTTGTTTTGTGTCATGTTTCTTTAACATTTCGAGTAATGTTATTTCACTGAAGTTAACATGGCAACGACAAAAAATTGACAGCATCAATGTCTTAAATTTCGGTTTAAAGCTTACTGGAAGAACAAACTTGCCGATAACTTATCGCTCACATTAAGGTTTTAGTTAACTTGTAATAAATAATAACAATTTATCTTTTCGATTAAATTTTAACTTTAAATATGGGGAAGATATCAAAGATATAAAAGGGGCTAGATCTAAGTTTTCTAGCTAATTAAAAAGTAAATTGAATAAATGAAATACTTTATAAAAATTCATACACTCAGGGAAAATCTGCAGCTTAAAAATATGAACGCGTCACATTAATTCAATAATTTCCAATATAATAGAAAATGTATGTTGAGATACTTAAAAATAAATAAAATTAATAAATTAATACTGTAAATTAATATTTTTCCATATTGAAATAAGAAATTTCAACATGACTAGACTTTCGTTAATGATTCTTATTAATTCAATATGGTTTTTATTGATTTTAAGCTGTTTTTTCTCTGGGTGTACAAAAACAAAATCAATTTTCGTAGTTGCGCTGGTTTTACATTCTTTTACTTTTAAATGTTGGCCCACTGTAAGTTATGCTGCCCTAAGCCAGAGCCTAACGGGTCATACGTAAATCCACTACTGATCTTGAGTCTTTTTTTGGACTGAGGAAAAAGTCCATGAATAGATATGACCATGAGTGCAATGCTATTTATAATAATAGTATAATATATTCCCATCGACCTCTCAATAAATTGGTTGAACTCCGAACTTTCTCTAGCTTTTACACATGCAGTCTATTTCTGCTTCTACCTTGCCTTCTCCAAGTGTGAGCTGGACATCGTCTCCTTCGGTTGTTCTGCGAGTTCCGCTCTATATAATAAAGGGTCCGCCATCTAACGTTTTTTTCCAACTAGTGCTTATTTCGTGAATGGTAACACTTAGCTCATGTCTGATTTGACAGATAATTAGTTTTATCCTTCCGCTGAATGAGCCAACTGACCATCCAATGCGTTTTCGCTTCGCTAAGTGGGCCTGCGATCGACTTACAGAAGATGTCTATTTTGCCAAAAAAAAAATCATCTTTTCAGATGAAGCTCATTTTGATCTTGGCGGGTATGTAAACAAGCAAAATTGTCTCATTTGGGGCACAGAAAACCCGCACGCATACATTGAAAAGCCGACGCACCCAAAACGAGTCACTGTTTGGTGCGGATTTTGGTCCGGAGGCATAATTGGGCCATTGAGCAAGAAGTGGCCGTTACAGTCAATAGCGATCGTTATCGGACCATGTTGAACGAATTTTTGTTCACAAAAATTGAAGAGAAGGATATTGGCAACATTTGGTTTCAACACGACGGGGCTACGTGCCACACAGCCGAAGCTTCAGTAGTTTTTTTTATAGCATTTTCAAAAAAAAAGTTATCTGGCAGACCCTTTATCTTATTATATCTTTATGTGGCTATAGGCTTTTGATTGGAATGCTACAATATCCTGCTTTGGCTAGAAAATTCTCCAAACTCTTCAGAAAGAAGACTGATTTACATAGAGTTGGGGGTCTTATAAAGGGTGTCCCAACAAGAACGCAAGATTTAAATTTTAAATAAAACACAGATATTAAAATAAAAATCGTGAAACTTTATGATATCGTAAAGTAGACAAAATGAGGTTATGTGTGGAACAACAAATCGGGTAGATGGCCGCCGCGGCTTTGCTGGCACACACGCGATCTTTTAATGAAATTTTCAATGGCCGTTTTGCATAAATGCTGCGGTTTCCTCTTTTAAGGCTTGAGTCGTCGTCGGCTTATTCGCGTAAACCATCGACTTCAAAAAACGCCAAAGAAAAAAGTCTAAGTGGCCAATTCTGGTCTCCAAAACGCGAAATAACACGACCGGGAAATGACTGATGTAGCAATTGAATTGTTTCTCTGGCTGTATGACATGTGGCGCCGTCTTGTTGAAACCACATGCCCTCCACATTCATTTCTTCAATTCTAGGCACGAAAAAACTGGTTATCATTTCACGATACCGAACACCATTGACTGTTTGCGCTTGACGTGCGTTTGAGCGACATCATCACGTACAGCTGCGACATTTTCGGTCGATCGACCTGGTCGAAGGCGCGTTGTTGTCTTTACATCACTAACACACCCAGTTTTGGCAGATTTATCCATTAATCTCTTTACAGTTGACGCTTTTGGAGCATTATTGTGACCCCAAATTGATCGCAAATTTGCGAACTGTAGCCGCAAAACTTTCACCATTTTGGTAAAACAATTTCACAATGAGAATGCGTTGTTCATTCGTGTAGCGCTCCATTTTTACTAACCTCGTACCTTCTACCCAGCAAACAATAACAATTGTTCAAATGTCAAACAATGACACTTCGAATGGCGCCAAATTTAAATCTTGCGTTCTTGTTGGGATACCCTTTACATGTATCGCGGTGCAGCATTAATTGTCTCGCATCCGTAGAAAAGAATGGATTTTATATATGCGTTTGATATGGTACATTTTATTTGCTTGAAAAAGGAACATGAGCTCGAGATGGGTCATATTCGGCCAAAAGTTTCTTGAGCTTTTTGTAAGCGATTGGCAATGTTATCGAAAAGTTTCAACGTCAAATAGTTATTGCCTGATTATCCCAGAAGTCGAATGACTTTGGCCTATAATGCCAACAATGGTGTCTTATTTATAGTGATTTATTACATTCCCAATTCCTAATAGTGTCCTGCACAAGACATCTTATAAGAACTTTTAAGACATGAGGGATTTTTCAAATGCTTTACTACAGCGAAATCTTATAAAACAAACGTTAACAACACTGTTTGCAAGAAATTTGTTTCAGTATTGTAGGTATAGGTGTAAAGAAGAAAACACTTCCTGACGGAAGAATTTGTGATGATTGCTTCTTTCTAAGCATGAGCGCGTGTACAAACGTCATGCATGTATGTGTGTATGATCTTTTATTTTTCTGCGCACATTGAAACGCACACACATGCATTAACATTGGTTGCGGTTAATGACATAATAGCTTACCATCTACATCTTACACACGCACTCAAACGTACAGTATGCAAAATAACAAGCATACACAAATCAACACTACTTCTTTTGAGTGTTTGTTACAAACAAGCACTCTTGGCGACATCGCTTGTTAACACTGATATACATACACGTACACCAATACATCCATCGTGCTTCGCTTATAGTACAACAGCATTTATTATTGGTTTAGTATAATACATGCGACGTGAATACATTTAAAAAACATGACGTATTCACTAGGGATGCCAATACCGAAATCTCGAATACCGAAAACCCGGGATTATTCTAAAAAACTGAATCCCGAATCCCGGGATTTTTAAGCAGAAATCCCGGGATTTTGGTAACATTAAAAAGCTGAATTTTTTTTTATTAAATGCAACTATGTTTACGTTTGTAAATAAACATGAGTTTCCCAGTTAAAAATAATTTTGAATATTTGAAATTTAATCATAGTAGCCATACTACTTATAAAAAGAAGTCGTAGGCGAAAAAATTATTAATAATGAATTTTGTACCACACAAAACAAAGTCGGAAGCTCGGTTTGGTGTTTTTTTTTTAGTGGATGATAATGGAACTACGCACGCAAAAAGCAAATTTTGCAAAGAGGTATTAAAAACTTTATGGAGGTTCTAGGTTCAAAGGTCTTTTGACACATATTAATGTAAGTATACTTTGTCAGATAATTATTTGAAATAAAATGTTTTAAATATTTTTATAGACCCATGATATTCAGCTAGAAAAACGACATGAGAAGGTTGCACCTCAACCAAAAATACTAAAAATTACTAACTTCCTTGGCCCACAAAAAGATGTGTCGCTTGGCGCTATCAAATAAAACCCAAGGAAATAACGGCCAAATAGGAAAATGAAATAAAGCCCAACAAAATTAAGGAATTTCTAATTGGGCTTTATTTCATTTATATTGGGTGTTATTTCATAAATTTGCTCTTTGCCTCAATTAATTTTTTTGGGTTTTATTTTATTAGGCCTTATTTCGTTTCTTATTTGGGCGTTATTTCCTTGGGCCTTATTTCATAGCGCAATTACAATGCCAAACGAACGTTGTTTTTCGTCAGCAGCTTATGTTTGCACTAAAATAAGATCTCGATTGTCGGCTGCCACCCTAGATGCATTAATTTTTTTAAGAAGTTTCTTAAGAGACGACTTAATATACAAATATTACTTCCATATTACTTTAAATTATTCCTACCAATAATACATTAAAAATGTTTTATTTGGTTCTGTAATGAATTTAACTTTTTTTCATGAATTAAGAATTATTTTTAATACTTATACTTACATTAATAATAAATTTTAATTCTAAAAGCTAATAAATGAGATTATCTAATATATTTTAGTTTATAAAATCCCGAAAAATCCCGATCCGTCCCGGGATCCCGTTTTTTTAAATTCAAAATCCCGAATCCCGGGTTTTAAAAAACCTAGTCCCTATTGGCATCCCTAGTATTTACATTTCAAGACGCAGGTCTCTAATTCCTAAAATACGGATTTGTGGATGGGGATTTGCATGTGTTTGTCAATAAAATAAATAAATACTTTTTTTTTAGTGTTATGGCCACCAGGTGGTTGTCGTGTTAATATTGTCATTCACAAAAAATTACGCCTCATTATAGTGTCGCAGCACTGACACTAAAAAATAATGATTTTTTAAAGCCATAGAGTTTTAGGGCCTAATTTAATAAAAAGGCATTGTTAAATGTTGACAAATTTGTCATGTGTTTTTTGGTTTTGCAATTTAATTTTTTGTTTTTTATATAAACTTTGTCAATACTTAGTATTGCGTTTTGCGAAATGAGGCCGTTATAGTTTTCAAATTGCCATGATAATTTGGCTTCCAGTTAAGATTTCGCAGCTTGTGGCAAAACAACATGCATCAGCAATAATATTAGTACTATAATCAGAAAAAAAACAGCTTAAAATCAATAAAAACCATATTGTATTAATAAGAAACATCAACGAAAGTCTAGACATGCTGAAATTTCTTATTTATTTATTATTATTTTTTTTAAGTATCTCAATATACATTTTCTATTATATTGAAAATTATTGAATTAATGTGACGCGTTCTTATATTTAAGTTGCAGCTTTTCCCTGAGTGCACATTATATAAAAGCTGCAAAAGAAATTAACCCCCTGTTTCTGTAAGACGTTTGAGTTACAAATCTTGGCGTTTTTGTAATAGATTAAAAGATTGTACAACGTTTCTTTAATCTATTACAGAAACGCCAAGATTTCTAACTCAAACGTCTTGCACAAACAGAGGGTAACTCAACTCTTGCTCAATTATATAATTGAGCACATTCATTGAAGTCTATTACCCCCTTTTTGTGTAAGACTTTTGAGTTAGAAATCTTGGCGTTTCTGTAATAGATTAAAGAAAAGTTGTACACGTTTCCTTTAGTCTATTACAAAAGCGTTAAGATTTTTAACTCAAACGTTTTACACAAACAGGGGGTTAGTTTTTTATTTTGACAACGCATAACTTGCCTAACGTTGTTTTTCTTTTTATGAAATATCTTTTTCTCATTAACTTCTGTAATTATTAGTGGAATTTGTTTCCATTAACAAAAAGCTTTCAATTTAATTTTATTACCATCAAACAGAGGAAGAACTATTTATGTTACGAGTATATAGATAAATATTTTTCTTGCATACGCCAGCATTTTATCTTGGCTGGCAGCAAAATGTTAATCCTCACTATCATCGTAATTATAATTACCTTCTGCATGCCACCAAGACTGTCAATTAAAGAAAAGACACAAAAAACAAATGAATAATTTAATGTTGTTAAAGAATCCAAAAATAATAAAAATTAAAAGAAAAAAAAAAGAAATCAAACTTGTTGAAGGACAGGATATACGCGTTTTACATTTTTGTTTGTTCAATAACTCTACTTGCATGAATTTATGAGAATCCATGCGTGTTATGAGGATCTATGTATCTCGAGAAATGGTTTGTAAATGTTTGTATGAGAGTTTATTTTTTATTTTTTATTTTTTTGCTCAGATATACAACATAAATTTTATCTTATAATGGGCTTATAATCATTAAAATCCAAGTGTTGTGTGTTCAAGTTATGATGGCTAAGGGAATTACGTATTAAAAGGTAATAAAATTCTCTTTATAATCGGGCATCGTATAAAAGCATTACGGATGCATAAAACACTGTCGTGTTAATGAGCAAGGTAGTCATTTTTAGTTTTAAAATTGATTTTGTCTCCATAGTTTTCAGTTATCAAAATTTATTAAAAATAGAAAATATACCTCTGCTATTTTTAATAATTAAATGCAGAATACGGTAAAAGTATCTACATGAAAAAAAAATCAAAAAATTTAATAATAAAAATAAAGTTTTTTTCTATTTGCGTTTTTGGATTTTTTCGGTTTTGGCGATTTATTTTAAAGGGTGTTTTTTATTGTAAATGTTTGTATGAGAGTTTATTTTTTATTTTTTATTTTTTTGCTCAGATATACAACATAAATTTTATCTTATAATGGGCTTATAATCATTAAAATCCAAGTGTTGTGTGTTCAAGTTATGATGGCTAAGGGAATTACGTATTAAAAGGTAATAAAATTCTCTTTATAATCGGGCATCGTATAAAAGCATTACGGATGCATAAAACACTGTCGTGTTAATGAGCAAGGTAGTCATTTTTAGTTTTAAAATTGATTTTGTCTCCATAGTTTTCAGTTATCAAAATTTATTAAAAATAGAAAATATACCTCTGCTATTTTTAATAATTAAATGCAGAATACGGTAAAAGTATCTACATGAAAAAAAAATCAAAAAATTTAATAATAAAAATAAAGTTTTTTTCTATTTGCGTTTTTGGATTTTTTCGGTTTTGGCGATTTATTTTAAAGGGTGTTTTTTATTGAGGTATAGAACTTTAAGTTGGCATCACTTTTTTAACTGGCGGCCATTTTGTCAGCTGTCAAGTGATTAATATTTAGTTTGGTTTGCCATTTCATCATGAACAGTTTGACAAAAGAATAACGCTTGCAAATCGTGCAAATTTATTTCGAAAATAATGGTTCAGTTCGCGAAGTTTACCGCAAGCTCTGTCCATTTTATGGTCGACCTAATCGTCCATCAGAGCAATTAATTCGGTTAACCATGGATCGTTTTCGCACTACGTTTACTCCATGTGATAATACGCATCCGCAGAGACGTCGAACAGTGCGCACCGAAGAAACAATTGCCGCTGTAGAGCAAAGTGTTGAAGAGGACCCGAATGAATCGATTCGCCACCGTGCACAGCAATTGGAGCCGACTAACCGACTATTTTGTTCCCGAATTGGATGGCATGAATGTGGATGAGTTGTGGTTCCAACAAGACGGCGCTACATGCCACACAGCGCACGTCGCACAATCGATTTGTTGAAGGAAACATTCGATGAGCGCATAATTTCGCGGAATGGACCTGTCAATTGGCCACCAAGATCGTGTGATTTGACACCATTGGATTATTTTCTTTGGGGATATGTGAAGTCGCTCGTCTACGCCAACAAACCAGAAACGTTAGGGGACTTGGAAGCCAACATTCGTGGCGTTATTGCCAACATACGGCCCCATATGCTCGAAAAAGTGGTTGAAAATTGGACCTGTAGAATTGACTTTATTCGAGCCAGCCGCGGCGGCCACATGCCCGAAATCATATTTAAACATTAATGGCATAAAATTATCCTTCCAATAAAACCAAATTGATGGACATTAAAACGATTTTCTTGTGTTTTATTTCAATTCGAAGGTCTATACCTCTGAAAAAAACACCCTATAGTTTGCGTGATTTTTAAGTCTTGGCGCTTCTTTCCGTTTTGGCGTTTTTTCAGCTTTTAGCGTTTTTTATAATTTGGTGATTTTTTTTTGTATTTTTGCGATTTTTTCAGTTTTTGGCGATTTATTTTAGTTTTAGAATTTTTTTTAGTTTGGTGCTTTTTTGCTTTGGCGATTGTTTAGGTTTTTGCAAATTTTTTCAGTTTGGCGCTTTTATAACTTTGGGATATTTAAGTTTAGGCGTTTTTGATATAGAAAGTTGTCAAAATTACATAGTCAAAATTACATTAACAGATAGGACAGCCTTTTTTAAATTTTAGTGTTAAGTGTTGTATGTAGTCTGTATAAAAAAAATAGTAACTTTGCAAATTCAAGTGTCTATATGTAATTATATGTATATAACATAGGATTTCAATATTTTTCATTTCTACATATTCTGTAGCTCTTATGGTTGTCGAGAAAACAGCCTGTGACAGACAAACGGACAACGTAGCGAAAACAATAGGGTTTCTTCTTCTCACCTTTGGTGTAAAAAAAAAATAATGTTGGTAAAATGAGAAATTTTTATCTTAATTTAAAAAAAAAATAAGATAAAAATTTAACTAAATATTTTATTTTAGTAAAAATTTTAAAATTTTAATAAGTATTATTGATTTTAAGATAAATAAACTTAGTAAAATTTTTTAAAAAATAATTAAGTTTTTATCTAAATTTACTCTTTTTAAAGCATTTTCTACAATTTTGTTGCTTAAAGGTTTGGGACTTGTTCACATAAGCTTTGTCCTTGACATAGCCACACCGTTCAAGGGAAAATGCGATTCGTCGATCATCGTTAATTTTGACAAAAAAAACTAGTTTTCATTTTGATTAAGGAGTTTTAGAATTGCTCTAGCATATTCCCAGCGCAATACGACATCCTCAGGATTTAGCTTTTGGAATAATTGGAGTTTGTAAGGGAAGAGGTGCAAATCGCGTTTCAAAATTCGCCGAAGAATGCGGGCAGAAAGTTGATACTGGACAGATCTTCTTTTTCTTGAAGTCTTCGGATTTTTTTCGACCCTCTGCCAGACAGCCAGTTCGAGGTCTGCCCGCACGTCTTGAAAAAATTATCCATCAACGAACGAATGGTTGGACCCATTGGAGCAGTTCTTTGGACCATAAAATTTTTTTATGATTGTTGAGTATTAATAATAGAATTATTATTTTCATGGAATAGAAAAACAATCTTAGTTTTTTAAACAATTTTATAGCGTTCCATTTTTATATATTCTTCTAAGTTTAATGCCCTAATTCTGTTCGACGTTTGTATCGTCTTGTCTATGGACGAAAAAAGCCGCAGCTGTGATTCCTTAAAACAATTATTATTTATTGTCTATGCTAGATTTTGTTCCAAACATTATATTCAACACATATTTTTTCAAACTATTGTATAATACTTTAATTTAATTTTTATGTTTTAAAAACATGGCAACAATAATATTTTTATTTTTCGATATCAAAGACAACAACCTTTTTTGAAGAAAATAATTTCGAGAATTCAAACACAAGAACTCAAAACTATTTTCAAACAAAAACGTCCAAAATTTTCTTACTGAATTAGGGCATAAGTCCTGATATAATTATTTTTGAAGTATTCAAAAGCAAAAAGTAATAATTTTTATGGTTTACTAAAAAAAACACTTGTACTCACCTTTTTTAATCTCCGATTATTATAGATTGCCACATTTTCTTTAAACTCGTGCAATCGCCTTCTAGGTAGAAATTAGGGAATCAGATCGAAATCTGATATCATCAATTTACTCACCTCCCAGATTTTCAGCTACCGAAGATCAGTATCAGAAGTTCTACAAATCGCTTGGATCTTGTTTCGTGGCAGCTGGTGACTACAATGCAAAATATACGTACTGGGTATCGCGTCTTGTTACACCTAGAGGTCGAGCCTTGTTCAATACAATTTCAAAAATGGGCTTAGATGTCATTTCGAGTGGGGAGCCTACTTACTGGCCTACTGACGTAAGAAAATTTCCAGATGTTATAGATTTTGCCGTCACGAACAATATTCATAGGGACTTAATTCACGTAAAGGACTCTCTAGATCTGTCCTCCGATCACTCTCCAACAAAAGTTATAATTTTCAACCCACTAAGGAGTGATTTAACTAACTCATATGTGAAGATGATTAATGGAATCAACTGGCTGGCATTCAAAAAATATCTTAGTAGTCACTGCGTAGAAAACATTCAGCTTAGATCATGCGATTATATTGAACTTAACATTGCCAATCTTAACGAAAACATTAAACAGGCTGCTGAACACGCCACTACCTCCTATCCGCAGACCGTCTTGAACGTCTTGTAGGTGAAAAAAGGAGAGCTAGAAAAGAATGGCAACAATACAGATCACCCCTAACTAAAATTAGACTTAAAGAATGTACTAAACGACTCAAAGAGCTGCTATCGTCGGAAAAAACTGCACTACTGGAAAAGTATTTAGAAGGTCTTGATGTAACGTCCGCATCTAACTACTCTTTATGGCGCGCTACTAGAAATCTTAAACGACCCGTTGATCTTAAATCACCACTGCGTACTGCTACCGGAGGCTGGGCAAGAAGCGAGAGTGAGAAAGATAACTTATTTTCTGAGCATTTAAAGTCTCTATTCACTCCCAATTCATGTACGGGTGCTGCTGATTTACCGAGTGTAGTTCCTCTACCCCCTCGTCACTTAAGGTTTAAGATGCGTGAAGTACAAAAAGTAATTGCTGAATTCAACCCGAAGAAAGCTCCAGGTATTGATGGCATTAATAACAAAATGCTCATGAACTTGCCTCATATTGCAATAAGAATCCTGCTATTTATTTTTAATGCAGTATTTTCCACATAACTGGAAACTTGCCAAGATCAAAATGATTCCAAAGGCGGGCAAAGATTTTACCAAGACTGAGTCATATAGGCCTATAAGCTTACTATCTACAATCTCAAAGCTTTTCCAAAAGCTGCTCATGACTAAATTGTCCAAAATTTTAACTGATAATGGGTGCATCCCGGACCATCAATTTGGCTTCAGAAGTCATCACAGCACGATTGAACAAACGCATAGACTGGTCCAAGTTGTAGGAAGAACATTTGAAGAAGAGAAGTATTGTTCTGCTCTCTTTATTGATGTTTCTCAGGCGTTTGATAAAGTATGGCACGAAGGCCTAGTTTTAAAATTGAAGACATATCTGCTAATAAACATTCAAAAGCTTTTGAAAAGTTATATTATTGATAGGAAATTCACTGTTGTGGAAGGAGAGTTCACGAGTGTGCCCGAATCTATATCTTCTGGTGTGCCACAGGGTAGTATTCTGGCTCCTGTCTTGTATTTAATATATACTTGTGATATGCCTGTGAGCAATAATATCCATATTTCTACTTTTGCCGATGATGCAGCCTGTATGAGTGGGCACGAAAACCCTTATGAGTCATGCCGCAATCTCCAGTAACATATTACCCAGCTGGAAATATGGTTGAACTTATGGAGAATTAAAGTCAATGAACAAAAGTGTGTCCATATAACGTTCACCCTAAGAAGAGATACTTGCTCTCCCATTCGAATCAACAATCAAAATATTCCTCAACATTCCCAAGTGAAATACCTTGGTATACACCTTGATCGAAGACTTACATGGAAACATCATATTGACTCGTAAGTTAACTCAGATGAAACTTAAGTTAACTCAAATATATTGGTTGATTGGCAGAAACTCAACACTCAGCCTAGACTGCAAACTTTTACTATACAAGTCGCTTTTGAAGCCAATATGGTGCTACGGAATTCAGTTATGGGGCACTGCTTCAGCTTCCAATGTCGAGAGAATCCAACGAAGGCAAAACAAAATTTTACGGTTAATAACATCGGCTCCATGGTACATCCAAAATTCTATTATACATCGTGATTTAAATATGCCACTAGTGACTGAAGAAATTGCAAAATATGCAGGCAAATATTTAACAAAACTCGAATCACATCCTAATCCGCTTGCTCGTAATATTCTGAACTTTACTGGACACATCCGCCTAAAAAAGAGGGACACACGGGCTCTTATAACTAACACTCCAGATGGGACTATTATATATAACTATCACTAAGTTTATGTCCGACACTGGTCGGGCCTAATAATTTTTGATGTGTAAACATCTATACGATAGGGGGTAAAAATCTTTTGACTTTGATTTCTTTGCTGAGATTTTTGTGCTGAGATTTCTTTGCTTTTTGCTTTTACTTTGCATTGTCAAATCGGTGTGAGCTATGTATGACTGTATTAGTGTTTGAAAGAAGCAATACCAAGCAGAGAAACAAGTCGACCGGCTCGAAGCCGACGGTGCGCCGCCGCCGGTTATTTTTCTGTATATTTCCGTACACCAAAGGTGAAAATGAACCGTCAGAGCTACGCACTTGAAATTTGGACACAATGTGAAGACATTTGGCCACTACAACAACAAATACATGAGAGTTAAAAACTAAAGGGTGTTCCACAACGAGCAACGAAAAATGTTAAAATCCCATGTAATATACATACAATTGTATGTACATATAAACACTTGAAATTTTAAAAGTTATTGTATTTTTATACAGACTACAACAATTAACACTAAATTTAAAAAATTTAAATCAATGGGTGTTCCATCAGTTAATGCAATTTTGACTTTGTAATTTTGACAACTTGCTGTATCTTGGAAACCGTAACAGTAAAACTCTTGAAATTTTTAAAAACTGTAAAACTAAAAAATCAAAAAAAAAATATATAAAATCGCCAAATATAAAAAAATCGCCAAAACGAAAAAAGCACCAAATTAAAAAAAATCTCTAGGACTAAAATAAATCGCGAAAAACCGCAAAAATCGCCAAAATTAAAAAAATCCTTAAACAAAAAAAGCGCCAATATGAAAAAATCGCCTAAATAAAAAACCCCAAAAACAGAAAAAATCGCCAAAATGAAAAAAAACCCCAAAAACAGAAAAAAATCGCCGAAACGAAAAAATCGCCAAAATGAAAAATTCGCCAAAATGAAAAAAAATTGCGAAAATTAAAAAAACCCAAAAAGAGAAAAAAACGCCAAAGCGAGAAAAAAGCGATAAAACTGAAGAAATCGTTTTAACTGAAAAAACTTAAAAAAGGATTAAAATCAAAAAAATGCTCAAATCCGAATGTGCGCGAGTCAAAGTCGCACTTTACTAAATTTATTTTAATTGCAATGCGTACACAACAAAAAGAACAGCAACAACTAAACGATGAACAACAGGAATTAAAAATTAAAAAGTAAAAGTAAAGGCATTTACCATAAATGAGCACTGCATGTACCACTAAAGTTTCAGTAAAAATAATAAAAATTTTTTAACAAGTAAATTTTTACTGATTACTAAAATTTTTTTCTACAATTTTTATAAATTGCCTAAATGATTTGTTATATGATGAGGTGTATTGAATTTTCAGTAATCAGTAATGCCTGTATTCATAATGAAATTCTACCACGTGGCTAAATGTTTTCCATACAAAAGTTTCAAAATTTGAATGAAAAAACCTTGCCACTTGCTACGGCCCTACGATTTTACTAGTAATGCAAATTAAATTTCATTAGCAGTAAAAATGTACTGAATTTTTTAGTAATCAGTAAATTTACTGCTTACTGCAATTTT
Source organism: Tachina grossa (assembly GCA_949987645.1). NCBI lineage: Eukaryota > Metazoa > Arthropoda > Insecta > Diptera > Tachinidae > Tachina > Tachina grossa. Next base: position 196,397,819 of record OX465274.1, on the reverse strand, counting down.
TAATGCAGTACATATACATATACTGCAGTGTGCCCATTTACTAACCAAATAAGTTTAATAAAACAAACAAAAACCAACAAATTCATATGTATTTACAATATTGAAAGTTTTGATACTTTTAATTAATTAATTTAAAAAAAGATACTAAAAGCATAAGTACTTTCAACTTAAAAAAAAAAAAAATCATTACTAGATGTTTACACATCTCCTCTGTGATCGGACTCACATTGCTTTTTTTTATATATTTAAGATTTGAATACTTATTGTTAGTTCATATATGAAGATACAATAAATACTATGTTTTATCATAGTGGCCTTAATACACACACATAAAAAAAATTTAAAAATGTAATTGATTCAATTAAACTTTCGTTTAAAAATTAAATTTAATTAAAAGTTTAATTGACTCAATAAAGTTTAATATCAATTTTTGCTTTTTATTTTCAATTAAACGTATTTATCGCAGGACAATTTTTTTTGTAAATGGATCTAGTTTTTACGTTGACTTTGCAATAAAGATGACTTGCCTTCAACACACAAAAATTCTAATTTGAGAACCAATTTAAACATTTGTGTTTGGCAATGTTGTGAAAAGAGCGAACATCTTCTAACATGGTTGAAGAAGATTGCAACGTGGTGTTGTTGTTAAAATATATATTTTTCTTTATTTACCATTTGAATAATGTAGGATATAATATCGTTTTCGGTAGATAGACATACATAGGTGCTGATGAAGCGAAGTGCGTGGCTGCACAGAAAAATGCTGGCATTTCCCCGAGTTAAAAAGTATAATTTTATTGTGATTCTGTTCTTTAGAAAATCAATAAAATATAAAAATTTTTCATTCAATAAGAATATAAAGTACACAGAAAAATGCTTCTGAAAAGCACTAACGTAAGGCGGGTTCTCACAAAATTATAAATTATTACTTCTGTAAAGCACTTTAGTAAGACTAAAAAAAAATATAATGGCTTTTTGGAAACTAAATGTATTACTTCTAGCTGGCTCATCTCGAACAAAAAAAAAAAAAAAAAAAAAAAAAAAAAATGCCTCATTCATGCGCAACAGCAACCCAGTAAAAAAAAATGGAAGTCATTCTGAAGGAACCACATTTTCATTGCTTCCAAAAAATCGATATTTTTAATTTGCCGATAGTTAGCAGAAAACCAAGTAAAATTTTATTTTAATCACACAAAGCCTGGTAGTTTTTCCATAGTTTTAGTAAATACTCACCAAAATGTTAAAAAAATCGATTTTTTTAAAGAAATTTATGAACTAATTTTGGCCTAAAATTTAGAAGTTATTTGCTTAAATTTACATGAAAACACTGTTTCGCGTTTAAGTTCGTATAAAAAGAAACGAATTGTTGAAATATGTAACTTTTTAAAATTTTTTCTAGATGAAAATATTACCATAGAACACAAAAAAGGAAATTTTTCTTAAAATCCCTTCTAATTCGGTGACTAGGCATCGAAAAAGAGAACTTCTTGCAATGACAACCCTATGTAAAAATCATTAGATCGGATCGAAATTTGAACTACTTCCAGACTGCAAACTCTACATTTTCATGACTTCTTTGGAGTGTCTTTTTTTTCTGTAACATTGTCTCCCTTACAAAAACGCTTCTGGAAAGCAGTAATTTTTGCTGGGAAATTACTCCTTATGAGACAGCTATTTTTTTTAAAAAACTATTTAACGAAAGTTGCATCAAATATATACTCAAGCACCATCACTTTCCGTACTCGATTTAGCCGAAGTGTAATCATGGCCCTTTGGTTTTTATTAAACCATTGCAGCAAGAAGTTAATAACAGCAACAACAACGAAAACAACAAAGTATAAAAAATATTGTACATAAAAATCAGTTAAACCAGTTTGTCAACCGGTTGCAAGAAGATGAAGCAGCAGCAGCAGAAGCAGAAAAAATTTAAACTTTTTCGCTTCAATTCATGCCACAAAACATGCATAAAACATTCTCTTTTGTCGTACGAGTATTTAAACGTACTACGCATAATTTTTAGCTGTATCTCCGGCCTGCAACATGAAGTGTGTTGTTTGTTAACTCTATTTAGAGGAGGCAAATAAGAAGAAGCGCATTTTGCTTGTAGTTTCAACGATCGCTACAAATACACAATTTGTATTTTTTCAACATCGTCTGGTTCCAGCTGAATTTTTGATTTGCTTATTTGTATCATCCTCTCCCGGTGGAAGGACCCTGATTTAGTTTTATGTGTATGTCTTTATTGTCTTTTAAAAAGCTTGTTTCTGCTTTCAATTTAATTCCTTTTTTGGTTGGGTTGGATTGTATTAGTTAGTGTAGATATGGGTTGGTCGATTGGATGGATGGATGGATGGATGGCTGCTGCTACAAACGCGTTCATTTCATTGACAATTTGTTAGTTTAACATAAATTCAATTGGAATAAATAAGAGCAAGCAGTGTAGATGTTAAAGTTGTTTGATTCTTTTTTTTTGCTTTAATGAGTTAGTGAGTGACTGGTTGGCAGGGAGCCGGGGGCTGAGTGCCTATTAGCCGCATTGCGTTGCTTGCTTTGTTGTTGTTGCTGACGTTTTTTGTGTGCGTTTGTTGTTCTTCGTTTTTTTTTGCTGCTTCATTTACAAGGACTACTGCCTTTATAATGACTTGTTTTAAGCGTTGACAAAACATAAATAAACTTAAAAATGTTTCCTTCTTTTCTTTGTTTCGTTCCTTTCGTTTTTTTTAGGCGTGTTGATTATTTTCCTTTGTAATCCATACCTCTTGATGGTTTGATTTTTTATTGTTATTATTTGTTTTTGATTGAAATGTAGTGTAGTATAGTTTTGTTTTGTGTGTTGGTTTCGGTTGTAAATATTTTGTTGCGGCTTATTTTAGTTTCTTTGCTATATATTTCTGCTGAGATAATTAAAAATTGCAAAACACAAAAGAAATCATGTCATTTTAAAGTGTTTTTGAGATTTTTTTTTCTTATAAATAATTGTATAAGTCGGTAAGCTTACCATCTTGTTATGCGGTTAAACATATTAACACTTAATATATGTGTGTACAATTTATTTATCTTTGATTATTTTTGTTGCTTTGAAAGGGACAATAAATAAAAGTTGTGTTTTCTAATAGAGATGGGCGAGTGTTGAATTTTTCCAACGCGACACGACACGAACACGAATGAATACCCAGATGCTTAACACGTACTAAACACGCATGCGAAAAATTTTATCAACACGATACTACACAACACGTACGAAATATTATTGGTATCGTATTTGAAAATCAGGAAATTTTATAGATTTTTTTTCAAGAGTCGCTTTTCAAAATATAACACCAAGTTGGCACTGCCAGCTGATACTACCTCGTATCTGCCATTTAATACTATCGGTTTACGTACGGAACTTTAAGCTTCAGAGGCCCATACAATATCAACAAATATAATGGTGTTGTGTGTTTGACGATAATCTCTATTTTCTAAATAGTGAAAAATACTTATCTTATGGCCTCTTTCACTATAACGAAAGAAAACTGAAACGAAACTTTCGACTGAAAATTTATATTGAAAGCAACAATAAAATATGAAAATTTGTTTTTGTTTTCAATATAAATTGTAAGTCGAAAGTTTCGTTACTTTATTGTGAAACAGGCCATTAAAGTCAAGGTCTTAATAAATATTGTAGTTTTTCAAATATTTTTTTAGAACTGCATTTTAAATAAGTAGTAGTTAATGATATGGTGACAAATATCAATTAAAAACTAATTTCACTACTGCTTACTAGAACTATGTATGATAAACTTCTTATTTGCTTGATAATAAAATTAATATAATACTTTTGAAGCTAACAAATTATACTTTGTTAATGGATATTTATTTAATTTTTCACAGTAAAGTGAGATTTTGACTCGCACACAAAGGGATACTATACGTATATGTGCCCATAATTATGAAAGTGGCCTAAGTCATGTATTTCTTGTGTCGAGATATTCAATACATTATACAGGGTGGCGCAAAAATAACCTATTGGTGGTGATCAAGAATGGCTTGAGCGTATGTTAGACGCGATTGGCGGTCAGCAGCTAACAGCTGATGCACCGTCTGGACTTTGTACGGAAACATCTTCAAATCTTGTACCAATATTCGCTGTAAAGACCGTCGACTAATACCCATTTGCGTGGCACGTCGTCTGGTCGATTTCGACGGCGCTTCCATGACATCCCTGGCTACAGCAGCAATATTCTCTGCAGAATGGCTACTCCGGGGTCTGCCACGCCTGGCAGCATCTCGTGTTGTACCAGTCTCTTCGAGGCGAGCGGCTAAACGTCGCAGTGTTTCACCAGTAGGCGTTGGACGGCCAGGAAATCTGCGACGAAATTCACGACCGATTATTGGTCAAATAAATAGTCACCAATATTCCGCGTTCTGGAGCAGTGTAGCGTAACATTGTTTATTAACGTGTATTTCGCATGTGTTTACTACACAAATATCAAAACAGAACTGACATTAGGCGCCAATCGCAAAATTTATAGCATTTTCTGATAGGAGGATTACTTTTGCGCCACCTTGTATTTGAATAAATCAAAAAATATGTTTTTTTATTATACAACATTTTAAGTAAGACTTGTAATAATCTAGATTAATGAAAATTTATTCAGTATCTATTAAATACCTATTGAAATTTCTTTAAGATTTACTTAGTATTTCCACCACTTTAACAGACCACTTTAATAGTCAAGGGTACAATATCGTCGCTGTTTTAACTAACTGACCTAACATTTTAAAAATTTAACAGGAGAGCAGCTTTTATGGTTGTTTTATACACTTATTCTTATGGCTGCGTCAGAAATCTTTTTACTTATATAGGCACAAAATTAATGCTTACAGTCATGAAAATTGTAGACAATGTGTATTATGACTTATAAAGTCTAGTAGAGGACTTAACTCATTTTTCAAAAAAATTTCAGTTAGGTCGGTTAGTTAAAACAGCGACGATATGTAATACTACATGGGTAATTCCATTTTAAATCAACAACAAAAAAAAAACGCAATTTTTTATATATCTCTCTTAGAATTGTGCAAAAAGTTGCACGAATATTCTATAGTACTAAAATAATATAAACCCAGCTAAAAAAATTATATATGGTCCATATATTTTTAATATATGAATGTATATAACTATATATGAATATGTATGAATTCATGTATGGAAATGTATGGGATTATACATGGCAAAACTATTATAAAGGGTGTTTTTTATTGAGGTATAGAACTTTAAGTTGGCATCACTTTTTTAACTGGCGGCCATTTTGTCAGCTGTCAAGTGATTAATATTTAGTTTGGTTTGCCATTTTATCATAAACAGGTTGACAAAAGAACAACGCTTGCAAATCGTGCAAATTTATTTCGAAAATAATGGTTCAGTTCGCGAAGTTTACCGCAAGCTCCGTCCATTTTATGGTCGACATAATCGTCCATCAGAGCAATTAATTCGGTTAACCATGGATCGTTTTCGCACAACGTTTACTCTATGTGATAATACGCATCCGCAGAGACGTCGAACAGTGCTCACCGAAGAAACAATTGCCGCTGTAGAGCAAAGTGTTGAAGAGGACCCGAATGAATCGATTCGCCACCGTGCACAGCAATTGGAGCCGACTAACCGACTATTTTGTTCCCGAATTGGATGGCATGAATGTGGATGAGTTGTGGTTCCAACAAGACGGCGCTACATGCCACACAGCGCACGTCACAATCGATTTATTGAAGGAAACATTCGATGAGCGCATAATTTCGCGGAATGGACCTGTCAATTGGCCACCAAGATCGTGTGATTTGACACTATTGGATTATTTTCTTTGGGGATATGTGAAGTCGCTCGTCTACGCCAACAAACCAGAAACGTTAGGGGACTTGGAAGCCAACATTCGTGGCGTTATTGCCAACATACGGCCCCATATGCTCGAAAAAGTGGTTGAAAATTGGACCTGTAGAATTGGCTTTATTCGAGCCAGCCGCGGCGGCCACATGCCCGAAATCATATTTAAACATTAATTAACAATATATGAACTAATAAATGGACTAATATATTAAATGTATTATAATATATGAGCTCATATATGGAACTTTAATTATGAAGCTCTTCATATGTGGATCCATATATAGCAATAAGATTTAATGTATGGAGCTATATAAGAATTTATGCATGCATGATATCTCACATCGTTTTTGCAATCAAAAAAGCTTGGTATTTTATCACTGGTGAATTGGAAACCCATTAGAAAATACAAACGGTATGCAAAGTTTACATGCGTACCCTCAACGTTTAAAAAGGAAAAACTTTTGTTACAAAAAAAAAAAAACATTCTTGTATGATTTTATACATTGTGGCCCCATTTAATATATCAAATAATCAAAAGGATAATCCAGTCATTAATTTTATAGAAAATAACAGAATTCTTTAGATAAGAAACAAAGTTCATATCACTACAAAAAATTATATTGAAAACTATTGTTAGACGGATTATTTTTTCTTTTATAATTAATTGCATTCGTTTTTAACCTGATTTCTTAAATTAAAATTAATGTACCAATATAATTTTTGTGTTTTTTAAATAATTGATTGACCTTTTAAATTAAAATGATGAACTAAACGACTTTTAGTTCGTTTTTCATTATTTGTCCAAACAAATGTTTCATTAAATACAACCTCCCTGTTCAAAATCTAAAAAAAAGTAATTTTAGTAATTTAATTTATTGCACAGCAGTGCGCTTTTGTGAATCAAGAGAGTATGGCCGAAGTTAAACAGTTTCATACATAAATAATAGAAAATTTTATAGAATCCAACATGATTGGAAAGTGTTTAAATCAATAAATATATGTCTTAATCAGTTTTTCATTAGTAATTAGTTGGTTACGCTTTTTTGGGCAAATGACACACAAGAAATGCCAGATGTAAACTCAGCCTATGAATATGAACTTTGCATACTGTAGAGGAAATATTTACTCATAAATGTATGAAAATGTATGAATATATATAATCATATATGTCCATATACCCTCATTTTTCGGATCCTAACCATATATGGGATATCATATATGCTCCATACATATTTTTTTTAGCTGGTAATTCAAAAATTTTTTGTATCTAGCTTTTGTGGTTCCCGAAATATGGCGCTTCGAAAAGTAGGGAATTCATTAAAAACACATATAAGTGGTCTGCCATTATTGCTCATATCTTCAAAAGTTTTTAAGATAAAGGGTCGAAATTGGTCCCATTTAGGGCGACTTTTTGAGTTCAAGATTAGAGATTAAATTAACCTTAATCTTCATTTGTGATTTTTGGGTAGTCGATTATATGGTTTTACTTGCTAGTTTAAGCAGGCAATCGTGGTGGTTTAACATGCATTAATATTGACAACATATACTTGTGAAATATATAACTTTTTGTAAAAATTATATGATAAAATAATTTAAAAACAAATAAATAAATATATATATTTTATATTATTTATCGATTTCCTTTAACACGGGCAATATTTTACTTGTAAATAATAAAACATGGCAGTTTCTTCTTCTTCCCACAAAAAATCAAAGTGTGTTGATAACATGTATTACTTTTACACAGAAAATGTTGCCACTATTTTGTTCCTCAGTATGGTAATGCTACACATAATAAGAAGTTTAAACTACCACTCAAAAATATCAAACTAAAGGGCCAATTATAATATGAATAAGCTAGCTTAAGCGACTATGCGGTTACATATAAAATGCATGTGGCAAACCATAATGTACTTAACAAACTTTTCGTCAAGTTTCGTCAAATGTCATTTGCTTAAGTAAAGTGCCAAACTGAACGCACATTCCGTAAGGAAACAACTGTTTGTGCATTTTTTGAACTCTGGCAAGCAGCATCTGAAAATATTCATTGATTTTAAATATTTTTTTTATGGTTTCTTATTTTAAACTCAGAAAATAAAGCGAAACTTTAATTTTCATTGTTTGTTTTACAATACACATATACACACATACACACGAGTTTACTTATGTATATTCATTGTTGTACTTTTTAATAGGCAAAACAAATAAAACAAGTAATAAGGTGATGGATATACATATTTATATGTGAATTTGTAATAGATTTGGACATTCTTTCAAGCTAGTTTGATTGAATTGCATTCGTTTAGGAGTTATGAGAAGAAACAAACTTACTACAAAATTATTAACAATACCTAGATGTGCAGCTGTGGCTAAAGAATACTTAAGTGCATGTGAGTACATTGTGGTCACATCTGAATTGCTTAAGTATTTGACAGACTTATCGTTCAATTCTGACATAAGCTTAAGCCAGCTTATTCATATTATAGTTGAGCCTTAAATTATTTTGAGATTAAGTTAATTTTCGGATTATCTAATTAGAGAAATAAACTAATCTTGATGTGGAACCCAAAAAGTCGCCCTTAATAGGTAGAATAGCTTTAAAACTGCATTTAGTTTAACTTTTTTTCTGAAAGGACAAGGATCACTGTCACATGATTTAAAGTTTGGGGAACTATATCTCAAAAAATTAAATTTTTTAAATTCTTAAAAAAAATTATATTAATCCTGACAGTTTCTTCTGCATTTTGTGTCAACAAATTTGAGTGAGCTCTTATTAGTTCCTGAGATATAGACAATAACTTGAAATTATTTGGGAAATTTGTATACTATTTTTTTTTAATTTTTTTATTCCTAGTGCACGTAGGAAAACTATTCAACATTTGTTTAATGTTTGTTTAATGAATAAAGTTTTCTATTAAATCGAAAGCAGCGGCTCTGAAAAAACTGTGTTTATTGTGTTTACCATGACAGCGTTTATATTAATTAATTGAAAACATTTAAAATTAATTAATCGCATATGTTTTTAATATAAATATGTAAAATAAATATTTTTTACTTTTAACCCCGTTTGTCGAAATTAATATGCTTATTTATTTAATATCACCCAACTAAATAAAAAAAATATATAAAAAAATAAATTTGTTTCGAACAATTTCACATCCTTATCAATATCTCAGGAACTAATAAGAGCTCACTCAAATTTTTTGACACCAAATGCAGAAGAGACTGTCAGGATTAACATATATTTTTTTTAGAATTTTAAAAATTTAATTTTTTGAGATATAGTTCCCCAAATTTTAAATCATGTGACAGTGATCTTTGTCCTTTCAGAAAAAAAGTTAGACTAAATGCAGCTTTAAAGCTATTCTCAATACCTATTAAATGGAACCAATTTCGACCCTGTATCTTAAAAACTTTTGAAGATATGACCAATAATGGCAGACCACTTATATGTGTTTTTAATGAATTCCCTACTTTTCGAAGCGCCATATGTGTTTTTAATGATTTTTTCATTTTTTGACGTGGCATGCATATCTCAGGAAAAACAGAAGCTGGAAGACCAAAATTTTATATTTATCTTAGTTAAGTGACGTGCAAAAAGAAAATTAAGTTTTATAAGATTCAAAGGTGGTCGGGAAAATCCGTTCGTCGGTTATAAAAATTTTAACCCACATGATCCTTAGCCTATGTAATCGAACATAAAGGGTGAATTTTTACCAATTTTATTTTTGGCAAAACTGTTTTTTTTCAGCTCAGGTGTTTCAGTTTGGGCGACTTTCTTGTGACTAAATTTAGCATCAAACTACAAATGCGTAAAGTGTTTACAGGGGAAAATATCACAGTTGTATCCGCCAATTAAGCGGCGAGCTCGGTGAACAGTTTTTTTTTTAAGTTTGAGGCCGGGCAAATGGTCGCCTAGAGTGTGCGATTTAACGCCTTTAGACTGTTTTTTGTGGGGTTATGTTAAAGCATATGTCTGTAGAGATAAGCGCGCAACGCTTGACGCACTGGAAGAAAATATTGAAGAATTTATTCGCAGCATTTGTGGCGTATATAAAGCTTGCATACATTTCTGTAAATTGTATGTGTTTTTTTTAAATCGAATCCGAAAGCTCTTAAAAAAATCAACCTTTATTACCCGATTTACATCCCTTTTCACAATGTATGATTAAGAGAGTAAACATGAGCTTTAACTAAAAGTTCTTCCTAAAAATTTCCGTTAAAGTCCTTGTTACCTTTTAATTGTATATTGTGGAACGGGTTGTTAGATATGTTTTAAAAAAAATTTTAAGTACCCTTAAATTTCTTTTAGGGTGTTTAACGATTTTTTTTAGTTTTAGCGGTTTTTCTTAGTTTTGTCGCTCTTTTCGTTTTTTGCGAGTTTTTTTCGGTTTTTTTTACATTTTTATGTTTGGCGATTTATTTAAGTCTAAGCGATTTTTTTTGCGGTTTTTAGCGATTTTTGTTTTGGCGATATTTTTACTTTTGATGATTTTTTTGCATTTTGGGTATTTTTTTAATTTTTGGTGACTTTTTTTAAAAAGCAGAAATAACTAGAACTTAAACTCAGAGTTAATTACCGTTCAGCATTATTTGTAGTTTTAAAGTTAAATTTAAAAGTTTAGTATAACCATAATTTTTTTTCTAATTATTTTTGTGGAACATTTGGGCCCGTTGTAGCCCCCTTAAATGGTACTTTTTTGAGCACATTTAAAAAAAATTCGAGGGGTTTCCTGTGCCGATTCACCACTACAATGTACTTAGACATTTAGGGACAATTTTAGTCCCCCTTTTGTAATAGAAAACTTTAAAAACATCGACACACGTGTATTTTAGTTTGGTCTCCTCTGCCCCTGAATTATTCGTTAGAACCTTGTTATTATTCGCATTATTGTTTTCTTTGCTGTACCATTGTAATCAATTCAGCATTTTGTTTTCAATATGCATAAAAGTTAACTTTAAATTACAATAAAATAGCAAATTTGTATTTAAGACATTATATAAATAATTCATATTAGTAAATTAATTAAATGCCGTTAACAAATTACTTTATACATCAATTACCTTAAAGCACGCAACATCAAACAACACAAAACAACACAACACCACACAACAATAACAAAAGGAAACTAAGCTAACTAATCATGAAAAATGATTAGACATAATAAAAATAAATTAACATTTTCTAATATTGAATATGTAAAATGAAATACAGTAAAATCCCGATAATTCGTAATCGCAATGGGCCGGCCATGTCTTCCGAATTATAGGGGTTTTAGATTTAGCGGGGTTTCGATTTAACGGGGTTAAAATAAAATAAATACGAATTAACGGGGTTTTTCAATTTATTTACTAAAACGATAAAAAAGCATAAAAAAATTTTTAAAAATAAAATACAAAATAAAAATTATACAAAAAAATCATTCTTTCCATGTTTTTGTTGTTAGGTAGTTAGCAAACAATTACGATTTATAAGAGGTAAAGAAGATTTTATTTGAAGAAAATATTACGAATTAGCGAGGGGACCAAAATGTATGGAAATTTTACGAATTAACGAGATTTTTTCAAGGGACCGACAGTTTATTACGAATTATCGGGAATTACGATTTATCGGGGCACGAATTATCGTGATTTGACTGTAAATGCTTACACATTATAAACTAATAGTTAAAATGTAAAAGGTCTTTCCACAACAAAACATTGTCAACTTAACAAACCGTGAAGAGCACCAACAATATATTTTATTTAAAACTATCTGTTTATCAATTGTCTGTGGCTTCAGCCTACTTCCCCACCTTTAGCCCACCTTTGTCAAAGGCAAATTTCAGAGAAATAAACAACACCCACCCTTTTGCTACGGATGGCGCTGCTACACCAAACGCCACAACAATACCGTCATTAATTACAATCACAATCCACGTGTTAGCTGCCGTTTTAATTAAAATAATCGTCTCTCAGAAAACTCTACATTAAGAAACCTTTGTGTGTGGGGGAGGGTGAAACATACTGACAACGGATTTTCCATAAGCATTTTCTTGCTTTTAAAGATGATTTGATAAAAAAGAAAATAAAAAATTACACATGCGCCATTGCGTAACTAAACACCGTGTTTATTTATTTAGAAAAAAATTAAACATTCGCCTAGACATAGTTCCACGATTGTTTATGGGATTTCCGTTCGCTAATGCACTCATAGTAAAATGTTAGTTCAAATGACTTTGGATTTACAAAAGTGTTGAAAGCTAATACAAATATTAATGTGGGTTAACAGTTCTCAACAGTAGTTTGCATTTAATTGATATTTAAAAAATTTATACTTTTTGATGAAATAATTCGATAATCATGGCGGTATTCCATTAAGGGATTCATGATTTTTAATTTGCTTAATGTTGTAATTCAACAAACCGGGGATAAATTAAGTGGAGACTACTGTATGTGTCATTACTTCGTTCTTGTGTGAATAATGCCTGTCCGGTAAGATATTGCCTGGCCCTGTTACACCTCAAAGCTGAAATTTCGAGTGATATTACGGAGATATCTGGGCAGAGGTTCTTATATCAGCTTGTGGCAATGAGGTTATAAAAGTATAGGGTGTCAGAACTTTGAGTTGGCTTCACTGCTTTATTTGAGCCAGAGCAACGTGTGCAAATTGTTGAAATTTTTAATCAAAATAATTGTTCTATTCGTCAAACTCATCGTGCGCATGGCGTACATAATCGATGCCCATGAAAGGGTACATAAATAAGCAAATTGTCGCATTTGGAGTGAGGAGAATCCACAAGCTTTTGTCGAAACACCATTACATCCACATAAAATTACTGCTTGGTGCGCTTTATGGTATGTCGGGGTCAAAGGTCCATATTTCTGAATGCGAAAAGTTGTTGAAAATAGGTGTTCCAGATTGCGCCTTCTACGCACCAGGCGTGGCGGCCACAGGTCAGAAATAATATTTAAACATTAATTTCATAAAATTATCTTTCCAATAAAGCCCGTTTCATTGATATTAAAAAATATAATTCCTTGTTTTATTATGATTTAAACTTGTGATACTCTATAGAAAACACCCTATAGTTTGGAGTAATAATCTCTTAATATTTTAACCTGTTCCTCCTTCGATGCGGCCAACTCGCCATTGCCACTGTTTGGAAGAGGTTGCGACTCCGGTGGGTGCCTGCTGCCTGTGAGATGGTGGCAATTGGTTTGCTCCATGTACTTTTGTCAGCTCGCTAGCTGCTAGATAATTCAAAACATTAAACTCGGTGAAATAAGTTTTCTTGCGTTATGACTAAGGTGATCGACTCGGTTTTTCAACTGGTTTTAAAACCCGGTTTTTTCAGAATACGGTTTTTACAAAATGTTGATTTTTCGAGTGTCGAATAGTCCGGTTTTCTTACAATTTAAAAACCGGCTGAGTCGAATACTTTTCCATTTGTATATTTTAAAATAAAACTGGTTTTTACTACGAGGGCGGTTCGGAAACTTCTTAGCCTAGCACAAAAAGCGCGGTATAAACAGAAAAAAGTTGTGTTTTGGAAACTTCCATCTCTGCTATGAACACATGTTAAATTTTGTTTCTATCTGCCAACTCCTTCATATAGAAACAGGTGTTCACAAAAGACGCATCCGCGATTTTTTTACAATGGAAAAATTAGAAATGCGTGGTGTCATTAAATAGGTGAAAGTGCTCCTTCATATGCAACAGTAAAAAATTGGGTTGCTGAATTTAAACGTGGTCGTACAAGCATTGAAGATGAACCACGTGTGGACGTCCAAAAACAGCAACAACAACAGAAATTGTAGCCAAAGTGCATGATATGGTATTAAATGATCGATGAATAAAAGTACGTGAAATAGCTAATATCATGGGCATCTCAAATGATCGAGTCCATTTAATTTTGCATGAAGAACTACAGATGAAAAAGCTTTCTGCAAGATGGGTGCCGCATTTGTTAACAGTCGACCAAAAACGCATAAGAATGAACATTTCTCAAGCTTGTTTGGATCGTTTTAAGCGAAATAAAATGGATTTTAAGCGTCGTTTCATAACTGTTGATGAGACATGGATCCACCACTATATTCCAGAGACAAAAGAACAATCCAAACAATGGACTGAAACTGCAGGAAGTGCCCCAAAGAAGGCAAAAACAAATTAAATCGGCTGGTAAGGTTATGGCAACGGTTTTTTGGAACTTCAAAGGTATTTTATTGATTTACTATCTGCAAAAGGGTAAAACAATAAACTCAGAGTACTATTGCAACCTTTTGGATCAATTAAATGTACAAATTCGAGAAAAACGTCCTGGCTTACAACACAAAAAAATTCTTTTTCATCAAGACAACGCACCAGCGCACAAGAGTGTTTTAACAATGGCTAAAATCAACGAATTAAAGTACGAGTTGCTTGACCACCCAGTGACTTTTACCTGTTCCCAAATCTAAAAAAATTCCTTGCTGGCAAGCGTTTTACCTCAAATGAAGATGCAATTACAGTTGTAAACCACTATTTTGAAGACCTTGAGGAAAACTATTTTAATCAAGGGATAGAATTGCTAGAAAAGCGTTGGACTAAGTGTATTGAAGTTTCAGGAGATTATATTGAAAAATAAAAATATTTTTGAAAAACTAACTATTCTCTTTCATTGATAGGCTAAGAAGTTTCCGAACCGCCCTCGTATGTTAAAACTTATGCCAACGTGTTCTGTTGATTTTCCTAAGTATTTTTTTCAGTATAAAAGTTCTAAGCGTTTTTTGAGCATGACAACACTTACTGAAACATGAAATTTAAGCGATATTATTTTATGAGGTGGTAAAAGAGGCGACTTAAATTGGCTTTATGATGTGCAATCGATGCCAACATCCATTTGCAAGAAGTGTATTTTAGTTTTGTTGACATTTTGCTTCATATTTTATATAGAGGTGGATAGATATCCATCTTTCCATACATTTTTATTTATACTATACATACATATGTATGTATGTATGTAAGTTTGTATGTATATGAAGTTAATTTTTATGTTTTACCTTTAATTTTTATCATACATGGGCATACTGCAGTATATATTTACTGCATTACAAGTTCCAGTAAGTAGTAAATCTTTACTGGTTACTGAAAAATATTTCAGTATCTAGTAAAAATTTACTGCATAGTGGAAAAAAATTTCAGTATTCAGTAAATTTCAGTAAGCAGTAAAAAATTCCAGTAAGCAGTAAATTTTTACTAATAATGCACTTTTATCATAGGAAATATTCATTCGTGTAAACGACTGTATGTTTTCAGTAATCAGTAAAAATATACTGCTTACTGGAATTTTTTTACTGCTTATTGAAATTTTTCCAGTATTCAGTAAATTTTTTTCCACTATCCAGTAAATTTTTACTAGATCCTGAAATATTTTTCAGTAATCAGTAAAAATTTATTTTTACTGGAATTTCAATTTTACTGCAGTTTGCCCATGTATGATTTTTATATTGCTTTATTGTATTTGCACGAAATGTTAACTCTTACTTTAATAATGCAATTTAAAATCAAAAACTTACTCAAGAGACCGGTTGACCGGGTTTTCCTGAATTGTAAAAACCGAAACCAGGTTTTCCATAATTTCAAATATTCGAACTATTCGAAAAGCGGTTTCTAGAAAAAGTCGAATAATCAATCCATCACCCTAGTTATGACTCTCTTACGTCAATGTTGCGAAATAAAATAATTCTGTTGTATATCACATAATTTTTGCTTAAAAAGTTTTCTCAACTTTTAAAATGTACCTCGCAATTAGTACTAACAAAATATTAATTTAATTATTAGCTTATTTTTTTGTATAAATGATTAAATGAGAAAATTTCATTTATTATAAAAAAAAACAAAAAACAACGTAAATCCTGCCGGTCCCACATAAACGTTACTTCGTATACTTACTTTTTATGCCGGCATTTGGTATGATGGTGTAGCAACAAATTTACAATAACTAATCGTAGCAATTTGTAAAACTGTCAACTTTGTTTCTTTTAGATTTCGCATAGTAAACAATAACAGTCTTGGCTGCGAATTTTAACTGTCAAACAAACCGACCGGTAAAATAGTTCGTTCATTTATAAGACTTGTGAGTGAAGTTAAAACCAAAACCATACAATAACGATATACATGTCACACATGCAATTACATAACTGTGTATAATAAGTATCTGTGAGCCTTTTGATTATAGTTGGACCATAATATATAAATTTTTTTTTTTTTTTTTTTTGGGTTAAATTGTAAGTAAAAGTAAACACCTTCTTTGCAAGTCATTACACATGCTTGCTTACATACATAAATACTTACCTACCTCCGCAATCTATTAGTATAAAATTGTATTGGATTTGTAAGTAGTAAATTTATTTGGTTAATATGTGTGCAAATGTAAACGTAATGCTAATATAAACAATCTAGAAACAAAGCGAACTTGTTAACCCAAACACCTTTAGGAAAATAAGATTGACAAAAAAAAAAAAAAAAAAAAAAACAACAAACAAACCAACCATCTGAAAACCGTGTAAATTCTCAATATGGTTTTTGCAACAGAACAAATGACGACAACAATTACTAACAACAACAACAACAACAATAATAATCAACAAATTTACATAAATTTTCAACTTGAATGTATAAGAGTTATATAAGTTATGGCTTTTGCTGTTTGTTTGTTTGTATCTCCCAAAATAAGCAAGGAAATGTTTTACAGAAACTGAATAAAAAAACTATCACGAATTATTTGACATGAGATAAAACAAACCGAAAATACACAAACAAACTAAATTATCAATGTACTTAAGAATAAGAAAGAAAACTTTGTTTTATATACTTTTCTCAGATTAGGCGATGAAGTGCCGGGAATTTAAAAATGAATAATAAATTTAGTAAAGTGAGACTTTGACTCACTCCCACATGAAAGGTTCCGTACGCTGCTTGTTTCTTTTTGGCGATTTATTTTCGTTTTTGGTGAATTTTTTTTTTTTAGTGTCGACGCTTATTTTGTCTTAGACGATTTTTTTTCGCTTTGACGATTTATTTTTGGTTAGAATTTGTTTTGTTTGCTTTCTTTACAATACATATATTTACTGCCTGTCCCACGACCCCATCAGAAATTGTTCGATCGCCAACTTGTATTGCAAACAACAGCAACATTAAAAAATTTCTTGTGGTTTTCGATATAAGTATTCGATCGAACGATTTCAAGAGACATCGTGGGACAGGCCGTTAGTTTTAGCGATTTTTAGTTTTGACGCTTTTTTTTTCGTTGGGCGATTTTTTAGATTTTTGTAAATTTTTTGGATTTATTTGTCGACCTTTTAAAGGGTGTTCTAAAGCGAGCAGCGAAACATGTTGAAATCCTAATGTAATATGTAAAAAATATATATACATATATCTGTGGCAAAAAGCAAAAATTGCTTAAGTCGATACAAGCTGATTTTGAGTTAATGGTACCGTTGTAATCTGCATATTCGAAAGTACTCCTGGTCAAAATCTCAATTAATTTATGTGGTTTTTCAGGAAGTTATAGTACTTTTTTATACTTCTAATCTCATTTGGAATAATAGCTTAATTTAGATTATAAAGGGTGTTTTCTATAGAGTATCACAAGTTTTAAATCATAATAAAACAAGGAAATGTATTTTTAATATCAATGAAACGGACTTTATTGGAAAGAAAATTTTATGAAATGAATGTTTAAAAATTATTTCTGCTATGTGGCCGCCACGGCTGGTGCGTAGAAGGCCCAATCTGGAACATCAATTTTCAACAACTTTTTTGCAGCACTTGCGGCCATATTTCGCCAATAACTCTTCGAATGTTGATTTCCAGATGTTCAATTGCTTGTGGTTTATCGACGTAGTCCAGTGACTTAACATAACCACAACGAAAATAATCCAATGAGGTTAAATCACACGATCTTGTGGGCCAATTAATTGTGCCATCACAGAAAAAATTATTCCCAAAAAATTTTCAAACAAACGTGTGTTTTGAAATATAATTTAGTTTCAGTAAATATTTTTTACTGTTCCAGTAAATTATTTGTTCCAATTTTATTTTATGTAAAAAAACTGTAGAGAATGAAAATTATCTATATAAAGTAAAATTTGTAAAAAAAAATTTTTAGATTTATTATTTTTTTTAATTTAAATTTGTTATTATCAGTTAAATTTATTTTTATGCACTGTAAAAAAATTTTCTGATTTTTTTTAACATTTTATTTTTTTTTTAAGATTTTTGTTTGCGGTTTTCAAACTTATTATGTTTGTATATTGTGATTCTCAATATAGTATTAAGATTCTTACTATAAACATACGGAGTTTGTTAGCTAAATTCAAAAATTTTTTGGGTTGAAGTCTACTGACGAGTTCCAAAAGCGGGAACGAAATGCTTAACCATAAAAACAAGCCAATTTTTGAAAGTAAAAAAAAATAGTTGAACCTTTCATTTGATTCAGTTATTTATTTCAGATAAAACTTTTACAAATTTAAAAAAAGAAAAAAAAATTAAGAATTGTTATTGATTCAGTTAATTTATTTTCTGATAATACGAAAAATTTTAGTGAATGTGCTTGTAAATTATAAAAAAAAATTTGCTGAATAATACAAAAAAAAAAACCTGAAAAATGTTTTTCTGTTCCTATTAATAAATTTGACTGAAAATATTTTGAGTTTCAGTTAACTTTTTTCTTTAATGCCATAATTAGTTAACTAAAAATAATTTTTTTTAGTTAATTTTAATTATTATTCGAACTCCATTTGTTTCTATATTTATGATTTTAGCAGGCTAAAGTTCGTATCGCTTTTTAAGCCAAATTACATGTGATAATTATTAATGAACAAGTAACACCAAAGTTAGTTGTAAATATTCTGACAACACATAGTTGAACGGAACAGCCAGCCGTTTTCGAAGGCCACTAAACCTTCATCATCAGCGTTCTTCTGTGTTTGGTCCACTGCGTGTGGTGTCAGTTGATGTAGATTTCTGCTTGTTGTTATTTGTTCGTTAATAATTATCACATGTAATTTGGCTTAAAAAGCGATACGAACTTTAGCCTGTTAAAATCATAATTTTTTTTTTCAGTTAAATTTTTACAAAATTTTTATCAGAATCTACAAATTTCTTTGTAGGTCTGCATTCACACAAAAAGTTTATTGATTCAATGAATTTGGTTACTGAAAACGAAATTTAGTTTTTTCTGTGATTATTTGAAATTATTTTTTAATCAAAAGTTTCTTTGAGTAAATCAATTGTAGCGCCCGCTCTGTTGCATGAGGCTCCGTCCTGTTGGAACCACATATCAGCAATATTAATGCCACGTAATTGAGGTACGAAAGATTTCGAAATATGTTCATATACCGTTTACCATTGACAGTAACATTCTGGCTATCATCATTTTTGAAGACATATGGACCTATGACCCCGCCAGCGCATAAACCGAACCAAACAGTAATTTTCTGTGAATTTAATGGTGTTTCGACAAAAGCTCTAAATGCCACAATTCTGCTTATTTACGTACACATTCAACCAGAAACGGGCTTCATTGTTTATATACGCCATAAAATGGAAGAAGTGTGCAATGAGTTTGACCTATAGAACAATTATTTTGATTAAAAATTTCAACAATTTGCACGCTTTGCTCTGGTGTAAGTCGATTCATAATGAAATCTCAAAGCAAACTAAACAAAAAGCAACTATCAGCTGTTAAATGGGGTGCTCAAATAAAGCAGTGATGCCAACTCAATATGTTTCAACTTAAATGTATTACTTATAGTGTGTAGAACGATGTTTGCTTAAAAAAGTAAAAGAAATAAATTTCTGAAAATAGACTTGAACGCTTAAAGGTGCTTTCCTGCAAAACAAACAAATATGACTTAAGCACTTTTTCCTTATTGCCTTATTTTTGTGCAGACTAAACTGAAATTTAAATAATACAAATTAAAGGATATTCTAACAGTTAATGTAATTTTGACAACTCGTTGCATCTTGGAAACCGTAACAGAAAGCTCTTCCCAAAAAAAAAAAAAAATAAAAATAAAATAAAAAATACGAAATAAAAAATCGCTAAAATTAAAAAAGCACTTAAAAGATAAATATCATCAAAAATAAAATAAGTCGCTAAAAGGAAAAAATATCACCCAAGATTAAAAGGGTCGTCATAAAACTAAAGAAATGAACCAAAACTAAAAAAATCGCCAAAAGTAAAAAACGACCGAAAAAAATCGCCTAAACGAAAGAAGTACCAAAACTTAAAAAAAAATTTATATTTATGATTTTAACAGGCTAAAGTTCGTATCGCTTTTTAAGCCAAATTACATGTGATAATTATTAATGAACAAATAACACCAAAGTTAGTTGTAAATATTCTGACAACACATAGTTGAACGGAACAGCCAGCCGTTTTCGAAGGCCACTAAACCTTCATCATCAGCGTTCTTCTGTGTTTGGTCCACTGTGTGTGGTGTCAGTTGATGTAGATTTCTGCTTTATATACTCAGCATTATTGCAAATGGAATATGTGAATTGTTTGATTCATCGTATTTCAATTTGCTGAAAGCTTTTTTGTATTGTAAGCTCAATTTTACCATCTCTATATTTACAAGTCTTACCATTGTCGTTTTGTTCTTTTACTAATTATACACATGTTAGTTAATTTGCTTATTTTTTGTTCTACTTAAGACAAACTTTTTTGGTTTGTTACTATTAAGTATATTTTTATTAAATTTTTGCCACAGGCCCATGACTATTAATTTTAGTTAATTTTAATTATTATTCGAACTCCATATGTTCGTATCGCTTTTTAAGCCAAATTACATGTGATAATTATTAATGAACAAATAACACCAAAGTTAGTTGTAAATATTCTGACAACACATAGTTGAACGGAACAGCCAGCCGTTTTCGAAGGCCACTAAACCTTCATCATCAGCGTTCTTTTGTGTTTGGTCCACTGTGTGTGGTGTCAGTTGATGTAGATTTCTGCTTTATATACTCAGCATTATTGCAAATGGAATATGTGAATTGTTTGGTTCATCGTATTTCAATTTGCTGAAAGCTTTTTTGTATTGTAAGCTCAATTTTACCATCTCTATATTTACAAGTCTTACCATTGTCGTTTTGTTCTTTTACTAATTATACACATGTTAGTTAATTTGCTTATTTTTTGTTCTACTTAAGACAAACTTTTTTGGTTTGTTACTATTAAGTATATTTTTATTAAATTTTTGCCACAGGCCCATGACTATTAATTTTAGTTAATTTTAATTATTATTCGAACTCCATATGTTCGTATCGCTTTTTAAGCCAAATTACATGTGATAATTATTAATGAACAAATAACACCAAAGTTAGTTGTAAATATTCTGACAACACATCGTTAAAAGTAAATAACAAACGAAAAAAAGCGTCAAGACTAAAAAAAATGCTTTGTAAAAAGATCCGAAAAAATCGCCAAACAGAAAGAAAGCTCCAAAACTTAATAAAAGACGTCAAACAAATTTTTTATTTTTTTTTTTGGAAATTTCATGTTCGAGTCAAAGTTGAACTTTACTGAATTGTTTATGAATACGGCAGTTATAGTTAAAAAATGGTACTTCAAAACGAATTTTCATTTAATTTCTGCATAAATATTTATTATATATGTATATATGTACATATATTCAATACTTTATTCACAAACTGTCTAATAAAAGGCAATGAGTAAATTTTATTAGTTGGCATTGACATATTTTGCTAAACTCCACTGAGCACAATATTATTAACCGAAATTTTAATAGATAAATATATTAATTTAAATTATTATTTTTTTAATGGAATATTTTGAGCAAAAGAAAAGAAACGCTTATTTATTTTCAACAACATTGCATAATTTACAGACTTTAATCTTAATAAATATTTTTTTCTTGGTATTTTAAAGTACTCTAAGTTAAAAAACCAGTTTTATGTTGAAAATATTTATTCAAATGACAAAAGAATTTGAATAAATTAAATAAAATTGCATTGTATACATATAAATTAATTGCCTTTAAGACAAGTATGTAACATGTGGGTGGTGTGACGACCGCTGAACTGATCAAGTGTTATACGATGTACTTTTATAAATATGGATCGGGTTATTTTTTGATGTTTGGATTTTCTTTTTGATCCGATATTTTTAAAATTGATAAAATATTTTTTTAAAATATTTATGCTCTGCAAATTAATAACTGTGGCCAATAAACGAATTTTTGTTTCTTTCTGAAGAACCATGAGAGCGTTTTTATTACTAAATCATTAGAATTAAAACAAGTAAGAGTGCTATCTATATTCGGCTGTGCCGGATCTTATATACCCTTTACCAAAGTGTTTTTATGTAGTATAGAGATACATACATAAGCACATACATAAAGTATAAACAAAAAGAAAAAAAATAATTTTACCTAGTTACTTTTATGTACAAAAAAATAAATTTACAAACCCTAGAATCATTATATTAGATTTTTCTGATTCCTTATATCAATCTAGTAGTTCTTAAAAAAATATAGAAAGTGTGTTAAGTAAAAAAAGAAAAAAGGAAATTAAAAAAAATGTTTTATTTAGTTACTTTAATATCCAAAAAAAGGTCAAAGTTT
This sequence comes from Tachina grossa, assembly GCA_949987645.1. NCBI lineage: Eukaryota > Metazoa > Arthropoda > Insecta > Diptera > Tachinidae > Tachina > Tachina grossa. Next base: position 196,375,342 of record OX465274.1, on the reverse strand, counting down.
CCAGCTCTGGAGCTGTGGTTTTTATTTTTATAATTTTCTACACCGAACTTTTCTTTCCAAAACGTAAAATATGTATAATCTATAAAGGAAAAGATAAAAATTAATTAGACTTAGTTACTTTTATATATCACAAAAAGTGTAAGTTTCCCAACCCTGAGAGCATTCTTTTTGATTTTTCTGATTTCTTACACCAATCTGTTTCTTTTAATAATTTAAGATATGTTTAATTTATAGAGAAAAAGAAAAAAATTTGTTTAAGTAAGTTACTTTTGTATATGAAAAAATTAAAGTTTTCCAACCCTGGAAACGTCTTTTTAATATTTTTAACTTTCTTTTTTAATTTGAAATAGTAATCTAATTTGTACTGAAGTATAAAATAAGTTAATTTAATAAAAATAAATATAGAAATTAGCTTACGGTAGTTAATTTTTTATATCACAAAAATTTTAAGTTTCCCAACCCTGGAATTATCTTTTTTGATTTTTCTGATTTTTTAACACAATCCCTTTCTTCTTAGAATATAAGATATATTGAATTTATAGAAAAAAGGAAAAATTTCTTTTAGTAAATTAATTTTGTTTAATTTTGTATAAAAAAGTTAAAGTTTTCCAACCCTGGAAAAGTCTATTTAATTTTTTTAACTTTTTTTATTTATTTTTTATTAAGAAATATTGATTTCATTCATTCTGAAGTATAAAATAAGTTTATTTAATAAAAAAAATAATAACTAGTTTTCGGTAGTTATTTTGTATGGCAAAATGAAGTTTAAGCTTCCCAGCTCTGAAACCGTCTGCTCGATTTTTCTATTTTCAATACCAATCTTATTTAGACCATTTCTGACACACCAGTGCAAGAACGAAGTCTCTAGCTTTTCTGGGAGCTTCGGAAAACCGATTTCACGTACAGACAGACGGTCAGACGGACATCGCTTATTCGTCTTCCCTATGTATAAGGATCCAGAATATATATACTTTAGGGCTCGCTTATTAATATTCTAGAAATTACAAACGGAATGACAAACCTATATATACCCTTTTACCATTTTTTGGTAAAGGGTTTAAAAAAAAACTAAAGGAAATCATACATTTAAATTTGGCTCTTAAGGAGTTAAGAAATTAGAAAGGTTTTTAAAATGAAAAAAAAGCTTTGAAAATCTCGTTTGGAATTTTGAAAATATATATATATATTTAATGAAATTGAAAAAAGAACAATAGCCCAATTCACAACCTTGTGCATACGATCTTGCATGTCATGAGTAGCATTGAAAGCTCTTACAATTTATTCTTGTTTGTATGCAAAGTAAGCAGCAACCATTGTTTTCGGCGAGGTCTGGGGGCTAACCAAATATTTCATAAGAGTTTATATGGAAATATTTCGTAATTTCGTTCGATGTGCCGCGATTTGCCCCCTGATTGGCTTCTCGTAGGTGTTAAAGCACAAAGCTCTTTTCCAAAAGCTCGCTTATTGTCCATATGGCTTGGACGTAGCTGTTCCATATTTTTGCTAATTCTATGTAAATAAAAAATTGATTAAAGTATCTTCTGAAAGCTGCGCAAATATGTAGAGGTAAGAAAAATCTGTACAACTAATTATGGATTTTGTAGTTTGAAATCACTATTGCAAGCTAAAGCTTTATTTTTACAGTTGCATAAACTTGCAATCTCAAATGCACATGATTGTGAGTTCGACTTATGTTTATTATTTTAGCTAAGTAAACTAAAAACGTTTACCTCGCTTTTATTTTTGCCGACTTAAGCAATTATGTTTGATCTATTAATTAACGCTTGCTTTGTTGTTTAAAATCTGTTGCAGTATTTTTTATCTTTTATTTTTGCTTTAATTAAAGACATTATTTAAACTGTTAATTAACTTTTTAAGTTGTTTTATTCGCTCTGTTTCTGTCAGTTGAATTGAAACTTATGTATTTCCAAAAAGTTTTTGTTCACAAAAAAAAAAACAATTTTTTTTAAAAAAATCTTATAAATTAAAAGTCTATTTACCAGCTTTTAACACTTTTAGCTTTATATTTATTTACTGTTAGCTAACAAGCGCGCTTGCATGCTTATAAGTTTGCTTAAAAATGCACAATCTTGATTTCCATAATTTAAAAAACAATAACAAAAAATAAAAGAGAAGTGGCTTATGGCACCCGGTTATAGCTTTGCTGCTTAGTTCATGTGTGAATGCACTAAAATTATATTATATGATGATATCTAATTCTCTGCAAATATTTCAAAACGTTTCCATTTATTTCCTTTCTAGCGGCGTACAATTAAATTAATGTATTGTTTTGTGGCCGGTGGCGGTTATTAGACGGCTTACAGGCGATCGGCTGTGTACTCTGGTTTATGCTCATGGTAAAAACAATACAAAAACAAATTGAGCAATCGTTCTCATTGTTTTTGTTTCACTTCCTTCAAAGAACGAAACAAAGCAAAATCAAACAATTTCTTTCGTTTATTTTTGTATCCTGCTTTTAAGTACGAGTACAAAGAAATAAAAAAAAAAATAATTTTTATCTGTAATAGTGTCGCTTATTTTTGTTACGAAAATCACGTCCCAACTCCGAAATCAAATTTGATTTAATATTAAAGGGTACAGTGGGTTGGTATAGAAAAATATTCTTTTTTGTTAAAAAATAATTTTTTTCTTTTTTTAAAGTCAAAAATAATTTTTAGCTTCGAATAATTGCAGCTCTACCACTGTGCTGCTACTTTCTCATGCACATTTGTGTGTTGTTTGTTTGAGCTTATCAGTTTTGGTAAACACTTTAAATGCCAGCCAAATGCTTAAATACTCGTAAAATCTTTAGTTGATTATGCGTCTGTGATAGAAATCAATGACTTTTTCATTTAACATTTGCTGCAACATATTGTTTGAAGATTTATTTTTTTTTATTCCGCTTGCGAACACACCCACTGTGTTTTTAATAATTTTATTAAGAAATAATTGTGAAAGTTTTACTTGAAAGCGGGTTGAAAAAACACTCATAGACACACACACACATACACACAAGCAAACTTGAAGCAAAAAAAAAAAAAAAGTTCAAAGCTTAAAATTAGAGATGTGCACGTGAGTGTTTTATGACTCACGACACGCACGCTCACGCAGAAAAATATTTTACTCACGCACTTTCACGCACGAATAATTTTAAAAATTTTCACGATCACGCACGCTCACGAATAAAATATTTTTAATCACGCACGAGTGGTTTACAACTTATCACGATCACGAACGCTCACGAGAAAGTATATGTATAATACAATTTTCATGTTTTTTGGGTTGAAAAATAGGTTCTTACATATTGTCACCTAAAATCCAAAAGGCCGTAACAACCAAAAAATTCAAAATAGACTTTTTGATTGATTATGATGTGATTAACCATGGGTGTTTTTTTTTAGAGGTATAGAACTTCGAATTGAAATAAAACACAAGAAAATGTCCATCAATTTGGCTTTATTGGAAGGATAATTTTATGCCATTAATGTTTAAATATGATTTCGGGCATGTGGCCGCCGCGGCTGGCTCGAATAAAGCCAATTCTACAGGTCCAATTTTCAACCACTTTTTCGAGCATATGGGGCCGTATGTTGGCAATAACGGCACGAATGTTGGCTTCCAAGTCCCCTAACGTTTCTGGTTTGTTGGCGTAGACGAGCGACTTCACATATCCCCAAAGAAAATAATCCAATGGTGTCAAATCACACGATCTTGGTGGCCAATTGACAGGTCCATTCCGCGAAATTATGCGCTCATCGAATGTTTCCTTCAATAAATCGATTGTGACGTGCGCTGTGTGGCATGTAGCGCCGTCTTGTTGGAACCACAACTCATCCACATTCATGCCATCCAATTCGGGAACAAAATAGTCGGTTATCATGGCTCTATACCGGTCTCCATTAACGGTAACTGACTCTCCAGCATTATTTCGGAAGAAGTATGGCCCAATGACTCCACCAGCCCATAGAGCACACCAAACAGTCAGTTTTTGTGGATGTAATGGCGTCTCAAGGGTCTCATGTGGATTCTCTTCACTCCAAATGCGGCAATTTTGCTTGTTGACGTAGCCATTCAACCAAAAATGAGCCTCATCACTGAACAAAATTTTGCGATGAAAATCAGCATCGAGATCAATCTCATTTTCGGCCCATACACCAAAATCACGACGCATTGCATGGTCTCGCGGCTTTAATTCTTGCACAAGCTGGATCTTGTAAGGTCGCAAGCCAAGATCTTTGCGCAAAATCTTCCATAAAGTTGATGGACAAAGCTCCAATTGCTGTGCACGGTGGCGAATCGATTCATTCGGGTCCTCTTCAACACTTTGCTCTACAGCGGCAATTGTTTCTTCGGTGCGCACTGTTCGACGTCTCTGCGGATGCGTATTATCACATAGAGTAAACTTAGTGCGAAAACGATCCATGGTTAACCGAATTAATTGCTCTGATGGACGATTATGTCGACCATAAAATGGACGGAGCTTGCGGTAAACTTCGCGAACTGAACCATTATTTTCGAAATAAATTTGCACGATTTGCAAGCGTTGTTCTTTTGTCAACCTGCTCATGATGAAATGGCAAACCAAACTAAATATTAATCACTTGACAGCTGACAAAATGGCCGCCAGTTAAAAAAGTGATGCCAACTTAAAGTTCTATACCTCAATAAAAAACACCCACGGACTTACGCGTGATTAGTTATAATATTTGATCACGAATCACGTGAGTCACGGGTGACTCACGCGTGACACGATAAAATCACGACATTTGCACATCTCTACTTAAAATGTTATTGACTGCTTTCGGTGTTTGTTTATTTGTTTGTTACCGTGGTTGGTTTTGTTTGGTTGGTCTTTTGTGCGGCAATTAAGGCAACTGCGTGCAGTGCAAACAGCACTTGACTTTTTATTATACGAGTAAATGATGCTGATGATGGCGATGTTTATGATAAAAAATATTTGTTAAAAGCCAAGCCTGTGAAATAGTGAGACTTCCATTGTTTTTATTAATCTGTTAAATCTGTTTTAAAAGCAAATTAAAGATTATTTAGAAAGTATATCTTGACATACTTTTACTAGTAGAGCAGAAATTAATTTAACTACTCGTACTCAAACTATAAATCATTCTGTTTATCATTTTACTAATGTTTCTATAAACACATGTGTCATCCATCAATTTTCCCCTTATCTGGGTCATCATAATTTAATTCGAGTTATGTTTTTTTTTTGTATATTTTTTTTATGTGTCTGCTATTGTTTGCAGACTTCTAGACTTTGCAATGTTTGCACTTCTTTTGAGCTTTTTAATGTTTGCTGTTCTATTTTATTTTGCTTTTATATAAAGGAAAAATAAAGGAAAATATTGATTAAGTATATATGCATAGCAAACAACACAAATTGTAAAGCAAAAGTTTGTTCAACCTTTAGTTGTTTAAGCCGAGCAACAGCAACACTCCCAAACGAGATTTATTAAATTTTTTTGTGAAAAAAGTTTCAAGTATTCACTTTTCTTATTATTGTGAGCGCCAAAGGATTATGTTTTATTTTGTGATTTCGCTCATCTACTCAAACAATCTCTTAACTCACAGAGAAGTACTGTGACAAAAAATTAAATTAAAGTTTTAACTTTACACCCAACTTAATGGAAAATGAAAATTTTATTTTTATCTCAAGATATTTGTATCTATGCAATTTTTACACAATATGAACAAGGATATAAAAATTAATTCTGCATTATTAACTCAAAAATGTCGTTTCTCGCCATAATGTTTTTTGAGTAAATGAGCAATATGTTCCAAAATTTTATATTCACTGTTGACATTAGTGTAAAAGTATCGCGCCAATATTCTATTGCGCGTGTCTGTAAAAAAAAAAAAGCGGGAATTTTGTTTGTGGTCCTTCGCACACTTATGTTGAGGCGTGCATCTTCCTGTAACGTAAACAACACGACACGCACCCATCTCTACTTTCAATTGACGTACTTGAAAACTGGATAATTTGTGCAAAAGCAAAAAAAAAAGTTGTATTAACTTATGCCCTAATTCTGTTCGACGATTGTTCCGTCTTGTCTATGGACGGAAAAAAGCCGCAGTTGTGATTCTTGAAAACAATTATTAGTAATAGTCTCTGCTAGAAGGTGCGTGTATTTGCTTTATGATTTTATTCCAAACATTATATCCAACACATATTTTTTCATATATTTTTGAAAATATTGTATAATATTTTCATTTAATTTTTATATTTTAAAAACATGGTAATAATATTTTTATTTTTCATTATCAAAGAAAACAATAATTTTTGAAGAAAATAATTTGAGGAATTCAAAAACAAGAACTCAAACGTATTTTCAAACAAAAACTTCCTAAATCTTCTTACTGAATTAGGGCATTAATCTAGTGTAAAACAAGAGTTGTAAGTGCATATTAGTCTCCTGCACAAGATATCTTATAAGAATTTCAAGACATGAGGGATTTTTCAAATGCTTTACTACAGCGAAATCTTATAAAACAAACGTTAACAAGACTGTTTGCAAGAAATTTGTTTGAGTATTGTAGGTATAAGAGTAAAGAAGAAAACACTTCGTGACGGAAGAATTTGTGATACTATCTTCTTTCTACACATAAGCGCGTGTACAAACGTCATGCATGTATGTGTGTATGATCTTTTATTTTTCTGCGCACATGCAAAGGCACACACATGCATTAACATTAGTTGTATGCGGTTAATCACATAATAGCCCTGCAGGAAATGTCACTAGTGAATCAGTACTGATTCACTATTGGCTTTGTCGCCAGTACTACTGACTAATTATACTCCACTCAATGCTTTTTGCTATAGACATTTAACATGTGCGTGTTATTGAAAAGCAACTACTAACATTGGAACTACTGAATAGATAGTTCTTTACGGACCATATGAAGACATTGGAAACAGATAGTCACTAGCACATTTTAGTTATTCTACTATACTCCTTTGATAATGAAATTGAGTATTTTGTTCACATTTTGGTATTTTATTAAACAAATATATAAAAATGGAACTTAAAATTAAAAAACATACAATAACCGGGATTAATTCATTTATTCGTTCAGCATATCACCAGCAACTAGGAGTTTTGTTTGCCATTTCCATTAAATAAATACACATATGTTAATCAAAAATTTTATGTTTCGCTGAATTAATAAAGTCAAACACTTACGAATTACAAATCTTTAACTGATGGCACAAATTCTTCCATAGGGTACAAAAATTTCCATAATTGGCACTTTCGCTTAAAATTTTTTAATTTTAACATTTTCCATTTTTATACAATATGGATTGTTATTTTATATCTTTTTGCAAAATATTTTTGTGTATTTTTTTAATTATTGTTCAATACATTTAAGTTCACCTTTTAATTTGATTTTTTTAAACTAATTTTTATAAACACTTAAATTTTGCTTCACGTCACTTTTGTTTTCAACAAACCAATAAAACAAGAAGAAGCATATTTGTGTGTTTATGACAAAATGTTTTCTACGCATTAAGAACAATACTAATAGACGCTCTGTTGACAATGTCACCAAAATAGTCGCCAAAAGTGGTGACTTGGGGGCACTTAACCCCACGTTTCCTTCAGGGAGCTTACCATCTACATATTACACACACACACTCAAACGTACAATATGAAAAATAACAAGCATACACTAATCAACAGTACTTCTTTTGAGTGTTTGTTAAAGACAAGCTGTCTTGACGTCATCGCTTGCTACAATCCTGCAGAAAATGCGAATAGTGAAATTGTAGTGTCTTACTAGTGACAATGTCAGTAGTAGTACTGACCAGGTGTACCCCAGCCAATGTAATCATCTATTGACATTTAACATTAGCTTGTCATTGAAAATCCACCACTAGACTGTAGCACTACTGACTAAGTAGTTCTTTTGGGACCAGATGGAGACATTGGGACCAAAGATTCACTAGTAAATTTTAGGGGCTCTAGACTACAATATCGATATTTCCTCGCTCGTTGTCAATAGTAAAATTATAGTGATTTTCTAGTGACATCGTCAATAGTGCTACTGACTAGGTGTACTCCAGCCAATGTAATCGCATATTGACATATAACATAGGGTTGTCATTGAAAATCTACCAGTAGACTTTAGCACTAATGAGAACGTAGTTCTTTTACGACCATATGGAGATATTTGAACCAAAGATTTACTCGCAGATTTTAGTGACCCTCGTCTACATATATTTATTTAATATTATTGCACAACATAATAAAAAAGAAAAACAAACTATTGACGCGTTCATTGACAATATCAGTAGAAATACACTACAACTGTTGTCTCTAACGTATCTTTACTCGCACATAAAAGAAAAGTTGTGGACATTTTAGCTAGTGCAATTGTCGCTGGAGAAAGAGTATTGACATGTAGACATATGGTTCTAGGCTGACTAGGGGGAACTGATATACACATACACCAATACATCCACCGTGCTTCGCTTATAGTACGACAGCATTTATTATTGGTTTAGTATAATACATGCGACGTGAAATTTCAAGACTGTTTACGCAGCTCTCTAGTGCATATGTATACCCACTCTTTATTTACTATTAAAAATCTGTTACATGTTCAATTATCCAATATAAATTTTAAAGACAAAAAAGCATTTGCTGCAGCACCTCATAGACTTAATCTATCTAAAGACCGCTATAAATTATGTGATTTTTTTTTTTAATTCTGAACAATCCCAACACCTTGCCGCTCATGTTGTAATACTTATAATTGAAACACTTAAATGTTTTGACTAAATCTACTTCTGTATCACATTTTTGGCCACAACCGCTTCAATATTTTTACATTCGAATAAAAACCAATTATGGTTTGGAGACCTTAAAAGCAGACAAAACAAATTATATCTACAAAAAAGAAAATAGTTAATGTTACTTTAATAGTGGATATACAGACATTTAGAAAATTATAATAAAAGTTTGTAAATGGCCGCTCTCCATTCGAAGTTTTTTTTTCATACAAAATGCTTTAATGATGTTTTAACTGAATTTGCTGCCAAATAGTGATTGGCTTAAATTAAGTTGATTGTTTGAATATTTTTTAGTATTTTTCATTTTTATTTTGCATGCTTAACACCAATCTTGTCGCGGACCGAATTGGTTTTTTGTTCATGTTCAATCAAGTCGTGCCCAAACAAGTCTTTGTTGAATAAAATCTTAAAGTTTTGTATATATTTTTTTGTGTTGGGAAAATTGCGTAATAAATTTTATCTGCCGAAAATATTTACGGTGAGTTATTTATTGATATTTATTTGAAAGATCTAAAATAGACATTGAAGAGATAAATGCCATAAAATTGACTGTATGTTTGTATCAAAAGTATTAAAATGTCTTGTATCGTATCTGTGTGTGAATATTTTTTTTTCTCTCTCTCTCTCCTAAATTGCTTATTTTTGTAGTCTGTCTCAGTGATGGGAATTGGAAATCTTGATTTCGTGCCAAATCTGCTTTTAAATAGTGCCAAAATTACTTGAATAGTGCCAAACCACTTTTTTATATAATTTTAATGTTGGCACTTGATGTTCATTTAAACTATGGTTCTTGAATGATAATTTATTGTGTTCATAACTAGAAAAATTAATTATATATAGACATTAATACATTTCTCGCTCTATTTTCGATTTAATCGTGAATGACACGTACACGCAAAGAAAAAATATGGTCGAGGCAACCATAATCCAACAGCAACATACTATGATTGAATTATGTGGTTGCAGTTAAATCATATTATTGTTAATAGAAAAGCAAACATTAATTATATTATTATCTGGGTTAATAATAATATTACCTACAAGAGCAATTGACTTTGTTGTAACTAATCTTATTATTGTTAATATGACAACACTATTGTAAGTTGTGACTAAAATATAATTGAGATTCACCATACCATGATCTAATATTATATTAATATTGTTAAATACGACCACAGTATTATTTAATGTAATAATACTATTTTGTTTTCTAATCATATATTTATTGTAGAAACAGCTGTGCGTTAAATTCGAAATAAAAATAAATTAATATTATTGACATAAAATGTATACATATATAGAAATGTATACTTACACGACATACAGACATGTCTGTATAAAGAGATACACAAATGTTTATATATTTTTATTGGCCAAACCTTTTGTTTATACTTTATTTATTTATTTAACACCATCCGTACACTACTGATAGCTTACAAACGAAATACCGAACTGACATATGTTTCTGAAAAAGATTTTTTTTTAAACTTAAAATAGTATGGTTTTGGATAACATTATATGGTTATTTACATCATATTATTTTTAAATAATAATACAAATTATGTTGTAGTCATAAATTTTTAACAAGACTGTATTGTTAAACTCTAACCATATCACACTTTTTTATGGATGTGATAATGTAATTATTAAATTCAAACATTACTCTGTTTATCGTAACGAAATAAATGTTCAAAATAACAATAACTAGTTTTCAACGACCACACATTTGTTTCAGAGAACATAATATTGTTTTCTCAACTATTCTTTAACCATATCTTTTCTTTGCGTGTAGTAAAAAATTAACTTTTTTGTTATTAAAATTGCAAAATTGTTGATAACTTTTAAAATTCAGGCTGTAAAATCTATTGTAAGCGACAATTTACATATGTACTCGTAAAATATATTTGAATATTATAAGAAAACCTTCTCGTTAATAGAAAGTAATGCTCGATATGTATGCATCATATATTAATAATTTGTACTTATTTACAAGAAATACAAATATAAAAACTTTATTAACGCAATATTAATGACTCTAAAGGACATACTTTAAGATTATAATAACCCTAAACTAATAAATGATAAAATAACTTTTTCTTATTATATGTATGTATATACTTAGTGACAATTATATAATTATAGTTTGTGCTTTTTTATGGTTAATATACTGTCGAGTTGTTACAAATTCGTACACTTTAAAAATATAATAATTGCTAGCTATTTATTTTAATCAAACAAAGATTCTGTCGGTATAGTAGAATTTGTATGTATTGCTTTTTTGATTCATCATTTTATATATACATATATATATATATATATATATATATATATATATAGTACGATTATATAAGAGATATGTTGTTAGACTTCAAAAGTTTTTACCATATATTAAAGATGCTAAAGTTTATAATTTTACTTTTGATAAAATTTCGAGCTAAAAATAGAGTAGAGAATAAAAAGGATTAAAAGCATTTTTTTTTTTATCAAAAGGAATAGTATTATTTGTGTCTACATTTAGAACACACATATTCTGGCGCACACTTTGGAAAGCAATTCAAATAATAGTCCTTGAAGTTATATTTAGTTTTCATATATAATACAAAAGAAATACCATAAGACTTTAATTATATTTTTGAACTCTACAGCTTTATCGTTTAGTTTTTGACTATTAATAGTTCAATTTCAGTGCCGCAATAACTTTCTTCCATTGTTCCGAAATTCTCACCAATTTCGATCTGTATTGTCAACATGAAGATCATCAATATATTTTTTGTTCAAAAAGTTTTGACGTAAATGACGAAATAAAAAAGCCAATTTTAAATTAAATGTAGTCTCACATTTTTAGATTGCGTTTCGACAATTTACTATTTCAAGGATATAAGATAAAAATAAAAATGCATCTTGATTATATAATCCGTTAAACTATTTAATATGAATAGTTTTATCATTGCATTATGACTGAAAATTTTATAATGTGAGGAAATATTTCAAAGCTGATAGTGTTCAAAGACTCTATCTGCAACAATCTTGCCGAGACAACCAATGGTTTGGGGAATACTTGGAATTTCATAAATTTCAGAGTTGAAATACTTCTAAAAATTTATAAAATCGTCTGTACGACATGAGCTGTTACAAACAAATTTATATATTGAGTTTAATAGATCGTCAATGTCTCTGTGCAAACTGTTACTTTTAACTATCAGAACCGAACACTTGTCAGCCTCAAATCCTACTAAATTGTCATTACTTAAAAACGTAAAAAGTACGAGAAGAGTACTAATTATTACAATAAGAAAAGTTTCCATATTTAATGGACAAAAAGTGCCAGAAAGGGAGCGAGAGTGCCACAGTGCCAGGCAACGTCCAATAGTGCCAAAAATGGCACAATTGTGCCACATTTTCCATCACTGGTCTGTCTGGCTTTGCTTTTTATGGTGGTCAGTCAGATTAAATTGAGCCAAAGATTAAATGTATTTGAATGTTTTTAAAATTATAATTAGGCAATTATGTAAAGAGTTTAGCGAACGTTGTTAAAAATGTCAATATGTACGGTGTGGCTTGATTGAACGGTATGGTATGGAAACGTTTGTGCTACTTGTGCATAGGATAAGATTTTTTGTAAACAAATATTTGAATGGGTGTGTGTGAGTTTTTAAGACACTGAAAAAAATTATTATGAGAAATCTCTTTACAATTTTAGTAAAATCCGTTTACAATTTTATTACGATTCGTGTTGAACTCTTAAGCCTTCATTGGCATGTTTTTATTTAATTTAACCGAAAAATATAACTTCTTTGATTCGACGTATTTGTAACATGCAGCTTTCCAAAGTATATTTTAGTAAGATATACCTTCAAACCTGAATGCGATCCGGAAGCCTAGCCTAACTAGCGAATAACTTTTTTTCCAATATAAATGTACCAATTTTTAGGGTTCCGTACACCAAGGGTGCAAAGGAGTCCGATTGTTTTTGCTACACTGTCCGTCCATCCGTCACAGGATGTTTTCTCGAGAATCGTAAGAGCTACGGATCTAAAATTTTGATAGAATATGTAGAACTTTGGCCACTATAATAACACAATATATGCCAGTTAAAAGTAAAAGGGTGTCCCCAAACGAGTAATGAAAATTCTTAAAGTTCCATGTAATATACATACATACAATTATATACAGGAACTTGAAATTGGCAAAATTAGTGTATTTTTGTACAGACTACAGTAATTAACTCAAAATTGTAAAAAATCTCAATTAAAGAGTATTCTATCAGTTAATGTAATTTTTACTATATAATTTTGACAACTTGCTGTATCTTGCAAATCGTAAGGGGTTGTTAACTTTTAAAATTTTCAAAAGCGCTAAAACTAAAAAATCACCAAACCGATAAAAATCGCCAAAACGAAAAAAGCGCCAAACTAAAAAAAAAATAAATAAATAAATTCCACCTATCCTAAATAGACTGAACAAACTGCCTGTTCAACGATGTCGAAAGAAAACCTTAGCGATCGAAAGCCACTCGCTCGAATTCTAGTCAATTTGGGTTCAGAAATATCAACAGCCTTCGATCGAATACTCTTACGTGAGTAGATTTTTGTTTCTCACATACTATCGAGTCGAAGTGTTGTCTTATGATAAATTTAAGTGATTTTTACTTATTTTCTTAAAAATTATAAAAAATACTACTAATGTGTATGAGAATAAATACAACAGTGATCAGATGTGAACAAATGAAATATTATAAAAAGAAAAAATAATAATTGAGACATAAGAATAAAAAACAGCAAATATAAAAAAGTTAAAAATAAATAATTAAAATTTGAAAACCAACAGTTGTTGAACAGGCTGTAAAAAAGTTTCCACTTGACTTTTTAAAATTGGAAATAAACTCCCGGGGAGATGTTAGTAAGAATAAGGCTGAATAAAAATCAATGACTTTAAGACAGGTTTTTTATGTGCTTATATTAAGTTTTCAAACATCGGATATTGCAACTTTTAGATAAAAGCAACAACACTGATTTACTTTCGGTTGCTCAAATCTAGCACGTACTGTATTAATAGGGGTGACCCGTCGAACAATAAATTTGTTTTATAACAACCGCTTAGGGTCTTCAGTACGTTTTTTTTTTTGTTTTGAAAATACTGCTGTGCACAAAAAAAAATCATTTTTATTACTTAGCAATTGCTGAAATCATGAAGTAATAAGTTTAGAAAAATACAAACAAATTGAGTCTGCTAAAAATAAAATTTATTCAAGGCACTTCGTTACGCATTAAACTCATTCACCGCAGCAAGCTACCGGCTACAAAATGTCAAGGACAGAATACACTACACAGCAAGGCAACGGAGCGACAGGTTGTTGTCTCTGCTGATTTTGCCGTTGTACACCAATTAAACTATTTTTTTTCTTTGGCCGCACTTAGCAAATACAGTGTTGCCAGTGTAATGCAAAATGTTGAATGAATAATATCGTACAATTATTTCATATTATTTATCAGAAACAGTATCCAAAAATTGATGTAAAGTATAAAATGATTCGTTTTTTGTACTTTTCCGTGAAATAAGTATATTTTAAAAGAGTAATTAATTTATATAAATGAAAAATATGTGAAAGTGGCAATACTAAACTACTCGTATGTATTTGTAATTAAAAATCAGGTGCAACTGATGTTGCTGCTGCCGTCTCCAAAAGAATTAAATAGCTGTCTACGAGGCGACAAATGCAGCTTGCGACATTTGAAGTCGTGTGTTCGTGTAGCCTGCTGTGGTGAATGTGTTTAATGCATTTTATCACACACCGGCAACACTCGGTTTGATTTCAACTATTAGAAATAAATTTAAAAAAATAAATTATAAAAACGGGAGCCACTTACAACTTAATTTTCCAAGTGTCATGTTAAATGAGAATAATATATAAATATGCTTTGGGAGAAATTAATTATTAAAAATTTTATATTTCTCATATTCTATTTCTACTGGAGATTTTGCTTAGTTCGCATAAGATGTTTCTAATTAGGGTTCGCAAATAATCGCATATTCGATTACAAATATGCGATTAATTGCGATTATCGGTTAAACGCGATTAATCAAGAAAATATACTATTATAGTTTTTACTAAAACCATAAGAAATTGCATCACAAGTTTTAGTCGAACTGTATGGGTTTAGCCAAAGAAATTTATTTATTTTGTCTTGAGTTCGCGTTTTAATTTAATTTTCAATTAAATTATATGTTTATTTTGAGAAAATTGTAAAGCATGTAAAATGAAGTTCGTTGATATGAAAGTTTTTCTAGGACGAAATATATTTCTACTTTCTGAATTTCTTTTATTTAATTTTGTATCCACACCTGATGAAATTTTTAATCGTAATCGAGCGATTAATAGGTTCGATTACGATAACGATTAAAGGGTGCAATTAATCGCTATTTTCAGTACGTTCAAGTATGAATCCGAAAATTGTGTTTTTTACGTGACGAGTTGTACGTTCACGGATGTGACGATTCGATCTCTGGACTCTGTTTCCATGTTGGGATTTCATTTTGAAAATCGTTTGCATTATTCTTATTAGAAATATTTAATATTTGAAAAAAACAAATGTTATGTGACTGAGATTAAATATTTCACATTGTGAATGCTCTTTGAGCAGTTTGATATATTAATTAGAGGAGATTTATCCATGCAGTACACTGACCCAGTAAAAAAATTCTTGATTTGGAAGCACTAACAATTGAGGGAAGCAAATGTCCCAAGAAAAAAATTTTTCTAGCTGGAAGCATTTTTGTAAGGGACCATAAAACGCAATCACTTGCAATTGCGCATTTATAATGTATGATTTTTGTTCGCGATGAGCCACTTAGAAGCAATAGCAATAAATCATCCATCAAACGTATGCCTGTACTATACATATATAATTGTGTACTATTCGTGTACGATCGTAGAACATATTTTAATGGTCTCAATTACGTTAGTGCTTCTAGAGATGCAGAGTATTGCTTCAAACAGCTTTTAGTGCTTCTAAGTGTCGATAATTTTTTGCTGGGGTATTGCTTACTTGATAACAAAAATGCTTTTGAAAAGCACTAACGTAAGGCGGGCTCTCACAAAAATTATATATTATTACTTCTGTGAAGCACTTTAGTAAGGCTTCTAGCTGGCTCATCTCGAACAAAAAAAAAAAGAAAAAAGCAATGTGAGTCCGATCACAGAGGAGATGTGTAAACATCTAGTAATGAAATTTTTTTTTAAGTTGGAAGTACTTATGCTTTTAGTATCTTTTTTTAAATTAATTAATTAATTTGGTGGTTTTTGTTTGTTTTATTAAACTTATGGTTAGTAAATGGGCACACTGCAGTATATGTAATTATATGTACTGCATTCAAAATTGCACTAAGCAGTAAATTTACTGATTACTAAAAAAATTCAGTAAATTTTTACTGCTAATGAAATTTAATTTGCATTAGGGCCGTAATCATAATAAAATTGTAGCAAGTGTCAAAGTTTTTTCATTCAAATTTTGAAACTTTTGTATGAAAACCATTTAGCCACTTGGTAGAATTTCATTATGAATACGGGCATTACTGATTACTGAAAATTCAATGCACCTCATCATATAACAAATCATTTAGGCAATTTATAAAAATTGTAGAAAACAATTTTAGTAATCAGTAAAAATTTACTTGTTAAATTTTTTTTATTATTTTGACTGAAACTTTAGTGGTACTGCAGTGCTCATCTATGGTAAATGCCTTTTTAATTTCTGTTGTTCATCGTTTAGTTGTTGCTGTTCTTGTTGTTGTGTACGCATTGCAATTAAAATAAATTTAGTAAAGTGCGACTTTGACTCGCGCACATTCGGTTTTGATTATTTTTTTTTTATTTAGCTTTCTTCCTTTTTTAAGTTTTTTCAGTTTAAACGATTTTTTTCAGTTTTATCGCTTTTTTCTCGTTTTGGCGTTTTTTTCTTCTCATTTTGAGTTTTTTTAATTTTCGCAATTTTTTTTTAATATTGGCGATTTTTTCATTTTGGCGATTTTTTTCTGTTTTTTGAAGTTTTTTTCATTTTGGCGATTTTTTTTCTCCTTTTTGGTTTTTTTTTTATTTAGGCGATTTTTTCATTTTGGCGATTTGTTCATATTGGCAATTTTTTTTTTAAGGATTTTTTTTCATTTTGGCGATTTTTCCGGTTTTTCGCGATTTATTTTAGTACTAGAGATTTTTTTTAATTTGGTGCTTTTTTCGTTTTGGCGACTTTTTTTGTTTTTGGCGATTTTTTTATGTTTGGCGATTTTATATATTTTTTTTGATTTTTTAGTTTTACCGTTTTTGAAAATTTCAAGAGTATTGCTCTTACGGTTTTCAAGATACAGCAAGTTGTCAAAATTGCAAAGTCAAAATTGCATTAACTGATGGAACACCCACCCATTGATTTAAATTTTTTAAATTTAGTGTTAATTTTTGTAGTCTGTATAAAAATACACTAACTTTTAAAATTTCAAGTATATATATGTACAGTCAAATCCCGATAATTCGTACCCCGATAAATCGTAATTCCCGTTAATTCGTAATAACCTATCGGTCCTTTGAAAAATCTCGTTAATTCGTAAAATTTCCATACATTTTGGTCCCCTCTCTAATTCGCGTTTTTTTTTTCAAATAAAATCTTCTTTACCTCTTTATAATTTGTAATAAAAAGCAGCAAAAACATGGAAAGAATGATTTTTTGTTTTCCACAATTTTTTTTGCGTGGATTTTTGCTTTTGCCAGTGTGTGTTTATTTTCTTAAGATCAGTTTGAATAATAATAAAGAAAATAAAAAAAAATAAAGAATAATAAAGAAAAATGTCATAGCGCACGCATAAAACTCTGTCGGTGTTACAAAAACAACAAATTTTTATTTTGTATTTTATTTTTAACAATTGTTTCTTATGTTTTTTCTTAAAATAGTTTTAGTAAATAAATTAAAAAACCCCGTTAAATCTTAAGAAATGGCCGGTCCCTTGCTATTACGAATTATCGGGATTTGACTGTACATACAATTGTATGTATATTACATGGGATTTTAACATTTTTCGTTGCTCGTTTTGGAACACCCTTTAGTTTTTAACTCTCATGTATTTGTTGTTGTAGTGGCCAAATGTCTACATATTGTGTCCAAATTTCAAGTCCGTAGCTCTTACGGTTCATTTTCACCTTTGGTGTCCGGAAGTATACAGAAAAATAACCGGCGGCGGCGCACCGTCGGCTTCGAGCCGGTCGACTTGTTTCTCTGCTTGGTATTGCTTCTTTCAAACACTAATACACTCATACATAGCTCACAACGATTTGACAATGCAAAGAAATCTCAGCAAAGAAATCAAAGTCAAACGATTTTTACCCCTAGCGTATAGATGTTTACACAAAAAAAAAAAAAAAAAAAAAATGTCTTATTCATGCGCAACAGAAGTGATTCTGTACAAAAACGCTTCTGGAAAGCAATAATTTTTGCTGGGGAGTTCTTCTCACCCTTCACCCTAAAACAATTTGATAGAAGTACTGGAGGTCTGTTTAGTAATTCGAAATGAAAAGAAATTTCTTATTACATGTCATTAACATAATAAATTCGAAAGCATTTCTTATTTTGTTAAAAACATTATTTTACTTACATGCATAAGCATATTTGTCTTTATTAAGTCAAATAAAACTTAATGAAATTCTTGATCACCACCCATTTTCTGTGGTGATTCATATCTCACCACTTAATCCCATTTTACATTGATTCGCGACCAGCAGTTAATTTTTCATTATATCACATTATCAATTTCAGATCACACCTTATTTTGATTTAATTCGAGCTTCAATCGCTTTTTCGTACATTTTTGCATAATATGTATAATGAATGCAAAATACACACACACACACACTCCTCATTAAATTTTGTGTCGCTTCCCTGTAGAAAGTGCGAATAGTGAAAATGTACTGAGTCGCTTTTGACTTTGTCACCAGTACTACTCTACAATTATTCCCCATACAATACTTTATGCTATAGACATTTAGCATGTGCTTGTCATTGAAAATCTACTAGTAACACTAAAACAATTGACTAGGTAGTGAATTCATAGTTCTTATGGGAACATGGAGACATACCAACCAGACATTTACTGGTACATTTCTATACCTTACGTACATAAAAATTTATATACATATATTGACAAGTTGTTGCAAAATCCACCAGAAATACACCACATCTGTTTTCTCTATTTCTTTTATACTGACGAATAGAAGAGAAATTGTAGACAATGTAACTACTACTAGAATTTTAGTGTTGACATAGAGACACTTGGCCCCAGTCTGACTGCAGGGTTGTTTGGTTGAATATTTTTTTTCTTTTTAACACAAAAAAACGTCATTTGTGTTAAACAAATTCTTTCTTATTGAATTGTCTGTCTCCAGCCACTGTTGTACGTACGTTCACACACTGCATGTTTTTGTTTGCACAATAACACAATAAGTTTTAAATCATTTTTCATTATTAACCAAATTGTTTCTGACACAATGCATGTTGTTTATATGATTTAAATTCCCATAATGACAACAAAATATACATCATTATTAAATATTTAAAGCGGATTGCATATGAAGATACAAACATACTTAAAAGTAAATAATAAATGGACACGAAGAAAAATCTCTTGAGGTAAAAAAAAGCATTAATATGCACGACATGTTGAGCACAGTTTTGGAGTGGATGAAGCTTTTTTTTTTTTACTGATGTGCAATACAACTCGCCTGATTGCTCATTAACATCATCATGTGGAATTATACTGTCCGTAAAAATATTTCATGACCTCTGTTCGTTTATTTGCTTTCAACATGTACTTCCACGAAATCGTTTTTGAATAAAGAAGCTACAAAATGACGAATCAATAAAATAATTATTTTAATTTACTACTGCTGTAGTCATTTGGATTTAAGTTGTTGTTCGTTTTTTTTATTTTTTTTTTTTATTTATTAACTTTTGTTTTCATCATTTCATTTTCAATTTCGTGCTTCAACTCATAAAATTTGAAGAAAAGAAAAAAAGGTGGCAGAACTGAAGCAACTTTATGTTTATTTTCAAGAGTTTTACGTTAAAGAAGCACAAAAATAAAAAAAAAACACACAAAGTCATAAAAATTAATTAAAATATTTATTGACAAAATTTTATTTGATTTTTATGCAAATCTTTTTGTCTGCGTACATTTTTATGACACCCATTTATTTAGATAAGTTTGTTTTTCTGCCGATTTTATATCTTCTTTTTTTGCTTTTAGAAAAAAAACAACACCATCAGAAAATCAAAAAAATATGTTTTAAATATCTACAACATGCAAACTTTTTATGGCCTTATTATTGAAATAGTAAAATATCTTGAATGTTTAAAATAGAAACACATTCTATTTAATGCCTTAATTAAAGACTTTCAAATAACAGTGTTGCCAGCCAATAAGGAATAAAAAAAGATTTTAAATGTGTTAAAAAAATCTAGAAGAAGCCAAAAGTATCCAAACTTTTCTTCTTCTATTCCTTAAAAATAATTAAGAGGACTATACGAGTCATTCGAGCTAATGTAATTTGCATAAAAAAGTCAAATCAAGATTTAATAAAAAAATAATTCAATCAAAATAATAATCAAATTTTAATTTTAATGGTGAAAATTCTAGTATTAGTTAAGCTCTTTACAGATCAGATCTTACAATATTGTCAGTAAAATAAATAAAAAAATTTTTTACAACCCTGTGAACTGAAAATTTTCTGCTAACAGCGTTACCAGAGAAAACATTGTCAATGTTTGTGTAATACTATCAGCTGACAACAAATTTTCAGACAGCTGACAATATTGCCATTATTGGCTGATATTTGCCAGACATTTTATTATAGCCAGGTGTGCGAAGTTTAAGCATCTCAAAATGTTATAATTGTCAGAGAACTCTTTGTACTGTCAATAATGCACACACATGCTTTTAAAGAAAAAGAGAAAAAGCTTACAAAAATATATGCAGCCAAAATCGTTGCAATTGCTTTTTAAATGGTCCATAATAGTTTTTACATAAACCCAAAAACACAGACGATTGGTAATAGACAATTTCTATCAATTGCTTTGAGTCTGGCAATGCCTAACAAGATATCTGACAGTTTTTGCATGTGGCAGTTTCTTAACTGACAATGCTGCCACATAAATTTATTGTCACATAAGTGTATTGTCTAACAAATTTAACACAACCGCCTTAACTGACAATCGTCTACCTTTATTACTTCATATCTCTACAACAATAATATTAAGGTTTACTAAATTCTGATCTGGATAGCTCTTAGAAAAAAAGTTTCGTCAAAATCTTGGTGGTATAGAAGGGGAAAAATAGTTACTCGCCCTTCAAAGTAATTATTGTTTTTCCTATATCTGTCGAACTACAAGAGTGAGACGCACTAAATTTGATGCAGATAGCTCTTAGAAGAAATCACATGTTTCAACAAAACCTTGATCTAAAGTGATTATTAATGAATTAACAAACATGATTTTTTATAAGAAATACC
Organism: Tachina grossa; assembly: GCA_949987645.1. Lineage (NCBI taxonomy): Eukaryota > Metazoa > Arthropoda > Insecta > Diptera > Tachinidae > Tachina > Tachina grossa. The sequence continues at coordinate 196,353,992 of OX465274.1, read as the reverse complement.
GAAGCAAGAACGAAATGCATATAAACAGTGCTTAACCAACAAAACAAGCAAAAAATCATGGCGAACAAAACCAGACTATCCGGCTAACTGTTTTTTACAGGACATGTAAATTGCTGAACTTTTTAGATAGGGACAAACAAGGAAGAGTAAGTTTTCGTTAGGATCGGGATCGAACTGGTTTTGCATGAAAATATTTCGTGACTTCATAGATGTGTACTTGGAGAGTCCGAAAAAAAATTAAAAAAAAATCATTAACTCACATGTCTAGTTTTGTTCGCCAGCTCTCCTCATTCATTCACGCACTCTCCTGATGAATTGTGTGCCATTGACATACTTAGAATACGAATTATACAAAAATAGATTACTTCATAATAATACTTATTTATTTAAATCAAGATCAGGCGTGACTCACGCGTGTCTTACGCGTGACTATTTCGTGTCTCACGCATAGCAAATCACGGCATTTGCACATTACTTATGGAAATACATAAAACAATGACATCAACAACAACAATAAAAGTTTTAGCAGAAGGCGTTAAGATTTTATTGTTGTTAATCCCAACGCGTGAGGCTATTACTAATTCGTGCATTACTTCACCGATATGCAGCATACATTTTTCTAAAATAACGCATTTTCGCTCAATCTTTAAAACGAACTTAAAATCTCGGCCTAGTTGAGGCAAATTAATAACTTTATGTCCACCTAAACTGAGGAAATCTATTTATTTTATTGAACTTCCAATATAAACATTTTTGATAGAATAAAAAATCATTTAAAAGGCGCATGATTTTCAATTAAAATATTAATAAAAAAAGAAATACTTCTGAAGAAACATTTTAATGAAAAAAAAATCAAGTTTTAAGTTTCTAACATTTGTTCAATTACTGTGGTACACGCAGAAAAAAATACCAATGTAAAATCACCATGAAAAAAGTTTGATTCAAATTCATTAAAATTTCATTAAATTTACAAGAAATAATATGTTGTTTCAGTGTGTGGGTGTTTATTTGCTTTTTTCATAATTGCAATACACTTTTGTGTTTATTTGTGTGATTTATTTTTGTATTGTTGTTGTTTTTTATGTTTGTAAACAGTCGATAAACTGCTGTTGGCTGGTAGGCAGTGTACTAGTCCTGCAGTCGGAGGATCGCAGGTTTGAATTCCTTTTTTTAACTAAAGTTGTTAAAGTCAAGGCATTTTGTATGTTTTTTTTTTTTGTTATTAAAACTTTTCAAATAAATTGTAAGTCAAATGAACAATGAAATAATAATGAATTAAAATTTTATTAATGATAGTACATATTTAGTGTGTATCTAAAGAATATTTGAAGTTGTTGTGGCTGCAGGGGTCAGCACGTTTACTACCACGCGTTGAGTTCCGAGTTCAAATCTTGGCCGGGGAAACCAAATTTATGTACAAACAAACATTTTTCTGATGTCCTTGTCACAACCACACGTAAGTTAAATAATTAACAAAACACATTTACTACTTTAAATTAAATTCATGTTGTTTCAACTTAAAATAACTTTGATTCAACATGATTTTTTATTTTGATTTTAACAGTACGTAAATGTTAAACTAAAGTTAAATAAACTTATTTCAAAAGGACTAATTTTCTTTGGAAATTACTATAAATCATGTTAGATTAACATGAAACACATATGAAGCAAAATCATTGCCGAAAAATATTAGATTAACCTTGTTTATGTAGATTTTAAGTTGAAATTTTTTTCTTTTGCAAATTTTGCAAACTGTTGATAAAAAGTTGCTTTACTTAAAATTCCACACGGCAAATATTTCTAGAAATTTGAATTAAAAAAAAACTGCCAATATATATGAAAAATTTTATTGCGTTGCTAAGAAATCAATCAAACTCCCAGGTTACATGATTTCTCTTAAAGCACCAAATAAATCATTCAAATGCCAATTTTAACAAAGATCTCTAAAAGCAAATTCAATTTTAAATTTTCATTTGAATCGCATCGATTTTCTAAAGTTCCCCAGACAATCCTTTTTTTTATTGTATATTGTATGTTGTTTGTATTAATTTGCTTTATGATGATTACATATTTATTTTTATATTTTCATTTCAATGCAAATTGAATTTAACAAACAATTAGTTTGTCATAAATTAACAAAATTTACGAGCGTCAGGCAATCAAGATGCTTGAAAGAAAAAAAAAATTATATGTATTCATTCAATTTATAAGAATGTGTGACAATGCTCACCTAATTTTTTGTTCTGCTAAAGTCTCATACAATTGCATTTCTTATGTCGTACATGCACAATAATTTTTAATGTAGTGGAGTCTTCGTCTTATAAGGTTGTATTGCAAAAATTAAATAGTATATTCTGTCGTTAACAAATATTTACGATGACAGCCGTTTAACAAATTGATTGACAGTTTTTGTTCATATAATAAACATTCATGCATTCAGTCATCCAGCCAGATACTAGTACCAGCACACAGACAAAAAAAAACACTTTTACATGTACACAGAACAGAAACGGGCACATCCATATGTGATTCACCTATTCACATTCGCTTAATGTTTTGTAAAGTAGAGAAGCCAATCGATAATTTAATACACCTCTGCAACATAAAAGGCAATAATACACCTCTACAGCATAAAAGGCAACAACATGGACGACAACAACATGGGCAAACAACATCAACGAAAATTTTTTCGACAGCATACAATTCTTTTTGCCAGCAAACATTAATCTTCAATAGACGAATAATAGAGTGTATGTTTTAATAACATGCCAGCTTGTTTAAAAAAGTGACACCAAATCTTTGCCAGTGAGAGAGAGAGAGAGACAAGAGGAGATGAGCTGGTGACGAGACGACATCACTTCATAGTTTTAATATTTTTTTTTTTAAATGCATGTTTATTATTTATTGTATCTTCAAATATGAACTAACAATAAGTATTCAAATCTTAAATCTATAAAAAAAATTATTAGGCCCGACCAATGTCGGACATAAGCTTAGTGATAGTTATTAATAATACATAAGTAGTGATAAGCAACAAAAAGAAAAAGGTGTTTTCAAGCAGCTTCATCATCTAGAGTGTTGAATATTAGAGCCCGTGTATCTCTCTTTTTTAAGCGGATGTGTCCAGTAAAGTTCAAAATATTACGAGCAAGCGGATTAGGATGTGACTCGAGTTTTGTTAGGTATTTGCCTGCGTATTTTGCAATTTCTTCAGTCACTAGTGGCATATTCAAATCGCGATGTATATTTGAATTTTTGATGTACCATGGAGCCGATGTTATCATGCGTAAAATTTTATTTTGCCTTCGTTGAATTTTCTCTACATTTGAAGCTGAAGCAGTGCCCCATAGTTGAATTCCGTAACACCATATTGGCTTTAAAAGCGACTTGTATATTAAAAGTTTGCAGTCTAGGCTAAGTGTTGAATTTCTACCAATCAGCCAATGTACCTGAGTTAATTTAAGTTTCATTTGAGTTAACTTAGAGTCAATGTGGTGTTTCCATGTAAGTCGTCGATCAAGGTGTATGCCAAGATATTTCACATGTGAATGTTGAGGAACAACTTGATTGTTAATCCGAATGGTGGAGCAAGTATCTCTTCTTAGGGTGAACGTTATATGGACACACTTTTGTTCATTGACTTTAATTCTCCATAAGTTTAACCAAAGCTCCATCTGGCTAATGTGTTCCTGGAGTTTGCGGGATGCCTCATCAGGGTTTTCGTGCATACTAAGGCAGGCTGTATCGTCGGCAAATGTGGAAGTATGGATACTACTGCTCACAGGCATATCACAAGTATAAATCAAATATAAAACTGGTCCCAGTATGCTCCCCTGTGGCACACCGGATGAAATAGTTTCAGGCCTACTCGTAAAGTCTCCTTCCACAACAGTGAACTTACGGGAAATAATGTAACTTTCCAAAAGATTTAAAATGTTTATTGGTAAGTAAGTCTTCAATTTTAAAATTAGGCCTTCATGCCACACTTTATCAAATGCCTTATAGTTGTAATATGATGAATCAAAACAATTCACATATTCTATTTGCACTGAAAAATATGTATATAAATATGAAATTTGCATCAACTGGATCAAATACAAGAACGCTATAATATAGGCGTGGCGGCCTGCTACTGTTTGTCAAAATATATATTTGCAATTAACTTTGGTTTTATTTGTTTCTTCAAAATTATTACAGAGTGATATGAACTTAAACGTAATCGAATCATAAATATCACATAACAGTTTGATTAAATTCCGTTCGCTTTCACAAATTTAATTAACGTATGTCAACTAAGAACATTTTTGGGATGCTGGCACATAAAACTTATTAGATTCTTGTATTTAGTGGGCCATCGATAGATACTGCATCGCTTCCGCCAAACTCTGTGTACAGGTGTAATTTAAGTTTAATAAGATTTTATGAGAAATCACTACTTTTTGTTGCAGCTAATATTGAATGATCCATGGTTAGAAATTGTGAGAACTTTAAGCACTACGTTCTCTCTCTATCTCTCTCCCGATCTCTCTGCCTCTTTCTATTATTTCAGGTACTAAACTGGAATCAATAGATTTTGGACGCAAATAACCTGAACACTTTCTGTATCATTCCAGAGTCCTCTCATCCAAACCATTTAAATAATCTAAATTAGTCAGCAAAATACAGCGGATTCTCCAGCCTTTTTTTAAGTATAGTCCAATGACCCTGTCAGGCAAAAACTGCTCCAAATAGTTACAATTTGAGGATGGAGAAGTTTTTCAACAACAAGTTGGGTTTCCTAACCCCAAATGAAGCAATTCTCCCCCGAGGTGAATATGGAACTTATCACTCAAGATGGTTTTTCTATGTAATTCGGGAACACTTTAATGCATTTCAAGGATCCAATCAGCAAAGACACAACATTATTGATGGTCGGTATGTTTGAGTTCACATGTTAACTGAACTTTAAAATCCTTAAGACATCTGGAATACCCACATCCAGAGATCGACGAGACAGGGATAAACCGGGGTTTTCCTCAACATAATGGCCGACAACAGTGATATTCTCAGTTGTTCTTGAGCAATGTGCATGAGTTCGATTCTTCATTAACTTGTCTGAACAGAAAACATTTTTGCACTAGTTATACAAGTTGCAAAAAATGCTTTCGTGATCGCAAAATTTTCAGCATTTTTGTAGTGAACGTGAATAATTACAGTTTGTTGTTGAAGAGCATATCGCTCCACTTTTCATAATGGCTTACATTTTCCTGTTAAAGTTGTAGACTATTTAAAATGAAACGTCTTATTGGAATATCCGTTAATTCAATCTTCATCTGTCCTGTCTTCAATATCCCTTTTGGAAGAGAAGGTATCACACATACGTGTGAGGGCATTTCCAGAATAATAAGGTCTTGCTTCGGTATCACATGATTTTTGTTCGTGAAATCTCACTTCAAGTATAAACTTCAATTATCCGTCATTAATCCACTGAATTCTCATGATAAAGCCCCTGATCTACTCCAGTTTATGCTTACCGACTCTCATGGAAACGTCTGCTGAGCCATCTAAGCCTGTGGCGTTGCAGCTTCGGGTAATGGAAGGTAATACTCGTTTGCTCATTGGTTTCTGGTTCCTGTTCGTTCCCGCACATCCTAAAGAAATCTGGAGTACAAGTTTCCTAAATGCTGGTGCTTTGCCTGGTCGAATAGTGACCAGTCAAGGCGCCGATCAAGACCCGCAATGCCTTCTTATTAATTCCAGTAGCAGTTTGGATCTTCCTGAGTCAAGTTTTGGCCACATAGCCTTTGAGATTTTACAATCCTCCCTTCTTCGCCATGAACGGTTGATCCTGCTCTCCGCCCAATTATTGGGCTCCTTGTATTAATTACCTGTCGCTTATTTCACCGATCTGTCACACATTCCCTCACTAGCGGTCTCCACTAGCCATGAAATTGGTATGGGTATCATGTCGGACATCGCAAAAGGCTAATGGACACCGCTCATGTCCATGTTTCGTCCATGCTCTGACATGGATGCCCGAACATGTGTGTGAGCAACAATGTTCGCAATAGAAAGAAAGGAGACATAACAAAATTTGTAAATATTTTATCTCTATTGCACTAACGCAAAATACTTTGATATGCCTGAACATGGAGATCGCACGTATTCACCACAAAAAAGAAGTTGATGGATATTTCACAGTTTCTCTGCCGGCGTCATATCCATGTCATGTCAAAGTCGATGGCTAGTGAGACATAGGGTCAGGTAATTTTATTTTCCTCAACACTGCTGTGGCTAGGAACCCAACTCCAACTACTTCTTAGTTTACTTACTACTTAGTCTGCTCTTCGGCAATTTTGCTTCCCTCAACAATGCTGTGGCCCAGAACCCAACATAGTCTGATACTTTATTGGTCCAATATGCAAGTTGAGGGTTCTTCTACAGTAACTAACAAGTTTTGATTTGGCATTGTGTCCCTTTAAAGCTTTTAGCGCTGCCTGGCTGCCGACATAGAAGGTTATCTTCTCATTTCTGGCCACTAGTTCCTTGGCCTGGAAAATGATGTATTCATTTGGCAGTCCGAAAGAGCTACGAATGTCGAAGAACTGTTGGGAATGTGGAACTACCATCGAAAGTGTTCTACTAGAATCAATTTCAACGACCTTATAGTCCGTGAACTCAGGGGTTATGGATCTGCGATCAGTAAAACTTATTTCATTTAATATTGAGGTGTGACTTGTTACTCCTTTAACCGACCTAATAAAGAGAACACAACAACTTTAGGAAAATTTTTATTTATTTCTCAAAATAATTACCTCATCTTAATCTAACCGACGTAAACTAATTTAGCTCCTGTTTTAGTGTAACTAACAGACCGAAATTCCCTGGGGAAACCTAAAGAGATTCTTATGTTAGAAAAGGCCAGTTCTTCGGAATTCGATTAGGATAACAAAAGGACATACAGAGTTAAAAAGTCAACGGGTTTACATGGGTGGTGTTGCCAACACAACATGTAGAGCTCGCCAGGAGGATGATGAAACTCTCGAACACTACTACACAGTGACATACACTGTCCAGCATTTAACTCAAAGTCGAAGTCAAATCTTTCTTCTGTAAAATATGTTAGATATGAAATACCTTAGACATTCAGTCTGCAAAAACCTAAGAATGTATAGTGAGGAAACGAGGTTCCTATCCTCACTAAATATGATGGGTTTTTATGAGTTTTTCTTTTCCCGGACTTTTTCATTTCCTGGGAAAGCGGGAAGGACTTTTTGGTTTCGCGGGAATTCCCGCCCAATGCAAACTAATACAAAATATTTTTTAATTTAATCTATTTCAACAAAAAACAAATTATAATTCATGATATCGATTAAATAATAATGTATTATAAACATTCAGTTTTATTTATAAAACTCAAAAAGGCTTTATAAAGGCTTTTTAAGAAAAATTTTGTATGAAAATTGATTTTAAAAAAACTTTATAAAGACTTTTTAAGTTTTATAAATAAGGCTGATTATATTTAAAATACATTATTACTGCGGCAATAATAACCACCAGACGATTAGTCAAAAAAATAATAACACTTCAGTTCTTTATATATTAGTAACGCATAAATACAAATATTATCAGGGCTATCATGAATAAAATTCCGCGTGAAATTTCTCCCTTTTCCAATTAGAATTTTTTGTCTTCCCTATTACTTGCTATTAGTTGGAATTGTTCCCCGGGAAAAATTTCACTCGGAATTTTATTCATGATAGCCCTGTATATGTAAATGCAAAGCCAAATGCATTGATTTAACCCCAAACAAAAAACAAATTATATTATTAAAAAAATCTTACAAAATATTTTTTAAAAAGTAAATATGATGTACAAAATCGAATACAATTTCATTCGGGTTTTCAAATAATTTTTTATTTTATTAAATAAATTTTGTATTATCCTGAAGCAATGCAACCTAATTTAAAAAATATGAACTTCTGACTTAGTAGGAAAACAGATAAACATTCCCAGTAAAAAAAATGGAAGTCATTCTGAAGGAACCACATTTTCATTGCTTCCAAAAAATCGATATTTTTAATATGCCGATAGTTAGCAGAAAACCAAGTAAAATTTTATTTTAATCACACAAAGCCTGGTAGTTTTTCCATAGTTTTAGTAAATACTCACCAAAATGTTCAAAAAAATCGATTTTTTTAAAGAAATTTATGAACTAATTTTGGCCTAAAATTTAGAAGTCATTTGCTTAAATTTACATGAAAACATTGTTTCGCGTTTAAATTCGTATAAAAAGAAACGAATTGTTAAAATATGTAACTTTTTAAAATTTTTTCTAGATGAAAATATTACCATAGAACACAAAAAAGGAAATTTTTCTTAAAATCCCTTCTAATTCGGTGACTAGGCATCGAAAAAGAGAACTTCTTGCAATGACAACCCTATGTAAAAATCATTAGATCGGATGGAAATTTGAACTACTTCCAGACTGCAAACTCTACATTTTCATGACTTCTTTGGAGTGTTTTTTTTTTTACTGGGTTGCTATGTATTTCGAATCAGTTTGATGTTTACAAAATACACAATTTAGAAATATCAACTTAAAGTAGCCTTAACAAACGTGGGTACCTACTTTAGAATTTTGATATAATAATTTTTTTTTAGAATACAACTTTACTTAACATTGCTTGGCAAAGCTTTGTTAAGTTTTTTTGCATACGACCCTAAGATTTTAGTACAGAATAAGCATTAACAGAATCGTTCTTTTTACCAAAGAGAATCTGTAATTATTTTGTAAGTTTTCTTTTATTTCCTTGTGCATTTCTGTTTTTACTTTTACGAATTGTTGTAGAATTAAATTTTGAAAGTCGCGTTCCTCTTTTGGCAAATAAAGGCCTCTAAGTCTCAGAGCACATGTGTACCAGATGTAAACTCGGCCTTAGTTGTTGTATAGTTTTAGCTATTTTGCTTTGCTACATAAAAACTAAAATTTCCATAACAAAATAATAAAAAATCCCGAGAATTCCAGCACAAATTTCTCGGGATTTTTGTTCCAGAAAATGTGCGGTATCCCGGGAAATTTTTCCCGGGAAATCCCGTATCAAAAACACTAGTATCTCCCCAATATCTGCAATTAAGAGCGCACAAAATCTGTCAATATTGATTACCCTTCTTTTCAACGTAACCTAACCTAACCTAGTCTAACTTACACTAAGCTTACGTAATCTAATCTAACTTAATTTAACTTAACTTAACTTTAGGTTAGGCTACCTCAAGTAATCTAACTGTTGGCTGTTGTTTTTTAAGGTATTGTATCTACACATTCTAAGAAACAGACTTTTCTCTCAGTGCAATTAATTCAATAGTAAATTTTGTCATATCTAATTTATTTGTCTTTAAATTACTGACTGTTGTTTGTTGATCTTTATGGTTAATTTGTTAGACGAACTTTTGTTTAACTCCTCGATATTTGAATTTGAAATGCAGTTGAAAATGACACAGACGACTGCAGCGATGTTGTGGATTAGTGTCTGAAAAAACAATCAAACTATTGTTTGTTAAAATATATATGTATATACTCGTATATTTGTACATACATATGTTGTGTGTTTTGCATTGTGCGGTTTACAATAAATCAATTTTTGCAAAAAAAAAAAAAAAAAATCTAAGTTTTTTTCTCGTGCCAGATTTTCTACCGCGCCGATGATGTTGTAACGCAAAAGAAGCCGTAAAATTAACAGTTAACCTCAATTTAGGTTACTAGCTGAATGTTATTAGTCTGTCTGACAGACTAACTGCTTGGCTCTTGGTTAGACTGACTGACTGAATGACTGAATGACTGACAGAGTGACTGACTGAGTGGTTTAAACAAATAAAACATAAATGGTAGTTTATGGCATTTTCACGGCAATTTTAGCTGCCTGCTGCTGCTGCTGCTACAACACATTGCATCAATTTTTATTTGTTTAGTAAATGCATTTGGGTTTGGTTCGTTCTCATATAAATGGCATTTTGAGTTTCAGTTATGCTTTCCTAAAACAACAAAGTTGTACAACAAACCTCATGCAACCTCAAAATCATTTATGTATGCATGCCTGTTGCAACAGCAGCGCTTACTAATTCCTCATCTGCCTTGCAATAAATTCAATTAAATGCATGCATGTGCGCAGCGATACCAATTTAGCGCGTTTTAACTATACCAAACGCGCTTTTTTCCGTCTTAGCACGTTTAATACAAAAAGCGCTAAATTAGCGCGTTTTGAATAAAGTCAATAATAGGTGCGTTTGAGTACTTTTCCAGTAAAGTCCAGTAAGTGAGTAAATACTGAGTAATTTAAAGAAATTACTCTCAATAAAACAGTTTGCATCTAAAAGTACGCGAATGGAAAAATTGGAAAATCCAGTAAAATATATACAACAGCTGATTACCAATTTTGGCGCTAAAAAAATTATACATCTGTATTACAAGATAGAATATTTTGTTAAATAATAAAAGTAATAGATATGGACATATGTTTTTATTTAAACTTATTTGGCTGGTCCACGATGTCGACAAGAAACTTTCTATAGCTTACTTATATTAAAAACAAAAATAAACTTTCTTATAGCGATAGAAACTTTCTTGTCGACATCGCGGGTCCGGCCGTTAAAGTTTCTAAGCTTTTTACCCTGAACGTGAGAAGTTATTAGGATGATATATTCAAGACAACGAAAAACTGGGAAAGAATTTAAAAAAAGAACACAAAGTAAATTTTTTTAACCGTCGACCCGACGATATATACAGGGTGAGCCAAAAGAAACCAAGGGGTGTAAAAGTTTAATAACTTTTTTGTTTATTAATTTTTTTTTTATTTTTTCTTTCAGATTATATAGACAACACTTGGAGAATTTATAGTGAATGAAAATAATAAATGAAAATCAGAAAATAAGAAATGAATAAATGAAATCAAGTTTATTGAAAATTTGATTATGAGTGATGAAGCTCATTTTCATTTGAATGGCTTTGTTAATAAGCAGAACTGTAGGTTCTGGGGTTCTCAAAATCCAAGAGGCATTCATCAACGCCAATTGCACCCCATCAGGTGTACAGTATGGTGTGGGATCACATCTGAAAATGTCATTGGGGCCTACTTCTTCGAGAATGAAGATGGAAGTGCTGTAACCGTAAATTGAGAGCGGTATCGGTTTATGATAGAAAATTTTTTACGTCCTGCTCTTGAAAACAGACCTGGTATGTGGTTTCAGGGGGACGGAGCCACGGCCCATACTGCCCGAGACACAATGGCACTTTTAAGTCAAATTTTTGGAGAGCGAATAATTTCTCGAAGTTCGGAAATTATTTGGCCAGCGCGATCGCGATTTGACAGCACCCGACTATTTTCTTTGGGGTTTTTTTGAAGGAGCGAGTGTATGTGAACAAGCCAGAGACAATCATTGAACTCAAGGCAAACATTGTTGCAGAAATTCGAACGCTACAGCCACAAGTTTTGAAAGATGTTATGGAAAATGCTCTAAAAAGAGCCCATCAGTGCGAAGCTGAAAACGGTGGTCATTTAAGAGACATAATTTTTCATACTTAGTTTAAAAAAATTTCCATTTTGTATATTATATAATCTGAAAGAAAAAATAAAAAAAAGTTAATAAACAAAAAAGTTATTAAACTTTTACACCCCTTGGTTTCTTTTGGCCCACCCTGTATAAACAAAATTTCAATATAATAATCTATGAACTTTATTCACGTTTAAAAACAATCGGTTATGTTCTGATTTCCATGTGAAATTAAATCGCTCGGAAATGCAATAGCATTGTTTTTTAAAAACATACATATATACATATGTACATACATACATATTTCCAAACATTCTATGGAAATTCCGCACGTTTTAATTTCACATAACATACCCGAATATTTGTCTAGCATCAAACTTAAATAAATGTTATAATGCTTATAACATAGTACATTTGTTTTTTGTTATTTTAAACATTTCATCAAAAATTAAAAAATTTTGTTTCCTTTTGATTTTGGTTGCTTATATTTAAAAACATATGGTTTCGTTTTACTGGATTTTACTGGCAAAAATTTGTCCAGTAAAAACTTGCATTTACTCAGTAAATGAACTGTCATTTTTCTCTCTCAATTCGTCCTCTCATTTACTGGATTTTGTGTACTCGAACGCAATCCAGTAAAAAATAGTAAAAATTTGTAAAAATTTTTGAGTTCTCGAACGCACTTAATATCATTTGAGTTCAATATTTTTTTAACTTTTTTTGTATAAATTTAAAAAATTTTCTAATATCCAAAATAATGATTTAGCTGTCGCAAACAAAATTAGCTTGATTGTGGTTAGAATTAAAAACACATTTTAATACTTAATGGCAAATATTTTTAAATTTCACAACTAAAATTATGTACTAGATGACCCAAAATATATACATAACTTATTAAGCATTTATTATAGCTGAATTACAAAAAGCATTTGAATCGCAAAACTATTCGACAATTTATATGTTGTTACAAAGTTTTACAAATATATTAAAAGTAAAAACTAAGGATTTCGATTATTTGGAAGGCGATTCTGATTCTGTATTAAATGATTTTAGTTTATTAAAACATAATGTCGACGAAGCAATATTGCAAAATCTGAAAAATTAATTGTGATACGAGTACCAATACATACATCAACTTTTATTGAAATTTAATTTAGCGCGTAGAAAATAGCGCGTTTTTTGCTATAAATAATCGACAATGCTGTAACTTAGCGCGTTCTAGCGCGTTTTGAGAAGGGTAGTAGCGCGTTTGGGTTATAAATAGTTGGCATCGCTGCATGTGCGTATGGTGGCATAATTTATGAAAATGATGAGTGAGTTAGTAGAGAGCTTTTCATAGTTTTCATTTATTTTACTCTTTTTGTTGTCATATTCTTCTTGCGGAATTGTTTCTTATGCATTCAGCAAAAGATTGGGGTCATAGTTTACTGACTTTTAAAGTTTGTTGAATTTCTTATTTGTATCTTGTTGCAAACGAGCTCCATCCATTATTCTTGCTGTTGGTTTTTTGTTTTAAAGTTTAATTTTTAATGGTAAATGTTTTAATATACATAAAATTAATTTTATTTTCTTTTGTTGCAGGTACGTGTTTAATAAAATTTTACTTGCTTCTTGAAAGCTCTAAGGTTATGGGTGAGTTAAGTTATATTTTATGTATACAATTTTTTCAGAAATAATTGAGAGCGTCTTGAATTACTTTAATAAATTTTCGAATTAAGAAAAATAAAAATAAATTTAAAATCATGTAATCATATGAAAAATTTTGATGTTGTATTTGTCTATAAATTCTCAATAATATTTGAAAAGCTTTTCTATAAACATATCGAGAGCATATGGGTGATTCTATTCTGACGGGTGCAACATTTAGACGTTTTAAACGCCTTTTACTAATAGAAAGAAACACATTTTCAATTAAGTTATTTCTAGAAGGGGTAAAATTTTTTTATATACTATTATTATCTATTTAAAGGAATTTATATGAAACGCTCAAATAGCCACGAGAGAGCTTTAAAGTGCATGACGGGTGCAATCAAATTGGCCCACAAAAACACAAAACTCTGTTAATTTTTAAACTTTTATTGTATTATTCTTTTTTATTGTGAAAGTGAAAGATGAGATATCAGACGATGATTATCAAATCAAACATCGTAGAGAAATATAATCCAATAATAAGAAAATTGCTCTTTAAGCCATGACGGGTGCAACATGACGGGTGCAAATCTATGAATCTTTATGCTTCGAAGTGCACAACAAATTTATATTTTTAAATAAATCTTAAAAGCTTACGTATAAAAAAATTATATAATTATAAAATATAGTTATTTTACTTTATGAAGTGCGTTGCTGCACAGAAAAATATCGGTATTTCCCCCAGCTTAAAAGTCTAATTTAATTTTTCTTCTCTTCTTTAGAAACTCACATTAATTAATAAAAAATATTTCATTCAAGAAAAGAATTGAAATTACTGAACTTAAGCCTGACTAAAAATTAATTCTACTTAAAAATTCACTATAGTTCAATTAAAATCTAAAAATGTCTCATATAGTTATTTTACTTTAAATTGGCATCAAAAAAAGTATCAAAAAATTATTTGAAAATTGATGTTAAAAGTTGTCTAGACCCATATATTCAAAATAAGTCAACTCAAATTTGGTCAAAATGAGTTTCCGTTGGCAAACAGCTCTCCTATGCAAAATTCATCTGTAGTATAAATCTCGAATCAAAACAATGATTTTTGCCCGTTTGATATCAATTTTTCTCATTCAGCTCAAAGTATAATTTTTTTTTTGGTGAAAATAAATGTTATTTCTCATGCAAATTTCGAAAATTTTTAAAAAATAAATAATTTTTCACAAATCTACCTTATTGCATTTGGCATGCTGAACACGAGTTTGGTAAGGAAATAGAAAATGAAAATAAATAAATAGAAAAATGAAAAAATGGAAAAACAGGGGAAATAAATAGTGATACTTACATATGTATTTATTTACCAAAGGTAAATCAATAATTGTACACAACAATCATTTCTCATATTCCGTTTCATTATAATTTACGTTAAATAGCTGATGTTAATAACAATCTCTACCCAAGTAGATAGACTAGGGTGCTGATGAAGTGCGTTGCTGCACAGAAAAATATCGGTATTTCCCCCAGCTTAAAAGTCTAATTTAATTTTTCTTCTCTTCTTTAGAAACTCACATTAATTAATAAAAAATATTTCATTCAATAAAAGAATTGAAATAACTGAACTTAAGCCTGACTAAAAATTATTTCTGTTTAAAAATTCACTATAGTTCAATTAAAATCTAAAAATGTCTCAAAAAATTATATTTCTTTTTCGACAAAATATGCTAAATCTAAAAAAATATTTTTTTTTTGATCGACTTAAATAATTTTTTCCAGACCTATAAATTAGTAAGCATATTTATTTAAACCATATTGTGGAAAGCACATCATTTATGTTTTACAATAATGAGCGAATTAACTAGTTTTTTCACTCTACTGAAAAGTTGGGTTTTTTTTTGAGTTGAAGAATTTTGAATATAGACTCTCGATATAAAGTTTATTTCTAAAAATTTTTCAAGTATTTGCGATGAAATTATTGATGGACACTTTGTCTGTCATTGAGTCCTCAGTGATATCTTTCCCATAAAATTCTAATCAGCCATTTCAGTCTTTGTCGTTGTATCCTCGGATCATGACACAGTGTGAACCAACACAGAAAAAAATATCATCTAAATGCAACCAACAAAACAAATTGTTGACATTTAATTTAAAAATTAATAATCATCATTGTTGATATAACAAATTTAAATTTTTGTAGTAAATTAAATTACTCAACTAAATTATTTGTTAAATTATATCATAATGGAATGCGCACATGTAGAAGAAACAATAAATCATATTTTGTGTGTATTCATCATTTGCGTGTTTAATAAAGTGTTGCTCTTTAGCTGAGAGGTAAGTGAGTCAGTTTATTAGTGTTGATGTTGCCGGTTCAACTCCGCCCAAAGATATTTAGTGTTTTTCGCAGACAAGCAAAAAATCGTTTCGAGGATTGTGATTGTGTATAAAAAGGTTGTTAATATAACAAATATGATACAGATATTCAAGAATTCATATTGTTAACATAACAATAACTGTAATTGAAATAACTTTGAAATCTAACAAAAATAAATGTTGCAAAAATCAATAAATTTCAACAAATTATTTGTTGATATATTTAATTGAAAATATTTTTAAGATTTTCCTTCCACTTACAATTTCGTTAATTGTATTTACAAAAATCGTTGTAGGTTCACAATAAATTAATTATTTAATTGATATAACAAAAAAAATTAATTGTATTTACAAATCATTTTTTTCTGTGAATGTTTCTAGCTCTCGTTCATCTCTGTTTAGTCTGCAGAGATCTATGCTGCCAGTTTCCCACGTGCTGATCCTTTGTCCAACTGAGCAATGACCAGGAAATATTCCTATAAGGACCTGTATGACCCTCTTGTTCATACTCAGTAATAGTTTGGATCTTGTTAGGTCAAGGCTAGGCAATAGAACCCCCCGAGATCCTGCAATTATCTCTACTGATTAAGAAACTATTTAATTATAAAGTCATATTTTTGAGCTCGCTAAAGTGGGACTAATCGGTGGTTTCTCCCCCGCCTCTGTCACCATCTTATCTAATCTTTTATCAACTCAACCGTAATCTCATTTTCCTCAACCTTGACATGATCTGGAATCCATCATAGCTTTACACTATACTTGTTCATCTAACCGTTGAGTGCCCTCTTACAGTCACTAACTAGTCTCAACTGCACAATTGGTCGATCCCGCTATTTTAAAATTATTCTCAGGATATGGAAAAAGTGTTTTTAAAATCACAAAAAGTCTGAAATCCTTTTTGATTTTACGCTACATATATGTACATATATAATTTTCTCCCCCAAATATGTGCAACTAATATAGTCAAGTATATCTTAAGTTTCTTTTAATCATTTGGATATTTTTTAATAAAACATACATGTACATGTGTATATTGGCAATTACTACCTTTCATCATCCTCAACTTTCGCTCAATTGCCTTCCTTTGTTGTCAGGTCAGAGAAAAAGTTAATCGGCTAGTTTTTATAGTAAAACTGAAAAAAAACCAAATAAAAGAAACTTTTTGAAGCCAAAGAAATTACGAATAGTGTGGGAACTCAAAACCAAATTTACCATAAATTAAAATTAATGATGATGTAAAGTGTCATCGTTAGTTGTAGACAAAGAAGTTTCTTTCTTTTTACTCGTATTATTTAAGGTCATCATTAAGTAAATCTTCATGACTCCACGGTAATCATATCACTCTAATGCAAAGTCAGAGCTCCAAACTAAATATTTACTACCTGCTGCTCTTGCAGAAAACTTTTAGACCTCTTGCCTTTATTTGGGACTTCAAAGATAATTGGACAGTAATTTTACAAGTGTTTTCCTTTTTAAATGTGTTTTCTTCCTATAAATGTTTTTGTGTCGCAATATTATTGTCAACATTTCGCATTTCGTGGGCCTAATCGTAGCTTTCGATAACGAGCTGATTCGATCACGTTTTGTAGTTTAATATTATAGCATTCGCTATCGAGCAATGTAATAATATGGTGATCTAATCAGCTCTTTATAAATAGAAAGCCTCTTAACTTTCTAAAGCGGTAAAGTGTTTGATAAATTTTCATTTTACGAGGTTTTTGTATTACAATTGCTAAGCTAGGAAGCAATAGTATAGTTTTTTCAGCAGCAGATCACCACGTGGTCTTGCAGTTCTACTGCCTTTAAAATTATACATTATTCCGACAAAAGCAAAGAGCTGGCTCTGGATGTTTCCAAGATACTCGTATGCTTTTGTTCCGCATCCATTTGATCTACTTGCTATTAATTTTTTCCTACAAAATATAGCTTAGATGTATGAACTAATTACGAGTGTTTAAAGTCTATTTTAAATTGTTAGAGAGCGCAAAGGAGCTTATCGGTAATAGAAGCGTATCTGATTCTATTTTCTCACTCTTAATGCTTACTTCAATGCTATTGCTATTTTCATTGGCGGCATTCGCTGTTTGATGCAAGTGTTCTTGCGTTAGTGCAAATGCAAAATATCGCAGCTTTTCTTTGGACTGTGTGTGTATTTTTTTGTTGGATATTAAAGATCATGTACACTGACGCAAGATCATTCACATCAAACACTGAATACCGCATTTGTTATTTTTATAGCTACTGCTGTTGCTGTTTATATTACTTTTGCAGCTGTAACTTTTATTGCGTTTGCAACTGCTAGTGATACTGTTTTGCAGCTGCTACTGCTATTAATATTGAAGTTACTAGTATTGATGTTATTATTGCTATTATTTTTGCTAATAATATTATAATTGCTGTTGACACTGATATAGCTATTGCTATTGCTATTGTTATTAAAATTGCTATTGCTATTGCTATTAAAATCGCTACTGCTAGTTCTATTGCTATTGCTATTGCTGTTGCTATTGCTATAGCTATTGCTATTGCTATAGTTGTTGCTATTGCTATAGCTGTTGCTATTGGTACGGCTATAGCTGTTGCTATTGCTATTGCTATAGTTGTTGCTATTACTATTGCTATAGCTGTTGCTATAGCTGTTGCTATTGCTATAGCTGTTGCTATTGCTATAGCAGTTGCTATTGCTATTGCTATTACTATTGCTATAACTGTTGCTATTACTATTACTATTGCTATTGCTATTGCTATTGTTATTACTACTGATATATCTTTATATTACTAATGATTTTATTATTGCTTTTACTATTGCTATTTATATTGATACTACTGCTATTGCTTATACTATTATTATTGATATTTTCTTTTAAAATGTTATCACTTTTACTTCTGAATCTATTAATTCCGTTAGAGCAAATACTATTGCCATTTCTCTTGCTAGCCGTAGAGGACTAAGACTTGCTTCCGCCATTAAAAGTATTTGATATGCCGCCATTTTTGGTAGAAGTCATTATAAAAAAAAAACATGCATATGATTTTCATAAAATAAAATTATTTTGTATTAATTGTTCTTAGTTTGTACATATAATAAGTTTTTATAATGCACATAAAAGTATACTAGTCTTTCAGCCAACTCAAAGCAGTGTCTTAATATAATCTTATTCTTTTTTATTTTAATAAAAATTTTTGTATACGTTAAATGCAAAAATTTGTCTAGAATCTATTTTGAGACTTAAATTGCACTTGTATTGTTTTACTTTTAAATTTGGTACCAATTTTTTTAAACTCTAAACAAATAAAGATATCTACAAAACTTCATTTTAGTTTACTATGAACTTGCCAAAGTTATATAATTTCCATCCCTGGTTTTAACTTTTTTTAAACAAAAAAGTGTTGGTACAGCAATTAGTGGTTGCGATGGAGAAACTTGCCCCCATTAGACGCACAAAGTTGTGAGGACACATAAAAGCAAATACACTCACAAAGTCTTTGTAAATGTATTTAAGCGTAACACAATTTATTTTCATGAAAAATCATCAAAAATTTTATTTTATATATTTTTTTCACAAAGGATGTTATGCAAACAAAGTTATTTACAAACAAGGATACAAACACAATATTGTAGTGTAGTTATAGTTGTGCTTCATTTATGGCAGCAAAGGATGATCTTCTGTATGGTGGGTCGGTATATTTTCTGCTTTGTAGTGATGGAAGGTTTATATTTTTTTTTCTTCTTTAAAGTTTATAAAAATACGAAAATGGCTTTCAATATGGAAATATTATTTTCTCTGTTGTTAAAATTAAATTTAAAGTTTTTTTTGTCTTCAAAAATTTTATGTTCAAGACGAGAATAGGGTGGTGGGTGCATAAAAAACAAGTCCTTGTTGTTCTGCTGTGGTATATGCGCAGCCTGGATATGGTTCTTTTAAATCTCATTTGCTTGAGCTATTAAAAAAAAGAAACAAATATTGTTTATGGCTTAAAAAGAAATTGCAATGAGGCGTAGCAAATTGTAACAAAGGAATAATACGTAAAAATTCATAAAACTGAGGAGCATATATTTAAGCATATTATATGCGTATATATATAAATTTTTTATAGAAGGTATTTAAATACACTTAAGAAAAATTTTCGATTCAAGAGATATGTTTAATGTAATAAAAAGAAAATCTGTTTTATAAACCCTTAATTAAGCTTTAATAACTTTCATACCTATGCGTGTGTTTCGTGGACACGTTTAGGAAACGTTTTATGTCAAAACAATTAAATTTTGCTCCAATAGGTTTCTTTTCTATATGGACACATTTGAAATAAAATATAAAATTTGTGCTCATAAAATAAATCGAAACTAAATAGGGCAATCCTTATCCATTTTGTTTTACTTTTAAAAACCTAAGCAAACGTTTTCTTTTGTTTATATTCGTACTCTGGTCCATTGTAATTCTGCTATTAGAGAATTTTAAAATAAAGTGAAATTTTTGTTTATGACCTTTAAGCATTAAACACATTCACCGCAGCAGGCTACACGAACGCACGACTTCAAATGCCGCTAGCAGCATTTGTCGCCTCGTAGCCAGCTACTTAATTATTTTGGAGACGGCAGCAGCACCATCTGCAGCTGATATTCAAGTACAAATACATAGTTCAGTATTGCCACTTTTATATATTTTGCATATATACAAATTAATTACTCTTTCAAAATGTACTTATTTCACGTAAAAGTACAAAAATGAATCAATTTATTCTTTATATCAATTTTTGGATATTGTTTCTGTTAAATAATATGAAATAATTGTACAAAATCATTCTTTCAACATTTTGTATTATACTGGCAGCACTGAATTTTCTCATTGTAGCCAAAGATATAGAAATTAGTTTAATTGAACTACAACGACAAAATCAGCATAGACAACAACCTGTCGCCCTGTTGCCTTGCTGTCTTCAAAAGAATTATTCTCATATAAACATTCTATCCTAGACATTTGGTAGTCGGTAGCTTGCTGTGGTGCACGTGTTTAATGCTTTACTATAATTAACTCCCTTTAGTTTGAAGCAAGCTTATAAAAAAATCTAACATTGTTTGACGTTGTGTTTTATAAACTTACAGTTTTCCTTAAAGCTTTTGAAGTATTTTTATAATTCCAAATCTTTTCCAAGCAACTAACTTAAACTTTTTCTTCAAGTGTCAATTCAATTCAAAAAAAAAACCACTAACAAACTCTTAATAAAATAATTCAGAGTTTCGCAAAAGCAAATGCCATCACTCCCACGCCCACAAACGCCTCAAACTTTATTATTTTCTTCTTAAAAATATCGTTAAAAAGAAAACATCATCAACAATAAAATAAAAGCTAATTGTCTGAAGTATAATCCAAACCATTTTATTTTCCAAACAAAAAAAAAAAAAAAAAAAAAAAAAAAAAGAGAAAACAAGTATCATTGACCTTTTTTATGCATCCTTAATCCATTTTAAAATCTAAGAAAAGCAACAGCAACATAAAATGTTTGTATCTAAAAATCTAACGAAGCACTAAGATTTTTTTTACTTCCCATAAAGGTTTCAGTTGAATAATTTTCATAGACAAAATAAATTCAAGTGCGGAAAAACAAATAAAATAAAAAATTAAAACAATTTATATGTAAGTTTATTTTTTTTTTTGCAGCTGAAACTTGATTTTGATATTTATTATCAATATTTTGACATGATGTATATATTTCGTTAACGTTTTTTTCTAGTCCTACAATCATGTACAAGTTTATGCATAATTTTGTAAAATACATATGATGTTGAACATGTTCTTATTTCGTAAGGGTTATATAGACCTGTCAATTATGAATATGGCATGAAATATTTTTAGGGTAAAAATAATATAAAATATTATTTTTCGTACCCTACTTAACGCAGAAGAGACTTGACAACAGCTTTATTCACATTCTTTGTTGATGTTGGTTTGTTTGTTGTGTATTGTGTAGACTTGTGCTGTAAAAGAACGAACTATTTAGTTCAATTATTGAACTATTCCCATAAGTGAACGATGTGCACTAGTTCAGTCTAGTTGTTCCTTTTTGTTCGTTTGGTATTTATTGTTCTTTTGGCCTTTCTTGTTCTTTTGGTCTTTCTTGTT
Organism: Tachina grossa; assembly: GCA_949987645.1. Taxonomy (NCBI): domain Eukaryota; kingdom Metazoa; phylum Arthropoda; class Insecta; order Diptera; family Tachinidae; genus Tachina; species Tachina grossa. The sequence goes on along the minus strand of OX465274.1, from coordinate 196,332,345 downwards.
CTTTCGTTCGTTTTTGTTCCTTCGTTCGTTTTTGGTCCTTATTTCGTTTTGTTTATCTTATTCTCTGTTCCTGACCAATACACATGCAAAACATTTCATTTACAAGAGACAAATGTAGTGTGCCTATTAAATTTTTAGCAGAATAATCAAAACAAACAACAGAAAATGTATACTTAGTGAAATATACAAGCGAGTTTTATAAAATTAAAAAAAATTATTTGTAGTATTGAATTAAAAAACAGATTGTGAAAAAGATTATTAGAATTAAAAAAGTGATTAAAATTTCTTTTAAACTGATTACGGATTTCATTTAAAAAATTTTCGTTCAAAAATATTAATTTCTAACTTTTATCTAACTTGCGAATGAGAACACAAAGTGCAAATAAAAATACTGATGAACAAGAAACATTTTTACTAAATTAAATAAAATAATTTGTTGTGTTGAATATGAATCAGTATTAAAAAAGTGATTAAAATTTTCTTTGATCACTGACTTCATTTTAAGCATTTTTAATCAACAATATTAATTTTAACCATTTGCTTATAAAAACTACGCAACGAATAAGGTTACTAATAAGCACTAAAAAGAAAACATTGATTCGAAGACTACAATATCTGTTCTGTTGTTCACTGAACAACTGACCGAAAAGAACAACTGAACGAAAAGAACGAACTAGTTCTTTTTGTTGCTGGGAACAAAAAGGAACAATTTGCAAAAGGAACAACTATGCCCAACTCTAATATTGTGGTACGACGAACTTTTTTATTATTATTGCTAGAAATATTCATAGAGGTGGACTTATTTTTCTATTTTTTCTAAAATTTTTGTTCTGATGACGATTTGAATCATAAGAAGAGTTTTCAAAGTACATGTTAATAAGTAACATCTAGACAAATGGTTTTAATTTAAAAATTTCTTTACACTGAGGTACATTCTGATAGGACAACCTAACAGCTTAGCGCAGCAGAATGTAGAGTTGGACTGTGCAAAACAAAAGAAGCCGGTATCCTATGCAGGACATGCTAAAATTAAAATTATTTAGTGTAGAGTGGCTATTATATTATATATTCTGTTCTAATCTGTTATTTTTTATTACTATTATTTGATGCATTATTTTACTTTCTATTATATGAGGAGCTGGCGAACAAAACTAGACATGTCATCAGTAAATTTTTTTTATTTATTTTTTTGGGGCTCTCCAAGTACACATCTATGAAGGCACGACATATTTTAATTCAAAACTAGTTCGAGCCTGCCTTAAAAAATTACCGAAAACTGATTTTTCTTTGCTAGTCTCTATCTAGGTAGTTCAGTAATTTGCCTCTCCAGTAAAAAATAGTTACCGGGACTAGTCTGGGTTTGTTCGCCAGCTCCTCAAATTCTCTGCTCCTGTTTCTCTTCTAGGCTGCACTCCTCTCCGTTTCTAACCTCTCGTTTAGTCTTGCCCTCTGCTGCCAGCTCTTGTTCGCTCTTCTCTTCTTGACACTGTATTTTATCTTGTTCTAGTTTATTTTATTTTGATTAATTTTATTTTATTTTGTTTTATTTTTAACCTCCGACTAAAAAAAGGGGTGTTATAAGTTTGTAGTGTGTGTCTGTGTATCTGTGTATCTGTGTATCTGTCTGTGTCCACGTACAGGCCAAACGGCTGGACCGATTTTCATTTATGTTTTTCTGTTTGAAAGATGACTTGATCGAGAGGGTTCTTAGCTATGTTTGAAAAAAATCGGTCCAGCCGTTTAGAAGATATAACATCTTTTCTGAAATTTTTAGTTTTTGTTATATTTTTTTTATTTTATTTTATTTATTTTTATTTTATTTTATTATCTTCACTACTCTTCTCTACTCTTCTTTTCTTTTCTCTTCTCTTTTCGTTTCGTTTCTTTTCGTTTCTTTTAGTTTCGTTTCTTTTCCTTTCCTTTCCTTTGCTTTCCTTTCCTTTCCTTTCTTTTCTTTACTTTCTTTTCTTTTTTTTTCTTTTCTCTTCTTTTCTTTTCTTCTTTTTTCTTTTCTTTTCTTTTCTTTACTTTTTTTTCATATCTTTTTTTTTCTTTTCTTTTCTGTTCTCTCCGTTTCTTTTCTTTTCTTTTCTTTTCTTTTCTTTTCTTTTCTTTTCTTTTCTTTTCTTTTCTTTTCTTTTCTTTTCTTTTCTTTTCTCTTCTTTTCTTTTCTTTTCTATTCTCTTCTTTTCGTTTCTTTTCTTTCCTTTTCTTTCCTTTTCTTTTCTTTTCTTCTCTTTTCTTTTCTTTTGTTTTGTTTTGTTTTGTTTTGTTTTGTTTTCTTTTGTTTTCTTTTCTATTCTCTTCTGTTCTTTTCGTTTCTTCTCTTTTCGTTTCTTTTCTTTTCTTTTCTTTTCCTTTCCTTTCTTTTCTTTTCTTTTCTTATTTTATTTTCTTTTTTCTCTTCTCTTCTTTTCTCTACTTATCTTTTTTATTCTTGCTCTACTTTGTTTCTATTTTCCTTTCATCCATTTCACTCTTTTTTCATTTGTCTATCTTTAAGTTTATTTTTAACCTGCCATTGCCTTCTTTACTTATACCACTTGCTTTAGTCCTTTTTTGATTTTCGTTCGTTGTTATGATTCTGGTTTCACTTTACCCTTTTCCTCTTTCCATTTCTTCATTTGAATATTTTATATGTTTTAAGTACACTTGCAATTTATTATTATTAAATTGAAACTTAATTGAAGGGGATATTGAATTGAACCAACATCCCCACTATGATAGATCAAAAATTAATCGCTGGTTTACTGTGGCAACACCAAATTGAATTCTAGCTCAGGGATGTAAAAGTTGGTATAATTGTACTTTTTTCACCACTATTTGAAGGTAAAAAGTACAATAGCACCCTAATGACAGATTTAGTTATATTGAAATTTTTTTCTTATTATACAATATGAAAAAAAAAATAAATAAATTCAGTGAAGTGCGACTTTGGCCCGCGCGCGAAGGGTTCCGTACTGACACTTTATATGTAATTCAATACGAAATTTACCCTATATAAAATATAGTTTTGGCATTTTGTTCGTTTTTAGGTTTTTTTCGGTTTTGAGCATTTTTTAGTTTTGGCGTTTTTGGCGTCTTTTCACTTTGGCGATTTTTTCACATAGATGATTTTTTAGTGTTAGTTCATTTTTCGCGTTTTGGCGGTTTTTTCGGTTTTTGTCGTTTGTTTTTTCATTTTGGCGATTATTTTTTTTTTTTTTTTTAATATTTTAGATATTTTTGTTTTGGCGATTTTTTTTTTAATTTTTTGCGATTCTTTTCCGGTTTGGCGATTTTATAATTTTGGAATTTTTAAGTTTTACTGTTTTTGAAAATCTCAAGAGTTTGCCTCTTATGGTTTCCAAGATACAGCAAGTTGTCAAAATTACATAGTCAAAATTGCATTAACTCATAGAACACCCTTTGATTTAAATTTTTTTTAAACTTTAGTGTTTATTGTTGTAGTCTGTATAAAAATACAATAATTTTACAAATTTCAAGTGTCAATATACGTATGTACATACAATTGTATGTAGATAACATGGGATTTTAATATTTTTCGTTGCTCGTTTTGGAACACCCTTTAATTTTTAACTCTCATGTATTTGTTGTAGTAGCGGCGAAGGTTCTACATACTCTGTCCAAATTTCAGATCCGTAGCTGTTACGGTTCCTGAGAAAATAGCCCGTGACGGACAGACGGCCAGACGGACAGTGTAGCGAAAACAATAGGGTTCCTTTTCACCTTTGGTGCACGGAACCCTAAAAACATATTGAATTCAGAGCTGGTTGATGTAGAAATTAATATGTCTTTAAGAAACGACAACATTCGTAGCTTTGGCTCGAAGATATTAAAAATAAAATAATTAAGTAAATTAAGCGATGTTTTTCGAGGAACATTATCTCTTCTAATTTCATCTCCAAATGTGAAGAGGGTATCTTCGTACCAAAGAAAGAAAGAGAAATATACTTTTTACTTCGAATGTCCCTAATCGAATCAAACCAAAGGATGGAAAAGTAAATCTTAAATAATGCTTATATATTCAGATCTCAACAACTGATGGCCTTTTGTGTACCTTCTGATACTAAAGATTAATATTAATTAATTGTTAAGTTTTAATTGTTAAGTTTTTTTAACACATGCATTACGCGCAAATGAATTTTTCGTTTTTTTTAGTTAATTAAAAAAATGTATCAAAAAAATAAAAATAAAGAATTTTCGGTATCATACTCGGTAGTACTGAAAAGAGTACAACTATTTTTGAAAAATAGTACAATTTGTAAATCTGATATCCCATCCCTGTTCTAACTTAATATAACGAGCATGGTAACAATAATCTTCACTCTCTAAAAATTATGTTAGTCGAACAGGAACCCCAGGCTGTTTGTAGGCAAAAATACTTGCAACTGTGGGTTGTCCCCTCAGTTTTGAACAGATTTATTTAATAGAAAAATTTATATTATTACAAAAAATATAAATCATGCATAACTGAAAGCGTACTTAATTTGGTAAAGGGTACTTAAAATTTCTTTAAGTCGAGTAGAAAATAAATTTGGCAGTTTCTTTCAAAAAGGGTTCAAAACAATTCAATAGTTTTTCAAATGTCTGCTTATGAAAGCAATTTTATTTTTTACTCAAAATTTTCTATACAATTTTCATTTTTTTTTTCATTCTATAAACTATAGTCAAGGTTTTTTTCTTTAATATTCAAAAGGATAAAACTGAATACTGGTGTAGCTGTTGTCATTTGTAAGGAGTCACAAGTTTTTTTTTCTTCTTTCAACTCTTTTTTCAGCAATAATTTTAACAACAACCATAAAATTCAAGTAGTTCTTGTAATTCTCTTGTTCGAAACATGTTATATTTTGTAAATTTTTTATATTGTTGTCATTGGCGTTGTATGAATGAATTTAAATGTCTTATTTTTGATTATGATTTATGTATATGTGCTCTCTCTGGCAGTTTGGGGTTTTCTTCGTTTTTGCTGATTTAAAGTGAGTTTCAAAGGATTAAACAGACTTTTGGGGAGTTGCTGAGGATAATACAAGAACTTTATTTGATTATTATGTATTCATTGTATGTTGTAGTGCTAGAGAGACAAATATTTGAACAAAGAAAATTTTATTTAAAGAAAAAGAAACGAGTTTCTTAAGTATGACATTCACTAAGTATGCTAATTCGTAAATTGAATGAGAAATTTATTATTTTTAATGAAAAAAAAAAAAAATCTTAGATACCCAAAAGTGCAAAATTGTTGCTTTAGTAATTCAACACCATTAGCATTATTGATCCTTAACTGATTATTAGCACTTTAAACAACAAGTTTAAATTATTTTCTTTTTTTTTTTTAACCTCAACATCAACATAAAAAGGGTTGCAAGCAAAAGCTAAAAAATTATTATGCCTGCGGTGTGAATGTTACAGTCAGTGACACACAAAAAAATTGTAATAAAAACAAGCAAAGCACACACAAGTTTAAATAAAGATACAAATCTCGAACATTGGCAAAGGCAAGAGACCACAAGAAAACACACAAAAACTAAATTCTATTTGTCTTGAGCTTAAACTTATTTTTATGGCCTTTAGCAGGATTCCTGACCAATCTCACTCGTAAATGCACAAACAAGCCAAAAAGTTTCATTGTCATTAAAAATATTTAGCTTAAAGTTAAGTGAAACGAAAACCCCTAAACGAAAATCATCATAAATAAAACTTTTTTTTTTTAAACAGTTTCTTGCTGCCAGTAGCTGATTACAGAAGCAAATGAAATTTAATACGTCTCAGTAATAAATGGTTTTACCAGCCATTTCATGCATTTTGCATTTAGGAATTGGAATTCACTAGAGAAATTAAATTTAAATTAATTATGACTTAAAACGGAAGTCCATATCGAACTTGAATTAAGATTCGATTGAAACCATAATTACTTATTTAAGCGCACAAACTGCAAGGGAATAAGAAAGAAATTATTTAACGGGTGTTTTTTTAGAGGTATAGAACTTCGAATTGAAATAAAACACAAGAAAATCGTTTTAATGTCCATCAATTTGGCTTTATTGGAAGGATAATTTTATGCCATTAATGTTTAAATATGATTTCGGGCATGTGGCCGCCGCGGCTGGCTCGAATAAAGCCAATTCTACAGGTCCAATTTTCAACCACTTTTTCGAGCATATGGGGCCGTATGTTGGCAATAACGCCACGAATGTTGGCTTCCAAGTCCCCTAACGTTTCTGGTTTGTTGGCGTAGACGAGCGACTTCACATATCCCCAAAGAAAATAATACAATGGTGTCAAATCACACGATCTTGGTGGCCAATTGACAGGTCCATTCCGCGAAATTATGCGCTCATCGAATGTTTCCTTCAATAAATCGATTGTGACGTGCGCTGTGTGGCATGTAGCGCCGTCTTGTTGGAACCAAAACTCATCCACATTCATGCCATCCAATTCGGGAACAAAATAGTCGGTTATCATGGCTCTATACCGGTCTCCATTAACGGTAACTGACTCTCCAGCATTATTTCGGAAGAAGTATGGCCCAATGACTCCACCAGCCCATAGAGCACACCAAACAGTCAGTTTTTGTGGATGTAATGGCGTCTCAAGGGTCTCATGTGGATTCTCTTCACTCCAAATGCGGCAATTTTGCTTGTTGACGTAGCCATTCAACCAAAAATGAGCCTCATCACTGAACAAAATTTTGCGATGAAAATCAGCATCGAGATCAATCTCATTTTCGGCCCATACACCAAAATCACGACGCATTGCATGGTCTCGCGGCTTTAATTCTTGCACAAGCTGGATCTTGTAAGGTCGCAAGCCAAGATCTTTGCGCAAAATCTTCCATAAAGTTGATGGACAAAGCTCCAATTGCTGTGCACGGTGGCGAATCGATTCATTCGGGTCCTCTTCAACACTTTGCTCTACAGCGGCAATTGTTTCTTCGGTGCGCACTGTTCGACGTCTCTGCGGATGCGTATTATCACATAGAGTAAACGTAGTGCGAAAACGATCCATGGTTAACCGAATTAATTGCTCTGATGGACGATTATGTCGACCATAAAATGGACGGAGCTTGCGGTAAACTTCGCGAACTGAACCATTATTTTCGAAATAAATTTGCACGATTTACAAGCGTTGTTGTTTTGTCAACCTGTTCATGATGAAATGGCAAACCAAACTAAATATTAATCACTTGACAGCTGACAAAATGGCCGCCAGTTAAAAAAGTGATGGATGCCAACTTAAAGTTCTATACCTCAATAAAAAACACCCATTACAATTAATGAGAAAAACTTTAAAAATTATTAATTAAAAGCTTGATTTGATTTTTGTAGCATAGATTTGGTAATAGAATATTATTAGAAGAACAAATCATTTAGAATTAGCAAATCGTGTACAACCCAATGTAATTCATGGCGAGATATATGTACTAGAGATGGGTGTATGTCGAAGTTTTTCAACACAACACGACACTAAAGCGGCCCATACACTACAACAGCATGCACGCACAATCAAGCGATTGAGCATTCATGCTCGAACCACACAACATACCAGCAAGCTGGTACAATATTCATTTCTTACAAAATTCGGGAAGGGTGGTTATGAATAGTGACACATATTTTGTTGCAATTATTATTGGTATGTTGTTAAAATTAGCAGCTATGTATAACTAAAGTTCTTAAATTCTGTTTACCATTGAAACAAATTGTATTTCAACAAATTATATTATTTAAATACATGTTTGCTCCATGACAACTTTGCTCAACTTAGCTAATTTCACCGGATACCACACCAGCGAGCCGGTACCATCAGCAAAATATCAAACTCTACTTGACATCGCTACAGCAAACCGTACAAAAGCACAAAATGCCCATACACGACCAAACCGCTGGCACAAACACTTGATTGCGCATGCATGCTGTTGTAGTGTATGGGCCCCTTTACACGAGTAACAATACGCTCAAACACGTACGAAACACGCACGCTTAAAATTATGTCAACACGGTACTGCACAAAACGCACGAAATATTATTGGTATAGTATTTGAAAATCATGAAATTTTATAGATATTTTTCAAGAGTCGCTTTTCAAAATATAACACCAAGTTGGCACTGCCGGCTGATACTATCTGCCACCACAGCTGATACTATTGGCTTACTTACAGAACTTTAAGCTTCAGAGGCCCATACAATATCAACAAATATGCTGGTGTTGTGTGTTTGACAATACAAAAAATTAAATTTTTTCTCTACTGGAAAGTCATTCATACATATTTTACATCTAAAATCGTTTCGTGTTTTTCGTGTCAGTTTTGCTCAACACAAAACGACCCGAGTCTTGCGTGTTCGTATCACGAAAAAAACACGACATGCGCTCATCTCCAATATGCACATACATATGGAGTCGACATTCAACAACCAGCGCTTGTAAAACTTTCCATTGCGTATTACTTTCATAGGCAGAGCTAGACCAATTTCATCCATATGCTATTAAGACGATTATAAATTTGTTTTAACTCTAATTCCAACCTAAAAATATACAACTTTAAACTAATTAATATTTTGAATGATAATCAGTATAATAGTCTCCAAAAGCCATATAATACAGAAAAAAATAGCAATGTACAATCAACATGAAACAATTTTGATTGCAAATCATATTAGATTTATTAGAAAAATTATGTGTTGGAGCTTATTTGCATTTTTCATAGCTGCAATACACTGTTGAGCTCAGTTGTGTGACTTGTTCTTGTTTTGTTGTTATTTGTTTTGATGTTCCCATTTTCTAAATGTCCGGAAGACTTCGCATTACCAGCAAAAACTTCCTGCTGCTGGCTAGTAGGCAGTGCAATGGTGTTGTAATCACAGGGTCACATTTTCGAATCCTGCAGACAATCCTAGGTAGCTTCACAATTTTTTTTTTTCAAATAAACTTTAATTTCAAATAAATTTTATGTTAAACGATCAACATTTTAAAAATATTTCGTGGGTGTAGTGGTAAGAGCGTTGACTACCTCGCGATGACTTCGAGTCATCAAATTTACAGCACATTTTTCCAGGATAACGCAGTTCTACCAGGGTTTCAAATAATAATTTCCAAATGTCTTTTATTTTACAAAAGGATAATCAATATGAACCGTACGTAATGATGGTGACTTCGGCCTTGGCCGAGGAATCCAACTACATATACATACATGACACACACCATTTTCCTGATGCCTGTGATAATATACACAATCACGTCATTTAAATAATTAATAAAATAAAATTACTACATTTAATTACATTCATGTTGTTTCACATTGAAATATTTTTGATTAAATATGGTTCTTCGTGTAATCAGTGTCAAATTCATCTTAATTCAACATAAAATAACTTTGAATCAACAAGATTCTTCATGTGTATTTAACAGTACTGGAATGTTAAGCCAACATAAAATAAAGTTATTTCAAAACAAAAATTAAAATTTAAACTAAATAAATAAAAAAAATTAAATTCATTTGGTTTCAACTAGAAATCAATTTGAGCCACAACATATTATATGGTTATTTATATTAATTTAACAGTCAACATGAAATGAGGTTATTTCAAAAGAAAAAAATTCCTTTAAGGATAACTGGAAAACATGTTGAATTAACATGAAAAACATATGAAGCAAAATTATTACATTAAAGAATGTTAAATTTACCTTGTTTTCGTAAATTTTAATATGAAATTTTTCTCTATGTATTGAAACTTTCTCTTGACATTGGAAATTGACTAAATTTTTTTCCAGCTGTTTGCTTAACAGCATTTCTATTTGTGTATTTATGTGCATTTTCTTTGGAATGTATGTACATAAATACGCAAATAATGCATAAATTGCTTAGACTTTAAAAGCCAAAAACGATTTATGTTAAACAAATTGCTGCTCTTCGTGAGGTCTAAAGAAAAATTTTGGTTAAGAACTAAAAAAAAACTGAAAATGTTTGCTAATGAGCGTAATGTCAACACTTCGTCGCAGCAGTAGCAATGATGATAATTAAAAAAATAATTAATGAATTTAAGGCTGCTTTAACTTTTCCTAATTAGTATGATTTGTTTATTTCTTCTTAAGCTTATTGATGAAATTGATGGGAAAAAAGTTGAAAACAAATATCGTCCGCAGCTGCATTATTCAGCAACATTGTGTTGAGATAAAATAATCTCTCGCATTAGGCTGCTCAAAGGTATTTAATGTCGTGATCACATTTTTCTAAACACTTCAAAAACCAAAAATAATTATATGTTGCTTGACTCAAAGAAGAAGTTTTATATTTGCTTAAAAGATGAAAAAGTTAAATGAGGAAAAAAACCGAACAAAACAAAACAAAACAAAACAACCATATTGTCGAAGAAAGACATTAATCAATGTCAAGTTTTATGAAAGATTTCTATTGGCACAATGACAGCTTAGAATTAAGGAGAGATGAAAAACAAAACACAAGCACAAGAAATGTATACTTTTGCTGTTAAAAAAAACTCGAATGTAGAGAAAAACTTGTTTATAAATATATATTTATATATTTTTCAAACATAACTTCAATGTGAGTACGTGTGCACATACGTACTTATATGAATATTTAGAGAAAAAAGGTTCAAAATCATTTCGAACAAAAGAAAACAGAAATACGTTGGAAAAAAGCTTAAACACATTTGCTAGACAAGAAGGCAACAAACAGCAAGCACAGTGTAACAATAGTTAGAAAATCGCAAAATTTGGTGCCAGTAAAGTTTATATATTTTTTATTTTTTTTTTTTTTGTTAAAAGTGTATAAAATGCAGTATGTCTACCGTTTCTATTTAAATTTTTTTTTTTATTAAAAGCATGTAAATATTCCCTGCCGTGTGTTTGGTAGAGAAGCCCATAAGGTGAACAGTATTATACTCGTTGGTAGCTTCTGTAAAATCCTAGTGCACAAGTGCGGACCCAGCCTTCATTTCACGGGCGGTGGCAAGAGGGGTCCCATACCGGAAATTCAGCTGGATCAGTGGCTACAATAAATGGTGGTGCAGAAAGTCTCTCAGAGCTCGATAAGCCCATGAGGGGCCACAACACAGCCCTCTTCTTTATCACTTCTTATCAGCACCTCCTAGTGCAGTGTAAAAATTTTTCGATAAACATTTTTTCGACTTGAAAAGTTCTCATATTCCTTACAGAAACGAAGCACTGTTCGTTTGTACATGAACAGGAAATAAGAAGTTTTCATTCACTTCACGATCATGTGAAACTGCATCAGAAAATTTTTGTCATAAGCGTTCCTCTACGAATTTGTTCGTTCTTTGCTGAAGCTAACATTTTTTAAGTTGACGAAATTATCCGTCTGTTTCCACAAGCCAGACAGGCGGTTTACTTGAAAAGCTCCCAATTACTTGGGTGATTTTTTTTAAATTTTTCTTGACGAGTCGATTGATTGGGGCGGCGTATGTCGGCCTATTCTTGTTTGAGTATCGTTTTAAAACGACACACACAAAAAGGAAAATTTTGCATTGAAGTGATAATACGGCGCTAAGGTAGTACGGTACTAAGGTAACACGGTGCTACGGTAACACATTACCTTTTCAATGTAAAATTGTCGTTTTTTATGTTGGTATTTTGAGTAAAACTTTTATGCCTGCCTACTCATAAACTCTTAAATTTCTTAGGCTCACTCGATTTAAAGAACACTTTATCCACTCTCATGCTTGCAGACACGTCATCCCTCATGACTTATAAAAATCATAGGAGCGTTGCCCATATTTGGCATAGTTTTATTCATAATTATTAAGACTCAAGACTTCTCTTACGTTTATGAACATATAGAAAACTTTAACTCCTTATTATGGCTGTTCTACTGTCTTTGCTTAGTCAGAAATCGTTTTGGCTTTTCATTTTAAACATCTTCGGGTTTCTTTCACTTCAAACACACACAAAAAAAAAAAAAAGTTTTCAAATAGAAGAACAACACAAAAAATAAATAAGGTTAATGACTACTGTGGCCGATGCAGGCATTACCAGACAAATTGACAACCTCTTTCTTGTGTTTTGTACTACACAGAAAAAAATGATTTGTAAATACAATTAATTTTTTTGTTATATCAATTAAATAATTAATTGATTGTGAACCTACAACGATTTTTGTAAATACAATTAACGAAATTGTAAGTTGAAGGAAAATCTTAAAAATATTTTCAATTAAATATATCAACAAACAATTTGTTGAAATTTATTAATTTTTTCAACATTTATTTTTGCTAGATTTCAAAGTTATTTCAATTAAAGTTATTGTTATATTAACAATATGAATTCTTGAATTTCTGTATCATATTTGTTATATTAACAACCTTTTTATACACAATCACAATCCTCGAAACGATTTTTGCTTGTCTGCGAAAAACACTAAATGTCTTTGAGCGGAGTTGAACCGGCAACCTTAGGACTAATAAACTAACACACTTACCTCTCAGCTAAAGAGCAACACTTTATTAGATAAGCAAATAATGAATACACACAAAACATGATTTCTTGTTTCTTCTAAATGTGCGCATTCCGTTATGAAATAATTTAATAAATAATTTTGTTGAGTAATTTAATTGACTACAAAAATTTCAATTTGTTATATCAACAATGATGATTGTTAATTTTTAAATTAAATATTAACAATTTGTTTTGTTGGTTGCATTTCGATGATATTTTTTTCTGTGTAACTAATATTCTGTTAAGAGTTGTTTACCTTGTCGCTTTTTCTTAATTTATTCCAAAGTTACAAGAAAAAAATATATTTTTGTCAGCATGGTCTCACTTGATTACAAAGAAACATATAAAATCACATTTGGTAGTCACTGGGAAAAGAAAAAATAGCTTAACTTTTTTTCTAAATATTTTGGAAGTTATTATTATACTATGCGACCAATGAAGACTTTTGGAACAAGTGATAATTAAAAAAATCAATAAATCCGACTGCGGCCAACTTTGAGTAGTTAAATAGCTTAAATGATCATTCGAAATGAAAAATCATAAGAGCAGCCCAGAGATGATTTTAAAATACCTGTCGAATGATACCCATTTTGATATAGTTAACCATACTTTTGTTTTTTCGTATTTACAAAATGGCGTCTGTTGGCTGCCATATTGAGTTTTGTCATATCACAGGATAAATCGATTCATATAAGAATCATCAAAATCGGCCCACGCGTTCGGCAAAGTAACACACATACATATTAGAGCTGAGCATAAACTTTTTGCTTGCTTAATTTTCATGATGTATGTACATTATTGAATTGTTCTCTGTTTTTAGTGTTCTTGATTTTATGAGAAAACTAAAACTGGTATTTGCTTATCTGCCAAGCTACGCCTGAAGCATATTTCACTATTGCGCACCGATTGACAATTGTAAAATGAGCACACACGTGTAAAATTATGTGTATGTGTAAAAGAAAAAACAAGCAACGTAGATTATTTGAGCGTGTTAGTTCGCATGCAATACTGTTCTAAGTTTTATAATTTATTAATTTAAGACTCTAAAAAATAAAATACCTTTAAAAATAATATCCTTCATAATGATTATAATTGTAACAAGTTATAATATGACTTAATATTTTATGAAATTTTAAGTTTGTGAAATGAAGTATGGTGCACTATGAAGTGCACAATAAAAATATTGCATACTTGACACAATTGTCTATTCAACTGTTGTACAATTGTTTTGTGTATTTTTTGTTTCCTTGTTCTCTATTTTTACGATCACCACTACAAACAATATTCGCTCTTGCAAATAAAAATACAATACTGTGCAATTTTTCCTGGGTTGTGCTCACTTCTAATACATACATGTATAAGCTAATAAATAAATGCACATCTTTGCGTCGCGCAGTCGGGTAAAAATAGACGAACTGGGTGATATAGCTTGGCGATTTTGATGACAAATTTTTTTTAAGGCCCTACAAAGATTTCGAAAACTCGTGTCCCCTCAAAAAATGGTCTCATTAGTTTTTCGTCAACAGCTAATTCAGACTTGGTGATAGCTCTACATGATATATCACAATAATGTAGCAAAGAGTCCACCAAAGAAATCTTATTATAATTTTGGACCAAAAAATAAGTTTTTCATGTCTAGGCACCCGAATAGCTTATACCGACCAGTCCTCACGTTACTGAACTCATTCATACTTCCTCAAACATAATTTTCAAACGCGAAAGTAGATAATAAATTAACTAGATTCAAAGAGACGAAAAGTAAAAGGCCTTCTTTTGTACCTCATTTTGTACCCTCTTCCCCTCCTCCCGCCAGAAAACGCATAAAAGAAACTCTTTTTTTTAAATCAAAATATGTAATTATATGTACATGTTATCAGAAGAAGGAAAAAAACGAGGGTGTTAAATACTCTTTTTCTTTTTATAAGGCAGACATTTATTTGTTTTCATTCAGTTGACGCCCAGAAGTTCGGGAAATATCGAAACAGAGAAGTGATGATGGCATAAACACGTAAATTAAGTTCATTTTTAACCTACAATGACTTAAAGTATCAAATAAACACACAAACACCAGACAAAACACATATTGCCGGCAGTGTAAATGTTGCGACAAAATTATTTCTTTTGTTTCACACAAATTATAGATACTCGTATGCAGAAGACATGTACAAAAAATATCCTTTTTCATTAGAGGATTCTCTACGTACTTTTACTTGCGAACGTGTTTAAATGAATTTTTTTTTGTACTTTCTTATTATTCGTATTAGTTATTTTTTTTTTGCTCTACTCTGCTTTTGTATGTGTACACAATCTCTTTATTAACGTACATAAGAGTTTTTAAAAGAATGAAAAGAATGTAGAAAAAGGTTAAGTAGTTGCACAATGTGTACTACACATTTTCTAATTCTATGGACTTGAAGCTACTTTCAGCATATTGCCTCCATTTGCTGGCATATACTTCATACTTACTTGTGTATGTATGTACGAGTATGTATGAACATTACAGATATTGTTTCAACATGTATTGTGCAAAATTATCATGGTTAACAATCTTTAAACATGTCATCCATACATTTGTATACTCGGCACATGACACTTTTAGGATAATTTAAACGTGCAATATGCGCATAATAGAAATTTAAGTACCAAACCACCGTACGTACGTACGTATGAGTGATGCGGAGTATTAATTAAGAATGAAATATTTTACTTTAATAATTTTTTTTTTCGTTTTTTAAAAGCGAATATCATGTGATTGTCTGTCTATGCAGGATATCGCCTATTAAATGGGGTTAAGAATTGTTTTCACTTTTGGTGAAATGAGTTGGATTTATTGTGTTTGGAAATAAAAAGTTTTCTTAGTTGACTTTAATTTATAAGAAATTCATTTTTTAGAAAATTTTTATGAGCACAAAAAATAAAAGATCTTTCATTAAATGGTCTCTAGCAGAGAAACAAAACGATCGGCTCACAGCTGGCTCAAGAGCCGCCGCCGACTTTCAATGTAACTTCAAACCGACGCCGATATATGCGGCTAGCCTCGGCTCAAAATTACAGCCGGCTAATTGCTTTTTGTAGTTGCAAATTTGTACTACATATTCTTATAGAAATGTGTTTAAGAAACTTGTCAAAAGCAGCTGTCAATGTCAGCTGACTCAAGCCGGTTTATTAGCCGCTGCTGACTATGGCTTGTTTCTCTGCTCTCTACCCTTAAATTTAAATAAAGCAAGGTGTGTGTGATATATCATGAAAATTTTTTACTCGTTTGACATTCGATTTGTTTGTGTCCAACAACTATTTTTGAACTAGTATGAGAGCGTTCGAATCAAAAGCTGTTTCAAACCCATTTAGTTTACATTGATGTTTTTGACCGGACTTGTGTCCAACAGAACGAACTAGTTCACAAAGAGCTATTGGACACAGCTCTATTTGAAATGCTTATCAATGCAATCATTAATTAATTATATCGCTGTGTGGGCCGCATCCGAAATATCCAGTGCATATTAACTCCATGTGACATGACCAGTTCCTCAAATTGCTTGCAAAGAATATCCAGTGTGACAAAGCTGCGTCGCACATGGCGCAGTTCTGTTGAAATCACATGCTTTTGGTGTATATATTCGATTTTGGTATACATTGGCGTCAAGCGCTCATGATTCACAGTGAGTTTGTGGCTCCGCCCCTTTAAAGATATGTATACCAAATTGCAGACTTAAGCTCTGTGACACCTACTCAAGTTTTACTTATTTTCTACAAAAGTATAGTGTAACTTTCACTTCAAGCAATTTAATAGTAAATTAATTAATCTGTAAGTCAGTCGCTCGATATATAAACCAAACAATTAAACAATTAACCAATTAATCAAACCATTAAGCAATAAATCATTCAATAAATTAATCAATAAATAAATCCATGAATTATGTAATATGTCAATCAAACAAATAATCAATAAATCAAGCAAGCATTCAATAACCGAAGCAATAATAGCACAATGAATTAACTTAATAATTAAAAAATTAATTACTCCGTACATAAAACAATAATATAACTAATATATCAAGCAATGAAGTAATCAATCAATAAATCATTATATCAGTCAATCAATCAATCTATAAGTCAAACAAGCAATCATATTCAGCAATTAAACAAACAATCAATTGAGTTAACTAAACAAATACTGAATTAAACAATTAATCAATTCTTCATCGAATAAATAAAACAATTAATCAATCATTAATTAAACCAATTAATCAATCAAGCTTTTAGAAAACCAAAGTAAAATCAATTAATCAAACAAATTGATTGATGACACTGCAATACAAAATATAGGTTTTTTTGTGATGTTTAGATAAAAGTAGCCGATGTATGTATTTTTATCTCCTGATTACCATGGTTTCATTTGTTTTTCCCTATCAGCTCTACTTTTAAAGATATAGTGACATTTAACATTTATATTCGGACCTATTCTCGTTTAAGTATCTTTTTAAAACGACACATAAAAACGACAATTTCACATTAAAATGATAATACGATGCTAGGGTAATACGGTATCTTTTCAAGGTAAAATTGTCATATTTATATGTCGTTTTAAAACGATACTTAAACGAGAATAGGCCCGATTATTCCGTTACTATTTCACGAATGGTCCTTGAAACTTAAAAATAATTTTTGGATTATTAATCTACATAAAAATCCCTTTCATTGAGATCGATTCACATTAATGAAAAATTAATGACGCCATCGTAATCAGGAAACAAAAATGCTTAAGGGTCGGCTATTTTTATTGAAACGTAAAAACCACTATTGAGCAGTGTACTCGTAATTTAATCAATCCCACTTGTCATTTAATCAATCCCTTAACAAAAAGTAAACAAGTCACAATATTTACTGTAGTCTTGATGTGACGTCAACGACGCCATTCACAATAAGGGGAAATATTAATCAATCATTTAATCAAACAATCGAAAGTTTAATCTGTCAATTAGTCAACCACAAAGGAATCAAGCATTCAATCAATTCTTAGTTTTAGCTCATGGGTAGAGGTCATCACCTGTAGTGCAATTCTCTAACTTTTTTAAATGATAATCGCATCGTTAAAATAATTATAACGAACATTTATCGAATTTACAATTCAGTAACATTTTTAACGATATTCGCTGTAGGTTAATGTCAGCTGTGTCGTTATTTAAGCGACAATAATTTATGTGCTGTTAATTTTATCGACAAAAGTCAACAGAAAATATCAGCTGCTTACTATCGTTAAAAAGAAGTTACGGAATCACACAATCGTTATTGCAAGCTACAAAATGTTTAGACAAAAATTACGATTGTCGGATCGTTAAAAGTTACTGAATCGCACTACTGAGTGCTGGTCCTGTTAAAAAAGAGTCCAACAATCAATCAATCAGTCTTTAAAATAAAACTACACTAGTTTAAAAAAAAAAAATATTTCGAGCATTTACACCTTTTCAGCTGATTGTTATATAAAATTACGTCCTGATTCCTCTCAGCGATCATCATTCTCGGTAAAGTCCCTCCATTATTTTATACATGTTCGATAGTTTCATAATATTTGAGATTTTGTATAAATTCTTCAAAAGTTCTTTTGTTTATTTTTTTAAATACTTCGTATCCAAAGTTTTTATCTTTAGCTACATTTGGTTTTGTTTCCTTTCCTTTTGTACTCATGCAAACATTTTTCCGCATATATTTTTAAATGGCCCCACCTTAGTACCAGTATTTGGATATTACTCACCACAGGTAAAAAAACGTAGGGTTTGTGACTCTGATATTAAAGACTCAGTTAGCCGACTGTAATGTAATGTAACTGTAACGTAGAAAACAGCTGATCGATATTTTTATATGAAAAGTAGGTTACGTTACATTACATCTCTATAATCATTTTCATTACTTTCCACATACCAATATCGACCAGATGTTTACTACTGTTGCAGTTACTTTACATTTCAGTCGGCTAACTGAGCCTTAAAGCTTGAACTCACCTTCACATGGCTGAAGGTTATATAGACGCAGTGATATATCGTGCCATAACCGCCAAAAAAAGCTTAAGCGACATAATTTTCAAACTTAATTTTTTTTAACCAAATTTGCCTTCGTAAATGATCTATTTTCGTCAAAAAAAAAAACGAGGTAGAAAAAATGTGTCCGCTAAGCTTTTTTTTTGTACGTTATGGCTCAATATAACCAATACCAAGACAAGAAACAGAAAGTGTTATGAACACAGCAATTATAGTAGAACAATGCTTTAGGATACTCAACAACTGAAGTATATTTATTTGACATAATGTCTTTATTTAATTTCAAAAAATTGGCTTGTTTTTATGGTTAAGCAATAAAAACAAGCCAATTTTTTGATACTCAACAACGATCTGTCCATTTTAAGCTGCTGCTACAACCTTTTTATTTAAAAACAACCGTGCTAAATTTTAAGTGAAATGCAATAATAAATTGGAATTTTCTACACATTTATTCAAGATCACAAGTTTTTTTTCTTTCTCAATAATATACGAGTACATCTGTATATCTGTAAAATATTTATATTGCTTTTATAAATAAAAAAATAAAATAAAATAAAAGAATGGAATGGAAGCCAACTTTCATTTACTTTAATTGAAGCAACAACATGTGCTGTTTACCATCATCCACTTAAGCACTCACTCGATAAACTTGATCTCTTTGAATTTTGTGAAGATAATTCATTTTAAATAAATGAGATCATGTTCAGGGGGTTAAACACAAATTGAATAATTTATTATAACAAGAGAAGAGTTTAATTAAAAAAAAAATAAAGAAACATGAAATCTATAAATTACAAGAAAATAATGAAAACATATCGCTTGTACAGTAGTTTCGGCTTAAGTGATCTACGTTTAAAATAAAACCCGAAGAGTGGCTATTTAAATATCTCCACTTCTAACGTATAAACTAATTACTCGGCTAATTGCTTAAAAATTTATGACGTTTTGAAAAAATCCATTAAACGGAGCTTACTGTAAACAAAATACACTGAGAAAAATTAACGTTTTTTATTTCAAAAAAATTATAATGAATTTAAAAGAGCGTGGCTAAATTCTTTTAAAACTAAAATGTAACATACATATTTGGCTTTAAATTTTTAAATTAAATTTTTATTATATTATTTTGCATTAAGCTTTTTTCTCAGTGCACAAGACAGCTCTTCCTTTTCTGCACATACTCTACCATATTTTTTTAGTGTGCTTTTGATGTCATCGATTTAAGTTTTCTTTTCTTTCTTTGTTTTGCTTGTTGGTTGTTTATTTTTATGCGCTTGAATAAACTTTTGAACAAATGTCGCTGGCTATTTGGCTCTTGTGCCAATGACATGTTGACGATAAAATTTTATTTTATATTTTTTTAAATTCTTTCTCATTTGACTAACTGAATTTGAGTACTTCATGCAACTCATGAGCATTTACAGATACTCGAGGTGAATGATCATTTTATTGTCTTTCAACTATATTTTCAGCCAATATTTTTGTTCATTTATTTATAACAGATGTTGTTTATTATTTTTTTTTTGTAGCATTTTTCCTAAATTCTTGGCTGTTCATTTATTTTGACCCATTTCTACACTTCAAAGCAAAAAAAAAAAAAAAAAAAAAAAAAAAAAACTAAAAGTTATTTGATACTTAAATGTATGAGGAATTTTAATCGACACCAGCAAGAAATTTTTGAACTTGTTTCGTACACATTTTCTACGACCAAGAATGAAAAGAAAAATTCCATTTGCTTGAATATTATGATAAATATTGCATTACTCTGTGGCCGGTCATAAATCAGTTTGTTGCCAAAAATATTTCTTTTTATTGAATTTAAAAATGGTTGTATTTTTGTTAATATTTATTTATTTATAATAATGCACAAAAGAAATTCAAGCGAAAAATTTTAAATATAATTATGAACATAAATTTGGGGTTTTAATTATAATTTTTATTTAACATAATTTTTTTTTTTTGAAATAAATACACAGTTTTGTTTTAAGAATTTTAAAAATAATTTTTATTAATCTTGAAAAATTCTGCTTATGTAATAAAATGATTTTGTATCGCTGATCTCATTTAGATTTATGTACGCATAATAAACTGAAAGAGAATATTTTCTCAAGGCACATCAATCAGGTACCCGCGATTCTACAACAAATATTACAACAGCAACAACCACATCTACTTTGTTGGTATAAATTACCTTCTTGCTTTTCAAAACATGGTAGCATCGTCAGATTGCATGTTTCTTATAGGAAATGTCAAACACCATACAAAACTGAATATTCGAAAGGTGTTTATGTATACCCAAATAAAAGCATGCTTTTAGGCTTATTATACCTACAGAATCCAAATTTGACATTTAGATTGGCATAATGACATTAGTCACCTGGTGTAGTGCTGCCACCTAATAAATGCGCCTTGATATTTTCTATGGCGCTTTGGAGCAGGCATATTAGCATAAAGCTCTGCACAGACGGTTGTCCAATTTTACGGTATTGTCAGATCTGGCAATAAGGAATTGCCAGCACAAAGTATATTTTCAGTCATTTCAGAAATCTTGCAGACGATTGTCTTGAAAAAAAAATATCTGTAAACACTGCCAATTCACACGTTTGAAATTTTTTAGCACTTTTTACCAACAATATTGCCAGACTAAAAGTATTTGACAGAAATTATCAATCGGCTGTGATTTTTTTTTTTAAATCAAAAAATCAAAATATAAATTATTATGGAACTTAAAGGCTAAATTGCAGTAATTTAAGCAGCATATATTTTATTACTTCCGACCGTGTTGACTCTTATATAAAAACAGGTGAGTGCAGTACTGCCAATAGAAATAATTCTCTGAAGCATAAACTTCGCACTTCTGACAACAATAATGAAAACTGTCTGAAAATAACTTGGCAATGCCAGTGTAATATGTTCACATGATTGTCATTTGTTTGACAATTTTTTGTTTTGTCAGCTGGTAGTCTTACAGTGGATTAACAATTCCTTTTCTGGCGACGTTTAGTCTTGTATAAGACTTGGCAGTTTTTCTTGAAGCAGTTATCTTCAATTCTCTTTTAAAACTGTTCGTTTGTTTACACTCAGCTGGTTTCTTGTTCAATTTTCCTATTGTTTTAATGCTGCGAATGAAATAACAAAAGATAATTGAAGTAACTTTTTTGTACAACCAAGTCAGTACCCCTCTTCTTTCCTCTCTCCCACAAACTCAGACTTGCTTCAAGAAGGTGGCGTTGGCTGAAGTAGTTAGCACATTGACTACAAAACTGAAGATCCTGGGTTCAATCCCTGTATCCGACAATCATTAAAATAACAACACCACGCATTTTTCTGATGTGCATTAGAGTCCCTTTGCATCAGTTGTTGTAGGAAAGTTCAAGTGATGAAGGCATAGTCACTGGTCACTGAACTATACCGACTTCAACAGATGCTAATCCTAATGTAAGATCAGAGCGCCCTCCTTCGTCGGAATTGTGTAGCAAAAATCATCGGCGAAGTAAAATAACCAATAAAATGTCTACTAAACACAGCTTCAAAATTTAATACGCCTCATTTAACACCAGAAGGCGCTGCAACACTGCATTATTAAAAAAGCGTGCAAAAGCAGTGTTGTAAAAGAATGAAGCTTTCTTCTATCTCTTCCTTCACCACCTGGGTTCTATCACTATCCCTTTCCTAAAGAAGGTAACACCTAGTAATAGTAGCAGGCATTAGTTGCCTGAGTGTTACTTCTCTTTAAAAAAAAAAAAAAAAAAAAAAAAAAAAAAGAATTTCAGACAAAAATTTACAGTTTACACACACGGCTGTAAGCATTTTTTTTAATCACTTTTTAGTGGCAATATTGCAAGATCTGAATCTGTACAGAGCTTAAGGGAGGTGTGGAAACAAAATTTAATTAACCCTAGAACATCATCCTTAATTTTATTTTTTTTATAATGAGAATTTACATTCAGGCAATGCATGTCTACTAATTTTAATAGAAAAGTGATAGTGATAGAGAAGACAGCTAGTGAAGGAAGAAATAGAGGAAAACTTAATTCTTTTTTACAACTCTGATTTTTGCACGTTTTTTTAATAATGCAGTGTTTCAGCGCCTCTGGTGTCAATGAGGCATTTTAAATTTTCAAAGCTTTGTTTAGTAGCCATTTTATTGGTTCTTTTACTTTGCCAATGATTCTGCTACACAACCAAGAAGGGGGTTGATGTTACATTATGATTAATATCCGCTGAAGCCGGTGTAGTTCAGTG
Source organism: Tachina grossa (assembly GCA_949987645.1). Classification (NCBI taxonomy): domain Eukaryota; kingdom Metazoa; phylum Arthropoda; class Insecta; order Diptera; family Tachinidae; genus Tachina; species Tachina grossa. The sequence continues at coordinate 196,309,603 of OX465274.1, read as the reverse complement.
ACCAGTGTCTATGCCTCCATTCATTGAACTTTTCTACAAGAACTGATATATAGGCTGGAACCCAGGACCTTCGATTTTGTAGTCAATGTGCTAACTACTTAAGCAAACGCCACTAACGTACACTAGAGTCATCCTTCGCCTGCCAACTTCTAATTCAGCTTTATTTACCTTCCGCATAATTGCTATTGCTAATAAAAAAACAATAAAAACTTCAAAAATTTGAGGCAGTGATTCTTATATATATATATAACAGGCAAAGCAAAGCTGGCCTTGAGTTTAAGGAAAAACTATTAGTTTCACGCTCAAAAAATTTGTCTTAAAATAATGAATCATTTTTTAATCAGGAGTAATTTCTTAATCGGCCTTAAGTTCAGTATTGTCAATTCTTATTGAATGAAATATTTTTATTAATTAAAAGAATTTTCTAAAGAAGAGAAGAATAATTAAACTAGATTTCTTTAGCTGGGGGAAATACCGGCATTTTTCTGTACAGCCACGCGTTTCATCAGCACCCATGTGTACTTGGGTGCTGGGTGCTGATTTAACGTAAATTTTTAATGAAATCGAATATGAGAAATGCTTATATTGTGTATACAATTATTGATTTATTTTTGGTAAATAAATTTTTAAGTATAATGAATAATTAATATGGAATGTGATGTTATAGATGGGCCTTTTATGTTGAAATACCCATATATAAGTATACCATATATAATTGAATAATCTAACTATATCATATTAAATTATCTCTATAAAAACCCCTTTTTTAATTTATTTTCTCTATTAGATTTATTTCTCTCAAATAACAATTAAAAGAAATTGTTCATTTTCCATCTAGGATTAAAGCTTCTCAACGTGAAAGCAAACAAATACAAATAAAAAGATTTAACGATTTAATTGAAAAAAAAAAATATATATAAATATTTTCTACTTTCAACCAAAAAGAGTTAATGCTAAGCTGTTCAAACTGAAAATTTTCTTCAGACAGACAAACGTTTTAGTGCATTAAAATTATTATTGTTTGAGTTCTTCAAAATAGCAAGAGAAATACGCCATCGAACTTGGCAAATAAAATGGTTTTTACTAAGGTTACATTAGCTAGAAGAAGTTTATAGTTACAAACAGTTTGTTCTATTATGACTAGACAATGGAAAAAAGCCTTCCGTCATAACCCTGATGCTCGAGCCAAAACTTCTTAAGCCAAATCTTACTTTTCTCTACCGTATGTGCTATTAATACGAGTAGCAACTGCTTTTTTCTTTTCTAAAAACATTGGCACAAATGCATGTGCTTGAAAGCTGGCATTTGTAGGCAGTGATGGGATTTGAGTCTTAATTGTACAATTTTTAGTACTCTTATATGCTTTATGGTAAAGTGGCGTGTGAGTTTTTCTGGAATTTCTTTTAAAGTAATATCAATTACAACCTTTTTTAAATTCGCACCCATAAAATAAATTTAATGTCAAGGAAAAAGTCAATGTGAAGAGTTCTGTAGAGGAATAATCTTATGTTGGATTGCACACTAATTCGCATATAGATCTCTTATCTACAGCATCAAAAAGGTAAAAAAATTTTTATGAAATTTCGTGACTTTGCCTGTATATTAATTTATGCTTGAGTTGACTTCGTTTGTTGCTATAAAAAGCCCTGGAGACGATTAAATAAACTCATCAATCATATGGTTGTATTCGTCCAGTTGCGCTTTATCGTCTACACATACACGTTGTCAAGAATGGTTGATAAAAATCGAAAAGTTTTTACCTTTTTATTTGACAGCTGATTATTTGATCGTCTCCAGTTCTAGTTGACAAAAATTTTAAGTTTCTGATGATTGTTCTTAATTAGGGAGAAGTGCCCGCACGAAAAAAGTTTGTATTGTATATTATTGAATATGATATTGAAAATTGTTAAAAAACTAATGGGAATTGAGGTGATTGAAAACCTTCTTAAGATACCTATCATTCTAAATTTTTGCACATTTATTTATTTATTTATTTATAGTACATATTCTAAAAAGTAAATTTGCAGAATATGGTTGCACAAAAATGGACGGTTGACTAAGACCATATGTCCATGATGTTATTAACAGTATTCTTAAAAATATTTTTGTGACTGACTGTACACGACCTATGCCTTCACATAGGAAGTAGCAACGTGGTTGTTAAGGAAATTCCACAAAAGAACCGTAAGATTATACGGTAGTCCGTGGCAGATCAGTCAACCAGTGCGAGTGAGACGCAAAACTCTCGAAGGCCAATAAACAACAGTGGCCTGGTTGCATTTAAGAAATAATTGCCAACAACGCGTGATGTTGACTCGCCCAGAGCTGCTTTACGACTAACCTTGAAAAAACTTTAAACTAGTTTTTAAAGAGGCGGAGTTGTATAACAATTCAACCTACGGTAAAATTCTCAATGTTTGGCATATACCAAAGTTACAGCCGATCTTTAAGGTTGGAGGGGGGGGGGCGGTATTATGACTCGTAAATTATATAAATTATATTAAAATTAATAATTACATGCAACTTTTAATAATTCCAGTAGGAGCAGCAGCAATTCTTGATGAGAAGGGGAGGGGCAATACCCTCCCTATAATGGCCTTTCTACACCTAAGCGTTAGAGTATTAATATTTGTTGCAGTGTGTGTTATATGTAATAGAGACCTGCGTAAACAGTCTTTAAATGTAAATACGTCATGATTTTTAAATGTATTCACATCAATTTGAAATTTATTTGCTGGTGGTTCAGCGTTGTCTATATATTTCATTGTTGCTGTAACAAATCATCAGTAGACTTCAACCACAAATTTTGAATAGTCACAAACCTCTTATCTTATGCATAGACTTTCAAGAACTATTTGAGAATTCACAAATAATAATATTTTTGAAAATCACAAAAGAAAAATAAGCGTAGTAGGCTTTGAAACTAATACAAAAAACCCAGCAAATAATTTATATTTGATTTGAATCTATTTTATTTTTCTACACCTTTATACAATTAGAAATCCATTGGATAACAATAAAAGTAATTGTAAGGCAAAATGAAAAATAAAATCTTAATTTAACATTTAAGAAATTTATTATTCGACATATTGTCAGAAATTTATTTTAATTTGAAATTTATTTGCTGGTGGTTCAGCGTTGTCTATATATATTAGTTTCAAAGCCTACTACGCTTATTTTTTTTTGTGATTTTCAAAAATATTATTATTTGTGAATTCTCAAATAGTTCTTGAAAGTCTACGCATAAGATAAGAGGTCTGTGACCATTCAAAATGTGTGGTTGAAGTCTACTGATGATTTGTTACAGCAACAATGAAATATATAGACAACGCTGAACCACCAGCAAATAAATTTCAAATTAAAATAAACTTCTGACAATATGTCGAATAATAAATTTCTTAAATGTATTCACATCGCATGTATTAAACCAAACCAATAATAAATGCTGTCATACTATAAGCGAAGCAGATGGATGTATTGATGTACGTGTATACAGTGTTAACAAGCGATGTCGCCAAGACAGCTTGTTTGTCACAAACACTGAAAAGAAGTACTGTTGATTAGTGTATGCTTGTTATTTTGCATATTGTACGTTTGAGTGTGTGTGTGTAATATGTAGATGGCAACCCTGCAGATAGACTGGGGCCAAGTGTCTCTATGTCAACACTACCAGTAAAGTCTGGTTGGTATGTCTCCATGTTCCCATAAGAACTATGAATTCACTATCTAGTCAATTGTTTTAGTGTTACTAGTAGATTTTCAATGACAAGCACATGCTAAATGTCTATAGCATAAAGTATTGTATGGGGAATAACTGTAGAGTAGTACTGGTGACAAAGTCAAAAGCCACTCTGTACATTTTCACTATTCACACTTTCTACAGGGAAGCTATTATATGATAAACCGCATACAACTAATGTTAATGCATGTGTGTGCCTTTGCATGTGCGCAGAAAAATAAAAGATCATACACACATACATGCATGACGTTTGTACACGCGCTCATGCATAGAAAGAAGCAAGTATCACAAATTCTTCCGTCACGAAGTGTTTTCTTCTTTACTCTTATACCTACAATACTCAAACGAATTTTTTGCAAACAGTCTTGTTAACGTTTGTTTTATAAGATTTCGCTGTAGTAAAGCATTTGAAAGATCCCTCATGTCTTGAAAGTTCTTATAAGATGTCTTGTGCAGGACACTAATATGTAATGCCAAAACTAATCTAATCTCATACTGAAATATAAAATCAGTTTGCTACAAGTCAAATTGAATTAAGTAGTGACAATTTTGTGCACTATTTAGCTATAGCTTTTTTATACATAAAAAAACACAACTTAATATTATCATAAGTTAATTTTATAACAACAAATTTAAAGCAATTCTTTATTGACGTAGTCTATGGGAAACAGTGTAATTGCTTTGTTGTATGCAACTAAGACTGAAAATGTTTTCTGTACTACTGCATGTGTAGGTGGATTAAGTTTGCTTAAATATGACTATACAGCCATACACACAAATACGCACACGCACAAACACACTCACACTCAAACCAACAGATTTTGTGAAAAGCTTTTCTTTTGAGCGGATGAACTTTCTCCATTACATTGTCGTCGTCTGCATGTATGTACATATTTACATTCATACATATTTCCTCATCTTGTGAGTTTATAAATTTTACATGTCTGTTACATAAAAATAGTAACTAGAGAAGACAGAAAAAAAAACCACACAGCAAAACATTATAAAACATGCATCTGGATTGTGCGATTGCAGCAGCAGTTTTTACAATGACAGCAGTTATGGCAGCATAAAAGAAAGAAAAGAAACAAAAATCGATAAATAAAATTGTGTTTAAAAATTAAATGAATATACATATCTTAGTCGTTTTTGGTTTAAAGTTGCAACTAAATGTTATTTGCAATTTGGCATCACGTTTACACTAAAATATTAAATCTTAGTAAAACCCCGACTAAGTGAACTTTAAAGAAAATCTACGAGTCATTCATCTTAAATATTACTTAACAATATTCATATTGACGTTTTGAAAGTTTTTCTATAAAGATATGAAGTTCTTTGAAGCTTTTTCCAATGATTTTAATGTGGAACTCCACTAATGAATTTCCTAAGCAGAAACGAAATGCACTTAGAGGAGCTAAGCCCACAACAAATATTTTATTACTTTTTTTTTTATAAAAAAAAATTTACCGAATAAATAAAATATTAATTTGATATTATCAGTGCGTTAAAAAATGTTATATTAAAAAAAAAGAATTTTTATTTATTTTTTATTTTTTATTTTGCTTTAGTATAATTTCTTACACATAAGAGTCATAAACTAATTTTTCTTACCGAGTGTGTGATCCCAAGCTTCTGTACAAATTCGTATGCACTGTACGTAATGTTTGGATGTGATAGATGCTTAATGTTTGTTTGATTGTTTAAAATTGTAAATATTTTTTGTCTTTGCAATTGTTGTTGTCAGTTGTGTTGTATGCATTTTTTTCAACCCATTAGTTGGTATAACAAGTTTATATACATAAATGCGCATCTAACCCGTTTTTCAGACAAAATCTTACACGAAGTTATTTTTTTATTTACATGCACCTTGTTGCTGAATTTTGAACTCTATGGTAAATTTACCTAATAAAGAAATCGAAGATCTTAATAATGACTTTAAGAGAGAATGATGAGTATTTAGCCTTGCAACATAGGTTATTTATCGATCTTTTTACAAAAAGAAACAGAAAAAATTATGGGTTAATCTAACCAATTAAAATTGTGAATTTTACAATAAATTAAAATTGGTGTTAGAATTTAAATTCACAACAAATTTTGTCTGATTAGATTAATACTTCTGAATTTTAAATATTATTTTTAGTAATAAGTTACAAGTTACATTTAAATAAGACAAACAATTTTCTTGGTTAAAATAACTAATTTGAATTAGTAGCTGAATTGATATTATAGTTCGAACTATTGTCTTACAAGAACTAGTGTTATGATTAAAGTAACTAAGTTAAAAAGTTAAAAAAAGCTTACCATGCAGGATGACGCACACTGGGATGGCTTCATGGTCTAGATCTATGAAAGTTGGAACCATCATATTAAATAAATTAAGAAAAAATTAGTTCCAAAAAATTTGAAGTCATCGATTTCCAATTCTTGTTCTTCTAAATTCGGGTGGTAAAACTTATATCTACTATCAACTTGTATTTTCTAAATTTCAAAATAAGCTGCTGTAACTTTGTGAAAACAGCAGACTTCATAAATGCAGCTTGCAATCCAACACTGCAAAGAAATTAATTTTCAAAGCAAAGCAATACTTTATGGCAACACTATATTGACAATCAATGAAATGCATTTTAGTTCATTTATGAATGCGCAAAAGTTGTTTCATTAAGTATAAATTTTGTAAAATTAATTTTTTAATGAATGTTAAGCAGCCATACGCCCGCTTTCGAATTGGCTTATAATGATAAAAAATATACCAAGCAAAAAGAATCATTAATGAAAACAATGCACACATTTTGACAGATGTTGCGCATTGAAAAGCATTGCCTTGCAATAATGAACTCGCGGCATTGCCAAAAACAACTCTGTTGTATTTATGAACACTACGTATTTCAGTGTTGCATTGCAAGCTGCATTTATGAAGTCAGCCAACCATTTGGACTCTAGAACATAGACAAATAAATGACTTCAATTTCAATTGTTTATTTTGGTGTAAGTAAAAGTTGTTTTAGCAATTTGGATGAGTACAAATTTTCTTGTTTAGTTTAACCGATATAAACAGTTGAAAAAAAATTTATTCAACATAATAAGAAAGATAGAATTAAACAAATTCCCTTGCTAATATCAGTGAAAATAAAAGTTATTTTTGCTTTCAAATAAACAAATTGATCTTATGGTTAATCTAACTATTTTTACTTTATATTTAAATTGTTTTAATTTTTTTCTTGATTATTTATTTAAAAAAGAATAGAATAATAAAGGAAAGACCTGATTCAAAGGCTGGCACTGAGACTTCTAGTAGATCTTTTGTGCCACATGTGTGTAAATTTAATCAGGCTCTGTATGACGCTTAGTATGAAATTTAATTTAGCACAAAGGTCGAATACGGTCCGAATACCGAAACTTATAATGAAATACGTGTTTTACTTATACCTTAATAACTAAGTTTGTTTTACTACAAATTGTTGTATGGATTTTTTTTACTTTTGCGCATTATTTAATTTAATAAATTTCACCCATTTATATTAACCCACAATAGATCTGTAACTAAATTGAGTTCATTGTATGACTCTACTTATAAAATTTAGAATAGAGGTTGGAGAAGTCCACCAAGACATGTCACAAGAATACAGAAACTCCCAATGAAAAAGATGCCTTACTTATAACTAACAAATATTATTTGTTTTATCACAAATTTTTGCTAAATTTTTTTTTTTAAATTTTCACATTAGTCAGTTTAACAAATTTTGTTGGTTAGGTTAACCAATAACATTTTTTCTGTTCATATTTGAAGTATTCAAATTTATAGATGGGTAAACTAAATAAAACTATATTTATAATTTGAACAGGCTAAAGTTCGTATCGCCTTTTAAGTCAAATTACATGTGATAATTGAAGGTTAGCCGCGAATAACGTTGTAAGTGACAAAACAATAGTTTTTCAGGAGAGCCAAAAAACGTATTTTATAGCAATATTTTTTTTTCTTTTAATTTTTTTTAGCTTATCGAAAATAATGATAATTAGCATTAACGTTTCCCTTTGTATCTCTGTTACATTTATCAATTATTTTCGACAATTTTGTTTAGATACTTCTAAAGTTCTTTCACTGACTGAATGTTTGTTATTGTATTTTGAAGGTGATAAGATGGAAAATTTTGGATTGTTTGATGTTTGAACAATGCAAGAGCGTAATGTTAACGGTAATCTGTGCAAAAACTGGTTTTGTAAAAATTGTCTTTTACAACGTTATTCGCGGCTATGCTTCAATTATTAATGAACAAATAACAACAAAGTTAATTGTAAATATTCTGACAAACACGTAGTAGAACGGAACAACTAGCTGTTTTCGAAGGCCACTAAACTTTCACCATCAGCGTTGTTCTGTGTTTGGTCCACTGTGTGTGATGTCAGTTGATGTAGATTTCTGCTTTATATACGAAACTGTTTTGCAAATGGAATATGTGAATTGTTTTTATTCATCATATTTCAATTTGCTGAAAGATTTTTTGTAATAAAAGCTCACTTTACCACCTCCACCATTGTCGTTTGTTCTTTACTAACTATACACATGTTAGTTAATTTTCTTATTTTTGTTCTACTTAAGACAAACTTTTTTGGTTTGTTACAATTAAGTATATTTATTTAATTTTTGCCACAAGCCAATGACTATTAATTTAGTTAATTTAATTATTATTTTTCGAACTAAAACTAATTGTTTGACTCTCCTTATACAAGTTACAATAGATGTTAGAGAAGCCCGCTTAATATCATCATCCGAATAAAAAACATGCCTTACATGTAACTTAATAACTGAATTTGTTTTACCACAAGTTTTGCATTAAATTTTTTTAACCTTTTCGCATAAGTTAATTTAACAACTTTCGTGGGTTGGTACAATTTTAACTGCCAAAAAAACCTAAATAAATTCAGTAAAGTGCTACTCTGACTCGCGCACGAATTGTTCCGTACGAACACTAGATATGTAATTTAATACAAACTTCATCCTATATAATATATATTTTTGGCATTTTTTTTCGTTTTTGGGGTCTTTCGGTTTTTTTGTTTTGGCGTTTTTTGCGTTTTTTCGGTTTTGGCGATTTTTTTAAGTTTTGGCTCTTTTTTTAGTTTTGACACTTTATTTTCTTGTTTTGGCGATTTTTGTCGGTTTTTGGCGTTTTTTCATTTTGGCGATTTTTTTTGCGATTTTTTTCATTTTTGCGATTTTTTTTTTATAAAATTTTTTTTTAGTTTTGGCGACATTTTCGCGTTTTGGCGATTTTTTCGGTTTTTAGCGTTTTTTTTTATTTTGGCGTTTTTTTCATTTTAGCGATTTTTTCGAATTTGGCGATTTATTTTAGTGTTAGAAATTGTTTATTTTAATTTTGGCGATTTGTTTCGTTTTGGCGATTTTTTTTTTGGTTTGACGATTTTATAATTTTCGGTTTTTTAGTTTTACCGTTTTTGAAAATTTCAAGTGTTTGCCTGTTATGGTTTCCAAGATATAGCAAATTGTCAAAATTACATAGTCAAAATTGCATTAACTGATTAATTTTAATTAATTTAATTTTTGTTTAAATTTTAGTGTTAATTGTTGTAGTCTATATAAAAATACACTAATTTTACAAATTTCAAGGGTCAATATACATATGTTCATACAATTGTGTGTATATGACATGGGATTTTAATATTTTTCGTTGCTCGTTTTGGAACACCCTTTAATTTTTAATTCTCATGTATTTGTTGTTGTAACGGTCAAGGTTCTACAAACTCTGTCCAAATTTCAGGTCCGTAGCTCTTACGGTTCCTGAGAAAATACCGTGTGACGGACAGACGGACAGATGGACAGACGGACAGCGTAGCGAAAATAATATGGTTCCTTTTCACCTTTGGTGTATGGAACCCTAAAAAGCACGTGTTAATGACTTTTTTTTTACCAATAGTATTATCAAACATTAGTAAATGAAGTTTTCTATGTCTAAGGGTTCTAGGATTTGGCTCAGGTACCTTTTGGAATAGTTTTTTTTGATAATATCAAATGCAAATTATTTCCTTTTTTACTGGCATAGAATAGATGTTTTATTTGGCTTTGCCTGGTTAAGTCTTATTCCTCCCTAAAGGTTCAATTAAATGTGTTATAACCATGACGATACAAAACAGCTGTTCGAAAAAACTTATGGGCAATACTGTATTTGATTATAGCCGACTCGCCATAGCGCCATAGCTACAACCATAACAATAGAATGGAATTGGATTTTGGTTTTTCGCCATAACCATAAACAGCTGTTTATTGGTTAAAAATTTTTGTTGTTTAACTTTTGAAATGAGTAAATATGGGAAAACATAAACATATGTTTATGGTTATGGCAGCACTAATAGGTGAAGTAAATATATTTATAGTCTTGGCAATGGTTATGGCTATGGGATTATGCTATGATCTTCTAAACTGTTCGAAAAATTTAAAGCGCGACATTAGACAACCACCGCAGATGATAGAACCTCAAATGCTTAATCAACTTTCGTCCACGAAATTTTCTACCGGGTCTTTCATGGCAAAATGTAACAAGGTTTTATTTTGTGAAGGAGTTAAAAGCACTAAATTCATTTTATTTCACAACTTTTGCTTTCACATCTATCTATCAAAGTTATTCGTTTGTAAAGTAAAACTTAAAACGAAAAACTTATTTTAATGATTGTTAAGCCGGGCGCTGTTTTCCAAGCAACTCCATGCACAATCAATACATACATACATATGCATATGGATATGTATGTAAATAAATTGTCATTTCTTGCTTGTGATGGGAACAAATTGCATTTGTTAGTTTAATTTTTTATTTATTTATTTTTCTTTCTTTTTTAATTTTCTGTCATTCCTTTCTCTACAAAAACTACAAGTTTTGATCCTACAATTTTGATATTTATTGTCGAGCCATAAAATACATTTAAAGAAAAGTAGAGGAAAACTTAACAAAAAAAAAAAAAAAAACAAAAACAGATTTAGATTAAACGTTAGATTTTGAACATTCTTGTATGATTTGTTTTTTGTGATTGTCGTAGAAACATTTTAACAGGAGTGGAACTGTTGGACGGAGAGCTTGTTTGTCAGTCAGAAGATATTCGTACCAGTTTCTTTCTTTTTTTTTCTAATTCTTTAACGTTTTGTACAGCAAAACTTTAAAATGAATTTTATTGTTTGAAACTTTTTTTTGCTGTTAAGGATAAATTGTAATTCGATTATGAGAAAATAGAAAATATTGGCAAAGTGTAATTGGAATTCTTTGGGAAAATGCTATCACTGCGGCAATAAGGAAAAAAAAGCTTAAGTTATAGTTACTTTACTATTCAATTCAGTTTAACAGAGAATTGCCCAATTCAACTCTAAAAGAAATAAATTACTGAACATCGACTTGAACGCTTAAAAGTGCTCTACTGCAAACTTTTAAGCGTTCAAGTCGATGTTCAGTAATTTATTTCTTTTAGAGTTGAATTGGGCAATTCTCTGTTAAACTGAATTTTTTTTAAGCAAACATCGTTCTACACACTATAAAAAATACATTTAAGTTGAAATATAACAAAGTATAACCTAAATTAATTTATTATTCCAAATGAGATTAGAAGTCTAAAAGCGATAAGCCGGAAATTTTTTTGCCATAACTTCTTAAATAAATTCCGTAAAGTGCGACTCTGACTCGCGCACGAAGAGTTCCGTACGAACACTAGATATGTAATTTAATACAAACTTCAGCCTATATAATCGTGTCTGTCACGACTTTCGAACGTTTTCAATTAGAATGAAAATTTCCGAATCGCAAAAAAAAAGATTTGGTGTCTGCATACTTCCGAATATTTTTGCAAAATTGGTTGCTAATGTGGGCATGTTTTTTATGTCCCCTTTACTATGTATTAAAACCAAATATATATTGGTTTAAATTTCCGAATTAGGTAGATGAGATATCAAGCCAAATTTTAAAAAAGACTTCGTTTAAACTAAATTAATTTTAATGTGGAAAAATGGCGATTCTATTTACTTTCACATTGCTTGGTGCAGTCGAAAGTAAAACGAAAAAATTATTCGGAAGTGAATGTCAGGACACCAAAATATGCGGAAAAGATTCACTTTCACACGGATGTGAAAGTCATGACAGACACGAATATATAATTTTGGCATTTTTTTCGTTTTTGGGTTTTTTCGGTTTTTTTTGTTTTGGCGTTTTTTCGGTTTTGGCGATTTTTTAAGTTTTGGCTCTTTTTTTTAGTTTTGACACTTTATTTTCTCCTTTTGGCGATTGTTTTTTATTTTGGCGATTTTTGTAATTTTTGCGATTTTTTTTATAAATTTTTTTTAGTTTTGGCGACATTTTCGCGTTTTGGCGATTTTTTTCGATTTTTGGCGTTTTTTTTTTAATTTTCGCGATATTTTCATTTTGCCAATTTTTTCGAATTTGGTGATTTATTTTAGTGTTAGATTTTTTTTGGCGATTTGTTTCGTTTTGGCGATTTTTTTTTAATTTTTGGCGATTTTTTTTTGGTTTAGCGATTTTATAATTTTCGGTTTTTTTAGTTTTACCGTTTTTGACAATTTCAAGTGTTTGCCTCCAAGATATAGCAAGTTCTCAAAATTAAATAGTCAAAATTGCATTAACTGATGGACCACCCTTTAATTTAATTTTATTTTAAATTTTAGTATTAATTGTTGTAGTCTATATAAAAATACACTAATTTTACAAATTTCAAGTTTCAGTATACATATGTATGTTCATACAATTGTATGTATATTACATGGGATTTTAACATTTTTCGTTGCTCGTTTTGGAACACCCTTTAATTTTTAATTCTCATGTATTTGTTGTTGTAGCGGCCAAGGTTCTACATACTGTGTCGAAATTTCAGGTCCGTCGCTCTTACGGTTCCTGAGAAAATACCGTGTGACGGACAGACGGACAGCGTAGCGAAAGCAATAGGGTTCCTTTTCACCTTTGGTGTACGAAACCCTAAAAATCACACAAATTAATTGAGATTTTACCCAGGGATAATTTCAAATATGCAAATTACGGGAATACCATTAACTCAATATCAGCTTATATCGACTTAAGCACTTTTTCCTTTTTGCCACAGATATTTTAAAGTCAAAACTATGTAAAGGTTGTCTCAAATAAATTGCGAATAAGAGAGAAGGATTAACAGTTATAAATAATATGTTGGAAGCGAACATAAACAAGGCGCTGCAATAAAAAATAAAAAATAAAAAATATTAAATTAGAAGTTGGCAGCCTTTTTAGCAGAAATTAATATTCCGTGTATTATTTTATTCTATCTTATTTAGTATGTGGACTCTCCAATGTTTACCAAGATAATTGATACATCGGACATCGTTTCAATAAATACCACACAATTTGATAATTCAGCTCCTCACTTCTAAAAACCTTGTACAGTGCAATCAAGTAGTGTTCACCCAACTTAACATTTATATAAAAATGAAATAAAAATTTAACTGGAATTTTCTCATGCTTGCGTGATCGCAACTCACAATTATTGCAACTTAGCAGACCCATTAAAAAATCACATCATCTCATGTGGCAAAGTATATTATACTTTAAAGTAATATATACTTTAAAGTAAATTTTCCAACAGACAAACACGTACATACATATGTATCATTGACAATGCTGCGCAGACACTTCTAAACAGCAATTGCGAAAGCAGCAACATTAACAATAACAATTTAATGTTTATATTTACTTTGTCAGTTTGACATAACAGAATGACAACTTCTTAATAATGTTAAGTATCATTTTATATGTTGTAGAAGACCAAGGCTGGGAATGAATGCAAACCCAAGCTTTCAAGATTTTTATATAGACTTTACAACAATCAAAAGTCTAGAACAACAGACAAATATACGTAAGTATTTACATGCGTGCCTTGCATCATTTACAAAATAAAATAATAAAAAAAAATGAGGAGAAAACTTAAATGCAACCAAGCGTTAATTGTACCCCAAATAGTTGTTTGTTGCAAAGAGCAAAAAAAAAAAAAGCAAACAATCAAACAAACAAATCTGAAAGCACTAGAATGAAAGAAAAATATAAAACTAAATACTCGCAACGCACAATAACACCGAGCGAGTATCATTGAGTTCAATTGCATGGCTAAACGTATGTGTACAATTTTGGTCATATACCATAATGGTTTGTTTGTTTGACTTACAAAGCAAAGGTGTGGTAAAAGAAGAGCATAGTTGTAGAGAAAATATTTAAACACTTCCTTTCTGTTGTGCGATCCAAATAAGAAAAATATATTCTTTTATTTGCTGAAAAAATGTGGGTCATTCCATAGAAAGTAATTAGAAAAATTAAAAATAATAAACAGGCTTTTAAACTGCTTAGGTGCTTAGGTATATTCGAGTAGATTCACCATAGAGTCACGAATTTTCAATTTAAAGGCAAATAGTAGTTTAAGGGGAACGATTATCAAGAAGGTCAAAAAAGAAGTCACAGAATTAAAACATAACGCCAGAAAGAGTCGAACAAAAATACATAATGTAATGTATGACCAGGAAAACCAAAAACATGCTCCAAACATGCTTGCGCTTTCAATATGCACTAAAAACTTGAAAATATGCCCTAAAACGCAAAAATGTGCTCTTAAAAATAATAAAAATTGATTTATTTGTAAATGAAAATTCCAACAAAAAATAAGACAAAAACAAAATAAACAAAAAATTAACAAAGAACTGCCGAAAAAAAAATTATTTGTGTTTGAAGTGTACGTTATGGTGCATTTACACCTGCATAAATTCTAGCAGATTTTAATTAAATTCTTTACTAAAATCTATACCGTTTACACCAAGTTTTTTTTTACATCCATCAAGATTTTTTTATACAAAACAAAACCCATTAACTGAAAAATTTCAAAACTGCAACCAAACAACTGCAATATAGCCAATTCACACACCTTTTTAAGCAAGTCGTAGCTAATTCAATCATCTTTTAAATAAATACGTATTGTACAAGGTGGTAGTAAAGATAAAATAAAAATATTAGATTTTATGTAGATTTCCTACAATTTACTCACAGACTAGATTTTGTTTTATATTGGGAAATCTAGTACAAAGCAGCTAGATTTAGCTGGAAATCTCATAAGTACTAAATTTCGGGATAATGTAAATGCCCTATTAAAACAAAATAGAAATACAAAATTGCCATACAAATTTTGACTAAAGCAAATAATACAAATTGATTTTTTTTCATACTCCTTTAAAAACTTAACTTCAACTTCAGGAGAGATCACGATATCAGAATTAAAAATTTATAACTATATTTTGCATAAATTAGAAAAATTGTTTATTTATAATTTTTTATAAGAAAAAAAAACAACAAACTATTGCCCCATATTTTCAAATAAATATTGTTGCCTTTTACATCTACTCGGGGCAGAGTCCATCACAACTAGCAAAACAAAATTTTATTGAAACTATCGTTCGTAATAACAGCGTAATATATAAAAAAACACAACATGAAACATTGGACATGGGATTTAGATGGCGAAAAAAATTTAACCAACAGATTAGATAGATGGCTTGTGAGCATATTAAAGTAAAAAATTCTAAAAAGTATCAAAATATGCCCTCACAGAAAAAAAACCGCCTCATAGAATCAATAAGATTTTCTCTATGAAACGTTTTTAGGCTAAGGGGTATCCCAGCAGAAAGAAGCGAAGATTTTTTCATAGAGATTCCTTATTGTTTTTATGTGGTAAATCTTATTAATTTTATCAAGAAGAAAACCACATAAAATCAAGAAGAAATCTTATTATTCACAACTTTTTTTACTCAATTTCCGTTATGTTTGGCACCACAAAAAACAATCCATAGAGAAAAACTTCTTGATTCTATTAGGTTTTCTTATAAATTGTAAACTATATGGATTTCCTATTGATTTTATTAGGTTGTCTTATTGCTTTTTTAAAAAGGGTTTCTTCTTGATTTTATTAGGTTCCTATATGATTATGTGTAAAGCATCTTATTGATTTTTTTAATAAGGAAATCTTCTTGATTTTATGAGGTGTCTTGTTATTTCATATCTATAAATAGACACAGACAATTTTTTTTCATGATCTTTTTCGTTTTTGTATAAGCATGTTTGCAAAATCATTTCAATAGTTATTCAGACTGCTTGTTAGCATATTGGTTAGAGTGTTTGTCTATCAGTCAGAAGTTTGCTGGTTCAATACTTGTCTCCTTTCAAGTAATAATATGTATGTATGGTGAGTTAATTAATTAAGAATACAATATAATATGTATGTATGTATGTACATAAGTATGTATAGTACAAATAAATAACATCTACATATACTACATACATACATAAGTATATGGTATAGAATTCAAATGAAAATACATAAGCAAAGCACAAAGAATAAAGAAAGACATATTTTTTTTATTTTATGAAGTCGCCTCATAAAATCAAGAAGAAACCCTTATTAAAAAAATCAATAAGATAACCTCATAAAAACTACAAGATTTCTTCTTGATTTTTTCAAAAAGGTTTTCTCTATGAAATCAATAAGATTTCCTTATTGAAAAAAAAACCATAGAGAATTCTTATTAATTTTGTTATATTTTATGAGGTATTTATTAGGCACTGTTTTCTCCGTGCTAAAAGCGTAAACTATGCTCTAAAAATTCGAAAATATGCTAAAAAATATGTATTTTAGACTGAAATATGTAAACACATAATGATTTTATGACTGTCGAGTAAATGCTGTTTTGGTAGGAATAGTAATAAAAAAGTTTAAGGTTCAATTAAACGTGCCGCAACCATAATCATACAAATCAGCTTTTCGAACCAAATTCATAGACATTACTGTATTTGCTTGTAGGTGACTCGCCATAACGCCATAGCCATAATCACAACCATAGCACCCATAACGATAAACAGCTGTTTACTGGTTACATATGTTTTTTGTTGCACTTTTCAAATAAATAAACAATTGAAACCATAAATTCCTCTTTATGGTTATGGCAGCACTAATAGGTGAACCAATTATATTTATGATTATAGCGATTGTTACGGCTATGACATTATGGAATGTTAGCTCTGATTTAACCTTTATACATATTTTTGGCTAGTAGAGAAAATTTTGAATATTATTTTATTCCAAAAGTCGCATAAAAATTTCATTCAGTGGAATAAAAATTATATTCGAGAATTCGAACGAAAACTCCATTTGGATAATCCAATAGTTTTAATTTTCAATCGACTCCAAATTCATCAATCAGTAAATTTTAGTTGTAAAAATTATTTTTATTTCTCAGAAAGGGTATAGCTTTCCATTGATCCAGTGATTAGGGACACGCCCGCACATTTTTTTATTTGGTTTTATGATATTCTACTTATTCGATTGCTGCAAAACCTAGCAAACGCCTTTAGTTCTTATATATACACAATTGTAAAGTTGCAAAAAAGGGCGGGGCTGCGCCTATAAAAATAAATTATTATATTTTACATGGTTATACTTAATAGATTCTTACGAAACTTACCACACACCTTGAGCATTAAAATAGACACTATCTTGAATTAAAAAAAATAGGCAGAAGCACGCCTATTAAAATTTGATTTATATTTCACATACTTCTTCTTAACCAACAGATTTTCAAAAAAACTATTTTTTGTTTGGAAGAGTACTTCCAGTTTGGTCCCATAAATTTTTTTTAGAAAATTTTCTATCAGATCTTTGCATTGAAGTTGGTTTTTTTGGCTGAATTATTTTTTTACTTGTTGAAAATAAATAAAATAAAATAAATATTCGAATAAAATTTTATTCGAAGATTCGCATAAAAATTCAAATAAATAAACACTTTCAAATATATTTACGAGTACGCAGTCGTAAAGCAGCTCTGGGTTGAGGAACATCTTTCGCGTCATCGTAATTATTTCTTAAGTGCGGTCAGGCTTGTGTGTGTTGTTTGGCCTTCGAGAGTTTTTCGTCTCGCTCGCACTGGTTGACGGATCTGCCACTGATGACCGTATAATCTTGCGGTTTTTTGTCGAATTTCTTCAATAACCACGTTGCCTTCCTATGCGAAGGCATAGGTCGTGTACAGTTAGTAACAAAACCTTTTAAAATACTGTTAATACCATCTTTGGGCATATGGTCTATTTACTCCGTCCATACTTGTGCAACACCATATTATACAAATTTACTTGGTACTTTCCCCAGCTGCATGTAATTTTTTTTTTTTTTTTGGATTAATCGAATAATAAAAATTATATTCGAATAAAAATTGTGTTCTTTAAGTCGAATAAACATAAGGTTAGAAGCCAAATTACATGTGCAAATTTTGAATTTTAAAATTTTATTTTAAATCTCACTTTTATAGTGGAAGCACCCGAATGTGCATGAGTTCTACTTTTTCAACTTTTCTTTTTTACATTAATATATTCCTTTCCTCGTTTATGTTTAACTTTGACAAAACAATTTGTACAATTTAGTTGCACATTATTGTATGTGACACAGTAGTTTAGATGTAATTATTTTTCGTTTGCTAAATTATCTATGAAAACCAACAATAGCAAATGCTGATATAACGACCAGAACCAACAATCAACTGAAGGAATGTTTGCAACAGCCTTTTATATTTGTTGGACAATTACGACTTTGTGAAGGCGGTATTAACGAAAATAGGAATAATAAATTTCATTTGTACATAAGCAGTAATTTTGAAATAAAATAGTCCAATTAATAGCTTTTTGCAAATGATCTTGATTCGTAGCATGTGCAAAACGGTATAGTACGAGTATACTGATACTCACCACTTAGAATTGTTATACTATACCATTTTGAACATGCAACGATGCAAGACCATTTGCACGAGATTGTGAATTGGGCTGTTGTGAATTTGGCTAATGTGTTATAAATGAAGTTGAACGAAAATGAAAATTTTTGTTTGTAAGCAGGTGCTAATTTGGGGCCTAAGCTATATCGTGCCATAACCGCTAAAATAGCATAAGCGACTTCGTTTTTTTTACGAAAATCGACTATTTACGATCTCAAATAATCGATTTTGGTCAAAAATTGAGGTTCGAAAATTATGTCGCTTAAGCTATTTTGGCGGTTATAGCACGATATATCCGATTTTGTTGAGTGCGGTATCATACAGTATTTTGTTTGGTAATACTGGTTTTAAATTCTTAATACATAATTTGAAATATTTTTAATCTGTAGCGCACACCTGCCTCCTTAAAAGCTGACCCTCTTTTTTTCTTGCATTTTGTTCACAAATGTATGGTGAAATAAATTGAAAAAAAAATTAAATAAAATAAAATAAAACAAAATATACGAATGCTTAAAATGTCATTCACTATTTGGAAATGTGTACTTTTGCACAAGTTGTGTAAATGTTCAGCTTCAGTGATTTTTCTAAATGCTGTGTGATATAAAAAGGGAAAACATATTTATGTAAAATAGAAAATTTTATAAAAATGAAAACAAAAAGAAGGAGGGGATATTTTATTAAGATCGGCAACATGTTTCTTCGAATTTGCAGTTCAAACTTTAATTGCTTTTGTTTGAGTGTGTATTATGTATTTGTTGTGTTTTGAACTCATCATCATCATCATCATCATCATCATTATCATGGTACTCGTATGCAGTAACAAATATTCATTTGGAACATTTGCTACTGCCACTGTTTTGCAAAATACGTGGCGACAGTACTTATTTGCTATGTTGCAACTATATTTTCCTGCCTTGCCACCGTCGGTCGGTGCAATTTAAATTATTTTTATGAAGAAAATAAAAACAATAAAATAGAAGCATAGGAGCGGTAGCAATTATTTTCAAAAAAAAAAAAAAAAAAAACTAAAATTTACAATGCAAATTTCAGTAGATTTATTAATTGAGATATTAAGACTTCATTAAGGCTAAAATTTAAAAAAACACCAACCGCATTAAAGAAGCATAAATAAGAATTTAAAATTTTTATTTTAATTGTCTTATTCCTCAAGAGTTTGTTCGCCTGCAATATTTAAATTATTTTGATGAAAACTAAGATAACTACAAATGTAAAAATATATTTTGTTAATTATAAAATTTTATTAAAAAAAACATGGAAATAGGAGTACTTGAATTTTTTTAATAACTTATGGCAAAAGGGGTTGACCAACAGCTCGAGTACATTATGTGTAATACGAAACATAAAACTGCATTGTAATACAAAACTCTTTTTAACCAACTTCGAAACAAGTATTTGTAAAAAAACCCCGACTGCGTCCAATATTTAACCGTTAAATACGAGCATCCTAAATTGTCATTCCAAATGAAAAGTCATAAGAGAAACCTAAAAATGATTTCAAAATGCCTGTCGAATGATACCCATTTTGATATAGTTCGCCGACTTTTTATTTTATTCGTATTTACAAAATGGCGTCTATTGGCCGCCATATTAAATTTTGACAACTAACATATCTTAGTGACACTCCAGGGATTAAGATAAATCGATTAACCTAAGAATAATCAAAATCGGTCCACGCGTTCGGTTTATATAGTGCCGCAAAGGAACACACATACATACATACATACATAAATAGACTGATAAACACAATACTCTTCTTTACTTTGCGCAGTCGGGTAGAAAGAAGGCGTTGTTACTTGATAACTCGGTACACAGAGAAAAAACTGCCTCATAGAATCAATAAGATTTTCTCTTTGAAACGTTTTTAGGCTAAGGGGTATCCCAGCAGAAAGAAGCGAAGATTTTTTCATAAGGATTCCTTATTGTTTTTATTTGGTAAATCTTATTAATTTTATCAAGAAGAAAACCACATAAAATCAAGAAGAAATCTTATTATTCCCAACTTTTTTTACTCAATTTCCGTTATTTTTGGCACCAAAAAAACAATCCATAGAGAAAAACTTCTTGATTCTATTAGGTTTTCTTATAAATTGTAAACTATATGGATTTCTTATTGATTTTATTAGGTTGTCTTATTGCTTTTTTAAAAGGGGTTTCTTCTTGATTTTATTAGGTTCCTATATGATTATGTGTAAAGCATCTTATTGATTTTTTTAATAAGGAAATCTTCTTGATTTTATGAGGTGTCTTGTTATTTCATATCTATAAATAGACACAGACAATTTTTTTTCATGATCTTTTTCGTTTTTGTATAAGCATGTTTGCAAAATCATTTCAATAGTTATTCAGACTGCTTGTTAGCATATTGGTTAGAGTGTTTGTCTATCAGTCAGAAGTTTGCTGGTTTAATACTTGTCTTCTTTCAAGTAATAATATGTATGTATGGTGAGTTAATTAATTAAGAATAGAATATAATATGTATGTATCTATGTAAGTATGTATAGTATAAATAAATAACATCTACATATACTACATACATACATAAGTATATGGTATAGAATTTAAATGAAAATACATAAGCAAAGCACAAAGAATAAAGAAAGACATAATTTTTTTTTATTTTATGAGGTCGCCTCAAAAAAAAAACCATAGAGATTTCTTATTAATTTTGTTCTATTTTATGAGGTATTTATTAGGCACTATTTTCTCTGTGTACATCGTAGCATTCTTTTTTTTTTTGTCTGTCTGCATATCATAAATTTTTTCTCTTTGTGTCAAAAGTGGGCGGGGACATGCCCGCAATTATTTCATTTTATTTTAGGAAATTATGCTTGTTCGAATGCTAAGAAACTTACCCAACACATTGGGCTCTCGTAACGGCACAATCTCGAAGTTGAAAAAATGGGCAGAGCCACGCCAAATAAAACTTAGGCCCTTATTATGAGCAACTTTCGATCTTCGACTGTAGTCGAAAGTAATGATCGAACGAATTTTCATTAAGTATTATGACCGGCATTCGACAAAGAATGTGCTTATTGTGAATGTCACTTCCAGCGATTTTTAAATAAAATCCTTTTTAATAATTTTTCATATTAAAATACTTCATCGAAAACTAAATTCTGTTCGATAAAAAATTCGTTACTTACCAAAATTTTCAATGCTCATTATATGAATGTGACATTCGATTTTCGATGTTCGAAGATCGAAAATCGAATACAATAAATAATAAGGCCCTTAGTATTATATTTCACAAGCTTCTGTTTGAACGATTCTTACAAAATTTGTTACACACCCTGAGCTCAAAATAAGACACAATCTAGCATTAAAAAAGTGGGCGGGATTGCGCCTATTAAATTTTAGTATTATATTTCACGTGCTTATACTTAAGAGATTTTTAGGACACTTGGCACACGCTTTGAGTTCTAAAAAAGCAATAAAGTTGCATTCAAAAAAAGTGGGCGGGGCTACGTCTATTAAATATTAATATTATATTTCTCGTGCTTCTATTGGACCGATTCTAATTAAAGTTGGCACACACCCTGAGCTCTAAAACGCACAATCTTGCATTAAAAAAGTGGGTGGGCACCGCCCATTAAAACGTAATACTATATTACACGAGCTTGTATTGGACCGATTTCTATGAAACCTGTCACATATTCTGAACCCAAAATAAGACACAATCTTGCATTAAAAAAGTGGGCGGGATTATGCCTATTAAATTTTAGTATTATATTTCACGTGCTTCTATTGGACCGATTCCAATGAAAGTTGGCACACACCTTGAGCTCAAAATAAGACACAATCTTGCATTTAAGAAAGTGGGCGGGGCTTCGCCTTTTAAATTATAATATTATATTTCATGTGCTTGTACTTAACCAATTTTTACGATACTTGTCAGACACCGTGAGTTCCTAAAAATTACAGTCTTGCATTCAAAAAAGTGGGCAGTGCCACGCATTCATGCTTTTTGAAATCCAAGGAATTCAGAATTTTTTTTATATTATTTGCACAGAACCTGTGTATCTGATACAAATATATTTATTTGTACAATGCATGTTTGCATCAACTCAGCATGTTATGTACATAAATCTATTTTATTTCTTCAATTCACTGCCGCTTAAATAAATTTCTGTATCAATAAAGATTTCAATCAGTTGTTCTTGTTGAAATGAAATTTGTTGTTAACAATTTTATTTCAACATATTCATATTAGTATTATTGTTTGCCTTAGTTGTGATTTTTTTATTTTATATTTTGCAGTTTTATTGTTTGCATGACAATTTTCCATAAATGTTAAATGTGAAATGAAACGAAATCCCTGCATTTAAACTCTTACATTTCGTTAGCCGACAATTAACATAGTAATAACAAGCAATTTTCATTAACCATATAAACTTTAAATAGATTTTTGCTTAGAAAAATTATGCCAAGAACCATAAAAATGTTGAACGAATATTTATTAATTTATGCAAATAAAAATAATCATAAAAAAATATGTAACTATAAAGTTGTAAAACCAAACTATACAACTTTATGATTGACTAAAAAAATAAAAAGAAATCTGTTCAAATATCAGTTATATGCTGCAGTTGAATAACAAAAATAACAAAAAAGTTGACTCTAAGGAAATAAAATTAAAGCTGCAAAAAAAATTTTTTTTTCTTCCAGCTGAATGACGTTTAAGGAACCAGCAAATAAAAATATCTGAGACTTTCAAACAACTCAACAAACAAATAAGAAAAAATTATTCATTTAAATGCATTTATTTTTGCACGGTTTGATAGAGACAAATAATGATTGCGTGCGCGTATAATGTTGTACACGATCTCAGCGATTATTTTGTTTTTGTTAAACCAAAAAAAAAAAATAAAATAAAATCCGTCTGTCTCTCTTTGTTGTTTTCGCATTGTTTTACTCGCAATACTTTCCAAAGGTAAACGGGGCCAATATGTTTTTATTTATTTGTCAGTTACGTTTCTTGAACAAGGCATGCGCGACCTACTGCACTTCAATATTAATAAAAATGGGATATTTTTGTTTTATATTTCTTAAAAATTCAAGAAAAATATTTACAAAACACACACACACACACACACCAAAAGAGTTGTTTGCTGAACGACCAAATTTATTTGGAAAATTTTTTAGGCGTTACATTTACGACAGTTTTTGTGTTCTGTTTTATTTGTTTCTTTTCTCAAGACAACAAAAAAAAAATTAAGGTTAAGCCAGGTCAATTTCAAAAACATTTGGAATAATAAAAATATTAAAAAATTATGAAAAAGTACACCGAACCAAAAATTTTGTTTAATCGTTTTAATTGTTTGCTCATGCAACTGCAGTTTTTCAAAAATATTTGATGACACTGTATACCAAAACCAGCTATTGTTATTTACAAAAAATCTTAGGGGTATATTTAGGTTTTCCATCGATTTTCCAAAATATTAATATGCGACTCCATAGAGTATATGTATGTGGGTGTATATTCTGGGTCCTCATGAAGTTAAGCGATGTCCGTCTGTCTGTGCGGGACATCGGTTTTCCGAAGCCCCCAGAAAAGCTAAAGACTTTATTTTAATCTTGGAATAGTGTGTTAAAAATAGTATATAAAAGATTTCTATTGAAAACCAGCAAAATCAAAGAGACGTTTTCAGAGCTGGAACTTTTATATTATATATATTCCCATCTAAGTCATGCCGATTTGAGGAAATTATTTTAATTTTTACATGATTTACCATACATATTGCAAATAGATAAATCACCTCAAAGTAGTTGATTTATTTTAAATCATTTCGAAAATACTATTTTTCGAACAAGATTTATCTATGCAAGCCTGCGTTGCTTATAAAATTACAAGCTCCATCTCTGGGTAATCCACCAACAGTGATTTACAATTTCGAAAAAATGATATTAAGGAATATAGATATATTTCATGTACGAAAATTCGAACAACAAACAACAAAAACTTACTTGATTTAAAGTCGGTGGAAACATACTATTACACTTTGTTTTTTGAGATATAAAAAAAGTTACCAAAAAAAAAAAAGTTTCCAGGGCTGGAAAATTTCAACTTTTTTGGTATATAAAAGTAACCCACTAAAACTAATTTTTACTTTTTCTTTATAAATTAAACATATTTGATGTTTCAGAAAAAATTGATTGGCATAGGAAATAAGAAAAATCTAAAAGGTTGATTACAGGGTTGGAAAATTTAAATTTAAATATTTATTTTTCTTTATATAATTAAGTTTATTTCATATATTATAAAGCCATAGATTAATACTAAAAATCATGAAAATAAAAAACACAACTCCAGAGCTGGAACATTTAATATATTTATTTTTTTTTTTTGGTACATAAAAGTTACTAAATGAAACTATCTAATTTTTTTTCTTTGTTAATTAAATATATTTTATATTTTAGAAAGAAATAAACTAGTATTATAAATGACGAAATTCAAAAACATAGTTCCAGGGTTGGAAAATGAAATTTTTATATATATAAAATAACTAAATAAAACTAATTGATTTCCTTCTTAATAAAATATTACATTTTAGAAAGATCTTTACTCAAGAGTTTTATTTATATTTATTAAATTTTGATATGAAAATCTAGTTTAACTATAAACATGGGCATTTATTAATCTTACGAAGCTTTGTGATATGTTGCTTATAATACTCTCAGCACAATTATGTGTCAAATCGATAGTTATACGTTGACAGCTTGTAAAAAGTCCATGTTAATTCTTAGTAAATCTTTATATGATAAAATATATTGCTAAAGATCAGTCATAGCTGCAAAATAAATTAAGGAACATGTTCCATTTCATTTCTCTGAAACTGTTCCTTTCTGCTGAAAAAAGTCGAAAAATTCTTTAAAAATAATTAGTTTTAATTATATCACAATATAAATTTGAGTGCAATATTGGAAATGGGATGTTTTATTTGAGACAATAGACCTTTTTTTTTTAATATTAATGCTTTAATTCAGTAAGAAGATTTAGGACACTTTTTGTTATTATTAATTATGAACTAATTTTGCAAGACAGAACGAAACGTTTCAATCAGAAATGTTTGGCTTATTTTTAATTTTGAATTTTGTAAAACATTTGAAAACAAAACTTTCATCTTACGTAAAACAAATGTCTTTTATAAAACACTAGCAAACAATTTCAAGCGACTTAAATGTCATATGCAAATGTTCGTTAAATTGTATTCGTTTTAAAAGATGGTTAATAAATTAGTTTGCAAAATATATGAAAAATAAACTGAAACAAAAGCAATGACAATAAATAATATTTGTTTTAAAGACAAGACGACACAATCTTCGAACAGAATTAGGGCATAAGTTTTAGTAAACACCAGAAAATAGGAAATGAGTTAAAATATTTGGTATGTAGGCACAATACCAAGATTATCACATATCATCACATATAAAAAAAAGAAATTACGATTTTACCAATTTTCCAGCCCTGCCATAGTTTGTGCTGATAAAAACCAATGCAAAATTTAGGCAGAAATTTTGATTTTAAAATGAGAAGGAAAAAGACAGTTGTACAATGATATACATACATAATACTTTCTCTCTCTCTCTCTCTCTCTCATACAAAATCAAATTTTGAGCACCAAAATGAAATGCATATTACATGGCGCACTATGACCTGTTTTCGTAAATGATGCTGCCAAAACATGAACATCATTTCAATACTTATATCGTTTGGTTTTCGGTGTAGGTGTCAGTATCAGGTGTGGCTGAATAAATTGCCAATTCTCAAATTAATTTTACCTCGTTTATTAAAAAAAAAAAATACATATCAATAATACGGGATTCACACTGTGACTTTTTATTGTGTCTTTTCTAGAGTTTATTGACAAACGGGTGATCAAAGGGGTAGCAACACAAAAGAGAATTCAAGAAAAATGCAGGGGAAAAAGTCATATTTTAAAAACCGTATAAGTAAAAACTTCCTTAAATGCAGAGTGTAGTAAATTCAGTGTAGTAATTTCAGGTTTTAAAGACTGTCTAATAACTTTGTTCAAAAATATTATAAATCTCCTGTCGAAATGCGTGTATTTGTTGTTGCATTTTTTTTTGCTTTTTAAAAACACTTGTTGGACATGCTGTTCAACTGTTTTTGTTTGTATGAAAAACTGAGATATTTCACAATGCGCTCTAAAATGGAAATTATTTTATATTTTGTAAATAAAATTTTTTTAAATTATGGAACTTCTTATACAGAATGAAGAAGTGCTTGGAAATATTGTTAATAATATAAAAATGCACATAAACATTATAAGATATGTAAACCTTTTTTATAGGCAGATGAATGTCAGTCATATTGTTTATTTTCACTTTCCAGAGTTCAATTTAAAATAGTTTTTTTGTTTTACTTCCAAAAAACTCTTTTTTCCATAATTTTTTGATTATTGTTGCTGCTGCATCCATTTTTATGTTGAAAATTTTTCAAGCGCCATCTATTGTTATTCACTGGCATAACATTATCAGCTGCTGTCGGTCATTTCAACTTGGCAGCACTGAATTTATCACAGCGAAAACAAGGTTGCATAAAACCAACTTAAAACCAATTCAAAAATGGTTTTAATTTGGTTTTAACAAAAACAATTTGTATAGTAAAACCAGATTTTAACAGTTGGTTTTAACTTTAAAACCAACTTTTATTAAAACCATGTCAGTGTGAAAACACTAATACATTGCAATAGAGCAAAAAATAAATGAACAACTATCTACATTAATTAGAGTGGTCGTTAGTTGTATGGTGAAGTTTTTTTTTTTTTTTTGTTTGATTTCTTATATGCTCTCCCCCCAAATTGGTTCAGTTTTATTTAAGAAAAATACAAAAAATTTCATAGCGATAAGTTTTTCTTTAGGGGGTGCGTCCGCCCTTCAAGTTCAATGTAATTATTTTTTTTTTGTTTAGTTTTCTTTTGACTATATGTATATGTATGAAATATATTAATAGAAATAAGGTCTTATTGTACATGCTTAATATAAATAATTTCCATATAAATTTAATTTTGGTATATACAACTTTTGAGGTTTTGTTGGTTATTTTCTTCATTATTTTTTAAAATATTAATTTTAGCAAACAACTTTCTAATAGACTAATCTCGTTGACTACAAGAGCTAAAATTTTGGCATACATAAAGGGTGTTTTTTATTGAGGTATAGAACTTTAAGTTGGCATCACTTTTTTAACTGGCGGCCATTTTGTCAGCTGTCAAGTGATTAATATTTAGTTTGGTTTGCCATTTCATCATGAACAGGTTGACAAAAGAACAACGCTTGCAAATCGTGCAAATTTATTTCGAAAATAATGGTTCAGTTCGCGAAGTTTACCGCAAGCTCCGTCCATTTTATGGTCGACATAATCGTCCATCAGAGCAATTAATTCGGTTAACCATGGATCGTTTTCGCACTACGTTTACTCTATGTGATAATACGCATCCGCAGAGACGTCGAACAGTGCGTACCGAAGAAACAATTGCCGCTGTAGAGCAAAGTGTTGAAGAGGACCCGAATGAATCGATTCGCCACCGTGCACAGCAATTGGAGATTTGTCCATCAAATTTTGTTCCCGAATTGGATGGCATGAATGTGGATGAGTTGTGGTTCCAACAAGACGGCGCTACATGCCACACAGCGCACGTCACAATCGATTTATTGAAGGAAACATTCGATGAGCGCATAATTTCGCGGAATGGACCTGTCAATTGGCCACCAAGATCGTGTGATTTGACACCATTGGATTATTTTCTTTGGGGATATGTGAAGTCGCTCGTCTACGCCAACAAACCAGAAACGTTAGGGGACTTGGAAGCCAACATTCGTGGCGTTATTGCCAACATACGGCCCCATATGCTCGAAAAAGTGGTTGAAAATTGGACCTGTAGAATTGGCTTTATTCGAGCCAGCCGCGGCGGCCACATGCCCGAAATCATATTTAAACATTAATGGCATAAAATTATCCTTCCAATAAGGCCGAATTGATGGACATTAAAACGATTTTCTTGTGTTTTATTTCAATTCAAAGTTCTATACCTCTAAAATAAACACCCTATATATCATATTCTTGTAAAATGATTTTTTAAAAAGATAGTCATGTGCAAAAAATTACATTGAAAAATGGGCTTGAAGACCAAATTTGTGTGCGGATGCACCCGCTAAAACACAAATTATCACTATGAAATTTTTTTGTATTGTTTTACATAAAACTGAACCGATTTGTGGGGAGAGAACATAAGAAATCAAAAAAAAAAACAAAAACAAAAGAAAAATAACGGCCACTCTAATCTACATACTTCATACTCGTATTACACTTTTACTTGTTTCATTTTTGTGTTGTACTACTGTGTAATTTTCCCATTTATATTAACACTCAACTTCCCGTTTGTTTTTCTCACTGTTGTCTACTGATCTATGGAACCAAACACGCAACGAGACAACAGGGGTAGAATAAGTCTACTATATTTAAATATATAATTGCTTTGTCTCATTTTCTTACCACTGTTCAATTAGTCATTGTTTCAAATAAACCCTATATGTACACAAATATATTTACATAAGTATACACCTTTCTAAAGTGTTTTAAAATTTAAATACTAAAAAAAACCTCCACGAACTTTTTAAAACAAAAAGACAAAAATGAGGAGGCAATATAAATAAGGTGGTGCAGTCGTGCAACATTATTCACAAATTAAAAAAAAAAATTCTAGTAATTTGTTTAACTCATACATACATGTCTTGATAAATGAAACTGACTCACAGCGGGTGTTTGAAACTCTATAAAGGTGTTTTATTTGCTTAAACCACAAAAATAATACACACAAAAAAAATAAAAAACCACGACTAACATTTAACCAAAGAACGATTCACTGGTCCGTGGAGGACTGGCTAGTCGCACATTAAAAAAAAAAAGACAAGGCAAAAAAAGAGTATTATAACTCGCACTCTCAACGCTTTAAAAAATATCAAATTTGAAAGATCATTTTGATGTTTTGAAAAAAAAAAAATTAACATAATCACATGCGTTGTTTCATTTTATAACGAGGGGCAACTTGTTAAGAAAAATATTCAAGACATTTTCTTTCTCTTGCCTGATAACTGGTTGGCCTTCTGTTATTTCACTGTCTATTGGTGTAAACAAACCATCAACAATTCTTTCCCCCATTGCGCACATATTTTGATGGCCTGCCGAAATGATGTTTAAAGGCTTATGTTGACACATGGCAGCTGTTTCTTAAACGAATCCTAAATTTTTATATGCCACAGAACAACAACATGTGTGCATTGTTATTCGCATTTAGCGGACTTGTTCCCCCCCCCCCAAAAAAAAATATATGCAAAAAATTTAAGTAAAAAACTTTTAACTTTGACAGCCAAAAAAAAAACTTTAATTTTTTGCTCTGTTTGCCTTAGCGGTTGCCCCACTCATGTTTATAAGCCAAATGTCAGTCAATTTCTGTTTTTTTTCAAGTCTACAAACAAAACAAAGCCTGAATAACTAAGAAACTTCAACAGAACATGTGAATTTGAAATCCTTCATTTGGCTTAAAAAACATGTCTTTGAAATTGTTGAAATATTTTTTTGTGTTCAAAATATTTTTTTTATACGTATGTGAATTTGTAACGCAACTGATGCGTCTTAAGTAGAAAATGACAAATTGTTCGACATTGACATTGAGATTAATTTTGTGTAGACAATGGAGACGTTGATTGATATCAAATTGCATAATGTTGCATTGCAAACTTGCGGCAAAGTGACTCTTAGTCGGTCCAATAGAATAAAGTGAATGCAATTTTTAGCAGCAGCTGGCGGCATTCTTCATTCAACCCATGCCAATAATTTGTTGACTTTGTTTAATGGTGTCTAGAAAGAGAAGCAATTAAACTCAAGGCTTATTAATAATGTGTAGTTACTAGAGCTGTGTAGCTCATGAACGAACGTGTTAAATTGAACGAATCACTTAATTGAACGAACTGATCCGGTGATTTTACTGAACGCTTTTGGATCAGTAGTGTACCGCTCGATATTTTCCTGCATTCAGTTTGTGTTTCAAGTCTTTTATGTCAAATTTGCTTTCGTTCATGTTTGCTATTTATGTTATGTCGTTTTGTTTGAGTTGAGTTTCTGTGTTTTAAAAGGTTTAGGTACGTGTATACTGAATTCTATTTAACATCGCTGTGGCACTGCCATCATTCTTTTTATAATTTGATTTAACAGTCTTTTCACAAGAATCATTTTTACTAGTGTTTTTTATAAAGGGTTTTTACAAAATAAAGATGTTAGACCTTAACTGTATATATGTTTATACATACATTTCATTACCGTAATCTAAACTGAATTTGTAGTGCTTGAGATACTTCTTTTGTTTCCGGTAAAATATTTTTGAGGACAAAATTTTAACTTAAACTTTGAGAAGTAACATTCAAACATTGATGCGCTTTTGATATATAAATAACGATAAAAAGTACATTTCTTAATCTTAATATTAAACTTAATATTAAGCCAAAATAAAATGTACAATATTCTAGTCGAAAGAACAAGAAATTATTTATAAAATGAATTTAAATATAATTTTTTAAATAAATAATTCAACTTTTTTTTTAATAAATTCTTCAATTCATTCATTCCCATAATTTAAATACTCGTATATACAACCGATTTTAATATTCTTACAAAATAGAATTGTTTCATACTGTCGTTCAAGAGTGAACGATTGAACGAACGGGTCAATTTTTTGCTAATTGAACGAAAATGACCGGTCACTGAAAAGAACGATTTGGCACAGCTCTAGTAGTTACGACATGGAGAATTTGCAAGTTTATTACACAGAGACTCAAAAAGTGATGGACTTTTTTATTTGAACTTTTTTCGCAATCGCATTTTATGTTTATTTTCTTTTTTAAGAAATTAAAAATATTAAACTCTGAAAGTTTTTGCAAAAATTTTATTGCAAATAAAGATTGTTTGTGGAAAAATTACTTTTGCCCAGAAGTACTCTTTTTCAAAAAAGGAGTATATTACAAAGGTACTTGTTATAAAATCCACATTTTCCCGAAGGTACTTTTGTTAAAAAATATTTTTCTTTACAAAAGGTACTTTTCATATGTCATGCTTTTCACAAAATGTATTTTTTGAAAGGTACTTTTTAGAAAAGGTTATTTTTTGTTATAACAATGTACTTATTACAAAACTTATACATATACTAAATGCAAAATATGCGCATGTGGATTAGAGAAAAGGTACTTTAAAAAAAAATACTTATTGCATGAGCTAGTTCTTAAAAAAACGTACTTATTGAAAAAGGCAATTTTACAAAAAAGTAAATTTTACCAAGGTACTTTAAGCAAAAAGTACTTTTTGCAAAAGGTACATATTACACCAGGTACTTTTTACAAAAACAAAATTTGGAAAGTTACTTTTTACATAATGTACTTTTATAAAAAAGATACTTTTTTAAAAGTTACTTGTTTAAAAAAGTACTTTTTTTACCAAAGGTACTTTTACGAAAAGTACTTTTTACAAAAGGTTCTTCTCACGCAAGGTAATTTATACAAAAGGTACCTTAAAATTTTTTTTTTTTTTACAAAAGGTACTTTTTACAAAATTTCCATTTTACGAAAGGTATTTTTTACAAAAGATACTTTTTACAAATTGTACTTTTTACAAAATATACTTTTTACAAAAGGTAATTTTTACAACAGGTACTTTTTACAAAAAGTGCTTTTACAAAAGGTACTTTTTACAAAAGATACTTCTTACGAAAGGCAATTTATACAAAAGGTACTCTTAACAAAATTTATTTTTACATAAGGTACTGTACAAAATTTCTTTTTTACGAAAGGTACTTTTTACAAAACGTACTTCTTACAAAATGTCTTTTTTGCAAAAGGTACTTTTTACTTTGAAAAAAAGCACTTGAAAAAAGATGTAAGATTCTTGGTACCTTTTACAAGGTAATTTTTATACTATCTAAATGCATTAAAAAGGTTCCTTTTTTCAGGAGCTATTGTTTTTACAAAAGTTTCTTTTTACAAAGTGTACATTTCGGAAAAGGTGCTTCATACAAAAGGTACTTTTTATAAAAGGTAGTTTTTGCAAAAGGTACTTCTTACAAAATATAATTTTTGTAAAACGTATTCTTTGCAAAATGTACTTTTTGAAAAGGTACTCTTTGCAAAATGTACTTTTTACAAAAGGTACTTTTTGCAAAAGGTACTTTTAAAAAATGTAACTTTTAAACAAAAATGCTTTCTAAAAATTATACTTATTAAAAAAGCTATATCCACACTTATTATTATATACATATACAAAATGTGCTTTTTACGGATAGTCAATTATAAAAAAGGTACTTTTTAAAAAGGATAATTTAAACAAGGGTACTTTCTGAAAAAGGTATTTTTCAAAAAAACTACACACACTTATCAAAAATGGGTACCTTTTAATTTATACAGATCATACGAAAAGTACTTTTTACAAGAAGTACTTTTAGAAAAGTTACTTTTTGAAAAAGTGCTTTTTACAGCAGGTACTTTTTACAAAAGAAAAATCTTACAAAGATACATTTCGTATGTGATGTACTTGTTAAAACATATACTTTTTGCAGGAGGAATTTTTTACCAAAGTTATTTTTTACCTAGTGCCTTGTACTTTTTAAAAAAGTTATTTGTGCGAAAAGCTACTTTTTTTCAAAATGTACTTTTTATAACGTACAAGAGGTACTTTTTGAAATATACTTAAAAAAGGTATATTGTATAAATGTTTTTTATAAAATTTTAATTTACAAGAATTATTTTTTAGCAAAGGATAACTTTTACAAAAGTAACAAGTAGTAGTTTTTAGAACAATTAAAAAATCTCCTTTTTAAGCTTATTTAAGTTTAACTTAAATTTTTGTATTTTTTACTAATTAAAATATTCTTTCTTTTTTTCTTTACAGGTAAAATTATTCAATTACAATTTTTACCATAACTGTAAGTATAAAAAAGCCTAACGAAGCTTCTTTCTTTATAGTTAAAGAAGAATGCAAAAATAAACTTATTATAAATATTACTTACAAGCCACTCCTTTACGAAAGTTAACTTTAACTTCGCACAGCCCATAACACCCACTGCTCTTGGAGTTAGTGGCCGCGAAATGCAATTGTCTTTCTAATTTAATTTTAACTATTTAAGCAAACATAACTATTTATTATGCTTTCACAAGTATCCACCTTCGGCCATCTCCAGATGAAATTACCATGCTAAAAGACTTTCATTATTCATTCCATTAACCACAAAAATTTGCATTTTCAAAGTCATTTATTTATCTCAAAGCGAAACTTAAAGGTCGTGAGTATTAAAACAACATCTGAAATTGCCATAGCAACAACAATAACGTATGTACGACCACAAAATGTGATGTGACATTATAATGTTGTGACTGCATTTCACCTCAAATAAATTGATGTCGCCTTGATGTTTCTCACTACGTTGCCTGGACAGACATTTATGCCTAGACGTGATGCGACGATATTGTTGCTATTCTAAAAACCAAAAAAAAAAGACAACAATATAAAAAGCTCTTGGTTGCATGCTGCCATGCTGCATCATAAGCTTCAATCATCGGTATCTTTTGTTTTCTCCTTTTGTAGCCATTCACTCCATTGTAACTTTTCAAGTTTAAGCCTGCTTAAAGTCGTCAAAGGTTGAGGTTACTTTCTATGTACATATACATATATGTATGTGTATAAATATATTCTCCATAAATGCCGCATCTCTTACTTTAAATAATTGCACATAAAGAAGTATGTAAATAGAAAATTAACTGTTTATTGCTGCATTGTTGGTCACATTCGCCTTGAGATATAAAAAAATTTAAAAAAAAATCAACAAGCTGAGAAGTTGACAGCACAACCAAACCATACAGTCAGCAGCTATTCATTCAACCAGCCAAACCGTCAAGCTATAGTCATGACAGCATAACTTTTTTTAAAGTGGTTGTGGTGTACTCTCGTACCTATCTAGTTGTTGCAAGTTGCATTGCTGACAAAAACCCTTTCCGATAAGTTTTGTTTTAAGCCATTCACTTTGTTGAGAAGACGGTGTAGTTAGTGCTCGTTCCTACAATTGTACGAAGTTTAATTTATTTATTTTTATATAAGTATACTTATTTTATTTTAATTTAATTTTTTTTTTGTTGAAATGCCGCCTTTCGAAACGTAACTTTATGTACGATCATGATTATTAAGATGAGGATGATGACAATGATTTTTTTTGTAAGTGAA
This sequence comes from Tachina grossa, assembly GCA_949987645.1. Lineage (NCBI taxonomy): Eukaryota > Metazoa > Arthropoda > Insecta > Diptera > Tachinidae > Tachina > Tachina grossa. The sequence goes on along the minus strand of OX465274.1, from coordinate 196,274,737 downwards.
ATGAGGGGAGTTTTGTATGTCTTAATACAAAAAAAAAATTATAAAATTTTGTCTTAGCCCAATTATGTAAAAAAAAAATTCCCGGAAAAATTTACTTATTTATTTTTTTAACTACAAGTCTTTTCTTTATATAAAAATATAATTAATACTGTATTTAAACAAAATTTATATAAATAATAGTGTCCCAATGCATCATTTGTAATATTTTTTTTGTTGCATATCGAGGGCCTATATTCAAAACACGTCAACTCAAAAAAGCTAACTTTTCAGTAGAGCAAAAAAAACTAGTTAATTCGCTCAATATTGTAAAAATAAATGATGTGCCTTTCATAATATGGTTTAAATATACTTACTAATTTATAGGTCTGCAAAAAATATTTTATTTTGCACTGGATTTCGTAGTTTTATGAGATAGCATATTTTAGTCGATCAAAAAACAAATATTTTCTTAAATTTAGCATATTTTGTCAGCAAAAAATATGATATTTTTTGAAAATATTTATTTTTTAATCGATTTGTGAAATCTCTTACTCAATACTAGATATAAGAATTGAAAAGCTAAAACAAAAAACTTAAAATATCTTAAAAACAATAACATAAGCCTGACTGAAAGCCTCTTCAATCTCGAGGTGGTAAGCTCTAGCGCTCTCTAACTCACTCTGTATGTAACAGGGTCACTACAAATTATCCATTTCAAAAGCTTATGTCATTGACTATAATCGGTCCATACATAATGCTAATATTCGATTAACAGTTTAAAAGTTATACATGTATTACCAATTTTTTTTTTATCAGAACCCCTCCGTACTAATATATTAAAAGTGACCATATCTCAAAAACTAGCCATAGGATATCAAAATCCTTACCAGATTCGTGTTCAGCATGCCAAATGCAATCAGATATGATGTAGAATTATTATAAATTACAAATTTTTTAAAAATATTGGAAATTTACATGAAAGTTAGCATTTATTTTCACAAAAAAAAATAAAATTATACTTTGAGATACACAGAAAAAATATTCCTGCAATAAACCACTGCAATTGAAAATAAAACTAAAAATCAATAAAAAAATATACTTGAATCAATTAAACTTTGTAATTTATATAAAATTTTAAACCAATGTTTAATTGATTTAAGTACGTTTTTAATTGGCTTTTGGTTTAAGTTTCAATTAAAATTATTTATTGCAGGAATATTGTTTTCTGTGTAGTGGTTTTTAAGGTCAAATAGATTTTCAATTTCTTACTTATTTAATAATAATATAGATGTACATAATTATGACGCTTAAAAAGGCAAAGAAAGCTCTTGAGGAAATTGTTCAAAGCTCTTAACATTATGCAAAAAAATTAATAGATGCATACTCGGATGGGAAAACTGATTCACTAAAACTTATTTAAGCAAGTCTCATAATGGGTTTATGGTTTTTCAATTAGAAGTTTAACACACGCAACAAACATTTTCCAGCCAAAAACAAATTTAACTGAAAAAAAAAACAAAAATCAATTAAAAATTTTATTGAGTCAATTAAACTTACAATTAATTAAATGTTTAAACAAAAGTTTAATTAAATCAATTACGCTTTTAATTGTTTTTTTGTTTTTTTTTTATTACACGTGTTTATCGCAGGAAAAAATTTTTTCTGCACATGATCTCAATTTATAAGATAATCATCATTTGTAATGAAGTTAGTATTAAATGACTGAAAGCTAAAAATAAATTATAACACAACGTCTGAGTTATGAAAAATTTAATGATTAGAAACACAGTTTAACAATGCATAAGTGGACTAGTTCTAGAGTTAGGCTATAGACATCGATGGAACTCATTCAATAGCTCGTTTTTGGTACAAACGAATGATCAAACTCATGCAATTTAAATGAGTTTGATCATAAGGTTTGAGCAAGATAAATGTCCATTTGCACAATTTAAATGACAAATGTCACAGTGTGGGTCGAAACAGAATTCTTAAAACATGGAATTCCAAAAAAACTTAATACCTTGGACCGCAAAAATTAATTGAATTCGACATTTCATTGTATTCGAAAATTGTGGCTTGTACTGCCAATGAAGTAGGAGTGAATATTAAATTTGGATTAGGAAAGTGAACAGAACTGTAGTTATGTTTAGCTCTCGAAGTCCGTCTTAAAACAACGTTTGGGTCGAAAGCGAACGAACTGAAAAGAGCTGTTAGACATAACTCTAATTTAAATAGACTTGTATCGAACTCCCTCAGTAGCTTATTTTAGACACAAACCTCTGATCAAACCCATTTATTAAATTACACGGGTTTGATTACCAGTTTGTGTCAAAAACGAGCTACTCGCTTTTTTCTTCATATGAACACCAAAAATTACATTTAACTGATTGTTTTTTTTTTTTTTTTTTTTACAAAATTTTTTTCTCAATACGAAATGCCCCCTTAGTTCTCAATTTCATTGCTTTAAGTTTTAGTTTTTAGCTTTTGTACATGTTAATATAAATATATTGCAACAATAATAAAATAATACTGTAAAAAAAAACTTTGTTTGGCATTGTCACGTCAGTTTAATTGCTTTATTCCGACATCACGATAAATGACATAAAATTTAATATCGATATTCACATGAAACTCTAAAGATAGACATTTTAAAACTTGAACTAGACAAAGCCTTATTTATACATAAGTATATATGTATTGTATACGTGCGAGTGTTTTGAAACTGAAGTGAGGAAAAATATTTAAAAAAACACTGTTTTGTACGTCCTTATAAATATGTTATGAAATGTGTGCCAATTATTCAATCTAGATCAATAAAATTTTTTTTAATTGGTTTTATTTATTTTTTTTTTACTTTCGATAATTACAAAATATCTTTTATGGTAGTTACTTCCTTCAGTGATAAAAGGGAGGCTTCCAAAGTTTGATTTAAAAAAAAATTATTACAATCGCTTTTGCCGTTTGACTGTAATTAATAACGGCCACAGAATGGGTAAAATTTTCGGTAGTGCATACAATGGCTTTAAAATTTAATCCGCCTAAATGTGTTTTATCGGCATCTCCCAAAAAATTTTAATTTTTTATTTGTTCAGCACTTAAGCGAAATAAATCAGCTTTAGCTTTAGCGGGTTACAGAATAAGAGGACTGGTCACCCTAATAAATAAGCAAAGCATACATATTAGTGATGAGCGATAGCGTGATTTTTTAATAATGTTGCTATTTGTGAACGGGATTTCTAAATCGCTGTTCTTTTAAACTGTGACTGTGATCATAGTTTAGCAGTATTTTGTTTGTAGCAGTTCTGTTATTTTGAGAAAATCTAATAAGAAGAGCAGCAGTGAAATTAAACAGTGGTTTAACACATTTCAGCTCTTCTGTCTTAAAAGTATTTATTAGTATTCTTGTCTTGATAAGTAATAATAAGAAGAGCGAGAAGAATAAACAATTAGCAATCAACCCCATCCATACATTGAGAATTGTCGTATAACAGGCAGAGGTACAATAAAATTGCAAATATAAAAATGTGAGCTGTACATAGTTGCCAGAAAAGATGATTTGACGATTTTTTCTTGACAAAAGCTGAATGTGTAAAAAAAATTAATGTGGTAGCTTTATTTGCTGTAATGTAAGCATACAAGAACATTCACAGTTTGTATGAAAGAACTATATTTCCAAAACCTGTTACTTGATAAATTCAGTCACAGTTGTGATATGTGATTTTTCAATCGCTGTGCAAAAGTAACAGGTTTCGAAAAATCGCTCAACTCTAATACATATGTATAGAGATTGTCATAAAAATCTTCAGCTTAGTATAATGGGCGCATTCATAAGACGTAGCTGTTGAGCTCAACAGTTGTGAAACTGTTGGCAACTGTTGGCCCCAACAGTTACGTCTTAGAAACGGCTTTATGGATATAATTTAATCTTATATATTTATTTTGTTACTTCATCGCATTTGTAATGTAAAATTTAACAAATCAAATAAAAGATAAAGCTTTATTCGATCTGCTGTTCAAGCTGAGCGTAACATGTTGACTATGGGTAGCGAAAAAATTTTATGATGGAAAATTACTTAACTGTTGAGTGGAGCTGAACTACTAAACTATGCGTTTCTAAGACAATCACTCAACGGTTGCACAACAGCTACGTCTTATGAATGCACCCAATGTTATTTCTTTTTTTATACAACCATAAACGAGGTTCAAAGTCCGTTGGCGTTTGAATAGATTTCATAATAAATTCTTGTACATAAATTTATGGATTTTGAATTATTGCTGTGCATAAAAAATAATAGTAACAACAAAGTTGAATGACATGAAATAGAATGTTAATGAAAAATATATTTACTCGTATATATTGGAAAATGAACAAAACAAGTACAAGTTTAATTGAACTAATATATTTTTTATGAGAGTTATTTTGATTAATTGCTACTATTAAAATTCTAGAAAAATATTTACGTAAACATGTATTTGTTAAATTCTTTTATAGTCAAACCACGTACATAATTATTTGGTTGAATTCAAGTAGATGTGAAAACATGTTAGGTATTGATAATTGCCTTTTTGCAGCTAAACGGCTGGTAGTGACCACATTATTTTTGAACACACGTGCAATTAGTAGTCTTGAACAGGGTTGTCAGATTTTTTCCCACCTATTACGCCAAATTGATTTTCAAAATCGCCAAAAGTCGGCCAAATCAATATTATTTAGTTTTTCTTAATACATATATATTTTTATAAAACACTTTTTTTATGATAAATTTTTATAAAATAATCTTATAATCCCTTAAAAAACATTAATTTTTAACTTGATTGCCTCCGATCAAAAATACTAGTGTGGCAACACTCTTTTCTTGAATAGCTGTTGTTGTTTGTAAAATTTATTTTCTTTAGATACTTCTTAGACCCCGTGTAGATAAAAAAAAAGATTTTTAATGAGAATAACAAAAATTATAAATTTAAAAAACCCCCGAACATATCTAGAAAAAATGAGATATCTTCTAAGCGGCTGGACCGATTTTTTTTCAAACATAGCTACTAAGAACACTCTCAATCAAGTAACCTTTCAAACAGGAAAAACAAAATCAAAATCGGTCCAGGCGTTTGGTCTGTACGTGGACTCGCACAGACACACAGATACACAGATACACAGACGCACACTACAAACTTATAACACTCCTTTTTTATTCGGGGGTTAAAAAACGATTTTTATTGTTCGACTTGAAGATTATTGAGAAAAAAATATGGCAACTCTTTCTTTCTCAAAAGTTCTTTATCAGAAAAGTTCCTGGAAAACCAAATTGCTGCGGTTGCAATGAAAAATACACGAAGGAGTTGTGTTCGGAGCTTTTGTTTTTAGTCGATTATTTTGTTTCGAAAGTTTCGCCTAAAAGGTTTTGATTCAAATAAACAGATCTTCCCTAATTTATAATCAATTTCCATACACCTGCTAAATCTGTTTTCGAGCAGATGTTAAAAAGTTAGTGAACCACTGGCTAAAATTTATTAATCCAAAAGAGACTATGTTGCATGAATGTAAATCTAATCAAATAAATATATCTTCATAAATATTGACCTCGTATATCTTATTGGAAAACAATTAAAGTCGGTGTTTGGCTATTTGTTCATTCATACACTGCACGTTGCAATTTTTATAAGGAAATTTGAAAGGTGTTTGTGGCACCTCAAGACTGAATATGTAAATGCGAGTATATGCCTGTTAATTCCACTGCTTGTACTTGTGTTTTTTATTTTTTCTTCTTTATACAGGGTGGCCCAAAATGGGCGAAGGGGTTTGAATTCCTTATAACTTTTTTATTAAATTTTTTTAATTTTTCTTTTCAGTATTTGGTAAAGAAGACTTGGGGAATTTGTCCAACAATTGAAACCTACAAATTACAAGTAACGACTTCATTATGCTATTTATTTTCGTCAAAAAGCCGAAGAAAATCGTGCTTTTTTCATAATTTAATTATGAGCGTCGAAGCCCATTTCCAATTAAATGGGATAGTTAATAGGCAAAACTGTAGGATATGGACTAAGGAAAATCCCAGAGTAGTGAAAGAGCCAGAATTACACCATCATAAGAGTACCGTTTGCTGCGAGTTTTCGTCGTAAAGGATAATTGGCCCATATTTTTTTGAAAATGAACACGGAGTCGCCATCTCCATCACTGGTGTTATATATCGTTGTCTAATTGTGTATTGTTCCATTTTAAATTCCCCAAGTCTTCTTCACAAAATACTGAAAAGAAAAATAAAAGAAAATTGTAATAAAAAAGTTATAAGGAATTCAAATCCCTTCGCCCATTTTGGGCCACCCTGTATAAATTGTTGAATTATTTCCAATGTTTAGTTTCACTCATCCATAACTTTTATATGCCTGTGTTGTGTGTGTTTGTATTTAAATGTTATTTAAATTATTTTCTAATCAAAATTCATTACGAATTCATTAAATGTTTATTTTCTCGCTCAACTCAACACAACACTTGTGCTTTCATTGTGTCCACTTTGTAATACATACATAAATTTTTCTGTGGCCAATTTTGTTGCTGCTGCTGTTGTTGTTGTTGTTGTTGTTGCCTCATTTCGCATTCAATTAAAAATGCATGTGGTTGAATTTATTTGTTTTTTTTAATCATTTAATTGTTTTCTGATTACGTGCAATTGAAGGGAATACTAAATATTTGCAAGAATTTATTAAAACAATAATACAATGTAAAAGTAAAGCTCAAAGTTTATTTGGAATACATTTGAAATATGCATATTTAATTTCTATTGCAAGAAAAGGTAAATTTCTTTTTAAGGTGTGATATTTATTGTTAATAATTATAACAATGTTGGCCGTTATAAATATGTTTAATAGAGATTCGTTAATAAACAAAGCACTAATTAAAAAAAAAATAATTCTTTCTACCAAAAAAAAAAACGACTTCAATGCATAGATCTGATAGAAGGAGATAAGAAGAAGTACGTAAAATATAAAATTAAATTTTAATGGGCTTGCCTCCGCCCATTTTTAAAATGCAAGATTGTGTGTTTTTCAGAGTTTAGGGTGCATGTTAAGTCTTGTAAAAATCGATAAAGTAGAACCACCCTGCAGAAAATTTGGTGACAATTGATCCAAACGTACTCGTCCTATGACTTGAGAAAATGCGAGTGTTAACAAAAGTACGGAGAAGCGTATGGTGAAAAAAAGACATATCGTGTAAATGGTTACATATTCACCATTTTCATGATGTATCGTTTTGAACTCGGTGCAATATTGTAGTAAACGGAACTGAACATGTTCGATGTGGTTGAATACATGGACCTATCAAATAGCGTAAATATAATGTTAATTGCTCCCTTCAATGTTACTCTGAAACCAGTCCCGTAACTATAGTTAGATATTCACCTAAGCTTAAATGGTATTTATACTTTTGAAATATGAGTGGCCCTGTGGTTGAGTGGGTAGTGTGCAAGCCTGTCATCCGCGAGGTTGTCGGTTGGAATCTCAAAAAATTTTCTGCTTAAAAATAAATTATAATTTCATTTGTAACAATAAAAAAAAAATTATAAGCTCTCATTGTTGCAGTTAAATGTCGGAATGACATTTATATATAATTTATATTATTTTACACCGAATAGGTCCCTATGGGATAGTTTAGTGACAAGTCACAAGGTGCATAAAAAGTATCAATTAACCCCATCCTAGACCATTCCCATGTAAAAGTGACTAGTCCGCTTCATAGGAAATGTTAGAACTCGGACTAGTCCCTATCACTTAGTATTGTGTCAGTTCAATTTCCTGCAGGGCAATTACATAAAATATTAAATTTTAATGGGAGTGACTTCGCCCATTTTTTTACAAGGAGGATTGTGTATATTTTAGAGCTTCAGCTGTGTGGTAAGTTTCGTAAAAATCGGTTAAGTAGAACCGCGTACAATGTTGTAATAAATTTTAATGGGCGTAACTCCGCCCACTTTTTTGTTACCCTCTCAGACTACAAAAACTTTTTAGAATCGGTCTGAAATGTACTGAGTTATAAAGATACACACACACACACACACCCACAGAGACGAATTGTTAACCTCTTCCTTTTTTTGAAGTCGGTTAAAAAGGGAGTGATTTAAAAGATGCTCTGAATCAGAGATCATCAAAAGGCCGTCCGCGGGCACTTTGTTATGCTCTTTTTTACACGTACATTCGTTCAAGCATGCATTTTACTCTCTTTTATATTATAAATGTATTTGTTTGATTATCATTGCTTTAAATTCTCTAATTCAGAAGATTAGTAATTAAACGATTCATCATAGCTGAATTTAGCTGTCTTAACCTTAATTATCTTTTCACTTCTAATTTATATACTTATCAAAGCTAAAAAATGTAATTGCAATAAATGAAATCAAATCATCAGACTCATTTATAAAATCTTTCAATAAATTATTTTAATACAATTGATAGAATTAATAAGATTTCTAAAAATATCTTTAGAATTTTTTTATTATATAATTTCAAAACTAAAATGCAAGTCTAATGCGAGAACATACTTATTACGTAGGCTTAACAATTTACTTATCTGAAATGTGTTTAGAAAAAAGCTTAACAATTTATTAATTTATAGCAACTACTTGCTGACTGACTGCGGCACTCGCACTACTGTAATTATAATTGATATTTATTACAAGTGAATGCCAATGAACCAATGTCAATAAATTAGAGACTAGAAAATATTAGCAAGCGGCAGCTGCAGCAACAAAAAAAAACTCATTTTCAATTGACAACAACTTTATAAAGCATTTTATTATTTATAAATAAATAAATTAATTATGTATTTGTGCAAAACTGACAGAGAGCTGTAAGGCTTCAATTTCTAAATAAAAAAACGTTTTTTTTTTTTTGTTTTATGTTTTTTGCCAACTGTCAGTCGAGCCATAAAGTATTGAGTTTGTATGCTGGCAACGAACTTTCAAAGCTGTGCATAATTTTTGCGATTTACGAGTGTTTTAACATACTTTTGCACAACTCCATGCACTTAAGTTTGAGTGTTATAATATGTAAAGTGCATGACATTGATTTGACAACTAATGCAAATGATATTTTATGAATTAGTTAGTTTAACCAGAAAAATATTTGGTTCATTTAAATTTCCACAAAAATTTGCTTTAAAGTTAAAATAACAAATTTCAGTTGGTTAGATTTACCTGCCACAATTTGGCAAATTGAAATTAAAACATTTTTTCAAAAGAACTGCGAATTTAACAAATTGTACTAGTTAGATTAATCTACGAGATAGTTTTTCTTGCAGTATTCCCTAGTGATATCGCTCAAAAGAAATCAGGGAGAAACTGAAGCTAAAGTAAGGTACACTGAACCCTAAAAACATTCCTAAGGGAAGATTTTGTAAATACAAAACCTTTTTCGTTTTGAAATTTGTAAGGAAATATATTTTTGAAACGAATTTTCGTTTTTTTTTCATATAAACTTGAAAAGTTTGGAAATGAAGTTTTATACAAAATCTACCTATTAAATTGAGGCTATTAGCGCAGAAGTGGTGTAACCCACATTTGTTTTTTGGTTGCTGTTCTGTGGATATATACCAACTATCAAAAAAATAGTGGAGTAAGCAACCTTTTGTTATTCTAATGAAAATGGAGCTGAAAATCGTTTTTGCATAATTCATAATATTGCAAAGAAGTAAAGCAATAAAATAATTAAAAAGAACAATTGTTTAAATAACTAGATGTGCATTACACCACTTCTGTGCTGCTAGCCTCAATTGAACATTAACTTAACATTTGACTTTGACATTCTTCTTTATATTTTTTCAATTAAAAAAATTGATATCGATATGAAAAGAATCATAACATTTTTTTAATTGTAAATAAAAAGAAAATTACTTCTTTTTTCAATAGCAATCACAGAGAAACCCTTCGCAACTTTTTTTTTTTTAAATTAAAGCCTTTGTTTGCACATGTTTACATAGGTCATCTAAGTCCGTGATAACTTTTATTTGGTTTTTTTGTTTTGGTGTTTTCTTTGGATTTTGGCGTTTTTGCGTTTGTTTTCGGTTTCGGTTTTGGTGTTTTATTTTAGTTTTAGAGATTTTTTTTTAACATTTTTTCGTTTTTGCGATTTTTTTCAGTTTTTGACTTTTTTCATATTCGCGATTTTTTCCATTTTGGCCATTTTTTCTCGGTTTTGGCGATTTAGTTTAGTGTTAGATTTTTTTTAATTTGGCGCTTTTCTCGTTTTGGTGATTTTTTCTCGGTTTTTGGCGATTTTTTTCGGTTTGGCGATTTTATAATTTTGGAATTTTTAGGTTTTACCGTTTTTGAAAATTTCTAGAGTTTGTTTATTACACCCTTTACCAAAAAAATAGTAAAAGGGTATATATATTAATAAGCGAGCCGTAAAGAATATATATTCTGGATCCTTATGCATAGGGAACAGGAATAAGTGATGTCCGTCTGTCTGTGTGTGAAATAGGTTTTCCGAAGCTCCCAGACAAGCTAGAGATTTCGTTCTTCGACTGGTGTATCAGAAATGGTCCAAAAACGATTGGTATTGAAAATCAGCAAAATCGAGCTGAAGGTTTCAGAGCTGGAAAACTTAGACTTTATTTTGCCATACAAAATAACTACCGAAAACTAATTTTTATTATTTTTTTATAAGATAAACTTATTTTATACTTCAGTATGAATAAAATTGGTATTTCTAATAAAAAAAAATTAAAAAGACGTTTCCAGGGTTGGAAAACTTTAAACTTTTTTATGCAAAATTAACTTACTAAAACAAATTTTTCCTTTTATCTATAAATTAAATATATCTTATATTCGTAAAATAAAGAGACTGGTGTAAGAAATCAAAAAAATCAAAAAGGATGGTTCCAGGGTTGGGAAACCTAAAATTTTTGTAATATAAAATATTAACTACCGTAAACTAATTTTTAGTTTTTTTTTTATTAAATTAACTTAGTGCCTCCCCCACGATGTCGAAAGAAAACTTAAGAGAACGAAAGTAAGTCACTCAGTTTCTTTTATAAAAGTGTTCCACTATCTTTCGACTTATCGTTCGATTGGCTGTACGTTTCTAACGTAAGCCGTATACCCGTTGTCAAATATCTATATTGCCACATCCACAATTTCACACATTCATCGACAACTGGAAATAAAAAATCGTTCAAATGTGTAAATTGTGCTTTAAAAAATGAAACTCTGTTCTAATTTAACCTGCAACAAGTGGCACCCAAAAATAAATTAAAATAAACTTGACAAAACAATTTTTGTAAATGATAAAAAGTGTACATACATAATTACTCAAAGGTTTTTATTTATGATAAATAAAGACATAAAAAACCACAAGCTATGCAAAATCTTGTGAACAATTACCCAAAAGGAAAAATGACCAACAGCCCATTTATTTAGGTCATTATTCATTGTCATTTGGGTGATTGTCATTATCTTTAAAATACCAACAGACCCAGAAAAAGTATTCTACCTTGTCGGCCTTTGTACGGGTGCAATAATTTTCTCTCTCTCCTCTGTATATGTAGAACAACTGATTATATGAATAAATACATCCTTATATACAAGAAAAAACTGGCATAAAGTAAGTGACGACATTGAAATAGGTGCTAAGGAGTTCCTTCATACATTTTGACAATAAAAATCGGCGCATAATGTAGTTTTAGCCCACTATTAAGTCCCAGCGTGATTTATCTAACTTCTTAACCGTTTTTTCTTACACATAAGACCGATAGTTTCTAACCAACCTTCACTATAACTAGCGGAAGTGGTGGTAGGCAGAAAATATCTACTCATTGAAGCTGTTGTCGAACACACATGCATACATACCGAGAGAAGAGTATCACAAAGACCAGCCAAGGACGCAAAACCGCTTACTTACAAGCTCAGACGTGAGGAGATTGCCAACGACGGGTTAAGCAATGAACCCATTGCCAGCGAAGCCGGTATTATATTTGCTCATTGGCAAAGCAAAATATTTTATTCATGTAAATAAAAATAATTTGTTGTATTTTGTCTCAGTCGACAATAAAAATACAAGTGCCTTCTTTTGGCATTTGAGTTCGTACAAATGACTGAAAAAATTTTATTGGGGCTCATATTTGTATTGAAATGCTTACGTTATCGTTCGCCTTAATTTTCTTTCGACTTGTCGTGCTAAAGGCTTTTAGTGGAACGCAAAACAGCTGTTTGTCGTTTAAAAGGCTTGCGAACGAAAATGAGTGACATCCTGGAACAGGCAGTTATTTTATACTTCAGTATAAAAATAAATTGATATTTCAAATTTAAAAAAAAAAGTAAAAAAAATTAAAAAGACGTTTACAGGGAAAACGAACTCTTTTTTCTTATACAAAAGTAACTTACTAAAACATATTTTTTCTTTTTCTCTATAAATTAAACATATCTTATATTCTTAAAAGAAGTCAGAATAATCAAAAAGGATGACTCCAGGGTTGGGAAACTTACACTTTTTGGGATATTTTATGTACCATATAACTAGGTCTAATTATTTTTCTTTCTTTTTCTTTATAAATTGTATATATTTTACATTTTAAAAAGAAAAGTTTGGTGTAGAAAATTATAAAAATTAAAACAACAGCAAAGCTGCAAACTTTGAACTTTTTTCTGGATATTAAAATTACTAAATAAAACTATTTTTTTTAATTTGATTTTTTGATATTGTATGAAGTGACGTAGTTTTTGACAACTGGAATAAGGGTGAATGTAAAATATTTCTTAAATGCAGAGTGTAAAATAAAATATTCAACTTATTGCTAATATAAAATATATATATATATATATATATATATATATATATATATATATATATATATATATATATATATATATAATCGAAAAATACCTAGAGGTCACTTACTAGAGCAAAAAATTATAAATATTTTTACAAAACATATGCATATGTATGGATGTGCTAATGAATGTATCTCTATACTTTAGATACACACTTTGGTGAAGGGTATATAAGATTCGGCACAGCCGAATATAGCACTCTTACTTGTTTATATCTAAAATAGCATCTTATATCTCCACTTTAATCAGTTGTCAGCAATTAAAATTATGGATTATGCTACATAATCCATAATTGTAAGTTAAATTTCTGCTGTCTACACGTTCGTCATATTGTCTGTCAATCTTCGACAGACAGTCTGTCATTGGCGAATATAATGTAAGTATGTAGTTCGTGAATTACAAAATTGCGTGTTTATTATGAAATTTTCAGAGCTGTAAGATTATATTATATTATTCGTATTTCTATGTTGGAGAAAAATTGCAACAACAAAAAATAAATGAAAAAAAAATAAACTGTAAAACACACGATGAAAAGATGTCAGGGACAGTCAATTGCTCACATACTCTAATATGTATTTCGCACAAGTGAGAATAAACTTAAACGAATAATATCTAAATAAATAATAAAAAACATAAAATATGCATTCATTTAAAAAGATATATAATGAATTAAAAATGCAATTAGGGGGACTGAGAAGAAAAAAATTATTAATATTAATTAGTTGCTAATGAAATGTAATCGCAAACTTTTTAGCATAAATTTTTAAGTGTTTTCGCAAAAAGGCGAAAAATTCCAATTGATGTCAATTTTTGTATAGTGTTAGTCAATTTATTTGAAAAATATTTTTAATTTTATCCAAAAATTAATTTTAATTGTTTAACAAGCACATTATTTATGTTTATTTTTTTTTGCGGCCAACATTGAAGACATCTTAATTAAATATTGTGCGAAAGCAACAATTAATTTAAAAAAATCAGTCTGTGCATTCTGTACATATCTATATATCGTCACCTAAAATCCAAAAGGCCATAACTACACTTTTTATTTTTTTTACTTGAGAAATTTAAATAAATTAAATTTAGTTCTTAGTAGCAAAATCTCAGAATCAAGGTTAGAAAACCAAAAAAAAAAAAAAAAAATAAGAAGCAATAGTCGTATTTCCCTAATGGTAGTTGCAGGCTTTTGGAAACGAAAAAACCTTAAGTACATTGTTTTAATAAAAATAATATTAGAATACACCCTGCAGGAAATAGAACTGATACAAGACTAGCCACGTGATCGGTCTCCAAGTGATAGAGACCAGTCCGAGTTCTAACACTTCCTTTGAAACTGACCAGTCAGTTTTATATGAGGATGGCCTAGGAGGGGGTTAATTGATACTTCGTATGCATCTTGTGACTTGTCACTGAACTATTTCATAGGTACCTAATCGATGTAGAATAATATAAATAACTTATAAATGTCATGGCACTAATGTTTTAAAAGCATAAACGCTAGTTAAGCTTAGGTTAATATCTAACCATACCCTGAAGGAAATGTCGATGGTGAAAATGTACTGAGTCGCTTTTGATTTTGTCACCAGTACTACTCTACAATTATTCCCCATACAATACTTTGTGCTATAGACATTTAGCATGTGCTTGTCACTGAAAATCTACTAGTAACACTAAAACAATTGACTACACTGAAAGGAAAACCTTCATTCAGACAATGAAATTCTTCATTGTATTAATGAAATGTTTCATTAAAAGTCAGCTAATGAAGCCCTTCATTGGATCAATGAAGAATGATTCATTGTATTTATGAAGATAATTTTGGCGGCTATGTCATAAATAGAATGACTCTATTTCATTAGTTCAATGAAACTTTTTCATGAATATAATGTAGTTATTTCATTGATTTAATAAAGTTTTTACATACTATAAATGAAGTTTTTTCATTTATATAAAGAAATGTTCATAAATATAATGATATATAAGCAGTAAATAATGAACATTTTGTATTAAAAACATGAAATTATATCCCTTCCGAACCACCTATTTAATAAAAGGTAAATAGATTTTTTTATTTTATTTAATATATACAAATACATATGTACTTAATATATATGCATATGTATGTATTTATTAACGTAAAACATTTAAAATTTAAGGAACTCATCAGTAGAGTTCAACCCAAATAATGTTTTAAGTAAGCCGAAAAACTTACATGTTTATAGTAAAACTCCTAATATGTTGTTGAGAATCACAATACACAAACATAAATTTAAAAGATTCAAACAAAAATCTTAACAAAACAAGCATCTCTATAAGATGTCTGGAAAAACCTTTTTGTGCTTGTATTGAGGTGAGGAACGCGAATGGATAAAAAAAGAGAAAGAGAGAGATATCTGCTACACAATGAAGAATATTTCATTGTATAAATGA
Organism: Tachina grossa; assembly: GCA_949987645.1. Lineage (NCBI taxonomy): Eukaryota > Metazoa > Arthropoda > Insecta > Diptera > Tachinidae > Tachina > Tachina grossa. The sequence continues at coordinate 196,259,510 of OX465274.1, read as the reverse complement.
AATGATTTTATTGTATAAATAAAATGATTTCATTGCATTTATGACGACCATATTGCTTTGAAATTAAAAGAAATTAGAAAAATAAGAAATTAAAATTTAAAAAAGAAATAACTTTTGATTTATTTATGTTTGACAAACTGTATACAGTAAGAAGACAAAATTTGTGGAAGTTGCTTATATTTGCCTTAAATTCGTCCAAAAAAAATTCGTTTAAACAATGTAACGATTTTCATTAATACAATGAACTATGAAGAACACATGAAGAGCAGAGATTGAAAGATTTCATGCATAGAATGAAATTGTTCATTGTATTAATGAAAAGTTTCATTAATATAATGCAGAACATTTAATGAAACCGTTTCATTCTCTGAATGAATGATTTTCCTTTCAGTGTAGGTAGTGAAGTCATAGTTCTTATGGGAACATGGAGACATACTAACCAGACATTTACTGGTACATTTCTATACTTTACGTACATACAAATTTATATATGTATATTGACAAGTTGTTGCAAAATCCACCAGAAATACACCACATCTATTTTCTCTCTCTCTTTTATACTGACGAATAGAAGAGAAATTGTAGACAATGTAACTACTACTATAATTTTTGTGTTGACATAGAGACGCTTGGCCCCAGCCTGACTGCAGGGTAGTTATGGGACTGGTTCCAGAGTGCCTTGGCGGTATTATTGGAGGGAACAATTTACATTATATTTCCATTATATATCCAACCACATCGAACCAGTTCAGTGCCGTTTACTATAATACTAGACCAATTTCCAATTAAATTGGCAAAAGATCAAGACGATACATCCGACAATGGTGAATATGTAACCATTTACAGGATATGTTTTTTTTTCACCATTCACTACTTCCCACTTTTAGTAACACACCCCATTTTCTCAAGTCATAGGACGTGAACATTGGGATCAATTGTCACCAAATTTTCTGCACGGCATATTTATATAATCAAACTATGTTTATTACAGTAGTTTTCGCTTATAGTCACATTGTGGACTTTATCGCTAGTGTGACTATAAGCCTAATTTTTTTATATGCCACGCAGAGGTATATAAAAGAATTTCCATACTATCCAACTATGTCAATTACAAAACAATGTTGTATTTAAAATTCACATTTGTGTTGCCTTTTATGCAACAATGTTTTGTTCTTAAGACATGTTATTCCACTAAACATTAGATGGATGTTGAAATTTAGATTAATTTTTTCGTTTATGACTTAAATAAATAACTAAAAAAAATCTGTTGAAAATTTTTGTGACTATAACGCGAATTGTTTGCATACAATTTGGATTTTGACTACCACAAAGTTGGTGCATATATGTCATATATGACTATATAGTAAATGGACTATATCGTCAACTTTTTGAATGAAATTAAGTTCAAAAGTCACAGAAAACATTAAATATGTACTATATCATTAATGTGACAATAAGCGGTAGTGACTATAAACGAAAACTACTGTACCTTGTAGTCATTAGAACTATTTAAAAATTTTGAAAAAAACTTATTTATTAAAAAATAAAAAAAAAAAACGAATTTACATTGACAATAGACATAGTTGCTCAATTCACAACCTATTGTGGGAGTTGTAGTTTGTACATGAGTTGTTGGTAATTTCAATAAAATATTGTTTATAAATAAATGTTTCAGCAAATACTTATGTATTCGAGAGTAACACGGATGTAATATTCTAATTCATAGAAAAAAGTATTCACCAATTAATATTATTATATGAGATGAAAATCTTAATTGGTATTATCAAATTGTTTATAGGTGAAAATTTAATTAACTTTTTAATTGATATTACAAATATTTTAATTACTATTACAAAATCATTCATATTACTTTTTTGTGTGTTCTATTCTAATTTTATTTATTTTTAATAAAAATGTTTTTACTGCATTTGTTGATAGTCTAGTTTTACGTACATCATAATCAATCAAAAAGTTTATTAAAATTTTTTTGTAAGTTACGGCCTTTTTGGATTTAAGGTGACGCTGTGTAAATATTCATGTATTTATGTGAGTGTCGCCTGTCTGCTGGAAAATCAATGATAATAAATTTTGCAAAAACACTATTGGACAGTCTCGTAAGTTTTAAGTAAAACAATTGATTTTTATTTTGCTAGTTTATTTTTCTGTAAATTGCATTCGTTAGAAATATGGAAGGTTATTGATGTTATTGCCCCAATTCAATGATTCAAACAATATGTGCAATTTTGTTGTGTAAAAAATTTTGCAAAATGAAATATAAACACATAAACAAAAATGAAGGTAATAAAAATTAAAAAGAGATAATCAAATTTTAATGTTGAAACCGCAAAAATAAGTAATTTTAAAATTTATATAATTCGATTTGAATCTTGTTTATAAATAATAAAAAAGATATAAATAATAATTATTATATGTAATTAAAAACCTAAGCGTATTTAAAAGAAAAATAACTGTACACTGAGAGAAAAACCTTCGTAAATGCAATGATTTTTTTACATTATCCCAATAAGCACTCACAAAATTAAAATTCAAGTACTTGTAAGTAATATTCAAGTTTGAAAATATTTTGAAATAAAAAATCAAACAACTTACAACATGTTCAAACCTTGTCAAAAAAGTAATTTATTTTTTAATAAAATTCAAATTGTGGTGAAAAATATCAATGATAAATAAAAAAGTGATTTTTTAAAAAACAAAAGGTGATTAAAATGGTGAAAACAATAGTGAAGGTAGATATGCAGAAAATAATTATAAGAAAACTTGTCGATTGCAATATCCTTTCTATTTTAAAATCATTATTTTTGAAGCTTGAAATATACTTGAATTCAATTGTAATACAAGATTGAATTACAGTATAATGCAAGGCTTGAATTGAATTCAAGTACCAATTTCACTGGAGAATGCTATTGAAATAAAGTGTAAATGAATTATAATTCAACCCTTGACAATTGAATGTGTGATTTGAATAACAATTGTTTAGCACTTGGTTTCAAGCAAAATTGCTTTTTGGAATATTTGTGATTTTGTCATTAATTTTCAACTAATGCAACGCTTCATTCGCATTACGAAAATTGTTTCATCAGCTGAAAAAATGTCATATATACAACGAAATTGTATGTCGTAGTCTGAAAGGACCTTTTTTATCCATAGACTGAAACAATTAAATAAATAAATAAAATAAATAAATATTTTCATTCATGTAACGAAATGTTTTGTCTTACTAAGCAGCGTACATTTTCATATTTTAAATGAAAAATATAATTATTGCAATGCAACTTTTTAGTTTATAAAATGAAGTGACGTTAGTCTTATATTTTTTAACGAACTATTTCATGTAGCCAATTAAATAGAAATTAGTTTAATTAGAATACAACGGCAAAATCAGCATAGACAACAACCTGTCGCCATGTTGCCTTGCTGTCGTCAAAAGAATCATTCTCATATAAACATAAGTATTCTATCCTTGACATTTCGTAGTCGGTAGCTTGCTGTTGTGAATGTGTTTAATGAACCCAAGAAGTTTACAGGAGAGATAGAGCGTAATGCATTAAACACACGACTTCAAATGCCGCTAGCAACATTTGTCGCCTCGTAGCCGGCTACTTAATTATTTTGGAGACGGCAGCAACACCATCTGCAGCTGATATTCAAGTACAAATACATAGTTCAGTATTGTCACTTTCATATAATTTGCATTTATAAAAATTAATTACTCTTTCAAAATGTACTTATTTCAAGTAAAAGTACAAAAATGAATCAGTTTATTCTTTACATAAATTTTTGAATATTGTTTCTGTTAAATATAATGAAATAATTGTACAAAATCATTCATTCAACATTTTTTATTGTACTGGCAACACTGAATTTTCTCATTGTAGCCAAAGAAATAGAAATTAGTTTAAAATTTTTTAAACGCACTAATAATCCCAAATTAATATTTTACTTATTAAGTAAAATATTTTTTTAATTAAAAATACAGTGAAATTGATTATTGAGGGGTTTAGCTGGATCCTATGCGCATTTCACTGTTGCTAATGCAGATCATCAGGGAACCTTTACCCAAAGTTTATTAGAACAACTAGAGTTATTATGTTTTAAACTTGTATTTAAACAAATGAGAAGCTTAAAACAAATAACAAAGTTGAAACAAGAACTCAATAATCAATATGTTTTTTTTTTTTTTTTTTTTTTTTTTTTTTTTTTTGAAGCTGAAAAAAGTCAGCAAATGTAGTAATGGTAAAGACATTTGGTAGTCGGTAGCTTGTTGTGGTGAATGTGTTTAAGCATAAAAAGGGATAAAAATTGAGACACAAAAAAAATTCTTGGAAATTCTTACTTTCAAGAATAATCCAAACAGCTGTTACGGGCCTTTGTTTACAAATTTATTTATTTTTTTTTTTTAATATTTGAAAAAAGAAAAGTGGAAAAATTAAAATTTTTTTTATTAAAAAAAATAAGTGCACATATCAAACAACGTTATAAATCGAAAAAATTATTTCGCCAGAAAAAAAGGTGTTTAAAATTTTCAATTTTCACACAATTTGATGGAGAAAAAAAATTTAATTTTTCTCTCAAGAGCTGAGTAAACATGATATTTGTATGAATTTTTTGCACAAGAGGAATAACAATATGAGGATTATTTCTGCATTATTAACTGACAAAAAAAAAACGTTTTTGAATTATGACGTTCTTTGAGAAAATGATCGATATGTAAACAGACAGAATATTTTGTTTATTTGTTACTTTACTTTGATTAAGTCACATAAATGCAATTTTATGGCCGTTGAAGACTTGTGTATCATATCTGATCAGGGATGTAAAATGGCTTTTTTTGTATGTGTTAATAGTAATTAAATACGTGAATATGTAGAACATTTCATACTATATATCGATTTTTAAAAATTTTTTAATATAAATATCTTGTCAAATAACAATGTCCAAAATACATCATAAAAAGTACAATTGTATGATGATGTCTATTATCCTTGTTTCTGATATAAATAAACATTTCTTGCAAGTTTTCGATATTAGGGCCCAAATTCACAGTCATTAGTTAAGTAATAGCAATAGTTTAACCAATAATATTTGATTCACAGCTCTTTGTTTACCATTAGTTAAACCGCCAAATGTCAGTGGTTAACAAATAGTTAGACAACAGCTGATTCGTTGTAAGCTTTATTAGTATTGTTGTTTTGTGAAAAATTTTATACACATATCACACATACGCTGTCAAGAATATTCTTCATATTTAGCTGTAGCACATTCTTTTTGTTTATTTTCTATTAAATTTTGGTTTTCCCGAACCAATTTCAGCAGTAATACAATATCTTGCACGGTAAAGTTAGACGAGCGAGCACTGTTTTATCAATTTTTAAGAAATGATATAACAAATGTAAACAAAAACCATGTGTTATAGCAGAGCTGCCAATAGTGAAACTTAATAGTTTTATATGGTTACCATTCTTTGCTTATATTAAGAACTTTAGTCAAACAATAGACTGTGAATATGAAGTATTAGTTAAAGAATAGTTATCATTTTAGTTTACTAATAATTAACTAATGACTGCAAATTTGGCCCTAAAGCGTTCATATCTGGGAGAGTAATTTTGAAAATTTCTACCTTGCTCTCTCGTTGCTAGTTTCTGCTAGGAAACCAAATGATCGGACCTATAAAAAAATTATTTTAATATACATTTTAATAACTAAAAAAAATCATTAAATTAACAATAAAAAAGCAGAGTTGTGTGTAATTGCATCATAGTCAACGTTGTTGTGATTTTCTGTAAAAACTTTATTTATGTTTTCAGTCAGCTTTTTTTTAAATTATATTTAGTGCAAATATTTAACCTTTTGAATGTTATATTATGTAATTTATGATATTTTAATAAAATTATTAACAAATCCAAGTATAATTATCACATTTCACAGCTTACATATTTCCATTGAAATATGAGAATTATTTCTCAATGATGTTTAATGAGTTTTATAATCAATTGAACATATTCATGTGTGTGTGTGTGTAATTTACACAGCCCACACTTTAAAGCTACGAGCATTATGCATTTTAAATACTTTTGTGGTATTGAAGCTACAACACATATGGAAACAATGTATGTTTATCCAGTGACAGCACTACTGTCAGCTACAATCATTGTGAATATAAATCAGAAAATCGTTTATTAATCATGACATAATTACATTTTTTTTTTTTATCAATAAATAAAATTTCAATACATTTTATATAAGCACAGGCGAGAGTATTTAAATAAAGGATGCTGAACGATTTTTTTTTACTTAAATCAGAGTGTTGTATTAGGAATAATAAGTAGCGCTGCAAATGTTTATGATGATAACTTTTCTCTCAACATGAAGATATTCAAAAACTAAACATTTTGTTGCACGCAACATTTGTAGTCCTAAAGCTGTATTTACATGGTAATACAATGTATTACGACATGTCAAAATATGCTGTAGAACATACAAAATATTATCATGTAAAAGCAAAATGTATCGAGTAGGAGAGAATACGGATAGAAAATTTGACAAGCGGTCGCTAAATGTTATTTTCTAAACAATTTTAGAAACTTAAGTATTCTCATCACACCAGAGGTGTATTTCAAAATAAACGTTGCCAGCACTAATGGTATTTATTGAAGGGGCTAACACTTTTACAAAAGGAACCAAAATCAACTCAGGAAATTTTCATGTTGTTTTTGTAATAATTGTACAACTGCAACCATCAGCTACTTAACTCGCACCAAAAGCAAACAAACAATAAGCAAACCTACATATAAAAAAAATTATATTTTGTAGTAAAATTTACATTGAAATAATACAATGTTTTCTCCAATATTTAATTACATTAGTACACATTTTTTTGCAATTATCCAATTTTTATTTTTAGTTCAACAGTTTAATATCTTTGCTTGCATTTTACTTATAAAGGGTGTACCAGCAAGAACGCAAGATTTAAATTTTAAATAAAACACAGATATTAAAAAAAATCGTGAAACTTTATTTTATCGTAAATACGGGATTTACACTATGACTTTTTACCGTGACTTTCCTAGAGTTTATTGACAAAAGGGGTAAAAAGGTGATCAAAGGGATAGCAACATAAAAGAGAATTCAAGAAAAATGCAGGGGGAAAAGTCATAGTGTAAATCCCGTAAAAGTAGACAAAATGAGGTTATGTGTGGAACAACAAATCGGGCAGATGGCCGCCGCGGCTTTGCTGGCACACACGCGATCTTTTAATGAAATTTTCAATGGCCGTTTTGCATAAATGCTGCGGTATTTCATTAATGCAGCGTCCAATTTCCTCTTTTAAGGCTTGAGTCGTCGTCGGCTTAGTCGCGTAAACCATCGACTTCAAAAAACCCCCCCCCAAAAAAAAAGTCTAATGGTGTTAAATCGCACGATCTAGGCGGCCAATTCTGGTCTCCAAAACGCGAAATAACACGACCGGGAAATGACTGATGTAGCAATTGAATTGTTTCTCTGGCTGTATGACATGTGGCGCCGTCTTGTTGAAACCACATGCCCTCCACATTCATTTCTTCAATTCTAGGCACGAAAAAACTGGTTATCATTTCACGATACCGAACACCATTGACTGTTTGCGCTAGTATCAGTGTAAACATGAAAAACACCTACAACAGACTCTTGTTTTCTTTTTTTCAACACGGAGAGAATTTCATAATATTTTGATTCTACAAAGTCGTAATACTTTGTATTACCATGTAAAGACACCTGAAAAAAGATACCCTTTTTATATGTGTAGATACTTTATAGGATAAACATGTTTACCAATTAACTTAATTTAAAAAAAATAATAAAAATAACATCCAGAAAATATTAATTTTTAAAATTTTGTTTTTGTTTGTTTAGCTTGAAATCTTAATTTTTTATTTAAAAAATTAACAATTGTATTTTCTTTCTAAATTGAAGAATAATCAAGAATAACAATTTTTTTTAATTCCCTGCCCTTAAGTTAACTTTCCGTCCTATTTTATATGGGCTGTAGTTTTGATTTTTTTTTTGACTTCCGCCAAACTGAATCCAATAAAACATATTTTTGTTGTTAAAAGTTTGTTTATTTATTGAAATACAATAAATTTCCTTTCCAATTCAATGATTTTTTTGTTGTTTGTTGCTGGTTTCATGCCATAATGTTAATGCTGCTATTGGTAAATTGTTGCTACTAAAAGCATGAATTATGTAAAATTAATAACATTGATGTGCTTATATCCTCATGATAATATATTTACAATAAAAAATATATCATATTAATTTATATCTATTAAACATACGAGTTGTGAACAAATGCATCGCCACAAATGTAAATATTTAATGAAATTTTTCATTTAAATATTTAAATTAAATTTTATCATTTCGATTTTTTTTTTATAAAAAGATTACCGTTTTCATAATAGCGGAAAATTAGACACATTTGTAGCAGAAGGCAAAAGAGATCTATAATTCTAAATTGAAATAAAACACAAATAAAAAATGTTAATTGTCAGTTTTTAATCACTTTTTACTGCATTGAAGGCACTACACAAAAAAATACATAATACAGTCAAATCCCGATAATTCGTAATCGCAAGGGACCGGCCATTTCTTACGAATTATAGGGTTTTTCGATTTAGCGGTGTTTCGATTTAACGGGGTTAAAATAATATAAATACGAATTAACGTTATTTTTCAATTCATTTACTTAAACGATAAAAAAGCATACAAAATTGTTAAAAATAAAATACAAAATAAAAATTTGTTGCTTTTGTAACACCGACACTGTTTTATGCGTGCCTACACACACACAAGCAGAAGCAAAAACCCACGCAAAAAAATAGCGGTAAACAAAAAATCATTCTTTCCATGTTTCTGTTGTTTTTATTTGGAATTATAAGTGGTAGTTAGCAAACAATTACGATTTATAAGAGGTAAAGAAGATTTTATGTGAAAAATATATTACGAATTAGCGAGGGGACCAAAATGTATGGAAATTTCACGAATTAACGAGATTTTTTCAAGGGACCCACAGTTTATTACGAATTATCGGGAATTACGATTTATCGGGGTACGAATTATCGGGATTTGACTGTATATGTTTATGGTTATGTATTGTTACTATGTATATATATTTTATTTATCAAAAATTATTCAATTATCCATCCGTTTACCAAAATAATGATATCCCTTATCAGAGTTTAGACAATTTAAGAAAAGCATTATTTTATATATACTAAAGTCCTGCACAAGACCCCTTACAAGAACTTTTAAGACATGAGGATTTTTCACATCCTTTACTACAGTGAAATCTTCTAAAACAAACGTAAACAACACTGCTTGCAAGAAATTTGTTTCAGTATTGTAGGTATAGGTGTAAAGAAGAAAATACTTCGTGACGGGAGAATTTGTGATGCTTGCTTCTTTCTACGCATGGGCTGGTATACAAACGTCGTGCATGTATGTGTATGATTTTTTATTTTTCTGTGCACATGCAAATGCACACACTTGCATTGACATTAGTTGTATGCGCTTAAATACATAACAGCTTAACAGCACACACTCAAACGTAAATATGCAAACTAACAAGCATACACTCATAAACACTACTTCTTTTGATTGTTTGTTATGAACAAAAAGTCTTCGCGACATCACTTGTTAACACTCATATACACGTACACCAATACATCCATAGTGCTTGGCTTATTAAACGACATCATTTATTATTGGTTTAGTATAATGCATGCTACAACAATACATTTAAAAAACTAGACGTATTTACGTTTAAAGACTGTTTACGCAGGTCTCTAATATATACAATGCTATTTTATTTCTAATATTTATGGGGTGTTTTTTATAGAGGTATAAAACTTTAATTTGGCAAGACTTGTTTGACTGGCGGCCATTTTGTCAGCTGTCAAGTGATTTATGTTTAGTTTTGATTGGCATCTAAAAATACGGATCGCGCACTACGGTCAACATAATTAATTCGGTTAACTAGGGGACGTCGTTCATTGCGTATAGAAGAAGTTATTGTTGCTGTAGAGCGTAGCGTAGAGGAAACCCTGAATCAGCTTATCCGCCGCTATAGGGCCATAATTACTGACTTCTTCGTTCATCAATTGAACAAACATGATGTGCAGGTGCTGTGATTTCAACAAGACGGCGCAACATGTCATTGAAGGAAACGTTTCATAACCGCATAGTTTCACGTTTTGTATTCGTGAATTGGCCTCCAAGATCGTGCCGCTAGAATATTTTCTGTGGAGAAATGTGAAGTTGTTAGACTACGCCGATAAACCTGAAGCGATTGAGCACTTGACGGACAACATTCGCCGCCTTCTTGCAAATATACGGCCACAAATGTTGAAAAAAGTCATCGAAAATTTAACCTCCAGGTTGATGTAGTCTAATGGAAACAGCCGTGGCTGTCATATGCCAGAAGTCATATTTTAATTATAATGCCAGTAGATAATCGTTCAAATAAAGTAAATTTTGTGTCAATTGAAAAAAATTCATCTTTGTTTTATTCCATTTCAAAGTTTTATACCTCTATAAAAAAAACACCCTATGCGCATTAATGGCATTGACACTCTGTCATACTTATAGTTTGAGTATGCTTATATTCTGTCTATGACAAAACATACACGCCTGATACTCGGGATATTTATTCATCATTCGCCATCATATACATACATTTGTGTGTATAATACGGAATGTAAAATGTGTTGTGTGGGTAGCTGTTTTAAATATGCTTTACCTGTGCGTATAAATAATATAACCCTGTTTATACCCATATGTTAAATTTAAAATCGCTTGATATTCAACTTAGTTAGTGGTTGATAAGTGTATATGGGTACGAAAACCCGGTTTCAAAGACAGATTGTTGTTGTACTCGACAATACTCACAAGAAAAATAATAACACATGCCAGATATTCTAACTTCAGTCATTTTTTTTCAGTGTAATTAAGTAAAAATTTAATTGAGTCAATTAAAGTGTTTTAAATTCTAATTGATTAAAAGTCGAAACTGAAATCTAAATAAATTATTGAATATATCTTTGACAAAAGTTTAATTGACATAATTAAATTTTTAACTTATTTTTTAAATGTTTCCTCAATTGGAAGTAATCATTGAAGAAATAATGTTTTTCTGTATATATGAAATGAAAAAATTTAAATATTTAAATATAAATAATAATAATAATAATAAATGTGTACATTTATTCAGCAATTTGAATATTCGAGGCATATACATATATATTAACCAAATAGTATTTTACTCTAAATAATTCAGGATATTTACTTTATTCGTCTGAAACAGTGTTTGTGTTTATTTTATTACTTCTTTCTGTATGCTTTACATGTTCAAAATATTTCTAAAATCCTTTTGGCCTAGTTTTATTGTAGATATAAGCAGATTTGTGTTTATCCATACAAATGTGTATATAAGTATATGCACGTATGTGCTTTTGTGTGTGTGTGTGTGTGTGCATACATGCAAAAGAAATGTTTAAATAAAATTTGTCAAGTTGTTTGAACATTAGCATGCATGCCAAAGCGCCTTAAAGTATTCTTCAAAAGGCAGAAACTTCAAACATCGTTTATATGTATGTATGTTTGTATGTATCCATATGTGTGTGTACAGCAAAACCCCAGTCAGCATTTTATGAAATTAATGATCATATTCGAGTCTTTTTCGACTCCTGCGCACGATTAAAATAAGCATTTATGCGCTCGTTTTCGAGTCGAAAATGAGTGTTCATTCGGGAGAAAATGGTACCCTAGCCGCGAGTCTTCTAAAAGAGTCTTTTATGACTCGCATTTCTGATCAATTTCGATTCACTTTCGAGACAGTTTGTGAGTATTTACATTAATTTTTTTGTTTTAAATTTTTATATTTTTTTGATTTTACTGCACGAGCTTGCTGTTTGTTTTTGTTTTTTTAAACAAATCACTTTCTAAGTGTTTCTGGGATTCATTTTCGAATCATATTTTAAGCGCAGAACTGATTAATCAGTTTTTGATCATCTAAGGCAGTCGAAAGAGACTCAGTTTGGTGAAACAATCTTCCACATGCTGACTGGGACAGTTTTAATTTCATTTTCCCTGGCATGCCTTTGTATTTGTTTAGCATAGAAAAAAAATCAAAAGAATTTATTTTCTTCCTTATCATAAAATTCTTTATTATGTTTGATGTCATTTAAGTTTTCATTTCGCCCCAAATTTATGCACGTTTTTGAACATTTTAATAAAAGTGACACTCAGCGGTTGTTGTTTACATGTGATGAGAATACATTAGTACTCGTACTAAATTACTTTGTTTCTAAGCCTATAACTTCACGTTGCGACAACGTGTCAAGAACAATTTTGTGCAACATGTTTTTTCCTCCAATTAAGCCTTTCATTGGCGGAATTGTTAATTAGATAAAGTAAGTAGATAAAATAAAGTTGATGTTAAAAATCAAAAGAAGCTGCTTTGATTTATGGAATATTAATTAAGTTATTAAAAATTTTACCGAAGCAATTCACGATTTAGGTTTAAGGCGGAGTATGGGTAGAGTTTAAAGCTGGGGTCACACGATTGGCACAATGTACCAATTTTCGTCGGCTCACTGCGATAGAGTCATAAGTAATAAGCCAAAATGACATTATTACTTAATTAATTCTTGAATAAGTCTATATGGCTTTAATATTAGTGCAGTGTGGTGCAGTTGTGTAATTATATTTCAATTAGTTACTTATGAATTTATTTCAGTGAGCCAACGAAAATTGGTACATTGAGCCAATCGTGTGACCCCAGCTTAAGATGTACAATACCCAGTTTTGAGTCCTACACACACAGAAAAAAATGATTTTGATATTTGAATACGAAAATCGTTGATTCAACAAAAATGATGATGACGATTTTTGCATTATTGATAAATAAAATTATATGCACGTTTATTGAATATATTTTTTTTTTTCAGCCAATAAAGAAATTTAATGAATCAAGGAAAAAAGGTATTGACTGAAATTTTATTTTCAGTGATAATTGTTATTGTATGTGTGTGTGTGGATGAATGTCACATTTTTCAAACCCTTTTTTGTTTGCTTCTGCTTGGCTGCTACTAAAACTAAATGTGTTTGTGATGAGTCGAACCGGCAATCTCTTGATTAATAAACTAACGTACTTACCACTCAGCTAAAGAGAAAATCATTTTTGGATACGCAAATAATGAATACACGCAAAACATGATTTCTTTTGTTTCGTCTACTCGTAATCTAAAAATAACTTTGTTGAGTAAAAAAAACAAGCTACGACGTTTTCGGCTTCTTGTCCGAATGCACACGAATCCAACACCAACAATCAAAATAAACAACAACATCAGCACATGACCAGGTTTAGTCAATCAACAAGCAAGGAAAAACACCACCACAAATAAATGACATTAAATGATATTTTAAATTGTGCGGAATTGATAAATACAATATTCAAGTTAATAACAAATATTATTGAAACTAAAATTTTATTCAATAACATGGTTTTATTGAAAATAATTCTTGTCTATTTTTTTCTGTGCATATTTTAATACCTTTGTTGTTAATTAGAAATTTTTTTTTAATTATTACGAAAATAAAAAAATATAAAGCTTAAACATTTTCTTTAAAAATGAATAAATTGGTAAAAGTTTTCTTGGTTGAAAAAAGTGCAACAAGAGTCTAAGTGAGCTCAAAATCTTTCATTTGTACATCCATATGGACATCATCGCGAAAATAAGCAGAATCAAAACTTCGAAATATGATGATAACCAGATTTTCGAAAATTGGGAGTAGAATCAATAACTTCATATAGCGGGAAGTTAAAAAACCAGTGAAATTCTTGAAGCAACAAAATATGTGAAACGATAATGTAAAAACCCTCGTATTTAGGAGAATATTAATTTTTCGTTAATTTTTTTCAAACTTTGATTATACGCGTGTACGAGTACTCTTCTAAATTGAATTTGTTTTCTTTTTCTTTGCAGGTAAATTATTTTACTAATGGATACTTTCATATATAGCTCAAGCGGTAAGAGTGTTCTGAAATCCCTTAATTTTATATGTTGTCAAACTTTATATTTCAAACATTTGAGTTTAATTAGAGTTTGTGTTTGTAGGTACCAAAAAAAAAGTATTAGAAATTTTATTATATGAAATAAAGTTTAACTGCTGCATTGTAAAAAAAGTAAATTTGGATTTGAAGTGTACAATTGTCTGTGACTTTTTGAATGATTTCGCCGTTGCAGTCAAATCTCTTTCCGCCGAGCCATTTCTTCAAGTTTGAAAACAATAAATAGTCACTCTGGTATAAATCTGGAGAATAGGGCGGATGAGGAAGCAATTTGTAGCCCAGTTCATGGATTTTTGCCATGAAAACTGCACATGCGTGAACTCTTGCATTGTGCTGATAGAAAAAAACTTTTCTCTTGGCCAAATGAGGTCGTTTTTAGGGTTCCGTACACCAAAGGTGAAAAGGAACCCTATTGTTTTCTATACGTTGTCCGTCACACGGTATTTTCTCAGGAACCGTAAGAGCTACGGACCTAAAATTTGGACACAGTATGTAGAACCTTGGCCGCTACAACAACAAATACATGAGAATTAAAAATTAAAGGGTGTTCCAAAACGAGCAACGAAAAATATTAAAATCCCATGTAATATACATACAATTGTATGAACATACATATGTAGTTATATTGAAACTTGAAAATTGTAAAATTAGTGTATTTTTATACAGACTACAACAATTAACACTAAAATTAAAAAAAAAATTAAAATTAAAGGGTGGTCCATCAGTTAATGCAATTTTGACTATGTAATTTTAACAATTTGCTATATCTTGGAAACCGTAAGAGGCAAACACTTGAAATTTTCAAAAACGGTAACATTAAGAAAACCGAAAATTATAAAATCGCCAAACCAAAAAAAAAAAAAAAATCGCCAAAAATTAAAAAAAATCGCCAAAACGAAAAAAATCGCCAAAATTAAAAAAAATTGCTAACAGTAAAATAAATCGCCAAATTCGAAAAAATCGCTAAAACGACAAAAAAACCCCAAAAATCCAAAAAATCGCCAAAACGCGAAAATGTCGCCAAAACTAAAAAAAAAATTTTAAATAAAAAAAATCGCAAAAATGAAAAAAATCGCCAAAAATAAAAAAAAATCGCCAAAATGAAAAAACGCCAAAAACCGAAAAAAATCGCCAAAATAAGAAAATAAAGTGTCCAAACTAAAAAAAGAGCCAAAACTTAAAAAATCGCCAAAAACCGAAAAAACGCAAAAACCGCCAAAACATAAAAACCGAAAAGACCTCAAAAACGAAAAAAATGCCAAAACTATATATTATATAGGATGAAGTTTGTATTAAATTACATATCTAGTGTTCGTACGGAACCCTTCGTGCGCGAGTCAGAGTCGCACTTTACTGAATTTATTGTTTATTCCTCGTTGAATCGAAATAATAATAATTTTTTTTTTGTCCTCAAACTAATGTAAACTTTAAAATTTTTTTAAATTTATGAATAAAGCATACTTTATGGCTGATATTTACTTTCCATATTAATTTAATTAAAAACCTTTTATATTCTGAGTCGCCCTTTAGCACTCTTAAACAGTGTCAATATGTGCACTTGGAAGGCCTACTATACTTACCAGTATATACTAGGATTATATTTTCAGCCTTTGTTTCAATTTATTAAACTTATTTTATAACTTGTATTGCATAATAATTAATCAATGTCACAAAGCCTGTCTCCATCATACTTAAAAAACAACAACAACACCAACATCGTTCGCTGAGAATATGTTGTTTTACAACATTTGTTCGATTGCTAGAGACATTGAAAAAGAACTCACAATTATCAATGAATTGTCAGACATTAAAAATTCCACACCAAACTCCTTCTCTCTTAAATGGACTTGTGTAATGAATGGCAAAAACGATGCACGACGATGGATGGGTGTGTGTTTGTGTGTGTAGTGCATGTAATGGCAAATTGTTTGTACGTTTTACACAAAATTAATTAATTTTAAACCTTTTATGTTACAAAATAATAACCCCATAAAATCGCTCTTCAACACATAATAATATCAATACTTATGCATTTAATAATGATTTAAAATTCTCATGCCACAAACACTTTTCACAGTACACACACACACACACACACACACACACACACACACACACACAAATATATATATTTATAAGCATACATGCAGACGTACGTGCATAATCATGGGCATAAAATTAAATAGTCGTTGCCTGTCTTGGCAGGAGCGAGTCATAGTGCACATGGAGATCGTGGAATGGTGGAACCGGGCACCAATGTCACCAAGGCAACACCCCAAGCGAATTGTAGTGGCTGGAAGTTTGCAGTAGTCAAATATTCAAATATTAAAGGTAAACGATGGCAAACTGAGTGTGTATAATAAATGTACATTATTAAGTGTTTTATTCTCTCTCCCTCTCTCCTACGCAAATTGTGAAATTATAATCAGCACAAAAACAAAACCATAACGCTTGGCAATATTACTTACAACATACTTGAAAAAAGTTCATAGAAGAAAAAAAAAACTTTTTTTTTTTAATATGAATGAAGCATTTTTTTTTACATTTGACATTATACTTAAACATAATTCATACATAATTTCATTAAGAGGATCCATTTTTTAATAAAAACAAAAAAAAACACAAGGCACACAGAAGAATCATGTTCATGTAAATTCATTTATTTATATATATTCCTGCAATCATCATACACGGCAGTACGAGTACGTTTGTACTTTTACTTCATTGTATTATTGTTAAGCTGTGCTTTAGGCGGTACGGTTGGCTGAATTGCAACAGCAAAAATCTATAGACTGTAATAATTTGAATTATATATGTACAATATTGCGTATAAGTGTTGGTTTCATGGCATGAACGGAGCAAAATGAAAAAAAAAATCACAGAAAACAAGTCAGTCAACAAGCAACCAGCCAACCACCTTGTGCCATGCACTCGTAACACTACTTTAAAAGTGTGAATACCACACTTGAAATGTGTTGCATTTTGTTATTATTATATAATATGCATATTACACGTTCCGAAAACGCTTACACACACGCACGTACTGACACAATTAAGCTGCAAAAGACCGGCAGGATTAATCAAAAAGATGCAAATAAAAAGGTAAACTTGCATTGAGATGATTATGTCGTGGTGGTTTTTGTAATCACTACACATTATGGCATTTAAGCCGCAACATCAATTTTGTGCGCCTTAATCTGGGCAATAGTTTTTATTGTGGACTGAGCGTTTGAAAGTATGCTGCAGCTTTTGGTATTGAGGGTTTAGGAAACAACTTTTCTTGTAAAAACTAGTTTATCGGTTTTTATGAAACTTTGTAGAAACAATTTAATATAATGGCTAGGAAAGTGGGCCTATGCAAAGGAAATAATATTTTTAAAATATTTCCCTAATCTTTTGAAACTTGGCACACACATCAAGGTCCGCATTAAATGCAAGATTATGATTAGAAATGTGGGCAGTGACATTCCCACTAAAAATCGTTTGGTTTGCGTACAAAAGCTTCTGCTTCTTAAGGTTTGATAGAAAAGAGTTTCTACCATAAATATCAGGGAATGAAATATTTATTTGTTGTTCTGGGGCCTAAACCACAGAACAAAAGAATGGATCTTCTTTTATTGCATATCCAAATTTGAATATAAGCGATTACATGCAAGTTTTTTTTAACTTAAATCTTCATTAATATATGTACAATTTATAAAATATTGTTTATTATTTGAGCAAAATCATCTCTGTTTCTTGCAGTATGTATTAGTTCCCCAATGGTTCTCAGACCAGTCCAATTTCTAATGTTTCTTAACCACGACATTTGTTTTCTTCTAATGCCTCTTCTTCCTTCTATACGGCCTTGTACGATCAGTTGGAGCAATTCATATTTATCTCCTCTAATAATGTGACCGAGGTACGCAGTTTTACGTGTTTTTATAATTTTTATTATTTCACGTTCGTATGTAGTCTGTTTAAAACTTCTACGTTCGATACACGATCTGTCCATGGAGTTCTTGATATTGGACGATAGCACCACATTTCAAAAGCTTCTAATCTGTTTAAATCTGCAGCTTTAAGTGTCCATGATTCGACTCCATACAAAAGTACTGACCAAACATAGCATTTCAAAAATCTTATACGAAGATTGATGTTTATAACACGACTTGTTAATAATTTTTTCAGTTTACAAAATGAACTGCTTGCCGTTCCTATACGTACATTAATTTCTTTATCACATTAATGGATGTACACAGAAATTTTATGGCTATCTACTATGGTGGCCTGCTACAAGTAAGAAATATGTGGCAGACCAACTTTCTTTAATACAGAGATCTGCTTGCTAGCGATAGCAGGATGTTTACGTACTAGTCCGTCGCAGGCTCTGGATACTATACTTAAACTACTACTATACTTAATCTAGCGCGGCTAGATTAGCGACATCTAGGTGGTGGAGGTCAAGGTCCTATGGACATGCGAGAATACTGGATCAACTAACCCCTACGCTGAGGAAATTTACTGATGACATGGTGCCTCATATGGACTTTGAACAAAGTGTTTAAAGCTTTGATTCCATACGGACGGGAGTGGAAGGGAGGCACAATAGTAAGAGAATACGACGTCAGAATATACACTGATGGATCAAGAATGGTCTGCGGTGTTAGCTGTGGAGTCTTTTTATACGATCATTGTATTGAGTGCTCCTTCCGTTTCCTTAAAGAAGCCACTGTTTTTTAGGCTAAAATTTTTGCTGTAAAGGAAGCGGCTAGAGTGCTGATTGAAAGGAAGGTAAAGGATAAAATCGATATCTTTGTCGACAGCCAACCGGCTATTCTATCTTTAAGATCATATACCATTTCCTCTATTCTAGTTGGGCACTACAAGAGTGTGCTATCCAGGCTGGGTGGTCACGTTGACCTCAACCTCATTTTGTTCCAACACATAGCAACTCCTTAGGTAACAAACAGGCAGACAAGCTGACATTGTAATGAATGTATCCAACGCCGAATCGGTAGCCATGCCGTTTGAAACTGCATCTTCAATCATTATCTCTATAAGGCTGAAAACAGATGGTGGAATATAAAAACGGGCAAAAATACTGAGAAAGTGTGTGGCCCTGCTACAATGATAGACGCTCAATGCAATGAGCAAGTAGAAATCTCAGGGTCATCTCGAGGCTCGTTGCAGTCATGACAGGGTACTGGAAGGTCCGTTGACATGCTAGTAGGATACCAGTGTGAATGAGTTCGACCAAAGTTGTTGAAAAGAAAGCAAAGAAGAGACAATCTTCCAATTTCTTTGCGAATGTGCAGCTTTGCATCTCTCGAGACATAAGTTTTTAGACAGTCATGTGCTAGACGACCTTTCAGATTTATCTGAGATTGCGTTGAATGACCTTATCAGATATCTCAGTGCGACAGGTTGGAATTAATACCTATCACAGTATCCATACACTTAGCTACGGTTTAACATATGTTGACTCCAACAAGTGGAGAGGTCTTTCAATAAGGAATCATCTAGATTCTACTTGAATGTCTACGTGAAGAAGGCAGCCACGTTAACTTACTAAGCAACCAACCAGCACATTTAATTGAAAAAGAAAATAAAAACCATCATTTAATAATTAAATTGCATCAATTAAACTTTTGCTTCAATGTCCAAAAGAGTTTAATTAAAAATTTAGTTGATTCAATAACTTTTTGTTAAAAATTTATTCAATTAAAAGTTATATCGACAAAATTAAACTTTTAAAATTGACCTGGACCTGTATTGAAAATTTCAACTCCACAGCACTTGTAGTTCCAGAGATCATGCGCTACGAACAAACGCACATTACGACTATCTTCTGTAAGAGCTGTGTGCGACTTCGGCGGTACATCTCTATCCGATGATCCAAATTTTCGATGACGCTGCGGCATAATTGAGGTTCTATGCCGTTAATGTGTCGAATTATCGCATCCCTTAGCTATCGAAATGTTGCTGGCTTATCAACGTACAACTTTTCTTTCAAATAACCCCAAACAAAGAAGTCCAACGGCGTCAAATCACATGATCTTGGCGGCCAAATAACATCACCACCACGTGAGATAATACGGCCCTTGAATTTGTCGCGCAAAAGAGCCATTGTTTCGTTAGCTGTGTGGCAAGTGGCAGCGTCCTGTTGAAACCACATATCGTCCACATTCATATCTTCCAATGCAGGCCATAAAAAGTTAGTTTTCATTTCACGATAGCGAACACCATTTACAGTAACTCCCTGACCGGCGTCATTTTGGAAAAAATACGGTCCGATGATGCCGCCAGCCCATAAACCGCACCAAACAGTCACTCTTTGTGGGTGCATTTGTTTCTCAACAATCACTCTTGGATTATCATTCGCCCAAATGTGGCAATTCTGCTTATTGACGAATCCACTGAGGTGAAAATGTAAAGATTAGTTTCTTCAAAAATGTTCCTAATAAGCCTGAATAACTTTAACGCGTTGCTCGATTGTGTATCTTTCCATGGTTCAAACTGAATTAATCTAAAATTGAGAAACGTAAAATGAAATGCAGAATAAAATTGACGTTTAGGACTGGTTCACATTCAACATCGGCCCTCTTTTATTTTATTTCAACAAAATGTTACAATTTATTTCTTAAACCTAACATGCTCTTAATCTCCTCACGCCTTAATTAGTTTTAGCTTTATGTTTATATTAAACAAAAAATTATTTTTAATTTGTGTATACACATATACATACATATGTATATACAGAAGTATTATTTCCTATTTTATATAATAAATGATTGTTGTTAAAAGAAATCTAAGTATTTTTCTCTTACTTCCCTTTATATTTCATTTGGAGTGTGTTTGTGTGTCCTTTACATATCTTTCTTTTGATACTTTACAATTTGCTTGTATTCTTTTGTAAGACCATTAATGTAATTATACTAATTTTCTTTAATTTATCCTTTAATTGCATTTTGTCTTGCATGCGCTTATCTAGCAAACTTTTGTTGATAAATGAGTATGTATTTGTTTTCATGCACATAAATACACACAAACATACATAAAAGGGAAACAGCTAAATTTTCATATACTCACACACACACACACACACACACACACACACACACACACACACACACACACACACAAACACACACTTATGTATATACCATGAAGTAGAAACTCTTTGTATTGGCATAGTATAAAGTACTTCTTTGTTAAGTTGATTAATATAATTTTCTTTAAGTAAGTGTTGGTGTCTTATATGTGTGTGTGAGAAGGGATTTTCTCTACTAAGAACATTTAAACGGATACATAAAATTTTTTTTTCTTAGTTTAATACTAAGTTCCTTTACCTTTTTCGAAAGAAAATTACCCCACTGCTGCTCTTTCTTACTCTCCCTCTTCCTTTTTCTCACTCTCATGCTCTCTTTTGCATAGGGATTCAACTATGTTATTTTAATCCCCTACTCAATTTTCCTCTCTATTTAATTTACGCCATTTTTAATTTAAACTCTTTTGTATTTGTTTCTATTTCCTTTTCCATTCATTTTAAAGAGTTCTTTGTAGTTTTAGTGCATGCTTATCTGGGTAAATATTTATGGAGAATGTTTCATTAATAATTAACTTAAATTGTAATTGAGGTTAGTTTAAGGCTAAATAGGTATAATTAAACAAGGTGCTAAAAGCTTTTAAATAATTTCTATTACCAGCAGCTGAACAAAATATTCGCTGTAACAGATCTTTGTGCGAATGTATGTATGCATGTACTCGTACCTTTATAATTTATTTAAAAAGTTTATTTATGTGCAAATTTTATGGTCAATCTTGAGAGTGTCTTAATGGTTATAAAATTCTTAATTGAAATAAATTGTTAAACATTTTATTTGCATGTTCTGTTTAGACTTTTGCAGACACGTGTGTGTGTGTGTGTTTGGAGTGGTTTAGACATAATTTATGATGTGTTAAGAGTTGCTAAGTGAAAATGTTATTTTCTTTTAGACATATGTATGTTAATAATATAAATCTCTGCCTTATTCAAAGTTTAACTAATTTATTTATTTAGACGGAATTTGCATTAGGAAATTTTTGTATGAAAGCTCTTGTGTGAATTTTTTTTATTTCTCACTAGGGAGCGTGACGAAGCCAATCAGGTGTAAAAAGCTGCCAAAAGAGCTTCAGAGATCGATAACACTCCATTTTTTCTATAGAATTAATTTCTGTAGTAACGTCATTAGCAAATAGAACAAAAAATTGACAAACAAAACCGAAAATTTCTTGAAAAATTTTAAACTTTTATTGGAAAAAATTATAATACTTTATTTTAATATTTTATTTATATATAATTTTATTCAAAATTAATTTTTTTTGGCTTAGCAGATCTAGATGCATTTCGTTGCTGCCAAGCTAAAGCAAATTATTAATTTATGATATTTTATTTTGTTTTTTCAATAAATTTTCTTATCGATTAAGATTTAATTAAATATTTAATAAATTCAATAATTCTATTAGAACGAAATATGTTGTAAACTTTCTTTAAGCTTTTAAGCTTATTTCATTTATTCAACCACAACGCTTCATTTAAGAAGCCTTTTAAAATTATGGGGAAAAATTATAGAAATTTTTACTTTTTCAATTAAATTTCAGAGAGAACTTTAAGTAAGATTTAATTGAAATATTCATAAATTACATTATTATATATTATAACGAAATATGCTCTAAGTTTTATTGAAGCTTTTTAGTTTGCTGCATTTATTCAATAAAATTTTTAGTTTATTCTGCATAACGTTTTAGTTATTTACTTGTTTAATGCAATTAATAGTTTAATTGATTTTGAATTAACATTCAATTAATTAATTCATTTGAAATAATTCATGTTTTAAACCATGTTTTCAATAAAAATAAATTTCCATTAATATTTGTTTTGCATAAAAAGTTTACTGAACGGATGATTTCCCCAAGAATTGGTTGCGAGATCTTGCGATTTAAACTTTTTGCTTTGGGTCTATGAGAAAGATAAGGTCTATTCCAATATACTACAATCTATTCAAGACCTCACAGCTGGAAGTTATGAAGTTATCGAGGACATACTGCCATAATTGAGCGAATTGGCAATGGTAACTTGAAATATGGTCATGTAAACGTTTGGCTGATAAACATGCGACGATTTCACTTAAAAATTCTAGTTTTTTAAAAACAAAATGAAACCTCATTTTCTTTATAAAAAATTAATTTTTGCCATTTTAGAGCTAATATGAAATTTTAAGGGGCGTGGCAACATCCACGTTTGTGAACATCAGTTTAGTGTCCTAGTTTCTTAAATAAAAATACAATACAATCCGGCAAGTTCCAGAGATCAACTCATATGTCAAGTTTCATAAGATTTGGTGTAATACATACTAAATATTAATGGGTGTGGCCCCGCCCACTTATTTGAATGCAAAATCTATTTCAACTTTCGTAGGAATAGGTTAATTATAACGTAAAATGTAATATAAAATATTAAGGGACGTGGCTCTGCCCACCATTTCAAACACATTATTACGTCATTCCAAAAGCCCAAAGTGCTTGCCATAAATCCTAGGAATCAAATAAGTAGAAGCACATATAATATAATTTAAAATTAATGGGAGTGGCCCCGCCCGCTTTTTAAAAATGCTACTTCTGTTCAAACTCTTGTTGGAAGACGCTTTGTAATTAAATAATTAATTTTGAATTAATTTTATTATTAAGTTTCATTCCATTTGACATAAACAAATCCTCAAACTATTTATTTGAAATTTGCTTCATCTAATCATGGTCTAATTCCTTTGCATTAAGCCAAGTTTTCTCATAAAAAATTATTAGCATCCTGCAGGCTTATACAAAACTTCCGTTCTCTTTAAGTTTTTCCCCAGAATTCTTTACTTATATAGGGTGTTTTTTTGAGGGGTATAGAACTTCGAATTGAAATAAACACAAGAAAATGGTTTTAATGTCCATCAATTTGGCTTTATTGGAAGGATAATTTTATGCCATTAATGTTTAAATATGATTTCGGGCATGTGGCCGCCGCGGCTGGCTCGAATAAAGCTAATTCTACAGGTCCAATTTTCAACCACTTTTTCGAGCATATGGGGCCGTATGTTGGCAATAACGCCACGAATGTTGGCTTCCAAGTCCCCTAACGTTTCTGGTTTGTTGGCGTAGACGAGCGACTTCACATATCCCCAAAGAAAATAATCCAATGGTGTCAAATCACACGATCTTGGTGGCCAATTGACAGGTCCATTCCGCGAAATTATGCGCTCATCGAATGTTTCCTTCAATAAATCGATTGTGACGTGCGCTGTGTGGCATGTAGCGCCGTCTTGTTGGAACCACAACTCATCCACATTCATGCCATCCAATTCGGGAACAAAATAGTCGGTTAGTCGGCTCCAATTGCTGTGCACGGCGGCGAATCGATTCATTCGGGTCCTCTTCAACACTTTGCTCTACAGCGGCAATTGTTTCTTCGGTGCGCACTGTTCGACGTCTCTGCGGATGCGTATTATCACATAGAGTAAACGTAGTGCGAAAACGATCCATGGTTAACCGAATTAATTGCTCTGATGGACGATTATGTCGACCATAAAATGGACGGAGCTTGCGGTAAACTTCGCGAACTGAACCATTATTTTCGAAATAAATTTGCACGATTTGCAAGCGTTGTTCTTTTGTCAACTTGTTCATGATGAAATGGCAAACCAAACTAAATATTAATCACTTGACAGCTGACAAAATGGCCGCCAGTTAAAAAAGTGATGCCAACTTAAAGTTCTATACCTCAATAAAAAACACCCTATACTTCTGTCCATCCACATAACAAACTTCTTAGAGAGAAAAAAATACTCTAAAAACAATTGTCAGTTATTATCGCAATATCTTATTATTATTTTCATAAAAGGAAAATTTTATATAAAACTTTTAACTAAAACTTTTTTTTGCATTAATTTAACTACTAGACACAGCAGTCTACATAAAAAATGTAAATTGTTGTTTAAATAAAAAAAAAAACAAGTTAAGTAAGTAAGAAGCCCACAAAGCAACGTGTTGTTTCAACAACAATTTCAATTAAAGTATATTTTCCAAATTACTTCTTCATCTGCCTTGCGGTCATACCCGGCTATCAATTATATGAAGACAAAATGTCTGCATGAAGTCAAGGCAACAGGCAGCAAGTAAAAGAATGGTCTTGTTTATTATTTGATTTCTTTGTTTAAGAGTTTAGCCAACAATTACAATTAAATAGATCTCAATGTGGAAAATAAAAAGTAATTAATTTTAATTTGAATGTCTAAAATCTGCTTGTGCGGTTAAATATTTCACAATTAGACCAAACTTGTTATATTTGATATTAAGCGATTGCTAGTGTTAATTTGAAAATGAATAAGAAAAAGTTGCTCAAATGCTGATGTAGATTTGAGATGAAGAAAAATGTGAAAGAATAATAAATCGAAAAAAAAATGTATGAAAGTGCAACAAATTTCATTTCAAAATATTTAACAAATTTTATTTTAATTCTTCTAAACTTAGCGATAACTAAAATATTTTTCGAAAAAAAAAACTATCATAAGAAAAATTTTTGTTATCAAAAATATTTTAGATGGAAAAATTTCGATTACAAAACTTTTGAGGCCAAAAGATTTTAGAAATATTTTTTATGGTAAACTTTTTCTAAAAAAAATCATGCTTTGGCAGAAGTTTCCGAAATAAAATATTTTCTCTATAAAAAAAATTTGTTTCTATCATTAAATTTATTGATTATTTATCAAAAATATTTTCGATGACAAGAATTTTCAATAAAAAGAAATTGACCAGAAAAAAATTTTATGAAAAAATATTGAATATCAAAAATTGCTATATTTCCAAAGAAAAAATAACAAAAGTTCCATGAAAAAATATTTCATTGACAAAAAGATTTTATATAAAAAAAAATTCGGTGACAAAAATTTTTTATATAGAAAAAAAATCCGGTGACAAACAATTTTTATAAATAAAGATTTCGGTGACAAACCATTTTTATATACAAAAAATTTCGGTGACAAAATTTCGGTAACAAAAATTTTTAATATAGAAAAAATTTCGGTGACAAAAATTTTTTATATAGAAAAAATTTGGGTGACAAAAATTTTTTATATAGAAAAAATTTCGGTGAAAAAAATTTTTTATAAAGAAAAAAATTCGGTGACAAACAATTTTTATATAGAAATCTTTCGGTGACAAACATTTTTTATATAGAAAATCTTTCGGTGACAAACATTTTATATATAGAAAAAATTTGGGTGACAAAAATTTTTATAAAGAAAAATTTTTGGTGAAAAAAAATTTTTTATAAAGAAAAAAATTCGGTGACAAAAAGTTTTTATAAAGAAAACAATTCGGTGACAAAAATTTTTTGTAAAGAAAAAATTTCGGTGACAAACAATTTTTTATATAGAAAAAATTTCGGTGACAAAAATTTCTTAAAGAGAAAAAAATTTCGGCGACAATTTTTTAAAGAGAAAAAATTTCGGTGACAAAAATTTTTTTATGGAAACAAAATTTTGGTGACAAAAATTTTTTTATGGAAACAAAATTTCGGTGATAAAAATTTTTTTATGGAAAAGATTTCGGTGACAAAACAAAGACATTATTCTATGAATAAAGGCACGGTCACACTTGTTAAACATTTTCCCAAAAAAGCGTAAGCAACAAACACTAATGAAAAAAGTTTTGATCTACTTGTTTATCATATTAAACAGTTTCGAACACAACTAATGGACAATCATCCAACAGTATTGGCTACTATTTTGACTTGAAAAACTTTTGTCTGAATTGAAAGATTTTTCATTAGCATTTGGTGGTTACGCTTTTTTGGGCAAATGTTTGACAAGTGTGACCGTACCTTGAGACTTTTCTGATCAAAATTTCTTTCTATTTCGACAAAAAACTTTTCGGTAGCAATTTTTTGCTAGGAAAATTTTGTATTAAGTAACTTTAGTTGTCGACAAATTTTGTTATCGAAAAATAATTTTTCTTTCAAAAAATTGGTTTCTGTTTTCATATCAGCTTTCCGTTATAGAATTTTGTTTGGAAAAAAGTATTATCGTGGGTTTTTCTTATCGAAAATTTTCTATAGAAAATTTGTTATCGAAAATTTGCCGAAATCAAAAACGTTTGCGTTAAGAACTGATATGAAACACTAACAAAGCTATTTTATGTAATTATTTGAAACTTTTGAAATAAATTACATATATCTGCAGTTTATTTTTTAACCAAATTAAAAACAAGGAGGAGGTTATCAACTTGCCGGTATTTTTTTTTTTAACAATAATAGCTGAAAACCATTCAACCTAGATGAAAAACATTTGATTTATATAAACACAAGTGAGGCGCTACTCTTCTAGTTGTTAATAAACTTTTGTTATAAAAATTAGCATTATTTTACGATGTTAATATTAGATTTCACAGAAATAAAAATTTTGATTGCTTGGGAAAAAAATCTAGGTCTACCTGCTTTTTATTTATTTAATTTTATTTTATTTTTTTCGGTATAACGACATGAGAAAGCAGAAATAAGAAACTTAATGAAGTAATTAAGCTTAAATAAAATCAATGCTCTTTGATGTTGTACGTAAAATTTGATTCCATTATTTTTTGTTTTTGTTCTTTTTTGGGGTTGGGAAATAAAATTTACATTCTTAATTTTTTCTAACGTTTGTTTGGAAAATTGTAAAGTTTTTTTCTCTTCATTTCAGCAGTAATTTGTTCTTTTGTTTGCTTTCTTTTAATGGTTTCCATTCCTTTTGTTATTTTGTTTTATTTATTTTTTTTTTTGAATTTTCTTAATGACCTTAACTTCTTTTGATGTATTGGCCTTTTTTGTTGTTGCCTTTACTCTCTATTGATTTTTCCTTTTTTTTTATATTCTGTTACATACAATTAAAAAAGGTTTTTGTTAAAGAAAATAGAACTCCATTGTTATTTCGCTTACTGTCTATTTTTTAAGGAAGTTAAAAAAGATTTTAAATTAAATGCTTGATGGATTATTAATGAGTTTTGGAAAAAATAAAATAAAATAAAATAAAATAAAGAGTCTTAAAAGTGCTTTCTGTATTGTATTGGCTTCCGAAAGATTAATTCGTTGTTTGAGATGAGTTGCTGTATATAACGCTGCTAAATTATGATGATTGCTTTGAAAATAAAAATAATGAAGATATGTACGTATAAGTTATTGGAAATTGTTTTTTTTTTGGCACTGCTGGATACTGTTAACAGTAAATGAAATTCATAAAATAAATTTAATAAAAATCGGGGTGTAAATCTAGGATTATCGGTTAAAAAGTGATTTTAAAAAAACATATTTCATCCCCAATAGTAAATACAATTAACTTTTTTCTTTTAAATAAAAATGTCTGTTGATTGCCTATATCAATAATGCTTAATGCTTCTACAATCTACAAGTAAAATAAGTAAATATTTTCTCCCCCCCCCCTTCCTTCTCGTACATATTTGCAACCTTTTATTTTGCCTTAAGGTATACAAAATTATTTAAAGTGTTGTTTTCCATATGCGATTACACTTAATAATAGAAAAAAGTCCTTGTAAAATTTCCACTTGATTTCTTTAGCCGTAACATTTGTCTTGACACTTAGATATTGCTTTTTGTGTATTTTCTATAGATTAGCAAGTTGTTTGCAGATAAAAGTAGCAGTTTTCTAACGTTTGTTTATATTGCAAGAACCTTGACTTGGTTTGTATTTTTTCTTTTCTTGTCGTTATAATATTTAATTAAATTTAATACTAAAACAAGTTTGCTTTTTTCCTTCTCTGTTTACTTTGTACAAGTATTTACTGTAAACACAATGCGTTGAAAATAAACTACTGCAAAACAGCCACATTGCTCCAACATATTATGTATTTATTTGACATAATCATTTAACAACACTTGTTAATCAGTTCATACAATAAATGCTATATACTTTTTCAAAATAAAACACCAAAAATACGAGTATGCTAAAAAATAACAAACACTCTAAAGCCCAGTCAAGTAGAGCCGAGCCGTGCCGAGCCCAGCTGAGTGTGGAACAAATGTTTGGTCAGTTGAGCAGCTATTCATTCAAAGCCAGAGTAATAGTCTTAATCACAAGCAGCCATTTCAAGTATAAACATTTGCTTGCATTTTCTTGGTTGTTGTAAAACAACAGCAATAACAACAACCCAAAACTGACCAGACAAACAGACAACAAGCAGCTTAACACTACTTATCTTTACCCTTAAGTATAATTAAATGAACATCATGCTAAATATAACAAATACTATGGCTACATGAACACATAAATGTTTTTGGGGTCATTTGTTTGTTTTTTTTTTATTTTCATTTCGAATTAAAGAAATAAATGTACATAAGTTTTCTTTAAACAAAATTATAAAATAAATATACAAAAAGCCTTAAAAATACACCTGCTCTATGGTCTGCAATATTTGCTACAGAAGTTGGCCAATTTAAGCTGTTTCGAGCAAGATTTTTGTTCGTACAAAATTTTTTTATATGTCCTTGAATTTTTTATTTAATTTCTTTCTCTCACTAAAGAAAGACGTCAAAGTACATATTGAAAAAATTTTTATTCGTACGAAAATTTTCTTTGAAATAATTTGACATTACACTGTGTGACAAAAATTAATGAAGTCGAAATGCCTGGCATGTGTTACTTTTTTTCTGGTAGCTGTTGTCGGGTATAACAACTATCTGTTTTTGAAGTTTTCAAAACACACCCGAAGTCTTGAATTACGGGTATAAAAAACTGGGGTTTCGTACCAGTATACACTTATCAACCTCTAACTAAGTTGAATATCAACCGTTTTTAAATTTGTAAAAAGATTTGAAAATAAAAGACTTAGAATTTTCGAACAATGTATGTTTTATTTCAGTAAATTCTAGACATATTTGGATATATTTTTTCGGTTTTTCATAATTTTTCTACTTTGGATTCGTTCTTACACAGTATTTTTGTACAGGAATCATACTATTCCTAATCTCATTTTTAAAACATAATTAATTACGATTAAAACGCAGGCTTAAGCTAAAAAATCTGTTACAAATTGACTGAGTTATTAAATACTTTATTAGAAGACTTTTTAATAAAAAAATAAATAAATTTAGTGAAGTGCGACTTCGACCCGCGCACGAAGGGTTCCGTACGGACACTAGAAATGCAATTCAATACGAACTTTAGCCTATATAATAAATAGTTTTGGTTTTTTTTCTTTTTTGGGTTTTTTCGGTTTTGAGCGTTTTTAGTTTTGGAGTTTTTTCCGTTTTTTTAGTTTTGGCACTTTTTCCCCCGTTTTGCCGATCTTTTTCGGTTTTTGGCGTTTTTTCATTTAGGCGATCATTTGGGGTTTTTTTTCGTTTTGGCTTTTAGCTTTTTTTTCGGTTTTGCCGATTTATTTTAGTGTTAGATCTTTTTTTTTAATTTGGTGCTTTTTTTCGTTTTAGCGATTTTTTTTTTTGGTTTTTAGCGATTTTGTTTTGTTTGGCGATTTTATAATTTTCGGATTTTTTTTGTTTTACCGTTTTTGAAAACTTCAAGAGTTTGCCTCTTACGGTTTCCAAGATACAGCAAGTTGTCAAAATTACATAGTCGAAATTGCATTAACTGATGGACCACCCTTTAATTAAAATTTTTTAAAATTTTAATTTTAAAATTTTATTTTGTAGTCTGTTTAAAAATACACTAATTTTACAAATTTCAAGTGTCAATATACATATGTACATACAATTATATTGCATTGGATTTTAACATATTTCGTTGCTGGTTTTGGAACACCGTTTAATTTTTAACTCTCATATATTTTTTATTGTAGCGGCCCAGGTTCTACATACTCTGTCCAAATTTCAGGTCCGTAGCTCTTACGGTTCTTGAGAAAATAGCGTGTGACGTACAGGCGGCCGTACGGACAGCGTAGCGAAAACAATAGGGTTCCTTTTCACCTTTGGTGTACGGAACCCTAAAAAACAGCTGCATAATATGCTTTTGGTTCCATTTATGCGTTTTCAAGTTATTTAAGCTTCCAGGATGATGGAAATATAATTTAACAAATATAGATCAACACATAGTACTAAATTGGTTCAACAGTGCTCGCCAAACTTTTTTCTTTGCTAGCCACCTTTTTCACATACACTAGTCTTAAATTCCATCACGATTTGAGCAAAATCTCTCATATTTGAGCAAGAAATTTTCATGCTTTTAAACCATGGGTGCTTACCAAACAATGACAAAAGTATCGTTCTTAGTACTCTTTGAGTATTCGCCGTCAAACAACTATGAATGCGTATGGCTAAAAAATAAAAAAACGCGCTCATATGCAACTAAACACTTTAATTTTTAACTATAAACATCCAAAAATTATGTTAATACACAGTTTTTTTAAATTACGCAGCACAAGCAACAATAACTAAAATTTATATACTCTATGAGCTACAATCAAAGGTATGAGTATAAAAATTCTCTGACTATTAACCGGCTACACATGAGTTTATACAGGGCTATTTCTTTGTACACACACACATAAAGCATATTTTCAAACAGCCGCACACACACTCACACATTTGGCATTGCACTTTATATACAAAGATGTATGTGATACAGTGGCGAATGATGAATAAATATCCTGAGTATCGTGCATATATTTTCTTGTCCGGTTAAATATCCACACCCTGAGTACAAATATACTCCGGCTATAAGTGTGATAGAGAGTCAACAATACGATTCATTCGCATTTGCCTTTTCGCATAAACGAAGTATGTTGGAATCGACTATAGTCATAGTTGCTGGAGATTAAATATGTGAGCGTAAGAATTGTTTGAGCTACAGTTATGATCATACAAAGTTACAAAAATATGGACTATTCACTTAATTATATTTGTTTAGTACTCATTGTCATTCTCTGGCGTTTACCGACAGCAAAGTATTTCTGTTTGTGTATTAATTAGTATAAGAGGCCGATTAAACTGCGGTACACTGGTGCCGATGTGAACGGTGTAATTCTAGCAAACACAAATTATCACTAAAATTTTCTTAAAAGCAACTGGACTTTATAAAAACGCACCACCTTTAGAGAAATGCACTCCTTATGAAAATATTTGGCTTAATAAAAGATTTAACTTTCACAGTCTTAAAATGTAGAATATATATTTGCAGGAGGAGTTAATAAAATTGTACTAAAAATATATTTTTCCCATGGTAATTTTTTTATTGTTTTTTATAAACTTCAAAGAATTTGTTAAACCATCTACTACAAATAACACCTTGCAATTAATTCTTACAAAAAAAAAAAGAAATACTTGGAAGTAACTAAAACCAACAAACAAACAAATAAACAAGTCAAGAAACAAAAAGCTTCAGTTACTCAAAGCCAAAAAATACTCGTAAATGCAATAAATAAATAAAAGCAACTACTTCAAAAGCCCCAGCAGCCAAAATTCACTTTAGCAATGGCTTTTTCGATAAAAGTGCCCAAAAAATGAAAAGGTAACACTTGCTGCTTCGGTGAGTGGAAGCAACGTACAAATCCTTCCTTTTTTTTTTTGTTAAACAAATGATTTAAATGGCAAATAAAAAAATCAAAACATTCAAGTGTTGCTGCTGTTCTTGTTTTTATTTTAAGAAGTACCCAATTTGCACCAGGTGAGATTACGAGTGTTTCCTTTTATATTTTATTTAGCCGCGAGCACAAAACCAAAAAATTAAAACTCAACAGAACGAAATCTTTTTAAAGAAATATCAAAAGGAAAGGTGTAGTAGCAAAATAAACACGACAACGTGTTATTTATTTTAAATATTTTGCAATTTATGAACTTTCATTTTAACACTATTAAGTAATTATTAGTTCAAATATCCTGCCATATTTTTTGGAGTATATTTTCAGCAGGTGTGTGTTGTTGATGTTTCCTGAAGCAATGAAATTCTTATTCAACATATTTCTTTGTAAAAATCCCCAAAAAAGAAATATTTAGCTAATGCATGCAACATTTTAGGAACTTTATATTTTTGCATGTTTTTAAAGATATAATTTTATTGAAATTCGAAATGATTATTCCAATGATTAGAAAACATCCTAAAGGACCACTCAGAGTATAAACACTTTTATCACATTTTACTAGAAAGACATTTCGCTCACTTACTAAAACAACGTCATAACTCAAAAAAACCAGTTTGCTAGAAAACGAATTTCAAGTTTTTAATTTAATGGAAGAATACAATTTATATTGCTTTTAAGAGTTGGGTAAATGAGATACATACATGTGTGAAATCTTTACACAATATCAAGAACGATATCAGTATTAATTCTGCATCATTAACTAGAAAATTAAATTTTTTGAGTTATGACGTTGTTGGAGTAAATGAGCAATTTGTTTCGCCTATCAGAAAATCTAACGTAAAGTAACATTTTTTCTTCACACCATCACACCTCAAATTACATTAAAACACAAGTAGAAAGTAAACAGCTGTTGAGGATTAACATCCTTCATGTTTCATGCAAGTTGTGGTCGTGCTGGCCTTTGAAAATAGACGGCGGTTAAAGTATTAGATTTAAATAAGATAAAAGAAAAATACGATAATTTGGTTAACTTTCAGACCAAGCCTACACGAAAGGTATTTCAATACGTTAAACATATTCAATATGTAGAGGTGGCTTAAGAAAAAGAAATATACGATACAGACGGCACGGAATCGGCATCGAAACAGACGACTTGTCAGTTTGTTTATTATTTGATTTTGTAATAATGATCAGATCTAATAAGATGAAAAGTCAGATCCTTTAGAATAAATTTCAAAAAATGGTCAAGTCTAAAGGGATGTCAAATTTGTATCGTATCATGTACCATTTGTCATAATATTTTTCATTCACAAATATTCCACTTGCACGTATTAATTTAATCTGTGACCTGTATTAATACAAAGTAAAGGGTTGCATTTGTATACTCGTTTGTATAGCCAAAACAAATATACACCAGGGTATGTACCATGTAATTGTAGTGTGAGCGACAGAACTAGTATAAGAGTTATTGTGTGTGCGTGCTTTTCCAAGTTACAATACAATTAAAAACAAATAACAATTGCTTATTGTATTGCTGCTGAGCAACTGTTTGATCTGTTTTTGCTTAAAAATACATATTGTAATACAATTATATGAAAAAAAACCATTTTTGAAACAAGTACATGATGGACAGATGTATGTGCGGACGTTCGTTATGTTATTTTGTGGCGCAGCCAAGTATATATAGAGAGAGAGAGAGACAATTTTACTCTGAGAGTAATTACACTTGCATATCGTGTGTCATTTTTTTGTATTTGCAGCTCATGGGTTTCATGTACATGTATCATCTACTTACATATGAATGTGAAATTTTGCTTTTATTCATTCATTCATCAGCCAATTACATTTTTTCTCAACACATCATAAGGCACTTATGGTAAAAGCAGTTTTATGTATCTTATTTGCCTTAGAAAAACAAAAAAAAAAAAAAAATAAATGTGTTGTTTTCATTTGCTCATTGGCCAACCATACAATAATTGCTTTAAAAATCAACATTTACAACTAGTAACAAAAAACGCTAAATAACATATTTGTTCATACCAGAACCAAAAAACACGCAAAACTAGTGCAAACAGATGTATCTGTGCAATGCTATAATACAAAGTATAATAGGTACTTATTTGGTAAAACGCAGCGCTTAGCGTTGATAAATTTTCTATGTATTTTGTTTTTGTGATTTAAATTGTTTCCATTTATAAAACTTTTCAACGGCTCCATGAAAAATCGCCCAAAAATGAAAATGAAAAATCGCCCAAAATTTCAATATGAAAAATCGCCCCAAAAAAATTAAATATCGCCCAATATTAAAAAACACCAGGGGCCTAATTCCTGCACTCGTGATCTGAATTACATTCGAATAGAAATTAATTTCGATTCCTAGAAATTTTCGGATGATGTCACTCGTTGTCAAGCGAATCGAGTTTTTGTTTCAGTGTTGGAAAAAGGCAAATATATTTATATATAAATTCATTTCACAACACTGAATAAATTGTAAGCAAAAACATATGTTTGTATATATGTATGTGTTCAAAAACATATGTATGTACGTACATACACACGTATATGCAGAAAAAAGAAACGAATATACATAAATGTTATTTTCATTTTAATTTAATTAATAACTTCATAATAATAATATAGTGTAAAGTTAGAGAATAGAGCACTAGCTACATTTTCGATTCTTTTATTGGTTGACCAGAAGCAGTTAATTTGTTATTTAGATGCTCCCAGAGTTGGTTGATTTATTTTTTTTTATATTTTATTTTATTATTTGGCAAGTCAGTGTGTTTTGTTATATTTGAAGTCAACGAGACATTTTTTAATTTGTATTTTTATACGTACATTTGTGCATTCATTCGTTTATAAATAAATAAGTCAAATATTGAACCTACATTTTCCTTTTCTTCGCTTTTTCTAGGTTAAACATGATTTCGAATGCCTTTTTGCTTGCGAGTAAAAACACGAACGGTTGCATTCGAATGTATGCACGTTATCGAATGCTGTCATTAGAAATTTCGATATGTGTTATTCGAAACCGAATGCGAAAATCCCAAAAGTTAAACAACTCGAACATTCGAGTAATAACTCGCTCGCAATCGAATGCGAGAATTAGGCCCCAGAAAAAAATTAAAAGTATAGTAATTTCATTTTTATATTAAAATGAAAAAAGAAAAGTTATAGAGAAGCATAAATAATGTTCGTTCGTTCCCGAATTATCTACACCATAGCGTTCCTCGACACGGCGCTGCCTAATAAATATTTTCAGCTTTGCAAAGTTATCCTGCTTGAGAACGTTATCTTGCACTGCCGGCCTTCGGCCGGGCTTAAGGATTTTCTCCACCATGGTATTTCCCCACACGGCGCTGATTAATAAAGATTTTTGTTTTGTTTAATAACATTTTCCTGCACTGCCGGCCTTAAGAATTTTCTCCACCATGGTATTTGGGTGTATTTTTCCCTTTAATTTTTAAATGTTTGAACAATATTGGGCGATGAAAAAATTTTTGGGCGATTTGGTTTGGGCGTTTTTTCATATGAAAAATCACCCAAATTTTGTATGGGAAAATTTTGGGCGATTATTCATTTTTATTTTTGGGCGATATGGTTTTGGGCGATTTTTCATGGAGCCCTTGTCAACGCTTGGCGTTGTGTTTAAGACAATTAGCCCTTAGTCTGAACAGTCCTTAAACAATATTCACACTGTTGCACAGTGGGGTTGCTTCATACATTTTTTGCTAGAAAACTATAAGGAGAGGTCATAGATTATTGAAAGTAGACATTCAATAATATGTTGATTAAATTTAAAAAAAATGGAATTTCTTCCAACCCGGCCACGGCCATAGCGTATGCAAATCAAATAGATTTTATCGCTTAAAATGATTGCTATTCCATAAGAAGTCTTCAAATTTGGCACCTACACTTTTTAGAATAAAAAAACCTGTTGCAAGTTTCATTAAAACGGCCACGCCCACCGCCCATTAAACACATGCAAGATATAGCTACAAATTTAATTTAATATTTTGTTTATCATGCGTCAAAAAACTTTATTTGTTCATCATCTATCATTTCTTTAACTACATGGTCACATTTCAAATCCTTTTGGGATGGCTTATGTCTTTAGCTGGTCGTAAAAGTGTCTGATGAAAGCAGTGTTTTTTGAAACTTTCTTGCATTTTTTAGATAATATTAACATATACTTTTGTAAACTTGCGAGAGTTATTGCGTATGTCGAGTGGAATATCCGTCTACGACAATTTTTTGCTAGATTAAAGGAAACGTGTCCAAGTTTTCGTTAATCTATGACAAAATTCTCGTAGACGAATATTCGACTCGACATACGTATAATACGGCTGATTATATTTTAACCGACTTCAAAAAAAGGAGGACTTTATTTTTTCGCCTCTATTTTTTTTTTTTTTTTTTTTTGAGTGTTACTTCATAACTGGATACATTTTAGACCGATTGTAAAAATTCTTTTTTTGTCTGAGAACCCAGCAAAAAATTACACATTACCATTACAACTACTTGCCATATAATGACTTACTTTTCTGATTGCCAAATTTCATTACTCGCTTATGATAACGGGTGTTTTTTTAGAGGTATAGAACTTTGAATTGAAATAAAACACAAGAAAATCGTTTTAATGTCCATCAATTTGGCTTTATTGGAAGGATAATTTTATGCCATTAATGTTTAAATATGATTTCGGGCATGTGGCCGCCGCGGCTGGCTCGAATAAAGCCAATTCTACAGGTCCAATTTTCAACCACTTTTTCGAGCATATGGGGCCGTATGTTGGCAATAACGCCACGAATGTTGGCTTCCAAGTCCCCTAACGTTTCTGGTTTGTTGGCGTAGACGAGCGACTTCACATATCCCCAAAGAAAATAATCCAATGGTGGCCAATTGACAGGTCCATTCCGCGAAATTATGCGCTCATCGAATGTTTCCTTCAATAAATCGATTGTGACGTGCGCTGTGTGGCATGTAGCGCCGTCTTGTTGGAACCACAACTCATCCACATTCATGCCATCCAATTCGGGAACAAAATAGTCGGTTATCATGGCTCTATACCGGTCTCCATTAACGGTAACTGACTCTCCAGCATTATTTCGGAAGCAGTATGGCCCAATGACTCCACCAGCCCATAGAGCACACCAAACAGTCAGTTTTTGTGGATGTAATGGCGTCTCAAGGGTCTCATGTGGATTCTCTTCACTCAAAATGCGGCAATTTTGCTTGTTGACGTAGCCATTCAACCAAAAATGAGCCTCATCACTGAACAAAATTTTGCGATGAAAATCAGCATCGAGATCAATCTCATTTTCGGCCCATACACCAAAATCACGACGCATTGCATGGTCTCGCGGCTTTAATTCTTGCACAAGCTGGATCTTGTAAGGTCGCAAGCCAAGATCTTTGCGCAAAATCTTCCATAAAGTTGATGGACAAAGCTCCAATTGCTGTGCACGGTGGCGAATCGATTCATTCGGGTCCTCTTCAACACTTTGCTCTACAGCGGCAATTGTTTCTTCGGTGCGCACTGTTCGACGTCTCTGCGGATGCGTATTATCACATAGAGTAAACGTAGTGCGAAAACGATCCATGGTTAACCGAATTAATTGCTCTGATGGACGATTATGTCGACCATAAAATGGACGGAGCTTGCGGTAAACTTCGCGAACTGAACCATTATTTTCGAAATAAATTTGCACGATTTGCAAGCGTTGTTCTTTTGTCAACCTGTTCAGGATAAAATGGCAAACCAAATTAAATATTAATCACTTGACAGCTGACAAAATGGCCGCCAGTTAAAAAAGTGATGCTAAATTAAAGTTCTATACCTCAATAAAAAACACCCATTACCAACAGAAGACATGTTTTTCACATTGTATATATGTGCCAGAATTTACATATGTAAACGAAAACATCTCGTGTGTTACCTTTAAAACAATGCTTGTGTAAAAAACATGACAAAAAACATAAGACATTATTTGAAATAGAGCGTGCTCTATTTTCTTATGTTAAACATACAAATTCGTCGGCGGTTGATTATGTGCACTATCATTAGCCGTCTGAATGAAGTATTTTGCAAGACAAATTAATTATATATTTTTTTTAATTTAACGTTGTCGTTTTATTAAAATAAGTCCAAAAATTTATAGATTTTTAGATACAACCTCAACGTCTTGTTTAAAAAAGAAAAAATTAAAAAAGCAAATTTGCGTCGCCAGTACTACAGCGACGGAACCAAAAATATTTCGAAGGCTGCAAGCCATTTATAAAACAAACTACGTGGATATTTATGTACTGAAAAAGAAGAAGTGATACTACATGTACGTTTGTGACCAAAAATTATAAACCTTATGTAAATTAACCAATATTGACAAGCATAAAGAAAAACATACGAGTCGAAAACTTAAAAAACACATGTAAAAAACATGTCGTCTGTTGGTGCCTTTACAAATCACATTACCTAAAATGCTAAATGAAGAGAATGAGTTTTTTAGATTAAATCGATTACATGAACAAGTTGCCAAATAAAAAAAAGTAAGTACTTCTCAAGAATCGATTATTTTAGTCTCACGCCTTGTTAAAATCATTAAGTTGGTAATCCAGTAGGGGAGAGCTTCCACCAAAAATGCTTTATTTCAAACTAGATTACCCTTTTTGAAATTTTTTTCTGGGAGGGTATAGCTTCCTATTGGTACCATTGTAAAAAAGTGGGCGGACACACGCCCATCATTTTTTTAATATAATTTTATGATATTATACTTATGTAATTGCTGCTAAACCTATAAAACACATTCGGTTCTTGTAATTATACAACTTGAAAGTTGAAAAAATGGGCGGTGTTACGCCCATTAAAATTTATTCTAATATTTCACGCGTTTCTACTAAACCGATTTTTACGAAACTTACCACACACCTTGAGCTCTAAAATAGACACGATCCTCCATTTTAAAAAATGGGCGGAATTACGCCCATTAATATTTAATATTTTATTTTAAGTGGTTCTACTTTAGCGATTTTTACAAGACTTACGGCCCTTTTCACAATGTACAATTAAAAGCTAACAGAGACTTTAAGGACACGTTTTGTATGAAGAACCTTCAGTTAAAGTGCACTGTAATTCTTAAGCACCGTGAAATCTCAAGAACACACAATCTTGTTTTTAAAAAATGGGCGGAGGCACGCCCATTAAAATTTAGATTTATATTTAACTTACCTCTTCTTATCTTTTTCTATCAGGTCTTTGCACAGCGATGCCAACTTGGTGCTTTTGGCACTATTTTTAGTGCTTTTTGAAGACTCAAAACGCCAAATTTTTAGCTTTAGTGCCAAACTAAGAAAAAGCACTAAATAGTGCCTTTAAGAAATTTGCGTATTTCTTAAAATTACTTTAATAAAAACTTGGTGTATTTATTTGCTTAGTGTAAAGCATACCTTTTTCGTCTGATATACTTCATTAAAAATGTTGATAATATTGCCGAAATAGAGAATAGCTTAGAAAACATTATTAAACTTCACTCGTTTTTCAAGTTAGTGCTTTTTACGCTTTTTTGTTTTCAAAATTACGCTTTTGAGTGCTTGTTTAAAATTTTAATGTGCTTTTAGAGCCAAAAAAGTTGGCATCACTGTCTTTGCATTGAATTCTGTGTTTTTTTTTTGGCAGAAAGAATTATTTATTTAATTGAAAGAAGACATTCCCTAGAAACTTGTGGCAACTTGTGTAAGCCTGCTGTTTACAGGAAATGCGAAAGTGCTTGGTTTCCTTTGTCTGACATCTTCCACGTTATCTGCCATTTATTTATTATTTAAATACCTACGAAAAATCTTATAAACTTGTTCATTTAAAGAACTAATAAAAATATATAAATTTATTGTTAGTGTGCATATTTAGTTAAAAAATATTTCCTGCTTTCTATTCCATTCACCTTTTCTAAGTTTACCATTACTGACACACACACACACACACACACACACACTCACATACATTTATACATACTATAGCATTGCACAGATACATCTGTTTGCACTAGTTTTGCGTGTTTTTTGGTTCTGGTATGAACAAATATGTTATTTATCGTTTTCTGTTACTAGTTGTAAATGTTGATTTTTTAAGCAATTATTGTATGGTTGGCCAATGAGCAAATGAAAACAACACATTTATTTTTTTTTTCTTTTTCTAAGGCAAATAAGATACATAAAACTGCTTTTACCATAAGTGCCTTATGATGTGTTGAGAAAAAATGTAATTGGCTGATGAATGAATGAATGAAAGCAAAATTGCACATACATATGTAAGTAAATGATACATGTACATGAAACACATGCATTTGTAATTACTATCAGAGTAAAATTGTCTCTCTCTATATACTTGGCTGCGCCACAATATAACATAACGAATGTCCGCACATACATCTGTCCATCATATACTTGTTTCAACAATGGTTTTTTTCATATAATTGTATTACAATATGTATTTTTAAGCAAAAACAGATCAAACAGTTGCTCAGCAGCAATACAATAAGCAATTGTTATTTGTTTTTAATTGTATTGTAATTTGGAAAAGCACGCACACACAATAACTCTTATACTAGTTCTGTCGCTCACACTACAATTACATACAAACGAGTATACAAATGCAACCCTTTAATACACGCTGTTACATGTTGCACATACATGATACAACAGAAAACCCAGTCCACTCTTAACATTATTTTAGACAAATTTACGATTGTAATGAAACGAAAACCATACACGAAATGAAAAAAAATTTAAACGTAATCGAAAAGATCAACATGATCTTTAACAAGCATGTTCAACTTTTTTTTTTTTTTGAATGCTGCAAGTTTATTTTTGTATGTTCTTTTTTCTGTTTCTTTATTATTATTATTTTTTTTTTGTCCAGGCAAATGTACAAATAAATACAATTTATTACACTAGGAAGAGAAAACTAGTGTAGCTAACTAACGATGCAACAAACTACTGCAACAATTATTTCGTTGCTTATAATATTAATCTTTGCAACTATTACCACTGCATTACAGCAACTGTTGCAAGCAAAGAAATCCTACTGCCAAGATAAGTGGTATGAAAAATTTGCTGATTAAAAGATAAGAAAAAACTTATTTTTATAATACTCGTACATATTTTCATTTGCTTTTCTTTTATAAACTTAATGATTAATGTTTTCCAATGCATTTTATAAATCACTTAATCAATAAAAGAAGATGCTTACTTCCCTCTATGACTTTTTCATTCTTCCTTTAATTTTCTTGAATAGAAAGAAGGAAAAACAAATACTATTTATTTATTTTATTAGAAAATCAAAGGCATCGATAATGACAAACCCAGTGACAGACATTCATCTTAAACTTATAAAACTCATTGATGGTGTAAGAATTCATGTAAAGTTTGATTTTGAGAGCGACATCACAAATGACCGAGACAAAAAACCGAAACTGATGTGACTGCACGACTAAACCATTTGAAGTAAATATAAAACTTTTAATTAATCTTTTTAACTAATCAAGACATATCAGTTTATTAGTTTTTGTTAGCCTGTCTGTATATCTGATTCTTCGTCTTTGTCTATCCTTGTGTTTTTTATTTTTCAAAAAGATTTTATAACTGTAACTAATACCACTTGTATAAAGTTCATTCATGCCACAGACAGACAGTGCATATCATCTGTGTTTAGTTGCAAAAGCATTAAAAGTTATTGCCACTAGGCATTTAAAAGTTTCCCTTTAAATAGTCGCAACAAGAAACTTAACAATGGGAAGTAGATTTGAGAAATTAATTGAAATAAACTGAGCAAAAAAGAAAAGCAACCACTATTAGAATTACGAGTAAATTCTTTGTTTGAAGTAATAAAAGTATTAATTGATTTAAAATATTAAAACAAATATAAACTTAAGAAAATTATTTTTGTTATGGATGAATGCAAAAATTTCTATCATGTCAAATTCTCTACACAAAAACAAAATTAACATCACCTGGTATAAAAACTGAAGAAAATTTTTTTCTCCTGCTTATAAAACTAAAAAAAATTGTTTTATACAGATTTTCTGTATATAGAAAACTTTTGATAAAAAGAAATTAGTTTTCTATAATTTCTATAACCAGATAAATTTTCTATGAAGAAAATTTTTCTCCTCGAGAAAGTTTTTTTTATAGAAAATTTTCCTCCTCGAGAAAGCTTTGATATAGAAAATTTTTCTCCTCGAGATTTTTTTTTAAATTTTTTTCTTCATAAATTTCTTTATATACAAAATTTTTCTTCGCGAGAATTTTTTTATATAGACAATTTCTTTCTCCATAAATTTTCCGTTTCGAAAATTTTTCTCCTCGAGA
Source organism: Tachina grossa (assembly GCA_949987645.1). Lineage (NCBI taxonomy): Eukaryota > Metazoa > Arthropoda > Insecta > Diptera > Tachinidae > Tachina > Tachina grossa. The sequence goes on along the minus strand of OX465274.1, from coordinate 196,216,444 downwards.
ATTTTTTTTTTAAATGTTTTCCTCTATAAATTTTCTGTATAGAAAATATTTCTCGTCGAAAAATTTTATATAGAAAATTTTTCACCTCGAGAATTTATTATATCGAAAATTTTTCTTCTCGAGAATTTTTTTATATAGACAATTTTTCTTCTCGAGAAATTTTTTATGTAGAAAATTTCTCTGCTCTAGAAATTTTTAATATATAAAATTGTTCTCCTCGAGAAAGTTTTTGGGCAGAAATTTTTTTCCTCGAAAAAGTTAAGATACATATATATATTTTTTCTCCTTGAGAAATTTTTGAAAAAAAATTTTTATCCTCTAGTAATTTTTTAAATAGAATATTTATTTCTTCAGAAATTTTCTATATAGAAATTTTTTGTCTACGAAAAGAGCATTTTAATACAGAAAATTTTTCACATCGAGAAAATTTTTATATTGAAAATTTTTCACATCGAGAATTTTTTTATATGGAAAAATTTTCTGCTCCATAAATTTTCCCAATAGAAAAAATATCGGTTCTGAACATTTTTCAGAAAAAAATTCTGTATAAAAACTTTTCAAATAAAGAAATTTCTATACGAAAATATTTTTCATCGAGAAAAATTTCTATTGAAACAAATTAAAAAATAAATTATGTTAGAAAACGTTTTTCACCGAAAAATTTTATCGTAAAATTTTTTCTCATTTTGAAACATTTGTAAATAAATATGTTTTTTAACACCGAGAAAACGTTCTATATAGAAAACTGTCCATATCAAGATAAATTTCTATAAATAAATACTTAAAAAAAGGAATTTCTAAACAGAAAACTTTTATCATCGAGAAAAATTTTTGTGTAGCAAACTTTTTTCTCATCAAATATTTTTTGTTATGTTCTTCTTCTCAAAAAAATTTTTTTAAAGAAACCTTTCCCATCGAAAAAAAATGTTATATTGTAAATTTTTCTCATCGAGAAACATTTCTATATATAAAATTTGTTCATTGAGAAAAATTAAACGTTTCTTGTGGCTAAAAATTTTAACGCAAAAAACTTATGCCTCTATCACGGTTTTCAACTTTTAAAATAGTTTGGTTATGATTGATAAATTTGCATTGCCATTCTCCACTAAATTAACAATTGACTTTTCAGTTGTGTTTTGGTACTTTCATTTTCAACTCTACGTTAGTTTGGTTGAGAAAAACGTTGAGTATACACAACTGGATTTTACTAGTTGGGTCTGTGGTTGGGTTTTTCTAGTTACGGGTTGGTGCAATATAAAAAGCAGAAAAAATGGAAAAATCGTAACTAGAAATACTATTTGTTATGCTTAATAACAAAATTGTTTAATATTTTCAGTATCGGCGGTATACCGGCAAATGCAAAGATTTCTTTATAAAGGGTGTTTTTTATTGAGGTATAGAACTTTAAGTTGGCATCACTTTTTTAACTGGCGGCCATTTTGTCAGCTGTCAAGTGATTAATATTTAGTTTGGTTTGCCATTTTATCATGAACAGGTTGACAAAAGAACAACGCTTGCAAATCGTGCAAATTTATTTCGAAAATAATGGTTTAGTTCGCGAAGTTTACCGCAAGCTCCGTCCATTTTATAGTCGACATAATCGTCAATCAGAGCAATTAATTCGGTTAACCATGGATCGTTTTCGCACTACGTTTACTCTATGTGATAATACGCATCCGCAGAGACGTCGAACAGTGCGCACCGAAGAAACAATTGCCGCTGTAGAGGAAAGTGTTGAAGAGGACCCGAATGAATCGATTCGCCACCGTGCACAGCAATTGGAGCCGACTAACCGACTATTTTGTTCCCGAATTGGATGGCATGAATGTGGATGAGTTGTGGTTCCAACAAGACCGCGCTACATGCCACACAGCGCACGTCACAATCGATTTATTGAAGGAAACATTCGATGAGCGCATAATTTCGCGTAATGGACCTGTCAATTGGCCACCAAGATCGTGTGATTTGACACCATTGGATTGTTTTCTTTGGGGATATGTGAAGTCGCTCGTCTACGCCAACAAACCAGAAACGTTAGGGGACTTGGAAGCCAACATTCGTGGCGTTATTGCCAACATACGGCCCCATATGCTCGAAAAAGTGGTTGAAAATTGGACCTGTAGAATTGGCTTTATTCGAGCCAGCCGCGGCGGCCACATGCCCGAAATCATATTTAAACATTAATGGCATAAAATTATCCTTCCAATAAAGCCAAATTGATGGACATTAAAACGATTTTCTTGTGTTTTATTTCAATTCGAAGTTCTATACCCCTTAAAAAACCACCCTATATATGGTTTTAGGTGATCCAAAAAATAACAAAACGTTTCTTTGTTATGCTGGAAATAACTAAAAAACCTTCAAAAATAATTTAAAAAAATTTTTTTTTTTATATTCCTTGTCTTACATTGGGTAATTCTAGAGGGTTGGAATCAGCACGAATTTTTCTTTTGATACGTAGCACATCTATAATTGCGACTTCGTTTTCGTCGTCATAAATTAATATTTGTATTCACTACACTAAAAACAATACTTTTTCGAAAACTTTGTGTTTTTTCCTGTCAAACTTGATATTTTAAGTTGGCACCGCGATTCAATTTCAAGTAAAAAATAGTTGTGATTCATAATACTAAAACACAGTTTGGTCGAGTGTTAGTTTGGTCTACTCTTAGGCGACCAAACTGAATTTAGTTGAGAAAATTCATTCGGAAAAAATATTCTGTAGAAAACTTATTTTATCAAGAAAAATTTTAACAAAGAAAACTTTACTCATCGAGAAAAAATATTATGCAGAAAGCTTCACTTATCGAAAAAATTATACTTAGAAATTTTATAATTCCTATACAGAAAACAATTCTCATCAATAAAAAAAATTTCTATAGAGAAAACTTTTCTCTTGGTGAAAATCTCTATAGTAAAAACTTTTCTCATTGAGAAAAAAATTTTTTAGATAAAATTTTACTAATGCAGGAAAAATGTCTGTATAAAAAAGCTTTTCTCCTTGAGTGAAGTTTCTAAAGAAAAAGCGTTTTCCATCGATAACAATTTCTATAGAGAAAACTTTTCTTATCGAGAAAAAAATTTCATATAAAAAAATTTTCTCATCAAAAAAAAAATTCTATAGGGAAACTATTTCTAATGGAGAAAATTACTTTTCTCATGTTTAAACATTTTGATAGAAAAAACGTTTCTCATACAGAAAAATATCCATAGAAAAACATTTCTTATCGTTAAAAATTTCTATAGCGAAAAATTTTCTCATCACGAAAAATTTCGAGAATTATTTCTATGTAAAAAATTTATCAAAAAAAATTTTTAGTTGAAAACTTTTGCCATCGTAGAAAATTTGTGTTGACTAGAAAATTTCCTATAAGTTTCGTTTTTTTCATCTTGAAAAATTTTTAAATAGAAAACTTTTTTCATCGAAAAATTCTCGTTATGGAAAATTCTCGTTATAGAAAATTTTTCTTATCAAGAAAAATGTCAGTATAGATAACTTTTCTCATCGCTAAACATTTTTATAAAAAAAAACTTCTTGTCGAAAATTTTTATAACGACAACTTTTTTTTGCAAAAAGTTTCTAAAGTCTTGGTAATTTTTCTCATTTGAACATTTTTTTGCACCGGCAAGTTTTTTATAAAGAATAATTTTTTCTGTTTTCGTATAAAAGACAATTATAGTCCACATGAGATTAAGATATTAAAAAATATGTATTTAATGTACATCTATGACTAATTTTTGTTAAGTTTAGCTAAAGTATATAAGCTCCAGATGATGTTAAAACTTGTTAAGGCATATGCTATTTATATTTATAACAAGGTTGTATTAATATTTACTATTAAACTTGAATTTAACATTCACATTCATTAACCATCGCTAAGTTTTTTATGGCTTTAAGTGCCGTAGGCACTAATGAGCTTATTTAAAATGCCCAATCTAATCAATATTTCAATGCAGTCATAAAATCTGTTTGCCAACTCCAAATAAATTCGCGTAAACTTATTTTGCAGGCAAAATTAACTCGTTTTATCACATTTTTAAACACCTCATTAATTCTAATTAAAGTTTATTGAATTCAAACATTTAACACACAACCTCTCACAAGCAAAAAGAAAAAAAAACAGACATAATTAATGCTCATTTTACAAGCAAACGTGTATATTTGACGAGAAATTCATTTTGTACAAGTTTCTTTTTTCTAATGCAAATGCAAACGCCTACATTATTTCACACATTAATAAAAATGTTAAATTTATAAAAGTCTTTTTTTTTCTCCTTTTTAAATAATATTTTTTTTTCGTTTTCGCTATTTGAAAAACCTTTAGGCAACGAAGCATAAATATTTATTTTTTGTTTCTAAATACAAGAAACACCCACTCTTTAAAAATAAATATTTTACAGGGAAGTTGGTTTGGCAAATTTTTATCAAGACACGATACGGCACGACACATACGCAAACTGCCAAATTGTGAACGCAAAAAATATGATAAATTATTAATTTATTAAGGCCAACATGATTGGAGCAATTTAAACTAAACCAACCGCAAGCGAATTCTTTCCAGCTCAACGAAAATTCGATATTTGAAGAAAAACAGAAACCAAACCGCAGATTAAAATGTGTGCATTTTGAAATAATGTGGTTAAGTAGGAGAAAATTAAATATTTTATATTTTGTTTTTTTTTCTTCTCTGACACGAACGAGCTTTTGTGCTGTGGTGCAAAGTTTATTAATAAATTTTCTGATGCACGAAATTTAATTTAGAAGTTGTTTTTTGTGTTGAAGCTCAGCGGAAAAAATTGGAAATAAATAAGTTTTTAAAGGAGTTTTTTTTAAACGAATTGAATTAATAAGACATTCGTTGTACCTTCGCATATTGTAATATACATAATATTGGGTAGTCAAGGTTTCCTTCAACTAAAAAGCTATTAGTGATTTTTTAATTATAGAGATTAGCGTTTTATGATGCCTTGGTGTATTTGACTAAAGCGGCCCATCCATTATACAATATTGTTGCATATTATTTACTACGTTTATACGCTCGGCTTATTTGCAAATAAAACTGTAAATTATTGCCATATTATTGTTTTTATTGCGACTTACTAATTCAGAAAACTATTCACGATTAACGCACTATTTGCAAATAAAATGCTTGAGGTTGCCACACTTACAAATGTTTGCCAATAAAAAACAATTAATTAATAAATATTGCACAAAAATATTGATAGAAGCAACTAATGGCAATAAAAACCAATTATTATTTGTTATTTTGTACATTTACACAATTTTTTTGTGAACATAAGTAACATTTCTATAGTAGTGCTACCAAGTTTTTATACATTTACAATGCCGTATAAACAGTGAGTTAATTTATTTGCAAATAGTTTCGTTTGCAAATAGTGCGTGTATAAACGTAGTAACTGTCTTTTTGACCTATAATATGCAATAAATGGCACAATGTTTTCAAAGAAAATATTGCCCAATTTTCCTGACAGTGAAAAAGTAAACAAAATTGAACAATCTTGCCATCACAATTGTCTTGATTGTACAATAAAAATCAAAAGTCTTTTGATAATTGCCAATATATTGTGCCACCTTCGAATATGACAGACACATTGCTGATATTATTGTACAATACGAAAAATTGCACAATTATATTGTGCCGCCTAAGTTTTCCATAACAGTCTTCATAATGAAAGAGTTAACTGCATAAACATGCTATTTAATGTATTTTTTTTAATAATGGACTTACGTCACTTTAAATAAAACGGTTCCAATGAAATATCTTAGTGCTTTAGCACTTAAGTGTAACTTACTGTTCCACGATAATGATAGAACAAATTTTATCGACAACTTTTATTAAAAAAAAACAACAAAATAACAAATGCATACTGGAAATTTAGAATGGTAATCCAAAAATTTTACAGATTTATATATACATATGTATATAAACAGGCTTGCTCGTAAACTTGCGCGATTTTATATCATCTGCCGTTTTAAGCTCAGGACGAGTTGCCTGACTGGCCGAAAACATAAAAAATAAATAATAGAAGAGAAGTGTCTTAGGACACACGATTGTAGCTTTGCTGCTTATTTATATAAAACAAATTTCATGTGTGTAATAATAATGCCATAAAATTATACTAGATATACCAAACGGCCGACACACTCGTCCGTATTCTAGAATCAAAATATAAATAATTTTAGATTAAAAGAAAATGTATCTAAACGTCATAAAAAAATTCATTAAAACACAGCCACACACAAACTTATATACATATGCAAGCATAATTAAATAATACATGAAATTAAAAAAACATAAACAAAATCCCAAGGCACATCAATCAGGTACCCGCGATTCTACAACAAATATTACAACAGCAACAACCACATGTACTTTGTTGGTATATATTACCTTCTTACTTTTCAGAACAAGGTAGTATCGTCAGATTGCGTGTTTCTTATAGGAAATGTCAAACACCATACAAAACTGAATATTCGAAAGGTGTTTATGGATGCCCAAACAAAAGCATGCTTTTAGGCTTATACCTACACAACCCAAATTTGACATTTAGATTGGCATAATGACATTAGTCACCTGGTGTAGTGCTACCACCTAATAAATGCGCCTTGCAAAATCCCTTCAACCAACCTAATTCAATTTATTCAACTCTCTTCCTTTAAGTATTATGGATTTGATACAACAACAAATAAGAGAAAAACAATTGTAAGGTCAAGAGAAATACTACAAACACACACACACTCATGTTTTGTTTCTTTTTTTACTTGTAAGCTAATGAATGTGTGTGTAATATGTGTGCATGTAGTAGTACCAACGTTAAACGCTTATAGCTCCCAAAATACTAAACCGATTTCAATAAAATATAGATTCTGCACATCTGTATAAAAAATCCTTTAAAACCATGTAAATCTTTTTAAAATGGGTGCAGTGGTACTAGCGTAAAAGGGATTACAAAAAACATGTTCGCCTATTAATTATATAGAAGATAGAAGATATATAACATGATGATGTCCAAATTCTTTGCAAAAATTTTAAAACGTTTCCATGTATTTCTTTTCTAGCGGCGTACGATTGTTTCACTCACCTCAAACAATTTGTTTCTTTATTTTCGTACTATACTTTTAAGTAGGGATGTAACGGATACCATTTTAGCGAATGCGAATGCGAAAACGAATAATGCATTTTAATTTTTTGCGAAAGCGAATGCAAATAATGGGTGTTTTTTATTGAGGTAGAGAACTTTAAGTTGGCATCACTTTTTTAACTGGCGGCCATTTTGTCAGCTGTTAAGTGATTAATATTTAGTTTGGTTTGCCATTTCATCATGAACAGGTTGACAAAAGAACAACGCTTGCAAATCGTGCAAATTTATTTCGAAAATAATGGTTCAGTTCGAGAAGTTTACCGCAAGCTCCGTCCATTTTATGGTCGACATAATCGTCCATCAGAGCAATTAATTCGGTTAACCATGGATCGTTTTCGCACTACGTTTACTCTATGTGATAATACGCATCCGCAGAGACGTCGAACAGTGCGCACCGAAGAAACAATTGCCGCTGTAGAGCAAAGTGTTGAAGAGGACCCGAATGAATCGATTCGCCACCGTGCACAGCAATTGGAGCTTTGTCCATCAACTTTATGGAAAATTTTGCGCAAAGATCTTGGCTTGCGACTTTACAAGATCCAGCTTGTGGAAGAATTAAAGCCGCGAGACCATGCAATGCGTCGTGATTTTGGTGTATGGGCCGAAAATGAGATTGATCTCGATGCTGATTTTCATCGCAAAATTTTGTTCATTGATGAGGCTCATTTTTGGTTGAATGGCTACGTCAACAAGCGAAATTGCCGCATTTGGAGTGAAGAGAATCCACATGAGACCCTTGAGACGCCATTACATCCACAAAAACTGACTGTTTGGTGTGCTCTATGGGCTGGTGGAGTCATTGGGCCATACTTCTTCCGAAATAATGCTGGAGAGTCAGTTACCGTTAATGGAGACCGGTATAGAGCCATGATAACCGACTATTTTGTTCCCGAATTGGATGGCATGAATGTGGATGAGTTGTGGTTCCAACAAGACGGCGCTACATGCCACACAGCGCACGTCACAATCGATTTATTGAAGGAAACATTCGATGAGCGCATAATTTCGCGGAATGGACCTGTCAATTGGCCACCAAGATCGTGTGATTTGACACCATTGGATTATTTTCTTTGGGGATATGTGAAGTCGCTCGTCTACGCCAACAAACCAGAAACGTTAGGGGACTTGGAAGCCAACATTCGTGGCGTTATTGCCAACATACGGTACATAGATGTACGACATATAGCATTTTATTTAAATTGAGTCTTGAATTGAGCAAATATTTATTAATTTATTAAATTCTTAAAACAGAAAGATGTATATATGATATTATATTGAAATAAGTATAGATAATAAAAATAAATTTACAAAATGTTAGGCAATTAACCCATTCGTACTTTGGCCCTAAATCCTGGTACTCTGTTCAATAGTTCATGTGAAATGCTGCCAAAATACATATTAAGAAAAATTGGCATGAACTCATGAAAAAATTTTGGAGAAGTAGTACTTTGTTCATCTTGGGAAAAACATATGAAATATGTATATCTTCAACATTTTAAGTTTTCATGCGAAATAATATGCGTGGCACTTGTTTCGCATAAAATTTACAAAAAAGAACTGCTAGTTAAAGTTGTTTGCATTTAAAATTTTCTGTGCGAAGTAATGAATGGTGCTCAACATTTTCCAAAACTTTGAAAAGGCTAGTTTTAAGTATTTTTCAAAGCTGTATTTTGGTTTAGTATTCGCTTGAAATATTCGCATGCATTTTAGCGAATGCAAAAGCGAATGCAAATAGCAAAAGAAAGCGAATAATTTGCGAATGCGAAAGCGAATGCGAACATTCGTTACATCCCTACTTTTAAGTAAAAAGAAATCAAAACAAAAACAAATTTATAACTGCAATAGTGTCGATTATTTTTGTTACGAAAACCACGTCCTAACTCTTGTATTGCGCAATAAATAGCAAAGCTATAAAACAAAATAAAAACTGCTGATTTCTTTATTTTGACTGTTCCTGTTTGTTTGTGAAATCATAAAAGTAAATAACTCATTTAATAGCAGAACATTTTTCCCTAGATTTTTCTTAATATTTAGTGTTTCTTAATAAATCAAGGAATTATTCAAGAAAATTAATGAAGAACACATTGAGCACAATTGTATGTCTCTTAAAGTTTTCTCTTCTAAGTGAATTTCTTATGTAATACATACCTTACAAATATTTCATATTGAACATTTTAAAAATAAATTCCATGCACAGAAAAAATATTACGTGTAACTTCATCAATAATTTCCTCAGTTCAAATAGCACTGAGCAGTGAAGTTGGTTAACCTAACTTATGTGAAGCACTTAAAAAAATATCTTTAACAAATTTGTTACGGTACAATTTCTACAGTTAAGTCACAAACAAGTGTTAATACGTAAATATTTTTAAACAACCATTTCTCAAAAGAAGCATACTTTTAGGAGCAATAGACATCGTAACAATTTAACTTGGTTGTTTTAACTGACAAATTTTTTTGATTTGAATCTAGTCATGAAATTGTTATACAATCCATCCTAATCCATACAAAGAGCCCATACAAATTTACTGAATTTAAAATTTACACTACTTGTTAGAAATTTATTTGCTGGTGGTTCAGCGTTGTCTATATGCATTTCATTGTATCTCTAACAAATCATCAGTAGACTTCAACCAAACATTTTGAATAGTCACAAACCTCTTATCTTATGCACAGACTTTCAAGAACTATTTGAGAATTCATAAATAATAATATTTTTGAAAATCACAAAAGAAAAATAAGCGTAGTAGGCTTACAAACTAATACAAAAAACCCAACAAATAATTTATATTCGATATGAATCTATTTTATTTTTCTACCTTGTTAGAGTGCAACCAATAAAAAGAGCATCCCAAAATCCAAGAGAGAGTTTGCTTAATATTTTAATATTAGACTTTTTTTATAATAAATAAGCTAAAAAAATTTGTATTTTACCTCAATTTATCTCTTGTATGTAAGAAAAAAAAACTTGAATAAATCAATCACCAGGACACTTGAAATTTACACTATTAAAATTAGATATAAAAAGGGAGAGACTCTAAGTAGCACGACACTACATTAACAGTTTAATAGGGGTTTTTTAACATAAACAACTGGAATTTTAATGATTAATGTAAATCATGTTGAATTAACATGAATTACATATGAAACAAAATTATTGCTGAAAAATGTTAAAGCAACCTTGTGTACGTAAATTTTAATGTGCTTATATTCAATAATAGCCTTGGACAAAGTGTTAACTATTTTGTGAGATTTGTTTAGGGAGTTATAGCGCAATGACTGTCTGCATATGTATTTTCCACTTCTAATATCATTTAAAATAATAAATTAATGTAGCTCACACTTTGGTATATTTCAAAGTGAATCTATTAGTTACACTGTTCAGAAGAATGTTTAAACTAAATAAAATAAAAATATGCATTGAATTTCTCATATGTTAAGAATATTTTAAATTAATTATAAATTACTAAATTTTATTGATTGAAATTTCTGCATTAATTTACATGTACTGTAAAGTTTATAATTACAATTTTTTTTTCTCAGTGTAGTCTTTCTATACTTTCTATCAACTACATAATATTAACAATCAAAACTGCCACCATCAAAAGTTATCACATAAATCTAATAATTATTACGACTTCAAAAAAAAAAAGAAACGTTGGAAATAATGCTCCATGTCAAATGGAATTTATGATTTTCATGTTTTTTTTTTTTTTTTTTTTTTTTTTTTTTGTTCTTATCATTATTAATTGAATTAGAAACAACGAAGCGAAAAATAGTCATTACACTTTATGAGTATTAACTTGGTAACACGGTTTTAATAATAAATAAATAAATTCCAAGCAGATTTGCAAAAAGAACCTCATAAGATAAGACTGAACGAACATTTATTTAGATAAAAATGTTGTAGTAAAAAAATAAAAATAAAATAAAGAAAATTGGAATTTTGATTTATGAGATTTATGTTTAATATACATACACATACATTTATATCTTTAGAAACTCAGGCATCATGCTCTGTTGGCATGAGCTGTGAGCGATTTAGAAAGGAAAATTATGATGTTAAAAATAAATTTCTAAAAATAAAGTATATAATATAAAAATAAAAAATAAAGCAATATCCAGCTATTATCTAAGTTAGAAGCAATAAATATTTTTTAGAGTTTTAAAATATATTTTTTATATAAGCTTTAAATAATATTTTTCTTTTGTTGCAGGTAACTTGATATGAGTTTTAAAAATCTATGTGAAATAAGAATATTTATTTGTAAGTACAAGTTTATTGCTCCAAACTTCTTTCAAATTATCTATTTAAACTTCGGCAAAGAAAATTTCTCTTTATAAGTTCATTGTTGCTGTATGGTAGTTTATTAACACAATTAATTGAAGATAAATTCCTTTTTAAAATACCAAACATTTCCAAAATGTTTGCAACCTCAATAACAACTCTTAGAATAATAAGAATAAACAACAGCAAGATACAAACAACTTAAACAAGTAGAATTTAAAATGTGTGTTGACTTTATGTTTAACCACAAGAAAAATATTTACGAGTTGGTAGGTAAACCATAAAGTCAACAAACACCACAGCTTTAAAGTTTAAACAACTCTATCAGCAGCTGCTTAAAAGAATGACATCATTAACCGCCAGCAGTAAACAAATTCTTTCAAATAGCGATTTCGTACTTCTACTCATTCTCAACCGCAAACATGTTTTGTTGTTTTTTTTTTCACCAAACAAAAACCTTTAAGAAGGAATAAAAGTATAAAAAAAATTAAAAATAAAAAATAATAAAGTAACGATCGTGCTATGATAAAATAATTGAGCATACACTTATTATACCATTAAGGGTTTTAGCACACAAACGAGCTTTCGTACATCAAGTGCTTAAGAAAAAATATTTTTAACTTCGCTACCATCATCATCATCATCATCATCGTCATCAGTAACCACAGCAAACATTAGCGCAAAACGTTTGTGAAACCTTTTATGGTGTGGCAATTCAATTGCTTTAACATAGTTTCTCTCTCCTTCAGCCTCAAAGTCTAATGCAAGATATAAATCTAAGACTGTGATCAAGCTTCTTCATACGAGTGTATGCACATGAAAATTGTAAGTGAAAATGTAGAAACTGCCATATAATAAACTTCCAAAGGCTTCCTGAAATGTCAATAAGAAATTAGTAAAAGCAAAAGGAGCAAAGCAAAAAGCCAATACTGGTTATTGCAATATCGACTGGGGAATATAAAAATAACATCAAATACTAAAGAAAATTGCACAGGAATGGATTTACAAAGGGATAGTTTTCTTGCCGCAGATTAAGTGTCAGAGAGCGATAGAGAGAAGTATTTTTATATTTCTATATTTTCACAGAAAATAGTTTTTCTAGTGTAAACCTAGTTAGTTTGCAAAATGAAAATCTTACGGGAAATACTTTACATAATCTACATAAGGGCATCTAAACAACATTAGCCCAATTCACAATCTTGCACAAATGGTATTGCATCGTTGCATGTGCAAAACGGTATAGTACAGGGTGGGCCAAAAGAAACCAAGCGGTGTAAAAGTTTAATAACTTTTTTGTTTATTAACTTTTTTTATTTTTTCTTTCAGATTATATAATATACAAAATGGAAATTTTTTTACACTAAGTATGAAAAATGATGTCTCTTAAATGACCACCGTTTTCAGCTTCGCACTGATGGGCTCTTTTTAGAGCATTTTCCATAACATCTTTCAAAACTTGTGGCTGTAGCGTTCGAATTTCTGCAACAATGTTTGCCTTGAGTTCAAGGATTGTCTCTGGCTTGTTCACATACACTCGCTCCTTCAAAAAACCCCAAAGAAAATAGTCGGGTGCTGTCAAATCTGGCGATCGCGCTGGCCAAATAATTTCCGAATTTCGAGAAATTATTCGCTCTCCAAAAATTTGACTTAAAAGTGCCATTGTGTCTCGGGCAGTATGGGCAGTGGCTCCGTCCTGCTGAAACCACATACCAGGTCTGTTTTCAAGATCAGGACGTAAAAAATTTTCTATCATAAACCGATACCGCTCTCCATTTACGGTTACAGCACTTCCATCTTCATTCTCGAAGAAGTAGGGCCCAATGACATTTTCAGATGTGATCCCACACCATACTGTACACCTGATGGGGTGCAATTGGCGTTGATGAATGGCTCTTGGATTTTGAGAACCCCAGAACCTACAGTTCTGCTTATTAACAAAGCCATTCAAATGAAAATGAGCTTCATCACTCATAATGAAATTTTCAATAAAGTTGATTTCATTTCTGGCCAACTCTTGAAATTTAACTGCAAAATTTAGACGTTGCCGATGATCTGCGGGTTTTAATTCTTGGACCAATTGCACCTTATATGGGTATAACTGTAAATCTTTTTTTAAAGTGCGCCGTAGTGACGTACGAGACATTTCTAGCTGAGCAGAACGCCTTCTGCCAGATGTTTCTGGTGCTTCGTTAACACTTTGTACTCGTTCAATATTTTCCGCAGTGCGACTTAAACGTGGTCTACCGGTTCGAGGCAAATCTCTTACGCTGCCATGTTGGTGATGACGATTAACTAAGCAACGAATCATGGCTTCAGAGGGCGAAATTCTGACGTTAAAATGTCGACGATATGCTCTTTGCGTTAAAATAATTGATCTCCGGTTTAAATAATAAAATTCTATTGTTCTGGTACTCTGTTCAGTTGTGAACCTCTCCATTATAAATTCTCCAAGTGTTGTCTATATAATCTGAAAGAAAAAATAAAAAAAAATTAATAAACAAAAAAGTTATTAAACTTTTACACCCCTTGGTTTCTTTTGGCCCACCCTGTATATTGATACTCACCATTTAACATTTCATAATGGTGAGTATCAATATGCTATACCATTTTGCACATGCAACGATGCAAGACTATTTGCACAAGATTGTAAATTGGGCTATTGTGTCTAGCAATGCTGTTGGTATTTATCTCGTTTCTGATATTTATTTATAGCATATTTTAATAGGAATCTTCTAATTATTCAAATATGTATGAAACAAATTTATTAAAAATACATATCTTCTATATCGAATCTCCTCTATCTGTTACATGTTAATTTCTTTTAAAACTTAATCGATAAAGAATCATCACTGCAAAAGATAGTTAAATAAAACATTTTTGATATGTGTTACCTAGAATTCTATTTAAAGTCGGTGTCAATCAGGTTCACAAATTCTATACTTACTTATTTATGCGCTTAGTTGTCCTTGTTATTATCACCGACTTGGAATACTCATATATAAACTTTTTTTTAAAATGAATCTAAATAATTTTTAGCTTTTTAGTGTTAATTTTTGAAATCAGTTTATATTTTTACTGCCAAATTTATATGTTCAGGGGCGTAGCAACTGCCAATTTAGCAAATATTGATGTCCGTCCACTTTTCTAAATTCAACATCGCATCACTTTCAACGCTCAAGATGTGTGCTAAGGTTGGTAAAAATCTATCAAGTCGAGGAATGTGAAACATTATATTAAACTATAATTAGCATGGTTCTGCCCAATTCTGTAATCTCAAGACAATATCATTCTAAGAGCTTAAAGCTGTTTGCCAAGTTTTGTGGGAATCGGATAAGCAGAATTACAAACACTTTGAAGCTTATCTCTCATGGGCATGGCTCCTCCCACTCTTTGAAATGCAAGATTAGATATTTTAATCAGAAATAATTTTTTATTCGGGCTGAAGTTCAGTAATTTCAATTCTTATTGAATGAAATATTTTTATTATTTAATGTGAGTTTCTAAAGGAGAGAAGAAAAATTAAACTAGACTTTTTATTAGCTGGGGGGAAATACCGATATTTTTCTGTGCAGCCACGCACTTCATCAGCACCCTAGTCTATCTATACACAACAACCATTTCTCATATTCCGTTTCATTAAAATTTACGTTAAATAGCTGATGTTAATAACAATCTCTACCCAACCTAGATAGCTCAAACGAACATGTTAAATAAATGTTAAAATATTTACACAACTACTTAAGAAGGTTAAATGCCCACAAAATATTTAGCGGGAACTAAAGATGTCAAAAGGTGTAAATAAAATTAAAAGAAACGAAACGAATTTCTCAACTTCAAATATTTTTTGCAAACATAATACGTACTCGTACAAAAAATGTTGTAATGAGTCTTATGTGGCAGGGAGTGTGTTAAGCACAAGAACTTACAAACTACTAACCAAGAAAAGAAAAGTTTTCTGTTTAGTGAGAAATATTGGAAAAGAAGTTTTTAAGCACAAGAATGTTTGGCTTATGGGAATGACGACTTGAAAGTAAAAATTAGAAAGCACTTGACTGTATTTAGTTAAAAATAAAATCTTTTCAAAGCTTTAATTTTATTTAATATAAAAATGATACACGATTCGCTTTCTGAGTTATCTGCTCAATTAGCTGCAAAAATTTTGAATTTCATATGTTCTTGTTCTGTCTTGTTTAGTTATACTTCCCTTGATTTTATTTCATCTTCTCAGTTATTTTTCTTCAGTTAATGTTAAGACATTTACATTCCATAAAAGTAACTTAACAACATACTTTTCTGCTTGTTTTTTTTTTATTTTTATTTTTTGCTTCCTCTAATTTTATAAAGAAAATACACAATAATACAAGTAAATATAATCGCACCACGTAACCGCATGTGTTTATTAGCCCCCAGCCTATTTGGCCATAAAATAAATAGATGACTGAGTTTGTCTAAACACAGTGTAAAATCGTTCAAATACCAGATTCAGTTTGATGATGTGTAATAAAAGAAGATTAAAACTTAAAACAGTATTTGGCATAATACATGACTAAGTAACATGAACGGCATGCTGCGGTAGAAGTAGTTTTTATATTTTTATTTATTTATTTTTTTTTTACTGATAGAAACAACTTTATATGACACCTATTTAGTGAATGCCTCTTAAATGTACTCGTATATACATATGTATAGAGCAATTGGATGGATGCTCGTGTTGAGCTTATCATTTGCCTTGCAACACTTAAGGATATACATATATTTATTTTTTAAAGAGAACTTCAAATATAATTTATTTGATTTGTTTAGCTTTTATTGCTTTCGACTTCAATTACAGTTGCAGGTTAGTTGCAAACATATTTTACTTTAACGTTTCATTCGAACGTTGTACATCAACAAATTATTTTTACATGGGCCTTGTACCGCCCAATTATCTGGTTTTTGCTATAAAGTACATGCGATCTGTGTGGCCAGCTCTTTTCTTATCTGTTTAAGCCGTTTGGCATGATTGAGTAACCAAAATTAGCTTTCATATTAGTTACAATTATTATGTGCCATAAAAATTAAAAAACCAAAATTCTTAAATTGTTTATTAGACTCGCTTAGCAATTTTATGTAAATGCTTGCAAGGAACATTTTTATGAAGCATGGTCAGCGTGACCATTTTAGCATTTTTGCAGCTAAATTTAGCATTTTTTTTTGTTGATTTAGCTGCAAAATTTTCGATTTAGCAGTTAGCATTTTCGTTAGCATTTTTAAATTTTTTATTTAGCATTTTCTAGCATTTTTTCATATTAATCTACATAACTTTTAACAATATGTCTTATACGTAAAAGAGGCTGACTTCCAAAACGTCTACTGCCTTCCAACAAAGTGTAGTATTTCATAACACTGCAGAACAAAACATTGCAATGCATACCCTTTCAAAACGTCGTTGACAAGTGTTTAGAACACCGCAAACAATCAATCAGCGCATCGGTTGCAAAGTTGGTGCTCATTGTTACAATGTTTCGCAACTTTGGATCTGTGCACGTTATAAATACCGTATCCTAAGACTGTACAAACTTTCTACTTTTTACGTAAAAATTGAATAGACGAAAGCTTTAGAATATTTTACAAAAACCAATTTTTAAACGTTGTTTATAAATGAAACGTAAGTGAGAAACGAATTCTTCTCGAAGAACCGTCCGTCAATTAATATTTTTGGTTTGCTTTAAATACTTTATGTATAGTGATAAACTAGTATTTACTTAGCATAACCCAGCAAAAATTATTGCTTTCCCGAAGCATATTTGTGAGGGATACAATGTTACAGAATCACTTGATGTTGCGCATGAATAAGGAATTTTTTTGTTCCAGATGAGCCAGCTAGAATCAAGACATTTAGCTTACTAAAGTGCTTCAAAGAAGTAATACTCAGATGCAAAAATTACTGGCTTGCAAAATTTTTTGTGATAACTTTCTATTTTGCTAGAGAGTCCGCCTTACGTTAGTGCTTGTTGTTGTTATTGCTTCCAATCACTATTTTTTCTGGGAAGTGACGAAATTTAAATAAGTTAAATTTTCTAGCAGTCTAGAAAACGTTTTTAAGCAGGGAAACTTTGAAAAGACAGAAATCTTTATTATGCTCCGCAGTTTCAGGAAATACCTTGGTGGAGAAAGTCCTTAACCCCGGCTAAAGGTCGGCAGTCTAAAAAGCATTATTATTATACACGAGTTCCTCCATAAAACTTGTCATTAAAAGTCGGCGCATGATGTACTTTTTACCCACTATTAAATCCTAGCGTGATTTTTAATGTAATAATATTATGGGCCAAAAATCGTTAAGCGTATGTTTCATTTTGCCACTTATGCTAACTTCATGCCAGTTTTTCATTATACATAATGCAGTTTAGGTTCAAGAAATAATTTCTAATTAAAAAAAATCTGTTTCATTCAAAGGAAATACATTTTATTTAATATTAGTAAGGCGATGTAAGCAGAAATTACAAAAATAACAACTTTAAAAGAAACAATTGGATTAAGAAAGGTAAATATTAAGTTTTAGCAGTATGTTTTAGCACTTTAATAATTTTTTAGCATATTTTAGCTTTATTTTGAAGTCAACCATTTTTAGGATCTGGTCACACTGAGCATGGTTAAAGCCCTTGTCCCTCTCTCTCTCTCTCACTCTCTCCAAAAAGGGAGCAAAAAAGAGTCTTAAGCAAATAGACAGCCACAGTTGAAAAATTCCACAAGAATATTAGTCTAAAAATTAGAGATGTGCACGTGAGGGTTTTTAGACTCACGACACGCAGAAAAATATTTTACTCACGCACTTTCACGCACGAATGATATTGAAAATTTTCACGATCACTCACGCTCACGAATAAAATATTCCTAATCACGCACGAGTGGTTTACAACTTGTCACGATCACGCACGCTCACGAAAAAGTATGTAATCCAATTTGTATACACATGTATGTATGTATGTACATATGTACGCACGTGTATATGTAAAATTTACATTGCACATTGAGGACTTTTAGAAAGTAAATGGCAATAAATCTGGAACTTCTAAACTACTGATTGGACTTATATGAAACTCCTAACATCCGTAGAGGAGGACTTAGGCTTTATAACACAAGCCTTTTGGCTTGAGCAGGACAGAGTTACAGTGGGCCAAAGTTGACTACCTGGGACTCAATAAAACTTCTGAGGCTTGTAACTTTTTTAAAAACTATCCGATTTTTACCGGATAAAGCATTTTGACATAAACTTGTAATTCTTAAGAAATAATTTCCCAAGATGTATTTCCGTATCTCTCATAAGATATTTTACTTAAGCCAAAGAAATTTTTTTTTTTTTTTTTGTTTTGACCTTTTTTAGTATTTTGCTTATTACTTTTTAGTTCATTGTTGGATTTTAAATTTTTGACAATTTTAAATAAAAATAGGAAAAAAATTTATTAACATATTAATTTGTGAAATCTGGAAAATGCTAAAAAAATCCAAATTTTAAAACTTCCCTGAAAAAGGCATGTGTTTTTTTAAGTCTCTTCATTATTTTCAGTTGTGTAAAAAACTTTGTTTAATACATTTTTAATTTTTTAATTACATATCGCTAAAGAAAATGCATTAAGAATGTGCTCAGGCCAATTATTTTGTATTTCGGACCTACATTCAACAATATCCTAAAATAGTAAATTTTAAAAATATTTTTTGTGTTTAAGCGGTTATAAAAAGTTGTGACGGTAGATTTTGAAAGTTTCAACTATAAGATTTTATTATGTAGATAGTTTTATACATTTTTAACTAAAATTTAAGAGTGCCTTTTCATAAATGCGGATGTATGCGTAGTCTTTCAAAATCTCAAAACTACGTAGTTTAAAATTTTAGGGAAATATAGTTGTGTACCATAAAAAAATATATTAAAATAGTTTTATTTGTGCAAAATGGTGTAGTAATTTGATACTCACCTATTCAGGAATGATATATGTCGTGAGAGCGTGATAATTCGTGCGTGATTAATAAAAAAAGCTTACGCACGATCAGGCACGAGTAATTTATTTTTAAGTCACGCTCACGCACTCACGCGTGATTAGTTATAAATTTGATCACGATCACGCGTGACACGATAAAATCACGACATTTGCACATCTCTACTAAAAATGCAAACACTACACAGAAAAAAATTATTCCTGCAATAAACAACTTCAAATGAAACCAAAACCAAAAATCATTTAAAAATGTATTTATGTAAGTCAAATAAATTTCTCTTGATTGACTCAATTAAATTTTTAATTGATTTTTGGTTTTATTTTCAATTAAAGTTGTTTATTAAAGAAATATTTTTTTTGTGTAGTCTGCGAGTAAAGCAAAATCTAGAATTTAATTGTTGGAATTTTCCATTAGAAATGAACTTGGTATAAGCATCATCTCGGACATCGCAAATGTCTAATGTAGACCGCTCATGTCCATGTTTCATCCATGCTCTGAAAACCATGGCTGAGCATAATAATCGCCATGAGATTCGCCGTTCGCAACCATTTGCAATAGAAAGAAAATAGACTCTATTGCACTACCACAAAATACTATGATGGAAATCGCACGTATTCACCACAACAAAGAAGTTGATAAACTTTTCACAGTTGCTCTGCCGGCGCCATGTTCATGTCATGTTACAGTCGATGGCTCGTGGGGTAAAAATATTAAATAAATTTTAAATAAATTTTTGCTCCATCACCTCAAACAGGAAAAAATTAAAATGCAAACAATCATTATGCCACGGAATTCCATATGTCTTTTCTTAGATTTTCAATACGATCTTTAACGTCCTATAGTTAAGAAATCACATCATGTGGAAAATTTAAGCTGAAATCAGTCGTAGGATTTGATTTAAATGATGATCTTAATTTTTTTTATGATTGAAAATTTTAGATTCAAAATGTTCAAAGCTATGTAGTTCTAAAACGTAATTCACACGTTGATTTTTCAATGATTTTTTTAACACGATTTTTAGAGTTTGTAGGCGAAGGGTATAGAAAAGTAAAAGAGGTAGAAAAAATCACGTTTTCCGTTCTACGAGTTTTTTTTTAATTTTCTTTACACATATTTAAATTTTTTTATGTTGCTTTATTTTATTTTTTCATTGAATGCGACAACAGCTTTTTTTTAATACAAAACAGTGTTACCTGTAGGTATTTTTAAACTCTTATCTAATTATTTTGGTGTCGCAGTGCCTGTCTTTGGTAGCATTGCTGAGAGAATATTTATTTATATATGAGAGAATAAGAAAAAAACGCTGTCAAAATAAATTAGATTCTATCTCTCGACTGCTTTCTGGAGCTACTTTTTGTGTCAATTTGTATGGAAAATGTGTTTATGCCGCAATTCTGTTTGATCATTGAGGCCTTAAATGTTTTTAATTTATCCTTCTTTAAATTAAATTGCTAAAATTTGTAGATTTTCGAATGGGGTAAATTTTTTAACATGTAAGGAAAGAAAAAAACGGATTTTTTAAAAATCTACTGGCAACACTGATGCAATTTTTAGAAGAAAAAAAAATAAAAACTAGACACATGAAAAAAATCATCGTACGAATGGAAAATGTTTCTGGAAGCAACTTTTAAAGAGAATCAAAAATAAAACAAGATTTTTAAATCATCGTTTGAATTGGGCCTTATTCTTGATCTCTTAATTAAAAATAAGTTTCGAGTTCTGCTAAATTAAGACAACTTAGCCAAACGGTATAACGGTATTGTCCTAAAAAGAGTCCTCTGTCGGACGCTAATTATTACAAACTTTTTACAATAGATGCTTTCGAATATTGCGGCCTATTTGGCTTTTAATTTCTCAGACTGTCTTGCCAAATCACCAGGGACAGTATTCAAACACAGGTGGGAATGATAAAATTGTGTTGGTGTCGGAAACGGACCTTACTTTTCATTGAAAACTCATCTTCAAGGATGAGGCTTATAATTTCTGGATTAGTGCGAATGTCAACAAATAAAATTGTCGAATTTAGGAAGATACCACCAATCTGTATAATATTGAAGAGCGTTCACTAATTGGTGCGGATTTTGGACTGGTGGCGTAATCGGTCCATATTTCTTTGGACCGTTTCGTTGCAACACGATGACCTGGCACATACCTCATGTCGTAATAGGCATTCTGCACTAGCGACTTGGCAGCCTAATCATCTTACTTAAGCCGCGTTCAGACTATTATACTTTGTATTTATACTTGTCAAAAATTCAAATAATACGTGCAAGTGTGATAGTCTGAACGCAAAATGTCATCAAAGTGGCAAATAATACGATCAAAATTTTGACATCCCATAAGACTTTTTCGTTTTTAGAAAATTTTCTAAACGATAATACATTTCATTAGATCAGGGTTGCATTTTGATACAAACTGAATTTCCAAGTCGGCTGTTTCGCCGCCGATAGCGTGTTGTCATTGATGTAATGTTTTGTCATACGTATTAGTGTCCTGCACAAGACTATATATGAGACCTTTCAAGACGTGAGAGATTTTTTCAAATGCTTTACTACAGCGAAATATTCTAAAAGAATCGCTAACCAACACTGTTGGCAAGTAATTTTTTTCGGTTGTTTGTTTTGCCAACAGTGTTGTTTATCGATTCTTTTAGAATATTTCGCTGTAGTAAAGCATTTGAAAAAATCTCTCATGTCTTGAAAGGTCTTATAAATAGTCTTGAGCAGGACACTAATATGTATATCGGCTCAAAATTTTGAATAAGTGAATCGTTGACGTAATTTTTGTAATATCTTTTCTTGAATTTTTTCTGTTATTTACATAGAATATTTTTAACTGCTGAATTTTTTCAAGTCCCGGCACGTCCCCGCCTACATGAAACCGCTTTGCCGCCGCTATTCAATGAAAGCACAGACATTTTCATTGAACAGCTGTTTTGTTTTCTGCTTGTATTACACATTTTATTTGAAGTGTGATGGTCTGAACACAATATGTGATTTTACGTTAGATTTTTTGACAGTCGCAACGAATGTATTTAGATTTCTGGATCGTAAAATGTGATGAAAGTATTAATACTTGTATAATAGTCTGAACGGGGCTTTAGAAGTGATATGTAGTGGTCAAAGATATCGTATACTTTGACCCGATATAGTATAAATATTAATTTTTTATTGCCAAATCCTTGATATCGACGAGTGATAGATAGATACCCCAGCCTAAAGCCCATGTCAGATAAAACTTTTGCTTGGCGTTGCGTTGAAGATTCGCTTTGACATCTAAGAAGAAATGTACGTGCTTATATGAAACATGTCACATAAAGAACTTTTAACGCAAAGCGAAGCGAAAAGTTAGGCAACTCTCAACTTTTTGCTTGCTTTGACAATCAGTTGGTATACTTTATTTAATTTGTTTGACCAAACTCGCATGTAAATATGAAATTTTTAGTAAAATGTCGGTAAATTTACATAAAAAACGAGTTCGTGGCATCAGAGTTATCGAATTATGCTTTATTTTATACATGAAATGGAATAGTGAAACAAACAGTGAGTGTTGTCAAAGTTTTTATTGTGTCGTGGACACTTTGCTTCACTTTTTTTTTCCAAAGTTTGAAACGTCACGCAAAGCGTTGAAGTTGTATCTGACACCGCCTTAAGAAAGATTTCAATTCGCTGATTCTTGTAAGTATGTAATTGTATAAAAAATATACCCTTGACAAGTTGTCAGCACAAAATATGAAAATTATTAAGTTTTTCAATTTGCGGAACCTTGAATATTATTGAGGAGCCCCCTTTACGAACTACTGCACAAAAAAACAACAGCGGAATAACTATTCATTGTGAAAACGTTTATTTCTATAAAACTGCCTGCAGAAATACAATGAAAGCAGGGGTAAATAAATGTTGCTTTGGATACATAAAACTAATTTAAACTCTTCTCATATTCCAATGAGACACAGAAGTAGTGTTCGTATGTTTAATTTCAACTTTTGAAACATTTTTGTTGTAAACAAACTTTTATATAATGCACACAATTTTTTTTCGTATTACTCGCTGCTCAGCAACGATACTTGTAATATACAATTCAATAATAAGGTTGAAAAGTGGAAAGCTAAGCTCTGTGTCCTTTGAAAACTTTAACAACAACAACAACAACAGCATCATTAGAGTATACGCATTTTTTTGTATTTGTTATAAAAAAAAAACAATGAAGAGTTCTAAATTATTTGGCTAAACCAGAATATAGCAGAAACAACTTGTTTCTGTTGCTGGTTCTACAACGAGTAGAAATGTTGTAATGTTGTTTTAGTTTATTCAACCACTTGCAAGTTGCTACATTAATTTTTTTTCAAATAGGTGTTCCTTTGTGTTGTTTTAGACTAAGTAAGGAGTCTGTTAAAATTGAGAAAAAAAATGTTCTTGCTACTTGTTGTTGAACAATAAACAATACAACTTGTACGGTGGCATTTAAAGTGTTGTATTGCATTAGGATTACAATAATAACAAAAATATTGTACGTGTTGGGCTGAAGAATTCCCTAGTGCATGCGTATGTCTGTCTGTTTGTATTCTTTAGAAAATTATCGGCTTAAATTTATGTAAAAGGTCGAAGGTGAAATGAGTTTTTAAAAGTCTTTTAATATGTACTAGGGGACTTCTCATAATTATCATAACATTTTGTTTTGTTTGTTAGCGGCAAGTGACTTTTTTGACTCTTCCAAGTCTGGACCAGTGGTCACCAAAAAGAGAAAATCCTTAAAACTGAGAAAGTATTGGTGCTATTCCACTGAAAAAATCGCTTGTGTAAATCTTTAATTGGTTTGGGTATATGTATTATATTTTTATGTGTTACTTTCATATAAATGAGGTAGTTTAGACGAGAACAATTTTTAAGCCGCACAATTTTTGTTCTTTTCCAAATTACACGAGACTAATTCATCGGGCACAAAATGTATTCGTATACACAGCTGTGTGTGTGTTAGTGTCTTTAGTATTCATTTAACATTTGCTGTTTTTTAAGTTGTGTGTGTATTGGCTTTATGCTGCTAATGCGGGGTTGAAGCTGGTTGAAAAGTTATGCCATCCCCAAGACCACTCTCTTTGCCTCTCTCACCTACAAACTGGCATGTTATGCCAGCACAATTATGCCCGTGTAAATCAGCGCAATAAATGAACGTTTATATAATACAGTGAAGCCTTAGGGTCGTATGCAAAAAAACTTAACAAAGCTTTGCCAAGCAACACAGGATTCAGACGATGAAATTTATGACGTCTATTTTTCTTGATTCCCTTTTGATTCCCTTTTGCGTTCATACGATGATTATTTTTACATGTCTAATTTTTTTTATTGATTTTGATTTTTATTGATTTTATTGTTTATACACACATTTGCAGTACATACCCTGTCGGAGAATGTGTTGTTGACTACAAAAATAGTTAACTTATAGTTAAATTTTCTTAGACTGACTAAAATCTGACTGCAATGTCATCCAGAACAAACCCAAAATTAATTCATACGTTGAGTACGTAATCAAATTTGATGAGAGGCAACAAATTTATTATCAGCTACTTTCACAGGATTCAGACGATGAAAGTAATGACGTCTATTTTTCTTGATTCCCTTTTGAAGTTTCTACCAAAAATTATTTGCGTTCATACGATGGTTATTTTTACATGTCTAATTTTTTTTATTGATTTTGATTTTTATTGATTTTATTGTTTATACACACATTTGCAGTACATACTCTGTCGGAGAATGTGTTGTTGACTACAAAAATAGTTAACTTTTCTAAGACTGACTAAAATGTAACTGCAATGTCATCCAGAACAAACCCAAAATTAATTCTTAAGTTGAGTACGTAATCAAATTTGATGAGAGCCAACAAAATTTATTCTCAGCTACTTTGAAACTCATTTCAGTTTTATATTAACATTTTGCTGTTGTTATTTTAGATGGTACCTTAGCCGAGTGGTAGCGCGTTGAGTACACAACGTATGATGATACATGTTCGAACCCCGGAAAAAATTTTTAACTTACTGACTACTAGGTGATTTAAAAAAGTCAACTTTAAGTTAGCTGAAAGTAGTGCAGAGTGAGACAATTGACTACCGCCTAGGACAACGCAATGTTAAAATAGTCAGTTGATTACATTAAAAGTAATCCAAAGTCAGTACTATTTGCGAAATAGTTAGCTTAATGTTAACCAAATTTCCGACAGGGTATGAAAAAAAAAATAGAAAACAGAAATCGAGTCATTTTTTCTACCCCTCTTTCTTCTCTACCACGTTCGCTATCAAACTAAATATGACGTCGAAAAATAGACTTCATAAAAGTCTTCAAGTTGTATTCTAAAAAAATTGTTAAGGGTTTTCATGATAACGTTCAAAAGTCTCGCAAACTGTGCAATTGTGCATTTTTACACTCTCGTAATTAAAATGTCAAAAATTGTATAGAAATTTATTTACACAAACCTGTAAAGTTTGCCCAATAATTTTTACTCGTAAACCTAAGCAGTGCAATTGTGCATTTTGTAAATAATAACTTCTTGCTTTTTTGGCTTCCTTCAGGCATTTTTAGACAAACACACTCTTTTTTATCTTTAAAGAAAGGTATAAATATATTTTTAAATTAAAAATTGCTTGAAAATTTCTTATTTTATTTTTATTAAATTAATTTCTTGACGTTTTGTTTCAAATTTACATAAACTGTTTGCGCAAAAGTTGAAAAGGACCTTCATGAAACAAGCCTTGCAAGTTTCCCCAATTGTACAAATGACAATTTTAAGAGTTCTCTTGAAAACCCTTATTATATCAAAATTCCAAAGTAGAACCCACGTTTGTTAAGAGTACTTTAAGTTGATATTTCCAAAATGTGTATATTTTTGTTAATATAGCACATATTGACTCATGTTACATCTGAAAATGAAGCTATCTTATCTTAAGTTTATTAATTCTGTCATTTAATGTAATAAAAAATACTAAAATAAATACAATTATACAAAAATGTTTTAATGATGTACATACAATCAAAACGAATCGAAAAAATCTGGATATTCAAATACTCATTTCAATCGAATAAAACAAATTGGGATAATTTTTCATATTTTTTTACTTTCACTTCATAGAAATTGTAACGATGCTTTCTCAACGCTGGGGTATCACTCGCCGGTGTCCAGGTTTCTTCACAAAAATTTATTTGTTTAGACTGTCGTGAGATGAAAATGAAACATTCTGCAGGATGTATTTTCCTGTACTTTATTTATTACAATTCAGTGTTCTTATATTCCTATATATTTATTTACAACATTACTTAATACTATTACTAATTACTAACAACGGACGACTAACTTTTCTATACTTAGTCTGAATGGCTCTCAACGGCTGACTTATTTTTTATAAAACTTGGACTTAGCCTGAATGGCTCTCAGCGGTTGACTAATTTTTATAAAACTTGAACTTAGCCTGAAAGGCTCTCAGTGGCTGGTGCCTTTTTATAAAACTAGGACTTAGCCTAAATCACTCTCAGCGGTTGACTAATTTTTATAAAACTTGGACTTTAGCCTGAAAGGCTCTCAGCGGCTGACGCCTTTTATAAAACTTGGACTTAGCCCAAATGACTCTCAACGGTCAACTAACTTATAAAATTTGATTTAGCCTGAATGGTTATCAGCGGCTAACCACCAATACTACTATTTCACCAAATTCAGACTCAACCTTTTATCGCTAGCAGCGGCTAACTAATGTTTAACCACCAATACCAATGCAAGACTACTACCTAATTATTATCAGCGGCTAACCACCAATAATAATTCACTACCAAAATTGCCTACAAAGATAAATTCAATTCAGCGGCTAACCACCAAGCTAATTTATCTTACCTACTCAAGCCCTCGACAGTAACTAACTCTTTCATGTGCACAGCAGTGTTGGGAATGGCTATTCTTAAATTGTACAATGAAAATAGTAAAATTGTACCAAATTAACATCAATTGTACCAAAATGTAGCCATAACAATTTTTCATTTATTGTAAACAAAAACAAAAAAATAAATACTATCGAGCAAAACAGTTTTTCATATATTTATGTAAGTCTACGTACAAAGTCTAAAGGCTCAGTTAGCCGACTGTAATGTAATGTAACTGTAACGTAGAAAACAGCTGGTTGATATTTTTATATGAAAAGTATGTTACGTTACATTACATCTCTATAACCATTTTCATTACTTTTCACATAACAAAATCGGTCAGCTGTTTCTTACTGTTGCAGTTACATTACATTACAGTCGGCTAACTGAGCCTTAATAGTTAGTACACACTTTGCAAAGTGCTTGTATTAAATGCTGCATACTTTAGACACAGACACTGCAACCTACAGTGCAATCCATAAACAAAAATTATTTTGATATTTTCGAAACTTCGAATGCAATTTCGAACGCAACTATAAACAAGACTACACACTGTGCGACCGACAATGCAACCTGCCTGGTTGCATAAACACGTTGCTAAGTCTGTACCTACCATAAAGAACTTGGACAAAACCAATGAAAAATATGAGCATAAACTACCAATGTTGCAAATTTTGGTACTTATGATCACTGTTAGGCAACTATATTTGTTAGAAGAAATTATTATTACTGTAATGCAAAGCACATTTTTTTTTCAAATTGTACCACTGAAGTACAAAGTGTAACATTGTACCAATGCAAATGTAATTGTACCAAATTTGGTTCAATTGTACCACAAATCCCAACAGTGGTGCACAGCAGCTCCTTTCATACTAATTTCATATGACTGATCTCACAGTTGTAACACGTGCGGCGTACATAGTCATAATAGTTGTATATAATTGTATGTTTGTTATCATTTCATGTCATTGGACACTAATCGGTGTCATCATGAAATCCGTTAAGTTTAAATATTTGAATATAATTATTGTCAATAGTTACTAATTAAAATAAATCACAAGCAGACATTATCTAGGAGTTTCACTAGTGAAATAGGATTTACATATGTTTGATTTGATTTTACAAATAAATGGATAATAAAGATGAAATCAAAAGAATTCTAATAATAATAATTTGTATAATATTGTGCGATAAAAACGAAGCACTACGTTCCGACTTTTATCGTCACAAAATGTTTATCTGTTTTTCTACCATGTCAGAAGCTCATATTTTCGATTTTGTACATCATAAGCTGTGAAGTGATTGTTGAATATTGTTTATTCGATTCACTGTACTGCATAAGAATTAATTCAAATAATAAGTGTATAATATAATATTTTTTTTATTAAACCGAGTTACATCGTAGTTGTGGGCAGTGGTTTGTCGCTTATTTCTGTTTTAAAACCCTGTGCTAGTCTTTGATTTCAAAGCAGTTAGTTGCCTTCAGTAAGTTTAATCATATGATTTCGCATAAAATCGTTTCATCTAGCGTATTTTTTTAACCATTTTAATGAAAAGTACATCCCCATGAAACAATCGTTGCATACTTGTCCGTCATTCTTAGTTTTTGGCGGTGTCATTTTCCGGTTTAAGTTTCTTTTATCCGTTGTCGTTCGTATTGTAGTTGCATATTGAAGTAATTTAAAAATTCGTATAGTCTACTTTAACGGGCAGAGTGTGTGCAACAACAATACAATATTGTATGCTTGGCTGCATTTGAGAGTTATTAAAATTGCGGTCGCCGCTGTTGCAAGCGGGAAATGATGATGACTTTATAACTTTTCTGAAACAATTTTACAACTTATTGCTGCAGTAACAAATGCATCTGGTTACATTTAAATAGGAGATTTCATTTATTATGCTGTTTTTTTTTTTTTTTTTTTTTTTTTTTTTGTTATGAAAAGCTGTTGCTACTCGTAACTTATGGCTTAGTTTTTATTTGCAGCAAGTAGTTTATAATTTTTATTATTTACTTCTCTTGTGTGTTCTCCATTTGTTATGTTTTATTTTTTATTTCGCAAATGCAAATGGATTTTTAAACTTTTAACTTTAATGTTGTTAACAAAAGTGTTATGTTTTATGTTGTTTTGGCTGTTACTTTTACTCTTGTTACATCTTTTAATGTTTTTATTGCTGTTCGTAGCTTGCGTTTATATGTTTCTATAGTCGCTATACGAGCAGCAGCAAATTTTTTTATGTTAATTTGCATATTTACAAACAACATGCAAGATCCAAATTGTAAATGAAGTTTATATATAATTTTTATTTTGTAGAGCGAGCGTATTTGCAGTTTGATTGCATGGCGGCTGGGCTCATGTGGCAACTTTAGGAAAAAGGGCAATCAGTCAGTTGTAAATTTTGCAGTTATTACTCGTATTGTGTTATAACTTATGTTATACGTTTCCAAGAAAATTTTAATTAATGCAAAATTTTGACAAGGACTTATTTTTTTTCTGAGAAATAATAATTTATGTATACACCTTTAGCAATTTTATAATAACTTACAGCCTTATTCAAAAAAAATATTTTACTTGAGCTTTAAAGTTCATAGTAGCTACCAAGCAATTTAAGGTTAACATTGCTTTGTTAAGAAATTGTATTCAAAAGACAACTTTAATTATTTTGTGATTTAATAATAAATACTGGTAACACCACCATGTTCAACAACCATTTCACAGCTTATGATGTACAACATCGAATACAATTTCATTCGAGTATTCAACTAATTTTTTATTTTATTAAATACATTTTTATTATCTTGAAGTTAAGCAACCTAATTTATAAAATATAAACTTCTGACATGGAAGCAAAACAGATAAACATTTTTATGAAGTAAAAGTAAAAAAAATATGATGAACATAGAAAAATTATCTCAATTTATTTTATTCGAACGAAATGAGTATTTGAATATCCAGCTTTTTCCGATTCGTTTTGTTTGAATGTACGTCACTAAAACATTTTTGTATAATTGTATTTGTTTTAATATTTTTTTATGGATTTTGCTATGTATTTTGAATCAGTTGGATAATTTAGTGATATTTTCCATCACATGACGAAAAATTATAAATTTAAGATAAGAGCTGGCACTTCTAGCTTCCTTTTCAGATCTAACATGAATTAATATGTGCTATATTAACAAAAATATTTGAGGTACAAAGTACGCATTTCGGAAATATCAACTTAAAGTAGCCTTAATAAATGTAGGTGCCTACTTTAGAATTTTGATATAATAATTTTTTATTTGAATACAACATTACTTGACATTGCTTTTCAAAGCGTTGTTAAGTTTTTTTGAATACGACCCTTAAGCTTTAAAAAGAAAATAAAAAAAGGAAATATTAGGATACAAGGGAAGGTCAATAAGTCTGGGATATTTTTAATTTTCCAATGAAACTGGGTCATTTATTAATTAATTCACATTAGTTTTGTGCAAATGGTCTTGTATCGTAGCATGTGCAAAATCGTATCCTATATTGATACTCACCACTTAACAATTCTTAGTGGTGAGTATCAATAGACTACACCATTTTGCACATGCTACGATGTAAGACAATTATGTTATATATTTTTTAAAACGCAAGTTATTGTTAACTAAAAAGAACGAATTAATTTTTAGGAAAATTGAAACCAGCGGGTTGTCTTTCTCCTTACCAATTTATTTTAATTTAAATGCAACACCAAGTTTGCTTAAAATTTAAATATTTTTATAGCTCTTGTAGGAATATTTATTCAGCTAAAGATTAATGATTTTTGATTTATTATATTGTCTGCTAACGGCGTCGAATAATTTTATTTTAATATGAAATATATATAGAATGAAAATAGCCGTACGGTGGAGTGCATACAAAAGATCTTTTAGTATAAATAAATATATGTGTCTCATACATCCAACTCTTTATTTTTATATTATCACATGCCAGACGTGTCTAATGCTATAATTTACCTTTTTCTACAACCCAATTAAACGCTTTTTAACTTTGCAACAAAAAACCAAAATACAATTAAATTATTGAAGTCTTTTTTTGTACTTTTTTGAAAAACATATAAATCTTGCTAATTAAATCCTAGATATAATTCAGTTCTTCTTTTTCTGTGTTTTTCTTCTCAAATACAACAAATGTTGTTCACGAGTGCTGGTGTAAACACAATGTAAGTCACTGCGGCTCCATTGTGTGCAGCATTTATGCAGATGTGGATAAAATAATAGCATAAATTTTAAATAAGAATTTAAATAAAATCCTTTAAAATGATTGCTTTAAATTTTTTATTCCTAATATTATTATATATAATATTTCCTATAGAAGATCCCTAATATTATATATATAATATTTCCTACAGCAGATCTTTAGTATAGTTTAGTTTTAAAATTTTATCCGAGTTTCGCAAAATGTACTAGGGTTTGTCATTTTTGAATTTTGAATTTTTTGTATTCCAAAACAAAATTTTGCTTGTTTATTGTGTTTTTTTTAAATAAAATCAATTTTGCAAATATTTAGGGTATAAGCGTATCTTTTTAACTTACCGCTTTAGAAAAAGCAGTTTCTTGTCTACGATTATATTTTTGTATAATTTTTAACATTTTGCTTAATAAATTATAATATCGAAATTTGTGCTATAATTATTGTCCATACTGTTGTGGTATGCACATGTACCGGTATCAGAATGTATGCTGCCATACACACCTAAGTGGCAAGCTTTGGCACTTATCTTACTTATTAACGGGTATGAATCTACGTAGAAATATGTTGTATGAATTTGTGTGTATTTAAAAAAAATTAGCACACAAAAAGTATTTTTTATTCCATTTGCTTTTTTTTTTTGCTATAATGTCGTAAGTAATATACAACAATACAATTTGGAGCACAATAAAACACCTGGTTTAGCTTAAAGAATAGAAAAAAAAAATAAAGATTCGAGGCAGTCGAGAGTTAAATTGGAGGTAATTAAATCAAGTACGTACATATTTTAAAACAAAGTACAATGGGACAATTTGTAATAGTAACAAGAGAATGAGTATACAAAGTTTTGAGAATATTATTTTCAGAAAATATAAAACGTGTACAGTGTTTGGATTCAAATCATTCTTTCAATGCCTTCGACAGGAAAATTACCAATATGAGAGTTGCACCCTCTCAGTTGCTTTGATTTAAAAAAATCAAAAATTTTTTAATACGAGTTTTTGGTTGCTTTTATTGAATTATATAAAATTTATTTGTTTTATATAATATTTAAGTGCATGCATATAAATTAATTAATTATGCCTTCAGTGGATATCACATGTTACTCGTATGCCACGGAATTATGTTTTGTTATTAAGATTTAAAATATTTCTAATAAATTATTGAATTAAAAAGGGAGTGAAATTTCGAAAAATTTTCAGAGAATGCATGAGGAAATATTTTCAAATTTTTTATAATATCGAATGCCATAATTTGTCACCTGCCCTCTATATGCGAAACAACAGAAATGAGAGCAACTAAAATCACTTTGAGTATGGTTCTTCAAACCCGAATGATTTTGCTGAATTAAAATAAAAGCTTCTTCACGGTAAACGTTACGTTTTTTTACAGTTTCGTAACATCTCACGAATTGTAAGGCAGTTGTGTTAGTGCATAAAACTAACTATTGCTAAGCTCTACTTACTCCGTTTGTGTAGTACAGAAGATATAACTTTGCTTGTCCACGGATCTCTTTACTGTACTACCGTTCTTTTAAGCAG
Organism: Tachina grossa; assembly: GCA_949987645.1. Classification (NCBI taxonomy): domain Eukaryota; kingdom Metazoa; phylum Arthropoda; class Insecta; order Diptera; family Tachinidae; genus Tachina; species Tachina grossa. The sequence continues at coordinate 196,183,362 of OX465274.1, read as the reverse complement.
GGGCCTAATTCTCGCATTCGATTGCGAGCGAGTTATTACTCGAATGTTCGAGTTGTTTAACTTTTGGGATTTTCGCATTCGGTTTCGAATAACACATATCGAAATTTCTAATGACGGCATGCGATAACGTGCATACATTCGAATGCAACCGTTCGTGTTTTTACTCGCAAGCAAAAAGGCATTCGAAATCATGTGTAACATAGAAAAAGCGAAGAAAAGGAAAATGTATGTTCAATATTTGACTTATTTATAAATGAATGAATGCACAAATGTACGTATAAAAATACAAATTAAAAAATGTCTAGTTGACTTCAAATATAACAAAACACACTGACTTGCCAAATAATAAAATAAAATATAAAAAAAATCAACCAACTCTGGGAGCATCTAAATAACAAATTAACTGCTTCTGGTCAACCAATAAAAGAATCGAAAATGTAGCTAGTGCTCTATTCTCTAACTTTACGCTAATTTATTATTATTAAGTTATTAATTAAATCAAAATGAAAATAACGTTTATGTATATTCGTTTCTTTTTTCTGCATATACGTGTGTGTGTACGTACATACATATGTTTTTGAACACATACATATATACAAACATATGTTTTTGCTTACAATTTATTCAGTGTTGTGAAATGAATTTATATATAAATATATTTGCCTTTTTCCAACACTGAAACAAAAACTCGATTCGCTTGGTAACGAGTGACATCATCCGAAAATTTCTAGCCATCGACATTAATTTCTATTCGAATGCAATTCCTATCACGAGTGCAGGAATTAGGCCCCAGAGATAAAAGCTCGCTATTTTTATATGTTTTCTGGTGGCTTTGGCTGAAGTAGCTAGAACGTTGACTATAAGACAGAAGGTTCTCGGTTTCAGCCCGGTCAGTAAATAAGAAATACTGCCTTATTAAAAACGTGAAAAAAGCAGAGTTGGAAAAGAATAAAGCCTTCCTCAAGCTTGGCTGTTACTTTTCTTAACAAATGAAAAATAGAAACATGTGGATGGTGTAGCATATATTTGTAATTGGGTTCGAAGCACCATAAGAAAGATATACAGCAATAATCATTTACCATCCACTCAAGCTCACAACAACCAAGAACAGGAAATACATTTTTCTTTAGCTCTCCTATTTTGGATTTTTTAAAATTCAAATAATGGGGTCGTATTTCCCCCGGGGGGATTTCTGTCCTCCTATTTGAAAGGGCAACTCTATAGGTAATTATAAATTAACTCCTGTAAAAATGGGAGGAAGCTGCGCTACTTAATTGTGTTTGAAAGCAGAGTGCCCCGTGATTTGAAGAGAAAGTAGAAAAAAGTAAATTTCATGTGATGATTAAATATTATTTTTAGCGGAAAAAAACTATTTCTATGGAAACTTATGACCATCAATTTCAGTGGCAAAAAAGTGGTATTCGACTGTACAAGCACGGAATATGCCCAACTTTCTTGATTCCTAGTTGAGGTTTCTACCCCAAAAACAATTGAAAAATTAACTACGAGGGCGGATCAATAAGTCCATGACTTTTTTAATGAAGAACATTTTTGTTTTTTTTTTTTTGCAAAACAAAAATTTATTTTTCAACATAATCTCCTTTCAACTCAATACACTTAGTCTAACGTTTCTCCAGTTTTTGTATTCCTTCTTAAAAAAAAATAGGATTTTCGAGGTCTTTAAAATAGTCAATAATTTCATCATTGGAGCTAAATCTCTTTCCACCGAGCCATTTCTTTATGTTTGGAAATAGGAAGTAGTCACTTGGGACTAAATACGGAAAATATGGCGGATGGCCAATTCATAGAGTTTTGCCATTGAGACTGCACACATGTGCACTCGGGCATTATCTTGATGAAAAGGAACCTTTTTCTTGGCCATATGGAGTTGTTTTCTTTTTAAATACTCATTAAATTGGTCTATTAAATTGGCATAATATTCGCCGTTTATTGTTTTTCCCTTTTGAAGGCAACTGATGTGGATTATCCCGCGTGCATCCCAAAAAAACTGTTGCCATCACTTTATTGGCCGACAAACTCACCTTGGCTTTCTTCGGAGGAGGTTAAGACTGCTGCTTGGTCTCAGGAGTACAGTAATGAATCCATGTTTTATCCACAGCAAAAACTCATTTGGATTGCTCTTAAACAAATCCAGACAATCCTCTGAAGTTGTCAGACGTTTACGTTTATGAGCAAATGCGGCACCAATCTTGCAAAGAATTTTCTTAAACCCAACTGATTATATAAAATCGAAACTACACTGCCATATAAAATGCCTATCGTATCAACAATTTTGCGCACTTTTACTCTTCGATCGGCCAACACCATATCGTGGATTTTTTTTCGAAATTTTCGGATGTACTGACCTAAATTGGACGTCCAGAACGTTCAGCGCCATTTGTAATTACCTTTGCGACCACAACGAAAGTCAGTAAATCAATTTTTTACTATTGAAATCGATGGTGCAGAGTCCCCATAGTATTTCTCGAGCTTTTCCTTGGTTTGATTGGCGGTTTTTTTTTCGCAAAAAATAATGTTTAGTGAGTACTAGCAATTCATTTTTTTTCATTTTTAGAAAAAATAAAAAATACACGAGGTTGCATGTTTTGAACAGCTGTTAAACGCAAAGTAAATGACACAGCTTGTTAAATTTTAGACAGGAATCAACTGACAATTGCTTCTTGACAGGAGCAGTATTGTCATTTCAATCAAGAGGCGGGAAGTTCAAAAATACGCTGAGTTAATGATCCACCTTCGTATAAGTGATGTTACCGAAACCATAGACATCTAATATGGCTAGTTCGTTTAATTTTTGAATGATCTATTGTGTATGGCAAATCTTTTCTCATAAATCGGACTTGTATCGAACTCTTTCAGTAGCTCGTTTTGTATACAAACTGATGATCCAGCCTATGTAATTTAAATCGATCTCCTGAATGAGTTCGAAAGTAAAGTGTATATAGACCTTAAAAGAGACTACGTTAAAAATTAATTGAATTTCTTTAAGGATTTAATTTTCCTTTGAAAAAAAGAGCTCTTGCTTAAATTTTCACTTGTTAACTGTCAAGCAATTTCTTAAAATTGTTCAAGATATTTAAAATGCTTCTAACTTTTTACCACAATTAACTTAAGAAATAAAATTTTTATTGCTATTACCTGCAGCCTTAGAAAATTAAAAGTCTTTACATAAAACACACTATCGTTTCTTTTTTTTTTTGTAGCGAAATGTCTATGAACGTGCTTTTAAAAAATATCTTTACTTGCATTTAACATTCATTGCTATTTCATTAGAACATTAATTAAATTCATTAGTTTAACGAACAACCTTACAATGACACTACAACGCTACTAACTTTACTCGAGAACATTTTCAAAGAACTACATGCCATAAATCTTGCAACACAACACAACTCCTTCAAAATGCTAAATTATAAGAATAACCACAAAATTGAGTGTGTTTATTTTAAACTACAAGTAAATACAGATCCCCTGCCCCTTCCTTGAACAGAAAATAGAAACAAAGAGTTTTTCAATCTAAAAAGTGAAGGAAATCGTTGTGGCAAAACTGCGATAAAAGAAACCCTTCCTTGCCTGCAAAATTTCCAAAGCAAAATTATAATGCAACTGCGTATGCTGGTAGTATGTAAAAAGTGTAGTTAAACTGACTGCCAAAAGGTAATAAATCATAAGTTTAAAATTTACTAGAGTATGGGAAGCCTCCAAGCTAAAATAATAGATAAACGTATAAAGAGATCCTTATTAAGTGATATCAAAGGAAAAGTAAATGCAACAAATGAGGTTGTCTGGGAAAGTTAATGCTCTGAATTTTAATAAGAGCTGATGAAAATAATATGGATATTCATGATGCGATTGGCTGTGACTTTATGTTCTTAATTTAGGTTTAAAATAACAATTATTTTAAGTACGCATTTTTTATATAAAAATAAAAGTAGAATTTTTGTTTTTTTTTGTTTTTGGTTAAGCACCAGAAGAACAAAAAAAAGACCCGTGTCTCCCAGTTTTGCTCCAAGTCATGCCCTCTTTTATGGGCCCCAAAGATTTGGGCCTCGGTGTAATTTTTGATTTTTCTCAGGTTCATATCTTGCATACCGTTCGTAATTTTGGTTTACTTTCTGAGGTAAAGTTGTAGCTCTTGTCATAAAAAACATTTAAAATCAAAAAAAAACTTCATTTTCAAGATCAAAATCACAAAAAATTTAAACAGATCGGATTTTTTTTTAAACTTTTTTCCCTGTTTAGGTCCATAGGTAGCAAACCGTTCAAAATTCAAGGAAACAAGCAACTGCAAAAATGTACCTGAGATCTCAATAAATAAATTTTTAGAACATATAAACTTCGTAGGAATGATTCTTAACACCGTTTAGGTAGCGCTTATGTAGCCGTAAAAGTGAAAAATTTCTCTAAAATTTTTTTATTTCATTTGTTTGGAAAATTTTACATTGTCAATATGTACATTGTAAATAATCATTTCAAAACTATAGTTCCATAGTTTATATACAAAGCGCTTGGAAATCAACTTGTTGTATATAAAAAATTAACAAATACATCACAAAATAAAACTTTTTTTATCGGCGGATCGATTTCAGTCATGTCGTCTATTTTCACTTTCAAGAGGTAAATGAAAATAGTTTCTTTGTTTTCTTTCCAAAAAACTATTTTTTCCCCAAATTTTTTATTTTTTTATTGTTGCTGCTGCATCCATTTTTAAGTTGAAAATCTTTCAGGCGACATTTATTGTTATTTACTGGCATAGACATTATCAGCTGCTTCTGGTCATTTTAACTTGGCAGCACTGAATTTAGCACAGCGCAAGGTCGCATTTCATAAAACCAACTTAAAACCAACTCAAAAATGGTTTTAAGTTGGTTTTAATAAAAATAATTTGTATTGTAATACATTTTATAAGCATACAAATTCGAAATCATTTTCTTTCGTTTCGAATTACAGAGTAGACCCCCAGTTTTTAACAGTTTCTTTTAAAGTTAAAACCAACTTTTATTAAAACCATGTCAGTGTGAAAACACTATTAGGTTAAATTAATTGTCAGATCAGCTAATTAGAGAAGAGATCTGAGAATCTCAAATTCGAAAATTGGCTTTTAGTTTGAGCTTAAACATATTTCCTTAATAGATAGAATTTCAACACTGCGGTTTAAAAATTACAGGCCTTAGAAACTTGTATTTTATTTAAACTGAAATTTTTTATCGTATCTTCTTTCGTAAGTAAATAAATATCTTTACCTACAAAGAGATGTAGGGTACTCGTATATTAAATTCCATAAGCACGACTTTTATCATTCTTTCATTGCTTTTATGCGCATGATTTTAGTTAATTTTTGGCTTTTAATCGAAATTGGCCAATAAGTTTATTTTGCTCACGTTCAACTGGCCATTCATTAGTTAATAAATAGATATAGATGTTTGTTGTTTTTATTGACAACAAAAATCTAATGTGAGTGTGTGTGTGTGTATATATATTATCTGTCGCCCATATGAAAAATATAACTAATGGCCTTGTTTGCGCTTAATGCTAATGCGGCTCTAACAAAAATGTTCGGCAAAAGAAAACAAACAAAACAACACGTCATCAAGATTCTAATCTAAACACGATAACAACTGAACACAAAAGACACAGACAAAATATAAATTAGCAAATCACACATTTAAATAAATAAGATCGAGTTGCATATTTTGGTGTTCCATTGGATATTTTAAATTTGCTATTCAATAGAATGAATAAATTAATAGTTTTGTATTAAACATTTTATTATTTAAGTGATACATATATGTATTTTATTATCTATCATTAGCATTATTAAAGATGAATTATAAATGTTCATTTAATTTAATAAAAAATAAAAACGTGCATAAAAATATTTTTAGTAAATTAAAATTCCTTTTGAAAAGATGAAATTATTAATTATTTGAGCAAATATGTGCATATACATACTAGTGTCCTGCACAAGACCATTTATAAGACCTTTCAAGACATGAGATAATTTTCAAATGCTTTACTACAGCGAAATATTCTGAAACAAACGCTAAACAACACTGTTAGCAAGACATTTGTTTCAGTTGTTTGTCTTGCCAACAGTGTTTTTTAGCGTTTGAAAGGTCTTGTAAATGGTCTTGTGCATGACACTAATAAAGGGTCCGCCATCTAACGTTTTTTTTCAACTAGTGCTTATTTCGTGAATGGTAACACTTAGCTCATGTCTAATTTGACAGATAATTAGTTTTATCCTTCCGCTGAACGAGCCAACTGACCACCCAATGCGTTTTCGCTTCGCTAAGTGGGCCTGCGATCGACTTACAGAAGATGTCGATTTTGCCAAAAAAAAAATCACCTTTTCAGATGAAGCTCATTTTGATCTTGGCGGGTATGTAAACAAGCAAAATTGTCGCATTTAGGGCATAGAAAACTCGCACGCATACATTGAAAAGCCGACGCACCCAAAACGAGTCACTGTTTGGTGCGGATTTTGGTCCAGAGGCATAATTGGGCCATTGAGCAAGGAGTGGCCGTTACAGTCAATGGCGATCGTTATCGGGTCATGTTGAACGAATTTTTGTTCACAAAAATTGAAGAGGAGGATATTGGCAACATTTGGTTTCAACAGGACGGCGCTACGTGCCATACAGCCTAAGCTTCAGTAGTTTTTTTTATAGCATTTTCAAAAAAAAAAAAGTTGTCTGGCGAACCCTTTACATACATATGTATGTATACTCGTATATCATTTTATAGCTTTGAGCATGTGTTTCAGTTTTTTTATTGTCAATTAATCATTAATTAATCAATAACATTTGTAAAAAGTTTTTATTAATCAATTAACGTTAACAGTGTTTGATATGCAAATAGTTTTATGAATATTTGCTGTGTTTTCTCATTGAATATTTACAGCTGCAATGGGAGTGTTGCATATTTAAGAAGATAAATGAATTGATTTTTAAGGTGGCCATAAGAAATGTCATGGTGTGCAATAACGTTCATTGACATTATTTTCATTTGATTTCATTTAAAATTTTTTATTTTTTTGAAATGGTAAAACTTTATGCAAAGAAAAAATTAAAATAAATTTTTTTAAGATTACCGCTGTTGTTTGAGATATGTATTATCTATTTTTAATCTATTGTTCATTTGTTCAATCTTTTTTTATTGGGAAAAAATTATAATCAGCTTTCTGATTGATTTTTGACTCAAATGCAATTGAGATATTAGGGTGCCCCTGTGGCTGAGTGGTAGCGATGCTAGCCGCTCGTGGTGGTCAGGGGTTCGATTGTGTTTGTTATAACAAAAACAAAAACAAACAAAAAAAAAACAAAAAAAAACAACTTATTCAATCATTCGATTAGTTACAACGAAATATGTTTTTATTTTTGCTGAAATTTTTTAGCTTGCTATAGTTAAATATTTAGTAATTCCATTTATATTTTCAAAGTGTTTATATAAAGCTACTAGGCTTGAATGCCTTTACAGCAAGTTAATGGTAGGTGTTCTGATTATTTGGCATTTAAACTATTAGAATGCAGTAATCGTCGTTATATTTTATTTAATACAATTTTTAGTTTATTTTGGTTAACATTTTGTTGTTGAGTTCTTTAGTACCCGTTCGGACTTGAAATTTTTGTTGCAGCAATTCTTGAATATGTGGGAGAGTGTTGAAATAGGAATAAATACATTTTGTATGTCCCTCTCATTCTTTTGCACTAAAAAATAGGAAGTTGGTGAAATAAAAATTGCAATTCCGAACCGGGACATAGTTGAATCATTAAAATAATTTATTTAAAATATACACATGTATTTCCAAATAACTTTTTTTATCCTTAATAATTTTTTTTAGTTCAAAACAAAGATTTTATTGAAATCTATTAAATTTTAAAAATTCTGAATATTAATATTATCATTTTGTTCATACGTGTAAAGTTGTGATTTTTTATTAAGTTAAGCCATACTTTCAATGAAACTTTTTGATTAAAATTAGTGGGACTATTCTGTAAATCGAATCGATTTGAAATAGTCCGATTTAATAGAAAAATTTAAAAAAAGTCCGTAAAAATGTTATTATCGGAGCAAGTTTTTTAAAATCATGCGAATTCAAACCGAATCGATTTACATACTAGGACCGCATACCCATTTTTAATAAATACAAAACTATTATTGGCCGATTTTAATTATTTTTTTTTATGTAACTTGAATATAATTTGATTCAGTGTTTACTGTATATTTCATTTTCGTGATGGGTTTAATATATAACATTATTTCTTTCATTCACTTAAGTATTCTGGTGATTAAAACCATTTTCAGTTTATTTTTCGTGTAACACGAATGAAATTATGGAGGGTTGACTGTGATTGACATTTCAGCAACATGTTTTGATATATACTGCTCTATTTTAAATATTATAATGATTAAAACCATTTATTATTTTTTTTGCGCCAAGAATCACATTAACGAGGATTTACTGTAATTTCCATTTTGCTTAAGAGTTCAAGTATAAAATCCTTTTTTACTCATTAAGTATTCTGTTGATTAAAAACATGTTTCTATTTAATTTTTTGTGTAGCGAGTATCAAATTATCGTGGGTTGACTGTAATTTTAATTTTGAGAATATTTCTAAATGTAAAATATTTTCTTTTACTAACAATGTATTATGGTAATTAAAACTATTTTTTGTAATATTTTTTGTAACGCGAACCAAATTGACGAGGGTTGACTGTATTAACCATTTTGGTAATAGGTTTGTTTTATTAGTTTGAAGATTCTGGTGATCAAAATCGTTTCTTGTTTTTGTGTACCTATTTCTAATCTATCGAGGGTTGACTGTAATTTCCCTTTTGATAATAGGCTTAAATATAAATATTCTGCTGATTAAAATTTTTTATTTTTTATTTTTTGTTGGGCGAATTAAATTATTGAGGAATAACTGTAATTTCAATTTCGATACTAAGCTTATGGCCTTTTCTTTTCTAGGAAAAAATGTTTTCATTTATTGCAGTTTTCAATAAAAATTTGCAATAAAATGGTTTTTGGAAATAGAAGTTTTATTAAAAGCTATTGTATCATGCCCTCCAGGGACATTAATATTTACTTTAAACGAGCGCTAAATTTAATTTTTCTCAATAAAAATTTGAAAATATTACACTTTTTCTAGAAAACTAGACGGCATTAAGATAGACTATTTCTTTCTTTAACTGATTAAAAGTATTATAATAATTGAAACAATATTTTATTTTATTTTGTACAACTAGAACCACCTTATCGAGGGTTGACTGTAATTTCAACTTTGATAATAGTTTTAAATGTATTGTTCTGTCTCGTGCTAATTAAGTAATCTGATTATACAAATAAAATTTACTTAGTTTGTGTAACACAAATCCAATTAACGAGGGTTGACTGTTATTCCAAAAAAAAAGACTTTTGTCTCAAATAACTTCTGTTACCTATAGATAAATTTTTTGCAATTATAAATCAATTTTTTAATATTTTATTCGTTTATATTTTTTTCTGTTTCTTAACTATAGTTAATATATTAACTATTCACCAACTATTCATCCGTATTCCAATTGTCGACATCACTTTCACAATACAAACAAATTGGGGTATGCCTACTCACTCTGGAGAACAATTTTGTATTACTGACAATCTATTTCCGTTCTCTAAGGTTTAGAAAATAGCATAAACCTGAAAACATGACTCAGTTTTTTTTGGTATTATATTAAAGTGATGTCGACAACTGTAATAAGGATGATTAACTATTTCATCTGGCCACTTTAGAGTTTTAAATTTTCTTGCTTTGAAACATTTTATGTATATCGCTCATTTATCTTGTTTTAAACTACTTAGTGAACATATTTATTTAATTTCTACATTTTATTTATTATCTGTTTAAATTCGTTTAAGCAATCTTTGCTTTCAATCTGGATTTTTTTTTTAACTTTTGCTAACACGAACCAGCAGTTGAAATTCTTTCGTTAAATATGTAATTGCGTTAACTTGGCACGTAATTGCAATTTGTTTTTCAGCAAAATTTATCGATAACTGGCGCCAAAGTTAATTTATTTTCTTTAAAAATTTAGTGCCGTTTTTAATCTTAATTCGGTTTTTTCTGCCTTCTTTTTTCTTCTGCGAAAAATGTCATCAAGGTGTTGCATTTATTTGTAAATTTTACAAACGTGTTTTGCGTTTTTTTTTCTTTGTAATTAATGGACAAATTTGTTGATAGTCAATTTATGCGCGTGTATGTTGTATATTTTTAATGCTCAATTTTTTAAAGCATTCAAATTGGTTAATTGGTACTTTTAGATCAATTAGTTTAAGATAAAATTTAACACACAAACTTTTTTGTACAGGAAAACTAAGTTTTTTTAGAAGAAAATTTGTTTTAAGTCTTATAGGCCATTTGCACCAGAACAAAATCTAGCAGATTTTGATTAAAATCTTTATGAAAATCTGTACCGTTTAGACCAATTTTTTTTTTTTGACATTTATCAAGATTGTTTATCCAAATCAAAACCCTTTAACTAAAAAATTTCCAAATCTACAACCAAATAACTGCAATATAGCTAAGTCACACACCTTTTTAAGAAGGCCGTAGCTAATTCACTCATCTTTTTTAAAAATATGTTGTACAGGGTATTAAAAAATAAATCGAAATATTAGATTTTTATTAGATTTCGTACAAATCTAGTGACAAAATAGATTTTGTTTTGCATGGGAAATCTAGTAAAAAGCAGCAAGATTTAGCTCGAAATCTCGTAAGTGTTATATTTCGAGGTAATGTAAATGCCCTATTAGAGAACTTTTTAATATTTTTGAAAGAGATTTAATTGTAAAATTATATATATTTAGACCAGGTAGTTTGCTATTTGCATGAAGGTCACTGCAAGGTCTTTGTTATACAAAAGAAACAACTTTCCCTAAAGCTTTTGTTAGTTTTTGCTGCAAAAAATATTGTTTAACTACAATTTCCCCTTACATCAACAAACTGTGCATGTTTGTATGTATATCAAGTGTCATTGAGGGGTCAAACTTAAACAAAACCGTTGTTTTCTGCTTTTTACATTTTCTTTTTGTTGTTTTTTGAATTTTCATAAAAACCCCAACAAACTTAATGATTTCCACTTTAGAGATAAAGAAATGTTTATAAATAAGCATTAGCAAAAGCGCCATCAAATATTTAAAAAGACTGCTGCATACAGCCACATCAAACTTGAAATGAGCGTTTGTAAAGCAAATAATCATAAAAAAAAGGAAACAAATGACTGCAACAAATTTCAATTCATTTTCCACACCCAGACATTAAAACTAAACGAAAATACCTCTTTGTAGTACTTTAGAAAGCAAACAAAATGACAAAAGAAAATTAAACTGAAATAAAACACAAAATCACTGCCAATCAGCCGACACCTACTTTCTTTTCTTGTTTAATCAATAAATAAAAAATTTGAAGTTTTTCAAAACAATAAAACTCAAATGAAAGAAAGGTGAAAAGCAAAAAAAAAAAAAAAAAGAAACAGAGTAGGAAGAAATGAAACACGTCACGATTTTAAACCACATACCATTTGAAAATTAGAAAAACATTTTCCAAATGGCAACAGCAGTCAGCAACAAAACGACCGAAATGCAATTTAACATTTAATTTTTCTCAATTTTTTTTTTTTTTTTTGTAAGACCATACAACAATTTTGTGGCCCACATTTTTCGTCTATGCATTTGCTTTTCTGTTTTTCGGTTTTAGGACCACTTTTTCAGTTTACAGGTAAATCTCAGTATAACGAATCTCGCTTTTACGAAAATCCCATATAACGAACGTCCAAATATTTTACATTAACAACCTTATATAGCGAATACTAGCCTAATTTTATACTGGCTACAACGAATTATGAAGAAAACATCGCAAAATAAAAAACAAAAACTTGCTAGGAACATATTTCTAAGATTTTGTTCTACTTGGTATAGCGAATATTTTGATAAATGTGTGCTTTGTATGACGAACGGCAACAAATATTAAACAAAATCTACAGCAGCAATGTAAATGCAAAAAAATTTAATTCCATCAGTTTTTATTTGGTAGCTTATTTTAAAAATAGATAACCCTCATTCTTTTCATTGTATTGTATCATGACTATAATAATAACAATTAAAATAACACTTGAAAAAAATCTTTGCGATATAACGAATGGGCCTGACATTGTGTCGTTCGTTATACCGGGATTTGCCTGTAGTTTGAAAACAAGTATAAATTTTTGTACAAAATTAAATGAGTTTAAGCATTTTTAGTATTTGGTTTAAAAAAAAACATTTTTTCGGTTGGTTCAAACGAGAATTGTTTGTATTAGACCAAGAATTATATTTCAATGCACATTTTTGTACAAAACTAAAATAAAATCTGTAAATAATGTTGTATCATTTTTCCATACATTTAAGAAAAAAAAATTATTTTCTTAATAAAGTACGCTATAGGATTTAAAACATTTGCATTAATTTGTTACACAGATAGGAAACTTCATCTTCGGGTTTGCTATTTCCCTGGCATTTAATTTTATCTACATATAAATAAAGTGGCATATACATACATTCATCAACAATACCACAGGCGACATTAATCTGCTGACAAATATCATGATGCAATTTCGCCATATTTTAAGCGTCATCTGTGTGCTGTGGCAGCAATGAATTCAATACATTTAACCGCTGCAATAATATGACAGAAAATCTCAAGGTATATTCTTATAAGGTAGACTCGCCTCAATTCGCTTTAAAAAATTCATACTTGTGGAATATTCAAATTACAAATGGTGAAAGTAATCACCTGATCAGTTGAGACCACCTGATATGGCTTGGCCTTGGAAAAAGTTCATATAAAACACATACGAATTTTTGTCTGGGAATTTTCTTCGCCATGCACAAACTTTGCAACAGATCTCTGATTTTTAAATTGATATCACTTACTTGCGTGAGAATTTAATTAAATTACTCTTCATTAAGATGAATGAATTGAACTAATGAAAGTTCGTATTATAAAAAAAATTTATGTTGGTATTGAACCCTGTTCCTGTTTTTAAAGCACTTTGGATGTTAATTTTCATCAATTCAGCAATGAGGAATTAATTTGAATTTATGAAGGAGTTAAAGGTGGCGTTAGAGGGTTGCATTGACTGAAATAGTTAGCATGTTGCCTACAAAACCGAAGGTCCTGGTTTCGAGCCCGGTTTCCGAGAGTCATTAAATAACAACACCACGCATTTTTCGGCTGTGCATTACTGTCCTTTGTATCAGTTATTATGGGAAAATTTCTAGTAATGCAGGCATAAGGCACTGGTGAGTAAAACTACACCGGCTTCAACAGATGCTAGTTCTAATGTAACATCAGAGCGCCCTCCTTCATCGGTATTGTGTAGCAGAATCATCGGCGAAGTAAAATAATCAATAAAATTGCTACTAAACACAGCATAGAAGTTCAATGCACCTCATTGATACCAGAGTTGCAAAAAAGCAGAGTTGTCAAAGAATGAAGCTTTCCTATATCTCTTTCTTCAATACCTGCCTTCTATATTACTATCCCTTCCCTATCACCCTCTCTCACTATCTTGTCTTCAACTCACAGGTAGCACAAGGGATCCTTGTATTGGACCCAAGTGAGCTGGACTCTAAATTTCATCTTTCCTTAAGCCCCGTTCAGACTATTATACAAGTATTAATACTTTCATCACATTTTACGATACAGAAATCTAAATACATTCGTTGCGACTGCCAAAAAAATCTAACGTAAAATCACATACTGTGTTCAGACCATCACACTTCAAATCAAATGTGTAATACAAGTAGAAAACAAAACAGCTGTTCAATGAAAATGTCTGCGCTATTCACTTACTAGCGGCGGCAAAACGGTTTCATGCAGGCGGGGACGTGCCGACACTTGAAAAAATTCAGCAGTTAAAAATATTCTATGTAAATAACAGAAAAAATTTAAGAAAATATATTACAAAAACGTTAAAAAATTACGTCAACGAAATATACTTCCATACGATTCACTTATTCAAAATTTTGAGCCGATATACATATGACAAAACATTACATCAATGACGACACGCTATCGGCGGCGAAACAGCCGACTTGGAAGTTTGGTTTGTGTGAAAATGCAACCCTGATCTAATGAAAAGTATTATCGTTTAGAAAATTTTCTAAAAACGAAAAAGTCTTATGGGATGTCAAAATTTGTATCGTATTATTTGCCACTTTGATGACATTTTGCGTTCAGACTATCACACTTGCACGAATTATTTGAATTTTTGACAAGTATAAATACAAAGTATAATAGTCTGAACGCGGCTTTACCAGCAACTTGCTAACCTAACGTAACCTAAAGCGTTAAACATTAATTCAGTTCTGGCAACAAATATAATAGCGTGAAGAGGACAGACTCTTTGAACTATTTAATTTTTTTTCTTGGTGAAATACTATAAGAAAATTTTTAAACTTTTTGCTCAGGTCTACAAATTTTATCGATTTTTTTTTGCAAATCTTTGTTTACAACACTGTATTTTTGCTCACTATAGGCAAACTTCGTTCACAGTTAGAGAAGATAGCAAAACGTATATAAAATATAGAATTTTGTCATTAACTGCCACTTCCACTATGTCGAAAGAAAAACTTTGCGAAAGAAACATAGTCGCTCGATTTCTAATACATTTTCATTCCATTATGTCGTCAGCTTTCTTTCGCTTGTGATTACCTGTTTCATTTTTTTGTTTTACGTGTTTATAAATTAAAGTAGTGCCAATTTGCCAATTTGTATATTTCAAGTATTTCTAGCGATTTTTTTAAACTTACTAACATTTACATGAAAATAAATACAACCATATTGAACAACGAAAAAGAATTCAACAAAATAGTCGCACAGCAACATCATGTTATTTCTGTGTTATTTTGCTTTACAACTACATTCGTTTTGTTTAAAATGTGCGAGTACTTTTTATAATGAAGATAAAACAATAATCAAAACAAAAGTGTTCAATAATATTTTTATGAATATTTTATGACTTTTACATACAAATAAAAAATAAATTAAAGAAATGTGAATTAAAAAAATAATAATGTGATAAAATAATAATTTTAGAAACTTTATTGCATTCTTTGGAAATAAATGTTATTACACGAAAGCAAAATAGCAATTGAGTGATTTTGACATAGTGTTCGCTTTGTTGACGACTCATTCGAATTAGTGGTATACAAATTTGTACTAAAACACTTACGTTTTCTTGCGACTTGTCGTTCGAGTCAATGTTCGTACTGAAGTAAGATAGAGATGTGGAAATGAGTTTCCTTTCGCTTAGAATGCGAATGAAGACCTTCTTTCGAAATAGTGGAAGTGGCAGTAAATGTCAGTAAGTTAGAGAACACATTTAAAAATGAACTGGCAATTTTTATTATTTTTGAGCCAAAAGAAAATAGTTCATTCAAAAAAGTTGAGACTATTTGGTTTGTTATAAGTGTTCATGAAATTTAGTTCACAGGACTTAAAAAATGTGTATTAAATATTTTGGGGATTCAAACGGTAGTCTTCAGTGTCATAGCGTCTTAATGCAAAAACATTTATATTAAAATAATTTGAAACATTATGACTAACGTTTTAATCCCCTAATTATATTAATACAAAGCTTTTGGGACAGTAAAAGTTGTTCGTTATACGTGACAATTCGTATTTACCCGTATTCATTATATCCGAATTAAAAATTTAATTTATTTTAATAAATATCATAACCAGCCTTACAAGTTACTTAGTCATATTCCACTGTAAATGTTGTATATCGGTCATTTACTTGAACAACGTCATAACAAAAAAAAAATTCGATTTTTCAGCTAATATTTCAGATTTAATCTTCATAACGTTATTCACATTTTGTAAAGATTTTATGCAAATATCTTGTATAATCAGGGGGCAAATTACGAGTCGTATCGAATGCCGTAATTTGCCACCAGCTCATGAGTTGTTTGTGTCTAAATTGAAAACTTTTTATCTAGTTTTTCAATTTTTTTTATATATATTTAATTACAGTCGACTCCGCTTTACTGGAAATAACCAAAACCCAATTTTTTCAGTTATCCGATTTTTCCACTAAAACGTAGTTCGGATTACTGAAATTTATTGCAGTTAAGCGTACTGCTTAAAATCATTAAATGTCTAGCCACTTGCATTGACAATATAATAGAAAAATATAATAAAGTACGTAAGAGCGAAAAGGACAAATACATTTTGCCATTTAAGTTTTTAACGGACAAAACATGCAAAAGTTTTTCAGCCTTAAGTCATGCAATCGATTTCTAATAACTAAATTTGTCATTGTTTATTTTTTCACTAAAGCGAAATAAGTTTCATACAAAACGCGGTTGTGGGCTTGCTATTGGTTTTCAGCAATATGACATTTTCAGTAAAGCGATGTTACGCTAAAGCAAAGTGAATAAGACTAGCTGCGTTTAAAATTAGTGCGGGGATTTGAATCGCTTTCAGTTATCCGATTTTTTTCAGTAAAGCGTGTTGCGCTAAAGCGGATTCAACTGTAAACTATTTTGTCAAGCTTAAGGTTGGTTCATTATTTCGTTAACTTCTTCAGTTTTATTAAATATCAAAATCAAAATCAAAATTAAATATCAAATATCCGTAATACAAAAAAAAAAAAATCAAATATTTAAAATCAAATATCAAAAAACAAAAATAGGAAATATCCTGAAGAAGTTAACCGATGGTTAACAAAATATCGAACTAGAAAATAAAAATATAAACCGATCTAAAATTTAAAAAATAGTTGAATTCAACTAAATTGAAAACTTCTATATATCGTGTTCTGTAAAATATTTATTTTTGAGTTATGACATTGTTGAATTAAATGAACGATGTGTATGTAGTGTATGTATGTATGTGTATCCTTAATCGAACTACAATGTACTCGTATTAAATTTTCAAAGTTTTTAAAACGTAAAACTTCATATACTGTAAGAAAAATATTTACAATATCATATTTAGCAATGAACTCCAATTGTACTGTTCTTCTTTAGTCGCCCAGCGTCCTCTACAGCAATAACTACTTCAGTCTGACATTTTATATAAATTACTTATTTGTTTCCTTTCACTGCAATAAGAAGGTTTGGAAAAACTTTTTAGCTCAACTGTCGAATTGTTAAAGCAAAAAAGGAATGGAAAAATCTAAACACAAAAAGAAAACAGTAGAAAATGCATTAGCTTGCATTAATGCACAACTTCAGAAGGAGCAAGCAACACTTAGCAAGAGTTGTTGTAAAGGAAACAATGGCTGACAATATTGGTGTCAACCTAGCGTGACGACCTTTCTTCTGTGGCAACAACGAAGGGAAGTTGAAAGTAACAAAATTCAAAATCTTACATCGCACGGCTGATGATGGTCTAGGGGTTTATTTTTTTTGTTTGTTTTTGTACTTTTAAAAGAAAATGTCAACGTGTTAAGAACATGACAACGACCTTAACAAACAGCACAATATGGTTTAGGAACAATTTTCTCTAAAATATTATAAAAATGTAAAATGTTTGTCAGATAAGAATTAAAATTAATAGTGCTAATCATGCTGCATGTTCATGCTTCATTTCTGTTAACTTAAATAATATTAAGCATGAGTAAATTCAAGCATTTCAAGTTGACAATTTAATTGAGGTAGAAATAAATGAAAAAACAAACGAAAGATTTTAATATGAACATCTGACTCTGCTTTAATCAAAGTTAATTTTTTTCATGTCTGGTTTGATTGTACGTAGAATAATTTTTCTTTTTGGACCTTATTTACATTAAATAACTGGTATGCGCTTAAATTTCCCGCGATAAAATGGAGGTGTTTTTTCAATTGGTGAAATTGTTTTGCTGGGTTAATTTATTTTTTTGGAGACTTGAAAGACTACGGTCAATATTGCAAATTTGGTAGATTTATCGTTGTCAAAGAATTTCAAAATTTTTCTGTACTTTTATTATCATAACCTAAAAAGATTGCAACATTTCGAAAACTGTTTATTCTTTGTGTTACTACATTCATTTAAATACAATATGTTATAAATAAATTTTTAGTTTTATGTATATTTTCTTAAATATTCATTAAAATTTTAGCATCTCCTTCTCTGACGAAAAGCAAATTACCCTTAACAGTTTCCAGCCATTCAATTTAATAACTAATTTTCTTTTCTTATTTACTCCAACTTCATTAATTTAATTTGTTTTATTCATATTTTTTTCTTTTTTGTATTCTTCAGGTTCCTAATACGCCACTAACAATGCCAACATACCAAAATAATAATGATTTCAATTCCTCCTCATCAAACTCTTCGCTGACAAGTGAGTTTGCAACATCTACTTCGATGTCGTTGCCGCCATCGCCGTCATTACACGCCTCTTGTTCTTTGCAACAGCAACAACAACAGTCAGCGCTAATGACATCTTCAGCGCCATCTGGTGCATTCGTTGTACCACCCATGGATACATCATCTTCGTCTACGTCATCGTCATCGTCCTCATTATTCTCCTCGTCGTTATGCTCAGCAACAACAGCAACAGCAACAGCAAATATACCTTCAGCTACTTCGCCGTCATCTTTGACATGTTTGCATCTGAAACGTTTTCTCGATTCTCAGCAATTACATCTACATCCCATGGAGTCATTTAATAAAGGTGAGTTTCACTTTATTTTTTTGATTATTATTTTTTATATATTTTTTTTCATTAATTCTTTGTTTTCATGCCAACTTGTTTTTGTTTTTGTTTTTTATCTTGGGGAGAGAAAAAATATAATGTTTTCCTTCCTGCTGCAGTGTAAATTAACAGAAGGTTTTAATTTTTTTTTCATAATTTTGAAAGGAATCTTAATGAACTTTTTAATATTGGAATTTAAACTGCAGAGAGTGCAAATTGTTGTTGATAGTTTTAAAACAAACAGAAACCAACGGTTTAAGAGCATAACATTTGAAAATTAAATAAATTTAAAATGGAGTTTTTCTCAACTAAATCTACCTACACTGAAAGTAAAAATGTCATAGCAATACTGTAATTTGACAGCAATACTATGAAAAGTACATAAAATTTTGATTGTATGATTACTGGTCGTTGTTGTATTTAGCAATCAATTGAGCAGTAGAGCAAAGCTTTACAAACTACCAAGTGCAATCAGTTTCATGTCAAAAAGTTATCAAAGCCATAACTGACCTAGGCAAAATGATGACTACTTATGATGGATATTGATATGATAGCAATTCAATGGCATAATTTCATCAAACCATAATCAATGGCCGTTGATGAAATAAAATTTAGTTGCAACAAAACTTTAGTATTTCTATATCTGTACAATGCAGAAAAAATGAGGTCCTAACTGCTGATAGTGGCATACGACACCAACCATAAAAATATACTTGTACGTGTATTTTTTTAAAGTTTTCCTTTTAGATTACAGATTGTTGTAGTAAGTCATCATCCGAAACCAAGTAACCCTTACATTTAAGGTGTTAGTCGCTATTCACACTATGCCTTTTCAGCCTGCCTTGTATTGGCAATTTTCTTTTGAACCCCCTACGAAAAGTCACACACATTTACATGAAGCCTTTTTTATTCATGCCTTTTTGACATTTATATACACGTTTAATGCTGAGAATACGAAAGAGACAAAGAGAAATGTCATAAATCCCCTCGAATTTTCATTTCGTGCCTTTTGTTCTACACTGCAAGCCTCTCACCCCCTCTCACCAATAAACTAAATAAGCCTGTCTGCACAGGCAAGCAGAAAAGGCATAGTGTAAATTGCGTCTAAGATGTGCCCATCATATTTCCAAAAAGTATGTCAAGCCTCTATATGGATCCTTTTTCCCCTTTCAATGTGACTTAGAAAATAACCCTTATATCAGGATATCATAGGCTAAAAAGTTTTACGAAAGATCTAATGTTTGATAAAATTTATGATTTACATATCACTTAAGGTAAACTTTAACGTTATGTACAAAGTTTCAATTGAAAACGGATACGAGAATTGTAAGGTATTCGTATATTTTTTTATTATTTCCTGGTTAGTTTTGAATCGATTGCATAACATTCGTATGGTACCCATAGACTATGTAATATTATTGACTACTTTATTGCTATTATTACACAAGTTTACAAATTTCGAAAACAACTTTCGTTCGCAAAAAATTAAAGTTGTTTTTTTTTTTATTTATTTGGAACGCTTAACGCGAATCTGCACTCTCTCAGCTCTAGTTTTCGAGATATAGTCTCATGTAAAATATACAGGCACTTTCATCACATATAATAGGGTAACTTCAGAAGGCATTTCCCTATTCAGTCAAAAAAAAATGTTGAGGCCTTGCAAACATTGTTTCAAAATTTGCTCAGTACTTTTAGAGATATCATAAAAATTTAATCCACACTATTCAATAAATTGCACAATATTAAAAAAATGTATATGATGCATTTTTTCTTACCATATTTGTAAAAGTAAACAAAAGCTACAAAACAAAAGTAAATGTTAAAATACATACAAAATCTATACAAAAAATAAATAGTTAAATAGTTTTTAAAATTTAGTAATTCAAAAAATAGAAAAGTATTGTTGGGTGATGTATTTGGAAATACGAGAAATTATTGTAAAATGTTGTCGAGACAATACAAAATATTTCCTGTTGAGCAATATTAATCAAAAGGCGTTTGATTTTATCCAATATATTGTGTCATATACCAATATAATATACACAGAGGCAATATTATTGTACAATATCAATTATTGCGCAATAATATTGGAAATGTGTGGATCTATAATATAATAATTCTAAATTTTTGGAAGTTTTTTTTTTTAATTTTTTAACTGTCTTTAGCTGACCATGTTCTTCATTCATATGCAATGAAAGCGTATAGTGTTCTCACACCGAAAATTAAAACCATAAACAGCTGATTTTGCATTCACACTGCAAGTTTGTTAAATTCAGGTTTTAAACCAAAGACTGTCTAATAACTTTGCTCAAAATAAAATAAATCTCCTGCAGAAATGCGTATATTTCTTGTATTTTTTCCTGCTTCTTATAATACTTATTTGACATACTGTCAAACAACTGTTTTTGTTTGTATGGAAAACGGAGAAATTTCACATTGCGCTCTAAAATGGAAATTATTTTATATTTTGTAAATAAACATTTTTTAAATTATGGAACTAGTATTACAGAGTGAAGAAATGCTTGCAAATAAAGCTATGATTTATAAAAATGCACAAATACATTATAAGATAACTTTTTTTTATAGGCAGTCAGTCATATCGTCTATTTTCCCTTTCCAGAGGTCAATGAAAATGTTTTCGTTTTTTTCCTTAAAAAAGACATATTTTTTCCATAACTTTTGGATTATTGTTGCGGCTGCATCCATTTTTAAGTTGAAAATCTTTTAATCGGTATCTACTTTTATTCACTGGCATAATTAATATCAGCTGCTTCCGGTCATTTTAACTTTGCACCACTGAATTTAGCACAGCCAGGCTTTAACGTTAAAAGCAAGTTTTATTAAAACCATGTCAGTGTGAAAACACTATTAGAATATTTATATAAAAATTATATTAAATTTGTTTGTAATTTTTTGCGATATTGATTGTCGCTAGTTTACCTCCAGGAATCTATTAAAAAAATAACAGTCTATCGACACAATGTTCCAATTTTCGTCAGCTCACTGCAATAAAGTCATGAGTACAAAAAAATAAAATGGCTTTATTTGTCAACTCATTCTGGAATAAGTCTATATGGCTTTATTAACAATGCAATGGGTTGCAATTATTTCCTTATATTTGAATTTAGTTTAGAAATAAGGCCAATATACCTAGCTTTTATTACTTTATTTCAGTGAGCCGAAGAAAATCGGTACATTGTGCGGATAGTAGAATCTCGGCTTTAGATATTTTTAAAACACCTTAAATTAGCTCGTTTGTACATAAGATATTCCATTGAGATTGAGGAGACTTTTCAATCAAGAGCTTGATCAACTGGAATTTGGAACTAGGTTTTCTAAATTTCTCAGTTCCTTTTAATGTTGCATTTCATTGTAATATTTTCAATCTATTCGCGATATCTAAGCTCAGATATAAAACATAACCATGATTAAAAAAAATAAAAAAAAAATTTTATGATATGCAAAAAATTTCAAAAATTTTCTAAGGCCAAAACATAACAACAGCAGATTTAAAACAACAAAGTAACTCTTTTGTGAAACTAAGATCACGATGATTGGAATAATTTGTCTAAAAGCATGGATGGAAAGTGTAACTTTTATCGTTATGAAATTTTTTATATGTTGGTTATATTCTTTGAGTACTTTTCCTTAATATTATTTTTTTCTAGTTTACCACTATTAAAATAATAAAAATAATATTAATTTTCATTCAGTTATTAGCAATAAAAAAAATAAGTTTGTACAAACTTTCACATCTTTGCGAAAAAAAAGTAAAGCATAACAATAATGTACTGTAAAACTTGATTCTCACCTAGTAAAAAAGAGCTTCCAAAGAAGTCTATAATATTCTGAACTTGTGATCCGAAAGTAATGCAAATATGTAATGTCGTTTTTTCTTTTCCTAAATTTCTTTTAAATCAAAATATCTTTTATCTAATACTTCATGATATTAGTTTAATTTTCCTAAAAAACTAAGACATGGCATAAATATTTGCAAAAACTACAAATGATCTCCTATTTTGTATAAGTAAATACACTACTATTGATACTTTGGAAGTACAGAAGGAGTAGTTCCTGAATAATTAATTAAATCTTTTCACTGGGATGTTGTAAAGAATGAATTGAAAGGATATAAAAATTATAATTTCCCTGTGAATTTTTATTTTATTTTGATTTTTGAATGTGAGAGTTTGTGTCTATGGCACAATTTATACGATGATATAAAAGTATCATTTTATTTTCACTTCTCTTTAAAATTTAGTTCAAAATATATTTTACATTCATCTGATGATTTTACTTACGTGTTTCTAGGGTTGATCATTTAAGTACTATTAGATTAAATTACAATTTTTTTTTTTTAAATCTAAAATCATAGCGTGAACTACATGTATGTTAGAATTAAATATGTAGTTGATATACATTTTTGTACATAACAATAGTGCAGAATAACTGTTGAAATCTTACAGGGTTCGTTATAAGCACCTGTCACTGTAAATGTAAAAAATCTAGTAAAGAAAAAAATATATAAATAAAGTTGGATATTTGGCTTCACAGCTTCACTTGTCTGTAAATTCGTCTTGGCAATGCCTGAATTTTTGTTTCTTTTAGAAGTTAAATGAAGCCAAAATATTTTTTTAGCTTTTTTAATTTGCTTTTGTTTCACTAGATAATGTTAGAATGGTGAGGAATTTTAAATGATTAGAGTTTTTATGTGTTTTGATATTTACGGTTGGACTTGGTTTTTGATTAAAACTAACCCTCTGTTTCCACAATCTACACAGTCAATTCATCTTTAAAATTACTCAAAAGTCGACCGTCCAGGTGATGTACATAGGGATAAGACGAATTACTTTGTTAAAAAAATTTTGCCTGAAAGTAAAATTTAATATGAAAAAAAAATTATAAATTTTTTAATGTATTTCTACACATATTGGAAACATAGATATTAAGCTTTAATTTATTATTGCAATTTCCTTGGAAATTGTTTAGATTCAAATGTCCATTTTGGATAACAAATGTGTAACTTAATGAATTTAACGTAACTGTTTTTCGTTTACAAGGAAAACCTTATATTTTGTGAAAGCCCTGCCATTCTAAAGACCTTTAAAGTATAATAACAAAAATTTTAAATTTTAAAAACCGCCGAATATATATAGAGAAGATGTGATCGATATCTTTTAAACGGCTCGACCGATTTTATTAAAACATGGCTAAGAACCCTCTCGATCAAGTCACCTTTCAAACAGAAAAGCCTGACTAGATATAATACACACATTAATTAATATTAAAAATAAGGTCGAGAAATTACGTAAAAATACAGAAAAAACTCGTTTGATCTGTACTTGGACTCGTGCAGACACACAGATACACAGACACACACTACAAACTTATAACCCCTCTTCTTTTTGTTCGGTGGTAAAAAAGTCTAGCACAATTTCAGGCGTTATTTATTTTAATTTTAATTCAAGCTTATTTTGTTTTTATTATGCATAAGTATATCTGAAACCGCTTAATTATCAAAATAGCGAACTTAAAAAAATCAACATTATCTTATTTTATTGCAATAAATAATTTATGAAAAGTCAATGCTTTGACATGTGTCAATAAGGCATAAATTATTGCAGTAATTTATTCAACCAAAATTTTCACCACCACAGACTACAACAACAATGAAAACAAATATTACTCAATTTCCCTAAAAGCTTTTGGTATTAATGTTTGCAAATGAAACCAAAGCAAAGAAAATAAATTTAAAAAAAGAACACAAAAAAGCAACTGAAAACAAAATCCGTACAAAGAGCAACAAATCAAGTAATTTGATGGTTAAAATCTTAAATAAACAAAAAAATATAATAATAAAAATTCATATTTTAATAAAAGAATATTATGTGCAGGTGAGAGTAAATATAAATGTATTTGTTTTTGAAAGTATTAAGGGTTTCATTATTGGCGTTTTGATTTCAGCAAAATGGAAAGACATATTTGCCAATGATTTTTTAAATAAAAAGCGGAACAAAGTACTTGCATACCTTAGGGGTTTGATACAAAAATAAATACATTATATACGTACATGTGAGTGTAAGTGTGTTATATGTGTGCCTGTGTGTGTGTGTTTTTTATGCATACAACCGCAAACAACTGTGTGTTGCTTGCTGAACATTTTTTATACTTTATACCGTTACATTTCATTTGCACTTGACTTTTTCTGTTTCCTTGCGATTTGTTTTCTTGTTTTAGCAAATAAAAAAATATCCTTTGTTTGTCTCCACAAAATCGCGATGTGCTTGATGTTCACTTGTACTTTACTTTACTGTTTGTCGCTTGTGAACAAAAGAAGAAAAATTCATTTTCTTAAGAAATGACTAACATGTTAGGAAAAAAAAAGATGTACATAAGAGAAATGGAACAAAACACATTATTCATTGAAGTGGAAAAAAAATCTCAAACTCTGACAAGCTAGCGAAAAAGGAACTTTCAAAATGCATTTTTCTTCATTCTGTTTTTTTTTTTTTTTTGTAACGCAGCACTCAAACGTTTACTTTGGCTAAAAGGCATTGACATATTATCACTTCATACCCGCTATTTTGCTGTGAAAATATATTTTACTCCTTCTCTTATATCTTTACATTTTGCCTTAACCACCTTTTTGTCGTCTGCATCCATTACTTTATTTGAAATGTTTTTATTTTCTTCAATTTTTTTAAATTTTTCTACTACATACTCTTCTCTTTTCTGCCATTATTCTCACTCATTTCTCATTGAAATGTATGACAATAGATACATAATTTTTGAACAAGAAAGCTGCGTTTTTTTAACCGACTTTTTTTTTTGTCTATAACTGTCAATGAATGAATTTATGGCTTAATTTTTTTTTTAAATAAAGGTTCAATTGCTAAAAAAAAAAGAAAAAACATTCACAAAGAAATTGCTTTTGTAAGAAAATAATGGGCAGAAAATTTTAATATCCTCAAGATAGGCAATACAAAAAGGTCAATATTAGCCATCTTTAAATTAAAAGGACCGAAATGTATTATTGGGTCTGTTCGTAAATGGAAATTTAATTGTTTTAAACTGGTTCATTGAAGTATGTAATGCACAAATAAATGTTGTGTACAAACATGATTACTACTAAAACAGATTATTAGCGAACTTGTTTTGCATTTTAAATAAAAGTTCAAATGCACGTATTATGCAGGCAAGTGATGCATTTACGAACACACTCAATGTTTATATACCAAAAAATTTTCATAAAAGAATATCTTTGAACTTAAAAGATTCAACAGTGGCCAATGGATATTAGTTTCTTTTAAATATTGACGATTTTATGGGTGTACGAGGGCTACTATTTATATTTTGGAAACTGGCAACACTACCGTCAATAGCTAAAATCTGGCAGCAACATATTCAAGTTTGACATTTTTTAGCCTAAAGGATGTACTCACAACCTTTTGATGTGCAAGTGCTATTTGTTTAGTTTACAGTGAGTTCAGAAAATCAAGTTGACAAAAGGAAAAATGGAAATTTCAAGAGAAGGTTTTCGTTGGATTATTTTTCACAACTTTTGACGTGGAATATCTTAACAAGATTGTATCGATGAACTCAGTTCTTTGTATGGCGATAAAGCACTATCAAAAACCACAGTATATCGCGGTCATAGTTCCGCCGTCTACGATTTGCGTAAAAATCGTCCAAAATCGGATGCTGTGCCACACAACATCGATGAAGTGCGTGAACTGATAATGCAAGATCGTCATGTGACATATTGTGAGAAAGAGGCATCCTTGCAAATTAGTTCCACTTCAATACATTCGATTTTGCATGAACACTTAGATAGTTGTAAAAAAAATTTGCTCTCGTTGGATACTCCATAATTTATTAATCGCTCAAAAAAAGTCTCGCGTGAAATGGTGTAGGGAAATTATTAAAAAGTTTAACCGCGGTGCTTCAAAAGATGTACACTAAATCGTGACAGGTGAAGAATCATGGAAATGTGCTTATGAGCCGGAAACATAACAGCAATCGTATAGGTATTCCAAGACGAGCTAAATCCAACAAAAGTTGTTCGTGTAAGAATGGCCGTTTTTTTCTGCGGCCAAATGGGTCATGTTGCCACTGTTCCGCTTGAGCAACGTAGAACTGTCAATTCTTAGTGGTAGACGACCATTTGTTTGCCAGAAGTCCTTAGAGAAATTCGTAAAAATAGCCCCCGAAGACGAATCGTTCTTCATATTGACAACGTGAATTTTTGAGCAGTCAAAAGATCGAATTGATGACTTATTCTCCGTACAGTCCTGACTTGGATCCAATGACTTCTTGTTCCCGAATATCAAAGGTAAACTGCGTGGTCAAGGATTTACTAGCGCCGAAGACGCAGTTGGAGCGTTCAAAGAAGTGTTTGAAGAGGAATGGAAAAACTGCTACGACAAATATTTTAAACGAAAGCAAAAGTGTATTCATCATCAAAGGAAATATTGCGAAAAACAATAAAGCCATTTTTATTTAAAAATGCTTGTTGTTATATGTCCTGCTCGAAATATAAATAAAGGGTGGCACAGAATGAGCTATATAGTTTAAATGGTTTATAACTTTTTTATTTATGCGATTATTATATATATTTTTTTAATATAGTATATTATTGGAGAGTTTTTTTTTGCAATTAGCTTTGAAAAATGATATACTGTAAGTGATGTCCATTTTTTGCTTCTCACATGCGTGCATTTTTTAGTATATTTTCCATTACATTTCGCAAAATTTCGGGTTTGGGGTGTAATGGCCATGATTTCATTTCGAATGTTGGTTTTTAGTTGGAGTCTGGTTCTTGGTTTGTTAACGTACACTCTTTCTTTCAAATATCCCCAAAGGAAACTGTCAGGAGCTTTTAAATCTGGTGAACGTGGGGGTCAATTAAAATCTTTTATGCGCCAAATAATGCTTTCGCTGAATATGTCCCTTAACAAAGCCATTCAGGCACTTGCAGTATGTGCTGTGGTTCAATCGTGTAATGATTCACAATCAATTCCCCAAGTCTTCTTCACAAAATGCTGAAAAAAAAACAAAGAAAGAATAGTTATTAAAAAAGTTACAAAGAATTCAAACCATATAGCTCATTCTGCGCTACCCTGTAGTAGTCCTCGTATAATATTACGACTTCTGTGTACCATGTGCCACACAATCGTAAAAAAGGCGTAACCACTAATTACTAATGATTCAGACACGTATTTATTAAGTTAAACGGTTTCATATATAACTAATAGAGAATTTTATAGAATCTAACATGATTGGAAACAGTTTAAATCAATAAATACATGTCTGAGTCCAACAGTTTTTCATTAGTAATTAGTGGTTACGTTTTTTGGGCACATGGCATAAGAGAAAAGCCAGATGTAAACTCAGCCTAAGAATTTGTTGTCAGACGGTGTTCTTAATGTAAACAAAGATTTTCTGCTAAACGGCTTCCAACAGAGCTTAAAAATTCTCTCCTATGTTTTTGTTTTCCATATAAAGAGACACCATAATTTTTACTTGTCTTCTGTAAACTGGCAGTTAAGCTTTTTCATCAATATCTGTTCAAATTGCTTAATCTTCTCGAAAAAAAAATAAATTTTAGAAAAAAAAATCGTAAATGATCAGTTCAAATTAATATTTTTCTAATTTCCACTTTCCATTAGTTTTTTATAATAAGGCTAGGATATTTTTATTGTAATAGTGCATCACTTTTGGACCATTTTATATTCCAGTTTTTAGGGTTCCGTACATCAAAGGTGAAAAGGAACCCTATTGTTTTCGCTACGTTGTCCGTCTGTCCGTCACACGGTATTTTCTCAGGAACCGTAAGAGCTACAGACCTGAAATTTGGACACAGTATGTAGAACCTTGGCCGCTACAACAACAAATACATGAGAATTAAAAATTAAAGGGTGTTCCAAAACGAGCAACGAAAAATGTTAAAATCCCATGTAATATACATACAATTGTATGAACATACAATTGTATATTGAAACTTGAAAATTGTAAAATTAGTGTATTTTTATACAGACTACAACAATTAACACTAAAATTTAAAAAAGTTAAAATTAAAGGGTGGTCCATCAGTTAATGCAATTTTGACTATGTAATTTTGACAATTTGCTATATCTTGGAAACCGTAAGAGGCAAACACTTGAAATTTTCAAAAACGGTAAAACTAAAAAAACCGAAAATTATAAAATCGCCAAACCAAAAAAAAAACCGCCAAAAATTAAAAAAAAGTCGCCAAAACGAAAAAATGTCGCCAAAACTAAAAAATATTTTAAATAAAAAAAAAACGCAAAAATAAAAAAAAATCGCCAAAAATAAAAAATCGCCAAAATGAAAAAAACGCCAAAAACAAGAAAATAAAGGGTCAAAACTAAAAAAGGAGCCAAAACTTAAAAAAATTGCCAAAAGCTTGAAATTTTCAAAAAGGGTAAAACTAAACAAACCGAAAATTATAAAATCGCCAAACCAAAAAAAAAAATTGCCAAAAATTAAAAAAAACGCCAAAACGCAAAAATGTCGCCAAAACTAAAAAAAAATTAAAAAAAATCTCAAAAATGAAAAAAATCGCCAAAATGAAAAAAACGCCAAAATGAAAAAAAAAACGCCAAAAATCGAAAAAAAATTGCCAAAACGCGAAAATGTCGCCAAAACTATAAAAAAAATTTTAAATAAAAAAAAATCGCAAAAATGAAAATAATCGCCAAAGATAAAAAATCGCCAAAATGAAAAAACACCAAAAACCAAAAAAATCTCCAAAACAAGAAAATTAAGTGTCAAAACTAAAAAAAGAGCCAAAACTTAAAAAATCGCCAAAACCGAAAAAAACGCTAAAACCGCCAATACAAAAAAACCGAAAAGACCCCAAAAACGAAAAAAATGCCAAAACTATTATTATATAGGATGAAGTTTGTATTAAATTACATATCTAGTGTTCGTAGTCAGAGTCGCACTTTACTGAATTTTTTCTAACTAACTGCCACTTTATCGAAGACGATCAAAAAATCTGGTCTGTCTATTTATATTGAACACAAAAATAATTATAATATATTTTTTTTAATTAATTATTTAATATTTAATTTAGTCTAAGTTAGACCATGAGCAAATATACAGCTGTATATTTTAACAAAAATTGTAAAAAGTATCTCTTTAAACATTGGACCACGTAAAGATGATATTCGAAATATTTTCGTTTTCCTATTAAAAACGTCTATTTCATATTTATTATGTTTTACATGAAATTTGCACTGCAGCGTTATTACTAATGTAGTATCCTTCTCTAAATGGAAGTTCAACAAAAATTGTTTTTTTAAACTTATTTCACAAGTAAATTTTATTAATAAGAAAAGTCCAAGGTAAAAAAAAACAACTTAAGGACTAGTCTGAGCATTAACTTCAAAATATTCATAATTAATTGTCAGCAGCAACTTTAAAAGCAACAAACTTTGCATTACTTTCAATAACTGATGTTGAAAATAATGCTACACATTCTTTTTTTGTTGCCTTCGACAAATTTGCATAACAAGTTTAATATTAAAGGTAAAGTTTATAAATAATGCAAGTAGTTAATTTGGCAACCGTAATTGCCATTAAAAATGCCCAAGATTGCTTGAGTGGCTTATAATATACTTGAAATTATATTAAATGTGAAATTTAACCTCTTAAATACTTAAAATGTATTTCACAAAAAAAAAAAAAATTGTGGAAATTTAATTAATGCTTAGATTTTGTTATTTTAAGAGCCCTTAAGTATGCTAGAATTAAACTTAAATAAACATTAAATTACACCTAAAAGCTTGCTTTAATAACGAAATTCATTAATTCATATACATACATACATATTCAAAACAGTATTTTTATGAAGAATTTTCTGCTTCTCTTAGATGTTTCTGCTTTTTTGTATACAAATTCTTTATGTTCCTATTTTTATCATTTTCCTGTTGATTTTTTTTTTTTTTTTTTATTTTCCATTCCATTTTTTTTTATTTTTTATTTTCCATTCCATCGCACACAGGAGATTTTTTTTCTGGCGTGTGTATAAAAATCCTGCAGATAATTTACAACATCCAACAAAAGAGAGAATTCTGTGTAATAAAAAAATACAAAAATCTATTTCAAAGAAAAGGGTCTTAAAATACACAAACATAAATAAAATATAGACTTCCTTATTATAACCAGCAACAATACAAAATACAGCATAATGTTCTTTTATTTATTTTTGTCTGCGTATTGTTTTTAATAACATTCTATCTAGAATGTTTTTGGATTCTTTTTACATATATTCCCTAAAAATGTTTGAACATGTTCATACATACTACATACATAACAAAACAAAAGTTCATTCATTTGAACACATGTATATGAACAATAAACATTTATTTTAGAAACATTTTTATGATATCTTTATACTTTACTGCAGCATATTTTAGTGAGTCTTGTTCTTTTTTCTGTACGTATAAATTTATGTATTATAGCATACTTTTGGGTGCAATTCTTTTTAGTATACATATAACAAGTGAAAAATTGTTCATATGATTTCTTTTAGTCTTTTAAGTCTATATTCTTAATTTTTTTCACCCTACTACTCTCATACTCCATACTCTTTACAATTTTAAACGTTTTTATTTTTATTTTCGTTTCACTTGACTTGCATTTGCGCACTGCTTTCTAGAGTTGCATTATTGCAATTTTACCTTTATTGTTTTACTTGTTGGATAGCGTTTTATTCTTGCTTTGGATGTATACATAATATTTTTAAATTTCTTGCTTCTTCCCCATTTTCTGCTCTCTATTAAATTGTACATAAGTTTGTTGCTTAAACACTCGGACGCAAATCAATTTTTTCTTAACGTTTAAAGTAAATAATTTTTAAAGTGTGTGTGTCTGCCTAAAGGTATGCAATTACATATTTGCATTTAAGGACTTGGAAGCAATAATCTTTAAAAAAATTAAATTTTCGCAGAAATCGCTCGATTTACTAGATTTCTAATAATAAACTCTTTAAAAAACTTTTTTTTTAATTGATAAATTTTAATGCTTAAAATAATTTCGATATACTTAACTTCCAACGCACAAAATCGTAAAATCAATAGGACAGTACGCTTGCTTCTAAGGCCTTGCTTTATCGAAACAAATTAAATAAAAGCTTTGCAAAAAAAAATTCAGTAAAGTGCGACTTTGACTCGCACACGGAGGGTTCCGTACGGACACTACATTACACATTACTGTACGAACTACAGGCTAAAGTTCGTACATCCTACCTGATGCAGAAATTTAAAAAAAAATTGTTTTGCCTTTTTTTTTTTTTGTCTTGGCGCTTTTTTCTTTAATCTGATTGTTATCGGTTTTTTGGTGATTTTTTAGTTTTAGCGAGTTCTCTGCGTTAGTTTTCCTTTTAACGATTTTTACCGTTTTTTTTTTTGGACGACGTTTGTGCTTTTGGTAATTTTTTGTTGCATTCTAGCGATTTTTTATTTTGGGTGCTATTTTTCATCTAAGT
Source organism: Tachina grossa (assembly GCA_949987645.1). Taxonomy (NCBI): domain Eukaryota; kingdom Metazoa; phylum Arthropoda; class Insecta; order Diptera; family Tachinidae; genus Tachina; species Tachina grossa. Next base: position 196,151,120 of record OX465274.1, on the reverse strand, counting down.
GTTTTTTTTTTCAGTTTTGCAGTTTTTTCTTCCGGCATTTTTTTAATTTTGCGATTTTTTACTTTTAGCGTTTTTCAAAATGTCAAGAGTTTGCCTCTTAAGGCTTCCAAGATTAAGCAATTATGTCAATATTTTTCGTTGCTCGCTTTAGAACACCATTTAAGTTTTTACTGACATATATTCGTTGTTGTAGCGGGAAAAGTTTTTTCAGGTCCGCAGCTCTTACGGTTTTCGGGAAAAAATTGCTGTAACAGACAGACAAACAAATAACTATCGAAACTATTTTTGGGATAAAAGATTTTTGAAAAAAAAAATAATAAACTAAAGATATCAACGAAATTCTTTACTTTATTGTTCGAACTTCATTTGTTTCTATATTTATAATTTAATCAGGCTAAAGTTCGTATCGCTTTGTAAGCCAAATTACATGTGATAATTATTAACAGATAAATAACACCAAAGTTAGTTGTAAATATTCTGATAAACACACAGTTGAACGGAACAATTAGCTGTTTTCGAAGGCCACTAAACCTTGGTAATTCATTTCTGTTTGGTCCACTGTGTGTGGTGTTAGTTGATGTAGATTTCTACCTTATATACTCAGTCATTATTGCAAATGGAATATGTGAATTGTTTTGATTCATCTTATTTCAATTTGCTGAAAGCTTTCTTATAATGAAACCTCAAATTTACCATCTCTAAATTTAGAACAGTCTTACTATAGTCATTTGTTGTGTCATGTCAAATCATGTCAAACCACATCATTTACAAGATTAAATTTATTTTTTAAATGAAAATTTTTCTTTGTCTTATAAGGGTAATTTCATTGTGCGGGTGTGACTATTATACCAACATTTTTTGCTAAAATTCAAATATACAAAATTTAAAATTTTAAAAATAGGTATTAATCACGTTTAGACAATCAATGAGCATAATTTACGGCCAGAAAGTCCACAAAAAAGCTATAACATTATGACCTTACAAATCTTAGTTTTTGCATATTTATTTCTTTTCGAACCATTAATACAAATTGGCGTTAGTTATAGGTAGGATTTTATTGGAATTATTAAAAGTTGTTCATTATTACAACAATTGTGCATTGTTATAATATATAAATAAAAATCTTTGAACTGAGGTCTACTGATGAGTTCCTTAAGCAGGAACCAAATGCATGTAGACGGTCCTTAATCATACACAGAAAAAACTAAATTTCGTTTTCAGTAACCAAATTCATTGAATCGGTAAATATTTTGTATGAATGCGGACCTACAAAGAAATTTGTAGATTCTGATAACAATTTTGTAAAAATTTAACTGGGAAAAAATTTTATTTTTAGTTAAATTATTATGGCATTAGAGAAAAAAGTTAACTGAAACTCAAAATATTTTCAGTCAAATTTATTAATAGGAACAGAAAAACCTTTTTCCAGATTTTTTTTTTTGTATTTTCAGCAAATTTTTTTTTATAATTTACAAACACATTCACTAAAATTTTTCGTATTATCAGAAAATAAATTAACTGAAATGATTTTTTTTTTAAATTAGTAAAAGTTTTATTTGAAAAAAAATAACTGAATCAAATGAAAGGTTCAACTATTTTTTTTATTCTCAAAAATTGGCTTGTTTTTATGGTTAAGCATTTCGTTCCCGCTTTTGGAACTCGTCAGTCGACTTCAACTCAAAAAATTTTTTAATTTAGTTAACAAACTCCGTGTGTTTATAGTAAGACTCTTAATACTATATTGAGAATCACAATATACAAACATAATAAGCTTGAAAACCGCAAACAAAAATCTTAAAAAAAAAATGTTTTTTATATCTTTAAAGTAATTTGTAGAAAAAATTAAAAAACAATCAGACAAATTTTTTTACACTATATGAAAATAAATTTAACTGAAAATAACAAATTTAAGTATAAAAAAAAATAAATCTAAAAAAATTTTTTACAAATTTTACTTTATATAGATAATTTTCATTCTATACAGTTTTTTTTACATGAAATAAAATTGGAACAAATAATTTACTGGAACAGTAAAAAATATTTACTGAAACTAACTTATATTTCAAAACACACGTTTGTTTGAAAAATTTTTGGGAATAATTTTTTCTGTGTAACAACAAGAAAAATTTTGAAAGACTGAGTGTCAAATAAATTTACTTTGGTAAAATATTGTTTTATGTTATTCGAACTACGAACAGCTCTAAGTGCAGTTTTTATAAATCTTTCATCTTTTCAGCTTTTTTTCCTGTGCAGAGTTTATTTGGCAAGATGAGCTGTTGATTACATACAACAATATAATAATAAGCAATAAAATATATGGCCATAATTGTGAAAATTTTCCTAATCATATATTTATTGTATCGAGATATTTAGTAGATTACATTTGATCAATTAAAAAAATATTTTTCTATTATGCAACATTTCAAATTAGATTTGTACTACACAGAAAAAATTATTCCCAAAAAAGATTCCAAGAAACGTATGTTTTGAAATATAATTTAGTTTCAGTAAATATTTTTTACTGTTCCAGTAAATTATTTGTTTCAATTTTATTTTATGTAAAAAAAAACTGTATAGAATGAAAATTATCTATATAAAGTAAAATTTGTAAAAAAAAAAAAATTTGATTTATGGCTCGATTATGGATGGCAACCGCACTTTGGTTGCGTTGCTAGTTGCCGAAATGGTATTACGGATGGCAACTGGCAACTAACAGCTGGTAATATCAGTTGCCATATTGGCAATCACAAATTTGTAGTTGGTGCATAGTTTAAAAGCAAAAAAATTTAAAAATTAAACAGTAATGGCAATATTATTTTCATTTTTGAATTTCTTCTCTGCTTATTTAAGGAAAATATGCTTTACAGCTAAAACAGAGATTGTTCAAACTTATTTTAGGCAACAACATTTACTCACAGCAGAGGCGGTAATTCTAAAGAGTCGTCTAATAGATTAAACTTTTGTACTTCCTTCTCTTCACCAATAATTAATTTCACTTAACTAATAATTTTTATGATCAGTAATGTTTTTAAGCACTTTTACTCAGTAATTTTCTTTTTAGCACATCTATTTCTTATATTTTAAATATTTGTTTATATTATTTTCAGTTGCCAATCTGTCATAATCGTATTTTCGATAACTTTTTGGCAACTGGAGGAAGTTGCCATACATAATACAAATTTTAAGTTCAGTTGCGTTGCTAGTTAACTCGGCAACTAAAGTTCGGTTGCCATCCATAATCGAGCCATTATTTTTTTATATTTAAATTTGTTATTTTCAGTTAAATTCATTTTTATATACTGTAAAAAAAATTGTCTGATTGTTTTTTATTGTTTCAGTTAAATTTATTTTTATATACTTTAAAAAAATTTGTCTGATTTTTTTTTAACAAATTATTTTGTAGAAAAAAAAAACATTTTATTTTTTTTTAAGATTTTTGTTTGCGGTTTTCAAACTTATTATGTTTGTATATTGTGATTCTCAATATAGTATTAATAGTCTTACTATAAACATATGGAGTTTGTTAGCTAAATTAAAGAATTTTTTGGGTTGAAGTCTACTGACAAGTTCCAAAAGCGGGAACGAAATGCGTAACCATAAAAACAAGCCAATTTTTGAAAGTAAAAAAAATATTTGAAGCATTCATTTGATTCAATTATTTTTTGCAAATAAAACTTTTACTAATTTAAAAAAAAATAAAAAATTTAAGAATTGTTATTGATTCAGTTTATTTATTTTCTGAGGGCGTGTGCCAAACGATAGGAAAGTACTATGGTAAAATAATATTTGCCTGCGGGGAAAAAATTTAATTTTTCTGCTGTGCCAAATGATATCTTTTTTGACAATGTAAAATTTTGACAAATTCGCTTGAGCATAGAAAGAAGCTAATGAAACAATTGCGGCGGCGGTTTTGCTTCGCCTGACTACAAGCCGCCGGCTACCAACAAATTTTTAAGAGTACATTTTTACGTAAAACAATATTCTTGTAGCAATAAATTATATAACATTATACATATATATGATGCAACGTTTTTCGCAAACTAAAATAAACAATGATTTTTTCACAGTCTAATTAAACTTAAAAAACGTAAAAATCTTTGTATTAGGCGACGGCTCGAAGCGACGGCAGTGGATTTAAATTTCATGATACCATGCTTTTTATTGCAGCTTGTCAAAAATGTATCTGTTGTGTCAAAATTTCACACAAAAAATTTACTGATTCAATGAATTTGGTTACTGAAAACGAAATTTAGTTTTTTCTGTGTAGTCTGGATTAATATAAATTTATATAATATTTCATAAATATTTATTGAAGTTTTTTAAGATATATTTAATATTTCGAAGCAAAAATGCACATGACTTAGGCCCAATATTTGACTTCTCAATTATGTGTCATTTATCTTTAAGTGTCTCTTAAGTACCGAATTCATTTTTTCAGTATACAGTTGAGAGCCATTTAAATGCCCAACCTTGTCTATTTAAATCACACTTAAGTCTTACGAGCATACCATATGTTATTATGCTTGTGTGTGTTTATTGAAAACATGTACATGAACAGCATGTGGTCGTATTAAAAAGAATTTCGTTTAATTTTCATAAATATATAACGTATACAATGCATAGTATCATATCATGGAATAAATAAATAGAAAAATGCGTTCTGATGCTCTTTTGGTTTCATAAAATGTGTTTTTATGCAGTTTTAATTTTATACATGTTGATAACCTAACTTTCTTATTTACATTAAACATGTGTTTTTTTTTAGAACTATCAACATTTCACAGTGCTACCACACTTTCATAGTATTTAAGTGATCATTTAATTTTACGACTGAAAAAATTAAACTGCAATTAAGTGCAACTTAAAATTAAGTGTCTATTAGCTAAATGACACTTAATTGAGAAGTCGATTATTGGGCCTTAGACCACTTACATAATTAAGGACACATATATGAACAACATCAAATAAAAAAATGTATTAGTTTTTTTTTTTGGAATTGTTGCAATTTAATTTTAACATTTGTTAGCGCACTAATAATTCAAAATTATTATTTTAGTTATTCAGTAAAATATTTTTTATTAAAGATACAAAAGTACAATGAAATTGATTATTGAGCTTCTACGGGATCCAAATAAAGCTTAAATTAGACGTGACATAGCCATAATGCCATAGCCATAAACAAACCAAAATTCTATTGGTTTCTATGGTGAGAGTTATGGCGTTATGGCGAGTTACCTATAATCAAATACTTTGTTGCCCATTAGTTTGGTTCGAACGGCTGATCTCTATGGCTATGGTTATGTCATGTCTCATTGAGCCTTAACGCATCAATAATGTATTTCAATGTATATTTAATAAAAAAGATATTTTACTGAATAAGAAACATAATCATTTTCGCATTATTTTTGTGTTAAGCCTAGTACTCTGTTCGAAGTTGTAAAAAATTTTCAGCAACATTGATTATTTCGCGTGAAAAATTTGACACGTTAGAAGTGATGCCCATTATACTTTTTCGGAAAAAATGTTCGTATTTATTGGTTTGAAGTAGGCAACACTGATCGACTTTTGTTAACATAAACATCAGCTGTCAATATATCGCACGAAATAAATGCCAGTCTCATTATTTCACAGATAGCAAGAAAATGTTGTCAGATACATTTCATACATTTTTCACGAGTTGAACAGAGTACAACTTTTGCAACATTATGTCATGTAAATTTCATGTGAACTTTTTTTGTATGGATTATGTCAACATTTCGCGTGAAATTTTCAAAAGAGTACCAGGCTTTAACAATGTTTAAACCAAAAAAAATTATTAATTACTGTTTTTATGGGAATTGTTAGAATTACACATTGTTAAAATTTTAAACTTAAAAAAAAATTATTTTTATTAATAAAATTATGCCTTAATTACGTTAGTTTTAAGTTTTTCACAATCTATGGCATTTTTTAAACTCAATGTTGACGATTGCCTGTCTACAAAACTTAAATCAGCATTTGCTATAATTCCTGCCTTAATTCATTTTAAATAAAAGTTTTTATTTGTTAAATTTAATTTACTCTTCATTGCCAGAAATAACTTTATTTAGACAATAAATTGAGCGTAACAAAATTCTTGACAACACAGCAAGCAAAATGTTTTTTGTTTCTTTTTTTGGACGCCAGCATTTGAAGGGTTTGCCAATAAAGGCAGGAAGACTAAAGTAAAAAAAGCTTTTTAATATGTTTCAGCATATGTTTCACCATAAAATTAATATTGGATATGCAACCAAACTGTCTGATTTTGTAATTAATGTCATGGTTCCGGTAGACATTTCACTATACCATGTTTTGATTACTATATTAAGAATTTTTTTTTTTTGCAGTTATATAGTTCTGTTAACAACTAAATGAACTTTCAATTATGCTATAGACTCTATAGCATAGAGAATATAGGAATCATCTTAACTTATTATCAAAAAAGTAGCACAATTGTAAGGCTGTTGTAAATTATGAAATGGTAAAATTGAGCTTTCATTACAAAAAAGCTTTCAGCAAATTGTAATAAGATGAATCCAAAGAATTCCCATATTCCATTTGCAATAATGCTTGAGTATATAAAGTAGAAATCTATATCAACTGACACCACACACAGTGGACCAAACACAAAAGAACGCTGATGATGAAAATTTAGTGGCCTTCGAAAACAGCTAGTTGTTCCGTTCAACTATGTGTTGTTAGAATATTTACAACTAACTTTGGTGTTATTTGCTCATTAATAATTATCACATGTAATTTGGCTTACAAAGCGATACGAACTTTAGCCTGTTCAAAACATAAATATAGAAACAAATAACCAAAATTAAACATTTTAAAAACCCCCGAATATATCTAGAGAAAATGCGATATTTTCTAAACGGCTGCACCGATTTTATAAAAACATGGCTAAAAACCCTCTCGATCAAGTCACCTTTCAAATAGAAAAAACTAAATCAAAATCGGTTCAGCCGTTTGGTCTGTACGTGGACACGGACAGACACACAGATACACAGACACACAGACACACACTACAAACTTGTAAAACCTATTTTTTAGTCGGGGGTTAATTAAGTTCGAAAAATAATAATCTAATTAACTTAACTTCTCTATTTGTTGTAAAAAACAATTGGTATGCTTTTAATGTATTTTAATGCCTGGAAAATGTAAAGAGAACGTCAAAGTTGTCAGTCGATGTCTACAAGAAGTAGGCAAGAGCTTAATTTTTGTCTTGTATTGAAGTAATGGAATAAGCGTGAACATATGCAGCTAAGTTATCCTCTCACCAATCGGTGCCACTAAAGTTTACAGCTGCTCTTGATACTTCACGAACTATCCCGTAGAATTATACCGACGCTATATCTTAATTTTTTTATGGGAATTGTTCCAGGCTTGCAGCTCCATGATGTAGAGTCGCACTTATGTTTCGCAGTGTTGTATATCATTTTATTAGTTATACTTTCATAACAATATTTTCAAGTTTCTCGTGCAGAATATCCGTTGGAGAGTTGTAAGCACTTGCAGGTCTTTAAAAAAGAAAGAGAAAGCTCACGTATAGTTAGCTATGTTTATTGCAAGACTCTTTACAATACAAACTCTTCAAAAAATGCTGTAAGAAGTAGCCAGTGGGCCCGCCTAAAGGCCTTATTTAGCAGATTTAAGCAGATTATGTTCTATTAAATTCTAACCGTTCATATAGCTTGCATTATAATGCTGAGATGGGGTTTTTGCACTAGCTTTCACTCGATTGTATTCTAAATTAAAATTTCGCCGTGGAGATAGTCAGAAGATGCTGAAATGAAATGGAAATTTCTTGAAGCTGTTTGCTTTTAATATGGCAGTACTTTTTACTAACTATCTTCTGTTTCTGCAGGTTAACAGTAACATAATCAGTTTCTTAAAAATAAGATCGCGAAGATTGTAATATTTATTATACAAAAAATGTTAGATCCAAAGGACAGCACATACATATCTTAAGCAACAAAATTTGGATGCCGAAACCTATACTCTCAGAAGGAAAGTGTTAATCTTATTACAAGATCAATCAAGGAAGCATTATAATGCATTTATGATTTTCTTTTTCTTTTTCATTCCCAAGACTGTTGGAGCTCTTAGGCTCCAATAGTTCTTTTTCATGTCCTTTGCATAACTTTATAGTCTGAAATCCAGACTATACTGATAAGGTATAGTCTGGATGCATGTCCTTACACACCTCCATCTCAACACTTTTGTAGTTTAAAACACTCCTAAAGTCGAGGTAGGATTTTAAAAGGCCTACAGTTTAAAAGTCTCTTGAAATTCATCTCTAACATATACTTTTGCACACATCTAAAGCTAAAACAAACAATTGTGAAAACATCATTATGTACACTCACATAAAGGAAATGAAGTATAAAAAAAACTTACACAGAAACACACTTGTGATTGTATTTTAAATGTATTTCCGTTTTTATTTGGCCAACACTTCTGTATCTAAACTTGGCAGGCGCAAGGAAAAATAAATACTAAACAGCAGTTGAATGAAGAATGAAAAGCAAACTTAACAATTGTGATCCCTAAACAAATAAAAACATTTTAAACTACTATAATTTATATATATATTTATTTTTTTTTTAAAGCAAACATACATATGTATGTATGTGCGAGTATGTATGTTTGTTTTTTTATGAATTTAAATAAATTATTATTTTGTCTCACGTTTTCATCTAAAAAAAATTGGAATCCTTCAAACTTTTATTCAATTGTCTGTTTTACAAAAATAATAAACAATATTTACAGCTTTTCAATTTTTTTTTTTTTAATATACATGTATATTTACTCACCTTAACTGCCAGAATTTCAAAACTGTATTTACCTTTGTATCCTTGGATGTATTTACTTCTGAATCCTTGGATGAATTTTAATATTAACGTACTTTAAATTTTATTTCATTTATTCTAGTTTGTTTTTTAATTCCTCCCTCGTCTAAAAAGTCATCACGTAGCTCAGTATTTGCTTTTTGTTTTGTTTTTATATTTCCCACTTGAATGAAATTTCATGAAATTTCCGCTTTTTATTTGCAATTTCTGTTGTCCTGGAGTTACACTCGCTCATTCACTTATTTCAAGCCCATTTGTAGAACTTTATGGTTTTGTGATGCTGATGTTTTTTATATTTAATATATCTATTGGATATAATAGGACTTTAAGGATAAAATTCACTGTTGAAGAGGGAATTAAAATGAATTTAGAAAGTATTTTAACAAATAAGTAATGACAATAGTTTTAAGTTAATAATGATAATGAGTTCAAAATGAAATGTTGTGTTGATGACTTTTCGAGCTTTTATACATTTGAATGCATTCTTAACATCATCCTTATCTAATAAAGTTAACATATTTAAGGTAGTTTAATTATTATTATTCGAACTTTATTTGTTTCTATATTTATTATTAGATAAGGCTAAAGTTCATATCGTTGTGATCATTTTTAATGAACAACTAACACCAAAGTTAATTGTAAATATTCTGACAAACAATTAGTAGAATGGAACAATTAACTATTTTCGAAGGCCGCAGCGTTCTTTGTGTTTGGTCCACTGTGTGTGTGATGTCAGTTGATGTAAAGTTATAAACTCAGTTTTCAGTGCAAATGGAATATGTGAATTGTTTTGGTTAATCTTTTTACAATTTTTCTTACATTTTATATAAATATGCAAGAATTTTAATATAATAAAAATTTTATGTACCATATAATATTTCGCTGCATTGAAAACTCCCTTTTTTTTTGTTTAAAAAGCTTTTTCAAAAGGGTAACTAAACTTATATTGTAATTTTTTTTTTTTGCAAATATTTGAGTTGCTAATTTTTAGCCAATATATGTAGTTCCGAAAATTCTTAAAATTTTTTATTATCTTGATTAATCTAAAATATAAAGACATTTACATTTAGCAAACAATTTTGATGGTTAATCTAACCAAGTTTCGTAGTTGACTTGCAGTTAATTTAAGTTGTTGTGGTTGACTTACATTTAATGTAAACTATTATTGCAGATTGTTGTTGTTATACTCGACAATAGTATCACGTTGCAGTTATTTTTTTGCCACACTGTGTTATTCTTACAACGGAGAATTCATTACATTTCAAATGACTGATTAATAAATATCAATTTTTTATATAGATAATTTTCAAGAGATATTAATTTTTTTTAATTGAGAAGTTTGATTTTGCTTGAACTTAAAATACAATTTTTGATTTATAGCACATTCATTTAATATAAATTTTTCGTAACAACCCAAAAAACTTTTTTAAATAATAAATCAATTGGATAAGTATCTACTGCCTGGCAAAAAGTTCAAACAGTTTTCTTCATCTTTTTTTTTTCTCACAAACTATCTATCATGGCAAGTTTTCTCATCACTTAATTTTATTGTAAGTTCTTATTTTAATTTTTTATTTTATTTTTTTGTGTTCACTTCAATTTCTCTTTTAACTTTCCATAATCCCCCTCAAGTATGCTACATTTATTTCCCTATTTCCTTTCACTGGCTCATCATTATTTCATTTGTGTGTATGCCTAACATCCTTTTTGAAGTTGTTAAACATCAACACCTCAATAAAGATTCTCATTTAAATAATAATATCAAAGTTCAAAAGAAAATTATCCTTAACAAGTTTAGTAGACTTTAAAATTAACGAACTCATTGCCATGAGATACACAAGCAGCAGGCAGCAGGCACAAGCCCGCAGATATACCACCATTCAACCTTTCAATCTACTTACAGATTGATTCAATATTTAGCGAGAAAACAGCAAACGGTTGATGCGATACAAACAGGCCACTTGTTCTGCTAATCAAGCGGAAATTTATAATGAGGATCAAAATAAAAATAAGAAAACTGTTCTAAAAAAAGCGTGAAGTTTTTTTTTCATTTTTCTTTGAATAGAAGATAATATCTTGAGAAAAAAAAAAGTAATTGTGTGAATTAAAATGAAACCTAGGAAAATATTCAAGTATATTTTTAAGCAGAAAATATTAAAAGAAAATAATTGTGTGAATTAAAATGAAACCTAGGAAAATATTTAAGCTTGATTTCGACTAAATGGCATATTTTTAAGCAGAAAATATTTGAAATATTTTTGCCTATAAAAATCTTCAGGCAAAAACATCATTAATTTTAATTTACTCTCCAAAGCCATTGATTCGACCATAACAATTACAACTTCCGTTTCCTAAATAATGTCAAGCTCACGAAGAAAATCTTTGCCATAAATAATAAATCCAGGCATACAAAGTCAAAATAATTTTAACTGCGTTTATAAAATGAATTACACTATTAACCCCCCTTTTTTTGTTATGGGAGAGGTTAGTCAATATATCATAGTTGTTCACTGAAAATAAGTTGTTAGGCAAATAATTCAAACTAGTCCCAAGGGGCTGTAAAAGACCCTTTTTTCTATTGTAGCTTTCATAGCAAAAAAAAAAAAAAAAAAAAAAAAAACAGAAAAACAACATGAGCATAATCAGATGTGCAATATTAGCAAAAAAAAAAGGACAATACTAAAAAACAACTACTACTGCTGCGACTGTAACAACAGAAATAAGAAATTAGAAACAGATACAACTAACAGCTTCCTTAACTGAAAGTTATTGAAGCATGCTTTTAGGTAAATAGGACGTAAAGTGGCAAGTAGCCATAGTGCCTGCACAAAATGCCCCATAGTTAAATTGTACGAGTAGCAAAAACAAATTGACCAAAGCTCTAGAACAAACAAAACCGAAGAAAGGAAATTTTAAGAAAAAGACACTGCCACTTCTTACAAAGAAAGTTATGCAACTTCGAAATCATAAACAAAATCTTCTACTCTAAAACTTATTTGTATTTCATATGCTGCTACAAAGTAGTCCATAAAGAATGAAGTAGAAAAAAAGGCCAAGAAACTTAAGTTCAAAGTAACGTTGTAAAATACTTATTAGACTTTTTTGGAATTTCGTGTCTATTCCAAAAGCAAAGCTAATTCTTTTATATGCAAATATAAAAGAAAATAGCAAGTGTAAATGTTTTTAAGAGTCCTTTCACTAAAATTTCCTTCCTTTTATTATTCTACGAAATAAAAGCTGCAAATAGAAATGTATATTTATGTAAAGGATGTTTAAAAAAAAGAATGTGAAATGAACAGCAGCTATCTGAAATTGAAATCGTGTTGCACGGACACAAACGCACATACGCTCTAACAAATACTTGAAAAATGTGGAAAAAATTGAAAAAGGAAAGCATAAACTGTATGGAGCAGTAACATTTTTCTTTATATTTTGTTTTTTTTTTAGTTGCCAACAAAAGTCACGTTCAATTGCAGTAAAAGCGAGCAGGATATCAATTTAAAATACCCACTAAAAGCAAATAACAAACTAATGGAAGTGTAGAATAATAGTTGTTTAAAAATCAGCTAAAGCTAAATACTATGCAAATATTAGATTTTATTGAAATACGAGTAGCGTGAAGCGTATCAATTTTGAGTCACGACTCACTAAAGTTGAAACCTTATATATGGGAAAGTTTAGAAACTGGTCTGCAAGAAAGAGATACAGTAAATTTTTTATGAGACAATATTCCAAGAAGCTGGGAGGGAAGCTTTTGATTTTGGCAATATTCAAATAAGATTTCTTGTTTTTTTCTTTTTTATTTACAAATACTCGAACGTGTTCAAATATTTTGCATTTTCAATACGAATGAATATCTGCTTGATATATATTTCACTTTTTTTTAGGTAATTTATTGATTACTAAGGGCACACTTTTGAGTTCAAGATTAGCGATTAAATTAACCTTGATTTGTTTTTGTAAGGTAGTCGATTATATGGTTAAACTTGCTAGTTTAAGCGGCGGTTAACAAGATACACTTGTGAAACACATGCATCTTTTAAAAAATTATATGACAATATAGTTCAAAAACATATCGTCGGTTGATTACTGTTTTGCCGCAATAATAACATATTTTAATATTCTGTGCGACAAACCAGTAACCACTCGACGATATAATAAATATGTATGTATATTACAAAAACATTGAAATTGATTATTAAATAAGTAAAGTAATAATTGGTTATTATTAGTACTTTAAAAAATAAATGTTGAACTTAAATTGCAAAAATTCCCAAAAAACACTAATTATAAACTTGACTGCACTAGGTCAAAAATACTTGTATGGCAACACTCTATGCTTGAATAGCTGTTGTTGTTATTTACATTTGTTTTCTTTACATACTTTTTGCAACTATTTGCAATTCGAAATGAAAAAAAAATCAGCCAATGTAGTAAACTAAGCAAATAAAAAACATGCTGATTATTGAGTTCTTGTTTCAACTTTCTTATTTGTTGAGCTTCTCATTTGTTTAAATGAAAGTTTATAACATAATAACTCTAGTTGTTCTAAGAAACAGAAACTTTGATCTGCATTAGTAGCAGTAAAATGCGTATAGTATCCAGCTAAACCCCTCAATAAACAAACTTAATGTATATTTAATAAACAAAATAGTTTACTAAATAAGTAAAATAATAATTTAGGATTATTAGTGCGTTAACAAATGTTAAACTTAACATCAACCTTACTCCTCATATATACGTTCTATTAAGTCGCCAAGAAGTAGGCTTTGAGACCTTGTCCAGATTAAGGTGTTATTATACATACGTGGAGAGATTCTAGTGAAGGGTCCGCCAGATAATTTTTTTTTTTTTGAAAATGCCATAAAAAAAAACTACTGAAGCTTCGGCTGTGTGGCATGTAGCGCCGTTCTTTTGAAACCAAATGTTGCCAATATCCTCCTCTTCAATTTTTGTGAACAAAAATTCGTTCAACATGGCCCGATAACGATCGCTATTGACTGTAACGGCCACTCCTTGCTCAATGGCCCAATTATGTCTGTGCCCCAAATGCGACAATTTTGCTTGTTTACATACCCGCCAAGATCAAAATGAGCTTCATCTGAAAAGATAATTTTTTTTGGCAAAATCGACATCTTCTGTAAGTCGATCGCAGGCCCACTAAGCGAAGCGAAAACGCATTGGATGGTGAGTTGGCTCGTTCAGCGGAAGGATAAAACTAATTATCTGTCAAATCAGACTTGAGATAATGTTAGCATTCACGTAATAAGCACTAGTTTAAAAAAAAAACGTTAGATGGCGGATCCTTTACATCTACAAAAATACATCCGCTTATTTTCTGGCGTTATGACATCATATACATAAACTACTGCAGCACTTGTTTAAACAGAATTATGAAATCATCTTCCGCCGAAAAATTTGAGAATGGTTTGTTTATTAAACAAAAATTATATTTATATTGGCGTATAATCATAGTTAAAACAAAGTGTACTTTAGCAGTTTATAACCAATATTTTGTATGATAATACTGGCTTTAAGTTTTTAAAGTAAACTTAATTTAGCAGGTATGTGATGGGAATCGGTTCGACTTGAAATGAAATCGCAGGCTCAAAACGTAGAAAAATTTTTTTTTTTGGTGTGATTGATTTCATATTCCGACTTTATTCATTTTCACCTGGTTACAAAAAAACCAAAACTGAAATTGAAGCCAATAATGCTGAAGACGGCTGCAGGTTGCCAAAGGTATTTTGGGCTACGAAGAAACGAAAATCGTTGGATCGCGGTCTGCTGAAGCAATTGTTGTAAGGAATGGTATATTTTTTCTTATTTACAAACAAGGAGTTTTATAATGAAAAAACTTTTATTTTTAGAATCATGGAAAAGTCTTGCAAAAGAAATGGTCACGTCGACGGCGGCTAAATGTTTTCAATACATGTCGGCGGCAGATTTTAGCTAATCGGCTTCAAATATATACAATTAAATTGTTTCAAACAAAAATAAATTTAAATAAAAAATTTTTTTCATTGTGGTATCATCTGTCTTTAATTATTTTAAAGCATTTTACTTACATTTTCACACAAGTTATTGCAGGAAAATTTTGCTTAGATATAGAATAATTCCTAAATCATCAACTCATGCTTCCCATTACATATTTTTTTTCTAATATTTTCATAGAACAAAATGGGAAATGAAATCGATTTCGATTTAAAAGAAAACCAGAATGAAATCGAAATATCGAATAGATTTTAAATCGAAAACGATTTCCATCGCTGCTATGATTTATAATAACAAAAAATTAAATCAAATTCTGGTTTTTTTACTTTATTTTTAATTTAAATTCAGTAAGCGTATCGGTCGGTATCTTCGATACTTTTTCTGAGTACCGGGATACTTCGTAAATTTTTCCATGAATTTTTTTTTAATTCGCTATTAAAGTTCCTTCATTTATAATTCAAATTTCTATTTTTTTCGACAATTATTCAATACAAAGATTTTATAAAAAATTTCAAGAAGTCATGAAATTTTTCCAAGCCTTTTTGATTATCTACAGCTCTTACCAACAAAACAAGATTTAATGCAACTAATTTCATAAAATATTTCATCGCGAAAAATTAGTCTTAAATCGAAACTTTTGCATTGTTGGAAGCACAGTATTGTCGATGTTATTTCAAATGACACGGTTTCGCTTATTTTGATTGTGAAACGTGTTTTTATAAATTTATTTATTTAGAAAAATATTGTCTTCTTTTTTGGACTAAATGTCCTCGTTTTTGTGGCTATCGTCCTCTTTTTCTCAAAATGGAAATGGTAACCCAAATTGCACTATAGACAAATTATTTTAATGATTATGACAAGCACTAGCTGAACAGAACAACATGCTGTTTTCGCATCCCGCTACAGCTCCGTCATCAGCGTTCTTGTGTCTAGTTCACTGTGCTTGGCATCAACTGCAGTTAACTTCAGCTGTATATATGTAGATATTTTTCAATGCAAATGGAATATGTGAATTTGTTTTGATTAATCGTAATCCAATTTGTTGAAAGCTTTTTATGTAATGAAAAGCTCAAATTTTAACATCACTTATTTACATCAGTCTTGCCATTGTGCCATTTGCTCCTTACTCATCATGAACATGTCTGTTAATTTGCATATTTTTGTTCTTTTTAAACTTCCTCTTTAAACTGAAATTTTTTAATCTTTTTAATTACGTATATCTAATAAAGTCTACTAGTGAATTAGAATTAGCTAGCACCACTTGAATAATTTAGTGTACTAGTCCATGAAAAACTACTGCTAAAGAGTGATACGTTCTTGTCTTTAAATGTTGTCATGTGCATGATAATAATAAAGCTGAAAGCTGAAGTAACATTCTAACATCACATTCAACATTCAATTTGTTACCTCAAAAGTTCAAACTTGTTCATAATGTTTTCCACCTCCAGAATTCGAAATATTCTCAGATTTTTGATTGCAAATTAACAACTTTTGATGCCATAAACCTCATAACATCCCCTCCTGTCCTGCTCAAAGGCCCTCCATTAGTTTGCAGTCTTATGGAAACTGTAATTGAGTATTTGTTGTTGCTTTTTCGCAACACAATTATTTTGGGTTCTTATAAAACAAGTTTAATATTTTGTTTTTATTTTTTTATTTTGGGGTTTCGCCAGCAACAAAACTAAAACAATTAGTCTTCGTAAGAAATATTCGCTTAATGTTTTTATTGTTCTTGTTATTATTGCTGTTGTACTGTCTAAGACGACTCTTTTAAGAAAACTTTCTTCTGTGGGCCTTTATTTGTTTTAGATAATGGACAAACAATATGTAAAGGAAACAAAGCAAAAATAAATAAATAAAAAAAGAAATAAAATTAAACAAATGGAAAATATTAAAAAAAAACAGACTTCTTAAGAACTGCTCAACAAACAACTGGCATTTAATTTAAATTTGATTGTTTACACTTCACTGATTGGTCTCGTTGATTAAGAATGAACGAGCAGGCCAAGCCAGTCACAGTTTATTAACAGAAAAAAGGGTTGTTGATGGTACTTCTGGCAACTATAAATAAATAGCAAAGGAAAATCGAATTTTTAATAATTTATTAAGACAAAAACTAAACTAGACGTAGAAAAAGTTTCTTATAGCTCTAAATTGCACTTGATGTTTGGTTTGCCATATGAGGTCTTTGAATTTATATTAGATGTCCTTTTAGTAGTTTATAATCATCTGGGGTTATAAAAAATTCCACATAATTTATTTTCTATTGCCAGAAGAAATCATCTGAATATTTAAGGATTTAAAAAAAAAAAATTATTTCTGTGGAGGTATTTTTTATTATAAGGTACTCTATAGCTGGTATTTTAAATATGATTCCAAACATATATTTGCTAAAAGACAGCATCATTATATCGAATTAAAGCTTTAGGCCAAAATACATATTTCTGTATTTATAATACATATAGCGAACAGACCTTGTACTCAGGTGTATTAAACAATTCTTCAAATAAGTTCCGCAAATTTCATAGAAGCGATTTTAAATTTTTTGCTTTATCCGTTAAGACTGCACATTTCTTTTAATTGAACAGTTAATGGAATATTCAGATCCAAGACATTACATTCCATTTATTTGACTTATCTTGGCGATATGAGAAAATATGCCTCAAAATTTATAATTGTATAAAAAATGGTATGATTCAAATTTTTCTTCTCTAAAGTAGACTTTCAAGCAAGACATATTCATACAAGGTCGAACCATCTTAGTTCGATTTAAAAAATTCATACTTGATATTTATGTGAAGGGTGGTTAAATTTTAAGGGCCGATGTTGAATGTGAACCACACCTGAACGTCAAGTTATTGTCTGCATTTCATTTGAAATTTCTCAATTTCAGACTAAATCCATTTGAATAATGGAAAGATACACAATCGAGCAACGCGTTAAAGTTATTCAGACTTATTATGAAAATGGGCGTTCAAATCAAAATGCATATCGTACACTTCGTGATTTGATAATGAGGCACATTTTCACCTCAGTGGATTCGTCAATAAGCAGAATTGCCACATTTGGTTGAATGGTAATTCAAGAGTGATTGTTAAAAAACAAATGCACCCACAAAGAGTGACTGTTTGGTGCGGTTTATTGGCTGGCGGCATCATCGGGCAGTATTTTTTTTTCCAAAATGAGACCGGCCAGGCAGTTACTGTGAATGGTGCTCGCTATCGTGAAATGATAACGAACTTTTTATGGCCTGAGTTGGAAAATATGGATGTGGACGATATGTGGTTTCAACAGGACGGTGCCATTTGCCACACAGCTAATGAAATGATGGCTCTTTTGCGCGACAAATTCAATGGCCGTGTTTTATCACGTGGTGGCGATGTCAATTGGCCGCCAATATCATGTGAGTTGACACCGTTGGACTTCTTTGTTTGGGGTTATTTGAAAGAAAAGTTGTACGTTGATAAGCTATCAACAATTCAAGAGCTAAACGATGAGATAATTCGGCACATTAACGGCATAGAACCTCAATTATGCCTCAGCGTCATTGAAAATTCGGACCATCGGATAGAGGTGTGGCCGATATTTTGTTCCACCCTTTATATTCGCGTTGATTTTTAGTAACAATATCTTATGAAAATGTGATTTTTTTCTCAAAAAATGTTTTTTTTTTTTTAATTTTTTAAATATCCTTCCATAACCGCCAAAAGAAAAGCTTAACAGCGATTTTATGCCTGTCAAATTTCTATCATGATAAAAGTCAAATCGTTATCAAAAGAAAAATTTATTATGTATCGACTGCATTTATTAGTGTTATTGCAGTGTCTCGACAATTTTGTCAGAGCTCAAGCTCAGACAAATTTGTCTTGACAAAAAACCTAAACAAGCTATTTGAGATTTTCATTTATTTGCAAAATCTGCAATTTTTACGTAATTTTTAGAAAATAAATATTAAAATATAGACAGCAAGTAAGCGAAATAATTTCCGAGCTTCATTTTTTGACCAAAACTTATCATTCACAATTGTAGGTAATAGATTTTCTGCAAAAAAAGTTAAGTTCAAAAAATATATCAATAAAGCTTTGTTGACGGTTATGGCTCAATATGTATGCCCAGCTAAAGAAATATGTATTGAGCATATGATATATGTTCATGGACATATACATATTCATTCATTTGAATATATGCATACGTGTATGTGCAAATATTCCATATACATACATACATACATATGTATGTATATTCCCATATATCGCTATATCAAATGAACCATTTTTACACTTTTACAACAGTGGAAAAAATATAATAAAATGCAAGATTTTCTTAACCATAAACAGTCACAACTCCAAATAATCCAAATTATTTGTTTTTTTCATAAACCAGTGAAGGTGTCTCTAATGTCCTCAAAAATTAATTTTTGGGGACGTTAGACGTACTTTATGTTGTTCTTCTTGAACAACATAAAGTACCGTTATGCCCATTTATATACTGCATACTTGTGTCAACAGTTATTTCGCCACTCGCGAATATTAGGAATTGTTTGAGTTGTGACGATTTAGGGTGAGATATGCGCACACCAAAGAATACCAATTAGTGATCAAAAAATATAGTTAAGCATTTACTCTTAATTCTAGTAAGTACGTATACTGATAATTGAAGCAGAAACAATTCAAACGCTTACATATTTGCTTTCAACCAGCTATGACTATAGTCGATTCCACTTCACAAGAGTATCTCTACTTTCTTTATGCGAAACATTTAAATACACTGCAACTATAAATAGAAAGGCACAAGTGTTGTGTGCATATTGAGTGTTCGTCTTTCTTATACTCGTAGTATGCTTATACTGAGAGTATAGATATTTATTTGGACAAGAATATATGTATGCATGATACTCAGAGTATTTATTCATAAGTATGCCTGCATGTATGGCCCCTACACTATAGATCATGAATAGAAAAAAATTCAAATTATTTAAGTCGAATGAAAAGTTAAAAATTGGAACCGTCTTATATTTTATTTTATTTTTTTACTTGTGCGCTGAATTTTTTTTCGCCAGCCCTTTTAATAACTTAAAACCCTAATACTAAATTTAATCAAAACTTTATTTCCATTAGAACCGCATGAAATGTTACAAGTATCGGACTTCTCCTTTAGAAATTGTGGGTCTGTATTTTTTTTTTTTTTTTTTTTTTTTTTTTTATTTACATGACAATGTGCAGCTTTTAATACAAATAGTCCTATTTTTTTAGTTGCTTAAATCGCCGGTCCTTTTGTATGGCTGGGTAAAGAGGGAACTTCCAACAATCATAATATGTCTGAAATGCTCTAGCATATCAATTGCACATTTCAAATAAATTGGACATTCTCCTTGTAAATAATAATAAATAAAATAAAAGGTGAACATTTTGATCACGTGAAATATTTACCATGAACATGAAAAAATGGTGAACAACATTAGAAAATGAGGAGCTGGCGAACAAGACCAGACTAGTCCCGTTAACTGTTTTTTACACGACAGGAAAATTACTTAACTTCCTATATAGATACTAGCAAGAAAAAGTCGGTTTTCGTTATTTTTTTAAGGTAGGATCAAACTGGTTTTGAGAGATAGTCCGAAAAATTTTTTTAAAAAAATCCTTAACTGAGGACATGTCTAGTCTTATTCGCCAGTTCCTCAAATAGTTGACTGACACAATAACAACGCAAACATTGCCGATCACAATATTTGGGGGAAAGGGAACACATTTCACTTGAACTTTTATTCCCGATAAAAGTGATTTACTTACATACATTTGTATACATGGAATGAAAGCTAATAAAATCATATTAATTAAAAAAAAATATAGCGCAAAAGTATAGCTCTTTAAGTCTGCTTTAACTATCGTTATCTGAATATTATACTAATGTTTTTTTCATTACATATGTACGCATACATGTATGTATGTATGTATGTATGTATGTATGTTTATGTATGTACACAAATATTTATTTAAACTAATTTTGTGTTTGTCATTATATTTTGTTTTTGCGTTGTATTTTTCCATATCTGCTCTTTCGGCACACAGCAGCAGGAATTAAAGTGTCTTTGATAAACATTTAATCATGTGGTCACTTATTTTTATCAATATAAAAATTCTCAGCAGAACCTTTTTGGTTTATACTTTCTTCCGTTTCAAGTTTTTCATTTTATATCTGTTTCTTTTCTTAACAGCCAGACTTTCTTATAAATATTTATATATACACACATACATATACACATTCTTTTAAACAAACAACCCATCCGTCTGTATGTCTGTCTGTCTGTCTGTCTGTCCATCCCCATTGTGCTGTACTTGTGGCATTTGTTCATTTAAATTGCTTTTCTGATTTTCAACTCAATATATATTGAATGTTTGTATTGTATTTATTTTCCATTTCAGTTTGATTTTTTTTTGTGTTTTTTTTTAATTTTCCTCGTCCTTATTTGTTGTTGTAAAGCTATTTTTGGAAAGTTTTCCTTTGACACTTTTTCGATATTTATTTAAAAATTTTATTATTCTGTTTTGCCAGCAGTATGAGGATTTTTAAAATGATTTTGTCTATTATTTGACCAACCACCGTCTGTCTGTACGGTTCCTTTTGCGCATTTTCTTTGACATTTTGTCTGTTTTGTTCGATTACAGCTACAAAAGTTTGATTGTTTTTATTTTTATCGACAATTTAAGTCTGTTTTTTAAAGTGCTTAAGCATCTTAGAGGGACTTTTGTAAGATGGGTGATGTAGTATGAGGAAGAATGTATATATAAAAAGGAAAATGTATTTCCTTGTTTTTGGATAAACATGTGTGTTGTTGACAGTTCACAGGTATCAAAGCGTTTAGGTAACAAATTGTTTTTGACGGTTGTCTTAAGCACTTTCATTTGAAGTCCACAAGTTGTCAGTATGTTTTACCGATTGACCACATTAATGAGACGGAAATGTGCCATGATGCGGATAGTGTGAGATATGTTTTTTTTATTTGTATGTTGTGAAGCAGGTACTTGGGTTTGTTTGTTATGCAATAAAAAAGAAATAAATAACTAATAATAATTTTATTTTTAGACATTATTATGATAATAGAGCAATCCAGATTGAGCTGTAAACCCATTTGCATCAAGATATTTAAAGATATCAAAATTTTTTTTAGTATTAGGATTTTAGAACAGAATAGCAAGCAGCAGGTTGACACGAAAGTTCTTTTTTATACAAATATAACGAATCCTTGCTGCAAGCTTCGTAGACATCGTATTTTATTCTTTTTATAATGGATAAACAAGATGCTGATGAATCTGCCTCGCACTGCAACTAGAATCTTACTATTTATTTTTAATGCCATATTACGACTAGAGTATTATCCACACAGCTGGAAGCTTGTCAAGGTTAAAATGATTCCAAAGCCGGGCAAAGATCTTACTAAAGCTGAGTCTTACAGGCCAATAAGTTTACTATCAACAATATCAAAGCTTTTCGAAAAGCTGCTCATGACAAAATTATCTCCAATTCTAAGTGATAGTGGGTGCATACCGGACCATCAATTTGGTTTTAGAAGTCAGCATAGTACCATTGAACAAACGCATAGATTGGCTCAAGTTATAAGAAGAACATTTGAAGAAAAGAAGTATTGTTCTACTCTCTTTATTGATGTTTCTCAGGCATTTGATAAAGTATGGCATGAAGGCCTAATTTTAAAATTGAAGACATATCTACCAATAAATTTTCTAAAGCTATTGGAAAGTTATATTCTATCCCGGAAATTCATTGTTGTGGAAGGAGACTTCATGAGTGTTCCCGAATCTATATCTGCCGGTGTGCCACAGGGGAGTATACTGAGACCAGTTTTGTATTTGATTTATACTTGTGATATGCCTGTTAGCACTAAAATCCATACATCTACTTTTGCCGATGATACAGCCTTCTTTAGCATGCACGAAAACCCTCACGACGCATCTCGATATCTTCAGGAACATATTACCCAACTGCAACTATGGTTAAAGTTATGGAGAATTAAAGTAAATGAGCAGAAGTGTGCGCAGGTAACATTTACGCTACGAAAAGATACTTGTTACCCCATTAGAATCAATAATCAAATTGTTCCTCAACATTCACATGTAAAAGACCTTGATATACACCTTGATCGACGGCTTACATGGAAACAGCACATTGATTCTAAACTAACACAAATGAAACTAAAATTAGCTCAGGTACATTGGCTGATTGGTAGAAATTCAACTCTCAGTCTAGATTGCAAACTTTTGATATACAAGTAACTTTTGAAACCTATATGGTGCTACGGAATTCAACTATGGGGCACTGCTTCAGCTTCCAATGTCGAGAGAATCCAACGAAGGCAAAACCAAATATTACGTATGATAACTTCGGCCCCATGGTACATCAAAAATTCAAATATACATCGTGATTTGAATATGCCACTAGTGACTGAAGAAATTGCAAAATACGCAGGCAAATATTTAACAAAACTCGAATCACATCCTAATCTGCTTGCTCGTAATATTTTGAACTTTACTGGACACATCCGCCTAAAAAAGAGGAACACAAGGGCTCTTATACTCAACACTCCAGATGGGACTACTTGAAAATAATTTTTTTTTTCCTTTTTGATTATCACTACTTATGTATTATTTATAACTATCACTAAGTTTATGTCCGACAGTGGTCGGGCCTAATAATTATATTCTAGATTTAAGATTTCAATACTTATTGTTAGTTCATATTTGAAGATACAATAAATAAATACATGCATTTAAAAAAATAATAATAATGGATAAATTTGATAAAAATATTTAGTATCTATATAATTAATAGGCAAACATGTTTTTTGTAATCCCTTTTACGCTGGTACCACTGCACCGATTTTAAAAAGATTATATGGTTTTAAAGGATTTTTTATGCAGATGTGCAGATTTTATTGAAATCGGTTTAGTATTTTGGGAGCTATAAGCGTTTAAAGTTACTACCACTACATGCACACATATTACACACGCATTTATTAGCTTACAAGTAAAAAAGAAACAAAACATGAGTATGTGTGTGTGGGTATGTAGTATTTCTCTTGATCTAACAATTTTTTTCTCTTATTAGTTGTTGTATGAAAACCATAATACTTAAAGGAAGAGAGTTGAATAAATTGAATTAACTTGGTTAAAGGGATTTTGTTTATGTTTTTTTTAATTTCATGTATTATTTAATTATGCTTGCATATGTATGTAAGTTTGTGTGGCTGTGTTTTAATGAATTTTTTATGAAGTTTTGATACATTTTCTTTGAATCTTAAATTATTTACATTTTGATTCTAGAATACGGACGAGTGTGTCGTCCGTTTGGTATATCTAGTATAATTTATTTCTCCACTTCGTCCGTTGGTTATTGGTTTGATGTAGACATAATGTATTTTGAATATACTGTGCCGCAAACCAATAACCAACCGACGAATTATTTCTTAGTAAATTTAAATCCTCAAATACGTTTTTTGTAAAATATTTTTTCTTGCGTTATGAGTCTCTTGCAGCTAAAGCTCTATGTGTATATAATATATACATTAGAAATACCAGTGTGACGGGTGGGACCTTGTACTCACATTTTTTGCTTTAATTATAAAAAAATATTACTCACTTATAAAAAGTATGCGGTTCCCAAGGAAAATAATCTTAATAATAATTAAAATTAGACAGACATTAAAAAAAACGATTTTTGCTCAGAAAGGCCATCAGATGACTGACAGGTGTGACCGTACAAATCTAAGTTTTTACATAATTATTGCTTCCAGGAGATATTTTGTAAAATCTTCCTTAGAGTTTTCATGTAAATAAATTATTTAAGCAATTTTATAGCTGATTTTAAAAATTCCCTTGTGCATGGTTAATATTAATGAAATGAAAAAATGTTCTCCTATATTTTCCTTATATATATGTATGTCGTCGTAATTGTTCCTTTAAAGAGCGTCAACTAAAAATTATGCAATTTTCACTTTTTGTAAGAAAACAATACATATACAGTGGGCATATCTCCCTATCCACTGTAAAAATCTTACATCATTTTCTCTACTCTTTCGCCTAAAAACAAATACAGTTGCAATATATAATAAATTCAGTACAGTGCGACTTTGAATCGCACATGGAGGGTTCCATACGGACACTATGTATGTAATACTATACGAATTTTGATATTTTTTTATATTTTTGGGATTTTTTCGGTTTCTTGGGTTTTTTTTTAGTTTGCGCGTTATTTTTTGGCTTTTATATTTTTAGGGTTTTTATTTTATTTTGGCGATTTATTTTAGTTTCAGCAATTTTTTTTTTTTCTTATTGGCGATTTTTTCGGTTTTTTGACGTTTTTTTCATTTTGGGGATTTTTTCCATTTTGGCGATTTATTTTAGTTTTAGAGTTTTTTTAATTTGACGCTTTCTTTCGTTTAGGCTATTTTTTATGGCGTTTTTTTTTTTTGGCTTAGCGATTTTATAATTTTGGGATTTTTAAGTTTTAGTGTTTTTAAAAATTTCAAGAGTTTTTCTCGTGCGGTTTCCAAGATACAGCAAGTTGTCAAAATTACATAATCAAAATACCATTAACTGATAGAACACCCTTTAATTTTGATTTTTTTTTTAATTTTTGTGTTAATTATTGTAATCTGTATAAAAATACACTGACTTTGCAAATTTCTATATCGTTAACTTAATACGAAAAGGCCCTAACTCATGTTTTTCATAGTTTACAGGAGGAGGAAAAAACAAAATAAAAAAAGATGCAATATTGATACAACATTTTTTTAAACGCAATTTTTATTAAAAACACTTTACATAAGCACATAATATTGCGTTTAAAAACTTTTGTATCAATATTGCATCTTTTTTTATTTAGTTTTTTCCTCCTCCTGTAAACTATGAAAAACATCAGTTAGGGCCTTTTCGTATTAAGTTAACGATATATAATTGTATGTATATTACATGGGATTTTAAAATTTTTCGTTGCTCGTTTTGAAACACCCTTTAATTTCGAAAGTTCTACATATTGTGTCAAAACTGGAGGTCTGTCCTGTGACGGACAGACGGACAGCGTAGCGCAATTTTTTTCGAAATCGAGTTTTTCCCATTTTCTGGTAGCCAACAGATAATTACATTCTCCTTAAGGAACTAAATACGTTAAAGTAAAAAATAAAAGACTTATGCCCAAAGATTTCATGTAAATGCTTTATATACATAGCTTTAATTATTTCTTTTATTCTGCTGTAAAATATCAAAAACTCCAGTTAAGCCTTTCTTACATTAAGCCATCGATGAAAACAAATAGTTGTTTGCTTTTATGAGTCGCCTTTTTACTTTAATGAATTTTTAATTGCTTAAATTTTCTGATATTAGGAATCGTTGAAACTGAGATCTGGTAGATCAAAACTAGGAAGGGTTTCTTAAAGTCAGTGGCCCATAAGACAAAACAAAGATCCGACTTTCCAGTACAGTCTAATTTATATACACAAATATGTATATCCAACTTTAATTTTTACTGAATAAAAAAAATTTACTCTCACTATTAAAATGCAGTTAAAAAATATTTATTTACTCTACGTTCAGCTGCACAAAATGTCAGTTATACATTTTGATTGAAAAGATTCAATTAAAAAAAAAATGTTACAAAATTTTAATCAAATTGAATTCATTTGTCAGTCATGTATTTTTGTTTTCTTCTTAACAAACACAAATATCTATACGCTACCAACCACAAGTTGCAAGTTGATCAAAGCAAATAAAAAAATTTAATAATAAAAAATCGTGTTATAAAAATAATTTATTACAACATGTTTTCATAACAAACAAATGAATATTTATGTTAAATAAAATAAAAGATAAATGTAATTTTCATTTCACATGCCAAACATAATAATAATAATAATAATAATAATAAAGAATTCAGCCTACACACAAATATTTTAATTTATTTCTACTTCTTTATTTAAAATACCTCAAAAAAAATAATAGAGAGAGAGAGAACAATATTAAAGAACTGCATCCTTAAAATGCATGTTTATGTCATGCTTAAAACAAAATGCAATTATTTAAGCTTGAAATTCATTTGGATTTCAGAAGTAAAACACAAGAGAAAAAAAAATTAAAGCAAAAAATAGTTACAAGAGCAGCACTGTAACAACTGTCAAGCATCTGAAGTATGTGCTGTGTCGCTTTGGCGATCAGACTTAAATAAATCCGATTTAGTTTTTAAGTTTTAAATACATACAAAAGAAATATACATACGCATGTACGTATTAACATGCTTCTACCTCAGTGCCACAAATTGAAATGGAAAATGGAAATATGTTGCAGCAGTAAATATACTCGTACATATAACCAGTAGTTTAGAATAACAAAAACTAAACAACAACAACTGATAGATTTTTGTTTAACTAAAGGGTCAAGAGAGTTTTACTCGTACTACTAATGCACAGACTATATTTATACTAATGGTCATGCATTCAGGCCTGTTGTATAGTTTACTTTCTACTTGCAACATTACGACAGGAAAAGGTACAACAACACAATTGTATGTACTACTGGAGTAGCCCGGTTAGTGGGCGAAAAAAGTAGACGTCATGTTAAAGTTTTGTTTTTTATATGAATAAATCATAAAATATTAATTACAGTATATAACAAAATCAAACTTTTTCAAAGTAACAAGGTCTTAAAGTCTGCAGTTTTCGTATTCGAGGATACAAAATAAAGCACTTGTAGAGTGACATTTTGGTGTCAAAACCCCTAAATTTTCAACCACTCAGTATCAAAACTCGAGTGATAGTAGCTTGTAGAGAAATATTTAAACACTAAAGGCCTTATTCATAAAAAAAAATAATTTAGGCTTGCAAAACGTTTAACAAACAAATTTCGATACAAAATTAGTTTTATAAATCAAAACTAGTTTTTTCTGTATACAACTTGGTACTCTGCTCACAATTTCATGCGAAATGCTGTCAAACTACATGTAAAAGTATTTGGTATGAAATATTTGTGAAATAAATTTGCAAAAGTAGTACTCTGTTCTTATTGCGAAAAACACGTAAAAGCCATCTGGCAGCACGTTTTTCGATGCAAAATGAATCAGGCATCATTTTAGTTTTAGCTGGGAAACAACATGAGCAGTACTTTTTTCGCGCGGAATTTTGACAATGTTGCATACTTTCAAGCAATAAAATCGAGGAATTTGTAAAAAAAAATGCGAGTTGGGCTACATTTAGTACATGTCAAATTTTTCATGCGAAACAATTAATGTTACCGAAAATTTTTCACAACTTCGAACAGAGTACTAGGCAGAGTACTACTAGGCTTACTGCAGGAAATGTGTATTTGTGGTTTTTTAGAGAAAATATATTTTATTTTTGAAATATTTAAGTAAAGTCCATGCAAGGGTACTGAGCAAGAAATTAGTAATATTTTCACTCAATTCATTTGACTTAAACATATTTGAAAAAAAATCCATTTCATCATAACTCTTTATCACTCCGTGTTACAGATATGTTACAAACCATTGAATCTCTATTAAAACTTTTAATTTATATTAATTATTAATTTTTTTTTACACTCAATAGCTTTGGTACAATATCCTCTTTCATACTGTAAAAAACATTCTTAATAAAATAATTTATCTGCTACGGCAGAAGCGATTTACAGTAAAAATCAATGTTGCCGTTGTGCAGTTTTTAAAAAAGTTATATATTCGGGATTTTATTTCATTAAATTTTGTGAATGGCCAAGTCAATTATTGTGTTCATTTCTAAAATATTGTGAGTGAAATTATTTCTAATTTGAAGCTCTTGTCGCCAACATATTTCAAGTTCTTCATATTTCCTTCTTTCCCATTTTCGTCACAAAAATTAAATATCAAAAAAATTCTAGAAGAAATGTTTTTACTTATGCTACAAGCTCTCAAAATCTTTTGAATAAAAAGAGTTTCACGATGTTGACCTATAAAGGGATAATTAAAAATAACTATGGCGACATCATAAAAATAAGAATATGCCCAAATCTTTAAATCAGGTAAAAATTATCTTATTTTTGATTTTAAATTTAAAAAATTATAAAGTCCCACTTTCCCAACAAACTGTTCCTTCAATGAAATTGCAGGTGGAAATGTTTTATTTTGATTAAAAATAAAAATTATTTTCGGTAATTTCCGAAAGAAGAAGAAAACGATAAATTTCCTTTACTTGGGGGTCTCCACGCGCAATAGACATGGAAATAATTATGTTCTCAACTGTCAAATTCTATTTCCAACACCATATGTCCACGTGTGGACCGAATAGACATTTATTTGCAAATAAATTGCGAAATAGTTGTTCAAACTTATTTCGAAGAATGTTGAACATAAACTGTCAAATTGCATAGACATTTGTTGTTTGTGAGAATTAAATATAATACACTTGTGAGTGTGGTAAAAATACATCATTTTTAATGTATAAATATAATATAATATAAATAAATTAGTTTTAAATAAAATAAAATAAACATAAAAAACATCTATCTATACACAGTGAATTTTTTAAATTTATGTCAATACCACAATGCGTGTTCTATAGCCTAGAACATAAGCTCGTACATGAACATATTTGTGACGTCATGCTGCCGACGTTATTGCTTATGTTCGGAAATAAATATTGCGCGTGGAGACGTACTGTTAAAAGTGATAAAATGTTTGGGAAAAAACTATTGCATACTTTTAGGGTATAAATCTATTGAATATTGTGTATTAAAACAGTTTATTAACAATCGGGGCAAAAAAGTACATAGAGATAATTACGTTCTACAGTCAATCAGTTCGACAAGAAATTGGATCACTTCGGTTCTTCTAGATCCCATTTTGCAATAAAGATAATTGAGGCAAAGATGCGAATAATGTTGTAAAATGCAAATTTTGCCAAGCTTGTTTTTTTACAGATTACTCTTAACATTATTCTCATGCATTGTTCAGACATCAAACCCGCCAATATTATGCATCTTATCGCCGTTAAATTGCAATTGCATAGAGTCAGTCCCCTGAAGAACTTTTTTAACAAAAAAAAAATTATAGGATTGGAATTATCGTTAACAGTTGATAAATGTAACAGAGGTAAAAAAAGAATATTTAATTCTAATTATGATTTTTCTAAATATGCTTAAAAAATTAACAAAAAAATAATCTTGCTTTTAAAAGACGTTTTTTCGCTCTCCTGAAAAATCATTATTTTGTCACTTACAACATTATTCGCTGCGAATCTTTAATTAAATATTCCAATAATAATACAATGTTGCATTTAAGAATAACGTGTGGTTTCCAGCAGTTCGGAAAAGTTCAAAAGCCATACTTGGGATATAGCAATACTGTACGTCCGAAAATGTGGTTGGTCGGTGGACGCTGGGCGTAGTCGATTTCGATAAAACCATGCATGCGTCTTTTTTAGGGTTCCGTACACCAAAGGTGAAAAGGAACCCTATTGTGTTCGCTACGCTGTCCGTCTGTCCGTCACACGGTATTTTCTCAGGAACCGTAAGAGCTATGGACCTGAAATTTGGACACAGTATGTAGAACCTTGGCCGCTACAACAACAAATACATGAGAATTAAAAATTAAGGGGTGTTCTAAAACGAGCAATGAAATATGTTAAAATCCCATGTAATATACATACAATTGTATGTACATATGTATATTGAAACTTGAAATTTGTAAAATTAGTGTATTTTTATACAGACTACAACAATTAACACTAAAATTTAAAAAAATTAAATTAAAGGGTGGTCCCTCAGTTAATGCAATTTTGACTATGTAATTTGGACAATTTGCTATATCTTGGAAACCGTAAGAGGCAAATACTTGAAATTTTCAAAAACGGTAAAACTAAAAAAACCGAAAATTATAAAATCGCCAAACCAAAAAAAATCGCCAAAAATTAAAAAAAATCGCCAAAACGAAAAAAATCGCCAAAATTAAAAAAAAAAATCTAACAATAAAATAAATCACCAAATTTGAAAAAATCGCCAAAATGAAAAAAAACGCTAAAATGAAAAAAACGCCAAAAATCGAACAAAATCGCCTAAGCGCGAAAATGTCACCAAAACTAAAAAAAAATTTAAATAAAAAAAATCGCAAAAATTAAAAAAATCGCCAAAAATAAAAAAAATCGCCAAAATGAAAAAACGCCAAAAAGTGAAAAAAATCGCCAAAACATGAAAATAAAGTGTCAAAACTAAAAAAGAGCCAAAACTTAAAAAAATCGCCAAAACCGAAAAAACGCAAAAACCGCCAAAACAAAAAAACCGAAAAGACCCCAAAAACGAAATAAATGCCAAAAGTATATATTATATAGGATGAAGTTTGTATTAAATTACATGTCTAGTGCTCGTACGGAACCCTTCGTGCGCGAGTCAGAGTCGCACTTTACTGAATTTATTTTATTCTATTTATTCTAATTTAGTACCATCTATCGATGTCAGGTTAGGTTAGCAGGCTGCTGGTAAGGATGGATGAAATTTAGAGTCTAGCTCACTTCGGTCCAATACATCCAATTTATTTTTACTACTCTGCTTTTCTGCACACTTTTTAATAATGCAGTGTTACAGCGCCTTGTAGTGTCAAATGAGGTGTATTAAATGTTGAAGGCTTGCTTAGTAGCCATTTTATTGGTTACCTTACTTCGCCGATGATTCTGCTACATAACGAAGGCTCTGATGTTTCTCGTACATAGGTTTAGTATCTACTGAAGTCGGTTTAGTTTAGTAACCAGTGCCTTATGCCTGCATCACTAGAATTTTTCCTTCTACAATTGATACAAAGGACACTGATGCACATCAGAAAATTGCGTGGTGTTTTTTAAAGGACTGCCGAACACCGGGCTCAAACCCAGGACCTTCAGTTTTGTAGTCAACGTGCTAACTACTTCAGCCAACGCCATCCTTGATAGTATCGATAGTTGTGTTTAAATTAGACTATTGGCGGGGTTTTATCGATTGTATCGTCTATTAAAATATCTTTAGTGTAAAGTTGTTGTTGGGAATTTTCATATAAAAATTGAATACACTTTTACATTTTTATTTCATATGTTTTAAAAAAGTTGTATTTAGAGAGAGACTCTCTGAGAGTTTTTATATGTAGGTTGTTCTTCTTTTGTCATGTAAAATACAGAATACATTTATACGAGTACACTTCACACTGGATGTTGACAATAAAGAAAACAGAAAGTGTATTTGATAAACCATACAAACCGTTGTGAACTCAGCAAATATAATACTCACAAATAACGTCATAACTCAAAAAATTAATATGTGGAGTTAATATGTCATGTCATATATCATCTTATGTAAAAATAATTCATGCAAATGGCGTGTAAGATCATTTCTTGATAGAAGAAAACCTTTCAATGTATCCACTGATTTGTATATAAAATAAAAACTTTAATTCAATTCTATCGATAGTACCGATAGTTTTCCCACAATCTATCGAAAATATCGAGTAGGGTGAGTATCGATAGCTTGCCAACTCAAGTAGGCGTGGTGAAACTCAGAATGTGCCTTTTTCTAAGTTCTATAAAAATCATATATTAAATTTTAATTATTATTTAATTTTAATTTTATACGAAAAAATTTATTCTTACTGCGTGGAAAGTGGGCGCTAAGATTTTAATGAAATTCAATCTCTTGTTTGAATTTAGTTAATATAACGCTCACTTCCAACTTCGAGCGATCTAGGCCTACTGCTTATAGCCTTTGGACAAAAATGTATGTACGAGTAGCAATTAAATCCACAGTGCATCGGTTCATCTATGAAAATTTTTTTAATTTTCTGTGTTCATAAACTTTCCAGCACTCACTGTATGCAATTCAAATCGAAAACTGAAGTACGTTGCAAGCATTTGATGTCAATGTTAATAGTATTATGGGGGCATGCTGACATTTTTTAAACAACTGACTGGCCTTAGTTAAATGCATCATAATCCAACAAACTTTCAAACATTAAGAACTTATCGGAATAGTACAAGTTTGAATAAATGGGAAAATGAATTGAATTTAAAGTTAGCAAAAATCTCAATAAGAGAAAACTTACAAAGAAAACAAACAAATAGAAAAAACTTGTTGTACATAATTTGTAATCTAATGCAATTGAATTGTATAAAAATATACTTGATATTGCTTTCGGTGTAGTCGTCTCTGTGTTGATATTACACACCGCTGGTTGATTTGCTGTGCCCATGTGACTATCTCTTGTCGGTATATTGTTTTTATCTCAAATTGTTGGCTGTTGTTCTTGCTATTTTCTGTAGGCTGAGATTTAAATCAAAATTTAAACTTTTCATTCCTATTTCTTGTTCATTTAACTCTTACATCTCATCGGTATGTGCAACTACATAAACAAACACGTTCAAAGTGTCACAATATGTGTATTTGCAAACAAACTCCAGTGTTTTTGTCTGTCTGTCGTCTTGTGTTCTAATTCAAATGACGAGAATTTTGTTGGCCATTTGCAAAAAACAAAACATTATATAAATAGTCTGGGCAGAGAAAGAGTTTCAAAGTGTTGAGCTTATACACATATGCATGTGTGTCTGTGTGTGTGTGTGTGTGTGTGTGGGTGTGCGGTTGTGTGGCGTGAGTGCTTGTCTTACATGTGTCATTTAAATGTTAGTCGTTTTCATTTGTAAATTCTATTCATTTTATTTAATTTTTATGCCTTAAAAAAAAAAGTTTAAGAATTAGGCTTTCCAGGTTCTAAACAGCAGTGGGTAATTCTAGGTTCTTATCTTGTTTTCCAGTTGAGGTTTTTCTTCTATCAGTTGCACTTAATTGCAATTATGGTTAACCTTAACAAATATACATATCTATATATTTTCTATTGAAAATAAGCCTTTTGGTTAAACAATTAAGTAAGATGTATTACAATTAAATAGATTGCTTGAACTAAATAAGGCTTTGCTAAATAAATGTTGCTGCTTATGTGAATGAGTGTAAAAGGGGTGGTGTTTTAAATTGGAGTTATTTGCATGTAATATTTTAGGCAGAAATCTTAGAGGTGGAGTTTGGCCTGAGGACAGTTTGCAAAATGTGTTGATTAAGATTTCATTAGAAATATGTAATTTACTACTTTTTCACAGTCCAATGAATATCTTAATTATTGTTTACACACTTATTTCAAGGGCTTCAAGCAAAGAGTTTCATAAACATGTCTGCATAGACAAATGTATTTTAATATAAGAAATTGTTTTTTTTTCTGTAAAAAAACTGGATTTACATTTTAATTCAGTTTGCATTAAGAAATAAGAAAAAACAACTATGGAATTGCAGAACCATTTGAATATGCGGAAGTTGGAAATGGATTATTATGAATTATATAAAAGATTTCTTGAACTTCCCTTTAATAAAAAGAGCAAGTTATTGATTTCCTTTGGATTTTTGAAAATCGAGTTGTCAGGGATACCTATAGCTGAATTAACTAACTTTTTACGAACCGATAATCGTAATATTTAATCGTTTTCAGTAAAGATAAACACAATTCCTTAATTAATTTTTTACGATAGTGTATATTAATATTTTAATCGTCATTTAATTTGATAGCAGTTGACATCCCGGCATACAAAATTTCAAAGCAAGCGCAAAACTTTACTTACACAAGATTTTTAATAAACCAAATTGGATGAATAATTAGTTTTTTATTATTTCTTATTGTTCTAACTTCAGTTGTTTCTATATTTAGGATTTGATTAGGCTAAAGTTCGTATCCTTCTGTAACACAAATAACATGTGATAATTATTAATTAACAAATGACTAAATTAATTGTAAATATTCTGACAAACACTAGCAGAACGGAACAACTAGCTGTTTTCGAAGGTCGCTGCATCTTCATATATACTCAGCTTTTCAGTGCAAATAAATTAATTTTAGCTTGAACTTTTACGTATTTTACTTCAACTGACTGTCACCGCATATCGCTATTGTATCGGTGTTAGATCACCTCATCCAGGCTTGCTCTCTCTTGAGGAATCTCCAGATTGCCTTTGGTTGTAATTAGTAATTCCCAATCTTCTAACAACTTCTTGGCCAATAGACTGTATCTTTTCTTACAGTCCCTCAGAATACGTTCTGGAACTTTATCGTCATATTCACGGCATCTTCAATCTGTTTTTCTCAACTAAAAGTTAAAGTGTTTTCTCAACCCGAAAAAAAATGTATAAGGAAACATAATTTTTTATAATCATTAATTCTAAAAAAAATTTGGAAATTTTATTCCTATATTTTGAAAAATATTAGCCTTAAATTCTAATTTACTTGTTTCATTTGGAGAATGAAGTAAAGCCTATCGCTTCACAATATTACGATAATAATACATGCAGCTTACTCGACCTCAAGGTTCTGTGAGAAAAAAGTGTATGGCGAAGTAAACTCTGCAGTGCTCGTACGCGATAAGTATTGCTCTTACTGTAATATGTCATTGGTAAATCTTAACTTATCATTGGTAAATCTGTAATTGCATATGTAATAAAAACCATTTCTCGTATTCCATTTCATTAAAAGCTTACTAATGCAAAATTACATTACATTACATACACTTGAAATCCTAATCATTTTTTGTATACGGCTGTTTAATTGATGTTCATTACGAATCTCTATACAAGTAGATAACATTAGTGTAGATAACGTGCATGGCGGCATAGAAAATTTGGATTTTCATCAACCAGTATGACTTTACCTTTTTTTTATCTACTTGAGAAGATCACATTAAAACTGAACTTGAGCCTGATTAATAAATTGTTCTTTGAATAAGAATTCATTCAAATCGAATTCATAGCAGGTGATTTCGCAAGCTTATGTGGCCGCTCATAGTTTAAATATCCTTCAGATGTCAGCAAACATTTTTTAATAAGTTTTTTGATAGCCCATGAAATCGCTTTTCATAGCGAATGAAGACTACCACCTGATATTGATTCGAAGTCATATAATTTAAATGAACTTTTTAAAGGTTTTCGCTACAATGTCTTGTCTCGAGAGCCACAAGAGCTACAAATCTGAAGCTTTTACAGAATATGTAAAACTTTGTCCGCTGCAACAACAAATATGAATATGACAAAAAAAAATTAAAATATGAAGACTACACGAATTAATACTGAAATTTAAAAAATATCCAAATTAAAGCCATTTTGAGGCAAAATTAAAAATATCACCAAAAATAAAATAAATTGTTAAACTCCAAAAAAAACACCCAAAGTAAAAATTTTACCAAAAACCTAAAAAATCTGCAAATGCCATAAAATCGGCAAAAAAAAAAAGCGCCAAAACTAAGAAATCGCGAAGACTAAAACCGCCAAGAACCGAAAAAAGTGGCAAAACGAAAAAAGCGCCAAAATAAGAAAGAAATAAAATTAAAACGACCAGATACTCGATTATTTAAGCTAAAGTTCGTATAGAATTATATATGTAGTGTTGTCTCTATAGAAACCCTCGTGTGCGAGTCTAATTCGCAATTTAATATTTTTTTTTTTGTATTTTGTAAATAAATTTTGTTTCTTTTTTTGACATCTAAAACCAATGAATGCAACTCATAAAAAGCCATAGTTGTTGCATTATTGTAATTTTGTAGAATTGTTACCACCTGTTTACTTAATTCTTATAATTTTTATATATAAGAGTTGTAATATTTTAATTTATGTGATAATTTGGGGAAAAATTTCCTTTTTAAGTAATTTAAAACTTTAACCACACAACTAACAAATGTATAAATCCATTTGCATTAAAACTTTGATGTTTTATTAGTTGATATCAAATAATTATATGCCTGAAATATGTTCAAACTAAATGCAAATAGAAATACATTTTCTTTTGATGTTTTAAATAAGCAAATAAACAAGTAAACAAAAAAAATTAAACAATTTACTTTTAAGTTGATAAAATGTGATACAAGTGTACAATTAACAAAATGTATTTCGTCTGGTGTTGCAAAATCAAAAGTAAATAAAAAAAACAACAACAAATAGGAATACATATTTTGCTTGCATACCTCAAAAACCAATGTTACAGCCAACAACCGCAGCAAAAATATTGTTATACCCACAATAACCCTAAAAATGGTCAATAATACATACTCGTACAAAAACCTCTTAAATATTTCCATTCACCTAAATACCAGCCAGCCAGCAGCAGCATCGTCAGCAGTTTTAGTGGACAGAACAGTATTTACATACTTTTGAAAATAAAATCCATATAAAATTTACAAACGAAAAAAAAAGTAAAGCAATCTTTTAGAAACCATGAACAAATTTACAGGCACATTACAAATGAAGCTAAATATTGTTTTGTTGCAAGTATCTTTGTATCGGTTTATTCATCCATCCATTTATCGTGACTGTCTATCTACAATGAGTATCTATCTATCTAGCTACATATCTATCTATCTATCTATCTATCTATCTATCTATCTACCTATTGTTGGGTAAGTGTTTGCTTGTTTGTTGGAATATGGTTCATATTTACTACATTTCAAAATCATTTTATGTAACCATCCATAACAATTGCATAAAAGCTACTCACTCACTCTCCTGTGAGGTGGACAACAATATTTATATGTATAATTTTATGTGTGTGTGTGTGTGTGTATATTTCGTATAGAGAGACTTTAACTCTTTGGTTCCATATAATGCTGAGGCCATAATTAAAGTCATACCAAATACGTGTATTAATGTTTTGGGTTTTTGTTTAGACCATCAAGCTTTTGTCGAATTGATTTTTGAGTAATTTATTGTTCGAGCTTGGTATGGACATTAAGCTTTTGTGTGTAAACCTCCCACGCGCTCCACCCCCCCCCCGACCACCCAACACCCCCTTATCATTAGCATTGTTGGACATTGTTGTTAAGTTGAGTTGGCTAAGTCACATTTACTTTATTTTCACATTTTTATTTTTAGGTGAAATAGATTAAATGAAAGAGCATGTAGGTAAGAGCAAATTAATAGCAGGTTAACGTTATAAAATACACATTTATGTATCATTTCGAACGATTTTTCGTCACAGCATATCATATAGTCGAACGGGAGTACTTGCATTCAAGAGAACACTGAATATTGCACACAGCCGTAAGCATTTGATTATCAACAAATGATGAGGGAAAATCATGCCCCTTCGGAATTTAAATAAAATGATGAGGGAAAATCATACCCCTTCGGAATCTATCTTCTATATAATTAATAGGCGAACATGTTTTTTGTAATCCCTTTAACACTGGTACCACTGCACCGATTTTAAAAAGATTTACATGGTTTTAAAGAATTTTCCGTACAGATGTGCAGAATCTATATTTTATTGAAATCGGTTTAGTATTTTGGGAGCTATACAGCCATCCCTAAACAAGGACGGAAAGCGGAACGTTTTTTTCCGCCGAGCATTAACGCTGAAATGCCATACCTAAACAAAAGCGTCAGCGTTATGTCAAAAACAGGGTTACCAAACAAATAAATAAATATTTTAACTGCTGCACGGACGACATTGTTGTTTGTGATTTTGTTATTAAAATTTTGTTACATAAATTTTGTTACTTCAATGAAAATAAAATAATTTAAGTTTGAAAAATTTAGTTATTTATAAGATTTGAAAAACTTGCTTGTGTTAAGGATGATGGCCAGCGTTGCCATATTTTCTTCTCAAAAACCTTCAAGTCGGACAAAAATTAAAAAATTTTTTTTTAGTCATTTTACTCAAAATATATTAATATGCATTGATTTTACTGAATTCGAATTCAGAAAAAAATTATTTTGTTTCAAATGAAGTAACTCTACATAAATAGTATCAGTCAATTGATCGGAACTCATGCAGGACATATTCATCATTGCGCAGAACAAAGTTGCTATCACATTATTAAGGGGAAAATGAAAAATGTGATGGAAACTCTTGTGTACGTGTGATGTTGCATCTCTCTATAACTAATGAATATAACATTTAGTCGAACTGCTCACGAGTCCTTTTTAGTAATCAATGATAGCATAAATATTAATCAAGTTTGACTGATCATAATTGGCTAATATATCCCCCACAATTGAGCTATCATACATGATTGATATACTGGCAAAAAATATAATATTTATTATATTAATTGTTTTTATTTTAAAAAGTCAATTGAAAATATGCAAGTAAATAAAATATTTAAAATTAAAGATAGAAATAAGCAAAAACAGAATAACCTAGGCGGTATCCAGCCTTCTTCACACCTTTTCACCGCCAACGCATCTTGCTTTTTACAAATATCTACAACTTTGAAAAGAAATATCTACATACATATATATTAAATTAAATTTTGTAAATTTCTTTTATTCACTATTGTTCTTACTTATCTTTTTTAACACTTATAAATTTTAATTTTCATAGACAGAATGATTTGTATTTTTTGTAATAAAACTCGATTTTTAAAAGTTTTGGCATATTTATATTAGATGTCCTACTCTAACATACATACATACATATATGCTAGAGTGGAGCAACTACAATTAAATGACCAGTCAATTGACTGTCACTATTGAATTCAGTGTAAAATTGCTGAAAATGTTCTAGTGAAAAAATTCTGTTTGTGTTAGTTTCAGTCATTCATTTGTTGTAGGGAACAAACGTAAAGATAAATAACACAAAATATTTTCGGAATAGAACATGTATAAGATAAATATATGTAGGCACATAATTCATACTTTTAATGAAGGAAAGAAGAAAATATGTCAATACTTTAGTCAAAAGGACATTAAATGATATATTAAAAGTGTTAAATATCATATTCTTAAAAATCTTATTTTTAACAAAGATATTCTTTGGTATTTTAACATCCTGAAAAACTTCGAATATAAGATAAATCTTCACATATGGTAACACTGATGATGACAAACAGAAGGCAATTGTTTTCTTTTGCAACTAACTTCATTGTGAAACGCGATGTCAAAATCGGATTTTCCAATAGCAAAGCCGTGCCGCTGCGTTGCCGCCGCGTTATTTCGGTATGCTCCATACAAAATGTATGGACATGAGAACTTTTGACAGCTAAAAAACGCTTGCCGCTTTTATTTAGGGATGGCTGATAAGCGTTTAAAGTTGGTACTACTACATGCACACATATTACACTCATTAGCTTACTAGTAGAAAAGAAACAAAACATGCGTGTGTGTGTGTGTGTGTGTGTTTGTAGTATTTCTCTTGACGTAAGAATTTTTTTCTCTTATTTGTTGTTGTATGCAGCGTTGTCAACTTGGTGCGTTTCTCACCATTTTGGGTGCTTTTTGAAAATTTTTGTGCGAAAAATTCCTTAGTTGGTGCGTGGTGCACTTTTTATTAAATTTCGGTGCGTTTTTTTTAATTTTTGGTGGAACCAACGCCAATTTAACACAACAATGGGTTTAAACTGGAAAATTCTTGTTTTGAAACTTACCAACTTCCTGATAAGTGTTAATTACCATATTAACAGTAATGATGTTTAAGAAATATCACAATTTGAAATGAAATCTGTTTTATGGCCCAATGATAACAATAATGATGAAAATATTAACTTTAATAATTTGGAATAATTAATATTTGGTCTCTTTTTAAAAAGTTTTAAGCCGAATTTATAAAATTAATGTACAAAAATATATCATATTGTACAAATGAATGCAAGGTGCCCTTAACTATGAAAATTGTATAAGTCATAAATTTTTTTTTTGGTCGAAATATTTAGTAGATTACATTGGAAAAAATCCAAAAATATTTTTTTTATGCAACAGTTAAATTTAGAGTTTTACTAGTCTCGATTAATATATATTATTTCACTATATCGAATCAAAAATGCGTATGACTTAGACCACTTTCATAATTAAGAGCACATGTACATACATGTAAGTATATTGTAAAAGGCTATATATTATATCGGGTGTTTTTTTAGAGGTATAGAACTTCGAATTGAAATAAAACACAAGAAAGTCGTTTTAATGTCCATCAATTTGGCTTTATTGGAAGGACAATTTTATGCCATTAATGTTTAAATATGATTTCGGGCATGTGGCCGCCGCGGCTGGCTCGAATAAAGCCAATTCTACAGGTCCAATTTTCAACCACTTTTTCGAGCATATGGGGCCGTATGTTGGCAATAACGCCACGAATGTTGGCTTCCAAGTCCCCTAACGTTTCTGGTTTGTTGGCGTAAACGAGCGACTTCACATATCCCCAAAGAAAATAATCCAATGGTGTCAAATCACACGATCTTGGTGGCCAATTGACAGGTCCATTCCGCGAAATTATGTGCTCATCGAATGTTTCCTTCAATAAATCGATTGTGACGTGCGCTGTGTGGCATGTAGCGCCGTCTTGTTGGAACCACAACTCATCCACATTCATGCCATCCAATTCGGGAACAAAATAGTCGGTTAGTCGGCTCCAATTGCTGTGCACGGTGGCGAATCGATTCATTCGGGTTCTCTTCAACACTTTGCTCTACAGCGGCAATTGTTTCTTCGGTGCGCACTGTTCGACGTCTCTGCGGATGTGTATTATCACATAGAGTAAACGTAGTGCGAAAACGATCCATGGTTAACCGAATTAATTGCTCTGATGGACGATTATGTCGACCATAAAATGGACGGAGCTTGCGGTAAACTTCGCGAACTGAACCATTATTTTCGAAATAAATTTGCACGATTTGCAAGCGTTGTTCTTTTATCAACCTGTTCATGATGAAATGGCAAACCAAACTAAATATTAATCACTTAACAGCTGACAAAATGGCCGCCAGTTAAAAAAGTGATGCCAACTTAAAGTTCTATACCTCAATAAAAAACACCCTTTATATTTAATATGGATATATTAAGTTTCTGATGAAAAAAATTTAAAAATATTTGAATAAAATGATATATAATGAACTTTTATTGGTTTTGAATCCTTTCTATTAATCGTTGATCTCTATAAAAAGTTTTGTACGGAATTTATGGAATTAAAAAAAAGTTATTATCTATGTAGTACAAATGAATACATAGTAAAAAAATTTGCTAAGTTTTTTAGGTTTTATTTCTTTAACCCTGAACTGTAAAAGCCTGTTTTAGTGTTGAATTTTTAACACAAAAAAATGTACTTTTTATGCAAAATTAATTCAATAAACATTTTAAACTAACAAAAAAAATTCTAAGCTTGGTGCGTTTTTTTGCAAATGGCGCGTTTTTTTCTCCATTTCCGTGCGTTTTGAAATTTAAAATTTGACAACGCTGGTTGTATGAAACACATAATAGGTGTGTTCCACGAGATTTCGTACAAGTTCGGACTAATGAGAGAAAAAAGAAAATTACTCTCTGAACATGCAAAAGTTATCCAAAATTGCTGGAACGCAGAAAACCATAATTGCACATCTTGAAATAATAATGTTGCTTACTTTTTACATTAAATTTAATTTAAGTGATTTTAGTCGCTTAGAACGCATAACATTATAAAAACAAAAAATTTGCATCATTGGCAACAGCTGTAAAAAGTAAATGAAAATAAGTTCCAAAAAAGTGAATTATTTAAAAGAGCATTTTTTTACATTAAAGAAATAGAGAAATATGCACAAATGTACTTAAAAATGCAACTTTGTTCAAAAACCCTCCCATTTTGCTTTTTAATAAACTTGTGTGTAAAAACCTTTTTCCTATATTTCCAAATTTTCTGATTAATCTTTCAGTTTCATATGTGAACAAAAAAACAGCTGATTATTTAATTCTTGTCCGAACTCACCCAGAAGAAAAAGTTCGTACTAGTTTGTACAGGAAATGAAAAAAATTACTCTCTAATTCTCTCTCAATATTGCACAAAAATTGCTATCTGGAACGCTTTCGGATAACTTTGTACAAGTTCGTACAAGTTCCGTTTGGTATATCTAGTTTAAATAAAATTCCCAAACACTTCTAACTGATCCTATATCGCAGAAATAATCTTCCAACTCTTTCGTTATGATTAGCGAGTAAAGGGTTCCCGTCATCGGCGTAGCTAGAAACTTTTTTCTAGAGGTAAGAGAGGGGGGCATTATTACTGGTGATTTTCATGAATAATATTAAAATAAATAATTAGGAGCAATTTTTAATAATTCTTAGGGGGTGGGTGGGGAGGGCAACAGAAATTCCTGTGGGGCAATGCCTGTGGTTACCGGTAAATTCTCGGAATATGTCTTTTATGTACGCAAACAACTCATGTGACTAACTTTGTGCAATTGTAAATTTCACAGCTAACGTGGAAAAGTATTAGTATCACATTGTCCGACTCACACGTGATTTCCACAAAATAAAACTTGTTGATTACTGAGTTCTTGTTTCAACTTTTTTATTCGTTGAGCTTCTCATTTGTGAAAGTTTAGTTGTTCTAAGAAATTTTTGGGTAAAGGTTCGCTGTGAAATGCGCATAGCATACAGCTAAACCTCTCAATAATCAATTTCAATGCATTTTTAATAAAAAAAATATTTTACTAATTAAGTAAAATAATCACTTGGGATTATTAGTGCTTTAACAAATGTTAAACTTAAATTGAAAAATAATAGTTATTCATTTAACTGTGCTTATTAAGAAATATACAACCACACAAACACATAAACCGAGGCAGATGAAATACAAAAACAACAATAACTATAATGCTTCTATAAAGATGTTCTAACGTTAACGTACACTCACTTAAGGTTGAGTTAACTGACTGTATTGGAACAAAACTCCAACGATAGGAAACAGCTGATCGATATTGCTCTGTGAAAAGGAATGAAAATGGTTATAGAGATGTAACCGAAAGGTAAAAATAAAATAAAAGTACATTACTTCTTCTCACATTGCAATATCGATCAGCTGTTTCCTATCGCTGCAGTTACATTCCATTACAGTCGGCTAACTGAGCCTTTAAACCAGCAGAACGTATTGTAACACGAACTAATGACGTGATCGAAAACTAGTTGATAGACTGTTGAATTCCCTTACCCCCCAGGAACTATCATCCTCTTCGTCAAATGTAATATTAAATAAAAATATACTGTAAATAGTTAACAAGTAAATTAAATTAATTTGTAATTTGACATACATTCTGAAATTTTGTTGAAAAGAAAATTCTTCTCAAAATGAATTTTTTTTATTTTTATAATGCCTGTTTTCTTGCGACTATTTACGTGAACACTTTTCC
Organism: Tachina grossa; assembly: GCA_949987645.1. Taxonomy (NCBI): domain Eukaryota; kingdom Metazoa; phylum Arthropoda; class Insecta; order Diptera; family Tachinidae; genus Tachina; species Tachina grossa. Next base: position 196,107,095 of record OX465274.1, on the reverse strand, counting down.
CATATATGTAATTTATTAATACTCCTGCCTCTTCTTACATAAACTTTTTGGTGTCCATATAAAGTTAATGATTTCAAACAATCTATTGTAATTTCATGCAAACTCATGCTTACTTTAGCCTCTTAGTGCAACCACCACAACTACTGCAAAAATACGAATGGAGTATATCTGACATTGTAAAATGGTCAATGTTGCCTATAAATATCTTTTGGTTTTTCTATCATTAATTCAGTTTGGTACTTTTTGTTGGGACTGACGATGATGATGATACGAGTAATGATGATGGCTATGATGGTATTATAGTGATGAAGATTTCTATAACGTGTTTAATTTTTTTTTTTTTTTTGGTTTTTTCGACTGGTCATTTTGTTAAGTAGACAATTCAGCTTTGCAAATTACTGCTATTAAATAAGACTTTGAAATTTTTAGATGAAATACACTCCTAAACTTTTATGTTATTGTATTCAGTTAAAGGATGTCAAAGGAGACTATTGTGGCATTTACTTTATTGAAATTCTTTTATAAAAAGGTTTGTAAATACACAACATTAACATAATCAGTTTCTTTTTGTAAATAGAGGTCTTCATGTTTACAATATTTACACTCCACGCTTTATGGATAGGAACTTTCCAAACTTTTTCATTTAACCCTGCACTATCATACTTCGTCGTAATGACGACGCGCGATTTCATTTTCGATTTAAAACATATTTTTTGTGATTGTTTTTGTTTCGTTTTTCGTATAGCGTTAGCCGCTAATATCAGTTACTCGAAACTAGTGTTGCTTTTTTAGTTTAATAAATTTATTATAAGAAACTACAAGACTTAATGGAAAAAATGTGTAATATTTCATACAATTGATGCTATAAATGCTATGTTTTAAGAAAAAATGCCAATTGATAGAAGTCTGTGAAATGTTAATTTTACGTTAAACGATTAAAAGAAATATATGAATTTCGTTATATGATAATTAAAAACTAGCTAAATATCAATAATAAATCTATTTTCGTACTTATTTTTGCTCAAGACGTTTTTTATTGGCTCTTGAAATAGGTCGTAGTCCATTCGACGAAGTATGACGTTTGCGATATAAAAATAAGTATGATATTCTAGGGTTAAAGGTGATTATTTTAAGTTCTTTTTTTTGTTTTTTTTTTTTTTTAATTGAAAACAAAAATTTAAGCCTTGGTTTGGCTGTTCTTTTAATAAAGATGAGAGGGTTTTTTTACTTTAATAAGTTATTATGATAATAATTATGACCAAATTCTGTGCGACGAATCTTTCGTCTTGTCTTTAGCCTGGTACTCTGTTCACAATTTCGTGCGAAATGCTGTCAAACTACATATAAAAGTATTTGGTATGAAATATTTGCGAAATAAATTGGCAAAAGTAGTACTCTGTTCTTGTTGTGAAAAACACGTAAAAAATTAGTCTGGCATCATTTTAGTTTAGCTGCGAAACAACATGAGCAGTGCTTTTTTCGCACGGAATTTTAACAATGTTGCATACTTTCAAGCAATAAGAGCGAGAAATGTATAAAAAAAAGTGAGTTGGGCTACATTTAGTACATGTAAAATTTTTCACGCGAAATAATCAATGGTGCTGAAAATTTTTCACAACTTTGAACAGAGTACCAGGCTTATGGACGGAAAAAAGTGGAAGTTATGATTTTTGAAGAAAATAATTAGTTATTGTCTATGCTAGAAGGTTTGTGTATATGATTACGCTTTCGTTCCAAACCATTAAATCACATAAATATATATACATATTTTTTCATATTTTTTCAAACTGTCGTGTAATAATTTAATTTAATTTTTATGTTTTAAAAAACATGGAAATAATATTTTTATTTTTCATTACCAAAGAACACAAGCATTTTTGAAGTGTTTAAAGAATTAAAAACCAAACACTCAAAAATATTTTCAAATAAAAACGTCCTAAATCTTCTTATAGGGCAATAACAACACTTGCACAAAATCTAGCAAATTTTAATTAAATTATATACCGTATAAACCAACCAATTTTTTGACATTTATCAAGATTTTTTTATCCAAAATAAATCCATTAACTGAAACATTTCTAAAATTATAACCAAAATAAATATAAAAAAATAAAATAAAAATATTAGATTTTGACTAGATTTCCTATTATTAATAAATAATCAAAAGGAATTAAAAGTAATCTTTAAATATAATTGGATTATTTTTTGATTACTTTTGATTCTTTTTGATTATTTTGTTGCAATTTCAAGTAGTTCAGATTATTTTTCCATTATTAGCTAGCAATCGTAATCAATTAGCAATCATGCGAATCCGAATATAATCGTAATTTAATAATTACTTCACCTTTCAAAAAAAAAGTAATCAAATCAAATAAGTCAGTAGGATTACTAATCATTACAGCTATGGCTTTACTGCAACACTTAGTACAATATTTAACTTTAGAAAAACTGATATTGCGATAAAAAATGCAGAATTTATATTTTTAAGCATTGAAAACAAAAATAAATTTCTAAAATTTTTGCAAATTTCAAAAATTATGAAAGGCAAAGTAACGCTTAAACGCTGCAAAAAATAAAAACCACTTTTTTAATATTAAAATTTTCGTTTTAACATGTCTTTCTCATACAATCAGGGCCGAAATCTTTTCATTTTTGCACTAAAAAAATTTACTAGTTATATTGTTGGCTTTCCCCATTTGATTTTTAATGATTTTAGTGTAGAAATATTGTAATAATGTGGTTTGATTCTAATCCCACAATCCAATAAAAAAAATGTGCTGATTTTTCTTTGCGGTGGCTTCAAGTGTGTCCATACACCCACATCCACAAGTGCGTATTTAATTTCACAGTTTTAAAATATGCAAGCATTACTTAAGCAAACAAAGCTCACAAGTAAAACACTTTAAAGGTCAAATATTTTCGGCTTCGGATTTTATTTACCCAAGACCTCTATCAAAACAAGAAATTTTAATTGAATCTCTATAAACTCGCAGACACCAGGGATATTTTAACCCCCAAAAAATATACATATTTTATACATACTAACTTTTCAATTCTCAGTGGAACAATGTAATCTTTTGTGTTACTGGTTTGATGTTTAAACAGTCAAGGCTTATTATTCAAGGCCACAAATATAAATTCCATTAACTGCCATAAAATTTCTACAAATAACGAAGTGGAAAATAAAATAACCGCCCTTTTTGTAAAAAGGATTTCAGTTTTTTTTTTTAATATATGCTAAAATATTATCAATGATAGCAAAAACCAGCAGAAAATCCTTTAGAGCAAATAATATAAGGATAATAATATTAGCATGCTTAACGGTTGGTAAAGGTTGAATCGGTTAAACGAAACAAAATAGATACATATCATTTTAAAAATCATGTACTAATATAAACCTACAAAGATAAATATTGTTTTATTAACTCGTTTTTAAACAGATGAAGATAAAAATCACAGATTACTTCTGGGCTTTTAATAAGATTATTGTTTAAAATCGTCTTATCTAAAACTTGTTGGTTTTCTTTATATACTATTCTATTTTTTATAAAAAAAAAGTGAAATATTTTTAATATATTTATTGTGAAATATCCAGTCAATAAATAATAAAATAATTATTTTTCCTTTTCAGGTGAGTCACTGCTCAAGCTTTCAAACATTAGCTGTAAGTATTGTCAATTTAGTCAATTAAAAAAAAACTAATATTTAATAATAAAAAAATATTTTACTTAATAAGTAAAATATTAATTTGGGATTATTAGTGCGTTTAAAAATTTTAAACTTAAATTGTAACAATTCCCATAAAAAACACTAATTATTAACTTGACTGCTTCCGGTCAAAAAAATACTTGTGTGGCAACACTCTATTCTTAAATAGCTGTTGTTGTTATTTACATTTATTTTCTTTTACATACTCTTACGACTACAATTTGAAGCTGAAAAAAAGTCCGCCAATGTAGCAATGGTTAAAGGCTTAGTTAGCCGACTGTAATGTAAAGTAACTGCAACAGTAAGAAACAGCTGATGGATATTGTTATGTGAAAAGTAATGAAAATGGTTATAGAGATGTAATGTAACGTAACCTACTTTTCATATAAAAATCTCGAGCAGCTGTTCCCTACGTTGCAGTTACTTTACATTACAGTCGGCTAACTGAGCCTTAAGTAAGAAAATAAAAAACATGTTGATTATTGAGTTCTTGTTTCAACTTTGTTATTTGTTATTGAGCTTCTCATTTGTTTAAATGAAAGTTTATAATATAATAACTCTAGTTGTTCTAAGAAGCTTTGGGTAAAGGTTCCCTTATGATCTGCATTAGCAACAGTGAAATGCGCATAGGATCCAGCTAAACCCCTCAATAATCAATTTCAATGTATTTTTAATAAAAAAATATTTTTCTTAATAAGTAAAATATTAATTTGGGATTATTAGTGCGTTTAAAAATTTTAAAACTAAAAAAAAACTAAACTGAAAACATTTCCCGATTCCCTTCTTTAGGTTTTAAAAAATAATTTAAAAAAGGAAAACTTTTGTTAATTAAATTTTTTTGCATTTTCATTTTCCTAATTTCAATTTTAACCACGACGACAATGGTCATGCCAAGTCTTGATATTATTTTTCAGAAGAAAAATAAATTTTTCGTATAAATTTTTATTTTTTTTGCAACTTTCACTTTTTGGTACTTGAATAAACAAAACAAATTACACCTGCTTGTTTAACACAAAATCCTTGATGCTTTTATACCCGCCAAATTAAAAGTTATCAAGAAAAAAAAACAGGACTTTTGCTTTGGAAAATTTTACTTTTACCGTTCTTCGCATGAGACCATACTCAAATAAATAAAGTTTGTTAAAACTTTGCTAAAACAGTCTGTTAATATTATTTTATTTTATTCCATTTTATTTTATTTCATTAATTTTTTTTGTTTTTTTGTGCTTTGTCTGCAGACAGACCACCACAAGTCAAAAGTTAAGCCGGAAATCTTATCAATTTAAGTTGGAGTGGACGTTTCATTTTATTTTCGCTGTTTCAAATAAAGTTCATTCTGCAGACTGTTACTTTATTAAATTAGATGTTTTTTTTTTTTGATGTGTTAAACTTATTAAATTAATATTTTTGTTGCATAATTTTAAAATCAAGCAGAGTAAGAGAATTGGAATTTTGTGATTTTGTAGATTATTTTGAAGCTATTTAATAAATAATAAAAAAAATATATATATGGATGTAAGGTATATATTTTTAAATTTTGATATCCGAGGCAATAAGGAAAATTTGCTTAAATCATAATTTGCTGCTTTGTTCAAGAGCACTCTTAAACTTTTAATTAGATTTTCAGATATTTATTTTTTCTGCAATTAAATTGGGAAATTTGGTGTAAATTTTTATTCTTTTTTTTGGGCAAGCATCGTCCAGCACATTATAATTATTTTCTTTTTTTTTAAGAACAAACATAACCCAAGAAGCGATTAGCTTGTCTGTGAAAAACACTCAACGTCTATGTTGGGAATCGATCCCATGACTTCTGGACTGAGAGGCTACTAGCATCGCTACCTCTCAGCCACAGTGGCACCCTAAAGTCGAAAGGAGATAATTAGACAGTTCTTGCGCTAAAACTCACTGAAAGATCGCACAAAATAATTCAAAACATCAAAACGCAACTCCCTATTGCAAGACCCTTTACTTACATGTCAAAACGAAAAATCTACAATAACTGTTGTCTATTGATTTAATTGGATATATACTTTTGTATTTGCTAAATTTACAAATCCTTACATTGCAGTAATTAAATACTTTTTTGAACTTGAAGTGAAATTCAACAATTCTTTTTTTTTTGCACATGCAATTCAAAAAAAATGTTTTTGTGCGAAATAATTTTCTTCGTCTTTTTCCAATAAAACTATTTTCAATTATTCATTTTTATCTATTTTATATGTATGCATAATTAGTGAAATATCTTGAAAAGACAATTTTACTGCCAGTTTATTTAAGGCAATCAAATGTTCTCGTCTGTCTATTTATATTGAAAACAAAAACAAAGCACTCAATAAAAAAAGGCAGAGGAGAGTTGTTGACTATCTTTTATAAACTGGCAGTTAATTAATTAATGGTTCAAAAACAGCTCATAGCAAATAAAACTCAGTTGGTCACATTAATCAATTTCCGTTTAACTTCAAGAGTTAAGCAAAGCGTACGAGTGTAATAGCAATTATTTTATCATTTACAAAAGCTGTTAAATAATTTCTTTTGATTTAGATTGCTAATTATAAAATCCTAAAATCTTATTATAATCGTATTTATTAAAGTTAATTTACTTGTTCCATACACTCTCATTACTTTATTATATTTACCGCAAATACGCAGTGACAACAATAACAACCGAAAGTTAAATGAGTTCGAAAAATAAACAAAAAAAAAATAATAAAAACAACATCAAAGGAACAACATTTTAAATCAACAACATTTATGCATGTATATAAGGAAAACATTAATGAAATTAAGTTACTCGCAGCAACCGAACAAAGTTCATGCTGCTGCTGCCAATAAGGAAAACTGTCAGACCTTTTAGTAGAAAAACATTATCATCACTATCAGTTCCCTGGGCTTTATTTATTTATTTGAATCCCTTTTAACAAAATACTACTGGGGATATTCATGCTGGAATATTCAACCACCTTTTCAAACCCCACCCAATCCAATCTAACCCAAACCAACCATTTCTATTAGAAAAATCTACAATACAAGCTAATTTTAAACCATCAAAGCGGAAATGTAAATTTCTACACTTTTACTTTCTCCATAAGCATGTGTTCTTGTGTATGGGTGTGTGTGTGTGTGTGTGTTTGTTTGCATAAATTTTTTTGATGATACTGTTTCTTTCTTTATTTCCATTTTGGGCATACATCTAATTTTATGCCATTATGTTTGTTGATGCAAAAAAATAGTGAACAAAATAAATAAAATAAAATAAAATAAAATAAAATAAAAGGATGTTTCTAATACATGAGTAATAACACGAGCACACGGTGTCGCATTAAAAAGCGGGCGGTTAGAATATTACAATAACAAAAAATAAAAAATAAAAAGGATTTAAATTAACCATTTGTAGACATTAGAAGCGTGGGCTTAAAACTTTTGTTGCTGCCTTTTATTTTACTTTCTCTTTTCATTTCCATTTGATTGTGAAATCTAAAAACGAAATCAAGCAAAAGGCTCTGAAGCAGACAGACATTTATTTATAAAGTGTTCAAGTATGTAAAGCCTGTAACAAATCAAAAATTAAAACGAATCATCACAATGTTCTTTATGGCAAAAATTTTGGTTGGTTTTAACATAATTTCATTATGATTTTTATGAACAACAAAGTGATTGTAACTGACTGTTTTTATCACGTACATACGTGAATAAATTTCTCAAAATAACTTAAAATGTTTTGTTTTACCTCGTTGTTTAGCAATTTTCTAAACAAAAGCGAGGGTGCATGTACCATGTACATGGGTGCGGAGGGCAACGAAAATTTAAAATTTTCAAAAGTGAATAATAAATGAAATGCATAAATAAAATTATTCGTTTTGATATTTTCAACATGTAAATGGATTTTTGTTTTGTTCTATTAAAGGGAGGGAAGGAAAAGTTTCGTTTTACGCTTAAAATATGGCAAAATAATGACAAAAAAAAAACAAACGCTAGGAAAACAATTTCTTGTGAGGCAAAGTGTGAAGTTATTTTTTTAAATTCATTCTTGAGAGTTATGAGAGTTATGAGCCTTACAAATTTCTACCAACATTAACATAGATATTTTTATTATTTTTTTTTTCGAACTGATGACGACAAATTGTAAATTATTATGGCAAACATTAGTATAAATAATTCTTCTTGCAATATCCGCCACACCTTTATCATTAGCGTTCTTATATTCGGTCCACTGTGTATTGTGTCAATTAGTATGAACTTCAGCTTTATATACATAACCAGCAAAAACTTGATTAAGAACTTACATTCATAACAACCCAGCAAAAAATTTCAAAAAAGGTAATCGAGTGTGGAATTAAGCATTTTTGGTGGAAGTTCTTCCCTACTGGAGTACCAACTTATTGATTTTAACAAGGCGTGAGACTAAAATAATCGATTCTCGAGAAGTATTTACTTTTTTTATTTGTCAACATATTCACGTAATCTATTAAATCTAAAATAATCATTCTCTTCATTTAGCAACTTGTACGCCATTTTTTTAAATTTTAGGTAATGTGATTTGTAAGCGAGTAATGAAATTTGGCAATCGGAAAAATAAGTCATTATATGGCAAGTAGTTATAATGGTAATGTAAAATTTTTTGCTGGGAACTTACTTTTCAACATAAACTGCATACCATCTGCATTACCCTACAGAATTTGTGTAACGAGTTCCAAGTAAATAAAAAAATTATTTCTCTTAACGTTTGACTTCAATTACAGGAAACATGAGTTCAGTACAGCTCATTTCAACAATTATTTGGAAACATAGATGGAAGGAACCATTAACTTGCACATCCTTTATTGTCAAATCCACACAAAACTTAAAAAAGAATATTATGATTTTTATTCAAATTCTAAAAATTATGAAAAACCAGCAGTTGCGAAATTGCTGATTCTTGTTTAAGCAGGTCGTTAGTTTTTTTGTTTCGTTTCAACCTGTGAAATTCAAAAACAATTGTTAAAGGCCGGGGTACAATGAATCTGTCATACGTTAAACTTCGCCTTTTTCAAATGACATTAACGCAACGACCGAAAAGGTTGGCACAATGAGTACTTTATTAACGGAAGCATTTGAACAGCTTGAATAGGTCGATTTTCCATTATATTTATTAAACTCAACTTTTTGTATTTATTTTGTTTATTTCTTTGTTTAATTTTATTTTTGCTGCCACAAAACACAAAAATCTAAATCAGAACACACCAAAAAAAAAAAACAAACCAATATCTGTCAAACTACTCAACATACGCAAAAAGTTAAGAGTTTACCAAATTTTGTACTTTGCGTTGACGGACACGTACTGAATGTAATAAACCTCATAAGAAACCATGTATTTCAACTTAGCTGCCAGTTGAAAAAGGCGAAGTCTAACGCATGACGGATTCATTGTGCCCGCCCCGGCCTTAAGTAATTGTAAGCGACAGCGTAAATAAAATAAAAATGTTTTGAAAGAAACTGTGATCGTGCTTTAAAAATTTTAAAAATTTCATTCTTACCAGAAAAATATAAAACTTTATTGAAATATAGCAATGGACGATGCAAGACTCATCACTTCAGTGGAAAACTGTGACAGTTCTGGGCAGAAACAACTCAACTCAACTCATAAATTATTATAGAAAAAGTAACTTTTTAAATTTAAAAATAGAAGGGCAACAGAAACGAAGCCTTTAGGTTTTCTTTGTAGTGTGCTGAGAGATAAAAATTGTTTTAAGAATCATTGAAAATTTTAAATGTTACTAAAATCAAAACAAAAAAAAACTAAAACGCCAAATGTGCATAAAAATTTTTAGCCTTATATATTAACCGCCTAATTTACAAAAATTTTTCTTAAAAGGCCTTTATAAATCCTTAATAAGTTTTATAAATAAGGCTGTAAAATTATTAAGGCTTTATAAAGGTTCATAAAACAAATTTCCATACAGAATTATAAAGCCATAATAATTTTTTTATAAATAAGGATTTTAATTAAAAATTTAATAAATATAAACTTAAAAAGTTTAATTTTTAGAAATTCTCTTATTATTATCATAGTCATAACAAGATTTCCAAATGATTAAATATTTAAACAACACATGTGAATTCACACACATTTGTAATATATTTTTTAATCCCTAAAGTCCATAAATAATAATATTAAATGAAGATAAGCTTTTAATTATGTATCTAAAATAAACTCTCGTATATAGTTTTTATTACTGTGTGTTTTCATTTATTTATTTTTTTTTTCTCTCAAAAAGCTACAACACTATCAATTTAAATAGTCATTAAAATCCATAAAAATATATCAACAACTTATTTATATTAAATTCTTTATACGCCTGAATGACAAACATATGTAAACATACATAATACTCTGCATATGTATGGATGTGTGTATGTTTGCATATTAATGACATGCCCTGCAGGAGAAAGAACTAGTGTCCAACTAGTATTTTAGTAGTACAGATATCACCACCACTAGTTCCCAACTGTAAACCTTCCTATACTATCTTAATGCTCAAATTAGCATTGAGTGTGTTTAGACAACTACTACTAGTACCTTTGGTGCTAGTTTAGGACTAGTTTATTACCAGTTCTTTTGTAAAGAAAAATTATATAAAATTTGTGGTTTTATTCCTTTGTTACTCATTGACAACGCTAGTTAAAATTTGCAATTGTTTATCAAAATTCAGAAAAACAAAAGGGTAATTATACGCAATACGCAATTTTGCTTGAAATCAAGTGTAAAACAAGTGTTATTCAAGCCACACAATCAATTGTCAAGGGTTGAATTATGCTTGATTTACACTTTAATTCAACAGCATTCTCCAGTGAAAAGGGAACTTGAATTCAATTCGAACAATTCAGTTGTAGTACAGTTTAATTCAAGCCTTGAATTATACTGTAATTCAACCTTGTATTACAATTTGAGTTCAAGTGTAATTCAAGCTGCAAAAACAAGGCTTTTAAAATGGAAAGCAAAATGCAATTCCTTTGTTTTCTAATACATAATAATTTTCTGCATATCTACCTTCACTATTCTTTTCACGATGTTAATCACCTTTTGTTGTTTAAAATTCAATTTTTTATTTATCTTTAATATTTTTTACAATTTCAATTTTATTAAAATATATACATATTACTAATTTGACAACGTTTGAACATGTATGTTGTTTGATTTTTTATATCAAAATATTTTCAAACTTGAATATTACTTGAAAAAATGTTTGAATTCAACTTTGTTTCCAGTTAAATTTCAAGTGCTTGAATTTCAATTTTTTGAGTGCTTATTGGGTAATTATTTAATTATAATTATTTTTAAATCAAGCTAAAATTTTAGTAATTGATACCAATTTTAATACAGTGCTAGAGGTCTGTTAGACAGTTAAAATTTATTTTGCAATATGGTGCCTTGGAACTACTTCATATAACTACTAGTACTCATCAGCACTAGTAATTTTACACAACAACTTTAACCCATTTTGCACTAGTTCTTGCTATTCTAGTAGTTATACTAGTAGCTTTTAGACAATTATCGCCTATTCTCCTGCAGGGATGACTTCACTTGCTCACACACACGCACATACATACACAAGCAAACAGAAGCAAACATAAGTTTTCATATAACGAACACACATCATGACACATTTAGAATAAAAGGAAATGGTCAAATTTAAATGTTCGTTTACAAAGAAAAATACTTTCAACTTTCTAAAAACTCAATTCATTCAAATCGGTCCTCATTTAATTGCACATGTTCTGTTGAAATACAGACAACAATTACATTATTATTCATCTATACAAAAAATAATAGTGCACACGTGTGTGTGTGTGTGTGTGTGTGTGCGTGTGAATGCATGTTTGTAACTGCAGCAAGGATTTGCTTGAAAATTGTTTTTGCAAAATGTATAAAATGCATTCATGTGTGAGAATGGATACACATGTTTATCAATACCGGGGAGAGAAATTGTGTTTGTTGTACAGGAGTGTGTGTTTGTTGTTGTCTATTGTTATTTGAATGTGTTTGTGTGCGAGTGAGTATAAATGCTTTCAAAGGCATGAGCAAATGTGTCAAAAGTGTAATTAAATTTACAATTGAAAATTTCATTATTATTTCAAAAGTACTATTGATGGTATAGTAGAGCTTTCTAAAATATGGTTTTAAATAGAAATGTGAGAGATATTGATTTTATCATACCACATGTGTGTTGTTATTTTATTTTATTTTCTTTAATTGGAGGTAAAATAAATCATGTTTGTACTTTGGAATTTAAACTTAACACAGATAAGAGCTAATTATTTTCTTCGAATTTAATTTTTGGAAAATATCGTTATTAACCTTAAGTTTAACTTAATAAAGATAAGATTTTATTTAAGCAGAAGTACAGTCATCAGAATAAAATTTTGTTAACTTGTATAAAAGGTTTTTCATTGGAGATTCATATCTTTAAATTTAAATAACACAGATTTACCTAATTTACATTAAGCATGAAATTAATTGCATGAAAATTTTTGTTTGTCAATAGGAGGTCTGGAGAGGCAGCGCATATCAAAAAAGTTGTCAAAAATGCATTAGAGATTCATTATACGTCATTTTCTGTATAACATTCTCTTTTATAGCTCTATAATTAGCAAATAGAATAAGTTGCGTGCAACAAAATTTATGATATTTCACGAAAAAATGCTTAATGTAAATCAGGTAATTGTGTGTGAGATGTCATCGAAATTTGCTTGTTTGTTTGAAAGACAATGTATGGAATCATGGAACATCATGCAAATGTAGGGTTGTTATCCGTCCTCTTTTTCCCGGACACTGTCCTCTTTTTGGGATCTCTGTCCTCGGAAAAAATTATCGTCCGGGAAAGTCCTACTTTTTAAGGAAATTTTTTCGCTTTTGCATTGGTTGACAAATTGTATTTATTAAAAGCTAAACTAAAAAGGGAAGTAATTGGTATTGGATGTCCAGTTAATCTTATAAATAACACTGTTCATGAGAGTTGTGGTATGTTATTTTAAGACGTAGAATTATTAAAATTTATTTAAAATATGCAGTTTAGTAAAAATGACCAGAATAATATAGTACGTAGCTTTAAACGAGAGTTAAAAATCTTAATTTTATGAATAAAAAAGACATTTTATCTTAATAATGAAAGTTTATTTAAAGTCGGTAGCCCTATTGTTTGATGTGTAATCCGTTGCACTTTGATATTTGAAGTTCTATTTCTTTGTGTTTATGTATGTAAATATTCTTAAATGTGTAAATATTTATGTAGATACAATTTCATTTAAACATATCGATGGTGTTGGGTAAAAGTATTCGATGTAAAATTGTGCGAGATTGACCCTTTTTACAGAACACCATCGATATGTATTTAAGATTTTAGTGTAACTAATCACCCCTATCGTGAATAATATGTGAATTTTTGTTTCCATGAAATTTTCATTCCCCATGAAGAGAAATTTGCTATCTTGAATTTCATGGTGAATTTAAAAAGCGAGAAGAAGACTTGTAAATCTTAGAAATTAATTAAATTAAAATCTGAAATTGTAAGAAATATTTGTGTATTTGGTGTTTGAAATTAAATGTTTCTATGTTTTTAAATATTTTATGTGCCGTTTCCCAGTCAGTATTTTATGAAATTAATGATCATATTCGAGTCTTTTTCGACTCCTCCGCACGATTAAAATAAGCATTTATGCGCTCGTTTTCGAGTCGAAAATGAGTGTTCATTCGGGAGAAAATGGTACCCTAGCCGCGAGTCTTCTAAAAGAGTCTTTTATGACTCGCATTTCTGATCAATTTCGAATCACTTTCGAGACAGTTTGTGAGTATTTACATTCAGTTTTTTTTTTGTTTTAAATTTTTATATTTTTGTATTTTCTCGTTTTTCTTTTTGTTTTTTAAACAAATCACTTTCTAAGTGTTTCTGGGATTCATTTTCGAATCATATTTTAAGCGCAGAACTGATTAATTAGTTTTTGATCATTTAAGGCAGTCGAAAGAGACTCAGTTTGGTGAAACAATCTTCCACATGCTGACTGGGTTAAAATTAATTAATACACAATCGCCATAAAATTTACTCCATGTAAACCAAAGAGGTTCATATTCAATGCAAAAGGTGTTGCAGAGAATTATTGTTATTAATCGTGGACATTATTTACTACTCTTATCCTACAATAAATTATTTATAACTTTTAACATATAATTGTAAGTATAATATTGAAATAACGTGATGTATTAATTCAGTTCGCTTGCGAACGTATACGGCAATTATGAAAAAAATTTGTCCCTTTTCCAATTTGAATTTTTTGTTTCCCTATTTTTGCTATTGCTTGAAATTGTGCCCCGGGAACATTAAGTGAACAAAACCAAGGGAAAAGTGAAAAAATCCCCATGAAAAATATTCACGATAAGTGGAATAAAAAAATAGAACACCTTTCAAGGGAAAATTTGTTCACGATTACAATTTGGGGAAAAGGGAAAATTTTTCGAGGGAAAACTGTTCACGATAGAGGTGAATATTATTGGAAAAAAAGTCAATTTCGTTTAATTTTTGAGTCCTACTTTTTTAAGCAAATGTCCGGGTTTTTTCCTTCTGCTGTCCTCTTTTTATAAATTAAGCGATAACAACCCTATGCAAATGCCCACCGCGGCTTCGCTGTGTGACGCACAAATGAAATGTCAAGTTCACGTCAGCTTCACGTGAGATTTCCAATGCGGCATGAGCTGTGTAGCATGAAGTGCCTTCCTGTTGAGACCACATGTCATAAATGTTCTTAGCATCCAATTCTGTTCAAAATAAGTTGGTAATCACCGATCTATACACTGAAAGGAAAATCATTCATTCAGAAAATGAAACGGTTTCATTAAATGTTCTGCATTATATTAATGAAACTTTTCATTAATACAATGAACAATTTCATTGCATTCATGAAATCTTTCCATCTCTGCTCTTCATGTGTTCTTCATAGTTCATTGTATTAATGAAAATCGTTACATTGTTTAAACAAATTTTCTTTTGGTGAATTTGTGGCAAATATAAATAAGTTCCAAGAATTTTGTCTTCTTACTGTATAGAGTTTGTCAAACATAAATAAATCAAAAGTTATTTAGTTAAAAAATAATATATATTTCTTATTTTTCTAATCCCTTTTAATTTCAAAGCAGTATGGTCATCATAAATGCAATGAATTCATTTCATTTATACAACGTAATATTCTTCATTGTATAGCAGATATCTCTCTCTTTCTCTTTTTTTTATCCATTCACGTCCTTCACCACTATACAAACGCAAGAAGGTTGTGCCAAACATCTTATAAAAATGCTTGTTTTGTTAAGATTTTTGTTTGATTCTTTTAAACTTATGTTTTGTGTATTGTGATTCTCAATAACATATTAAGAGTTTTACTATAAACATGCAAGTTTTTCGACTTACTCAAACATTACTTGGGTTGAACTCTACTGATGAGTTCCTTAAATTTTAAATGTTTTACGCTAATAAATACATACATACATACATTTGCTTATATATTAAATACATATGTATTTCTATATATTAAATAAAATATAAAAAAATCTATATATCTTTTATTAAGTAGGTGGTTTGGAAGGGATATGATTTCATGTTTTTAATAGAAAATTTTCATTATTTACTGCTTATATTTCATTATATATATGAAATTTTCTTTATATTAATGAATAAACTTAATTTATAGTATGTAAGAACTTCATTAAATCAATGAAACAACCATATTATATTCATGAAAAAGTTTCATTGAACTAATGAAATAGTTTCATTCTATTTATGACATAGCCGCCAAAATTAACTTCATAAATACAATGAATCATTCTTCATTGATCCAATGAAGGGCTTCATTAGCTGACTTTTAATGAAACATTTCATTAATACAATGAAGAATTTCATTGTCTGAATGAAGGTTTTCCTTTCAGTGTAGCGCTGGAAAGTGTAAACTGGGTTAAGTGCGTCGAATTTTGCCTGAACAGAACACCCATTTTGATAAAACAATTTTATCATTTGAACTTGTTGTAAACAAATATGTCCGTCCATGGTGGTGAATTAATTATAGTCAATTTGACAGACTGGGCTTCAAAAGTATGGCCGGTAACAGCTGTCGAAGATCGGAATGTTCAGGCAATGAATCCCTACTACTATTACTAGATGTTATCTTCTTTTAGGAAAGGGATAATAAAAGAGAAGACAGGTGATGAAGGAAAAGATAGAGCAAAGCTTCATTCTTTTACAACTTTTGTTTTTCGCGTTATTAATAAATCAGTGCTGCAGCGCCTCTGGTGTTAAATGAGGAGTATTAAATACTTTTTTTGAAGCTATGCTTAGTAGCCATTTTATTGGTTATTTTTACTTTGCCAATGATTCTGCTACACAAGGAAGGAGGGTGCTCTCATGTTGGATTAGAAAGTACAGTGACCAGTGACTATGCCTTCATCACTTCAACTTTCCTATAACAACTAATAATGGGTGTTTTTTATTGAGGCATAGAACTTTAAGTTGGCATCACTTTTTTAACTGGCGGCCATTTTGTCAGCTGTCAAGAGATTAATATTTAGTTTGGTTTGCCATTTCATCATGAACAGATTGACAAAAGAACAACGCTTGCAAATCGTGCAAATTTATTTCGAAAATAATGGTTCAGTTCGCGAAGTTTACCGCAAGCTCCGTCCATTTTATGGTCGACATAATCGTCCATCAGAGCAATTAATTCGGTTAACCATGGATCGTTTTCGCACTACGTTTACTCTATGTGATAATACACATCCGCAGAGACGTCGAACAGTGCGCACCGAAGAAACAATTGCCGCTGTAGAGCAAAGTGTTGAAGAGGACCCGAATGAATCGATTCGCCACCGTGCACAGCAATTGGAGCTTTGTCCATCAACTTTATGGAAGATTTTGCGCAAAGATCTTGGCTTGCGACCTTACAAGATCCAGCTTGTGCAAGAATTAAAGCCGCGAGACCATGCAATGCGTCGTGATTTTGGTGTATGGGCCGAAAATGAGATTGATCTCGATGCTGATTTTCATCGCAAAATTTTGTTCAGTGATGAGGCTCATTTTTGTTGAATGGCTACGTCAACAAGCAAAATTGCCGCATTTGGAGTGAAGAGAATCCACATGAGACCCTTGAGACGCCATTACATCCACAAAAACTGACTGTTTGGTGTGCTCTATGGGCTGGTGGAGTCATTGGGCCATACTTCTTCCGAAATAATGCTGGAGAGTCAGTTACCGTTAATGGAGACCGGTATAGAGCCATGATAACCGACTATTTTGTTCCCGAATTGGATGGCATGAATGTGGATGAGTTGTGGTTCCAACAAGACGGCGCTACATGCCACACAGCGCACGTCACAATCGATTTATTGAAGGAAACATTCGATGAGCGCATAATTTCGCGGAATGGACCTGTCAATTGGCCACCAAGATCGTGTGATTTGACACCATTGGATTATTTTCTTTGGGGATATGTGAAGTCGCTCATCTACGCCAACAAACCAGAAATGTTAGGGGACTTGGAAGCCAACATTCGTGGCGTTATTGCCAACATACGGCCCCATATGCTCGAAAAAGTGGTTGAAAATTGGACCTGTAGAATTGGCTTTATTCGAGCCAGCCGCGGCGGCCACATGCCCGAAATCATATTTAAACATTAATGGCATAAAATTATCCTTCCAATAAAGCCAAATTGATGGACATTAAAACGATTTTCTTGTGTTTTATTTCAATTCGAAGTTCTATACCTCTAAAAAACACCCTGTACAAAGGGACACTAATGCACATCAGAAAAATGCGCGACGTTGTTATTTATTGACTGTCGGAGACTGGGCTCGAACACAGGACCTTCGGTTTTGCAGTCAACGTGCTAACTACTACACCCTCATATCTGATTTCAGTATAATTAACTTTTTTATATCAAAAATACTCTTACCTCTTGAAAGTACAAACTTTTCATTTTATGTTTATAAAATTTCCAATGTTTGTTGCCGTAGCTAAGAATTTTTTTCTGTGGGCAGGTGGCTTTACTGCTGATGATTTTCGTGAGTATCTAAACTGTATTAGAAAAAATAGTTACAAGCAATTTTTAATACATCTACACGTAAAGAAAAAATATGGTTGAGGTAACCATAATCAAACAGCAACATAATATGATTGAATTATATGGTTGCAGTCAAATCATATTATTGTTAATAGAAAAACAAACTTAAATAATATTATTATCTGAGTTAATAATAATATTATATACAAAAATAGTGAACGTTGTTACACCTAATCTTATGACAACAGTATTGTTAGATGTGACTTAAATATAATTGAGACTCACCATATCATGTTCTAATATTATATTCATATTGTCAAATACGACAACAGTAGTATTTAATATAATAATACTATTTTATTTTTTAATCATATATTAATTGTAGAAATTGTAGCTGTGCATCAAATTCGAAATAAAAATAAATTAATATTGATGAAATAAAATGTATATATAGAAATGTATACTTACACGACATACAGACATGCCTATATAAAGAGATACACAAATGTTTATATATTTTTATTGGTCTACTCTCTTTTTTATACTTTATTTATTTAACACCACCCGTGCACTACCGATAGCTTAAAAACGAAATGCTGAACTGACAGATGTTTCTGAAAAACATTTTAGATAACATTATATTGTTATTTACATCATATTATTTTTAAATAATAATGCAAATTATGTTTTAGTCATAAATTTTTAACAAAACTATATTGTTAAACTCTAACCATATCACACTTTTTTTATGGATGTGATAATGTAATTATTAAATTCAAACATTACTCTGTTTATCGTAACGAAATAAATGTTTAAAATAACAATAACTAGTTTTCAACGACCACACTGAACATAATATTGTTTTCTCAACCATTCTACAACCATATCATAAATTTTTAACAAAACTATATTGTTAAACTCTAACCATATCAAACTTTTTTTTATGGATGTGATAATGTAATTATTAAATTCAAACATTACTCTGTTTATCGTAACGAAATAAATGTTTAAAATAACAATAACTAGTTTTCAACGACCACACTGAACATAATATTGTTTTCTCAACCATTCTACAACCATATCTTTTCTTTGCGTGTAGGGATGGCAAAGTCCCCTAATCAAAACCTTTACAAAACAAGAATCTTTATTAAATTTTCCCTTCCTTCTTTTGATGAATTCTACTGATGAGTTTTCGAACCAGGAACGAAATGCATCTAGGAGTACTTTACCAAGAACGCGGTTTGCATTTTAAATAACATGCAATTTCTAACTACACAACCTTAATATGTTTTGAAAAAGTGTAATATTAATTGGTTCGCCTTAAACATTTTATATTACATGATCTCGATAATTGTTATCTTTCTTTCCGATTTTTTATTATGATTTTAATTATATTTCTGCATCCTTAAATCTGTATCCAATAGTGTTGTAGATATCAATATTCTGTTCATAATATCCTTTATGAGCCGCACATTTGGGTCTGTAACACCAAATCCTTTCAAAAGTGCCCATGATTTAATTGTGTATTAGTTGGTTGTTCTAAAATTAATTCAATTACATATTGTATAAATACATGTGAATGTACAAAGATACACACAATTATTTAGATGTCATTTCAAAAAGCCACTCAATTCATATTGTAAGAGTTGTTTTTTTTAATTTTTAGTAGACTAACTAATGCAAATTCATGGCAAAATCGCATTAATAAGCGTATAATGGGTAATTTCTCTTTCATAATGGGTGTTCCAATAAGACGTTGCATTTTTAAAAGCCCACCATTAGGTCAGATCAATTACTTTTCCAGCAGAAACTAGCAACGAGAGAGTAAAGCAGAAATTTACAAAATTACAAAAAGACGTTGTAAAAACTAGCAAGAAAATTTTATTCATATCAGAACCATGGATGAAAATAATGATAAAATTTTTAAAAATCTACAGCTTCATGTATTATTTAATATTTTTCGGCCAGATTCTACATTCCACTACAATATGAAAATGAAAACGTTTTTAATTACGAAAAGTCGATATCACTGTGTTCTAGAAAAGTAATGAAACTTTTTTTCAACGACGATTTCATTCCCAGTTTATTTCAAATAAATATTTCAAGCAACATAGAAAACACACATCTTATGCTATAAACATAATTGGAACTAACGGCGAACTTCGCATAGTTCGAATGCTAAAAATTCGGTAAAAAAAATCGCGAAAATTCGCAAAAAATTAATAACAGTGGCATAATAGCAAAGTCTAATATTGTTTAAAATTCGCGAAAACTCATAGGAAGCAGAACACTTGCAAAAACTCGCTTTCATTGCGAACAATGCAAAAATTCGCGAGAAGTTGCAAAATCGGAAACAAGCCTTGAAATTTATTAGAAGTCGCCAAAGCTGTTTAAAAGAAAATAAACTCGGAAAAAACGCGAAAAATCGCAAGTTCGCGAAAAAATTGCAAGTTCGCTAAAAATTTCTAAACGCATTGACGAACTCACTTACAGAACCCTTTAGCTAATCGCGGATTTTTTCCACATATTTTAACAACCCCACCTCTTTCTCCTGGTTTTTGTTCTTACCCCTTTAAAATATCTACAAATAAAATAAACTATAAAAAATTTATATAAAAATGTTATTTATGTGCTTAAATTTTCGTATTTTTGCAATAAATTGTTACAAATATTTCATTTTTACTAAAAAGTATTTTCTTTCACAATGTTGTTTGCTGCCGAATTCAAATTACTTTTTTTGTATTGAAATTGGATTACAGAACACTTCAATTTCATTTGAAACAAACTGAAAATGAAATTTTACTTTTTAAATCACTTTTACGAAACTGAGAACACAAACCAAGAGAAAATTTCACTTTCATTTCGTTTTACGAATGTAGAAAGAACCTAAGCGTTTATGAATTTTTCGTTATTTTTTTAACTATCGGGCAGGTTCTACATTCCACTACAAAATGAAATTGAAAACGTTTTTAATTCCGCAAACACGATATCACTGTGTTCTACAAAAGTAATGAAACTTTTTTTCCATGACGATTTCATTCCCAGTTTATTTCAAATAAATATTTCAAGCAACATGAAAAAAACATTTTATGGTATAAACACAATTGGGACGAACGGCGGACTGGGCGCAGTTCGATGAAATTGCCTTCTAAAATTCGTCGCTTAAATTAGTCTTTTGAAAGAATTAAATTTGACTACCTATCTGTCTTGCTATGGATATTTTTGTAGCCAATGGATCCCAAAATATGCAAATATTCACTGCGGAAAGAATTAATTGCATATAAGTATATATATATATATATTTTATTAACAAAAAAAACCCCTTTTTCATCTCTGGATCAGATATTAGGTCTGTTCATTTACTTTCCCAGCAGATACTAACAACGAGAAATTTACAAAATTACTCTCCTAAATATAAAAAAGTAAATGAACGCTTTATTTGTAAAAAATTGCAATAAAATTTTATTCATATCAGAACCATGGATGGAAATTATGATACAATTGCACTTTTTCTGATGTATTTTGTTTGGTAATATTTTAAATTGCATTTTTTTAGAAATTGACATTTGATATGATATTCTTTACACAGTTTCATGTATTTTTACTATTTTTATGCATTTTCCATAATTTTTTAATTTTATTCCATTAACAAATACAAAAATTTGACTTTCCATCTCTGATCATATATGAGAAACAAACAAAACAAAATTATTTGCCATTAAAATTGAATTAATGAAAGAAAAACAATAAATTAGGAAAACATGCTTTCTTTTTACATACGTATACATATTTTTTTAACAAAGATATAAAAATTTTTCAGTTTTCCTTTTTCAGATATTTTTAAAATAATTATTTTGACAACAAAACACACAACAGCTGGGTTGGATAATTCTTAATAATTTGTAGGAATTTTTTTTGTGTCTCAATTTTTCTCTCTCTTCTGACGCTCTCTCCTTGCAAACTTTTTGAGTTACTGAAGACTTTCCAGTAATAATTGTTACAAATTCGTAAAAATTTTTAGTAAGACCTCAAAGCTAGAATTTGAAATATTATCGAGGACATACAGCCGCAAATGTGCGGATTGGCGAGGGAAAATTCCGTGAAAAGAATGTAGTCCATTATTAATTGTATATGATTCCTTCTCTTTACAATTAAATAAATATTCGATAATTTTGTTTTAAAATATTCGGTTTGTTACATATCAAAATGAAACCTGTTATTGGGAAACTCTTTATTTCAATGGCAAAGTATTTTTATGTTTGTATATTTTGTGCAATTTAATTAAATTAAAATCTCCGCTAACGCATATTCTGTTTGCGCAGTTCATATAAAACTTTGTGTGTTTGTATGTGTGTGTGTGGGGAAATAAAAGTTTTGTTTTGAAATAATTGAAAACAATAGAGAAAAAATAGAACAAAAAAGGTTACAATAGTTTCAAAAATATATCGCTGTTTTAATGCAATATAGTCATAACTCAAAAAATTATCTTTTGGGATTAATAAAGAAGAATTATGCTCCAATAATATACAAATTTTCTACTCATCTCTTAGGAGAAGAAATTTTTTTAATGTTTTCTTCTTATAATTTTTTTCTAGATTGGTAATAGGTTAAAGTTAACTTTTTTCAATATTTTTAAATAAAATTTATTTTAGGCATTAATATAAATACGAGTAGTTTACTATTTATTCACTCAATACATCAAACCAAATGGAATTTATAATAGGTGGTCGCAAGGGATCAGGTGACTATTTTCGTCCTAGTAATTTGAGTATACGATGGATGTCAACACAAATTTTTAGTACAATTTTTTGATATATAAAGTATTAATTTCTCAAAGCGAATTGAGCTGAGTATAACTTATATGAATTTGCCTTGACATCAAACTATATAATCGTTTTGGCCTTGAAGGCTTTTTGATTATAAATGAATAAGTTAATCAAATAAAATAAATCTTTTTGCATAAATCTAGCCTTTTGAGTTATGACCATATTGCTATAAATGAGCAATATGTCTATTTTTTGTATGCACACACTTTCATACGTACATATATTTATGTAATTGTTTGTTGGTTGCAACTCATAGTCTGCAAATATTCACGCTATTATTATCCCTTAGAAACGAAGAAAAAAGCTCTTTGCTGCTGTGCACTGAATTAAAACATATTTACAATACCACACTGAGCTGAGCCGCTATTTGCAACATATTCACGTCTCATGTCCATTTACAGCATTACATTCATAACTAATAATTAAATTTAATCGCCTTTCTGTCGTTTGGCAATTTTATCCAATTAAATATCGTGGTTTTAATGCCATTTCACTCTTCATTTATTTATGTATTTCAGTTTTTCTCTATGCATTTTCTTTCTTTTTTCATTTTTATTTTTCAACCGTGTTAAATAAAAGTTGTGCTGAAATACATTTTTGCATTGTCTGTCGAAAAACCCAAAAAATAAAATAATAAAAAAGGCAGACAATAGTACAAAACATTTTGACTCCAACAATCCCAAAAACAAAAATTTAATTTAAAATTTTCTTTTATTTCCTCAAAAAAATAAACCCTATTTCAAAATAATGTTTAGTGATTAAAATATATATATATATATATATATATATATATATATATATATACATATATGTATAAATGTATGTATTTATGTATGTATGTATGTATATTTTTAACTTTTAATTGAAATTCATGTAAAAATGGTTATCAATAATCTTCGTTAGACAATTGAACATTCAGTTTCAATTTCGATTTCGATTTTCAAATATTAAATATTTGGAAAGTGAAGGTGTTTGTTTGCCAACCATCATCCATTCATGCATTCATGCATTCATGCCTGTGGTTGCTATTGACATGTTATATAACAAAATACAAAAAAAAAATTATAAAAAGGTGTTTATTCTGTTGCCTACTAAAATATAAATGGGATTGAGTGCAAAAATACAAATGTACATGGATGTAAATACTCCTATCGAAAGCCATATATTATGTGGTATGTTTGAGGTCTCAATGCTGTTTATAGCAAATTTTTATTTAATTTAACATCTAAGCTATCACTTAGATACTTTAAATAGAAATTTAGTTTTATTATGTGCGCTATAAGAATCAGAAAGTCGTCTATAAGTTGCGCGAATTGATAAATGATTGTCAAAGTAAATCTGAGTAATTTTGTTCAGAAGTCAATCTATTCATAATGATTAGATAGTGTATACTGATCATAAATGACAAATAGTGAGTGCAGTATGTTAGCTCGTTTGGCTGTTAATCCTTTTATAAGTTCTATCGGGATTAAAAATACCATTTATAATTCTCGAAAATAAACAGCTGAAATAAGTCAGATGTAATTTCGCTTTCATTCTCAACTAGTACTTCAAATGCCCACAAAATCAAATTAAATGGTGTTCTACAGGAACACACGACATCAAATGCCGCTGGCTGCATTTTTCGCCTCGTAGCCAGCTTCTTAGCTGCTACTTGGAGACGGCAGCAGCATAATCAAAACCTGTAGTGCGATTCAGTAACTTTTAACGATCCGACAATCGTAATTTTTGTCTATACATTTTGTCGCTCGCTGTACCTCGATTCTGTAACTTTTTGCGAACCGACGAATATCGTAATATTTATCGACATATTTATTCGATTGCGGTAACGATAATGTGATTCCGTAATTTCTTTTTTTACGATAGTCTCCAACATTATCTTAATCGCCATTTAATTCAATATTATGTGCTATCTCTGTATAGAAAATGTAAAAAATAACCGAAAAGCATAAAGAATGATAAAGAAAAACAACTCAATGAATTTGAGCTTGTGACTTTATTTTATTTTCCTTCAACCGACAGCGAATATCGTTAAAATATGTTACTGAATAGCAAAGTCGATAAATTTTCGTTATATTTATTATCGTAATAAAAGTTAGTGAATCCAGGTACTGATATTTTCTGTTGATTTTTGTCGATAAAATTAACAACACATAAATAATTGTCGCTTAAATAACGACATAGCTGACATTAACCTACAGCAAATATCGTTAAAAATGTTAGTGAATAGCAAATTCGATAAATTTTCGTTATAATTATTTTAACGATGTGATTATCGTTAAAAAGAGTTAGAGAATCGCACTACTTATATTGAAGTAAAAATATATATTTCAGTGGTGCCACTTTCAAATATTTCACATTTATAGAAATGAAAATATCTTATTTAAAATTTACTTATATCACGTAAAAATATAAGAATGAATCAATTTATTTCTTTTTACATATTTTGTGAATTTTACTATTTACAAGTTTAGTAATTTCTTTAATACATTTAGCCATTTTTCGATAACTTGCGATTTTTTCGCGTTGTTTTTTTTAAACTTCTTTTCAATGGCTTTGCCGGTTTCTTATCAATTTTAGGGCAACTTTTAACGAATTTTCGTGGTTTTGCTTTATAGAAGTAAAATTAGTTGTGTAATTGATATTACAATTTTGTAACTTTCTTTTTTATTTTGCAATAAAAAATATTTATAAGCTCTAAGTTGATTTAAATTTTTTCTATATTGTAAACCCAGTTTTTGTTTGGACTACAACGACAAAATCAGCATAGATAACAACCTGCCGCCCTGTACCTGGATTCAGTGACATTTATTACGAAAATCGTATCGTTATAATAAATATAACGAAACATTTATCGACTTTGCTATTCAGTAACATATTTTAACGATATTCGCTGTCGGTTGGTGAAAAAAAAAATTAAGTCACCAAATAAAATTTGTTGAGTTTTTCTTTATTATTCTTTGTGCGTTTTGCTTATTTTCACATTTTCTATACAGATCTACCACATAATATTGAATTAAATGGTGAATAAGATAAAGCGGGAGACTATCGTAAAAAAGAAATTACAGAATCATATTATCGTTATCGCAAGCGAATAAATATGTCGATAAATATTACGATTTTCGGTTCGCAAAATGTTACTGAATCCAAGAACTGTTGTCTTACTGTCTTCAAAAAAAATCATTCTCATATAAACATGTGTATTTTATGCTTGATATTTTGTAGTCGGTAGTTTGCTGCCGTGAATGGATTTAATGCATAAGTCATCGTAAAAAATTAAGCTTCAGATCAGGGATGGAAAATTACTTCCATAATTTTGTACCAACTATTTAAACAAAATGTACTTTTTTTTTAACATGAGGGCACTATTTTTTTATATATATTTTGGGGTATTCAAATGGTACTCATAAAATTGTAGTTATTTGTATTTTGGTCTTAGCACCTTTGTATATTGCTTCGCTGAGAAAGTTTTATTACTTTATGATCTTTTTTTCTGAGCCACAACAACAATTTTTTTTTAATTATGTTAAAATTTTAAGACATTATGACACTTAGAACACTTAACACACTGGTGTGAATACTCCAATTATATACTTCTCAGTATATACTAGGGTGATCGATTATTCGACTTTATCCAGAAACCGGTTTTCGAATAGTTCGAATATTTGAGATTATGAAAAACCCGGTTTCAGTTTTTACAATTCAGGAAAAACCGGCCAACCGGTTTTTTTTAAGTAAGAAAATTATTATACAAAATTTTGATTTTAAATTGCTTTATAAAAAAAGGGTTGACAGTTCATGTAAATACTATAAAACAATACAGAAATTAAAGGTAAAACATAAAAATTAACTTCATATAATTACTTATGTATAGTACATAAATATTTATATATAATATACAGTTGAGGAATAAACACTACATACAACTATAATTTTTTGGGTTTGTGGAAACTTGGGAAGAAATTCAAAAAGTTAAATATACCAATACTTAGGTTGCTAATAAATATGTTTATACAAATAATAAAAAAAAAAATAATTATAGCACCTACAGTAGCAAAAATATTAAAAATACATAAGAGAAAAGTCTACATACAGGAATAAAGTACATGAAAAAATACGTGCAAAATGTTTGATGTCGTCAACTTGTTTGAAAATTCTGTGATTTCCGGTACCAAGTCGTCAACAAATGGCATCCAAATATGGTCTATTATGTTGTTGTAATTATAATTATTTTTTAATTTTTTACTTTTTGTATAATAATATATATTAGCAACCTAAATATTGGCATATTTAATTTTCTGAATTTCTTCCCAAGTTTCCTCAAACCCCAAAAGTTATGGTTGTATGTAGAGTTTATTCCTTAATGGTATATACATATGAGTGTATGGACAAGGTGGATATCTACCTCTATGTAAAATATGAAGCAAAATGTTAACAAAACTATAAAACACTTTTTGCATTGTTTTTTGACATCCATTGCACACCATAAGGCCAACTAAATTCGCCTCTGATATTACCTCATAAAATAATTTGTCTTAATTTCGTCTTTCAGTAAAAAAAATACTTACGAAAATCAACAAAACATGCAAAATGTACAAATCGAAAAGTATTCGACCTAGCCGGTTTTTAAATTGTAAAAAACCGGACTATTCGACATTCGAAAAATCAACATTTTGAAAAAACCGACAACCGTATTTTGAAAAAACCGTGTTTTAAAACCGGTTGAAAAACCCTAGTATATACTAGAGAACAATTTTACACAAATTTTTTTTAAATGATTAATTTTCTGTTATTTTAAAATTGCATTGCAAACTGACTTACAGGGAAAATGGAGTACTCGTAATTCCACCAGTTCTAAAACAGAAAAGTAAATTAATATTAAAACACAAGTTACAAACCAAAAAAGTTACATAACTAAATTATTGACAAACTTCCTTAACAATTTCATTTGAAGTTTGTCTTACATCATTCTCTTAAAAAAAACAATAATTATTTGCATAATGCTTATGTTGCTAACATATATTTCTTATAATTCATATTTTGTAGTCATTTGTTTTAAAAAAGTTCTCGTAATTTGTTTTCTCCTTGTTATTTATTATATTTTCACTTTGTTCAACGGTGCGTATGAGTGATTTGTTGCAAACTTTTTGAGAGTTTCAAAGCTATAGGCGGGCCAATTAAATCTAAATAACTCTTGCAAGTAATAAACATGTTTGTGCCCACATATCATAATTTATTATTGTTAATTGTACAACAACGTGATTTAAATAAAAAACAACAACAGCAGCAGCAGCAGCAGAACTAAAACTCTAAACTCTACTTGACTTTATATTTCCAGCAAATAAACGAGTTTTAACAATCAGTTTTATTTCAAGTTCAAAGCTCTTTTTAATTCTGGAGTACAACAAAAAGTTGTGTCTTTTGAAAAGAGCAGCAAATAAAACAAAACAAAAAGAATGAAAAAAAAACATTATTAAAATTGTGTAAACAAAATTTTATAAAACAAAAAGTTTTTATAACTTTATAAAATAAAATAAAAAAAAAACGAAACGAAAACGAAACAAGTAATTTAGCAAAAGGTTGAGCCAACCACAAATAAATTGAACTCTAACTGCTGCTGCTGTTCTTGTTGCCACACAGCATGCATACACATTATAGCATTGCACAGATGCATCTGTTTGCACCAGTTTTGCGTGTTTTTTGGTTCTTGTATGAAAAGATATGTTATTTAGCGTTTATTTTACTAGTTGTAAATGTTGATTTTTAAAATAGTTATTGTATGGTTGTGCAATGACCAAATGAGAACAACACGTTTGTATGTATTTGTTTTTCTATAACAAATAAGATACATAAAACTGGTTTTAATATAAGTACCACATGGTGTGTTGAAAAAAAAATCCATGGTTGATGACTGAATGAATGAAAGTAAAATTGCACATACACATGTAAGTAAATGATACATGTACATGAAACACATGCATTTGTAATTACTCTCAGAGCAAAATTGTCTCTTTCTCTCTCTATACTTTAGCTGCGCCACAAAATAACATAACGAACGTCCGCACATACATCTCCACATCATGTATTTGTTTTAATAGTGGTTTTTTCATATATTTGTATTACAATATGTATTTTTGTGCAAAAACAGATCAAACAGTTGCTCAGCAGCAATACAATAAGCAATTTTTATTTGTTTTCAATTGTATTGTAATTTGGAAAAGCACGCACACACAATAACTCTTATACTAGTTCTGTCGCTCACACTACAATTATATGGTACATACCTTGGTATATGTGTTTTCGCTATACAAACGAGTATACAAATGCAACCCTATAATACACATACGAAAATAATATTTACCGCAAGCCAACACACACGCACTCACTCATACATAAAGGGTGTTTTTTATTGAGGTATAGAACTTTAAGTTGGCATCACTTTTTTAACTGGCGGCCATTTTGTCAGCTGTCAAGTGATTAATATTTAGTTTGGTTTGCCATTTCATCATGAACAGGTTGACAAAAGAACAACGCTTGCAAATCGTGCAAATTTATTTCGAAAATAATGGTTCAGTTCGCGAAGTTTACCGCAAGCTCCGTCCATTTTATGGTCGACATAATCGTCCATCAGAGCAATTAATTCGGTTAACCATGGATCGTTTTCGCACTACGTTTACTCTATGTGATAATACGCATCCGCAGAGACGTCGAACAGTGCGCACCGAAGAAACAATTGCCGCTGTAGAGCAAAGTGTTGAAGAGGACCCGAATGAATCGATTCGCCACCGTGCACAGCAATTGGAGCTTTGTCCATCAACTTTATGGAAGATTTTGCGCAAAAAAATGTTGGCTTGCGACCTTACAAGATCCAGCTTGTGCAAGAATTAAAGCCGCGAGACCATGCAATGCGTCGTGATTTTGGTGTATGGGCCGAAAATGAGATTGATCTCGATGCTGATTTTCATCGCAAAATTTTGTTCAGTGATGAGGCTCATTTTTGGTTGAATGGCTACGTCAACAAGCAAAATTGCCGCATTTGGAGTGAAGAGAATCCACATGAGACCCTTGAGACGCCATTACATCCACAAAAACTGACTGTTTGGTGTGCTCTATACATGTGCTGGTGGAGTCATTGGGCCATACTTCTTCCGAAATAATGCTGGAGAGTCAGTTACCGTTAATGGAGACCGGTATAGAGCCATGATAACCGACTATTTTGTTCCCGAATTGGATGGCATGAATGTGGATGAGTTGTGGTTCCAACAAGACGGCGCTACATGCCACACAGCGCACGTCACAATCGATTTATTGAAGGAAACATTCGATGAGCGCATAATTTCGTGGAATGGACCTGTCAATTGGCCACCAAGATCGTGTGATTTGACACCATTGGATTATTTTCTTTGGGGATATGTGAAGTCGCTCGTCTACGCCAACAAACCAGAAACGTTAGGGGACTTGGAAGCCAACATTCGTGGCGTTATTGCCAACATACGGCCCCATATGCTCGAAAAAGTGGTTGAAAATTGGACCTGTAGAATTGGCTTTATTCGAGCCAGCCGCGGCGGCCACATGCCCGAAATCATATTTAAACATTAATGGCATAAAATTATCCTTCCAATAAAGCCAAATTGATGGACATTAAAACGATTTTCTTGTGTTTTATTTCAATTCGAAGTTCTATACCTCTTAAAAAACACCCGATATAAACATTTATGTATGTTTGGCTTGCAGCTTGTGGTGTTCTAATAATGCCCATGTGGTGTGTGTGTGTGTGTGTGTGTGTGTGTGTGTGTGTGTGTGTGTGTGTGTGTGTGTGTGTGTGTGTGTGTGTGTGTGTGTGTGTGTGTGTGAGCTTGTTCTTACATTATACAAAAGCAGCAGCACAAAAAAAGTCAACAACCATAATATATGTTGCAAGTTTAAAAATAAAACAAAAAACGCAAATGCCACAATATCCGTGCAACCATAAGGTTTTCAATATTTTTTTATATTCTTGTTTAAAAACCCACTTCTAGTGGATAATGAAAAGAAAAATATTTTTTTTTTTGTTTTGAAGATACAAAAACAAAAACAAGCAAGAATCGCATTATAGTTTGTATTTATGGAAAGAAAAAAGGATAATTATAAAATTATACACTTTTTATAGGTTTTGTTTTCAAGAGGAGTTACATTCAAATGTGTTTATAAGCAGCACAGATACTTGTTTGTCTTCAAGTAAATTGTTAGAGCGAAAATTAATTGCTATCCCTCCCCTTGTGAACTTGTGCCAAGTTGAATCAGTTTTAAAACATTCTATTAGTGTTTAAGAGTTAAAATAAATAAAAAAGTTTATTTTGTCTATATTTTAAAGCAGTTTACATTAGTGGCTGAAACTAATACGTAGTGTACATAAAGCTGAGTTGAAACTTGGAACATAAAAAGTTGGACAGTACTTATGTACGAGTATCTTATGGATGAGAAAATATGTTTTCTTTAGAAAATACAAACATCTTTACAATTCGCTAAATATGTGAAATTATTTAAAATTGATTGAGGTGACTGCAAGCAAAGTTCAAGAATTTGGAAAGAGAATCATTCCAATTCGTGCTTTTAAAGCAGTACACATCAGGGATGGCAAAGTTGGTACAATTGTACCATTTTTGGTACTATTCAAACTCGGAAAGTACAACAGCACACCAATGACTAATTAAGTACATTTAAGAAATCTCCCCAGTTTCACTTTTGAACCATGAAACTCATATTATTCTCACTTGAAAACAGTCCTGTGAAAGCAAAACGCAGCGAGAAAATCAAAAAATGTGAACTTATCCTATTCCGAATAATTTTTTTTTTCTAAATTCGGATGCTAGAACAAATGCTATTAACTTTTGTATTTTAAATTTCAACCTAAACAGGAGTAACCATATGCTTTAACATCCCAACTTACAAGCAAATTTGTGAAAGATTCGGTAGTCAGAACAAAGTTGATTATTTCAATAAAAACAAATAAAAATATGTAATGTCAAAACAGTACAATTTTTGAAAGTTGTTGGTACAATTTTAAAATTCTCAATGCCTTCCCTGGTACACATACTCTGATATTTGTATTTGAGGTAAACAGCTTTGAAAGCTCTTAAATTTCTTCTTGTTTTTATATTACAAAGTAGGGGAGGGGGGTATTGTTGTCTCTGAGATGTGATTGGCTGTTGTGTTTTTGTTGCTGTGGAAGCACAAAAGCTCTTTTGTGAAGTTTGCACACTGTGCATATGGCTTTGACGTAGTTGTTTTAAAGCTTCTATCTAACTACATATAAAATTAAAATGCCCAAATTTTACTCTTTTGTTCCATGTTATATTTCTTACACCCTGACCAAAACTGGTAAACGGCCTATATATGTCTGTCATTTCGTCTGTGCTTCTTAGAATATATTTATATTTATATGCGATCCCACATATAAATTTAAAAAGGGCTTAACTTACAAAAACTTTAAAAAACGTCTTTTTGATTGATTATGATGTAAGTATACCCACAATATTTTTATTGGAGTATGCTCAAAATATCAAATTTATTAACGAAATTCAAAAGACTACTGAACACTATGTAAATGCACTTAAACCTATAATGTGTTTTACTTTTTGTGTCAAATATTTTAAATGTAACTTACCCCTTTTTTGAATGTTTATGACAATATATTTATATATCGGACCCTTGTGAATAGGCAAGTCGAATAAGCGCTGTCCGTCTGTCTCTACGTGAAATCCGTTTTCCAAAGCTTCCATAAAAGCTAGACACTTCGGTCTTGTATTGAAAATCAACAAAAATCCAATAGACGGTTCCAGGGCTGGAAAATTTGAACTTTCTTTTGGTTCATAAAAGTTACTAACTAAAAGAAATTTTTAAGTTGTATTTATTAATTAAGAAAATTTTATATTTTAGAAAAAAATAGATTGACATTGAAAAAAAAATTAAAAAAGTGGTTCCAGGGTTGAAAAATGTATTTATTTTATATAAAAAAAATAAATCACATTTTTTTTAGTTAAACATATTTTTTTATGGAAATAGCTAGATTCTTATTGAAATTCAACAGAATCAAAAATATGGTTGCTGGGCTGGAAAACTGGTAAAAAAAGCAATTAGCTAAAACGTTTTTTGTTTATTAAACATATTTTATATTTCAGAAAGATATTTACTTATTCGTCAAATTTTTATGTAAAAATCTGGTTTAACCATACAGTCATAAAGTTTGGTTGCTACTAAATAAAAAATTAGCACTCATTAGTTTTACAAATCATTGTGATATATTGCGTATTATGCTCTCAGCACAGTTACATTTCAAATCGATAGTCGTATGTCAACAATAAGTAATAGTTTTTCTTAAACATAGCAGAAAAATCTCTGATGTTAATATGACTGGATCTGACTAGTTACTGAACAATGTACCTCGAAAACCGAAATTTTCTAGTCAACGTTTGACTACCTGAAGAAACCAAGTTCTTAGGAGGCGATCAAATAAACTCATCAATCACTTCAATGTATGCGCGCACTCATATCTTTTCGGCTACACTCACGCTTTGTCGGCAGTAATTGATGATATTCAAATTGCTTTAATTTTTTTATTTGATGACTGCTTTCACTATGCAAGCAATGAAGACTTTGGACTGGACAGTATAGTTTAGAAAGTACTACCAAAGGGTGTTAAAGCCCTGTACTCAGTTTAGCGATTTTGGTGAGCAATTTTTTATGGGCCTTCAAAGATGTCAAAAGCCAGTGCGCTCTCAAAAAATGGTGCACAGAGAAAACAGATTCGTAGAGACAACCGAATTTGTTGCCAATTGCATTTTGGCGGTTGCACCAACTATCATAGAATTCTGGTATAACGACTGCAATTTTCTTGTAGTACAACTATATTTTTAATTATTACCACTAACCAGTTAGTTGCAACAGCAGATAAAATTGGTTAACAGAGAAAACAAATTGGTTTAGAAACCTGAACTAGTTGCCAATCGAATTAATATAATTCGTTAACTTCAAGCCAGTTCTTCGTTAAACATAATGCTGATAGTCTTTTGTTATTTACTTATTTAAAAAAAAATAATTAACAATAATAGACAATTGTTAATACGAACCGATTAATCGGTTGGGAATATCAATCAAACCTTAACATTTAATTTTAATTTGCTGCTATAAACTATGATGGTTACATTAACCTCTAGTTAGTTGACACAACTGATAGAAAGTCTTCATTTTAACGTAAATGTAGACGGACAATTTTTTTAGTTGCCAATACCGAAAATTGGGACTAAAATCCAACTCTTAATATTTTATTCGGTTGTGCTAATCAATCAGTTAATTAGTCATGACAAAAGCATACGCTCGGTTGATGCAATCAATTCAAGTATTGCCACAATCATATCTTTGTTACAATTATGCCCTTATGGCAATGAACATGCATTGTTTTTTGGATTAACAGAAAATTTATAGCGTGAACTGAAATATAGTTAATGCAAATGAGATTTTATTGGACTAACCGTTTTCCAACCAATCTTTTTTCTGGGTGTGTAAATCAATTTTGGCCAACAGCTAATTCAGACTTTGTGATAGCTCTAAACTTTATATAGCAATAATGTAGCTAAGAATTTGTCAAACAAATCTTGTTAACATCTTATGCTAAATAAAATATTTCTTCGTGCACTTTTTTGTTGAAAAAAAAAATAAGGAAAAAAATTTTGTTCACTTTTTTCAGATTAACTAACAGGGACTCCTAATTTTATGCTTACAAGATTTGGCAAAGTTGTAGCTACGGTAAAGCTGAATAACTTTTGTGAGCATACCAAAACAATATGAACGTGTCTAGGCATCCTAATAGCTCCTACAGACCACTTTTCACTTAAAAACTTTCAATTGAAGTTAATCATTTGATGTGTAAAACTTTTAGATTTTTTATAGCACACAGAAAACAATATTCCTGCCATAAACAACTTTAATTGAAAATAAAATCAAAAATCAATTAAAAATTTATTTAAGTCAATTAAAATTTTGTTTAAAAATTTTATTAATTACAAAGTTCAATTGACTTAATTACATTTTTAATTGGTTTTTGCATTTATTTTCAATTAAAGTTATTTATTGCAGGAATATTTTTTCTGTACAAGATTTTGTCCAGAGTTTTTTTTTTCTATTTATGTATATCTTATTTTTTTCAAATGAAAAAAAGTCATCACTCGATGACTACATGCTTTGATAAGAATGCTGCAAAGTAAAAATAGAAATGGAGATTTACGATATTCCCACATGTGCACTGATTGATGGGCTAGTTTGATCGTCTCCAGGGTCCATTATAGGCAAACACACAAAAAATTAATATGAATGATTTTGTATTATTTATTAAAATATTTGTAATACCAATTAAAAAATTAATTAAATTTTCACCTATAAACAATTTGATAATATCAATTAAGTTTTTCCAATCAAATTAATTAATACAAGTAAATGTTTAATTCAATGAATTAAATTTTTAATTAAAAATATTAATTGGTGAATACTTTTTTCTGTGAAGTATTTTTTGCTTTCGAAATTTGTTCAATTAGTTGCTTTGCATCTAGTGCCCAACAATTCGCACTTTATGATGTTTACTGTATAATCTAAAAATAATTTCTTAAATAATTTTGTTAATTTCTCTCTGTCATAATTATTTTTTACTTTTATTGTTATCTTCATAATCAAAACGATTTATTGTAATTGTGCACTCGTACATGCGTACATTGTAATAAATACTTTATTTTAATATGCAAATTATGTTAAAACAACAAAATCATGAACAACAACAGCTAAATAATTTTCAAATAGAAAACAAAAACAGGAAAAATGTTAATGTTACATAATTCAATTACACGCATTTTACAACCATGAATGGTTTGCAGCCCCAACGGAACTGGAACATCACAAGTAAGCATACACAGATCCGTATACAATTTCAGATTCACTTTTATATTACTTAACAAACACACAAAGATTTGCTGAAGCTTTCAGTTTTTGTTGTTGCTGTTTTTGTTGTGTGTATTGCTTTTGTGTAAAAATAAATCTTTTTTTTTCTTTCTTTTCAACATTTTATGCCATTAACAGCATTAAAACGTACAAATGAAATTGCCAACCAACCAACAAACGGGGCAATATTATTTTTACAACCGTTTCAAAACGAAGTGTTTTTGTTATTATTACTATAGAAAAAGGAAAACATTAAATTGAACATAAAAAAAAAACTTTGTTAACTTTTCCCTGCCATCTTTTTACTCAGGGATCTCAGCACTTTTTTTCCGAGTACTTAGAAGAAAAACCTCAAATATTAAAACATTACCAAGCCATAAGCGGCTCAAAGCTAATAGCATTGCCTTTCTCCTCCATGAGTACGTATTATTTTCACATTGTAAAACGCACACTCTTAGACAAACGTGCAAATATTTATTAGAAAGATAACTTTACACAGCCAGACATAAAATTATGTTTCACTCAGAGTTGTAACATCTTTAAAAGCGTCTAGTTAAAAGAGAATTATGAAAAGCTACTTTGCCACATACAGCTGAAGTTTAGAAGTATGAGTATGAAATATATTTATATATTTTTTTTACTCTATTAGTACGCAAGTTGTGTTCAATTTCAGGTACAACAGAGTTTGAGATATAGGAACTCAGGTATTTTGTATTGAAGGTGCTTAAATATTTAAAATAAATAAAATAAAACCAATAAAGATTTTCAAAGATATTTTTACATTTTATTTTTTAAAGCACATGAAATAAATAATTCTGTTATCGTTTTTATGTTACCTATAATAATTTATAAGCACCAACTGTCTCGTTTCTGTAATTTGGATAGAAATTAAACAATTATATTGGCTGTCCCATTTTCCACAGGATAATTCATATACAAATTAGTGTCCTGCACAAGATATCTTATAAGAACTTTTAAGACATGAGGGATTTGTCAAATGTTTTACTACAGCGAAATCTTCTAAAGCAAACGCTAAAACAACACTGTTTGCAAGAAATTTGTTTCAGTATTATAGGTATAGGAGTAAAGAAGAAAATACTTCGTGACGGAAGAATTTGTGGTACTTGCTTATTTCTACGCGTGAGCGCGTGTACAAACGTCATGCATTCATGTGTGTATGATCTTTTATTTTTCTGCGCACATTGAAACGCTCACACATGCATTAACATTAGTTGTATGCAGTTAATCACATAATAGCTTATCATCTATATCTTACACACACACACTCAAACGTACAATATGCAAAATAACAAGCATGCACAAATCAACAGTACTTCTTTTGAGTGTTTGTTACAAACAAGCAGTCTTTGGAGATCGCTTGTTAACACTGATATATACGTACACCAATACATCCATCGTGTTTCGCTTATAGTATGACAGTATTTATTATTGGTTTAGTATAATGCATGCAACGTGAATGCATTTAAAAATCATGAAGTATTTACGTTTAAAGATCTTTTATGCAGGTCTCTAATACAAATTGAAATAAACGTACAAAAAATATCAACAAATTTGGTATCCCGGTAGCCTAGTCGGTAGTGTTCTATGCTTTCAGTATGGGGATTGTGGGTTCGATTCCGACCACTCTGGTGTGTTTCACTTTAACGCGCGAAGATCCCTTGTTAGTATTATGTTGTTCAATACACGAGGGCGGATCAATAAGTCCATGACTTGTGAATGAAATACAGTTTTTTTTTTTTTGAAAAAACAAAAAATTTTTTAAGTTTAAAATTTTTAGACGCACTAAGAATTTATTTTTCAACATTGTCTTGATGGGAATAGTGTTGCATTTCATATAACTACGCAGGAAATTCGAAAAGTCACTGACTTATTGATCCGCCTTTGAAGTTACTATATAATTTGTAACTTTATTTGTAATATTTAGTCTAAAAAATATCAACCAATTAACGACGTAAATTTTTTTATTTTATTGTTGCCGAAAAGTTTTCAAATTCGTTGCAGAAATGAAAGGCAGTGTATAAATTGTGTTATTTCAGGATGTTTGTATTGGAATAAAAACTAATAAAGTTTTAGGGCAGGAAAAATAATTTTAATTCCCTGCTGATTATACAAGGTGTGGTCATTGCTGGATCGTAGCGGCCATTTGCTTAATGCGTCCTTGCATATAAATATTTGATAAAAAAATAATTATCTGACATGACTACCGGCAACATGGGAAAGGGCAGTCATAACCAGTTCCTGCGTATTTCCTATAAAACTTGATATTACATTTTAAAGGTCCCTTATTCATAAAAAAAACATGTTTGATATATAAAACATTTATAAGACTAATTTTTATACAAAATTTGTTTTATAAGAATTTTATAGAAAATAATTATTTTTTGTGAATAAGGCAGTAAAGGCTAAGAAAATGCATTCAATGTTTTCTGGAAAGAACTGCAACTACTCCCCAGTACTCGTATTATCATAAGTATCTATGGCTATATGTTTATGTATAGAATCACACATTTTCGAATTATGCAATAATAGAGTGCATTAGACACTAATTTTTAGAAATAATAGCGTACAGAAAAAAAAGAAGATTTTTTAAGTACAATTAATTTTATTAAATAATTTACTCATTTTGAATAAAAATTGTTTAACTGATGTCTATAAGAGTATGATGATTATAGACAAATTAAAAAATGTTAAAATTTGTTAAGGCATTAATAATCCCAAATCTTATAATTAGAGTTTTGTGGATAAATTGAAATATTAAAATTTTCGGTCACACCTGTCACAGTAACAATTGAAAAAGTTTAATAAAACTATTATTGTACATTATAAGCACTTGATAAAAAGTAAGCGCAATTAATATCATAGTGAAATTTGGTAACCATTTTCATATTTGAGTAATTACCCAGCAAAAAATTTCAAAAAAGGTAATCGAGTTTGGAATTAAGCATTTTTGGTGGAAGCACTTCCCTACTGGATTACCAACTTAATGATTTTAACAAGGCGTGAGACTAAAATAATCGATTCTTGAGAAGTAGTTATGTTGTTTATTGTAGGAACTAGTTATTTTTTTCCTTTTGGGAAATACTTATTTTTTTCTTGATGGAACTACTTTTTTTAGTCGAAAAATAATTTTTTTTTAAATATTCTGTTGTTTGAGTAAATGGGAGATCTTGATTAAAATCTCAGTTTGATTAAGTAAATAATAACTTTTTAAGAATAATATAAATAAATTAAAAAAACGATTGTTTACTTTTGTAAACTTTCTTTTATAAACTCAATTGAAATGGGTTATATTTTATTCATATCCGTGCCTGTATTGTTACTTATAAATACTATATTTAGAAAAATTTCTATTGTTTTGATTGATGAACTTTTATTAAAACCGAAAATGAAAAAAAATTATTTGGAACTACTTATATTTAAATAATAATTTTCCAAAATGTAAGCACTTATTTTTTAGTTTAAAATAAATAAGTAGACAATTTAGAAATAAAGATAATTTATTTAAAATAACTACTTATTTTGGCAATATTCTCACGTCATCTTTTAAAACCCAAAGAATATGTTCAACTTCTGATTCCAATTTTTTAAATTTTACGTAATGTGTTTGGTAAGCGAGTTCTTCAATTTCGCAATCCAGAAAGTAAGTCATTATATGGCAAAAAGTTCAGATGGTAATGTCTAATTTTTTGCTGGGTAGTTATGGGAAATATTTGGTCACACCCGGGACAGCAACGCTGAATCCATAATTTTTCAATGGATGTCAAAAGTAAAAAAAGGGATCGAAAGAAAAAACTCAAATAAATTAAGAAAAATATGAAGTGCATTTAGCTTTAGAAAAAGAAAGTGACAGAAAGAGATGACACGCTAAGAAAATTATGATTAATAAAAAATAATTGGGAACAAAAACGAAAATATTATCGAGAAAGAAAACAAACGAGCAGACAAATGCAAAGGTATGGAAATCAAACTGATTGGTTATATAAATGAAATCAATAAAAATTTTATTACATCAAACTTTTCGAGTTTTGATACTAGGTCACACCCGTCATACAAAGAAGCGGCAATCGTGTGGTTTCCAGGCAGTAAGTAAATATTTAATGCAATCAAAAATACTTTGAACAATTCACTACATGATAATTAGGCATGCATCCTACGGAAGCTTTTACAGAATGTATTCTAAAAGTAATGATTCTGCAAAAACTGACATTTGTAAGCTCACACACGTGATAGTACAAGCTATTTAAATGAAATTTTTACGCAAGATAAAATAATAAATGTATTATGCATTATTAACTAAAAAAATTTAATCTTTTATGGTAGAATTAGTCGAATCGTATCCTGTTACTTTTAAAGTGGTCGTATCTCTCAATTCTGGATGTTAGTTAATAAAAACGTGAGGTTGCGAGCGAATGTGTTCTCTGTTATTGTATTTCTCCTCGCCTTATACATGTGTGTGAATGTATGTAAGAGAGAAGTTGACGTAGAAATCTATTTTCTGTAGATTTGTACCTCACATACAATTACGATACATATTAAATAAACAGCAACATGTTTTATTAAGTCCCAAATCACACTATGCAAGTCTTATTGCTAAGCTGATTAGTTTGTTAGGAGAGAGAGAGACGGGGGAAAAGAAACGTTTCTGTTCCCCTCGTCTCTCCCTCCCTAAAACTAATCAGCCTAGCAATAAGACTTGCATAGTGTGATTTGGGACTAATGTTACAGATTTTGTTAGCTGATCCGTCAACTCACGATACGATTCTACCATTAGTTGGCTCACTCTTGAACTGAATGTGCGATATAAAAAAAGGTCGAAAAAATAGATAAAACAAATTTCTAAAATTATGATGCATTTTTTAATTGTGCAAAATTGTCAAATTATCTTTAATTTTTATACCTATAATTTTTTTTAATAAAGTTGTTACCAAAATTTTTTATAATTTTATAAAAAAAAGTTGATTAAAATAATTGTTTCACTTACAATACTTTTGGTTAAATTTTTAAGTGCATTAACAAGAAAGAAAACAGTACACAGAAAAAATTCTTCCCAAAAAATTTTCAAACAAACGTGTGTTTTGAAATATAATTTAGTTTCAGTAAATATTTTTTACTGTTCCAGTAAATTATTTGTTCCAATTTTATTTTATGTAAAAAATCTGTATAGAATGAAAATTATCTATATAAAGTAAAATTT
Organism: Tachina grossa; assembly: GCA_949987645.1. NCBI lineage: Eukaryota > Metazoa > Arthropoda > Insecta > Diptera > Tachinidae > Tachina > Tachina grossa. Next base: position 196,066,307 of record OX465274.1, on the reverse strand, counting down.
GTAAAAAAAAATTTTTAAATTTATTTTTTTTTATTTAAATTTGTTATTTTCAGTTAAATTTATTTTTATATACTGTAAAAAAATTTGTCTGATTTTTTTTAATTTTTTCTACAAATTATTTTATAGATATAAAAATATTTTTATCTAATTTTTCGACCTTTTTTTATGTTTTAAATTAAACTATTTTCTTGAGCTTTCGGTCAGTTTATATTTTGAGTTTATTATCTTCAATATTTCGTTAACCTTCGGTTAACTTCTTCAGGATATATATTTTTTGGTTTTTTATTAAGAGTCTTACTATAAACATACGGAGTTTGTTAACTAAATTCAAAAATTTTTTGGGTTGAAGTCTACTGACGAGTTCCAAAAGCGGGAACGAAATGTTTAACCATAAAAACAAGCCAATTTTTGAAAGTAAAAAAAAATGTTGAACCTTTAATTTGATTCAGTTATTTTTTTCAAACAAAACTTTTACTAATTTTTTTTTAAATTGGTAGGAATTGTTATTGATTCAGTTAATTTTTTTTTCTGATTATACGAAAAATTTTAGTGAATGTATTTGTAAATTATAAAAAATAATTTGCTGAATAATACCAAAAAAAGGTGCAAAAATATTTTTCTGTTCCTATTAATACATTTGACTGCAAATATTTTGAGTTTCAGTTAACTTTTTTCTCTAATGCCAAAATAAGTTAACTAAAAATAAAAATTTTTTTTCCAGTTAAATTTTTTCAAAAATGTTATCAGAATCTACAAATTTCTTTGTAGGTCCGCATTCATACAAAATATTTACTGATTCAATGAATTTGGTTACTGAAAACGGAAGTTTTTTCTGTGTAGTAGGTAAAATTTTACCTAGAATTTCTAAACATGTCTCATATCTGGCTTACATTGTTGTTTTTGCCGATTAACAATAATAATATGATAAAACTAGTTTTAAATTACACCCAAACGTCACTAAAAAAGTTAATATTATCGCTCTTCACTGCACAGAAAAAATTATTCCCAAAAAATTTTTAAACAAATATTTGTTTGAAATCAAACTTAGTTTCAATAAATATTTTGTACTGTTCCACTAAATTAATTTATACCAAAACACTGTGTAGAGAAGAAACAGGCCACGACGTTTGTCGGCTACTTTTCGGCATTTACATGTATACAACACGACCAATCAAAATAAACAACAACAGCAGCACGTTGTTCCTATCAACAAGCAAGATAAACACCAACACACTCAAATAACATTTTCTCTCAGCTGAACTGTGATTAATTTAAATTTTTACAAAATTTTTATCAGAATTTACAAAATTTTTTGTAGGACCGCATTCAAATAAAATATTTACTGATTCAACGAATTTGGTTACTGAAAATGAAATTTAGTTTTTTCTGTGTGCCCCAGTTAGTCATTATTGTCTTGATTTTATTTTTTTTCTTGTGTTGAACATCATAATGAAACTAAAGATCGTATTAAGATAACAACCAGGCGTCAGATGAGTTGTCACAACATATTGTTATTTTCAATCGAAATTTAACGTTTTCTGGCATTCAAGAAATTTTTGGTTGTTGACTGGCAACCAAAAAAAAAAAAAACGGTGCCCTTCACAATAGACCCTTGGGTAAAAAATTTTTTAATGAAATATTAAGTAATATTTCAGATAAGTCAATGTAAGGCAACACAAATATTTTTCAAAAGCAAAAAATTTATATTATTTAAATACATCAAACTACAAGAACTTATGACTTATATAATACAAAATAAATATGTATAATAGTTTTGTAACAAAGTCTAGTCATCTGCAAACAAAAGATAATAAGAGCATACTCGAACAAAGGAAATTTTATTATTCCATATTTTCAAATACATATCTACTCATAACTTACAACAGCATTTCTCTTTCCTTTCATTAATTCCATTAAAAACCACTATAATCAACTAAAACATAACGATTCCAACGAACCAATGACTGTAACAAATTCGTATAAAATAAAGCAATTTACTCACAAACACGTACACTTACACTAGCTCACACTTGGAAGCAGACATTTACAACCAAAACACATGCACACACACATAAAAATTACACACACACATACAGCAAACAGTCAGCACATGTTTATAATAATGGCAGGAAATGAAATCGAAATGAGTTGTAAAGTAATCATCGTCTTTTTCCATTGTTAAAAGATTATCAACAAAAACAAACACACACACACACACACATGCACACACACAATGAGACATATTTCTTTGGCCATATACAAAAATATTCATACATACATATGTATTAACATATTGTGTATGTTTGGAGATGTAAACACGTATTTGGAAAATCATACATTTATTTAATAATAAAAATGGAAAGGGAAATTTTCCATTACTTGAGAACAATAATGCCAACAAAGAGAAGCTAATATTGAACAATGAAATTTAACAAGACATGTCAAGAAATAATAAATAACAAGTAGCACTCGTAATTATGTTATTTTATTAGAAGGAAACGTTTTATTTCTATTGAAGCTAAACTAATAGATTTCTGATTATTTGACTTTGCAACAACATTTAAATATGTAGCAAATATTTTTTACGAACGTAAATCTCCTATTATATATTAAACTAGCTTATCTATACATATTGCAAGTAGAAATAACTTCAAATTCCTTAGAAATGCGTTAAAAAATTGCCACAAAATCATTACTTTATTAAATGTAATATTATATAAAAGCAAGTTTTCAAATTAGGCTAAAAGTTAGACCTTTTCAAAGATTTTTGAATCTTCCATACCAAGCAAGAAAATAAGTGTAATAAAGTCTTAAGGACTGCAAAGATAAAATGACTTACTTCTATATCTTCAAAATTAACACTCATAAATACATATCGCTCATTTACTTAAGCAACGTCATAACTTAAAAAAAAACTAGTTTTACAAAAAACTAGTTTAAAGTTTTCAATATACACACAACTTAATGCAGAAAGATTTTACATTTATCTCATGAGTATTTATACAATTAATTTTAAAAAAATTTGTACACATGTGAATAACGATAAAAAGATTAACTATATTCAAGTAAATAAGCGATATGTATGTTGAGAATGATGAGTAGTACTCAGAAATAGTACTTTTTACAAAACATAGATACTTTCAAGAAAAACTACTTTATGCATTATTATTTCTCCCACAATGTACATTTTACGAAACATACTTTTTACAAAAATTAATTTATGCAAAAGGTACTTTTCGCCAAAAGTACTTTTTACAGAAGATCATTTAAAAAAAGTTCTTTTGAAAGAATGTACTTTGCACAATAAAGTCCTGCACAAGAACAAATCTTCTAAAACAAACGCTAAACAACACTGTTGGAAAGACATTTGTATCAGTTATTGTAGGCGTAGGAGTAAAGAAGAAAATGCTTCATGACGGAAGAATTTGTGATGCTTGCTTTTTCATATGCATGGGCGCACATACAAACGTCATGCATAAGTTGTGTGTACATTCTTACATTTTTTTGCGCACATTGGTATTAGTTGTATGCGCTTGCTTTAAAAAATCATAATAGCTTACCATCTACTTCTTACTCACTCACTCAAAAACGTACAATATGAAAAATAACAATCATACACGCATCAACACTACTTCGTTTGATTGTTTGTTATGAATAAGAAGTCTTCGCGACATTGCTTGTTAACATTCATATACACAAACAGCAATTCATCCATCTTGCTTGGCTTATTATATGACAGCATTTATTATTGGTTTAGTATAATACATGCCACGAGAATACATTTAAAAAACAAGAGATATTTACACTTCAAGACTGCTTGCGCAGGTCTCTACTGTACAGTAGGTATTTTTTATAAAATGGAATTTTTCATAAGAATGAAATTTTGCGCAAATAAATTTTGGAAAAAGGTATTTTTGAAAAAGAAATTTTTATAAAAAGATTTGCTGCAAAACATACTTTACACTAAAAGTACTTGTTGCAAAAACGTACTTTTTGCGAAATGTACTTTTTACACACATTACATCATTTAAACAAAATGTACTTTTTTACAAAAAGTAATTATTACAAAATATACTTTATGCAAAAGTTACTTTTTCAAATAATTAATTTTTAAAAAACATGCTTTAAACTAAACGTACTTTTTTCAGCAATAGTTTTTACTGAAGGAACTTTAAACTAAAATACCTCCAAAACCACTTTTCGCAAAATAAGATGCTTAAAAAATACATTTTATAAATGGCACTTTTTAAAAATTAGATTTCAGAAAATTATTTTTTGCAGAAATTAATTTTTTACAAAGAGTACTTTTTTCTAAAGGAATGGTTTACAAAAGGTACTATTTACAAAAGATTTTTAAATAGGGTACTACTTACAAAATGTACTTTTAACAAAAAAGTACTTAAGAAAAAGTACTTCCGAAAAAACTTTTTTTTTTAGTAAGTCCCGGTCCTGGCAATTTTGGTTGTAGCAAATTTTTATTTTTAGTGAAAAAGAGCGAGATATATTTCTATTTCAACACTCACCTACATATTTAAGAATTACTGCAACAAGAATTGCGAGGTAGGACCGAGGCTAACAAAAAGTTACTCTGAATATATGTATATGTACAAAAGGTACTTTCTACAAAGAGTACTTCATTCAAAGGGTATCTTTTTTGAAAAAGGCACTTTGTGGCAATGATATTTTTTACTTAAAATCAATTCTATTGTGACGGGTGTGACTGTGATATTTATGTTTTTTATTATATATCAAAAATACATAAAATAAAAAATATCCGTTTGCCAAGGACGTTAATTTAAAAAAAATTAATTTTGAGAATATACTGAAAAATAATGATTTATTCTTGGATATCAGAAGACTGTGACGGGTGTGACCTTCTGTATCTCTTTTTTCACAGAATTATTACTTCCAGGGTATATTCTCTAAAATCTTACAATAATTTTAGTGTAGTATAATATGTGGTATTAAATACTTATTGCTTGGAAAAACGATTTTTTGTTAAAAATCTTAATCGAAAATATGAATTTATGTAAAGTGTCTAACCAGAATAAAAACTTAAAAAATTTTAAGCCATAAAATTTTTTTTTGAATTCATATATTTAGCCAATCTAATTGAATTTTTTCTCTTTATTTTTTTTTCTCGATATTTTCTTCTTTTTTCTTCTAATGATTCTTTATTCATATTAAGTTTTTTTGCATTTGTCGTTTTCTTTCCTTTTCGCTTTTTAAAAGTAAATGCAGTTCAGCGTGTGTTTAAATATTTCCCACAACTAATTACTCAAATATTAAAATGTAGGTCCAATATTTTTTTTTAATATTTAATTGCGCTTTATTTTCATTGTTGGAAAATATCAATTATATGTACACTAACAATTTTATTAATATTTTTCAATTATTAGTTTGACGGGTGTGACCGAAAATTGTAATATATAAATTTATCCATAAAACTCTAATTGTAAAGACATATCAAGTCGAAATTTCATCAAAAAGCAATCAAGAGTATAGTCTTGTCAGACGGTTTTTATTAAAGAGTAGAAAGGGAATAATAGAAAGTTTGAAATAAAGACCTAATATGCAAAGAAAGAAAACAGAGTGTTTAGTCTATGATAACTTCATTTGATTTGTTTATAATTGGAGCGGTTAAAAGTAAAGCGGTGTAAGTGCAAAAAAGATAACTCTGAACAATTAAGCTTCAAACTATTTTCCTGTTAAGTTGCTGCTGGTAGTAAACATTCGGTCAATTGAGTTCAATTTGAGGTTATCTTACTGGACTGACTTTTTACAACAAATGTTACTTTTAATTTAGAATATATTTTACAAAAATTACTTTTTACTAAACGTGCTATAAATCAAGTAAATTCAATACTTACAAGTTTTTAAATCAAACAAAATAAGAAACCCACATCTGTTAGAATTTCATTTCTTTGGGCCAATTTCACCAACTTATTTAAATATCAATTCATATTTAAAAATAATTTTTCCATACAAAAATTAATCAAAATCGACATTTAATTATGAATTGATATTTAAATAGAGTTGGTGAAATTGGCCCTTTAAATCGGTTTTCATACGTATGATTAATATTTTAATATTTATTTCTCATACGCCCATCGACAAATAAGCACATCTGGCAGTTAAGTTTGCGTTCTCATTTCACTAACAAATTCTTTCCTTTTTTTACTAAAGACAAACTATTTGCTTGAAATGCCGTGTTGCTCATTTCTTTCATATTTTTCGCAACAGTCATTTTCTATTTAAAATATTTATAGAGCCAGTTTCTTCATAATTTATATAATAAAATATGTATGTAATGGCCTACAAATATTTCTAAAGGACTTAACAACAAATATCATTAAATATTCAATACAAATCACGTATGTTGTAAAATACATACATTTACATTGTAAGAAAATACCTGAACGCAGACAAACAAACAAATCAAACATTCCTTCTACAATCGTTATGACAAGGATTTAACCATAAACGTTTGTAAAATGTACTCAAACGTAGACAAATTCGATTATATTTGTGTGTATTCATATGCCGATACACAAGGAAAGTGTTTGCATATTTGACTAAGAGTTTGCATTTGTTAATTTTAATACTCCCTACAATTGCAGAGTTTACCAATAAGGACGAGATCAATGTCTACATTGTATGGCAGCAAGATGTGTTTAAGCAACAACACCAAATTTTTTTTAAATACATATTCACTTTGCCTACGTTAAATAAAAATAAGAAAATGCAAAGATATTTGTTTCCCTAATTTAAGTTAATGAGTCCTGTACAGTTTACCTCAGCTATTATTAGAAAACCCTCTTAGTGTTACGCAAAGCAAATATGTATGAGTTTACTTACATATGTATCTTTTAACATGACATGGTTAATATGACAAGACATGTTTCATTATACTCGTATTGTTGTTTTCTTAGCTTTTGTCAATAAATTCTTAAGTATGTCTGATTCTGAGAATCAGACATACTTAAATACATATGTTCATACATTAATGTAAATACCTTTTGGCATTAATATTTTACTTGAAGATGTTGAAATTAGTTAGTGCAGACATTGAAAGAATTATTAATTTTTTTTTTGTTTTAGGCAATTTATTAATTTGATGAGTTTAATTTTGGTTCTTTTGATATTTTATGCTTGCGTGCGTGAGTTATAACATTTTTATACTCTTACATATATATATATATTTTGTATGCAAACATATTACTACATACATATGTATGTCTATATGTGAGTAGGTGTTTGTGTGTGAGAATCTTAATCCTAAAAGCAGTATTAGTTATTACTGTGGAATATGTAATAGTAAATACTAATTTTCAGTGTATATTTTAATACTTTATATGACGTTGGTATAGTTATAACCATGATACAATAATATAAAGGTAAAACCGTTCTCTGTTTTCGTCGCCATATTAACCTTCTGACGTTTGTCCCGATTATTTTTTACTCTCAAAATTAATGCTACCTTATTAATTTATGAAATCCGAGTTTTTTTATTTTTTTTTTTTGACGTTCTTGTTTATTAAATTAAAAATAATGGAAAATATTTTAATTATTTCATAAATTTATAAAAAATAAACAGCAAAAAAGTTACAGCAGCACCAACAACGGCAGCAAGCAAGATACAAGAGGAACGAAATTTCCAAATGAATCAAGGCGGAACTTTGTTTTATACTCTCTGGTGTATTGCCTTACATCAACTGCGTCCAAGCTATACGTACTATGTGCAAAGTTTTACAAAAGACCTTTTGTGTTTTCACACTGACGAGAGCACAACATCCAAGGAGGGGGCAAATTAATTAATTACGAAATTTTTCAATAGAATTTATATGGAAATATTTCGTAATTCGATACCGGGTGCCGCGATTTGCCCCCAGATCGCGGCGTCATCTTTGGTCTTTGCAAAGAAACAATAACAAAGCTGTTTAACTGAAATACATATATTAGAGTATGTGTGCTTAGACGTAGCTGCCTTACATTATTCGGATGAAATTGTTAACGGGTTGTAGCATCCTTACGGATATCATTAGACCACTTGGTCCATTTTAAGGAGAAATGTGATAGTTACATGTTCCTAGTCCAATCATAGGTCATGTCCTTAGCAAACAAAAAAGAAGAACAGTGTTTGTTGTATATATCAACAAAGCATTAACTCTTGTTCAGCTACGTCCAAGCCATATGCACAATGTGCAAACTTTTACAAAGAGCTTTTTGTATTTTCACACCGACGAGAGCAGAACAGCCAACCAGATCTCGGCGACAACAATGCTTGCTGTTACTTTGCAAAGAAACAGGAACAAATTTAAGAGCTTTGAAAGGTGTTTATCTCAAATGCAAATGTCGCAGTATGTGTGTTGTGCTTGATGTAAACCAGCAATAAATTTGCACACGAAGTATATGCGAATGTGTATTATGTGTATGAAACAACCGTGAATTCCGCTAATAAAACATCGATGTATCGCTTCTAAGAAACGCCGTATCTTTATATCGATGTTTTGAAGAACGAAGTAGCATCCCAAGCCGTGAGGCTTTTTTTTTGTTATCTATTGAATTAAATAATTAATCAAATATTTACTTTTTTAGGTCTTATTACACACAGATTTCGTTATTCTCATGTTCAATTAACATTCAAAAAAATACGTGTTTAACTACAATTTCTAAACTCACATTACACATTTCAAGAAGCATTCCTAAATAAAAGTTGCCATTATATGTGTGGGGCAACGCTTTCCTCTCTGTTTACAAAAAAAACAGTAATCAAATAATTGGGGCAAAAGTCAGAATTAATTTTATACGTCAAATGTGGTTGTACATTTATATTATTGTATCATGGTTATAACTTATACAAAACACAATTACCTTTCGAAAATTTAGCAATCATTAAATCAGTTGTCTTGAGGGTATTTTCACGCAAAACGACCCTTAGCAAGAAAAATATTGGGTCTTATTTAGTAAAACGTAACGTTTAGCGTTGATAGACTTTGTATGTGTTTTGTTTTTGTAATTTAAATTTTTTCCATGTCTGGGATTGTGTCTAGTGATTTTTATAAGGGATTTTGGGAAAGAAATCTCGGGAAATTTGTGCGGGAGCACCCGTTTAATAAACACTAGACACAATGCTAGATATGGAATGTGAGTATCACGGTCACAAATATTATTTAAAGCAAATAACAATGTGATGTTATGCTAGTGATGGTAAATTTGAACTTTCATTACAAAAATGTGTTTAACAAATTTTTATACCATGAATAAAAACAATTCACGTATTTAGTTTGCATTAAAAAATATTGCATTAAATAACTGGCCACATAGAAAAGAATAGAGTGAATCAGTCTACAAAACAAACGAATTGCTCGGTACGTTCGTAAATTCAGCAAATTTATGGATCTATGGGGCAAGTCTACTTCGTATGCGTGGTTCGGTCTTACACATGCCTTTTGAACGAACTGCAAATAATTTTTAAGTTTCAAGTAATTTTATTTAAGAAAGTCATGATAACAGAAATGACAATTTTCTATTAAATTATAGTAAGAAAAAGAAAATCAAAGTGGCTATTTCTTAGAAGAACACAATTGACAGTAAAAAGAAGACAACTACATAAAAACACCTTTGAAGAAATAAAAAACTACCAAAGTTATGTGTTTTAAAGTTGTTTTTTTTTTTTTTTTTTTTGAATGTAACAATTTTCTTTATTGGTAAGATTCGAAACATGTATTTAAAATGTGAAAATACATACATACACACATATGCACACTCAGGGAAAAGCAACAACTTAAAAATAACAACGCGTCACATTAATTAAATAATTTTCATTACAATAGAAAATGTATATTGAGATACTAAAAAACAAATAAAATTAATAAATTAATACATAAAAAGGCTTTTTAAGAAAAATTTTGCATGTAAATTTGTTTTAAAAATCCTTATAAAGACTTTTTAAGTTTTATAAATAAGGCGGTAATATTTTTCCATATTGAAATAAGAAATTTCAACATGACTAGACTTTCGTTAATGTTTCTTATTAATTCAGCATATATACTATAGTGTTTAGGGTTCCGTACACCAAAGGCGAAAAGGAACCCTATTATTCTCGCTACGCTGTCCGTCTGTCCGTCACACGCTATTTTCTCAGGAACCGTAAGATCTACGGACCTAAAATTTAGACAGAATATGTAGAGCCTTGGCCGCTACAACAACAAATACATGAGAGTTAAAATATTAAGGGTTTTACAAAACGAGCAACGAAAAATATTAAAATCCCATGTAATATATGTACATATATTTGTATGTACATATGTATATTGACACTTGAAATTTGTAAAATTAGTGTATTTTTAAACAGACTACAACAATTAACACTAAAATTTAAAAAAATTCTAATTAAAGGGTGTTCTAATTATCATTTAATGCAATTTTGACTAGGTAATTTTGACAACTTGCTGTATCTTGGAAACCGTAAGAGGCAAACTCTTGAAATTTTCAAAAACGGTAAAACTAAAAATTCCAAAATTATAAAATCGCCAAACCGAAAAAATCGCCAAATGTTAAAAAAAATCGCCAAAACGAAAAAAATCGCCAAAATTAAAAAAAAAATTCTAACACTAAAATAAATCGCCAAATTCGAAAAAATCGCCAAAATGACAATAATCGCCAAAATGAAAAAAAAACGCCAAAAACCGAAAAAAATCGCCAAAAATAAAAAAAATCGCCAAAATGAAAAAACGTCAAAAACCGAAAAAGATCGCCAAAACGAGAAAAAAAAAGTGTGAAAACTAAAAAAGCGCCAAAACTTAAAAAATCGCTAAAACCGAAAAAACGCAAAAAAAGCCAAAACGAAAAAACCCCAAAAACGAAAAAACTGCAAAAACTATATATTATATAGGCTGAAGTTTGTATTAAATTACATATGTAGTGTTCGTACGGAACCGCACTTTACTGAATTTATTATTGATTTAAGCTGTTTATTCTACGCGTGTATATTCAACTTATTGTTACACTGCAACTTCTTCCATCATAAAATATTTTACTGCGTTATTCGCAGATATAGCGGCAGGTATTCGGCATTGGAAAGCGTTTGACACTAAACAGTGCTGCCAAGCTATGCATTGTTGAACGTAAGATGTTCGTGATGCTGCCGACTTGCACTATAAATGCTTTTACGAATGTAATTTCCTTCATAATGCGAACTTTAGCCTAAGTTGGACTTTAAAATAAAAATGAACAAAAATTAATACCGTGAATATATAAAGATTTAATAATATGTATTAAGTTTAAAAAATATATTTGTTACAAACATGAACCTTACGTTCTAAATTAAATTTTTCCTACAGCCTGCAGTTATGGGCCATTATTTGATAGAACCAAAAACAAAAACAAACAATGCTTTTTTTCGCTTGAGCCCACCCGACCAGCCCTCAGTTTGGGGTGCGTTTTTCTAAATGATTTCTTTTTTAAATTGTTTGTAATTTTATTTTATATTCTAGAGCTTTTTTTATTTGCATTTCTCTTTTTTCATCTTCATCATTTTTATTGTTTTTCTACAGCCGTTATTTGTGTGTAATCATATATTTTGTTTTCAAATTTCTAGAAAAAAAAATTATTCACTGTTATCTGTCTTTGTCAAGTGCTTAACGTCAAGTGCTTGTTGTATTGTCTGCTCATTGTTTGTATTTGTAGTAGTGATTATTAAACAAGAGCGAAATACCCTACATTTGGTTAAAAACAATAAATTAAGAAGGATAACTTTTTCCTTTCATAAATGAGTTAAGAAATTCATAAATAGCAAGTCTTAAAGTCGTTTTTGGCTGTCGAAAAAAAATAGAAGAATCTTATTGTTATAATTCTATATAAAATGAATTGTTGTCCTTCACTGTCATATGTCTCTCCAGTTTACTCAAGCTTTTAATATTCAGCCAGCCATTCATTTATTTTTTTGCTAGTTCCCCTTTTTTTTCTTTTGCTCCTTCCATAAATCGTCTTTTCATTTATTTCTATTTGCTGCTTGAACTGCCGTTGCTGGTGCTGTTGATGAGAACGTTGAATATGTTATTTCTTACTCGTATTTTTTTTTCGCCATGACCTTTGTTAATGCATTGTGTTTATATTTACAATATTTTCTGTGTGTCTCTTTCCCTTAAAATCTCTTTTTGTGGCGCTTAAGTAAGGGTGAAGTGTTTTTCTTTTATTCATTTTATATTATTTACAGCATTGTCTACCTATTACAGCTACATTCTGTTTATTTAACAGATATGAGAGCTGAAAAAAAACAATAGCAATAGCAATTGAAAAAATCCTATCAAGTATATCAAATGTATTTCATAGTTAAGTTAACAACAAATAAAAAAAAGAAACATTTCTGAATGGATCCTTTATAAAACAATTTAAGACAAAAAGATGTAATTGAAATCTACACTGCAGAAAAAAAATTTCAAAACTTTTTGAATCAATAAAAAAAATTTGTCTATTGCCAAAATGATAACCAGAAAAATTTTATTGTGTATTTAATCACTAAATTAAAATATTGAAATAATATTTTTTTTTTTGAAATGGGACCAACAATTAAAACCGAAAATTCGTAAAATTTTAATAGAATAATTATTAAAATAATTTACTATAAATTCATCAAACCAAAATAAAGAAAATAATAAAAATCTTAGGGCAAATCGTCACATCCGTGAACGTACAACTCGTCACGTAAAAACACCATTTTAGGATTATGACATATTCGAACGTATTGAAATCCCATTCAGTTTATACGATTGACGTCTTACTTAATTTGTTTTCGTACGATTGCCGATACGATCAAGTATGTAACGATTTGAACCCTGTTTATTACGACAAAAACTTATCATACTTTTTTCTGTGTGGGTATTTTATTGTCATAAAATGGAATTTGTATTTTTAGGTTTAAAATAAATAAAACATTAATAATATGTATAATAATCAATTGAAAATAAATTCAAAAATTAATTGATATAATGGTTGACTTCAACAACTAAATAATTGAAATGTTGTCCATAAACTAAGTAATGTTTAAAAAATACCAAAGTATGTTCATCGGTTTATGAAATAACGGCCACAATAAATACTCCCAAAAAGAGTTAAATAATTCCTTAAATTTTGCATATATTTTGCAAGTTATTGCATTGTAGCTCTTAAAATACTGAATTTTATTTTTTATTTATTTTCTTTAATTTTTTCATTTATATTTTGTATTAATTTCATTAAACCATAAAATTGAAAATGACATACTTTTTTGGGAGGTATTTTATCGGTGAGGAAATTTGGGACTTATTTTATTTTATTTGGGAGTTATTTGGCTCTCCAAAAATCATTGCCGGGTCAAGAGCTTTTTCATCTGAGCCATGTATTTCCACCAAAGCAGTTCTAGACTTTCGGTTGAGCTCAAGTATTTTCTCCTATAAGTTATTTTTAGCCGGTCTTGGTCAGTCGCTTTTTATAGCATATCAGCATTGGCGGTTCGTCACTAGGGTCAAGGGTTATCTTCTAAATGGTGTTAATATAAACATCGTCCATTACAGAGAGATTTCAGAGTTTATTTCATCATTATTTCATATTTTATAGATTTCGTTTCATTTGGCAGTTATTTGATTATAAAATAAGTTCCAATATTTGGGATTTGTTTCATTGGCAGTTTTTTGAGTAAATTCATTTCCATACACTTATTTAATTATTTCCATCAGACTATTTTTCAGACATTAAGGGCCAATTTCACCAATTCTATTGAAATATCAATTCATATTTAAAAGTTGTTTTTCATATATCTTATTTTTTTTTTTTTCAATAAAATATATTTATATTGGTTCCTTTGGCTTCTTAGTCCTGATTTACAATATTCACCCCCACAGCCTCTCCTGCACAACAGTCAACCTTCCCTAGACGTGATGTACCCTGTTAATAGCTGACGAGGCTCTCACGACCCTGGCGGTACCATCCTCTCCACTGTCAACTGTCTTCCTGGAGACATACTGGCAGCCCCAGATTCAGGATCGGAGGCAGAAGCCAAATCAGCTACTAATCTTCAATGAAGCAAAAACTAACGAAACCTTTTCAATGAAATACAAATTTTAAATATGATTTGATATTGTAATAGAATTGGTGAAATTGACCTCAATTCTGTAAGTCATTAACATGAAAAATTTTAGTTTTTTATTCGTTTGTGCTTAAGAAACTCGTCAGCAAACTTAAACCAAGAAACTCTTATGGAAAGTTAAAAGACTCCGTATTCTTAAAGAAAAACGCACTTAAGGATTTTCAATTTAAGATTATTTGTTGTTGTGGTATTGCAGAATGTATAAGAAAGCAAGAAGAATCTCCATCGTTCAAGGAAACACTTATTAAAGAGGAAAAGAACATATAAAAAAACCGAGTAAGGACAAAACTTTAATAAATCCTTGATATTAATGCATTTATACCTCAAATGGAAATCATACTGTATAACTAATTTTGAAATTTTGATATTTTACCAGATGTCTTATTAAATACCACAAAGAAATACTAATTAAAATGCAGATCTTTTGGTTAAAATTTGATTAAATTTTTTTAAATAAGCCTTTTTATTAGCTTACAATCTGTTTATTTAATCCCATTAAAATTAGCTTTTGTTTGATTCTAATTCATGAACTTTTCCTTCTATTGTATATTATTATTTATATTTTAATTACTTTAGCTTTTTTAAAACATATTTTGATGGCAAGCATTACGAGTATAATTGTGGTTTAAATGTACATATGTAGACCGAAAGTCTTTTTTTTCATAAACACTCAGACGAATGTGTGTATTTAAGAACCACAAAATGAAAATTTTATTATAAAGAAAAAGATAAACATCCCTTTAGTATTAACGTGTATTAATAACATAAAATTCATTTACTAAACATATTCCATTATATGATGTGGTTCAATATACATACATAGATATGCACACTCACACGTATGAACACTTAAGTGGTCCTGAACATGCATGATATAGACAAAGTTACTGACTTCTTAATGAAAGAACATACATATGGGATATTCCATCAACGATGTACTTTGCATAGTTAGTTCAGTTGTACATATGTATATGCTAGTTAAAATTTAATACAGCATATTTGTTTATCGTAATAGAAATAATATCGTTGGCTATTTCAAGGGTTTGCAGGCTTTTGAAAAACATTTTCTTCACTATCCCGCATGCATGAGCATGCAAGTTCACTTGAGAGTAAAATTAAGTTATCATTATTACCAAAAGTTGTGTTCATTACTCAAAAAGTTTTCCTTTCCACACAAAACAACACTACACAGGAAAAAATATTTTTTTGTCATAAAAATAGTTCAGCTCATGTCCACAAGAAAATGACAATTTGTGACAATTTAAACTAAATAAAAATTTTTCCATTTCTATTTTCCATTTTGGGTATGCTTTGAAATGAGCATCTACTGAATACAACCTTATTCCTCTTTGTATGTTTGGTCTTTATCTTACATTTTATTTTATTATCTTTAAAAAAAACATTATCTCTGAAAACGCTATAATTTTGTTGGATTTTTGTTGAAATTTCGACTTTGTATAATAGTTTTGTGGAATAATTGAATTATAAAAATTTTCGGTCACACCCGTTACAGTAAAAATTTAAAAAGTTTAATAAAATTTTTACTGCACATAATATATACTTGATACTTCCCAATAATTAAACGTCAATCGCAATTAATAATATAATAAAAATGTGTCAAGCTTCGTTTTAATTTTCATTTTAATATTCGATTAATTAGTTATGGAAAATATTTGGTCACACCCGGCAACACCAATGGAGAAGTGCTGTTTTTCAATGGATGTCAAAAATAGAAAACGGGAACAAGGTTAAAAGCTTAAAGATAATGAAGAAAATTATTAACTGAATGTAGCTTTAGAGAAAGAGAGAGAGAGAGAGGGAGGAGAGAGTGATAGGAAAAGCTAAATTCTAACAAAATTATGATGGATAAAAAATTAAGGAAAGAAAAAAAGAAAAAATTATCGAGAAAGAAAACAAAATAGCAGACACCGGCAAAAGAATGATAGTCAAGCTGTAAATATTGTGAACAAACGTTTAGTCTTAAATCACAACGTTTATTAACAAAGGCAGCTACTAAAGCAAAACGTCACCTTCCTTGTAGTCCATAAAAGAGAATTGCTGTTATTAAGGAACCCTGGAAAGAGGTTTATTCAGAAACTCTAGTATCTCCGATAAGCAAAATGCTTAAAATTCACATTGAAAAAACAAATTGTTTTCCTATTAGGTCACACCCGGTATGTGAAGTGGACACACCCGTCACGTTTTCCAAAAAGTTATTTATACAAAATAAATTGGTTTTCCATGCAGTAGGTATTTAATACAATCAAAAAGACTTTGAACAAATTGCTACACAAATATTATTGGGTCCTTCCTACGGAAGCTTTTACAGTCTCTGGGAATACCGTATTTTTTATTCTAAATTTTATATTTTTTAATTCTAACAAAAAATTTAAGTATCATGGTCACACCCGTCTTAATGGAACTATCCAGTTAACGAAATCACTTGCCCGCCATTTTTACTAAAACAATAAAAACAACTTTTTATATAATTGCAGAAAATAATTCATAATTTTTTTTTAAATCCCAGAATTTTCGTACTGCTAAAGAGAAATTTCAAATTAAAATTTAGTTTGTCATCATGCATGATCCATCCCTAATTAATTGTAAATCCCGAGTCAAAATGTGGCATTCCATCTCCAGGATTTGTAATTTAGAAAAGTAATGTACACGTTTTTCTATGGAACATCCCATATAGTAAAGAATATTAAAAACAGCAATTTAATTTAATATATTTGTATATTGTTTTTGTCTTTCTTACCTTTGCATTTTTTTCATCATTAAATTTACTAATGTCTGGTGCTCAAGCTTAGAAAAGCTTTATTCGGTTTGAGTTCAGAGTATAAAAGCGTTTTACTCCTGTTAAGAGAAGAATCTTTACAAACAACACATTAATTTACAAATTATAATAAAATAAATCAAAATAAATCCGGGATACGTTCAGTTTATTCCCTTAATGTGTTTTATCTTCTACAAATCGTAATCGTTTTTGTGTGCTATGAAAATAACTTTATCAGCTTAAAGGATTTTTTTAAAAGACATTAAGCCAAGTGTAAGTGTATAATAGGTGATAGATACATACATTATGGGATGGTGTTCTTAAAAAAAAATGGGCATACTTTATTGCAAGATATCGGAAGAAAATCCCAACTAATTAAGGGCGGTATATTGATTTTAATACATTCAGGATATAATGTAATTTTGTGATTAACCGATATCAAGTTTAATGAAATTAAGTACTTTCCCACACATTGTGACATTTCCAAAATTAACTAAATTTACTTTGTTTCGACGAAGACAACAGGATAATACAAAGAACAACGCTCCTTCTGCTTACTTGTAATTATGAAGATATTTCCAACCAGGAGAAGCAACAAAAATATTAGAAATACAATCTTTTAAATTCAATCATGCATGTTCTGAAAATCACATTGTTCAAATCACATGTGATTTTAAAAGTAATAATAGTCTTGCAGAAATGATATTTGGTGCTCTATACTATAGAAAATTAAAAATAACAGATTCTGAAAATACTTGCATAAAAATTATTATTTTTAAAATCACATGTGATTGGAAAAATTTAATTTTCAGAACATGCCTAAATATGCGGGCACGTTACAGATTCCGCTCGGAATGGTTTTCATTTCGTATTTGCAATTTCGATTGATTTTGTTTTAGGCTCTTTAGTTTCCGAACGAATTTGTTTATTCCCAAAAATTTTAAACTATCTGATTTACAAATAAAGTATGGCAGTGTTTTGCATGACAAAATAAAAAGGCATGGCTAGTGAACAAAAAGCAGAACAAAGAAAAAATTATGTGGCAATGCTTCGATTAAAAAGTGCATCATTTTGTTTTGCTTGTCTCAAGCGCTTCAATTCCTTAAACTTGTGAGGAATTGAAACGCTTGGGAACAAAAAATAAATGACGAAAAAATCAATGTAATAATCTAACATACCATTCAACAACTGATTAGACTTAGTTTTAGTTTTTTTAATAAGTCGTTAAAAATATCACTTGGAAAATTTTAAATGGGTTCATTCCGAAGAAATTTTTCAATTTCCGTTTTCTAAAGATCCTACTGTCGCAATTAAATAAAACAAGTTCAATGGGAATTGCAATAAATCTGTTAGACACTTTTGCCGAGGACGGAAAAAAGTGGCAGCTTTGGTTCTTTAAGACAATTTGTAATTACTGTCTATGCTAGAAGGTTCGTGTATATGATATACGTTACTGCTCCAAACCAGGGTTGTCAGATTTTTTCCGACCTATTTCGCCAGATTGATTTTAAAAATCCCCAAAAGTCACCAAAATTCAGTTTTATATAGTTTTTCTAAATAAATATTTGATTTTATATAACACTTTTTTAATATTAATTTTTAAAAAATGATCGTATCAACATTTATCAGAAAATCGCCATAATTAGAAATCAAATCGCCAAAAACTATTTCTTGTAAATTTTTCTCATTCAAATTCAATGACTATAATTAATATAAGAAAAATCATCAAAATCAAATTGTTTTAATTTCTTGCAGACGAGTTTTGGTAGGATTTATTTTTGAAACTACTCCTTCAACAAACTAACTTTCCTGAATTAGAATAATTTTGAAGCTCAATTTTGTTTAAAAATTAGCCAAAATAATCGCCAACAAATTTCTTTATCGCTTGAAAAATCGCCATGTCGCCAAACCAAAAATTTCGACGCCAAACAAGTTGAAAAATCGCCACCTTTGGCGAGAAATCGCCATATCTGACAGACCTGCTCCAAACCGTTATGTTCAACACTTTTTTATATATTTTCAAAATATCGTACAATAATTTTATTAAATTTTTGAGTTTTAGTACATAAAAGACAACATTTAGAGACAACAATAATTTTTCAAGAAAATAGGTTTGTTCATTTACTAAAAATTGTTACGAATTTGTAGCAAGGAGAGAGCGCCAAAAAAGAAAAAAAAAATTGAGACACAAAAAAAATTCTACAAATTATTACTAGTAAAATTTTTACTTGCAAGAATTATCCAACCACCTGTTGTGTGTTTTGTTGTCAAAATAATTATTTTAAAAATATCTGAAAAAGAAAAACTGAAAAATGTTCATATCTTTGCTAAAAAAAATATGTATACGTATGTAAAAAGAAAGTATGTTTTCTTAATTTATTGTTTTTCTTTCATTCAGCCACATAAATTCAATTTTAATGGCAAATCATTTTGTTTGTTTCTCATATATGATCAGAGATGGAAAGTGAAATTTTTGTATTTTTCAATGAATAAAATTAAAAAAAATATGAAAAATACATGAAAATAGTAATAATAAATGAAACTGTGTAAAGAATTTCATATTAAATGTCAAGTTCTAAAAAAATTGCAATTTAAAATATTGTACAATTGTATCATAATTTCCAGCCATGTTTTTGATATGAATAAAATTGCCTTGCAAATTTTTACAAGTAAAGCATTAATTTCATTTACTTTTTCATATTTAGCAGAGTAATTTTGTAAATTTCTGCCTTACTCTCTCGTTGCTAGTTTCTGCTGGGAAAGTAAATGAACAGACCTAACGTCTTATATTTCCAAATAAAAACATCTTACATCTTCTTACTGAATTGGGGGACTAAAGATAATTTTTATGTGAACAATTCATTTAAATGTAACAAAACCCTTATTCAATTGAAAAAAAACACTAAAATATATGCCGTAACGAATCAGATGTTTGAAAAGTCAAATCAAATGCCATTTAGTATCAGTGTGAACACTTTTGATTTCGTTTGTGATTTCATCTTGAAATAACTTGAATTCTCGGCTGTTAAAAAAGACTAACTATAGGAGTTAAGACTTAGTTTTTTAAAACGAAACGCCAAGTGTTGACAAATTTTATATGAATGTAGTTTATAATTTATATTATAATATAATTTATATATATTATAATATAATTTTTGAACATTTATTTGAAATAGAAAAAAGAAAAACCATTAAATCTGTTATATACTGTCATGAAACACCACTAGAAAAAACTATAGATAGCTTTTGGAAAATAAAAAGGAACAGTAGAACTCAATCCGCCCTGTCTAATGTATTAAAAATTTCCAAGGAATTTAACTTTGCGGATAAAATAATTAAAATGCCTATATACTCTAACCCACAATGGCTCTTAAACGGGGGCACCATAGACTTATCTATGTCGTTTTATAACAAGCAAATCACACCATTACCGCTTTACCAATTGCTATTTCGGCAAATCTTAAACCAATATTCTGATAGAACATTTTTATACACCGATGGTTCTAAAACTAGCGACACGGCTTCTTTTGCGGTAACTTCCACCGATAAAGTTATCAGTACATCCTTACTACCTGAATTTAGCTCTGACTTTACAGCAGAATTAATTGCAATCTACAATGCTGCTAAGTACTGTCAAACAAGAGGGAAGTTTGCTATCTGTACTGACTCTCTTTCCGCACTACAAGCAATAAAAAACATCAATAACAACGACCTTTACTCAACAAGTACCAGGAAAACGTTATTAGCTAACTTCCCCAAGATTATCCTTATATGGGTACCAGGGCACTCCCTAATAGAAGGGAATGAACTGGCTGATTCCACGGCAAGACTAGCATGCAAATCACCTTTAACTATGACGCCGAACTTAAATTTTTCAGACATAAAAAAATGTATAATCAAGCAAAGTCATGATAACTGGACCAGTACCTGGGAAACAACGAGCAACTGGTATAGAACAATAAACCAAAATAAAAGTAATATTTTGTCATACTCTTCTTCAAACCATGTAACAAACCGTAAAGATATGATTAAATTTTTGAGACTACGACTAGGACATACGAAACTTACGCATAGTCACATTATATCAAACGAAAATCCTCCAATTTGTGATTGCGATAATAATTCTTCCCTAAATTGTCCCCACTTCCTACTACATTGCGTCAAATACAACCATCAAAGAAACCAAATTTTTGGACAAACTAACCCTATAAATTCTTTATCCTCCCCTTCATATCATTCCATTAAAACAATAACCCAATACCTCAAATCCACCAACCTTTATAATTATATATAATTATAAGTAATCTATTTTATACTTAATAGCTTTATTATAGCTTAAGGCCTCGTTGCTCTAGCTAAATTATATTTAGGTGATGCATTTATGTATTCTCTAACCCCCAGTTTTTAACTTAAAAATTAAGTGCGTAATTAGCTAATTTTTATTTAAAATTAAATTGTAATTAAATACGATTTCATTTTTTCAGTGGTTATTTAAGGTTCTTATTAAATTACGTTGAAAGTACGGTAGCACTGCAAAATTTTCCAGTATTATTGAAGGCTTTTCAAACAGCAGCTGTTTAATGTAAACAAAAAAGTTGGGTTATCAACATGTAGAAAATTAAATTGCATAAAAACTCATTTTATGAGACCAAAAGAACATCATAATGACTTTTTATATTACTTTATTCCATGATATGAAACTTTGTACTGTATATGTTATATATTTATTAAATTTAAACGAAATTCTTTTTAATACGACCGCATGATGCTCATGTGCATGTTTTCAGTAAACATACACACGCATAAAAACATAATGGTACAATCATAAAACTTAAGTAGTGTTTAATTTCGCAAGGTTGGGCATTTAATTATTATTTAAATAAGCACTCAAAAACACAATTTCGTATTTAATTAGAACTTAAAAATAATTACGGTTTGATTACCAACTGAAAAAATGGGCATAAATCTGTAAATAAATAAATAAAAATAATATAATTTACAGTTAATTTTAATTATTATTCGAACTCCATTTGTTTCTATATTTGTGATTTGAACGGGCTAAAGTTCGTATCGCTTTTTAAGCCAAATTACATGTGATAATTATTAATGAACAAATAACACCAAAATCTGTTTTAAATATTCTGACTAACAACACATAGTTGAACGTTATTTATCAGAAAGTTTATAAGGCAAACTTTGCATGCAAATCTGTTTTAAAAACGCTTTATAAAACAGTTATATATAAAATCAGTAAAACAAAAAAAAATCAATATTTTTTGTCAGACTTACTTTGTCGAATTTATTTCATTTAATTTGCTTCCAAGTTACCAAATAAAACAACACATATTTAAACTAAATTTTCAGGCATTAGAATCAAAGACTGTTTAACAACTTAACACTACAATATTATTTATACACATACATATATACTTTTATACGTTTTAATTTTTTCCTATAATAACTTTAGGGTCTTATTTTATAAAACGCGACGCTTAACGTTGACAAATTTTGTATGTGTTTTGTTTTTGTAATTTAAATTTTTTTCCATATAAAATTTTTCAACGCTTGGCGTTGCGTTTTACAAAATTAAGCCCTTTTTCACAATCACTTTTTCGCAAAATATTTTCAAAGAATTTTTGAGAGGTGTTATAATAATCACTGGGGTGCACCACCAGCAGCAGTAGCAGCAACACTATCAGAAGCTTGTTGCCAGCCAAATTGACGGCGTATAAAATTATCTATGGCAGCTACATCAATGCCGTTAGCTTCCAAAGTATTTCTCAAACGTGCGGCCTCCGGCGTAGCAACGACACGATCGTAAGCCGATTTCAAATTCCTTAAACGTTGTACAAACTGTGCGAAAACAGGACTTTGAGCAGCTTTTGCTTGGGCATGCATGCGAATTGTCTCCTCAGGATAATATAAAAGAAACTCATTAACGAAACCTTGCCAACCGAAAACATTTTGCGACCAAAATGGTGTGCGATTAATAATTTTCAATGACTCGTTAGATTCACTCGAATCGAGTTCAGTGCCTGACAACATTATTTGGCTGCGTACCCAGGTTATGAAGGCCATCACTTCGGGTTGAGAACGGAAACGCACATGTGTAATATAACCATCATGGGAGTTAATTGTGCGTACAAAAGCTTGGAATTGTTTATCCTTAAGTAGATAACGTATGGCCAAACGTTGTATTTCTTTCTTGGGTATTTTGCGTGCCAACTCATCCAGATCTTGGGCCAACGAATGCTGAGGTGCTGGCGTGGGTACACCAACTGGATTATTGTATCGAGACGAGATAGCATTATTACCGTTTAAGGCACAAATGCCCAATAATAACAAAACGCCGATGAATTTCATAACGCTTACTTATATTTATATATTTTTCACTTTTATATCTGCGGATGGGCTTCGTTCGTTTCTATTTTGTTTTAATGAATGATGATCCATATAATTTTTCGCAAAGTATTTATATATTTTCAGCATCCTCTGGGATATCTTATCTCTGATTACTGATTCATTTGTGATTTTTTTTTCTGAGCCTCTTTTATCTTTTCTACATGTCTTTCAATCTTTAAGTAAATTTATTTATTGTATGTATGTACCCAAATATATATTAAAGCCAAAGAATGCTCGTTATTGCTTCTATTAATTTCTTTTGCATTTTTTGTTTATATTTTTGTTTTTAAATGATTCATTATTAGATACATATGGGCATATTTATTCTGGAATCTACGACTAAAAATAGTTATGATATCAGATAAATAAATGTTTTGACGCAAACTCTTTAAATATATGACATTGCAAAGCTCTTCGCGGATAACGAAAGAAATTCTTGACAGGATAGAAATATACTAATATGTGATAAGCAATAACAATAGCAACAGGTTGAATAGATTTATGATTAATTTTTTCATACATTGGACGTGCAAAAATCGTTCTGGAATTTAAAAGTTTTTCTGTATGCATCTATAAATCTACATAGCCGCCCTTGGCAAGCGTGCTGTTAGCTGAAGTAGTACAAACTAAATGACTACTGTATTCGAAGCCAGAGTTCAATCCCTGGCAAACTCAACTATATTAATGTCATAGATTTTTTATATTCATTAGTTTCTACGCTAATGCATATCACAGCGACCTCCTTCGTCGTTATTTATAGCAATGAATCGTAAGTGAAGTAAAACAACCAACAAATTGGCAATCAAGTTTAAATTAGTGCGTCTACTTAACACCAGAGGCGCTGCAACTATTCTCTAAAAATTAACAAAACGCCCCATAGGGGAGTTGTAAAATAAGTAAAACTTAAAAATACTTCACCATTTGTTTTATACACATGTTTTTGAAGAGGGAAAAAGATTTTTTAAATTTTGCAGAATTTCACTTTTTATCATACAGAAACTACAAATTTCTTTTTATTTTCATGTGATACGAAATATAATCTCATAAAAAATTTATTATCATCTCATCAAATTTAATTAAGTCATTGATTCATTTAATCCTTTAATTTTCTTTTTAAGTATTAATTTGTTTTCTCAATAAAATTTTTGTTTATTATTATATATCACTCAATTAAAATATTAATTGTAATTGACTCAATTATTCATTTAATAAGAACGATATTTGGTTGCTATTTTTATGAAAGTTGTTTGGATTGATTTAATAAGATATTATGTTATTATCAATTATATGTTCAGATTGTTTATATAAAGATATAAGTCATAACTTGTAAAGCCTTTCAAAAATGTAAGTTTATTTCTTTTACTACTTATGTTAGCTAAACCAGTCAACCTTTTTCAATATTTCGGTTATGAAGTTGTTTAATTAAATAATTATTTAAATTGTGACTTTAGTCCATTTTTTACGAACGAATTGAGCCATTTAATTTATAACTTCATATCCATTCACTTTAATTTTAACTCAAAATTTATTGTGCAAATAAGTTACTTTACTATATTTAATATTTAATAAAACATTTAAGGCCCTATTCAGAAAAAAATAATAATTTTGGTTTACATAACGTTTAACAAACAAATTTCCCTACAAAATTTCTTTTGTAAAACTTGTATAAATCAAAATTATTTTTTCTGAATATGACAGTTAAAAAATTATTTAATTAACTTTAATACAAATCTTTTTCTCTTCTATTGCAGGTAATTATTTTCTCAACTGCTTCCTGTATAATGACGTAATAATTTAACAATGAATGCATTTCAAATCATTTTATAACAACATTAATCATTGTTGTAGGAATACAATAGTTGGTGGTAAGTGAAAGTTTACTGCAATTGGGCTAATTAAATTTTAAATTCAATTAAGTTCTTAAGTGAAGCATTAAGTGTATTAAATTATATCAAAAACTTTAATGAACATGCGAAAGGCTAGTGCACTTTATACTCCAAACATATCGTGCAAATGGCCGCCAAAAAAGCTTAAGCGACATAATTTTTGAACTTAATTATTTTTAAGAAAATCGATTATCTGTGGTCGTAAAAAAAATTTCGTACAAAAATTGAGGTTCGAAATTTATGTCGCTTAACCTTTGTTGACCATTATGGGTCGATATGTATGAGTAGAGGTGAAAATAAATAACGTGCTCTAAGAAAACCGTTTCAATTTTCTTCTGGGGCCAGAGGTTGCGAGATCCTGGAAAGAATCACTTTTAACACCCAAACTTGTAAATTATTTAAACTCACTGGCGAAGACTACGTCAGTCAGCCTTCATAAGCTTCAAGATTCTACAAGTAACCAAACGTCGTCCTTTTTTTCGCCCGCCTGGCTTATCTGGTGCCAGTCTAGTTGAAAATTTAATCACCCCTCTTTAGCTTGGGATGTTTCACATTACATTTGTCGTTTAAAGCATTACACACATAGACCACGATAACCCACCGACCACACGTTTATTTAAGAACGATTATTTTGACGACATCATATCTACACGGCTACAAGACCACTTTTATCGCTGTAGCGATTAACTTGTTTTAATATTTTTACGTGATATAACTAAATTTTTCATAAGTAATTTTAAGTGTGAAATATTTGAAAGCATCAGCGCTGTACTATACATATATAGAAAGGCCCTAACTCATTATTTTTTTTTTTTTTTTTTTTGAAATCGTAATTTTTATATATTTCGATAGAAAAATATCTAATATGTATATCGAAATGTGCAAAAATCTCGATTTTGAAAATATAACGAGTTAGGGCCTTTCTATATTAAGGTAACGATATGTATATACTTCAATATAAATGCTCTTATGATATTTCTACTATTGTCAATATAATTAAGTAACCAACTATGCGGCGATAGTGGCAGTCACCAACATTTACAGTCGTGTTGTTGTGTAGCCTGCTGTTGTCTATGTGATCAAGGCATAACGCTGCATCTCTTTGGCTGGTGATGCATCATCCTCTGGGGAGGTTTTAATAGTCGGGCGAACAGATTTCACTCGACTTCATTGCTTATTACTTTTCTTTTCGTACAATTATCCTTGATATCCCGCCTACCCCACCACCCCTCCACCGAATTTTCTTAACATATTTTGCAGTTAACTAATAAATAAACTTTTTTCATCTTTTCTCTACATTTCGAGTCTTTAATTTTCATCAATATAAGTAATAATTATTTTAATTAACAAAAAAAAAGAAAAAAAAAAAGAATCTTAACAACATTTTCCAATTGATTTCAACTTTATTATGAACTTTCTTGAAATTATTTAGGTCGTTTGTACTATTAACAAAATTGTCAAAGTGTGCACACACAAAACATTGCTCATGGAGCGTGAACTGGAAAAAATCACCCTTTTTTTCAAATGTTATTTAGCAAATAAAATTATCTATATGCTTATGTCCAAACTTTTTTTTAATACAAATACAATATAACAATTTAATGTTTTATTACACACCACCACCACCACCACCACCTCCTCCTCCTACTTCCTGACTAACCAGATTCACTGTCTTGTTTACAACGAAATAGATAAAGGCGGCTTTGTTTGTTGATGTTTTTATGACTCGATGGAGAAATAATGCAAAAGCAAAAACAACAACTACACAATACAGACAGACTTCAAATAACGAAAAAAGAGCATCCGCTTATAATAATAAAACAAATTGAATTTAATTGACTGCAAAATGTATGAAACTATTATTGCACTGTTTATTTGTTGCATTTTTTTTTTTTTTGTTATTTATGCATATTTGTTATATCTGCCACACAAAAACATCAAAGAAAAAACAAATTTATTGTAATAAAACAAATTATTTTAACACATGCGAACTACAGAACTAGAGTACTTATGCATTGATGTTGTGAATTGCACAGTGGTGTCAGTTGCAAAAAATATAAACACATATAAATAATCGCTAAAGAAAGTAAGTATACA
Organism: Tachina grossa; assembly: GCA_949987645.1. NCBI lineage: Eukaryota > Metazoa > Arthropoda > Insecta > Diptera > Tachinidae > Tachina > Tachina grossa. The sequence continues at coordinate 196,039,018 of OX465274.1, read as the reverse complement.
TACATATTAGACCCCTTCACAGGACCACTTACAAGAACTTCTAGGATATGAGGGATTTTTCAAATGCTTTAGTACAGCGAAATCTTCTAAAACAAACGCTAAACAACACTGTTGGCGAGTCATTTATTTCAGTTATTGCAGGTATAGGAGTAAAGAATAAAATACTTATGACGAAAGAATTTATTATGCTTGCTTCTTCATACGCATGGGCGCGTGCACAAACGTCATGCATGTACATACACAAACGCGTTGTGTATATAATCTTTTATTTGTCTGCGCACATACAAGCGAATACATGCATAAACATTATTTTGTGAGCTCTAATTTTAAAAACCGTCCTTAAACACATAATAGCTTCCCTGCAGAAAGTGCAAATAGTGAAATTGTGGTGATTTACTAGTGACGTTGTCAGTAGTACTACTGACAAGGTGTACCCCAGCCAATGTAATAGCCTATTGACATTTAACATTAGCTTGTCATTGAAAATCCACCACTAGACTGTAGCACTACTGACTAAGTAGTTCTTTTGGGACCACATGGAGACATTGGCAACAAAGATTCACTAGTAAATTTTAGGGGCTCTAGTCTACAATATCGATATTTCCTCGCTCGTTGTCAATTGTAAAATTGTATTGATTTTCTAGTGACATTGTCAATAGTGCTACTGACTAGGTGTACCCCAGCCAATGTAATCGCCTATTGACATGTAACATAGGGTTGTCATTGAAAATCTACCAGTAGACTTTAGCACTACTGAGAAGGTAGTCCTTTTACGACCATAAGTAGATATTTGAACCAAAGATTCACCAGTAGATTTTAGTGATCCTCGTGTACATACATTTATTTAATATTATTGCACAAGATAATAAAAAAGAAAAACAAACTATTGACGCGTTCATTGGCAATATCAATAGAAATACACTACAACTGTTGTCTCTAACGTATCTCTACTCTTGCATAAAAGGAAGGCTGTCGACATTTTAACTAGTGCAATTTTCCCTGGAGAAAGAGTATTGACATAGAGACTTATAGTTCTAGGCTGACTAGAGTGTTACCATCCACATCTTACACACACACTCAAACATACAATATGCAAAATAATAAGCATAAACGCATCAACACTACTTCTTTCGAGTGAACAAGAAGTCTTCGCGAAATCGCTTGTAAACACTCATATACACGAACATCAATAATCCAATTGTGCTGCGCTTATTTTACTACAGAATTTACTATTGGTTTCGTATAATACATGCTACGATAATACATTTAAACAACAAGACGTATTTACATTTCAAGACTGTTTACGCAGCCCTCTAATACATATATATCAATATTTGTAATTGCTTCATATAACCTTATATTTATGTATAGTAATATATGTGCCCAAGGTCATTCGTACTTGCAGCTGTCGAAATATGAATAAGAAAACAAATTTTTTGGCTTGCTACAGTTGTAGTTTTGTAATTCTCAATGATTGGTTGGGTATTTGCCTTTAAGTATTGGGGTTTTGTAAATTTTCTGTGAGGTGTGGTTGAAGTCTACTGATGAGTTCCCCAAACAGCAACTAAATGCATCTAAACATGCTGACCAACAGCAAAAACAAACTTGAAAATTTTAAGAAAACAAAAGGTAGTGTATAAAATGCTTTGTTTTAAGATTTTCGGCTCCACTGTGCATTGTTTTATAAGAAATCGTATAAAAGTAATTGTTTTTCAAACTCTTTGCTTGCATGAATGTGCGAGCTTATGTTGAACATAATGAAGTATTTAGAGCAGCAAATTTTAAAAATGTTCATTGTTCAAAAAGCATAACCATGCGATAGTTCTGGCTATACTACAAGTACATAATTTTAAAATTTAGCAAATACGATGCACTTGCTTATGCAATTTTTACTTTAAATGAATAGAAGTATTTTGTTGGTTCTACATATACGAATATATATGTATGTATATACTTAATATTAGGAAGAATAAGTAGGAAATATGTGTTTTTCAAATGACTAGTAAGCAGTAAAAAATACCTGTCTTCTAGCGAATCTTTGAAGTTCTTCTAGGAATCATGAAATTTTTTTAAATAAAATTTTTTTTTAGAAATTTATTTACATACATATTTATATTTATTTTGGCTGATAACTCAAACAAAAACAAAAGTGACATGCTACCATAAAAACAAATCCTAAAAATCATTCTACTAGAAACGAATACCTTAATTGAGATTTCTGCAATGAATACCCTTTATACTGCAATAGCTTTAAACAATTTATTTTTGCTACCAAAAACTGCATATTGCAAAATTTAATTTCTCAAACTGCGTAACAACTTATTGTATTTTGAACTAAAATCGTATTAAAAGGTGTGTGCAACAACAATTCTCACTGCAGCTATTTTTAGAGAGATTGTTATACTTTTAAGCACATTAAAAACACCCACAAAACTTTTACTTTGAAGCACTTACGCTTTTATACACAAGCCTTAAGACATAATATTAAAAGCATATTTGCATAAATTTTTCCTTTCATGTACGTATTTAAAAAATATTGACTCACACTACTTTCTGCTGTTAAGTAATCATATGTCATACATACACACATATGAAAGCATAATTCACGAAACTGCTGCTTGAAAACAAATCACTAAAATACATTATTAATTCAATTCAATTGTCTAACGTGCAGTTTCCACAAGTCAGGCAGAGAACTCGTCTAGAAAATTTTTATGAAAATCACTCAAAATAATGAGTTGATCGTCTGGATTGTAGAAACAGGGGGTAAATAAAATCTTTGTGTAGAATTGTTTTGATTTTAGAAAATTTTCAAAAAGAATTTTAATAAACTTGAAAATACAAATTACATAGCTTTACAGCTCTGCCCAGTTAACTAGCTGCCTGCATGTCTTTCTGTTGTGTATTTAGTCAACATCTACGTGTATCATTTAAAACGTATTTATGCAAATTTATTTTGCTTTCACATACCTATTAGAGGCCTTCATAAACAGTCTTGAAATGTATATATGTCTTTTTTTTAAATATATTCTCGTGGCATGTGTTATACGAAACAACCACTTGACGTGAGATTCGATAAAAAACAAATGCTCACTAAAGCGAAGAAATTTCGAAATAAAATTCTTTGATATTTGTTCGCTAATCTAAGAAAATTCGAATGTTCTCTAAAATTTCGAGCTTTGAAATTCTCTCGATAGTTTTTCGAATGTGTGATGGTAGGCGAGTGGATGTGTGTGTCAGCCTGTTAGTCTAGAGGTACTAAGTTCGATACATGACAGCACTGTAAGTTAAAAAAATAAAATAAGAACACATATCTACACATGGCTAGTGGATGTGTTTTAGAATGGAGGTACAATGTTCAAATGATGCAGCGTAAGCTAATAAATTAAAGAATAAATAAATAACATAAGTAAGTTAAAATAAATAAAATAACTTTTTTACTTTTTCTGCTGCTTTTTTTTGGATATCGAAATTAGTACGATATTCTCTCACTTCTCTAACGAATGTTTTTTGGGAAAAAACTGAGCGAAAGCTGAACTTTTTTCAATTCATTTTTGAGTGTCACTCTCGATAGTTTTACACGATAAATGTTCGAGATATATTCGAAATGGATATCAATAACGAAAGTCTTGGTCAACTGGTCAATAATAAATGCTGCCGTTTAATAAGCGAAGCACTATGGATGTATTAATGTTCGTGTATATAAGTGTGTACAAGCGATGTCGCAAAGATTTCTTCTTCGTAACAGACAATCAAAAGAAGTAGTGTTGATGCGTGTATGCTTGTTATTTTGCATATTGTACGTTTGAGCGTGTGTGTAAGATGTAGATGGTAAGCTATTATGATTTTTAAAGCAAGCGCATACAACTAACGTACACACAACTTATGCATGACGTTTGTATACGCGCCCATGCATATGAAGAAGCAGGCATCACAAATTCTTCCATCATGAAGCATTTTCTTCTTTACTGCTATATCTGCAATTACTGAAACAAAAGCCTTACAAACATTGTTGTTTAGCTTTTGTTTCAAAAGATTTAGTTATATTAAAGCAATTGAAAAATCCCTCATGTCTTAAAAGTTCTTGTAAGTGGTCTTTTGCAGCGGTATAATACATATATAGTATTTTTTTTTTTGGATATTACTGTTTGTTGTATGACTTTCTATGTGGATTTAAAATAATAAAATGTCTGCATTTAAACGATAAGCTTTGACGTTTTGCTATTTTTATATGCCCCCACAAAACCAAAAAGCCAAACGGAAAAACAAAAATTGTTGCACTAAATTAAAAGCTTTATGTGTTTTTTAGTTTCTATTTTCCACATTTAACGATTTTTTTGCCATCTAAGTTATGGCTTTTGATTAAGTAAAACCAATTATTATCTAAAAAGATAAAAAATAAAATAAAATGCATTATGTATTTACGTAAAACGAAAATGATTTATTTGAGTTTTTTTAATTAATACCTTGTAAATTATACAAATTTATTGCCATTTAGCATATAAATAAATCAGTGTGCTTTTTTGTATGTGGCAAAAATTAAATTTTCAGCTGAAATACCAAATATTGAACTCCGACATTAGTGCGAAATTGAATAATTTGCAATAATCATAATATAGACTTCTCCTTGTTCTCTCATTTGATTGACTATTAATCGTATTGTATAAAAAATATTTTACTGAAGAAGTAAAATTTAAATTCGAAATAATTAGTGCCTTAAAAAATGTCAAACTTGATCTTGTAAGTTTATATTTTTCTACAGTTTAATAAAAACTTGATTTTCGCTTTACTTGCTTTACTTATCTATAAAATACTTATATTTGAAATTATTTTCACAAGATTAATGCATTAAACGCATTCACCACAGCAGGCTACACGAACACACGACTTCAAATGCCGCAAGCAGCATTTGTCGCCTCGTAGCCAGCTACTTATTTTTTTTTGGAGACGGCAGCAGCACCATCTTCAGCTGATATTCAAGTACAAATACATAGTTCAGTATTGCCACTTTTATATATTTTGCATTTATAAAAATTAATTACTCTTTTAAAACGTACTTATTTCTCGTAAAAGTACAAAAATGAATCAATTTATTTTTTACATCAGACTTTGGATATTCTTTCTGTTAAAAAATATGAAATAATTGAACAAAATCATTCATTCAACATTTTGTATTATACTGGCAATACTGAATTTTCTCATTGTAGCCAACGAAATAGAAATTAGTTTAATTGGACTACAACGACAAAATCAGCATAGACAACAACCTGCCGCCATGTTGCCTTGCTGCCTTCAAAATAATTATTCTCATATAAACATGTGTATTCTATCCTTGACATTTGGTAGTCGGTAGCTTGCTGTGGTGAATGTGTTTAATGCTTAAAGGTGTCTTTACATGGTAATACAAAGTATTACGACTTTGTATATAGAATCAAAATATTATGAAATTCTCTCCGTGTTTAAAAAAAGAGAACAATAGTCTGTTGTAGGTATTTTTCATGTTTACACTGATACTATAAGTAAAATGCAAGCAAAGACATTAAACTTTTGAGGTAAAAATAAAAATTGGATAATTGCAAAAAAAAATGTGTACTAATATAACTAAATCTTGGAGAAAACATTTTATTATTGCAATGTAATTTTACTACAAAATATATTTTTTTTTATATCTTTGTTTATTGTTTGTTTGGTTTTGTGGTACGGGTTAAGTAGCTGATGGTTGCAGTTGTACAGTGATTACAAAAACAACATGAACATTTCCTGAGTTGATTTTGGTTGTTTTTGTAAAAGTGTTAAACCCTGAAATAAATACCATCAGTGCTGGCAACGTTTACTTTGAAATACACCTCTGGTGTGATGAAAATACTTAAGTTTCTAAAATGGTTTAGAAAATAAACATTTACCGACCGCTTGTCAAATTTTCTACCCGTATTCTCTCCCACTCGATACATTTTGCGTTTACATGATAAGATTTTGTATGTTCTACAGCATATTTTGACATGTCGTAATACATTGTATTACCATGTAAAGACAGCTTTAGCATTTAACTTTCCATTAACACTTAGTAAATCAAACTTTCTACAAATATTTTTCAAATAAATAAATAAATAAACAGCTTTCATTTGTCACTTTCTAAACCTTCAAGAGTTTTACAGCAAAAAAGAGGAAAACATTTTAAAATATATTGCACACATTTGCTGACAATAAATAAGCAATTTGTTTTATTAAGAGGTAGACAAAGAAAACAAAATTGCAAAACTTTCTAAACGAAAATAATTGCAGATGCCACTGTAACTGCAACTGTAACTGCAATTGCCTCATAAGACATAAAATTAGAGTTTTCTTTGAATTAAAAAGAAAAGCAAAAAAACTCAGGTATAAATTTCATCACTGCATGACTATAAAAAGTTTGTTTATGCCATATATTAAATTTCTATTAGTTTTGCAGCTTGCAAATAAAAACAACTATAAAATTAGACAAACAAAATAAATTCATTTGAAGGTAGAAACGATAAGAAAAAGTAATAAAAATACAAAGTATTTTGAGAGTACACTGGGAAAAAAAATTTACGCCTAATTGTCTTAATCAACTCGCTAAAATGATACTTACGTAAAAATAAAATTTTAAAAATTTGTTGTTGTTTCTCATACACATTCTAAAAGTTATGAAAGGCCAACAAGCAAAGCCTGAACTTGTTTGCTTTTCTTCAGTGAATAGTTTGTATAAACAATAAAAACAAAACATTTAGCTTTAACTTTTTTTAAGTTTGTCTTAAGCACAACAAAAATAATCAAATTAACTAATGTGTGCATAGTTCGTGAAGAACAAATGACAATGAAAAGACTGTTGCAAATTTAGAAATTGTAATATTGAGCTTTCATTACAAAAAAGCTAACAGAAAATTTTATACGATGAATCAAAACAATTCACATATTCCATTTCTACTGAAAACTAAGTTTATAAAGCAGAGATCTACATCAATTGACACCACACACACTGGGCGAAACACAAAAAACGCTGATGATGAAGGTTTAGTGAGCTTCGAAAACAGCTAGTTGTTCCGTTCTACTAATTTTTTGTCAGAATATTCACAATTAACTTTTTGGTGTTATTTGTTCATTAATAATTATCACATGTAATTTGGCTTATAAAGCGATACGAACTTTAGCCTAATCAAATCATAAATATAAAAACTTTTATAACTTTTAGAATTTTGTTTTTGTTTTGGTTTTCATAAAAATATCACTTTAGTGACATGATTTGGGCAATTAGGGCCTTAACTTCTGAAATCAGTCAAATTGATATAAAAGTTTAGCAAATGCAACATATGAAATATGCTTCTCTGGCAACAGCATGAATGTTTAGGAAATGTCTGTGCTGGTGAGTTGAAGCAGGTCTTTAAGCGAAAGTTGAGTAGCCTCCTGGTTCGAATTATAGTATTGCACAGATACATCTGTTTGCACTAGTTTTGCGTGTTTTTGGCTCTGGTATGAACAAATATGTTATTTAGCGTTTTCTGTTACTAGTTGTAAATGTTGATTTTTTAAACAATTATTATTGTATGGTTGGGCAATGAGCAAATGAAAACAACACATTTATTTTTTTTTTTTTTGTTTTTCTAAATCAAATAAGATACATAAAACTGCTTTTACATTGACTGCCTTATGATGTGTTGAGAAAAAATCTACATGGCTGATGAATGAATGAATGAAAGCAAAATTTCACATACATATGTAAGTAAATGATACATGTACATGAAACACATGCATTTGTAATTACTCTCAGAGCAAAATTGTCTCTTTCTCTCTCTATACAAATCTCTCTTTGTCTCTTTTTACTCTATACAAATAACATAACGAACGTCCGCACATATATCTGCACATCATGTATTTGTTTCAATAGTGGTTTTTTCATATATTTGTATTACAATATGTATTTTTGAGCAAAAACAGATCAAACAGTTGCTCAGCAGCAATACAATAAGCAATTGTTATTTGTTTTCAATTGTATTGTAATTTGGAAAAGCACGCACACACAATAACTCTTATACTAGTTCTGTCGCTCACACTACAATTATATGGTACATACCATGGTATATTTGTTTTGGCTATACAAACGAGTATACAAATGCAACCCTTTATTTCGAATTCAGTTCCGCAAAGCACAATTTTTGCTCGCGAATGATGTGATAATAATTTTATCTGGGATGTTCACGGACGTGATAAGCGATTTTATAACCAATGCCTTGAGTACACAGAAAAACTGGACCACAGATTGTGAAATGGGGCTGTTTTGAACTTCCAAGACTACAGAATCATGTACAAATACTGTCATATAGAGCAAAATATCTGGGTGTTATAATGGATTCCAAACTCTCGGTTAAACAAAAAGTCAAAGAGTCAAAAAGGCCTCGTTTGCTTTCAATACCTGTCGTAGTAGCTTTAAGGCTAAATTGGTCTTAAGACCTAAAATAATAGAATTGGTATATACAACAGTTAAAGGCCCAATAGTACACAGAAAAAAATCCTGCAATAAACATGTTTGATTAAAAAGAAACCCCAAAAATTAATTAAATATTTAATTGTTTAAAAATTTAATTTAGATAAAAGTTTAATTGACTCACTTTTGACTTTTAATTAAACGTGTTAATTGCTGGAAATTTTTTTCTGTGTATGGTGGACTGCTACGAGTAAGAAATGTGTATGTTTTTTTTTAAGTGAAGTAACACTCAGGCAATGAATGCCTATTACTATTACTAGGTGTTACCTTCTTTAGTAAAGGGATAGGATAGAGAAGACAGGTGGTGAAGGAAGAGGTAGAAGAAAGCTTCATTATTTTACAACTCTGCTTTTTGCACCTTTTTTTATAATGCAGAGTTGCGGCGCCTCTGGTGTCAATGAAGCGTATTAAATTTTTTAAGCTGTGCTTTTGTGCTGTCATTTTATTGGTTAGTTCACTTAGCCGATGATTCTGCTATACAATATCGATGAAGCAGAGCGCTCTGGTATTACATTAGGATTAGTATAGTTCAGTGACCAGTGACGATGCCTTCATTACATGAACCGTGCTACAACAACTGATACAAGGCGACAATAAGGTACATCAGATAAATGCGTGGTATTGTTATTTAATGACTGTCGGATACCGGGCTCGAACCCCAGGATATTCGGGTTTGTAGTCAACGTGCTACGAGTAGCTGCTTCAGCCAACGCCACCAACTATGCAGTATTGAAAGATCAGCCTGTATCCTAATTGCGAGCTGTTTATATAGGTATCCTTCAGAAGCCCTTAATGGACTACAGGCTTACTCAAAATGGCCACACACGCAATCAGAGCTGCGTGATTGGCGACATCTGGCTGGTGAAGATCATGAATGTACGAACCTTCAGAACTAAGGAAAGCCTCAGATAATGTTACACTTAAAATGGATTTCAATATAACTTTCAAAATACTTCTCCTTCAATAATAGTAAATGGGTACCAAAGTCTATACTAATAGGTCAAGAATGATCGGCGATGTTGGTCGAGAGTTTTCGCAAGTTATCTACGATTAGAGCTATCGAAGCATTCCGATGGTTCAAGTGTATTTCAATGATGGTTCAAGTGTATTGCACATATTGACTACCTCTCTAAAATGTCTTCATTAACTAACTATCTTCCTCCCTAATGAACGCACAGAGAAAACAGTGCCTAATAAATACCTCATAAAATAGAACAAAATTAATAAGAAATCTCTATGGTTTTTTTTTCAATAAGGAAATCTTATTAATTTCATAGAGAAAACCTTTTTGAAAAAATCAAGAAGAAATCTTGTAGTTTTTATGAGGTTATCTTATTGATTTTTTTAATAAGGTTATCTTCTTGATTTTATGAGTCGACCTCATAAAATAAAATAAAATATGTCTTTCTTTATTCTTTGTGCTTTGCTTATGTATTTTCATTTAAATTCTGTACCATATACTTATGTATGAATGTAGTATATGTAGATGTTATTTATTTATACTATACATACTTATGTACATACATACATACATATTATATTGTATTCTTAATTAATTAACTCACCATACATACATATTATTACTTGAAAGGAGACAAGTATTGAACCAGCAAACTTCTGACTGATAGACAAACACTCTAACCAATATGCTGACAAGCAGTCTGAATAACCATTGAAATAATTTTGCAAATATGCTTATACAAAAACGAAAAAAAAATTGTCTGTGTCTATTTATAGATATGAAATAACAAGACACCTCATAAAATCAAGAAGATTTCCTTATTAAAAAAAATCAATAAGATGCCTTACACATAATCATATAGGAACCTAATAAAATCAAGAAGAAAACCTTATTGAAAAAATCAATAAGATAGCCTAATAAAATCAAGAAGAAAACCTTTTTAAAAAAATCAATAAGGCAACCTAATAAAATCAATAAGAAATCCCTATAGTTTACAATTTATAAGAAAACCTAATAGAATCAAGAAGTTTTTCTCTATGGATTGTTTTTTTTTTGGTGCCAAAAGTAACGGAAATTGAGTAAAAAAAGTTGTGAATAATAAGATTTCTTCTTGATTTTATGTGGTTTTCTTCTTGATAAAATTAATAAGATTTACCACATAAAAACAATAAGGAATCTCTATGAAAAAATCGTCGCTTCTTTCTGCTGGGATACCCCTTAGCCTAAAAACGTTTCATAGAGAAAATCTTATTGATTCTATGAGGCAGTTTTTTCTCTGTGCGGCTAGATGAACTACTCATTGCTGGATGTGTCTAATGTATTGTGAGTTGCAGTGACGTTTGATAGCATTTGAAATAATATCCTCCGGTGCAGAGATAGATATTCAGAAAACAGAGGGCATATCGAACGCGCTAAGTACATGTAGAGTTGCAAAGAAAATGAAGCCATGCTACCATGATAACTGCTCAGAACAGGAAAAGAAATAGGAACACCATCTCCAATGGTGCATCGCTAGAATGTAACTGCAACGGTAGGAAACAGCTGATCGATATTGTTATGTGAAAAATAATAAAAAAGGTTATGCAGATGTAACCGGAATGTAAAAATATGTACATTACTTTTCACATAACGATATCGATCAGCTAATTCCTACCATTGCAGTTGTATTTCATTACAGTCGACTAACTGAGCTTTTAAGGTATAGCAAGCAGCCACGTTAAACACCCAGTCGGGCGTCGTCAAATTCAGTGATTCACACGCAAAGAAAAAGTATGGTTATTTAATATAATAATACTATTTTATTTTTTAATCATATATTTATTGTAGAAACAGCTGTGCGTCAAAATCTAAATAAAAATAACTTAATATTGTTGGAATAAAATGTATGTATATATAGAAATGTATACTTACACGACATACATACATTTATGTATAAAGAGATACACAAATGTTTATATATTTGTATTGGTCCACCCTTTTGTATATTCTTTATTTATTTATTCATTTATTTAACACTGCCCGTGCAATACCGGTAGCTTACAAACGAAATAGTGAACTGACAGATGTTTCTGAAAAAGATTTTTTTAAAAACTTAACATTATATTGTTATTTACATCATATTATTTTTAAATAATAATACAAATTATGTTGTAGTCACAAATTTTTAACAAGACTATATTGTTAAACTCTAACCATATCACACTTTTTTATGGATGTGATAATGTAATTATTAAATTCAAACATTACTCTGTTTATCGTAACGAAATAAATGTTTAAAATAACAATAACTAGTTTTCGACGACCACACATTTGTTTCAGAGAACATAATATTGTTTTCTCGACCATTCTACAACCATATCTTTTCTTTGCGTGCAGGAATATACATTTTTATAAAAATTAATTAAAAAGAGACGTAATGATACGAAAAATAATTTTTCTTATTTTCATACATTGCTTATTTGGATTTTGATTGTAATCATTACAAATATGTAATTAGCCGACCATCTTCGGCATGTTGAAAAACAAAAAGAAATTTCCCCCTACTTATTTGGGCTTCCAAACAGTGAATACCTTGCACACATTTCACCTCTACCAAGGGTGCCCGATTTTTTATTTAATATTGAAAAAATTGTCTTCTCATCTTAGAACTTTTTCTTTCAGTGCAAAATATTACAATAAGACAATTAAATAAAAAGTTAAAATAATTGCAATAATAATGATAGTTTCACTTAAACAAAATTGGTTTCCTCAATTTTTCTCTAACAGCCCAAGTGCCGGCTGGCTGACTGGCTGACTCACGAAACATCTGAGTGTTTGCTTAAACTAGCAAAATGAGTACGTACGTACGTACTTGTATAATCAAATTTTCCATGTCGGCAATTATTAGTTAAATGTTTAAATGCTGCTGTTACTGTTACTGTTGGTATTACTGTTGTTGTTGCTGCCAGACAAATCGGTCGGCTGGTTCATATTTTTCACTAAAGCATGCTTTACAGCTTAGGTTTGTCCGGTAAATTGTCCAACAACCAACAAACTATTCGTACGTACCCACTACCAAAATAACTATTTGCAATATTAGATTAGTTATGAATTCTTTTTTTGTTTGTTTTGTGTGTGTGTGTGTTTTATTTTCATTTACCGTTTCATTTTCAGTTAAATTAGTCGTCGTTACAGTCATGTAGAGCAAAGTGAATGTCAGCAAAAATGTCATGTTTTCCATAAACGACAAGTAAGAAATATTAATGTTTTCATGTTAATATTTGTTGTATTCACCCCCTCTCCAGTTTTAGTCCTCTGTAGAGCTCGGCATCGCAGGTTAACATATTAAAGCACATGGCTGTGATAATAAAAAAAAAGCTCATACTCATATTATTTTAGTTGTAACTACAAGTATTTAAGTCAAACCATATCTGTGGTGTGTCCACAAGGAGAAACAAGTTATTATTAAATTATTTTTATTGCCATAATATGGCAAAGGTAATTTTTCAATAGATATTTTTTGCAACTATTTAATACTTATGGCTGGTGAATGTCTATGATTTGTTAATATTTTGATTGCCAAATAAAGTTCTTTATTTTCCTAGTGTTGTTGCTAAGCATATTTTTATCATATTTGATTGATTTAATATATCGGGCTGGGTTTGTTTGGTTAAAATGGTAACATGTTATTAACTGGCAAAAACAATTTGCTGGTAAATGTAATTTTTCACAGTTGGCTTTTTTCTAATGCAGACTTTAATGCAAAAATATTTTGCATTAAATTCAATTTTGTTTTTTATAGTTTACAGTTCATGATTATTCTGAAAATTGTTTAAAAAAGAATTTTATATAAAAAAAATTCCAATTTTGTAATTGAAAGTGTTAAAAATCATTAGAAATAAAATTCATGTCATAAAACAAATAACAATTTTGAGATATTAAATTACCAATTAACATTTTTATTAAGAAATAACCTTAGGTATATAAATTCGAATTTTAAGCCAACTATTTTGTAGAAAATATTAACTTGTTATGTCGTCGTTTAAGGGCACATTTGGCTGCCTTTCTATCAAAATTGCAAACAAGACGATACAAAATTTTATAAAAAAAAAGTTAAAAGATTTTAATACAATCCTTAAACTTATTTTACCTTCTTTTGATTAACATCAATAACAACATCAAATTATCTTTGTCGTTGTAAACAAATATTTAACAACATTTAAGTTGTTAGAAAATTTTCCTCTTTACAACTTTTATTTGCTGTCTATTAACTTTGGTTTTTCTATAGTAAGTGTAAATTTTGTTAACTTGATAAGAACGGAAATTGTTTAAAAAGTTATTTAAACCACTAAATTACGTGCTTCTGATATGAGAGCAATATAACTAAAAAGGCATTTAGTATAGTAAAATCACTAACAACTACACAAACATGAATTTGCACACTTAAAAATCAATTTGCCTACACTTAATTCTCCCTCTAACGGACTTATGGAAAATCAACAGCTAACTTGTGAAAAAGGAGTATATTACTCTTACCCAAAAACTATGTATGAAAGTTATTTTACATGTGAGTGTGTACAAATTTAAAATTTTAGCCAAAAATTTTACGTGCCTTTTGAACATAATTTTTATGCAAAATTATTTCACCCAAAAGCAGGAAGTTAAGTTATTTTTCAACAATTACCAGATTTCTGAACACAAGCTTTTTGTTAGCATAAATAACTTGTGTACTTAAAACACTTTTGTAAAAAAGAAAGAACAAAGTGGTAGAAAATTAAAATAGACTATGATTGATGACTACAAAAAAAAAAAGGAATAGTAATTTTTTTATGAAATAAATACAAAAATGAAATTATATTTAAAAGTCGAGCAAAACAAAAAATAACAACTTATTGGAAAAGTTTTTCCATTTATAATAACAATGGTTTAACCAAGTACGAGTAGTATTCGTTGTAGCAAAACAATCTAAATAGTCGTATAACAGCAAAATATTTAAATCCTTAAAAATACAAAAGAAAAACAATTGGTTTCTAACAATAACCATAAGCCAAGTTTTGTTGAAAATTTTCCAGGCACATATTTTTACACAATTCTAACATACACACACACGCACACACATAAACACATACACACCATCCATATTCGGTAAAACATGATCATGCAACAATGGCTGCCAACATTGTGAACGAACTGTGTGAGAGTGTGTGTGTGCGATTCTCAAAAGTTTGTTTTATTCACCAACAACACAAACACGCAAAAAGTAACTTTATAGTTAGAAAATTTCTGTATGTATGCTTTTTTTGTGAGACCGTTGGAACGAACAAGCGTTAAGGAGTGTGTGAGTTTAGATGGCATGAGGTTTTAAGACCATACGGTATTAAAACGGAAGCGGAAGTGTATTAAAGCCGGATATAGCACACAAAAACGAAAGCTCCAACATCTAAACTACAACATAAACTCTGGCGATTCTACACTGTATGTGAGCATATAAATATTTCTTAGCGATTGTCTGAATAAACAACACACGCTTATTCAGTGTTTAACAGATTTTATTTGCATTTTATGGAATTTTCTCTCTATGACAGAGCAGTTTTTCTTTTTGTGTCTGTTTAATTTAACAGTTTTCCAACTAAACAAAATACAACAAAAGTGGGGAAATTTAAACAAAAGCAAATTATTGATATTCACAGTATAAGAAAAGTTTGGAGGCTAGAAATTTTATTTAAATTAAGCAAAAATAACTTAAATCTCAAAAATTATACAGATTGACAATTAAAAAGCATTCGAAAGGTAGTTACAAGGGCAACTGTAAGGCTTTTATTCTTTAATTATATATAACTGTAAGACACACAAAATAACACTTATTCTGCCAGAAGAAACACAAGAAAAATATACCAAATGAAAGCTTACAGCTGAACCTATTATAAAAAGGAATACAATATATACAATATATACAATATGCCTTCTTATAGAATTGAACAGAAATAGAAATCAAGTAATGAAAAAAAATCGCGAAACTTGATTTAAAGTTGAAATATAAACTCTATACTGTTTTAAGATTATACTGAAGATATACCCCCCTATGCAAAAACTCTTGTTAAACTTAAAGTTGGTTTAAAAAACGAATTTTGTATGGCAAAACCGGTTTTAACACATGCTTTAACTTTAACAAACGTTTTTGCATAAGGGGGATAGAGTTAAACGGAAATGTAATTGGTTAAAATGCCCTACAAAAAAATTTGCCTTAGAATTTTACCATAAATCCGTGAATGCAACGAAGCTAATAATTCAATCTAAAAAACCAAAATATGCGCAAAAACGAAATGCTTCCAAGAGCTAATTAGGGTTCCGTACACTAAAGGTGAAAAGGAACCCTATTGTTTTCGCTACGCTGTCCGTCTGTCCGTCACACGCTATTTTCTCAGGAACCGTAAGAGCTACGGACCTGAAATTTGGACAGAGTATGTAGAACCATGAGAATTAAAAATTAAAGAGTGTTCCAAAACGAGCAACGAAAAATGTTAAAATCCGACGTAATATGTATATTGAGACTTGAAATTTGTAAAATTAGTGTAACACTAAAATTTAAAAAAAAAAAATTAAACTAAATGGTGGTCCATCAGTTAATGCAATTTTGACTATGTAATTTTGACAACTTGCTATATCTTGGAAACCGCAATAGGCAAACTCTTGAAATTTTCAAAAACAGTAAAACTAAAAAATCCGAAAATTATTAAATCGCCAAACCGAAAAAAAAACTAAAAAAAAAATCGCTTAAACGAAAAAAAAGCACAAAATTAAAAAAAATTCTTACACTAAAATAAATCGGCAAAACCGAAAAAATCGCCAAATTGAAAAACGCCAAAAACCGAAAAAAAATCGACAAAACGCGAAAAAGGCCAAAAAACTAAAAAAATCGCCTGAATAAAAATAAACGCCAAAAACCGACAAAAATTGCCAAAAAGCGAAAAAACGCCAAAACTAAAAAATCGCCTGTATGAAAAAAATCGCCAAAATGAAAAAAATCGCCAAAATGAAAAAATCGGCAAAATGAGAAAAAAAAATCGCCAAAATGAAAAAACGTCAAAAAACCGAAAAAATCGACAAAACGGGGAAAAAGTGCCAAAAGTAAAAAAAAGCCGAAACTATTCATATATATCTAGTGTCCGTACGGAACCCTTCGTGCTTAGGTCAAAGTCGCACTTCACTGCTTTTATTTTTCTTTGTTTTTGTTTGTGAAACATTTTAAACCTGTGTATCTTCTCTGCATGAGTCTGTTTTGTAATTTTTTACACGCATAAGTTGAGTTATTACTCAAGTTTTGATTTTATGATGAAAAAGAAAAAGTTATATTCATGTTATGTATATCTTAGTTAGGACCTTTCTATATTAAAGTAACGATATGTACATTCTAACGTATTTAATTGAAAGAGATAGACTCACTTTGAAAATAGTAAGAAAATTTCAAATAAGGGTTTATTGATACAAATTAAAACATTTAAACATCAAGTAAGTAAAAAAAAAAAAAATAGTAAAAACCCTTGTTTGTCATTCCCCGAACAAATTATATACTTTAAAATACTTTCGGCTATTAAGTCTATTTTATGTGGATTGTTGCTTTATGGGCTGTACTGAGGATTATGTGTACTTTTGGGTAATTTTTTTTTCTTTTAACTCCTCCGTTAAAATCAATAAATCAGAAATATATTCAATCGAACAAAAATACGATACAACAAGAACAACACTAATAAAGTTTTTATAGTCTTCTTTTTACTTTACTCTTTATGTTGTTTTTTTTTTGTTGTTGTATTTTTATTATTGCCTGGTAGTATTTTTATGTCATAAAAACAATGTTGTTTAGTGTTTTTACATTAGATCCCCTGGGGCAATTGTTCCCATTTTTATTGCCCTCCCATGCATGTGTGTGCTTGTATGTGTTTGTGTGTTTAAGTTGCACACAGAAATGTATTGTATATTAGTCTCGTAGTAGATATGTTATGGTCATGTTAGCATTTCCTATACCCCTGCTCCACTTTTTTAATCTTGCAAAATCCCAACTTATACAAGAAAGATAAAATACCAACCAAGGCCCACTTACATCCATACATACATTTATAAAAAAATACAATATCCTTTAAAAGCCACATGCCATAAAACACTGTAAGAGAATTGAATGGCAATATAAAAAAACACGATGCCAAACAAAAGTAAGGTAAAAGAAAAGATACTAATGATGTGTATTCAATATATAGATTTCCCTTATGTTTATCCTTGTTATGCCACGTTTTATTTTTATTTTATGTTGTCTACCTTTTGGCAATTTTATGATGATGATGTTGCAATTTAAGCACAGACAGCTAAGAAATAGAGTTTAATGCAAAGGAAAGTTTTATGGTCAAGCAAACTTTGCCGTTTCAACTATTCTCTCATCAGCTCTAGCGATAAACATATTAGGGGGAGTTTTGGCGCTTTTTGATTAGAGCTTTTTAAGACTCTGTTTTGTGGATACTAGTGGCGGCGTTGCCACATGTTAGGACTCAAATAGTGGTATTTATTTTATGTCATTTTATTTTTGTTGTGCGTGTAGGGAATCTTGCTGCTTGCTGGGCTGCAAATTATTAATGTTTTAGTTTTAAGCTTAACATTTATTAATGCACTAATAAACTCTAAATTATTATTATTTTACTTATGCAGTAAAATATTTTTTTATTAAAAATACATTGAAATTGATTATGGAGGGTTTAGCTGGATACTTTACTATCGGTCTATACTAGTCGTGAACTTGATATGGGCATCATGTCGGACATCGCAAATGACTAATGGAGACTGCTCATGTTCGGATGCCCGAACATATATCTGAGCAACAATGTTCGCCATTATATTCGTCATCCGCAACCATTTGCAATTGGAAGATAAGAGATAGAACAAATTTGGTAAATGTTCCATCTCTATTGCACTAACGTAAAATACTTTGATATGCCTGAACATGGACATCGCCCGTATTCACCACGACAAAGAATTTAATGAATTTTGCACAGTTTCTCTGCCTGCGTCATGTTCATGTCATGTCCAAGTCGATGGCTAGTGGAGACGAAGGGTTAGTTTGTTGCATATGGCATATACTAGGTGGCCCAAAGGAAACGCGCTGAATTTTAATAGTCGATAACAAGGTGTATTAAACCTAGTGGTAGCACAAGGAAACTCACTATTTTTCTGCTCTGAGTACATTTCTGCCACAGATACTCAAAGCTGTTCTTACAAATTCTGGAATTTGAAAATATTAAATTTGGAAATTTGTTTTACTTTTAACCAACTTAAAAAAGGGGTTATCATTTCGTTTTAATGTGTTTTATTTTCATATTCCCGTCATTAAAAATAAATTCGTATAGCTTTAATTTGGTCCCATTGTGAAAAATTGGCGGTAACACGCCCATTAATATTGTTTTATTTCATTTTAAGCACTTTTACTTGTCATATTGCTACGAAACTTAGCACATAATTTGATCTATCATAATAACACAATCTCGACCTTTAAAAAATTTGGCGTGGCCACACCCATTGAAATTTAATATTATATTTTATATACTTCTACTTTACCGATTCTTACGAAATTTGGCACACGGCCTGAGCTCTGAATATGACACGATCTTGCATTTAAAAATTGGGTGGGGTTACACCCATTAAAGTTGAGTATTTAAAAGAATTATCTTTATGCATTATAATTTTCTTAGAATTTCTTTACTGCCTGTCCCCTTCCCTCTCTCTCTCTCACACACACACTCACTCACTCTCTTTCTCTGTCACTCTCTAAAGCTCAAATCAGTTCATATTTTTATTTAAGTTGTTTGCTTCGTTATATATTTCTTTTTCTGAATGACTAGTCAAAAATATCACTTCAGCGTACTTGTGACAGGTGTGACCAAATAGTTCCTATAACTAATTACATACATACTTATTAAAATGAAGTTTAAAAAAAATTTATTATATTTTTTAATGCTTTTTACTGTTGGAAAAAAGCAAATATTTGTTATATACAATAGCACTTTTGTGAAATTCTTCAATTTTTATTGTGACGGGTGTGAAAGAAAATTTTAATATTTCAATTAAGCCACAAAACTCTCATTGTACGACAACATACAAAGACGAAACTTCAGCAAAAAGCAAACAAGAGTATAAGTCTTTTCCGAGATAACGATTTTTATTAAAGATAAGAAAATGAATAAAATAAAATTTAAAATTACTACCCATCATACAAAACAAGGAGAGCAGAGTGTTCAGTATATGTTCCTTTCAAAGCGTTGATATACATATATCCTCGGCTTAGAGTGTAAACCTGTTACTTCAATCCGATTTTACGGGAGAGACTAAGTACTGTTAAAATTTTCTATACATAGCTCAATATATTAGACTAATACATTAAGTTTTTGCGTCATGTAGAGTTTTAAATTAAAATAAATATTTTAGTCGATCGTTGCGGCGTCTCTTACGAACGACATTAAAACGGCATATGCTAGCAGGTTTACACTCTACGCGGACGATATGATACACATTTTTAAATTCTCTGAAATAGTAATTTTCTTGTACACGCAAAGAAAAAATATGGTTGAGGTAACCATAATCAAACAGCAACATACTATGATTGAATTATATGGTTGCAGTCAAATCATTTTATTGTTAATAGAAAAAAAACTTTACCAATATTATTATCTGAGTTAATTATAATATTATCTGAGTTAATTATATTATAATCTTAGTATTGTAAATATGACAACACTATTGTTAGATGTGACTCACCATACCATCTTCTAATATTATATTAATATTGTTAAATACGACCACAGTATTATTTAATAGAATAATAATATTGTTGAAATAAATTGTATATATAGAAATGTATACTTACACCACATACAGCCATGTCTATATAAAAAGATACACAAAAAGTTAAATATTTTTTTATTAATCTACCCTTTTGTTTATACTTTATTTATTTATTCATTTATTTAACACTACCGATAGCTTACAAACGAAATACTGAACTGACAGATGTTTCTGAAAAAGATTTTTTTTTAAACTTAACATAATATGGTTTTGGAAAACATTATATTGTTATTTACATCATATTATTTTTAAATAATGATACAAATTATGTTGTAGTCATAAATTTTTAACAAAACTATATTTTTAAACTCTAACCATATCACACTTTTTTTATGGATGTGATAATGTAATTATTAAATTCAAACATTACTCTGTTTATCGTAACGAAATAAATGTTTAAAATAACAATAACTAGTTTTCGACGACCACATATTTGTTCCAGAGAACATAATATTGTTTTCTCAACCATTCTATAACCATATCTTTTCTTTGCGTGTAGACATCAGAAGGCATTCGATACAGAAAAAATTTTCAGGAAAAATTTTTTGGTGTTTGTATTGCATATTCGATGGATATCGAATGCAGTAATTTGACCGCAGTTAAACTTTTTTTTTATTAAAAATAACTAAATTATTTTTCCCTTCGCAGGAATTGCTCGTATACATATTTTAAAAATACAATTCTAATATATTTCCAAAAAGGGGTTTATTTAAATCCCCAGCAAAACTGTAAAAAAATAACAAAACGATATAGCCGGATTATATATAAACCGCTTTAAACTTTGCTTTATACATACAAACATACTTATACAAATAATTATTTAGATATTTTTTTCTATTGCATATTGATGATTGTTTTTCAAAAAAAAAAAAAATAAATAAAAAATAGAGAGTATTTATTTTTTTACAAAAATGCTAGAAAAAATACAACAAAAATGAAGGGTTTTGAAAACGGTCGTCACTAGTATATAAATTTGTAATTCTCTGAGGATTTAAATTTTTAACCCAAAAATAAAACAAATTGCATCATGCCTTTGTTTAGATTTTTTGTTTTTCTGGTAATTTTACCTTAATGTCAGCAAATTGAATTTAAATTGTTCGATATTTATATTGGGATTATTTGCTATTGTGTGTGTGTGTGTGTGTATGTGTGTTTGTGGATTTGTGTAGGCTAAACACAAACACATTCATGCTGCATACTTTAAGGAGCTAAAAGAATTGTTTTCTCTTTCCTTCTTTATAAATGTTATTTCTTTTTATTTTCAATTTACTTTGTTTTATGTTGTATTTATTTATGATGATATTCCCTTTAACCACAATTTATTTTAATTTGTCTTGTTTGTAAACTTATTTTACGTTATTTGCAATGCTTACTTTTACGGATACTTTTCTCAAATTACTAGAGCCGAAAGGATATTTTATTCTATGTGGCAGCTTAATGGATGTTTATTGAAATACATTTTGTACCAAATAAATAAATAATTGTTTATTTTTTCTTTTGTGTATAAAGCTAAATTGAAAATAAAATTGATGGTGTAATGTCAAGAACATAAATAATTTGATGTGCATGGCTTTTGAATTTAAGGCAAAACGATAAATTTTAAATCAAATAGTCAAAAAGGAATATCCTAAGAGCATTTTATTATATACACACATTAAACAAAATAAACGATAAAGGAAAAACTTTGAGGAATTTCTTGGGAATGATGCTCTCAATTTTATATTAACAAATTTGATATGTTGTAACGAAAAATGTGTTCCCGTCGTGTATGAGTATTTTAGCTTCTCTGCCAGTCGATTAACACTCGCTACAAACTTCGAATTTAATTGATTTCGCAGTAATTTTTTAAACTCTATTTTTACTTTAAGTGTGAATCTTTTTCAACATTGTGAGCACGCCTTGCAATCCAATCAATAAAAAAAATACAGAACTTAAAAAACAAGCTTCTGATCCGAATTTTTATTACATTTCTAAGAAATCTACGGTTTAGTCCTTGTTGTGGAATCCTTAATTTAAACACAATTTCCGTAATATTAATTAATTTACCTTAATCGCGTCATCAAAGTTTTAACAGCTCCTTTAAAGTTATTTTAATTTGGCAAACATGTTCACTTCGTTGAGTTTATGAATTATTCATTTTTAAATTTCGTTTTGTGTTCGCTAAAACTACAAACGAGTATAGTTGCAAGTGTTGGCGATGTCTTTGTCTTTAATCGCCTCCAAGAAACATTTCCACCTTTCACCTGCCGGATTGCGACGCCATCGTCATGTGCATGTGTGTCCAAAGATGTCTAGACGTCATTTATACTTTTAACTGCTAACGAACATACACACATGAAAAAAAATCCATATCGTACTGCATTATAGCCATATGTTTTAAAGTGTAATAATCCTTAAGTGTAATATACTATTATTAGTCACTAATAGGCTTAGATTAAATTTTTGCGTTTTAGAAATATTTTTGCTGGTAGCAAATGCAAAAACCATGTAAATTACAAAATTTCGTGGCAAATAATTATAGTTTTTGAATAAATATAACACAAAGTTGTTCGCACAAAACAATGTCAATTATGTGACATATATTTATTATACAATTGAACTCAAACTAATTTTAATCAGGAAAATCCAATTTAACTTTTCTTGCCGGCTTTAAGAAATTACATTAATTAATTAAAAATTTCATTCTATAAAAAGAATTGAAAGTACTAACCTTATTCCTGATTACATTTCATTATAGTTCAATTAAATAATAATAACCTTATTTATAAAACTTATTAAGGCTTTAAAGAGGGTTTTTAAAAGAAATGTTCACATAAAATTTTTCTTAAAAAGGATTTATAAAGCTTTAATAATTTCTATAAATAGGGCTGTAAATATTTATCACATGTCATCATGGGCACGTGACACTTGGGAATCACAGTTTAATACTCGTATACTGAAAAGTAGAGATGAGCAATCCCGTAATTTTTAATAATATTGTTCCTAGTGAACGTGAACTGTAAATCACGGTTCTTTTAAACTGCGACCCTAAACACGGCTTAACAGTATTTTGCTTTGCAGAAAATTTTGTTAGTTACCCGATAGTGTTTTATTGGTCGACGTCGGACATACTGCCTTCGAGTTGTGATGAATTATAATGGCATAACTCGTGAAAATATTAGGCAGGCTCATAAAAAAATTCTAACGTGATGAAATTTTTTTAAAATTTTTTTCTGAAGCTTAGTTCCTAATACCTATCTGAATTGCTTATTAATTTCTTAAATGTGTTTTAAATGCATGAATTATACACACAAAAAAGTAATATGAAGGATTTTGTAATATTAATTAAAATATTTGTAATATCAATTAAAAAATTAATTAAATTTTCACCTATAAACAATTTGATAATATCAATTAAGTTTTTTCACTCAAATTAATTAATATAATTAAAAATTTAATTAAATCAATTAAATTTTTAATTGAAAATATTAATTGGTGAATACTTTTTTCTGTGTATGTAAAATTTTATTAAATTAAATATGCCCTTTATTTATTGTATATTTTGTTGTAAAAAAAATATTTTAAAACCGCAATGCAGTCTAGTAAATTTCTTATAGCTGTAAATGCACTATAGGAAATGCGAGGGCGGATCAATAAGTCCGTAACTTTAATAACTGTTCAAAGCATACAACCTTGTGTATTTTTCTAAAAATGGAAAAAAAGTGAATTTCGAGTGCTCATTAAATATTATTTTTTGTGGAAAAAAACCGTCAATCAAACCAAAGAAAAGCTTGATAAATACTACTCTGCTTTACTGACTTTCGTTGTGGTCGCACAAGTACAAATGACGCTGAACGTTGCGAACGGCCAATTGAGGTCAGTACATCAGAAAATGTTGAAAAAATCCACGATATGGTGTTGGCCGATCGAAGAGCAATAGTGCGTGAGATTGTAGATGCCATTGGCATTTCATATGAGAGTATGGTTTCGACTTTAAATGCTCAGCTGGGTTTGAGAAAGTTGTCTGCAAGATGGCTGAAGCGTTTGCTCTCAATTGACCACAAACGTAAACGTGTGACAACTTCAAAGGACGAGTGCACATGTGTGCAGTCGTACCCCATCTGCCATATTCTCCAGATTTAGCCCCTAGTGACTACTTCCTATTTCCAAACCTAAGGAAATGGCTCGGTGTAAGGAGATTTAGCTCCAACGATGACATTATTGACCAAACAAATGCCTATTTTAAGGACCTATTTTTTGGAAGGGATACAAAAACTGGAGAAACGTTGGACTAAGTGTATTGAGTTAAAATGAGATTATTTTGAACTATAAATTTTTGCTTTGCAAAAAAACTGTGTTTCATTAAAAAAAAAACTTTCTATTTAATATATATTTTTTTATTAATTTTTATTTACATACGTATAAATACTTCAACTATTAAACATTGGACTTCCTGATTCAAAACTTCATACATATATACATATATGTACATATGTGTGTGTATCCAATGGGATATGACTGTTTGCATTAGAAACGGGATCATTCATTAAGCAAACATTTAGTTTTTAGCTCCTTCATAAAGCAGTCAAGCGTTAATGCTGCTTAATGTCAATACTAAGCAAACAAATTCATAAAAAATATCTTAATTTTTATACTTCAGTTTGACTTGCAAAATACACACTCAGCATAATAATAAATACAGAATAAACATACACACACACTCACTCACTAACGCAGTCACACAGACACACACACGTGCACTTAGTGGAAAGGCTTCAGAAACAATAATCGTCCCTTGTGCATCGTATGCAAACACTCTTCAAATCAATCAATACTTATTCCACGTATGATTTTTCACATCGATATGCAAACACGGAGTTTATTTGTTGAAAATATGTATGTATGTGTGTACATAAGAGTTTTAAAAGGAATTCGAAAGTGAGTGCTCTTTATGCTAAAAGTTTATAATTGAAAAGGGTCAGGGTGCAGGGAAAGTAGGGAGTTTAGGAAAAGAGGTGGTGTTCGTCATATCCACAACCTCAGTCATAAACATATACACTCAAATTCTATAACAGAAGACCGCGCGTCAAACGTTAAAGCAACGGTAGTTGGGAATTCGTGCTTCGTCCAGGCTTTTGTACTTTAACGCATTGAGGCAGGAACAAACTTGCAATTTAAAAATCTTTTTTTTTTCTTTCCTTTTTTAAGAAAACAAATACTCGACTCCATGGCAAAAACCTTTTGACAGCATATTTGATTAAACTTTCTTTTTTTTTATTGTAATTTTCCCCGATTTAAAAGTTGGGAGTTACATTTTCGTTACTAGGCAAAACGAAGACTCACACACACACACACACACACATACATACTCTGACGCTACCCTGCAGAAAGTGCGAATAGTGAAAATGTACTGAGTCGCTTTTGACTTTGTCACCAGTACTACTCTACAATTATTCCCCATACCATATGCTTGTCATTGAAAATCTACTAGTAACACTAAAACAATTGACTAGGTAGTGAATTCATAATTCTTATGGGAACATGGAGACATACCAACCAGACATTTACTGGTACATTTCTATACCTTACGTACATACAAATTTATGTATATTGACAAGTTGTTGCAAAATCCACCAGAAATACACCACACCTGTTTTCTCTATTTCTTTTATACTGACGAATAGAAGAGAAATTGTAGACAATGTAACTACTACTAAAATTTTAGTGCTGACAGAGAGACATTTGGCCCCAGTCTGACTGCAGGGTATATACATACATACAGCCTAAATTCATTTTTGTATCCAATAAATGCAATTTCATTTTTAGTATTATTTTTCTCTTTTTATATTCCATATAAAACAATAACAATAAAAATAAAAGAAAATATTTCAGTTTATTAGCAACAGCGCGCTTTCGAAAACGATAAACTTCACATTCAAATTCAATTTTCAATTTGAATTTAATAGAGTTGGAAATCAAGTCAGCAACAAATTCAACAATCGAATGGCTACACAAGTACGCTAAATAAGTAAATAAAAAAAATCGACTAATCAAAAAATTCAGAAAAAAATAAAAAGAAAGTTAAAGGGACCTTTTACACGAGCAAAGACTATTAGACTGTAGAAAGTATTTTTATACAAATCTAAATTTTAATATGTGAATACCGAAGTAAATTTATTTGACATTTAGGAATTTATGTTTGTTTGTTGGTCAAGCACCATCTTTATATATCAGAGAGTGAAAATGAGTACTAAGAAAAAAATATGGATAAGTAAATAGTCTTAATTTTAGAAAGTAAGTATAATCATAATTCCAGCGCGAAAAAATCGCACGCTTACAAATTTTCTCTCGAACAACTATGACTATAGCCGATTTCACCATACAAGAGCATCTATCTCTATTTGGTTTATGCGAAAAAGCTAAAATTCGCTACAACTATAAATAAAAAGGCACATGAGTATCAAGCGTATTGATACTCTGTCATACTTATAGTTGGAGTATGCTTATACTCAGAGTATGGATATTTAGTAGGATAAAAATATATATATGTACATGATACTCGGGGTATTTATTCATTATACATTTGTATATAAAAAATTTATTTGAAGACCATGTATATTTTTATTATATATTATATAAAGAAGGTCGAAAATGCTTTTTAAATAAAATGAATCTTAAATTAATGTGAATAATTTTTTTCAGAATAACAAATAAAATAAAAATGTTTAGTCTTATTTTATGGATCGAATGTGGAAATCTCTAAAAATATTTTATTTAAAAAAATCAATATAATACTTTTTCTTTCAAATAAAAAGAAATATACTTATAATTCGTACGGAATAACTTTTTTTTGCTAATCAATTTTCATAAACCTTTCCCTACCTTACTGGTATATGTAAGTGATTTGAAATGCTCAATAAAATTTTTTATGCGAGTTTGCTGTGGCAAAGTTAAATAAGGATATCAGAAAAATTTTAATGGCGGTTGAGTTTTGTTAATGCACAATCACCCCTAAAGTGTATTTATGTATCTACGTGCAGCAACATACAAATTTTTTTTTTTTTTTTTTTTTTTTTTTTTTTTTTTTTGAAAACGTGTAGGCAGTTAAATTTCTTTTTATTTGATATTCTTTCATTCATACAAATCGACAATCATTCGACAAACGCTTTATTCCGGTATTGGCAATGAGATGGACAGAAAACTTTTCTCGATTAATAAATTCCGCTGTGTATAGAATTTGGAAGCTGCAATGCAGGACATCAATATTTTCAAATTTTTCAACAATTCCTGTAAAGTATACAATTTTGTTAACAAAATGGTGATTTTTATTATTTTTTTTTTTTTGTAATCAAAGTTCCTAAAGTTATTATTTAGGTATAAATACGTCTGAATGTGTGTATGGGGTTGTGTTGGGTTACACACGTACACAATTGTGATTTGTAAAAATTGTTGATTAGTTTGCAGCCAACAAATGGCAGAGATAACCTTTTTGTATCTGATACTGAAGTTGGGGGGATGAAAGTGTTTTTTTTAAAGAGCTTTCCTTTCGCCTTAAAGGTAAAATATTTATGATTAAGTTGTTAAATTGCAAGAACTACTCGTAAAATTGAGTGTACCAGATGTGCTGAGTTTCAAATAAAAAAAATGTTATTTTAATATTATTAAAGGCTTCTCTAAACAAGTTGCTTAGTTAGTTTTGTTTTAAATTTAACTAAAAGAAACTTTCTTATATGTATTTCAATATAAATTTCAAAATACTCTAATGTAATTTATATGGAAATATATAAGAATTTTGGACCTGGATCAAACACGTCATGTATAAATTTTATACTGAGAACGAAAAGGAGTGGTATTTATTGCCTTCTCATCTTTCTCATACAAAATCGAAACTAGACGTGTGAAAGACGTCTTAGCTGGACGTTTTGTAGATTTTTTTTAACTTCGTCAGCAAATTTATTTCTGTAAAATTAGTTAATTAATTACTTAACTTAAGAATTTCTTAACCGATCGGAATCAACTTTATATGGCATTCTAAATACATTTTTAATCGAACTGACATCTTGACGGCCAATGTTTTAAAATATATGTATTTTTCGTGTTTTTTTTTTTGGGAATTGTTACAATTCAGTTCAAAATTTGTTAAGGCACTAATAATCCCAAATTAGTATTTTACTTATTCAGTAAAATATTTTTTTAATAAAAATACATTGAAACTGATTATTGAGGGGTTAGCTGGATCCTATGTGCACATGCAAATGCAGGGAATCTTTACCCAAAAATTACAATAGAGATGTTATGTTAAACTTTCATTTAAACAAACGAGAGGTTTAACTTATAACATGGTTGAAATAAGAACGCAATAATTAACATTTTTTTTATTTTCTTAGGCTGAGCTTACATCTGTCATTTCATGTGTGCCATGTGCCAAAAAAAACGTAACCGCTTATTACTAATGAACAGGGAAACCGTATAAATGCAATTGCATGTTTTTTCTTGTGTGACGTATTAATGCGAGGACAAGATATTTATCCGTTTTAGAACTTTTTATGAATTTTGGCATTGATTTATTACTGCATATTTTTGCATATTTTACCCTTTAAAGCATGTTTTTGCATATAACAGTCTTACACGCATATTTTTAGCATATTTTGGAGTTTTTCGAGCATAATTTACGCTTTTATGGCATATTTTAATGTTTTATATAATTTTAAATTTTAATATTCTTGCAAGCTTATGTGTTGGTCAAAATTGATGCTTTTATATTATTCGCCATATAAATATAATTTCCAATGTTCCAGGTAGTGCACATACTGTGATATTTGCATATGAGGTAAACAGATTTGAAAGCTTTTAAATTTGTTCTTATTTTTTTGCAAAATCAGAGTAACCGTTGTTGTCGCCGAGATCTGGTTGGTTGATGTACTCTCGTCGGTGTGAAAGCACAAAAGCTCTCTATAAAAGTTTGCACATTCTGCATATGGCTTGGACATTTTTCTTATATATTACGCAGCTATTAAGGTCTTTCGTTTTAATAAAAATTCAGTTTTGCTATTTGTGAGGGATTCTGTCCCGAATAGACGTTGAAGGAACATTGTCAGTGTATAAAAGTTTATTTAGATGTAACAGGTAATGATTTTTATTTGCAAATACAGTTCCACAAGTTTTATTCCTGATATCGTGATCTCTTTTGAAATTAAAGTTAAATTTTTACGAGTATCCCAAAAAAATTAATTTGTATTATATGCCTTAGTCAAAATTTGTATGGTAATTTTTTTAAAGTGCATTTCAAACACAAACTATTTTTTTATAATACGACTGTTACTCTTTGTTAATTTTTTTATTGTTTCCTTTTTTTATTTTATTTTTGTTTTATATATGTATGTATATGCAAATGTTGTTGAATTTTTGAATTAGAAATGTAATATTTTCATTTACAAATAACCCAAATTATTTTATTTTTAAGAGCATATTTTTTGAGTTTTAAGTGCATATTTTCAAGCTTTTAGTGCATATTGAATGCGCATAAAACACTTTTTTTAGAGCATATTTTTGGTTTCACTGCTAATGAAAAACTGTTTGATTCAGCTACGTATTTATTAAGTTAAACAGTTTCATACATAACTAATAGACAATTTTATAGAATCCAACATGATGGGAAACTGTTTAAATCAATAAATACATGTCTGAATCAACGAGTTTTTCATTAATAATTAGATGTAAACACAGCCTTACTTTACCATTGCTGCATTCATTGGCAGACTTTTTCTCAGCTCGAATTGTAGTTGTAAGAAGTATGTACGTATGTCATTGAAAATAAATATAAAAAAACAACAACAACTATTTATTGTTTTAGCAAGAAAGGAGTTTTGCCACACACGTATTTTTGACCGCATTTTTTCTTTTTTTTTTGAACTGTTTATTAATTAAGTTAATTACGCATTTATTAATGCATTAATAATCCCAAATTTTTAATATTATTACTTATTCAGTAAAATAATTTTTTATTAATTCTAACAATTTCCACACAAAAAATACACGAATTATAAAACAAATATTTTACCAAATAAAACGTGTCAAAAGCAATTTATTTCTTTAGAGTCAAACATAAACCGGAAACGGAAGTAAAGTGCACTCAACTTAACTGCACAAACACATTTGCCACTAATTCTTTTTTTGCTCCCTCTCTATCTCTCGCTAAAATAAAACAACAACCAACACAAAAGCTGTAAATAGCACAACAACAAAAGCAGTAGCAAATGCAAAAAATAAGTGTTTGTGGTGCCGATAAAAGCAAGAAGAATGAAAACCTGAAAATAAATACATACACAAGTCATTAGCACCAATGACTATGGCAGACTGGAGTAAAAAAAAAACATGCAGAAAAAATATGTTTGTATATAAAACATGGAGTAAGTGAAAAAGAAATAAAAGGAAATGTTAGCCCTCGCAGAGGGATTTATATTCACAATCAAATATGGTGAAAAAAAGCTGCGATATAATTTTGAAAACAACAGAAACGCGTGCTATTTTAAGAGGAAATAATAGAGAAAAAGTTGCATACTTTTAGGCTTGAAAAAACAAACACATTCTCTAGAGAAGTGATGAAGTAAATTGATTTTCAAGTATTCCATGTTTATTTTAGCTTATTATACATTTCACCAAAATAGTATATATACACATACGAGTACTTCATAATATTTATATGAGAATAAATATTGTACTATATTGGTCCTTATGAATAGCTTAGTCGATTATGTGATGTCAGTCTGCCTAAACGTGAAATCAAATCCGCAAGAAAGACTTCGGACAGAATTTTTCCCACATAGATTTCTATTAAAATAAGCAAAATCAGACACAGGGCTCCAGGACTGGAAAATGAATTTAGTGTTTTTTATGGGAATTGTTACAATTTAAGTTTAAAATTTTTAAACGCACTAATAATCCCAAATTAATATTTTACTTATTAAGCACCCGGTCAAAAAAATACTTGTGTGGCAACACTCTATTCTTAAAAAGCTGTTGTTGTTATTTACATTTATTTTCTTTTACATACTCTTACGACTACAAGTTGAAGCTGAAAAAAATTCAGCCAATGTAGCAATAGTAAAGTAAGAAAATTAAAAAACATGTTGATTATTGAGTTCTTGTTTCAACTTTGTTATTTGTTATTGAGCTTCTCATTTTGTTAAATGAAAGTTTATAATATAATAAATAACTCTAGTTGTTCTAAGAAGCTTTGGGTAAAGGTTCCCTGATGATCTGCATTAGCAACAGTGAAATGCGAATAGGATCCAGCTAAACCCCTCAATAATCAATTTCAATGTATTTTTAATAAAAAAATATTTTACTTAATAAGTAAAATATTAATTTGGGATTATTAGTGCGTTTAAAAATTTTAAACTAAAATGAATTTGTTCCGGAATAATTTCTTAATCAAGTTCAGTATCTTAAATTGTTATGGAATGAAATATTTTTATTAATCAATTTGATTTTCTTAAAAAGACAAGAAAAATTAAAAACAATTTTAAGCAGACTTTGTAAAAAAAATTCGTTTCTAAACGTTTCAAATTTGTATGAAAAATAACGAAAATTCGTTTCAAAAAATATTTTTTCCAATCATATTTCAAAATGAAAAAATTTTTTATATTTATAAAATCTGCTTTTTAAGCTTCTTTTAAATTTAAATTGTAAGCAAAATAAAATTTAAAAGAAAAAATTCCGTTTGTTTCCCATATTTTATTGCCTTGATTTTTGATTCTAAATCAGCCGATTGTTTTTATCGGCGCAACTAACTCCGAGATCTCACTATCGGGGCACAATGTACCGATTTTCGTCGGCTTACTGAAATAAAGTCATAATTAAAGCAACAAAGTGGCTTTATTTCTCAACTAATGGAAAAATAAGGACGTGATTGCACTTCACTGCAGTGGTAATAAAGCCATATAGCTTTTTTTTAAAAATTATTTGAGAAATAAATCCATTTTGGCTTACTACTTATGACTTGATTACAGTGAGCCGACAAAAATTGGTACATTGTACCAATAGTGGGATCTCGGCTTAAGATACAACATTATATTTACATTACCTTAGCACTTCAGTAGTGAAATTCACTAACTTTTAACGAATAGACAAATGTTATTTTTCTCTACAATTATTATTGTTTGCATTAACGGTTATGTTATTTACTAACTAACTTCTTGTTAACAACTTCGTTAAAATTTGGTATCATGTGGCAGCTCTGTTAAAATTAACGAAAAGCACAAAGAGGAGTAGAAAATAAATAAATGAATTTGTACTTGTACACAAACATACTTTCATCAATTTCTTTAATTTTGAGAAATAAAGGTTGAATTGAATATTTAAATAATAGCAATATTGTTATTTATAGCTAAAAGTTTTTACATGCGTGTATAATGCTATAAAATAATTACTTGAGTTCTGCTAAAATAGCATGTGCTTTAACTGAACAGCTGACTGTTGTCGATTCAATAACACCACAAAAATTATCGTCGTTTAGTTAACAACAACACATGTGGTTTAAAAGTGTTACTGCATAGAAAAGTCGGTAATTTTGATGTTATTGTTTCTAAACGATACGATTATCGCTAAAATAAGTTAGTGAATCGAACTATAGGTCAGGGACTTTAACAGTTATAAATGTTGTTACTTTTGAATGAGTATTTCTTTAGTTAAAAACTAAAAGTTATTTAAAAATACTGAGTATTTGCAGTGCCTGCTCTAGCAACTGGAGTAACTAATTAACACATATGTAAATACAATTTAAAAAATTTACATATATGTAAATACAATAAACATAGTATATATATGTACATTTACATATGAACAATATTTTATAATATATTTTTTGCCTTAAGCAAATATACACACCTCTTTCTCACTTACTCTACTTACTAAACATCCCGAGTGAATTCAATATTTGGAGGGCAGTTTTTGCAAACGAAATTTTTTAGCGTTTGCATAAACTATTTTTCTATTTGTATAGCAATATAAAATGCACAAAACAACCTCTATTTTATTTATTTACTTGTTAGATTTAGCTAACAGCTTTTGAATTTTAATTAAGCCTTATATACAAAGCAAAAGCTAATTGAAATGTAAAAAAAAATAACCTCAAAGGTATTGTAAATATGTAGATCGAAA
Source organism: Tachina grossa (assembly GCA_949987645.1). Classification (NCBI taxonomy): domain Eukaryota; kingdom Metazoa; phylum Arthropoda; class Insecta; order Diptera; family Tachinidae; genus Tachina; species Tachina grossa. The sequence goes on along the minus strand of OX465274.1, from coordinate 196,005,557 downwards.
ACAAAAATTCATGAAGGGGAATAAAAACAATAACAGAAACAATTCAACACTTGCAAATATTTTAAAAGCAACATTTTTCTTTAACACCTAAAGGTATGCTTTGATTTATAGAAAAATGTATGTATAAAAAATAAATAACTGGATTAGTTAGTAAGTTTTTAATTGACTTAATTTTTTCATATTAAATTACTGGAATAAAGCAAACCCTTTCGTAATTATAAAATTTAATACTTAAACTAAATAAATGAAAATTAAAAAAAAAATTCAAATTATAAATTTGTATTTTCAGTAACATGCTGAATTTTCATAAATCACAAATTTAGCTTCCTGCTTTAAGCAGAAATTTTATAATCCGCTTTATTTAAAGTTTCGCTTAGATGAACCAAAAAAATTTATAAATAAAACCTAATATATGTATACTAAATTTTACTGTCTGGAAATGTTAATCCCCAAGGGATTTCATTAGCGAAAATTTATAACAAATTGATTTTTAAATCTAAATAGCAAAAAATAAAACAACAATAAAAAGTTAAACTTTTTCAAGCCCACATAAATTCCCACAAACAAACAAAACAATCAAAAAAAAAAAAAAACTTCATTGCAAAGTATCGTACACCATTTAAACTCCAAGGGATTAACATATTAAATTACTTTGAAAACTGTTGTATAGGAAAAATAAAAATAACAGCTTTTTTATAAATGAAAATTGCATTTTTATTTTACGCCGCCAAATCCCTTTCATAAATAAATATTTGAATAATATTATTAGAAAAAACTCAATATGTAGAAACAGCTGGAAAAAAATAAATCAATAAAATAATTTACCTACATCAAGTGAAGTAAAAAAATTTTAATTAAATTGCTAAAGCAAATAGAAAGAGTTTTAAGCTAAAAATTATATTGTAGTTAGTAGTGGCTGAAAAAATATTTTGTAATGAATTTTTTTTTTTCATGGTTGCATCCCTCAGCCTTAATCTATAATTCGAATTGTAGAACAATGTTGCTGATATTTAGAAAAAATCTTACAAATTAAAACAATCTTCTTTTCGATAAATCGTGCCATAACCGCCAAAAGAAAAAGCTTAAACGACATAATTTTCGAACTTTAATTTTTGATAATTTCTTCTTAAGACCAATTTATTTAACAATATAAAACGCAAAAACAAGTCGTATTCATTCATATTTTCCAAAAAAAAAAAAATAATATGAAAAATATTGTTCAACAAATTAAATTTACAAATTTTACTGACTTTTTATTTATTCATACATTTTTTCTCCCACTGTCTTTTAAAGCCAACACACTCATATGAACAGAATTTATGGAGTGTGAATAAATACCAAAGGGGAGTTCGAGTGTTAGAAAATTTATGTTTAACCATTTTACATTGTACGAATATTAAAAGTATTTATGAATTTATGTTGAAATGTGTTTAAACTTTTATTTTTTTTTTTTTATTATTTTACATTTTTTATTAAGAAATATTCAGTTTATTCAATGCATGTGTCAGTGCCTGTGTGTGTTTTGATTGAATTTTTTCCATTGCATATGCGTAGGAGTGCTGAAATGATTTTAATTGTATTTTTAGCGAAATTTAAATATTTTATCATTTCAATGTACGACTTTTTACGGGAATTTTTTATTTAATTTGGATGTTAAATCAACAAATGTTATTATTGATAAATTAAATTGTAGACATTTGTGGTATTTTTTTGTACACAAAAGTATAAGTACTGATTTTCAATAAAAATCAGGGATAAATAAACAGTCTGTCACGAATGACATTGCACATTGAAAATATTTTAACATTTTAAATATAAATTTTCATAGTGAGACGTTACTCGTGATTAAAATTAATTTTCATATAATATTTTTACTTAAGAAATTGCAAAATTTTGAGTTGATTCCCTTCAGAGGAACAATTGCGATATGTTCAAAAGTACAGAAGAAAATAACATGTCTTTCAGTTTTAAGGAATCAATCAATTACAAATTGTCAGCCCATTATTGGTTTGAACCATATGCCAAAAAGTCGGAATGGAGAAAAACGACAAAGAAGTTTTACATGAAGTTTTCTCAAAGTATAGCCGATAGAATTTTTTTGTATTTTCACCATTGCCTCCGACACATGTTTGGAAGAAATGTGTAAATTTAGTGAACTTTCATGAATAAAGTTAGAAGTTAATATTAAGTTATTGTAAAAGTAAAAATACTTTTCTTAATATGTGTATACTTTACTGCTGTGAATTGAGAGTTTTGTTGTTTTGTTTATTTTTCTTGCTGTCTAGAGAAATAAGTCGATCGTTTAACGCTGACGAAGAAGCTGCCGTAATATTTTAACTATAATATTTTTAACTACCGCTTAGTCACTTACACAAGAAAAACAAGTAATTGAAGTGTATTTAATATAAAAAATGAAATTACAAGGTTTTTGTTATACTCAAACATGCATAATTAAGGTTTATTTTAATTTAATTTTAGTGTTTAATAAGTTTATATTAAAACATTTAATGGGCGGCTGCGTCTGGGTGATGATGTTTTAACTTAAAAGTCACCGTTCAATTTTCCTTACGGCACCTTCTTTTTTTATTATTCATTTCTTATAAAAATGAAGCAAAACAAGAGTTAACTTTACTTCGCATGTTTTGGTGTGAAGAATTTGACGCAAATAATAAACTGTGGCATGTGCAGCAAAACAACACTTATTAAATCTTTAAATGGTTAAAATGGAGCAAAATGAATGCTAAACATCTCAGAAACCATAGTTAATTTCTTGAAACATGTTCTAGATTCAGAAAGCAGATATTCGAAATATCTTTACTCCATACTTAACTTATTTTTTTTTTGATGGTCGGTGGATCAAATAAATAATGAGCTGACAAAATATGAAAAAAAAATAAAACGGAAAAATTTACTAAATTTATTTTAATCTATTAAATGACATAAATTGTGTTAATGGTATGTGTGTATGTATATGTGTGTAAACATATCATAACTGAACGATGAGTCCACGGATTAGAAGCGAATTCGCGGCTTTCGATTTTTATCGTAGTGAAATAAAATAAAAATAAATACATAGTTAGAACTAATACTTGTTTTCTTTCTGCATTACAATTGAAACTTTATGAATTATAATTTACTAACTTGGGTTAGAATTTACTCTTTCTCAATTAAAATTTGCTAATCTGAATTAAATTGTCTCTTTCTCTATTACAAATGGAAAAATGTACCCCTGTAGGTAGCATCGGAAACTTTAAAAGTTGTGACAACAATAACAGCTGATCACAACAGCAGTTTGAGTGAAGTTACGATTTATAGTTGTTTCTTCGTTTGAGGCATTTCTAAAATAAAATTGACTATTGACTTGTCTCTTAAATATCAATTTATTGACATTTCCATACGCTGTATGTGTGATGAACTTAAAAGCGATTTATTGAGCGTGTGGCTTAAAATATTGCTAATCACTTTGGCCTTGTTTCCCTTTTTCTTTAAACATTTATTAACATTTATAAAATTAACAAAGAATTTCATAATTAAAGCACAAAAGGTATTTAAATTTAGTCTTAGTCTTTTTTTTATGTTTTTTTTTTTGTACCATGTTTTTCCTTTATATACATAAATAATTTTTACATTTCAACATGAGTCCTTGTCAACCTCATTTAGACCTTTTCAAAAATGCTTACTATTTTAAATAAAAACAAAAAAATAAAATAATACGTATGTATGTATGCAAGTGTGTATGAAAAAAAAACATGATTCATCAAAAATCAAACCACCGTATGATGTTAATGGATACGACAGGAAAAACATATAAAATTCTAAAATAAGGACTTATTTAACAAAAAATATACAAAATTAACATAAATTTACATAAAAGCTAAAAACAACAGCAACTACAACAACACAAGACTTTAATAGAAAAGAGAAAAAATAGCTTTAGCAAAAAAAAAAAAAATATATATATAAGGAAAAAGTCATGCAACGTACAGCAAACAATGAAATGAACACGAATGGAAAGTGTTTGGGAAAAAAATGAGAGACGGAGCTGAAATTGCTAGTTGCATGTTGTATAATTAACCCATGTCAGCAAGTACATATGCATTTTAATACAGTAGCATGAATGTGTGTGTATGCGTGTGTGTGAGTGTGTGTGTATATCTAAGGTCGTTATTATTGCTGTTAATGTCGTGTAAGCATTTGCTAAATAAGCACAAAAATTCTTAATATTTGTAGAGTTTTGGTTAAGTCTATATTATGTATAGAAAAAACAATAGAAAAAATGCTATAACAACAAATTGTGGTCGACCAACAACAAGACCAATAAAACGTTGTGGTACTTAAAACTCAAACACACATCCGCCACTAAACACACTCTCCCCATGTTTTTGTAAATGGAAAAGCTTTTGGAAAAATATTTTTACAGGGTGGGCCAAAAGAAACCAAGGGGTGTAAAAGTTTAATAACTTTTTTGTTTATTAACTTTTTTTATTTTTTCTTTCAGATTATATAATATACAAAATGGAAATTTTTTTACACTAAGTATGAAAAATGATGTCTCTTAAATGACCACCGTTTTCAGCTTCGCACTGATGGGCTCTTTTTAGAGCATTTTCCATAACATCTTTCAAAACTTGTGGCTGTAGCGTTCGAATTTCTGCAACAATGTTTGCCTTGAGTTCAAGGATTGTCTCTGGCTTGTTCACATACACTCGCTCCTTCAAAAAACCCCAAAGAAAATAGTCGGGTGCTGTCAAATCTGGCGATCGCGCTGGCCAAATAATTTCCGAATTTCGAGAAATTATTCGCTCTCCAAAAATTTGACTTAAAAGTGCCATTGTGTCTCGGGCAGTATGGGCAGTGGCTCCGTCCTGCTGAAACCACATACCAGGTCTGTTTTCAAGAGCAGGACGTAAAAAATTTTCTATCATAAACCGATACCGCTCTCCATTTACGGTTACAGCACTTCCATCTTCATTCTCGAAGAAGTAGGGCCCAATGACATTTTCAGATGTGATCCCACACCATACTGTACACCTGATAGGGTGCAATTGGCGTTGATGAATGGCTCTTGGATTTTGAGAACCCCAGAACCTACAGTTCTGCTTATTAACAAAGCAGAGTTGATTTCATTTATTCATTTCTTATTTTCTGATTTTCATTTATTATTTTCATTCATTATAAATTCTCCAAGTGTTGTCTATATAATCTGAAAGAAAAAATAAAAAAAAATTAATAAACAAAAAAGTTATTAAACTTTTACACCCCTTGGTTTCTTTTGGCCCACCCTGTATATATCAAACCAAAGTAGTACGTGTAGCAAAGTAGTGGTTTGTGTGCACTGAATATCTAAAAGGTCAATACGTATGAACGCCTTTCGTATAAACGAAAACCTCTAAATTACGTGAACACTATGAAATATGTATAAAGAAAAAAAAATATCTGCTAAAATCACAATTATATGACAATAATAACTGTATTGTTATAAATTGCAAGTAGAGTCAATTATTAAAGTAACTCAAACACGTAAATTAGCAGTTAGGTGAACAAAAATAGCGCATTAATTATAATTGTAAATAGATTATTAGGATAAAATAGCCATACAAATATCAATTGAGGCATTCAAGTAATGAACGCGGAATGCGGTTAACCATATTATTCGCGTGGATAAAATCTGATTGCTTAAGTTTTCAAATCGGTTAACCGTTTCACTTATTCTCTATGTGAATATAACATATTTAGTTCTCTTAGGCAATCTTTAACTTTTAATAAAAGCATTAAAATTGAATTAAAAGAATTTAATTGTATATCATTTCAATTTCAAGCATTCGGTACAATATTAAATACATATGTATATTAACTCCTTCATAAAGTTTCATTAGTTTTAGTAGGTATATGAATTAAAAATTTGAAACAACAATTAAAATCTTGAAAATTTTGATATAAAATAAATTAAAAATTTCAATCACTAAGCTGGATTCACCCATTGTTTCCGAACAAATTTTTTGTCCAGAGAAAAATGTTTTTACCATTCTGTCCTGAATATCAAAGCTGCCATATGAAATACGTGTGTAAACGACAGTGTTGCCAAAATGTTGTAGGCATTTCCCGCCATATAGCCCCTGAAAACCTGATAAAAACCGCTACGTGAGTAAAAATAAACGCTGATAAAATCGCTGAATTTTTTATAAGCAACTTATTTCTTTTTTCATGCTTTATTGAAAAAAAAAATAGAATGAGAAAAATTTTATAAAATATATATGTGTGTGTATATGTAATCTCATAGTTCTCCAATATTTGTAAGCGAAACTCAGCCTAGTATTTGAATATTTACTTTCCTGCAGTGTCCTCATACTTGAACTTCAAACCAGAAAATAGTAGAATCCTATTCCATCTTATAAAATGAATATGCTTATGCTGATTCAATATCTTTTAAATTTTTTCTGTCGTTTTTCTTGATATATGAAACTATCTATTTTTGTTCAAATTTACTGATTTTCTGACTATCTGAAATTAAAAAAAAAAAAAATAGTGTTGATAAAATAAACTCCTCAATTCACATTTGCTTGAAGTTGTATTTCAAAAGAAAATTTAATAAAAAAGTCTCTAATGTAAAACAAATTATTCAGAAAAAGTTATTGTCTTGAGAGTTTTTTTTTAAGTTTCATTTCCTCAGTCTCACTGGTGCTATCACCCAGTTTTCGGGTTGTTTTCCACTTCTCTAAAGATTTGTTTACTCATTTGCTTTAATACGAAAAGAAAGATTAAATTGGTTTTCAATATCATTTTAATCTTGAATTAATTAATTTTATTCACTAAAAATGAGACTTATATACTTTCAAACATATATGTTTTTATTTTTAACTTGTTAAAGTTTCACTTTACCACCACAAAATGCCAGTTTTTTGTTTTCAAAAACAAGTGACGTGAGTTTCTTTGAGGTACGTGTTTACATAAAAAAAAACTCCACATCAATACCAGGGTACGTGTTGCATAGCTGCCTTAAAAATAGCTTCTTTTTATTCAATATCTTTCTTTATAAGTGTCAGAAAAAACGTTGAAAACCCGTCAACTAAGAAATTGTTCCGCTAAAAACCCGCTGGCGGTTTTTTTAATAGACTTGCCTAATGACAACAAAATACAGTCACATATATCGGGAAAACCGCCGTTTCGGCAACACTGGTAAACAATGCGTATTTATTTTAGAAGTGACATCACAGCAGCAAATGATTACAATTTGCTGTGCCACACATATTTTTTCAGTTGTTTAATGCAATTCTTAGCTTCAATTACATATGTACATATCGCACACTAAATCATAAACAGTCACAACTCAAAAAATTTAAAATGCTGAGTAGTTGCAAACAACTGTTGATACTGTACAAATGACACAAGTATGTAACATAAAAACAATAATAAAGGTATTATATATTTTTCGAGAAAACTTTATTGTAAAGGAAATTATTGCGGTCGTTAGAGTTTTGTTCAGGTAAATGATTTAAAAAAAAGCAAAAACACTTTGATCATTTTGAGTTGTAACTGTTTATGATTTAGTGTGCGATATATGTTTTATTTTTCAATTTTCCTTTATGTCTATTCTAATAAATACAAGTACATATCATTACCTCAATATAGAAAAGCCCTAACTCATTATTTTTTTTGTTTAATTGATTTTTTTTTTGTATATTTCGATAGAAGAACATCTAATGTATCGAAAATGCGAAAAATCTCGATTTCAAAAAAATAATGATGGGCCTTTCAATATTAAGGTAACGATAGACTCTGTGCTTTTATTATTCATATAACATGATGTGGCAGCTCAATTCAACTTTGGCTGAAAAGTTAAAATAGTTAGCAGCTCAGTTCGATTTTGCCCGGAAAAAACATAAAATTAAACCAATTCAAGTTGAGAGGGACGTCAAACTATTTATAAAATAATTTTGTCCTTACAAAAATTTTCTTCGGAAACAATAGATGAATCCATCTTTACAGGGAATTTATGCAAGACTGGAAACTTTTTTTAAAAAGCTTTTTCTATAGAAAGCCAACGCATAAAATTAATGGGTAAAATTGTTTTGCTCCTAAAAGTAGGCACAACTTAGTTAATTTTATTTTATTTAAGTAATTTCATATTACCTCTACTTTCTCATTTTAAGCTTGATTGTCAAACCCGATTTTTCTATATTTTAATACCATTTAAATTCGAGGTATGCTTAATTTACCACCCCAACTGTGCCTGCATGTTTAATGAAAAAAGTCACCTTTTTTTAATTTATAGCATACAATGTAGAAATCTATCGTTGCCGTTTTTTTTCAACAATCATTATAACTGCCGCTTGCGGGAGGAAATTCATGTTGAAATTGACCAAACACATTTAAACACACTCTGTGATTTTTCTGTCACTTACACATTCGATTCATACACACACATGAACACAAACTTTAAGGAAGGTGTGTTCAAATTATATACAAAAAATATTATGAAGTATAAAAATATGTATGTTCATATTATAAATAGTTTAGAAAATACCCCCATCAGATATTTGCACTAATTTTGTTTTAGTCATAAATTACATGTGACAATATTGGCGCGTTTATTGTTCACTTCAGTTCCCTTATTTAGATGATGTAATTATTATAATGGGTTCCAAACAATGCACACTCTCACCAATTACATACATATAAGACCCCTGCAAAAGACCATTTAAAAAAATTCAAGACATGAGGGATTTTTCAAATGCTTTACTGAAGCGAAGTCTTCTAAAATAAACACTGAATAACACTGTTTTCAAGACATTTGTTTCAGTTATTGCAGGTGTAAAAGTAAAGAAGAAAATACTTTGTGACGAAAGAATTTGTGGTATTTGTTTCTTCCTACGCGCAGGCGCGTAAACAACCGTCATGCAACTATATACACATACACGTTATGTTTATGATCTCTTATTTTTTGCGCACATACAAACGCACACATGCATTGACACAATGTGAATGTGCACACAACTAATGTTTGCGCTTGCTTTAAAAATACCCTGCAAATAATATCAGACTACGTGGTCCAATTAAGATGAAACAGACTAGTTACATCATGGTCCCATGTGATGTAGTCATGGATCATGTCATTTTCATACAAGCAATCAATGCTGCATAATAAGTATTCGAGTTTTAACGATTATGATCGTTCTTCTTATACACTTACAAATTGTATGCGAGTAGTCTATAACTATTCCATATGGGGTAGTTTTGGGGTTAGTCCGATGTGGTCCAACCCCAGTACATCGCAACGCTAAATCGATCACTTTTTTTCATATATTTGGAGTAGCTTTGAAGTACTCCTGCTCCTCTTTGGACTAGTCTTTACATGCATGTTTGGAATAGTCGCATTATTTGCAGGGAAACCACCTTTAAACACAAACATAATAGCAAAAATAAAAAAACTATTTTTATTTAAAAATAATACCAATAAAAATAAAAATATCATAATAATTATAATGAAAATAAAAATATAAATATTTTTTATAATTATAATACGTTGTAATGTAAATATATATGTATATACGGGTATGAAGCTTAAATTGTAATTTCACTAAATGTCAAAGTCATTACAATGTTTGTAAGTGTAAAATAATGATTTGATGCCATTTAAATAATTTTGGTACTTTTTCCATGCAATCAAAAATAATGTGAAGATGTTGAACTTTCATCAATGTTTCGAACAGCTGTTTTCCATTTTATATGATTTTTATACTGATAAACACCCAGCAAACAAAAAGTCCTGTATATGTACATATGTATATTGTTTGTAAATAAAACTAAATTATTATGAGTAGGTACGAACATTAATAAAAAAAGGTTAAAACGAGAAAGTAAAGATTGTATTGAGTTGCTACTGCAAGCATACACATTCTTGGAAATGAAAGAGCTAAATACTTCGTCTTTCCGATGAAGTTGCTCAAAATCTGTTCTGGTAATGTACAATGACAAATATTACGGTTGAGCGTTACAGCTGCTATTAAAATTATTATAATTGAGTTCATTTAAATAAAATAATAATAATAATAATTTTCAAAACGTCTATTGACATTTTCGTTCTAAGAGGTGTTATTTCAAAAACTCAATTAGTTTTTTCCAACAGGCTAAATCTTGCCATCAAAAGAAAGTAAATTAAAATAGTTTCAGCGAAATTATTAAAAAATCTTGGATTAATTAAAACATTACAATTTTATATATTATTTACTTATACCCAGTTGGCCACGTCTTTAAGAGATCTTTGACGACGGGTAGAAGACAATGGTAAGTCGTAGAAGACATATTAAAGACAACTCCATACAAATCGTTGACGAAATTTTCATACAAATGGCGGCGAGGTCACACAAGACCAGATGAGCGACATTGTCGCTCAGATTGTCCTCAACAAGGCTTTATTGAAGACAAAACGTGTGACACTGTCGCTCAGATTGTCATCAACAAGGCTTTATTGAAGACAAAACGTGTGACACTGTCGCTCAGATTGTCATCAACAAGGCTTTATTGAAGACATAACGAGGGTCATTGTCGCTCATATTATCGTCAACAATGCTTTATTGAAGACACAACGAGGGACATTGTCGCTCAGATTGTCCTCGACAAGGCTTTATTGAAGACAAAACGTATGACACTGTCGCTCAGATGGTCCACAACAAAGTTTTATTGAAGAGAAAACGTGTGACATTGTCGTTCAGATAGTCATGAACGCCGATTTCTTTTAAATTGTCGATTAGAAAACTTAATCTACAGACGACATGTCGTACATGAATCGTCGAAGACAATGTCGTCTAGGACGATTTGGACAACTGGGTAAGTTCTAATACATACATACATACTCGTGTGTATGTGCGTATACATATGTATGTACATTTCAATCAAAATGAATTTAATGAATTTAAATATTATACATAAGTATATGAACTTTCGCGTTTGACTTCAAATAACTCCCAATTTAAAATCAAAAATGCGTGTTTGCTGTGCACAATGCAATTAGTATGTATGTGTGTGTGCACAAAGAAGTTTTTTTTGTGTGGAAAACACATGACACGTTTTTAAGTATTCTATAAGCGCTCAAACGTTTACATTTACATTACATTTACATTTACCTTACATCTGCGATTTCTACAGTCGGGTAACGGAGCCTTCAGACGTCACATTTACGTGCCATTTCAGTCAGGTAAGCGTTTGCATAGCTTTTCATGCAACAGATTCGATCAGCTGACACATTTACATTTACAGTTCTACATTTACAGCCAGGTAATTTTGCCTTAAGCATGTGTGTGATTTTCATCCGCACAATTGTGCTATGGCTTGCGGGTTATTTATCTAAATATACAATACGTGGAACCCTTTCCCTTTTTTTTTATTTATTGCAGTCGCAATTATTAAGTATTATTATTAAAAGGTGCCAAACTGCTTATGTTGTGGTTTTTTTCCTTCCATTTTCTTTCTTCATTTTTTTCTAACAAATTTCTGTAGCTGTTACTTATTGCGGTTAATAAATAATTTAATATTTATTGTAGTTTGTATTTGTGTTTTTATTTATTTCACTTAATTTTGGTTTCGTTTCTTTTTCTTATTTTGGTTTATGACCATGTTCGGTATTGTCACTCGATGATTAATGGCTTGTTGGCATTTAAAATGTCTGCTGGCGTTATGTTGTGTAAGCAAACATGTTCTTTAAAGTAGATTTGTGTTCGCAAATGCAACTATAATCGAAATATAGTGGCAGGTAAAAAATTTAATATTTTACAATTTAATGACGTTTTCCATACTTACGTGAAATGTACCGGTAAGCCAAGAAATGTTGAACTTAAGTTTTTTTTGTGAGTAAAAAAATTACATGTTGCCTCAGACCTACCACAACTACTTTGTTGCTTCGGACGTGCTTTAGAATTTATAAAATCCTATTGAAAGTATTGAAACGACTCTATTGCACTGCTTAATTATGAACGGAACAACTCCTTCAATCAATAACAAATGCAGGAGTAATTCAATAGTTTTTCGCAGTAATGAAGTATGAAGAGTAATAAAATAATTTTTTTACATAAGTAACCCTTCTGTTCGCAGTTTAATGAAATTATGTAATGCTGGCTGAAAATTATGTTTCTTATTGTTGAACGCAAAAGCTTTAACTTTCAATTTTATCCTACACCAAAATTTGAAGCAGCTTTAAATTTTCTTCTCTTTATATAGATTTCTGAGATAAAGAAAATCTTTTAAATAAACTTATCATCAGCAAAGTCATAAAATACTACCAGTAAGTCCCAAATCACACTATGCAAGTCTTATTGCTAAGCTGATTCGTTTCAGGGAGAGAGAGACGAGGGGAACAGCAACGTTTCTTTTCCCCCCGTCTCTCTCCCCTAACAAACTAATCAGCTTAGCAATAAGACTTGCATAGTGTAAATTGGGACTAAGTAAGTAAGCAATTAATTAAAAATAAATAATTAATCATTCAAAAAGATATAAAAGAAAACTTCGATCACGTACATTAATATTTCATTTTACGAGTACATACATATTTTTTCCAATAAACTCTCTTGACATTTTTAAAACGGAAGCAAAAAATTTGAATTTCCTTTTCCAAAAAAACCCCCCCAAAAAACTGCCTTTAGCAACGAACAATGATTTATTATTTACCACGAAACATTTCAAAGATGCTTTATGGACCATGATTTTTTTTATGCCACAATCATATTGACAAAATAAATGTCGTCAAACATAAAAAGCACACAAAATGTTTATGCTATTTGGTTATTAATCACATTTTTGTAAATAAAGTACATTCAAGGATAAACAAAGGACTGAGTTGCATGAAATTGTAATACATATCAGCTATCTAGACATTAAAAGTTAAAACTCACTTTTATAATTTTTTTGGTTTTACTCATTGAAATAAAATGAAAATTTAGATATTGTAAAAACAGCTTTTTAGTAAAAGACAAAATATCTAAATAAGCAAGTATTTCGAAAAGAAGAATGCAAATTGCCTTAGAACAATCCTTGTCACATCGTTCTCATAACATGAACATGTATGTTTATAAGTTTATACAACTCGTACAACATTTCAAATGTCTGTTAATGCTGTCGCGTAGTACAACACGTTTCAAGAAGTAAGAGTTCAATATTTAAATTGCAGTCATGTGTAATAGACGAATAAAAGGTAAAATCAAACTAACTTTTCGATAAAAAGAAAACCGCTTTTAATACACACAAGCATGACTTACACCAGATATGGGAAATAAGATACTGTTGCACAATTGAAATACTCTTTTATTAAAATATATCACACTGCTCTGAGATATACAGTGGAGTTAAGCTATAACGAACATCGATTAAAATGAATTAACGCGTATAACAAACAACTTTTCCGCTACCAACACTTTGGCATTAATATTTCAGACAAACTTTAGTGCGCCCATAGCGAATTTTCATCTACAATGCGTTTAAATAAGAACAAAATTTAGTAGTTACTAGCTTTCAGACAAAATATAGAAAGATGTCCCATGCAAAACTAAATGTACCTCGTCAATAGATTTTACTGGAATCTTTACGTTTGAGCGAGATTTCGAGCCAAATACTGTAGATTTCCGGTACAAAGCAAAATCTACTTCTCCACCAGATTTTGACAAAATCTACTTAAAATTTAGTAGCACTTGCTGATGCAACTATAGCTTTTTTTTTAAATTTTTAACAAAAGTAGCACATAAAAATGCTGGTTGGTTGTAGTTTTAGAAAAATTTCAGCTAATGGGGTTTGTTTTGGATAAAAACTCTTCAAATCAAATCAAAATTAAATCTGTTAAATTTTTGCAGCTATAAATGTCCTATGCAATTATGGTTTTTATTTGTACTTAAAAGTCAGCCTGTAGCACATAAAAAGGTTTGTGAACTGGCTAAATTACAATTATTTGATTGTAGTTTAGGAAAAATGCAGTTATACTGCATTTACACTGCCTCATAATCTAGTAAATTTTGTGGAGCTTAGCTAATGCACTCACCTTTTATATAAATATGATGTGCAGTGTAGTAACAAACAAATAAAAATATTAGATTTTGAGTAGATTTCCTACAAATCTCCTGACAAATAAGATTTCGTTTTGTATGGGGAATGTAGCAAAAAGCAATATATTTAGCTCGAAATCTCATAAGCACTAGATTGCGAGGCAATGTAAATGTTTTAGATAAAAAAACACAGACTTTGATAAAAACTTCAATTAAAATTTACTCTATTTTGCGCCGACCCTTTTTAACCAACTTCAAAAAAGGAAGAAGTTATCAATAGTTATCTCTATGTATGTTGCTTCATAAGTACGTTATTTTTAGACCAATTTGAAAAGAAATATTTTGTGTGAAAGGATATAGCTTACATTCGATCCCATTGCCAAAAAATGGGCATGAACATGCCCATTAAATTTATTAGTTAAATTTTATGTACTTTCACCCTATCCAATTGCTACGAAACCTAGCACGCACCTTGGACTCTTGCAATGACATAATGTCGAACTTAATAAAACTGGGCGGAGTTACGCCCATTAAAATTATATTATATTCGTATGCCACGAAAAGTGGTTGGAGCCACGCACATTATAAATTATATGTGATTTTACTCATCCAATTCCCATAAAACTGGGCGAATAGCTTTCGTTCCTATAGTTAAGAAAGTGGGCGGTATCATACCCTAAAAACCTATGACTATATTGCACGTATTTCTAAATGACTCATTCTTGCGAAACATTGCACACACTTTTAGATCTAAAATTAACTATATATGGCATTTAAAAAAGTGTACGGGACCACTTATATTTGCAAAAGTGGGCGTGACCATGTCCGTAAAAATTTTTAATTGTCTATCGAAAGTTAAAAATATTTTAGATTCAGTTAAATAAATCACTTTTATATGTTACCCATAGTGCTAGAACTAGAAAAAAAACCTTTCTGAACTGAAGCTTATATGCATTTTAAAATTTATGTTTTCCATCTCTGCTCTCAGACATATAATATAAACTTACATGCAAAAAATAATAGACAAACAGATGAGAGATCTTAAGAAACAAATATATACATTTGTATGTATCTATATCTTCTTTATAATTTCTATCTTTCAAATTAAAAGTGAAAGTCAAATCTTTTAGCACGGGCGATTGAGTGCATGACATTAGATGAGCAAAATATATGTATGTGAAATATTAAATAGACTTTTATTATAAATTTTTTATTATGAAAAGTGTTTTCAAAAACATCGAAATATTTGAAGTTTCGCAAAAGAAAATAAGGTAATTTCTCTCAGTGCAAGCATGACTTTATAATAGCACATTTTATGTGCAGTAAATTAATTCACTGCTGCTTTTCTTGTTTTGTATGTGCAAATAAAAGTTTTCATAAAAGCAATCAATTAAACTTCAAATCGATACACATAAAAAATCTACCACCAGGCGTCAACCAGTTGCAAAGGCAGCAATGAAAATAACAATAAAAGACACAGACACACATATGTACATGCATCCATGTAATGCTGACAAACACATTAACAACAGGATGCAGGATAAAGTTTATTGACAATTTTTATTTCCGAGTGGCGTTGGCGAAAAATAATTTTAAGGTCTGGTTATAATAAAAATAACTTTATTCAAGTTTGTATGTATGTATGTATATACGTACCTGTAATAAATATCGTCCTCGAAAATGTGTGTTTTCACCCTATCGGATTCTAGTATATTACAGCATAATGAAAACATGTAAAATTTTAGTCTTTTCCTGCAGTAAATAACAATTTTATTAACATAATAATAATATTTTTAAACTATTGAGTTTGTCGGAGAGAAACAAAAAGACAATGAGAGTTATTTTACCTCCTCTCCTTTACAAACACAAGACTTCGCAAAGTAAACTTTATGTATAGAAAAGACATTTAAGAAATCGAAAGTACACACTTACTGACACTGGAAGCAATTAAAATGTCATTCAGCAAAATATTAGTAAAGGTAAATTTGAGCTTTCATTACAAAAAAGCGTTTAACACATTGAAATATGATAAATCAAAACACTTCACGTATTCCATTTGCACTAAAAATAGCATGTACTTCCCTCCGTTCTGCTAGTGCTTTTCAAAATAATTAAAATTGTCTTTGGTGAAATTTTTTACTTAAAAAATTATCACATGTAATTTGGCTCACTGAAATGAACAAACATTAGTCTAATCGAATAAAAAACAGAGGCATACAAATTGTTTTTTTCAATAAACTTTTTTTCTTGATTTTTATACATAAATATTCTTTTAAGAGAAGTAATACTAAGGCAATGAATGCCTACTACCACTACTAGGTGTTACCTTTTTTAGGAAAGGGATAGTGACAGAGAAGACAGGTTGTAGAAGAAAGCTTCATTATTTTAAAACTCGGCTTATTTTTGCACGTTTCTACACTAAGGGAAAAGCGGCAACTTAAAAATAAGAACGCGTCACGTTAATTCAATAATTTTCAATATAGTAGAAAATGTATATTGAGATACTTAAAAATAAATAAAATTAATAAATTAATACTGTTAATTAATATTTTTCCATCTAAAAATAAGAAATTTCAATGTGACTAGACTTTCCTTAATATTTCTTATTAATTCAATATGGTTTTTATTGATTTTAAACTGTTTTTTTCTCTGAGTGTAGTAATGCAGCTGCAATACTACCTCCGGTGTCAATGAAACGTATTAAATTTTTGAGGCTGTTTTTAGTAGCTATTTTATTGGTTATTTTACTTCGCCGATGATTCTTCTAAACAATACCGACGATGTCACATTAGGATTAGTATCCGCTGAACTCAAAAAAAAATGATTTGTTAAAACAATTAATTTTTTTGTTATATCAATTAAACAATTAATTGATTTTGAACCTACAACGATTTTTGTAAATACAATTAACGAAATTGTAAGTTAAAGCAAAATCTTGAAAATATTTTCAATTAAATATATCAACAAATACTTTGTTGAAATTTATTTATTTCTTCAACATTTATTTTTGTTAGATTTCAAAGTT
Source organism: Tachina grossa (assembly GCA_949987645.1). Taxonomy (NCBI): domain Eukaryota; kingdom Metazoa; phylum Arthropoda; class Insecta; order Diptera; family Tachinidae; genus Tachina; species Tachina grossa. Next base: position 195,988,508 of record OX465274.1, on the reverse strand, counting down.
ATTTCAATTAAAGTCATTGTTATATTAACAATGTGAATTGTTGAATTTCCGTATCATAATTGTGATATTAACAATGCTTTTTTATACACAATCACAATCTTCGAAACGATTTTTGCTTGTCTGCGGAAAACACTAAATGTCTTTCAGCGGAGTCGAACCGGCAACCTTAGGACTAATCAAATAACTCACTTACCTCTCAGCTAAAGAGCAACACTTCATTGAATACGCAAATGATGAAAACACACGAAACATGATTTCTTGCTTATTCTACATGTGCACATTCCGTTATGATATAATTTAACAAATAATTTTGTGGAGTAGTTTAATTGACTATAAAAATTTAAATTTGTTAAATCAACAATGATGATTGTTAATTTTGAAATTAAATATTAACAATTTGTTTTGTTGGTTGCATTTCGATTATATTTTTTTCTGTGAAGCCGGTGTAGTTCAGTGAACAATGTCTATGCCTTCACCACTTGAACTTTCCTACAACAACCGATTCAAATGGACACTACTAATGCACATCAGAAAAATTCGTGATGTGATTATTTCTGTGGCAAAAAGGAAAAAGTGCTTAAGTCGAGATAAGCGGATTTCGAATTAATGACACCTCCGTAATCTGCATATTGAAAGTACAGGTATTGGAGAAGCCCGCCTAATATCATCTGAACACAGTAACTCAGAATGAAGAACACGCTTTCTACTATCACATAATACGATACACTCACTCACAAAGAATGTGTGTCGTCGTCTCGTCATCTTCCAAGCACAAGCGACACAAAGGTGAACCAACTTGGTTACTTTTCCACAAAGGATAGTTCAGTAAAGAGTGACCAAAAAGAAAACCAGTAACAAGCCGAAAATTATTCATGTTGAGGTTCAGGATGCCATTATATATAAATAGCTGCATCAAAGCTTTGGCCTGACTTAAACCAGAAGAAGACAGCTAGCTACATTTCCTTAGCGGTCGAAGTGTCATCTTCTTTGATCACAGATGTCAACGTGCTAACTACTTCAGCCAACGCCACCCTCAATTAATAACAATCAAATATATAGTAGTATTTGTTGAAGTTTTTTTTGCCTTTTTAAATATATTACTAGGGACGTTCCAAAATTATCTGGTAAGCAAAAACAACAAATTTGGAAAAACAAAACTCAAATGTATAAAAATAAAATTACTCTTTTTTTAAATGTACTTATATTTATTACTTATAATTATCTTAAATAATGTGAAATAATTGTAGGCTATCATTGATTTCACATATTGTATTATATCAGCAGCAGAGATACAAGCCGATCAGCTAACAGCCGGCTCAAGAGCCGCCGCCGACTTTCAATGTAACTTCAAGCCGCCGCCGATGCATGCAGCTAGCCTCAGCTCAAAATTGCAGCCGGCTATTTGGTTTTTGTAGTTCTACATCTTACAAATTATATGGAAGACAGATGTGCGATAGCTTTCCGTGAGCACCTGCCATTACGGCCTTATCTCACGGGTGCCAAAGAAGCGGGTGTGGGTTAGACGCCAGACCAACGCCCCCATGCACCCTATTAGAATGAACCTATGGCCCACTCCATAAGGCACATAGGTTGCAATCTTTGAATATAGTTATCCCTGTACTATATTCAATTACCTTGCTGAGGTAATTTGAGCTATCTAAACTCTGCTGCTATGTCCGTGCCCATAGCAGCTTCTGTTGAATGGCAACAGCACCTAGAATAGTGTCTGGCTGACCGCGTCAGACCAACCACTAGTATTGATTTCACACTGGGAAGCCAAGACTATTCTCCCAGCGATTTTGGTAGCAACCACAGCCACCACGATAATTCTCCGGCTTCCACGCCAAGGTGTTGTGTATACACCCATAGCGAGGTCCCCATGAGAATTCCTCAACCATTGCCGGCACAGCTCAACCACTCATGCAAGATGAACCCATGCCTGTGTCGCCAATAACCAGTGCCTACTCCACACATACCAAAATCATCCTTTTAACCCCATGAGGTAGGACGAACTCGGCATTTTAGCAAAGGAAACTGACGACCGCTACATGCACTCAACTCTAAGCAGCTCGGCTGTCGAGCCACCGGCACCCGTGGCACCAGAAGTAGCCTCTGGTTAGACCTCGAAGTTTCACCACAAGGGCTTCACCTGTATCGTCTTTTGAACTCAGGGGCAGTTCTAGGTGACGCTGCACCTAATTGACATCAACAGGACCTGTCTTCCTTTTGTTATAAATATGTGCACATCCTTTGCGCTGTGTATATATTCAGAGATTGGGTAGTAACACATAAGTTCTATGGGTAATGTACCAAAGGTACGTCAATGGAAAAAGCCACATCACCCCAGCTGGGGCCCCGGGGTTGCCACACCCGTAGTCTATATAGACTCCCCTGGGGGGAACATATGGAAGACATCAGATGTTTTAATTTTTTTTATAGAAATGTGTTTAAAAAAACTTTTAAAATGCGGATGTCAATGTCAGCCGGCTTATGAGCCGCCGCCGACTATTTTTTCCTAAGGCGCTGCCGCCGACTTTTTAAGACGGCTTGTTTCTCTTTCTCATTGTCGCCAACAAACCCAGCATGTGTAACAGACCTGCCGCCGTGTAGCCTTGCTATCATCAAAATCGACATATTGAAGTCGGTAGTCCGCTGTGGTGAATGTGTTTAATACTTTATACTTGAATGTTAGTTACTTATGATGCTGCTGCCGCCTTCAAAATAATTATGCAAAAGCACAAATGAAGCTAGCGGCCAGAGAAATAAGCCGATAGGCTCACAGCCGCCGCCAACTTTAATGCAACTCCAAGCCGCCGCCGATGCATGCGGCTTGGCTGGACTCAAAATTGCAGCCGGGTAATTGTTTTTTGTAGTTGTGAATGTGTACGACATCTTACAAATTATATGAAAGACATCAGGTGTTTGAATTTTCTTTTAGAAATGTGCTTAAAAAACTTATAAATAACGGCTGTCAATGTCAGCCGGCTCAAGCCGACTTATGAGCCGCCGCCGACTACTTTTTCCTAAGCCGCCGCCGACTTTTTAAGACAGCTTGTTTCTCTGCTAGCGGCATTTGAAGTTGTGCGTGCGTATAGCCTGCTGTGGTGAATGTGTTTAATGCATTAGCACTAGCAGCTAAGACTATCTATCGGCTTCAAGTATTTGAAAAATTAATAATAAAAATAAGAAAATATTTTATGGCCAATTAATTTTGTAAAAATACTCCCTTACCATTATCTATCAATTGTGCCCACACCAGCTCACATTTTTTTTTACAAACAAGTATTCAATTTTATTGCACTTAAACACGCCGCCAATAACAATGGCGAGTGCCAGCTGCTGACACATCATAAATATCTTGTAAAAGGTGAGCTGTAAGCCCGAATAAACCCAACCACTCATTCACTCATTTTTTTTTTTTAACAATTGTGAAACAAGAAATTACATATTTGCATGTTGCAATATAAAATTCAAATGAAAATGATCAAGATAAACTTCTTTATTTTTTTTCGAGTGTGGGTAAGTTTGCTTATAACTTATCATTTCATAAAATCTTTGTGTTGTAATTAAAATAAACATTTAAATTTCTCTTTTACATCACAATTATAATTTAAATATTCGCGAGTCGTTGTAAAAATTTAAAATAATGTAAGTTACTGGTCGTTAATAAAATACTTAGAACTTTAATAAATACCTGTTAATCTAATTTACTATGACACTATTGGTAGATGGAAAAGTAGCATGCGTTAAATTTTTTAAATATTTGTTTCAAAGTGCAAAAGGCGAACTTTGCATTGATATTAATAATTGAATACTTGGATCAATTGAATAATTGAATACTTGGATCAAACTCATTTAAATTGCATGGTTGGATCATTTAAATTTGCTCTTGTTTGTGTTGAGTGCACTGTAGGGATTCCAATATAGAGAGATTCAAATTTTTAATGCATTTATGAATGGGTCCGTGCTTTCTAGAATTGAGCTTAGTACAATTTAATAACTTAATTTTTCCCATGTCTGGCGTGTATGTATGTATATAACATTAAATTTACGTTTCACTAAAAACATATACCATGTACTTAATATGTTGCAATAAAACCGTGCTAATGATTGCATGTTACACATTTCACAAACGGCAAACTAACAAACGAATTCAAAGCCGGCAATGAGTGAGTGGGCTTGTGTACATGTGTGTAGGCGTTGAAGTGAGGTAATGGGTATTTGGTAGAGAAGTGCGTGCTGTTGCAACACATTTTAAATGCAAATATGTTGTTGTTTTGTATAATGATAGTAACGACATATTGAATCAACTTATAAACTATAATTTGTCTGTCTACCAACTGAACATGCATCAGTAGTAAATGCCTTAAACACTAGATCGTCTAATGTATACTTCATATATTGTACAAGGCTTGTAAAAAAATAAAATATTATACTATTTAAGTGAGAGGGGAGTCCTGTAGGAAAAGTATGCATTTCAACAAAAAGTCCTTTAGTGGATTCAATTTATGTGCACTTGTTACAAATTGCATGTTCATATATCAAAATATTCAACTTTAATGATGTGCATTGTTGTTTATTTTTTTTTTTTTGCATTATTATATTCGAAAATGTGTATTTCAAATATGCATTGCAACATGTAACACCATTACAAAAGCACATGCAAAAAAGTTAATACTCGTAAATACTTCACGCTGGTGTAAATTTCAATTTAGTTTTTGAAAGTATGCGTGTGTGAGTTATAAAGTTTTTATCACAGCTTTTTTTTGAGAATTCCTTGCAGTGGGTAATTTTTCAATTCAAATAAACAAAAGCTATAATTTATTCAAGCAACCAAATATGTGTTTTAAGATGTTGCCAACTAACAAGTGGGGAAGTTGGCGATTTATTTGACGATACTAATGGGCAATATAAGAACTATTAAGTGAAATATAATTACGGAAACCATTATCAAATGGGCAAAGAAAAAAGATAAACAATGCAATGAAATGCAGTGAAATCCTTATGGAAATTGATTTGAAGCTTTAATGATATTTTTATTTCTTTTTTTTTATTTTAGATGCTAAACGTCGTAAAATTGTCAATACAGAGTCTTTACATGCCAATGCAGACAACAATTGTACCCTCGCCACTGCAACAAGAACAATAATAACACCAACAACAACAACATCAGCAACAGCAACAGTAACAACAGATTCAAAATCAATATTTTCAGCGAATGGCTGTGGTTTAGGTGAAAAGCAGAAATCTAGTCACAATTCAACATTTAAAATGCTAACACCATCATTGCAGCATCACCAACAACAACAACAACGTCAAGAGCAGTTGTCAAATCATCAGCAACAACAGCAACAAAAATATTTGATAACAAATCCCACTTATAACAACAATCGCATTATGGAAAGTGCCAATAAAACATGGCCCAAAGACGATAGAATGTTAACAACAACATCGTCAGCATTAACACAAGATGAAACAACTTCATCACACATGACAAACGGCGCCATTGAAAACGTACAATGGTCATCGAATTTGTGTAATAAGCCACAGGGTATACGCCAGACAAAGCAACCAACAGCAACAGCAGCTGATAACAACAATAAAGAGCAGCGACAACGGCAACGGCAAAACCATCATCAAAGGCAACAAATGGATCACTCATCCTTGTACAAAGATGACCTCAATGGTTACTTGCAACAACAAACAAGATTGGTGCACGATTCAATAATGAATTCAGAAACTGATCAGGAGCAGTCACTGCTAGAGGAGGAAAATGAAGCTGAAGTAGCGGATGATGAGTTAGAAAATGAACAAGAAGAAGAATGTGAAGAAGAGTTAGTTGGAGAGGGAGAGGAAGAGGAAGAGGAAGACGAGGAGAAAGAAAACGCTGTAGAGCAACTAGAAAATGGTGAAATGTTAAAACGTACAAATAGATTAGAGGACTGTATCTCCAATGAAGAACTAGAGGAAGAAATCGAAGATGAAAATTTTAATGAAGACGAAGAAGCTGATGACGAAGATGAGGATATTGAGCAGGAGGCCGAAGAAGATGAAGAAGATGTAGAAGATAATGAATGTGAAATCCAAACGGGTAGACCCGAACAGACTGTGATTGATAAAGCTTCTGTGGAGTTAGCAAATGGCTCCAGACTCTTCAATACAAGTGGTAGCATCAATGTCTATCAAATTCCAAATTCGGAAAATCAGTTCACCAAACAACATCACTTCACAAATATTCCCAATATTGTTTCGCCTAGTCAGACTTCTATAGCAGCAAAGCTTTCTTTTAATAACTTAAAGACTCCCACACAAATTACTCTAACCCAACCAAATCTATCTAAACAACAACAACAGCAATCAGCAAGAGCCCCAATTAAATTGGTACCCATAGCTCAAGAATCTCCAGTTTCATCTAGCACCGTTGGAGGACCACGTTCAACTCCTGACCTTCAGCGCAAGACGCCAGATAATACAAAAAAGCCCGAACAAGTAGGAGCTATATCCACCAGTATAGAAAGCCCAAAACCTTGCCCATCCTCACCAGCTGCTTCTATCGAATCTAACAGTTGCAAAATAGCGGCTTCTCCGGCACCAAAGACAGCAGCTTCTCCGGCGCCATCACCAATTCATACACTTCATTTGAAGCCGCAACAACACGGGTTTCTAAACAAACCTCCGCCTCAGCAGGTTCGAATTTTAAGACACATTAAGAATGCTGGTGCCATACAGCAAGTCGCTCAGCAGCCACACAGACTAGTGCCAACAAATACCTCAAGAGCAACTGTCACCACCATCGCTGGTAGCAGGGGAGCAGCAACCACAACTACCACAACCTCATCATCCGCACAACGTGTTAATCCCACAACACCACCCACGCTTAATCAAAAGCTGCAGGCAACAATGCAAAAAGTGACAGCCAACAGCATACCAATCAGTCAGCTTCAACTGCAACCGCTACTTAGATCCAACGACAACACTGGAAACTCTCAAATTATTATGACTTCCACTGGTCAACTTATAGTTATGCCGTCCTCAAACACTAAACCACAAATACAACAACAGCAGCAGCAAGTTATTATTGCCAGTGGCAATGCGACAACAACTACACAATCACATGCCACAACGAATGTGCTTATACAACAACAGGGTGCACATCAAATGGATGTCTTAAACAATGCAGGACAATTGACGACAGCCACACTGCAGCAGCAGTCCAACGGCGGCTACATAGTCTCACAGCCAACAAACTCCCAGGCCACCGCCACCCAACTGCAGCCCACAACAGTCATATTGAACTCTGCACAAAATCTAATTACCAACAATGGCGCCAAAGTCCTGACAAACACGGGCAGCATAATACACGCAGCTGGCACGCAACCCATAATTACAACGACAAATCAATTGTTGACAACACCATCAAATACAGGCCAACAAACGGTAGTACTGAATGCTCTCCCCAATGGCGGCTACGTCATACAGCAACAACCACAAGCCACACAAGCTGCAGCGCAGCCGCAACAGCAGCAATTCACTACCGCCCTCGATAATCAAGTAGTGCAACATTTGGTACAGCAACCGGATGGTCGTATAATCATAACTTCCCAAAGTGATCCTAAAAGAAGGCACAAAAAACGCAAGAATTCCCCCAGCCCCACGACAGCTAATAACCCAACAAACATTTCAACACAGATTTCGTCAGCAATACCCAACCACACTGCTGCTACCCTACTGCAGCAACATGTTGCAAATCTTCAAGCAGCCGCCCAACCTGCGCAAGCAACAAATCAGCCACAAGTAGTACAATTGACCACAGCACCGGCAGCCGCCACCGCAACTTATCCCCAACAATTCCAACTGGGCAATGGCATACAAGGCATAGTGGTGAATAAGCCAGCCTCGACAGCCACAACTACACAACCTCAACAGATATTGCTGCAAAATGGCCAAATAATCCAACCAATGAACTTAATTGGACAGCAGTTGATATTGCCCTCCGGCTTGGTAGTGACACCCGACACCACTTTGCTGCAAATACAGAATGTGGGATCTTGCGGACCCACTACTAACATTCTCACCACAACACCCCAGGGTACTATGATGCTGAGAGCAACCTCGCCTCAAACAAATAAACAATTCATACAATCCACTACAACAGGGCAACAGTTTATTGTCGGCAGCAATGGGCAACTAAGCCCAATAGGCCAGATCTATTCAACACCCATGGGACTAGTAATGCCAGCCAGCACCCAACATAATCCCACAGCAACGGCCACATTTGTACAACAGAATGCCACTATACAAGTTCAGCAGCCGCATCATCAGCAAGTATCTGCACCCCAACATATAACGCTGCACACACTGCAACAGCATCAGCAGAATCAAATAAATCAATCCCAACAGCAGCAGCAGCAGCATCATGTTGTCAACAATCCAGTAGGAATTGTATTAGAGACGGCAACATCGTCTACAACATCTCCCAATGCACACTTGAACAATTCGCGCTCAGCAGCCGCCAGTCCCCCCGATACAACAACACACAGTCCTAGAAGTCCCGAAAGGCCACCAAGTCATCGCAGTGGCGGCAGTGATATGGTGAGTTTGATTTATTATTGTCACGAATAGTTTTCTAGTGACGATTGATTTTTACTCTTTAAATAATTAAATTTTGTGAAATGTATTATTTCAGGTTCAGTGTGTTTCGAGCTCAGAACCAGATGGCGGAACAGTTTCTCCTTTGAGCAACGATAGCCGTCAATCTCCGTCGACGACAGTGTGTGACAAAGGTAAGTGACATTTTCATTTTGGTTTTCTTTTTGTTTTATCTGAAGCATAAAAGATGTAAATAAATATTGTAAATGTGCAACTATTTATAATCTAGATAACGCTAAAGTATAATCAAGTACAGATTTTTAAAAGATTTCAGTGTTAGCCAGAGAACGTAATAAAGTTGTGTAATTAAAATTTACTTTTTTTAACCTTTTTATATGCAAAGGGGTATTACTCTTACAACATTAATATAGTTTCATAATTTGCGAATAATATTGACGCATTCAATTCATTTTAATAGTTTAATAACGACTGTTTAGACTTGTATCGAACTCTTTCAGTAGCTCGTTTTTGACACAAACCAATGATCAAACCCATATAATTTAAATGGGTTTGATCGTAGGTTTGTGTCAAAAATGAGCTACTGAATGAGTTTGATCCAAGGCTTCATGAGATTGATCATAGGTTTGTATCTAATAGACTTGTATCGAACTCATTCAGTTGCTCGTTTTTGCCACAAAGCTATGATCAAACCCATGTAATTTAAATGGGTTTCATCATAGGTTTGTGTCAAAAATGAGCTACTGAAAGAGTTCAATACAAGTCTAGTATCTAAGATGGCCAACTGAGCCAAAACGATCCAAGTCCGATCTTAAATATCAGTGATTTAACATTTGTTATAAAACCAATGTTCAATAGACTTGAGTCGAGCTCGTTTACCCATGTAACTTAAATGGGTTTGATCATCAGCTTGTGCCAACAATAAACTTGTGTAGAACTAGTTTACTGGTTCATTTTTGGCACAAATATTTTTGACCAAGCCCATTTCAAGTTATTGGGTTTGATCATAGGTTTGTGTCAAAAATTAACTAGTGAACATACGAGTTCGACCCAAGTCTATCGCAGTTCAGGGGCTCATCAAAATTTAAAAATTTTCAGTTGACACAAAAAAATGTTTTTTTTTTTAAATATATTTAAATAAAATACAAAAAGTCGTAACTAACAAAAAATGCAAAATCGAGTTTTTGATTGATTATTATGATTGCGATTAAACTACATATCTCGACAAATTTTCACACTTTTACGATAAAAAATTACGATTTTATTAAAAAAAAACAAGGGTACTTAACTACATGTTTCTTTAGTTTTTATTTTTCTTAGTTTTTCGCTTCTTCCTTAAAATTATATTTTTGTTAGTTAGGCCTTTTTGAATTCGATCTAACGAGTACTCTTATATTGAAAAAGTAGAGCAAATTATAAAAGATCTGTACAGTAGATAGAAATTACCACTGCTTATGGTTTTCTTGGAAAAAAATCTGAAAATTTCTACATTTTTAGCTGGCCCTCTTTAGAGGAACAAGTGCGATACGTATATGTGAAAACACATACATAACTGATGTACATATGTACATGTGTATATTTCGAGGACTTCAAACCTGAGAGATTATAAATTACAACATTAAAAATAATAAATTCAGTAAAGTGCGACTCTGATACGAGCACGAAGAGTTCCATACGAACACTAGATATGTAATTTAATACAAACTTCATCCTATATAATATATAGTTTTGGCATTTTTTTCGTTTTTGGGATCTTTTCGGTTTTTTGTTTTGGCGGTTTTGGCGGTTTTTGCGTTTTTCCGTTTTGGCGATTTTTTTAAGTTTTGGCTCTTTTTTTAGTTTTAACACTTTATTTTCTTGTTTTGGCGATTTTTTTCGGTTTTTGGCGTTTTTTCATTTTGGCGATTTTTTTCATTTTTGCGATTTTTTTTATTTAAATTTTTTTTAGTTTTGGCGTTTTTTTCATTTTGGCGTTCTTTTTTATTTTGGCGATTTTTTCGAATTTGGCGATTTATTTTAGTGTTAGAAATTTTTTTTAATTTTGGCGATTTTTTTTCGTTTTAGCGATTTTTTTTTAATTTTTGGCAATTTTATTTTTGGTTTGGCGATTTTATAATTTTCGGTGTTTTTTAGTTTTACTGTTTTTGAAAATTTCAAGTATTTGCCTCTTACGGTTTCCAAGATATAGCAAATTGTCAAAATTACATAGTCAAAATTGCATTAACTGATGGACCACCCTTTAATTTTAATTTTTTTAAATTTTAGTGTTAATTGTTGTAGTCTGTATAAAAATACACTAATTTTACAAATTTCAAGTTTCAATATACAATTGTATGTATATTAGATGGGATTTTAACATTTTTCGTTGCTCGTTTTGGAACACCCTTTAATTTTTAATTCTCATGTATTTGTTGTTGTAGCGGCTAAGGTTCAACATACTGTGTCCAAATTTCAGGTTCGTAGCTCTTACGGTTCCTGAGAAAATACCGTGTGACGGATAGACGGACAGCGTAGCGAAAACAATAGGGTTCCTTTTCACCTTTGGTGTACGGAACTCTAAAAATGGTAGACATTAAAATATTACATTGTTTATTTCTATGTAAATATAAAATTGCATATTTATCAAAAAATTATGACAAATAATGGACCCCAAGTTCTTTGTATTTTAATTCTGAAAGTGTATTTTATTTGTATTTTTTTTTTCTTCTCTCTAACTTTTTTCTCTAAGAGGGTGTCATAAATTGCATGCACTATTAGTCGGGCAGGAACAGGCATCGTGTAACATTTTCTTACAATAAATTTATCTGCCATAAAACCAACAATGAAATAAGGAAACTGTCGAGTCTGTGTAATTTTTGGCAAAAAAAAAGAAAAGAAATGAATATCATAAAATTAAAAAATGAATAAAACTCAATAGAGCGTTACATTAAATTATGTTATCCAGCAACAATGGATATTAAGGATACGTTTTGTCGATTATGTTATTATTATTTTTGTAAATATATTGAGTATGTATGTGTACTTATATTAGAAAAAAAAATGTGAATATTTAAGTATATAAATATAATATTTACTGAGATCAAAGCAATTTCTAATAGCTTAATAATAAATTATAATTTTTTATATATTTTATAGCTATAGTACAAGTGGGGGGTGAAAGTTTCTTAACTTTCAAGTTACTATTTGTATTATTATTATTTTCCGGAAACAATTTTTTCTCTTAGCTAAATGTACTTTCATATTCCCAGCTAAAATTACTGCTTTCCAAAGGCGTTTTTGTAAGGGAGACAATGTTAGAGAATCACTTGCCGTTGTGCATGAATAAGGCATTTTTTTTTTTTTTGCTCGAGATGAGCCAAAAAGCCATGAATTTTTTTGCCTTACTAAAGTCATTCACAGAAGTAATATATAATTTTTTTTTTTTTGCTTGGATTCTGGGTTGAAATGTTCTACAAAAATATTCAAATATCCAAAATCAGGATTTGAGGAACTTTTTAGCACCAATTGGGAATAGGTACAAAGTTAACCTTGTACGATTTTTAAGTTTTGACTTATATGGTAAATAAGTTGAATTTCAAGGTTTGATGTATTTAAAGAATTGAAATAGAAGTCTGTGGTGAATATGTTTTAGAATATATCAACAATTTACATCCCCGTTAGAGGGTACTTATTTGACAAAGGGATAAAAAAAATCCCTTACGAAGAAGTGTAAAAGCGTTAAAAATATTCCAGGGAAATGTTACTCGTAGGACTTTACATAAAACCGCTGAATACATACCGTGGAAAAAATACTTGAAAAAAAACTTAATTGATTAGTTTTAAAAAAAGCTCTAAGTTCAAATTTTAAAATTTAATTAAAAAAATCGTTAATATTTAAAAAAACATTTTCAATATTTATCATTTGATCAGTCTAAAGTTCCTATCTCTTTGTGAGCCAAATTAGATGTGATAATTATTAATGAATAATTTACATCAAAGTTAATTGCAAATACTCTGACAAACACGTAGTTGAACGGAACAACTAGCTGTTTTCGAAGGCCACTACACTTTCATCATCAGCTTTCTTTGCGTTTGGTGCACTGCGTGTGGTGTCAGTTGATGTGGATTTCTGCTTTATATACTTAGCCATTATTGCAAATGGAATATGTAAATTGTTGATTCATCTTATTTCAATTTGCTAAAAGCTTTTTTTGTAATGAAAGCTCAGTTTTAATATCTCTAAATTTGCAACAGTATTGCCATGGTCGTATGTTCTTTACTAATTATGCACATGTTAGTTGATTTGATTATTTTTGTCCTACTTAAAACAAACTTTTTTGGTTTGTTTCTTTATAATTTAAAAATTTGTTAAAATTATTCCTAGAAATATTAATTTTATTATTATATGGTGAAAGGTCATACATACCTACAGTGTTCTGCTTTTGCCAAAAAAAAAAAATAAGAAAGATAAGATAAGAAAAACATAATTTATACCCAACATGAGAAGAATACGAAAAAGAGGAAATTGCAAACGAAGAAAAGTACATAAATATGTAACATCGATTTTCAATTCGTGCTACAACGTACATACATATATCTCACAGCTTTTCTAAGGATTCTCGCTTGACTCACGTAGCAGGGCTTTGTCCCTCAACGTAAATATCCTCAGAGTGAATATTACAATCTTATAAGACTTGTAAAGTTTGGATTCTAAATAAAAAGCTTTTTATTCAATCACAGTTCCAAGTAACTAGCATGACCATCAATATAAAAAACATTAGAGAGATGAGCTCAACAACTATTAATCATTTTGTTAAAGGAAAATTCAACGTAAAGAATAAGCGGCATGGCAAATTCCACAATCACATCACATTTCGTCACATACACACATATTTTATTGCTATACTTTTGCTTTTTAGTTAATTTATCACTTGTACTAAATAAATACCAAATTATGCTTTACACAAAAATCAATCAATCAAACTATATTTACGGAATAAATAATTCTGAAATAATCAGCAATTGTTGATAATGGACTGAAGTGATAAAAATGTTTTTTTTTTATGGAAATACCCATATACATTATGTTATGTTTTTATTCTTCATAAATATTTATTTTAGGGGAGAAAAATACGGCCGTTATTTAAGGAAGTCATCATTATAATATCATTTTATATGATTTCTTAACAGCAACATTCCCTTACTGATTTATACACAATACATAATTCCTTTTGTGCAGGTATGCAAAGGGTGTTCTTTTTTGTGTAATTTGAGCAGAGTCTATAAAAGTTGTTTCACTTAAAATATTATTTTCTGCGTTTTCATTTTAAATGTTTTGACACAAACTTTTCTTTCCAATGGTTCGTTTTCAGTAAATAAATATTTCAGCTACTATACAGAAAAAATTATTCCCAAAAAATTTTCAAACAAACGTGTGTTTTGATATAAAATTTAGTTTCAGTAAATATTTTTACTGTTCCAGTAAATTATTTGTTACAATTTTATTTTATGTAAAATAAACTGTATAGAATGAAAATTATCTATATAAAGTAAAATTTGCAACAACATTTTTTAGATTTATTTTTTTTTTTTTATATTTAAATTTGTTATTTTTCAATTAAATTTATTTTTATATACTGTAAACAAATTTGCTTGATTTTTTAATTTTTTCTACAAATTACTTTAAAGATATAAAAAACATTTTATTTAGTTAATAAAAAAATACATATTTTATTTTTCTTTTTGTTTTTTAAATACTTTTATTGTTGTCCAATGTGGCAGCTAATGTTAAAAGGTGATGGAAAATAAAAAAAAATGCACAATTGAATAAAGATGCTTGTTTTGTAAAGATTTTTGTTTGCGGTTTTCAAACTTATTATGTTTGTATATTGTGTGTTTTTTTAGAGGTATAGAACTTCGAATTGAAATAAAACACAAGAAAATCGTTTTAATGTCCATCAATTTGGCTTTATTGGAAGGATAATTTTATGCCATTAATGTTTAAATATGATTTCGGGCATGTGGCCGCCGCGGCTGGCTCGAATAAAGCCAATTCTACAGGTCCAATTTTCAACCACTTTTTCGAGCATATGGGGCCGTATGTTGGCAATAACGCCACGAATGTTGGCTTCCAAGTCCCCTAACGTTTCTGGTTTGTTGGCGTAGACGAGCGACTTCACATATCCCCAAAGAAAATAATCCAATGGTGTCAAATCACACGATCTTGGTGGCCAATTGACAGGTCCATTCCGCGAAATTATGCGCTCATCGAATGTTTCCTTCAATAAATCGATTGTGACGTGCGCTGTGTGGCATGTAGCGCCGTCTTGTTGGAACCACAACTCATCCACATTCATGCCATCCAATTCGGGAACAAAATAGTCGGTTATCATGGCTCTATACCGGTCTCCATTAACGGTAACTGACTCTCCAGCATTATTTCGGAAGAAGTATGGCCCAATGACTCCACCAGCCCATAGAGCACACCAAACAGTCAGTTTTTGTGGATGTAATGGCGTCTCAAGGGTCTCATGTGGATTCTCTTCACTCCAAATGCGGCAATTTTGCTTGTTGACGTAGCCATTCAACCAAAAATGAGCCTCATCACTGAACAAAATTTTGCGATGAAAATCAGCATCGAGATCAATCTCATTTTCGGCCCATACACCAAAATCACGACGCATTGCATGGTCTCGCGGCTTTAATTCTTGCACAAGCTGGATCTTGTAAGGTCGCAAGCCAAGATCTTTGCGCAAAATCTTCCATAAAGTTGATGGACAAAGCTCCAATTGCTGTGCACGGTGGCGAATCGATTCATTCGGGTCATCTTCCACACTTTGCTTTACAGCGGCAATTGTTTCTTCGGTGCGCACTGTTCGACGTCTCCGCGGATGCGTATTATCACATAGAGTAAACGTAGTGCGAAAACGATCCATGGTTAACCGAATTAATTGCTCTGATGGACGATTATGTCGACCATAAAATGGACGGAGCTTGCGGTAAACTTCGCGAACTGAACCATTATTTTCGAAATAAATTTGCACGATTTGCAAGCGTTGTTCTTTTGTCAACCTGTTCATGATGAAATGGCAAACCAAACTAAATATTAATCACTTGACAGCTGACAAAATGGCCGCCAGTTAAAAAAGTGATGCCAACTTAAAGTTCTATACCTCAATAAAAAACACCCATTATTAAGAGTCTTACCATAAAGATACGGAGTTTGTTAGCTAAATTCAAAAATTGTTTGGGTTGAAGTCTACTGACGAGTTCCAAAAGCGGGAACGAAATGCTTAACCATAAATCAAGCCAATTTTTTAAATTAAAAAAAAATAGTTGAACCTTTTATTTGATTCAGTTATTTTTTTCTGAAATACTTAAAGTAACTTTTGCAAACTTCTTTTGCAGTGTCAAATAAAACTTTTATTAATTTTTTTTTTTTGAAAAATTTGTAAGAATATTTATTGATTCAGTTAATTTATTTTCTGACAATAAGAAAAATTTAAGTGAATGTGCTTGTATATTATAAAAAAAAAATTGCTGAATAATACAAAAAAATATGCAAAAATGTTTTTCTGTTCCTATTAATACATTTGACTGAAAATATTTTGAGTTTCAGTTAACTTTTTTTCAGTTAAATTTTTACAAAATTGTTATCAGAATCTACAAATTTCTTTGTAGGTCCGGATTCATACAAAATATTTACTGATTCAATGAATTTGGTTACTGAAAACGAAATTTAGTTTTTTCTGTGTAATATTGAATAAAGTTTTTTAGTTTAAGTTTTTATTAATTGTGGTTTTTAATTATGGAATTCGACTATTAATATTATTATATTATAATTTTTTTTTCAGTAAAAAAATTACTAATTTGAGACGTACAAAAGAAATTTTAAAACCGGCAACTTATGTTGCTAAAAAAAAATGAAACTCATTTCTATTCTTGCGTTTCATTCAGTGATGCCAATTTTTTTGGCTCTAAAAGCACATCGAAATTTAAAAAAGCCCCAAAAAGCCTAATATTAAAATGTAAAAAGCGTAACGTTAAAAACGGGTGAAGATCCAAACGAGTGAATTTCAATAATGTTCAATAAAATATTAAGCTTTTCTCTATTTCGGCAATAGTATCAACATTTTTAATGAAATATATCAGACGAAAAAGGTATGCTTTATATTGAAAAAATATATACGCTAACTTTTTATTAAAGTAATTTTAAGAAATATACCAATTTCTTAAATGCACTACTTAGTGCTTTTTTTTTTTTTTTTTTTTTTTTTGTTTGGCACTAACGTTCAAAATTTGGCGTTTTGAGTCATTAAAAAGCACTAAAAATAGTGCCAAAAGCACCAACTTGACATCGCTTAATAGTTAATAGAACTTAATAGTTAATAGAACTCATTCAGTCAGATAGAGCTAAGTCCAACTCGTTCATTTTAGACACAAACATATGATCAAACCCGTTTAAATGAGATCACTACGATTTTCGAAAATCTATCTTTCATGATATCTCGGCTAGACTTGTATCGAACTCATTCAGTAGCCCGTTTTTGACACAAACCAATCATCAAACCCGTGTAATTTTAATGGACTTCAGTGATATGATTACAGACAAGTACATAAGATCTTTACCGCGAGGAAATCCAAAAATACTTGATTCTACCAGTTTAGTATGTATGATCAGGGTTGGATAGTCGATAGAACTTTTTAAATTGGTAATACCTTTTCTTACTCGTATAAAAAAGAATCTTTTTTTTTTTTTTTTTTGACATACCATGTGACTTTTATTTTGTTTAAAGGCCTTGTAAATCCAAAAAAAGAACACCCTTTAATGCACACCACCAAGTTTTACCAATAATCCACTTATAAATGAAAAATTGCAACAAAGAATTATAAGAATAATGTTTATGTCAGCTATACACTAAAACTTTATTAAAGCAAAAAGAACAAAAAAAAAAAAGAAGAAAGAAACACGAGTGTAAGCAATTATTCGAATTCACCCAACAACCAGGTTTTTGCTTTAAATGTAAAGCCAAAACTTTTATGCTGAAGAAGTATAAAATAAAATTTAACGAATCGATTACCTTAGACGGTTCTAAAAATAAGACATACATACATACATAGAAGGTTACGTACATACTTGCTAATACATAAAATTACTGGTGATTTTACTACTTAAATCGACGACTATAGGATTATATTTCTGCCTTACTTTGATTTAATCCTGCTACTAAAATACATCTTCTTTTCCTTTTGATATTTGTACACATTTGCAGGCATCATCATGTCAAGCGCATATCAAAATACAAATATTTATAAGCCAACGGAAGCGAAAATACGTCGTGTACAAACACCGCCACAATATCAAATTGTGGGTGGTGCTGGTGGTGGCGGCGGCAGTAATAGTGGTATAGCAACTACAGCCACACACATTACTGGCTTAACAAACTTGACTTTGCAACAGCAGCAACAACATAATACAATAAATAATCCACAGCATCATCATCATCATGCCGACACTGGAAGCAGCAACAAATCTGATACTCATGGTAAGTTTTTATTAATGCTCGACTATTTACTGTCAGCTCTGGCAACTACTTCCATACTTACTTTAACTTTAATAACTTGCAACATTCAACATAGCAAATCACATACATACATACATACATAAATACATATGTGCTTATTTAATATTATTTAAATATATCTAGAAATATGTACCTATGTTTTTCTACATGTGTGCTTAAGGTTGAATGTTAATAATAAAAGTTATGAAGTTATATTAAGTTCTAATAACATTTATGCTCTTTTATATGTGTACATATGTACATACATACACACATCTATTTATTAATGACAAAGCACTTTTATATTCTTACAAATTAAACAAAAACTAATATTTACCTTATTATTGCTTTGGAATTAAGTTGAAATCTAAATGCTTATCACAATCCCATTCATATACATAAGAAAAAAAAGTAATAATATTTAGAACATTCGTATCCTTTGGAATTATTACAATAACTAACTTACGCTACTAAATAACACACTCACACTCACGAACACAAACACCCACACACATGCACACTTCGTTATGAATTTCTTTTTTAAATAAAGCCAGTTATTAGTTATGTTATGCACAAAATCTGTCATAAAAAGGAAAAAGTGCTTAAGTCTAAGATAAGCTGATTTTGACTTAGTGGTATCTCCGTAATTTGTACAGAAAAAACTATTCCTGCAATAAAAAATTTTATTTTGAAATAAAACCAAAACTTAATTAAATATGTGTTTGAGTCAAATAAACTTTTGTTTAAAAATAAAATATTCCTGCAATAAACATTTTTAATTGAAAATAAAAGTCAATTAAAAATGTTTTCAAGTCAATTAAACTTTTGTTTAAAATTTTAATTAAACGCAAAGTTTAACTGACTCGATTGCATATTTAATTGATTTTTGGTTTTACTTTCAATTAAAGTTGTTTATTGCAGAAATATTTTATTTTTAAACAAAAGTTTAATGGACTTAAATGCAATTTTAATTGATTTTTGGTTTTAATTTCAATTAAAGTTTTTGATTGCAGGAATATTTAAAAGTACTTCTAGGTAAAAAAAAACCTCAATTAATTTGTGCGATTTTTCAGGAACTTATCGTACTATGACTTGCTACTTATTAAATATTTAGACTTCTGATCTTATTTGGAATAATACTCATAGCTTAATTTAGTCTATACTCCCGTATATTTCAACTTAAATATATTAGTTATAGTGTGTAGTACCATGTTTGTTTGCTTAAAAAAAATAAAGGTTAACATAGAATTTCGCAATTTAAATGTAAAAGAAATAAATTTCTAAAAATCGATTTGAACGCTTAAAAGTGCTCTCCTGCAAAACAGTCAACAAATATGACTTAAGCACTTTTGCCTTATTGCCACAGAAATATTAAGCACAAAAATACATGCACAAGGGAAATATGAAAATGTTTATTTAACAAAATATTTTGCAGGTTTGTTTCAGTGAGATAAATACTCTTATGCTAAAACTTTTACTTCGCATCAAAATAAAGGTACTCGTATTCACTTCGAATGTTGCATTGATGCCTTGAAGCAAAATTTGCAAAGTTTTCAATCAAAATATAAGAATATTTTGCTTAATTGATGCAAAATTATTTTTTCTTCTGAATAAGTTATTATGCTATTGATCAGTTAACTTTAGCAGAATTTTTTTAATTATGATGCTAAAGGGTTTTTAAAACCGATTTTCATAAAAAAAATCTAATTAAAACTTTATAAATCCTTAAATAAGTTTTATAAGTAAGGTTGTTGATTTTTAATATTTTTGAAAAATCTTCCATTAATAAACTGGGAGTCTACTGTGTAATTCGAATCGGATGAAAATGCTTTCGAATTTGTATGTTTATAGCATGTAAATTCGAAAGCATTTTCTCTCGTTTCGAATTACAGAGTAGACCCCCTGATACAAGTTTATACTTGCGAATTATATATTTTTACACAGAAAAAATTATTCCCAAAAAATTTTCAAACAAATGTGTGTTTTGAAATATAATTTAGTTTCAGTAAATATTTTTTACTGTTCCAGTAAATTATTTTTTCCAATTTTATTTTATGTAAAAAAACTGTATAAAATGAAAATTATCTATATAAAGTAAAATTTGTAAAAAAATTTTTAGATTTATTTTTTTTTATATTTAAATTTTGTTATTTTCAGTTAAATTTATTTTTATATACTGTAAAAAAATTTGTCTGATTTTTTTAATTTTTTCAGTTAAATTTATTTTTATATACTGTAAAAAAATGTTTCTGATTTTTTTAAATTATTTTATAGATATAAAAAACATTTTTTTTTTAATTTTTGTTTGCAGTTTTCAAACTTATTATGTTTGTATATTGTGATTCTCAATATAGTATTAAGAGTCTTACTGTAAACATACGGAGTTTGTTAGCTAAATTAAAAAAATTTTTGGGCTGAAGTCTACTGACGAGTTCCAAAAGCGGGAACGAAATGCTTAACCATAAAAACAAGCCAATTTTTTAAAGTAAAAAAAATACTTGAACCTTTCATTTGATTCAGTTATTATTTTCAAATAAAACTTTTACTAATATTTTTAAAAATTTTTTTTTACAATTGTTATTGATTCAGTTAATTTATTTTCTGATAATACGAAAAATTTTAATGAATGTGTTTGTAAATTATAAAAAAAAATTTGCTGAATAATACAAAAAAAATCTGCAAAAATGTTTTTCAGTTCCTATTAACAAATTTGACTGAAAATATTTTGAGTTTCAGTTAACTTTTTTCTCTAATGCCATAATAAGTTAACTAAAATAAAAATAAATTTTTTTTTCAGTTAAATTTTTACAAAATTGTTATCAGAATCTACAAATTTCTTTGTAGGTCCGCATTCACACAAAAAATTTACTGATTCAATGAATTTGGTTACTGAAAACGAAATTTAGTTTTTTCTGTGTATATATCAAAACACTTAATTCAAAGAATTTTTTTTAGTAAAATTTTTCTTTCACTTACACTCACACCAATTAACTTAATAAACATACTTATGAGTTTCTATATTTATTAGTTTTTTTTTTGTCGCTTGATATCCTTTCTTCATCCAAATTCGTTGCCTCTCTCATTGTCCCTTTTTATAATTTTTTGTATATTCATACATTATTTATACTTGAGTGATTCCATAAATTAGTATTTATTTGATTCTTTTTATTTCCAGTTTCATTATGTGTTGCTCATTTATTGATTACTTTGTTATTCATCGTCAATAAACTAATCCTTTTGTGCACATAATGTTGAATATTTATCTACTGCATTTGATAACAAAATTTAGTTAAAGTTTGTTGAAATTCATAATGAAATAGTTACAGCCTGTTTCTTTAAATGTAAAATAAAAATAATCTTTGGAAACAGAACAAAAAAACTATAATTAATTTTTGTTTTCAATATTAATAATTGAAAGAAAACTTCTGTTGCATTTAGATAAAGAAAGTCGGTTATATTTGAGGCTATCAGCGCAAAAGTGGTGTAACGCACATCAATTTATTTAAACAATTGATCTTTTTAATTGCTTTATTACTTTGAAATATTATGATCTGTGCAAAAACGATTTTTCAGCTCCATTTTCTTTAGAATACCAAAAGGTGGCTTACTCTATTTTATTTTTTTGATAATTGCTAATGTAAATAATGTATTTATCACCAGCACAGCAACCAAAAAAAAAAACGAATGTGGGCTACACCACTTTTGCGCTGATAGCCTCATTTGTAACCCTAATTATGAAAGAGATCTAAGTCATAATTATATACATATATATTACATTAAGCCTGCAGGAAATGGAACTAACACAAGGTGATCGGTCCCCAAGTGATAGGGACCAGTGATTGGCAATTAATCATGTTTTGGCTGTTCATACTGACTCATTAAATTTTAAATATAAGTGAGTAGACATCATTTAAAATCAACTACTCTGTTTTACGTACACTCACAATAAGATTGATTTATAAGTATAGGTTCCAATAAATATGAATGCGACATCGACATCACACTCACACTAATAAATGACCTCAGTTTGATTTATAATTTCAGAAAAATACTTATATTACTTTCATTGATTCAGCTCATTCAACTTATCCATATAGTACAACTACAACAGTATAAAGTGTATAAAAAACACATTTGTAACCTCATAATGAGCAAACACATAACGTCATAATGAGTATTTTAATGTTCGTATACGAAGTTGGCTTTGCCATACAGTACTTATTTTGCATCGTCTATAAACATTGAGTTCAGGAGAGTCGAAATCAACAACGTCATAAATCTTTCTAAGTATGAGTGCGATGAGAACTTCAAACTTTCGAGTGAATACCCTGTCGGGATTTGAGCTAACTTAAAAGTAACTAATGGTTAATCAGAGACAAGTGACAACTGACTCAAAAGCTAACTCATTTGACATGTTAAACGCTATTCAGTTTTTCAACGTAATGTCCTCACAACGAGTCAGTACTCACTCACGCTGCAAAAGTTTCAAATAACCACAAGTTAGCTAATTTCGAGTGAGTTTTTGGCTGATAAACTGCAAGTGCACTATTAGTTAGCTGCGAACTGACTAACTAATGGTTGGCCCATTATGACTTAGTTTGTGGCGCATCAAAAAGAAGCAAAAAGGTCTTTCTTTAGCTAACCATTATTTTTAACTTACTAATGATTAACATTTTTAGTCAACATAAATTTGAAAGAATTTAACATTTCTTAGAGACGAGAATTGGTATCGAACCTTGATCACTTTGTTTATCAGCCATCATACTTAACACTTTGCTGTTGCGCCATATAAAATAAAGATGTCACAGAGTTAACATAAACATGAATTTTAAATTGACATATTCTCGATAAACTTTGACTCATCTCTGCATCAGCTTTGAATTAGCTTAATGCTAGGAACACAATTGGGACGAACGACGAATTTTTCGGTGCGAACTTTCGTCATAAAAAATAAAACACATTTGTTCATATGAAAATGAACACAACACAGCCGTAGAACGAAATTCGTCGTGCGTGACGAACTCTGAGATAGATTTATTTCTATTTTGTACGCCGACGAACGAAGAAAAAACAATCTTCTCTCACTCTCTTCACATACACAATAAACAGTGTGACCAGAATTTAAAATAAAATTAAGATAAATCACGTATGTCTTTAATATATATTTAGAGAATACGCAGTTTGGATTAAAAAAGGCTAAAAAAAGCTAAATCCGTTTTTAAAAAAGCTAAAAAAAAAGAAACTAAGAGCTTAATAAAAATTTTAAAGCTAAATCCAGAAGAAATAATCTAAATTTAGTTCATAATTACTAATATGGTCACACTGTCAATAACCAACTTTATCAATTATAAGAGCTGAATTCGCTGAGTAAATTCGTCGTTATTGTGCTTCACACAACGAATTCTTATCGACGAATTCGTCGACGTGGACGAAATTCGTCGTTCGTCCCAATTGTGTTCCTAGCATAAAGTTAGTTCAAAACATATCGAGGAGATGTTAGTTCTACAAACACAACTTACTAATCTCAGCATCAGTTTTGAGTTAGCTTAAAGTTAGTTCAATACTTATCGAGAAGAAGACAGTTCTACAAAAAGCTACTGGATCACATCTGCATCATTTATAAGTTAGTTCAGAAGCTAGTTGTAAATGAGTTAGCAAAAAGTCACCTATATTTTGAGCTAGCTAATAAAAATCCGACAGGTTATGATTCATAGACAATATTGCAATAAGTATGAGTGCGCATAAGTACAAGAAATTATAAATCATGATTCAATTCTACTTACTTCTTCACTACTCATTGCGATTCTCTGATAGGGACCTATTCGGTGTAGAATAATATATGTAAATTATATATAAATAGCATTCCGACATTTAAATGTAACAATGAACAGTTTTAAATTTTTTTATTGTTTCAAATGCAATGACACTTTATTTTTAATAAGAATTTTGTTTTGAGATTCGAACCGACAACCTCCTGCATGACAGGCTTCCACACTACCCACTCAACCACAGTGCCACTCATATTTCAAAAGTATAAATAGCAGTTAAGCTTAGGTGAATATCTAAGTATAGTTACTGGACTGGTTTCAGGGTAACATTGGACGGAACAATTAACATTATATTTACACTATTTGATGGGTCCTGTATTCAACCACATCGAACATATTCAGTGCCGTTTACTAGAATACTAGACTGAGTCCCAATCAAATTGGCTCAAGATCAAGACGATACATCAGGAAAATGGCGAATATATAACCATTTACACGATATGTCTTTTTTTCACCATATACTACTTTTGGTAACACCGCGAATAATGTTGTAAAAGACAATTTTTACAAAACCAGTGTTTTTCACAGATTACCGTTAACATTACTCTCTTGCGTTGTTCAAACGTCAAACCATCCAAAATTATGCATCTTATCGCCGTCAAAATACAATTACAAACAAGCAGTCACTGGAAGAAGTTTGTAAGTAACTAACAAAATCATGCAAAAGAAATTGTCGAAAATAATTGTAAATGTAACAACAGAGATACAAAAAGAAACATTAATCATTACTTTCGATAAGCTAAAAAAAATTAAACGAAAAAATCTTTGAAAAATTACTATTTTGCCACTTACAACGTTATTCGCGGCTAACCTTCATTTATTGATGTGAACATGACTTAGAACATTCTCATAATTAAGGGCACATTTGTGCACAGAAAAAAATTTCTTCAATCAATTAATTTAATTTGGAAAAAACCAAAAATGAACTAAAATTTTAATTGTGTCAATTAAATTTTCTAATTCATTAACAGCCTTATTTATAAAAATTATTTAGTATGTTTTTTGTATGAAAATTTGTTTTAAAATCTCCGTAGAAAACCTTAATAATTAATTTAATAAGTTTTTGTAAATAAGGCCATAAATGCTTAAGCAAGAGTTTAATCAACTCCATTAAAAATTTTAATAAGCTTTTTTATTAATTAATTTTGTCTACAAAAGTTTAATTTATTCAATTAAATTATTTATTTGAATAAACTAAATTTTTTAGTAAACTTTGTAATTTATTAAATTTGTAAACAAAAGGTTAGTTCATTATATTAAAGTTTTAATTAAACATTTAATCAATTAAATTTTTTAAGCAAAACCTTAACTGACTCAAATTAATTATTAAATATTATTTGTATTATTTTTTTTTTTTTCAATATTTAAGAGGCGAAAAATTCAAAAACTCATTGGACCAGCTCCACAGAATACACAGAAGTGAAGAAAGTGACATGTCAAAAAAAACTCCAATCAGGTTTTTGTTAAAATTCGTGGAAAAAAGAGAAAAGCATAGTGTATTTGATACTGTAGTGTATTACTACTTACCAATTAACACAGCTAATAAAAATTTATTGCACTAGAAAGACGTAGCAAAACAAAAACGACAACAAAATTTGAGGGAAAACGAGACAAACAGAAAAATACCCATATCTTCCGTCTCGTGACACTACTGTATGTTTTGTGCCAGCTGTCGTTAATATACTTGCGATATGCCGATTTACATACAGAGTCAAATATTGCACTTTTTCTTTCTTCAAAGTACTAGCTACCAATCCTTACCAGAATGGCAGAGTATGTCAGTCAGTATCCATTTAATGAGGCCGGACATTTATAGAACATTTTGGACTTATCACGACTTAAGGGCCAATCCCACGATGTCGTCAACGTTCGACTTGTCGCACACTTACACATTTGAAACAACAACAAAATATTAAAATGTGTTTTTGTTTTGAATGTATGTAAGTCTGCGACAAGTCGAACGTTGTCGTCATCGTGGGATTGGCCCTTAAACATTAAACGTATTTTCATTTATCATGTCGAAAGCATGAGTATATAATTTTTCAAAAAAAAAAAAAAAAAAAAGAATCATCTAGATTCTACTTGAATGCCTGCGTGTATTTTCATTTGTGATTTGTGACATTTTTATGCCTGCGGAAGCAGTCAATTTCACTTTTGTTTTTTCCGTTGCAACATTCATTTGTATTTAATATTGATTTATTGACTCGAAGATTATTTTTTGGCGTCATTATAAAACAAAAAATAATACATTGAACTTTGCTACAGTTCCATTCGCATTTATTAACCAATCTAATAGTCTCAATGTCAGCGCTTAACGGAGGGTTTGTTGAATAGTTTATGTTCATTTACATTTAATAATTTCGTGCATCATGTCCTTGGTAATGGCATTGTAATATAATACTTCTCCTCACAACTACCATAAATCATGTCTAACTCCTTTTTAACTCTCTATTAACATCAAACATTTTTTATGACAATGAATAAAAAATCTGCTTTACAAAATATTAGATTTTGTGATTTTTTATGCAAAAGTATTTCTACTATAGATTCATCACAAAACTCTCCCACCACAACGCTTATGATAACACCACCACCGCCTCGCACGCCCACACCGCAGCAACAGTTTTTACAGAACTCAGCAACATCTCTTATGGAGTATCAACAACAACAACTACAAAAACAGCAGTGTTTAAAAACACCTTTTAAAAATGTTACCATCAGAAATCGTAATCGTTCCGTTAAAAATTCTCCACGTGGTGCCATAAAAAATTTAGAAGTTGTAGATAGTACTGCTGCCTCGCCCCCATCGTCATCCCCACCTCTGGCAGCCAGTTTGCAGCGTACGTTTTCTGTTGGCGAATTAATTTGGGGTCCAGCTCGTGGTTATCCTGCCTGGCCGGGTAAAGTTGTAAAAATTTTGGAAAATCAATCAGAATCCGTATGGGTGCAGTGGTTTGGCGGTGGTGGTCGTTCAAATACAGAAATTATGGCCATAAATTTATTACAAAGCCTTTCCGAAGGCCTGGAAGCTCATCACAAGGCACAAAAGGATACAAGAAAGTGAGCATATGATTTTGGTTAGATTAAGATCCATAAAGCAGACAAGATACCAAAATTATTGATTTTTTCTTAGGGCTTAAGCCAAATCAGCTTTTTTTTTAGTTATTAGTTAGGTTAGGGATTTTTCACATATAAAACTTTTGCCTGTCCTTAAAATAATTGAAACGGTTATTAGGAAAAGAAATAATAGTACATATTCAACACATAGACCACAGCAGGCTGCACAACAACACGACTACAAATGCTGTCGTCGCCGTGTAGTAAGCTACTTAATTATATTGACAACGACTGCAACATTATAAGCGCCTGATATTGCAGTATAAATATATATTTCAGTGGTGACACTTTCAAATATTTCGCATTTATAAAGATATGGTCGCACTTGTCAAAAATTAGCCCCAAAAAAGCGTAACCACTAAATGCTAACGAAAAATCTTTCAGTTCAGACAAAAGTTTGTCAAGTTAAGGAGTAGGCAATATTGTTGGATTCTATGACATTGTCAGTTAGTTGTGTTCGAAACTGTTTAATATGATAAGCAAGTATCTGAATTAAAACTTTTTTCATTAATGTTTGTTGGTAACGCTTTTTTGCGGAAATGTTTGACAAGTGTGACCGTACCTTAAATCATTGCTTTTGTAAATTGTAAGATTTAAAGCGTTGCAAGTTGGAAGAAAATATTCTATTATAAATGAGAAAAACTTAAACTAGAATAAAAACCAACTACCAAGTCAGCTATTAGTAGTTTACTTTTGAAATCACCGTGATTTAAAAAAAACATACACAACTCGCAAGGCGATTAGCTTGTCTGCGAAAAACACCCAGGGTATATGGTGGGAATCGAACCCACGACTTCTGGACTGAGAGGCTAGCATCGCTACCACTCAGCCACAGGGGCACCCAGAACAGGAAATTTATATCTTTCTTTCTGAAAGAATGGGAATAGATGGCGAAATTTTGTTGAAGCCCTATGCTTCACCGGGAACCAGAGGACATAAGAAACGAGGAAGATATTTATTTCTTTACATAAACTTTGAAACGTTCTTTGCTGTTCAATAATATCCAAAACGTATATTCATAGTCGAAACAAAGTATACTTTAACGGTCATATGTGTAAGCAAAAACTGACATGAAGTTAGCATAAGTGGCAAAATTGAACATGATCTTAAAAAGTTTTGCCATGGAACTTCAAATTAAAAATCACGCTAGAACTTAGTAGTGGGTTAAAACTACGTATTGTGACCATTTTTAATGTCAAATTGTATAGAGGAACTCGTTAACACCCAATTCAATTTCGTCACTTATGCTAACTTCATGCCAATTTTTGCTTATACATAAGGCCGTAAAAATTTAAAACCAGGGCTATAATCGTCGCTTTTGATAACGATCTGATTCTATCAAGTTTTTTTTTTTTTTTGAGATTAGGGCATTCGATATCGAACTATATTATTACATAGTTCTCCTACAAACTCAGAGTGGAAGCAAGAACAATTTCAGAAAAATTCTTTAGAGATCCACATTATGTAGCGATTTTTAGAATGCACAACTTGCTCTTAGTTTATTTTTAGTGTGTAATATTTAATTTATTTTAAAAGTAAAATTAATTTTTAATCGAACATCTAATCTAATACAATTACCAACTTAAAATAGTGTTTTACACAAGTTTAGCTTTGAGTTAAGTTTAGTTGCTTTAGAAAAAGTATTTGTTTATTCTTTAAAAGCTTTAGTTATGTCTTTATAAAAAGTTTAGTTTTGTTTCAACTATTTTTTATAAAATTTAATTATTTATAATTTAAATAATATATTGAATTTTTATTTCTTTTATTTTATTCCCCTTGCTCAACCCCCAAAAACACACAATTCATAACAATTTACCAAACAAACCCGTACAAACAAAACCAAAAACACTTACACAAAAAAAAAAATTAATAAACAAACATGTTAAAATGATTCCAAAGGAGCCGAAAATTAAATTCTCAACTTGAAAAAGCTATTCAAGAAGCAATGACCGAATTGGATCGTATTTCAGCTTCATCAACCACGACAACAACAGGTTCGGTCAAGCAAATCCAACAACCAACATCGTCCACACAACATCAAAGCAGCCCCAGTCGTGCCAATAAGCGTCCTATTCCGCGTACCGGTGGCTATGATTTGATTGCGGGCCTGAACAGCAATACCTCATCAAATGTCATTTCGACCACAACAGGTTCATCGCAGCATCCCAGACAAAAGCCAATACGCATAGCGCCGGCGCCACCTGGTGGTGCAGGCAATTCACCTACCAAATCCTCTTCATCGTCAACAGCTGCAACACAAATTTCCAACTCATCATCATCGGTGTCAGTGCCTAAATGACATACTGCCTCTAAGGATCTGAACAAGCCAGTGGTAAGTTCAAGTTTCGTAACAAATACAACAACATCAACTACAACAACCGTTAACCATGGCAATCCACAATTTTCGTGGTCCATGCAGGGTTACACTTTGGTAATACAAAGAAATTGAAAAGAACAATTGATGTTGTTGACAAAAGTACTTTGCCAGCTGATAGCAAAATCGTACTAAATACATATATTCTAACTTTTACTACTTAAAAATTAGCAAACAAATACATATATTGCAAAAGGCTTAGGAAAAATAAGTAAATATGTAAGTGCATACTTTGTAGATTAAAGAGATCTGTTTCATATTTTAAGAGCAAAAAAAAATAGAAAAAAATTTGCAGCAAGTTGTCATAAATCGTATCATTATTTTCAGTTTTATCTTTATAAATTTTTAAATGAAAATATGAATTGGGCATTTGTAATATGTATCTTCATCAAAGTAATCCAACCACTTTATATACTTCACTAAAAAAATTATACCCTTGACAAATAATTTTAAAAAAAGTGTCAGGCATGTTCTGAAAATCACATTTCATTTCAAAATGATTTGAAACCACAAAAAAACTTCTTCTGGACCCTTATAATTTTATGATTTAAAAGCGTTCAGATTTACCGTAAATGCACAAAATGAGAGTGAATTAATACTGAATTCAGCTATGTGATAACACCGTCCTAATATGGTAACACCGTCAACAATCAATCAAATGTTGGCAAATTGTTTTCGTTTTCAAAATTAAATCGCGATTCAGTCAGGAAATATAAGCTATTTTAATTTTTTAGAAAAAGCACAAAGAAATATTAAAATCGAGAAACATTTTTTTTTTCATTTTAATATTTCCAAGGAAAATTATCGAAGTGTGTGGTACGAAAGGTATGCACAGATTTTGTTTCTTTACTCACATTAGTGCGATTTTAATGCAAATTAACGCTGTCGTCTTCTGTCTACGCTATAAGTCTCTAACGTTTCCAAATCACTTGGATATTTGTGCGACTATTATAAATAATGTGAGCGTTATAATAAATTATTTAAATAAATTAGTTAATGTGCTATTTATTAATTTTCTTGAACAACTAGTTGTTGTATTAACATTAATAAACTAAACACATTTTCTGCTATTTTAAAAAGCCTTTAAAATATGTTGTTTTTGTAGGTTCGAATATTTGCAATTAAACAATTATTATTATATAAAAACACTTTATTACTGAACACGGCTATTAAAAGATTTCCAACACACAATGTTAAATTAATTTACTGCTAAACTACCACGATGTTAACTTCAATATTCTTGACACAATACTGCCTGCTTACAATATACTTAACATAAAGCTTTCAGAAGAATGTTAGCTTAGGTTAGGCTGGTGCTATATCGTACCTCCACTCGGAGACCCATTTGGGTCCATTGTGATTCCCTTCTAATGCCCATTACAAGCAATATGTACCCCCCTTTTGTACTCAGAATTGACCCTATTATCCGTCATTACGCCACTGAATTTCCATGATGAAGCCCTGATGTCCTCTAGTTTACACTTCCCGATACCAGTAATTGTTTCATGGAAACGTCTGCTCAGTTATCTAAGCCTATGATGTTGCAGCTTCGGGCAGTGACAGATAGTGAGGGCAATCACGAATAAAATTCCGTTAGAAATTTTTCTCGGGGATCAATTCCAACTAATAGCAAGTAATAGAGAAAAGAAAAAATTCTAATTGAAAAAGGAAAAAATTTCTCGCGGAATTGTATTAATAATTGCCCTGGATATGTTGAATGGTTTCTGGGTCCTCACATCCTAAAGAAATCTAGAGTGCCAGTTTCCCCAATGGTGGTTCTTGCTCTGATCGAACAGCGACCAGTCAACGCGCTTGTCAGGTTTCGCATCGCCTTTCTATTCATTACCAGAGCAGTTTGGATATTCTGGAATCAAGTTTTAGCCACATAGCTGACTCTACAATTATCCCTACTTCGCCATGAACTGTTGGCCCTGCTTTCTAGCCAATTACTGAGTTCCCTATAGTATTAACCTGTAGGTAATTTTACCGATCTGTCACGCATTCCCTCATCTAACGCCGACCCTATTCTTGCCAGCTCATCGGCAATTTCATTTCCGTCAACGCTTGTGTGGCCAGGAAGCCAACTTAATCTGACACTACATTTATCCATAAGCAAGTTGAGGACTCTCCTACAGTCACTAACAAGTTTCGTTTTGACATTGTGTCCCTTCAAAGCTGTTAACGCTGCCTGTCGATGGCTGTCGATATAGAAGGTTATGCTCCCACCTTCAGCTACATTTATGGCCAGCAGTTCCGTGGCCTTGAGTATCGCCAAAATCTCAGCTTGAAAAACGCTGCTTTCATTCGGCAGTTTGAAAGAACTACAAATTTTCGTTCCCAAGATATAGACACCAGCCCCTGTGCCTTCCCCCATTTTGATCCGTCTGTAAAGATCGTTTATCGTATTTTACCCAATAGTTCCTATCTGGAATTACCAGTGAGGGTGTTCTACTACAATCGATTTCAGCGACTTTATATTCCATGAACCCAGGGGCTATGGATCCCTGATCACTAAAACTGATCTCATTTAAGATTGATGTGTGACCTGTTATTCATGTCCTCACCAAACATGTTTCTACGAGTCTAACCAGATTTCTAGTCTAAAGTCCTCTATAGGAAGTAGATAAAGAATTACATCCAAGGCAGCTTGAGGTGTGCTCTTCTGACCACCTGTGATAACCAGCGAGGCACACCTCTGAACCTTAGCTAGTAATCTCCAGTGACTTTTTTTCCTCAATGCCCCCACCATACCACACAACCATAGGAAATAACCGGTCTGACAAC
Source organism: Tachina grossa (assembly GCA_949987645.1). Classification (NCBI taxonomy): domain Eukaryota; kingdom Metazoa; phylum Arthropoda; class Insecta; order Diptera; family Tachinidae; genus Tachina; species Tachina grossa. The sequence goes on along the minus strand of OX465274.1, from coordinate 195,956,256 downwards.
CGATGTGTAAATCCAGTTCCTTCCTATGGAGTTCATGCATGCGAAGTAGACATTGAGTCCTTTCTTTAGCCAACAGAAGAATGTTAATAACATCCAGAACAGCGGTAGGCAACCTATACTATTACATTTTGCGATTATTTTGCAGTGCTACCAGTAAAATTTCGACTCATTTCCCTAACTTACGATTTACGAGTTCAGCTAATAATAACTGCAAATGTTATGCGAAATACGAGTGTTAAAACATGACCATTTGCTGCTAGTTAGTTACGAGCGATGTAGTGAACATCACAGTCAGTCTAATGGTAGGAACCTCGTGTTATTTTAGAAGGGAGTAATTTAACATAAGAATAAATACTTTTCATGGGTAAAGCTCTAAAAAAAAAAGCTCTAAAGTGTTCGAAAGACTTTTATTTTATTTGCAATTACGAACTTGAATAAATTAACGATCTTAAAAGGTATAAACGGATTCCAGTCTATTAAGGCCAAATACTTTGACAAATTTCAGATTCAGATTTTTTATGTATGAAAATTTTCAAAATGTTGGATAGGTCGACTTGCATTTTCTGTTACGATATACATACATACATATTTACATATTTATATACATGAACGTAATGGTGCATACTCATAGTCAAAACAAAGTATACTTTAACGGCCGTATTCATAAAAAATATTTAAGGTTTATTAAGTGCTTATTTGACATATTTCTATGGGAAATTTGTCAAATAAACCTGAAATAAACCTAAAATATTTTTTATGAATATGGGGTAAGAGTTTAAAACCAGTATTTTGTATGGTAATACTGGTTTTAATTTCTTAAAGTATACTTTGTTTATGACTATGAGTATGGGCCAATATATACATATATCTGTTCATTAGGCTTATGCGTATCTTTTAAACACAAAGGCTCACTGGGTTTTCATATGCGGGCTAAGATTCTAAGACAAACTGCGTTTTTACTTTTTTGATATCTTAAAAAAAAGTTCAGCACCAAATGCATTTTCTGCAGCAAAAATGTGGATTTTTCAAATCCAAAAAAAATCTCATATTTTCGTAATGACAAAAAATTTTTTGTCAATAAACCATCTACTAGTGCCCGAATTTTAAAGATTTTGATCCGCTGATCCCGAAACTGCTGTTTATTTTAAATTCCATTAAGTGGTTTTCGAGATATGATGAGTAGTCTTCCAAGTTATTCGCTAGTTCAGGTTTTGCAAAAAATTACTTATTTTTTCAGCACAATATCATTTATGCACATTCATACAGTTTGGTCCGCTGATCACAAATCTATCATTTATTTTTCAATATATTTAGTAATTTTTGCATAAGGTCATTTCAGATATCTCTGCATATTATTACACTGTGTGACAAATTTTTGTGAAATTGTATTTCGCGTTCTATTTATACGCTATCGATGTATTTAAGCCTTCAGGATGATGTCAGTCCAATTAAATAGACATATACCAACCAAGAGTACAAAATTTGTACAACAGTGGTCGCCAAAACTTTTTTCTTGAGAACCACAGTTTTGACATATACCAACCTTAATAATCGCCAAAAATTATTATTAATTATAGCATTTTTACATAAATTAAGCTCTCTTTGCAAATTTCTAATACCAATTGTGTACTGTTTGTTGATATATGACTATTAAATTGTACTTACATCATCCTGAAAGCGTAAATACATCGAAAGCGTATAAATAGAACGCGAAATACAATTTCACAAAAATTTGTCACACAGTGTAATATAATAAAATTTGCAACGCACACCGTTTACAACTGAATTTTACAATAAAAACCATTCTGAAATGATGTAAAAGTCAATGCCAATTGCAAGAAATAGGAAAAAACAAGTAATTCTGTGAGCAAAAGAAACTGAGTGATAATTTCACAAATTCGCAAGTGGTCATATCTCGAAAACCACTTAATGGATTTTAAAATAAACAGCAGATTCGTAATCAGCGGATCAAAATCTATATCTATAATTCGGGTACTAGTAGATGGTTTATTAGCAAAAAATTTTTTGTCATTACGAAAATATGAGATTTTTTTGGACTTGAAAAATCCACATTTTTGCTGCAGAAAATGCATTATTTGGTGCGGAACTTTTTTTTAAGATATCAAAAAAGTAAAAACGCAGTTTGTCTTAGAATTTTTTCCTGCATATGAAAACCCATTGAGCCCTTCGCGTTTTGCAAATTTTTTATTTCCTGCATAAGCCTAATGTTCATATTAAAGAAAATAATTTATGGCAACTTGTTAGCACATCAGATGCGATCATCAGCAAAAGTGATCAAACATAAAATAAATACTAACAAAGAAATAATAATTCTTATTTCTAATAATTACAAGCAAATTTATTTCCTAACTCAAATGTACTTAGAAAATTTTGAAAAAGCAAAAAAATAATAATTCTTTTTTTAATGAAAAAATTTTTCAAATGCATGTAATACTACAAACCATTTGTATAATTTGTTTTCAATTACTAACGAGTTTTAATGACACAGAAAACGCTTGTTAAATTTTATAACTTAAATTGTGCATACATATAATTTTATTGCTTTAACATCTTTTTTAAAATCTCCTTCCTGCTCCCAACACAAAAACCGCAAATAGACAATAATTTTTTTTTAAATAAATAAAATGTCATACACACATACATACATATATTTTTTCAAATAGAAAGAATAACTTAAAAAATGTATTTACACCAAATAAAACTGCATAACATTGAACAAAAAAAAATAGAAATATGTATTTTCCATATGAAAGTAGAAATAATATTAAAGAAATGAAATGAAAACATCTTTAAAATTAAATCGAATTATAATTGTAAATAAAGCTTTTTATGCATTTTAGTTTCTTTTAACTTTTAGTAGAATTAAGCAACATTTATTTTTTAAGACAAACACTTATTTCCTTATTTCCAAAAACAAAAAAAAAAAAGTAAATTTAATCTTAGTTTTCCTGTAAAAAAAAAAATAAAATCTGCTTGAAAAAAAATCAATGTTTAAAACATTTTTGCCACATGAGGAATAAACAAAAAACAAAACAAAAAATAATCAAAATTATTACAAAACAAAAACTATTTAAAACTATTAAAACCTTAACTTATTAGAATTAGTAACAAACAGAACAAACCCGAAACAAAATTTTGTCGAAATAAAATTTGTTTAACAAATAAAAACATTTTAAAATGTTTTAAAAACAAATAATAAATTTAAGCGAATTTTGTAGTTTTAAGCAACTCAAAACGAAAAATTGTTATTACTTTTTAACCTTTTAAATAATTATTTTTTTTTTCGTGTATTTATTTTGTTTTTCATAATCAAATTGTTTTTATTATATTTAATTTTTTATTATTAATTATTAATATTACTAATTATGGTTTTTTATGTAGTAGGTTTTTTTTTAATATTTGTTGTTATTATTTATTTAGTCGTATTATTTTAAATACAAAATTTCAAGAGAAAATAAAAAAATGTCGCAACAAATAAAAAATTAATTTAATTTTTCATTTTTATTTCAGCATTATTTTAATAAATGCAATTGGGCATCATTAATCTGGGGTCTTATTCTTTAATTCGAAACGAAAGTAAATGCTTTCGAATTTGCATAAAATTTCATAAACATTTTCTTTATTTTCTTTCGTTTCAATTAGACACAGATACTTACTCGTATATTCCAGAGGAGTTTCAAAGTAATAATGTTGGAATGTTTATGGGGTTTACTTCACAATTAGAAAGTAATTTCTTTAAGTTGGTATTACATATAAGAACTCATTATGAGCAATTTTCTACTGTTTTGTCGAAAGATTTGTTCGATCAAATTTTCATTCATCTTAAATATCTCCATCAGCTGAGACTAATGGCCTGATTTTGTAAAATAAAAAGAATTTTCGTTTTCGTTTCTGGTTGGAGCGTAAACGAAAATATTTTAAATATTTTTAAGGCGCTACGTTGTTTTCGTTTCATGTCAAAATATTATAATTGAAAAATAAATTATTCCTTATTATTATTAATATAACAAAAATTAAAAATTTTAAAAACCCACGACTTTTTTCAGAAAAGATGTTATATCTTCTAAACGGCTGGACCGATTTTTTTCAAACATAGCTAAGAACCCTCTCGATCAAGTCATCTTTCAAACAGAAAAAACTAAATGAAAATCGGTCCAGCCGTTTGGCCTGTACGTGGACACAGACAGACACACAGATACACAGACACACACTACAAACTTATAACACCCCTTTTTTATGTTTGTTTTTCAAATGTTTTCAAAATCAAATTTCGTCCAGTCGTAATTTAACTCTGGGTGGGAGAACACCTTTTCGCGTCGTCGTAGTTATTTTTTAAATGCGGCCAGGCATTTTGTTGTTGTCTTGCTTTCGAGAATTTTACGGCTGTCGCATTGTTTAGTGTTTTTTTCCACGATTAACCGTAATTAATTGCGGTTCTGTCTGGAATTCTTCATTGACATATGTACATATGTATGCAATCGTTTTGTTTGTTAAGTACATACTCATATGTATAACTGTTCGTGATTTGTGACATTTTGATGACCTGTTCAACCGCTTATATTGTAACTAGCATAACTACACTTTTTTATGGATTGTATGACACGTGGAGGATTTCGATGAAACATATAAATACTAGATACTGACTTTTTAACATTTTGGAACAATAAACTGGTGGAGACCACATTGAATACTTTATGAACTGGATAAATAAACTGATTTGGAACACGTAATACTAATCTGACGATAGCATTTTGTTGAAGAACCTGGTGGAGACCAAATATAATACTCGGATGGTGGATAGTTTTGTGTTGGGCATAATTGGCAATTTGTTGTAGAACCTGGTGGAGAACCATATATAACTCGAATTTGAGGAGAATTTTGACTGGTGGAGACCATTTAAACTCTAGGAGTGTACTCTAGGATTCTCTACTTCCCATGTGAAGGCGTGGGTCGAATGAGGCCTTGAGAAAACTTCTATTTGTTGAACAACCTGGCACTTTGCTCCTAGTAGCTAGCCATAAACTACTAAACCCAAAAAAAATCAAATTTTATTTCATTATGAAATATGGCCCAACGAAAACAAGAAACTTGGAATTAGCAGCGTTAAATAAGGCCCCATCTTTATGAAACTTTGAAACATTCAATATTTCAGTGTTGGCGTAAAATGCTATTGTGGATGGATATGTTTTTTATCACACACATGGATATGTTTGTCAAGGTCAAGTCCCTATCAAAAATCTTACAAATGCAATCGTCAAGGTCTCATATTATTTATAGTCAACCACTTCTTACTTCACGACATTTTTCCCTACATAAAGAAAAAAAAAAGAGATGTCCGCTATTATCTTCAGTATTAAAAGGGTAACAATATTGGCAAGTATGCAGGTTGCATAGAAATAATATGGCACCCTAACGATTACAAATAAATATAATAGTGTGATAGGTAATGTGCTAAACAAGAACTTGATCAAATGTTTTCTCACTACTTTTGATGGCCGAAATTTTGAATATGAACTTGGCCTTTTTTGACATTTATATTTTTGTGAATATCTAACTATTTTTATCTTCTTTAATAACACTTGGCAAATTTAAGATTTGTCGTCTCTTATATTTCGAACAAGGATCACTGCGCCAGTTTAAAAAGTCAGAATACAATAATATAATGGGTTAGAGAGTGATATACATTATGTTAAATTTGTATGAGCACACGGCCCAGCCTCCCTAGTTTGGTTTAACAATCGATGCTTTCGAATTTTTCTTGTTCGTAACTCACCTAGGTCTAATTGTGTATCAAATTTGAGCTCTCAAGCTAGAGCTAAGTTATTCATCAATTTTATGACTGTGTCAGTGAGTATGTCTTAAAAATGCACTTTTTGCATCTCCATTTATCAGGAAACTTTCATCATAAACTTTCAAACTTCGCATATGACGACGAAGTCTCCTGAAGTGCTAAGTTTTTCAATTTACAATTGGCGAGAACAAAGTAGTTATGAGGGTCTTAAAGAAAATGTATGTGTAAATATGCATACTACGTGCATAGGCCGAGCTGGCCTGGAGCTCTATCGTGCACCCAGATACTAATTTATACATTATTGCAGCAAAACTAATGCAATAATGTTGTTAAAACTTTTAAAACGAATACAATTTAATGAACGTTTTCATATGACATTTGAGTCGTTTGAAAACGTTTGCAACTGTTTTATAAAATACATTTATTTTACGTAAGATTGAATTTTCGTTTTCAAATGTTTTAAAAAATTCAAAATCAAAAATAAACCTAAATTTTCTGTTTGAAACGTTTCGTTCTGTGTTACAAAATTAGGGCATAAAACTAAATTCTAAATACGATATCATTGCAAAAAAAAAAAAAAAACCAAGCTTGCATACTTTTCTGATGATTTATATCGTGTACCGATACAAAGTTTCGTTACATTGTAACCATGAGCATAAACTGCGATCTCAATACTTGTCTCGACGAAGTTTGGAAAAGTCAATGTTTCGTACTGCGACACTATAGTTTGTTCAATGCAAAAAAAAATACGCCTTGTAGCTCAGTCTGTATTACATTATATTTTTTATATCAAATGTTCAATAGTAGCGGGGAAGCTCTCACTGTAAGAAACACGTGTTTTATTCCCGGAAATTTCTTGAAATTTACGGCCTGTCCCACGATGTCATTAGAAGTCGTTCGTTCGAATACTTATATCGAAAAAAACAAAAAATTTTCTAATGTTATTGTTGTTTGCAATACAAGTTGTCGATCGAACGTTTGCTGGTGACAACGTGGAACAGGGATTTAATAATTCGTACTAGTACGTTCAAATGGGAAATTGGCTTAATATTCTAGGATTTTTTTTAGGTTTCACAGGCTGTCAGCCTCATGAGGAATCGGCCTGATGAGTCCCGTTGAGCTTAATATTCTAAGTTGTTGTTTACATTTATATTTTCGTTTAACTTTAGTTTTTCCTTTCACCCGTTAAAAATAAAATTTAATATCCTCTAAAATTCCGAACAAACCAATGTATGTACATATATTCTATATATATTTATAATTAAAACAATTTAAAAGAAAATATGAAATTATGTAAAGAAAATTTGAACTAAATATTCGGGTTCAATTTAATAAATTAAAAAAGAAAAATCCATATATAAAGGTAAAAAAAAGTAGTTTTATTAACAAGAATATTTGTTGCCAGGTAAGTAACTGTTATAACATTATATTTAAAAATATAGCATACCTTCAGGCACTTTTTTCGGCTAGTGGCTCAAAAATTCAAGTTTTCAGTCTGGCAGGCCTTGGCTGAGTTTCATATAGCCAGTAATGCCAGATTTGTTAGACCTTAGAAAACATGCTAGTTATATTATATTTAAAAAATATTGCATACCTTCACGCACTTTTCTGTTAGTGGCTCAAAAAATCAAGTTTTCAGTCTGGCAGGTCTTGGCTGAGTTTTAGATAGCCAGTAATGCCAGAATCAGACGTAAAGCCTACAGTACACGGCATGTAAAAAACCACATGCGCACGCGGTTCTGACGTAATTTTGACATCACGATGCTACATGCCGTGTACTAGCAACATATATACATGCTTACAGATGAGCTGCCCAAGAAAATGTCTTCGATTCGGGTACATGTGCCATATAAGTATTTTGGAACAAAAATACTATACAAATTTTACGGCATGTAGCGACTACTAGTAATTTTAAAAAATACAACCAACATGCTGAAAATTCACGTGAGTCATCGCCACATACGCATGTGGCTTTTTACATGCCGTGTGCTGTAGGCTTAAGAAAACATCTTACTGTTATATTATATTTTAAAATGCTGCATACCTTCAGGCAATTTTTTTGTTAGTGGCTTAAGCTTAAATTTTCAGTCTGGCAGGCCTTGGCTGAGTGATAGCCTGTGATGCCAGATTTGTTAGACCTCAGAAAACTGGTGTTTAGAACAAAGCCAAACGACTGCATTTTTCGGTTGCAAACAGCGTTGCCGATCTGAATACTTTTAACCAAATTTTTTTTTACTTATTTTTCTCGATGTGTACTTGTGCACTTTTTTTCCATTTTCGTTACATTTTTGTGGCAAACAAATAATTATTTTTAAATGGTATATTAAATTTGCATATTACTAACTATCGTGATGAACTACCAAATGTTTAAATGAATTTTCGTCGCTAAAAAATATTAGAATGTGGTTTATAATAAATTTAATAGATAGTAAAGAATAAATTTTATTCGAATAGAAGATATTAAGATTTTCTAAATGGGATATAAATAGTTGAATTTCGGGACAATTCCCAAACATACAACTAAATTCAACGAAAAATCTTTTTATGACTTTATTAAATTTGTTTATCCCTTTGTTTATCATCTCGGCTACTTCTGAGAGAATATTTTCGCAGCTAAGTTTAGTCATAACTAAATGCAGGAATAAGCTTGATTTTAAGACCCCACTTTGTATTGTCTCCAGTAGAGTTGTGTCGTTCCGGAACGACCTAGTTCCATGGAACGATTCCCTAATTGGAAATTAAACAGTTAAAAAGTTATTTTTTTTTAGTTTGTCAGAAAATTAAAATGAACCATAAAAAATTTGTTTTGACGTTTTTACGAGCAAAAGGCACGTTCTCTCGTTCCTCGTTCATTCACTGTTAAAATTCTAAGACCGGAACGATGAACGAAAGGAACGACCTAGTTCCTTGAGTCTTTCAGATCGGTCGGAACGATTCCACAAAAGGAACGATTTTGCCCAACTATAGTCTCCAGGACCTTTTCAACCGATTTTATACACAAACCAAATTAAAATAATTTTAATTTTAATATTTAAATAAATGGCAAATTAAAACTTAAGTTATCATATTTTTTCTCTTTGAGCTTAAATAAGTAAAGGCATTATTCATAAAAAATATATTTGATTAATAAAAAGTTATATAAAACAAGTTTCTATACAAATTTTATTTTATTTATCGTTAATAAAAATAAAACAAATATATTTTTTATGAAGAAACAAGTAGTTATTTGAAACAATTAATATTTTTTGCTGTTTCCTTTTAATAAAGACAATTTTATCATACACATTTTATTTATTTATTTATTTATATTACAAACTTAATTTGTTTTTTTTTCTATTTTTATTTATTTTTTCCTCTGAACAAAACAAAAAATCTAAATAATAATATAATTAAAAGTATTCAAACTTAAATAATAAAGTTCTTTAAGTTGTTTTCTTGATAATAATCTTGCAGGTTAGAAATAAACTATGTATATATGTATGTATTTTCAAAATTTCGCAACAAAACATTTAAAATTAAATTCTGTTTATCTCATATTTGTGTAAGTCAGCATTATGTCAAAATGTTTTATTTAGTTTTAACTAACTTGAAATATAAAGACTTAATGTTACATACATAGTTATCTAAATACGTAATGAAATAAAATTAAAAAAGAAGGTAATTTAAGTTTATATAGATATTTTGCCAGATCAAGATTTGATTTTTAGTTTTGCTTTACAAAACATTTTTACTAAACTTAAATATATGTATTTATTTATTTTTTTTTTTTTTTTATAAAGAATCAATTATAATGAAATTTAGTTTATAATATTAAACTAAAAACTCAGTACGCTGCTTTTTATACATATATTTTATTATTATTTTTTTTTTAATAGACAGTCATCAGTCCATGCAGCTTTTACAACAATTATTATTATTGTTATAGTTTTGTTTCAATATAATTTTTTACAATATTTTTTACGTTTCACGGTAAGATTTTTGAGGTTTTTATGATTGATGATGAACATAAATAAAATCTATAAAGGACTAATTAATAAGCAATATAAGCCATAATTATAATTTAAAAAAAATATATATAATTTTATATAATTTTTTTTTGTAATGACTCGGCTTTCTACTCAATTTACACAATATAAAATCTTAGCACAAACAACATTTGTCACAAACAACATTTGTATGTCTAGAAAAAAAAATTGTTGTTATTAAAAATATCTAGCTAAGTAAATATTGTCATTGCAATTATAAGATTTTATTACATATGTATGTATGTTTGTATATTTTATGTTCTTTTTATTTTTGTAATAACTAAAATTTTATATTGTATAAAATACATTTAAGCACAAATAAAAATAATGTTTGTGTGTTGTTTAGCAACATTTTTGTTTACAAACGATTTGGTTATTTTTAATTAACATAATATTATAAAACGAAAGTACTTAAAATATCATATACATACATATGTATGTATGTATATACATTTGAAGAAAACAAGGTTGAAACTAGAAGATAGCTTTTCAAATCTAAAGGGTTAGTACGTACACACACACAGCTCTAATTAAACAAAAAATCCTGAAATTTTTAAAACTATAAAGGGATTAAATTAAAAAGGGTTTCTATTTAAAACACTTCACATGATTTTGGTAATGAATATTTTAAATTTATATTGGGCCTGTTCAAGAACAACGAAAGCATACGTTGATTTTTTTTATTTAGATTGAAAACAAAAATTAATTTTCTTATTTTGTTGTTTTAAATATAAATTATAAAACGAACGTTTACTTTCGACATCGTTGAACAGGCTTATTATTATTATTATTATTATTATTATTATTATTATTATTATTATTATTATTATTATTATTATTATTATTATTATTATTATTATTATTTTTATAAATTATATTAAAATTAGTTTAATTATGTAAGAAATATTTTACCAACTTAAGTTGCTTGTGTAAAAAACTATTTTAAATAATTATGTAGGAGCTCTTTAATGTAAGCAAAAACTTAAAAATAAATAAAAAAAATGGATTAGAAAAAATCAACGAGAGAATATGGAAAATTCTCTCATGCGTTTAATAATTAATGTTTTCTATAAACTAAAAAAAAAACTAATAATAAAAATTAATTAATAAAATAATAAAATTTGTAACTTAGAACACGGCCCTAAACTATAAACACATCTATTGCGAATGACGAATTTGTCGTCGATGAGCGCCGAATAATTTTGAACAGAGTGACCAATTTTTATATTGTTTATTGAATGCTTTTAAAATTACTTTATGTATAAATAACTCATCCCAGTAGTGAATAGCAAGTGGATTTTTTTTTCTTCTAAGGGAAAAATGTTATCGTGAATCTCCCATGACATTTTTTCACGTCTTACGTCGACGAGCGCCGAATAATTTGGAACAGAGTGACCATATTTTATGTTGTTTATTGAATGCTTTAAAAGTTACTTTTTTCATAAATAACTCATCCCCCAATGGTGAATAAGAAGTGCATTTTTTGTTCCCATGAAATTTGTATTCCCCTCTAAGGGAAAAATGCTACCGTGGGTCTCCCATGAAATTTTTGCCCCTGTCAGTTCTCAGTGAAGGTAAAAGAAAAAAACATTTGTAAAGCTTAAAAATTAAACAAATTTGTTTTTTTTTTTAAATTTTCGGTTTCAAATGAAATGTTTTGTATCCGAAGATTTTTTATTTTATTTTAAATGATTCGAAAAGGTCCGTTTTCTGTCAATATTCGATTTTCCCATGCTTTTTTTAGAAATTTTTAATATGATAGATAATTTAAAATAAATACGGTGGAAGTTAGAACGAACTTGATGAATTAGTGGATGTTTTTGCAGGCATGGTAAATTTTAAAACATATTACTCTCAATATGCATAAATTTTAGTGAAATTCATTTGAAATCACGATTAAAAAGTAGAAAAAATAAAGCTGTTTACACCTTATAACAAAAAAAGTAAATCATGCGATTTGCAAAACATGAGGAAATTACAATATGTACAATCACAAAATGTCAATAATATTGACAAAGAAAAAATTTATACATTTGATATTGCAATGATTAATTACTCTTAGTCCTAGTTTACATTATGCAAGCTGCTTAGTTTGAGGGAGAGAGAGAGAGAGAGAGAGAGAGAGATACGAGGGGAACAGAAACGTTTCTTTTCCCCTCGTCTCACTCTCCTAACAAACTAATCAGCTAAGCAATAAGACTTGCATAGTGTTAACTAGGACTAAGAGTAATTAATCATTGCTTAAAATCAAATCGTACCATAACCGCTAAAAGAAAAGCTTAAGCGACATAACTTTCGAACTTAATAATTTTTTGATCAAAATCGATTATTTGCGATTGTTAATAATCGTTTTTCGTCAAGAAACGAAGTCCAAAAAATGTGCCGGTTAAGATTTTTTTTGCCGGTTAGGGCTCCATATTTTATATTTATTCATCAGCATTCTGCACTCCAAATTAATAATGAAAACAAATTACGTTATTCGATATCGAAATAAATTTTAAAACAATTTTTTTAATTCTATTCAAATATTTTGAAATTTCGTTCGATATTGAAAGCCGGAATTTAAATCCAGGGGCAATTACTGCATTCGATATCGTAGGAAATTTAAAAATATCTATTTCGAAATTCGGATAGATAACGAATGCCACAATTGTCTTTAGAATATATTTAATAAATGAAATCATGTCATATCATATAGCATAAGACGCAAAAATTAATATAAAATAAAGAGAAACCAGGCATTTGAAAGTAATACTAAAACTTTCTAATTAAGCAAATTAAATTTCAAAAACAATTAAAATACATGAAATAAGCTTCTTTATTACCCGGGCGGTTATTATTATGTAAATCGATTCTAGCGGTAGTATTTGCGAATCATAATGTTAATAACATGCAAATTCGAACAGTTTCCTTGTCGAATCGAATTACTTAAGGCTGCAACTTACTATGCTACGCCATTGCACGACTTACGAATAAATACAACCCTGTTCTGATGAATTGTTAATGTCTATTGAAAACTTTCATAAACGCCCTCATACCACGGTTGTATTTTCTCAAAACACGCACGATTGTGTAGGATAGTGAATAACGGCCTTTACCAAAACCACAATGCTGCATTTCGTTAAAAAACAATACACTTGTATGTTGCGTTAGCATTCAATAAAGCAAAAAGAAAAAGGAAAGCCTAAAAGGCTGACTGACTGACTGCCGATGAGAAGTATTTAAAATATTTACTTAGTAATCAAATTCAATAATGAAATAATGTAATTATTTTAAATGGGTAAAAATATAATTAAGGTTATATTTATCAAATTGTTTATCTAATTTTTCGACCTTTTTTATATGTTCAATGAAAAATAGTTTTTAATTTATCATTTCTTTTTTTTTGCCAAATATATAGGAAAGCAATAAAATATAATTAAAATAATTAAGAAAAATATATAAAATTAAAAACAGTACAAGAAATGTATTTCTTAGAATGAGAAAAGAGCTCCCATTTTGTAATTATTGTTATTATTATAATAAAATCAATATATAAATATCAATATTTTGTTTCCACTAAAAGTTAAAAAATTTTCTAAACAAATTTTATATTGTTTCTACTGCAAAAAGTTAAATACATATTAAAATTATTATTAAAGATTTATTTTTCTTGCTGTTACGACGATTAGTTTGAAAAATTAGGAAAAAGAAACTTACAAAAATTAAGTTTTCAAAACTTTTCCCATACATATTTTGTTATATAACATTTGCTGATGGCTGCATCAACTTTTGCTGTGTGTTGTAGTTATATTTATTGTTGTTGTTGTTGTTGTTATTGTTTTTGTAGCAGTGTTGAGTTTTTGTATACATATGTATGTATTCCTTTTATTGCTGTTGCTGCTGCTGTTTATTTACTCGAGAAGTTTTCTTTGTGAAATTTGTTTGAAATTAAGAAAATATATCTTGTTTGTTTCCTTTATAACATTAAGAAATTATAATTATGTTGTTAATTAATAGTAACCAAATCGTGCCAATTCTCATCTCGATAAACTATGCGAACGTTCACGGCTGCTGCTGCCAGACGAGGCGGGTTGAATTGTTTTTGCGGCTGCATCGCCAACACGTTGATGTGGTGGAAGTTTATCAAAGAAAGGATGACGTAAGGCTTCACCTATAAATTTTATTGATGTATTTCGAAAATAAAAGAAAAAAAATCAAATAAAACTCAATTGGAAATTAAGTGGAATTCTCGTAAAATATTGACTTGAATGTTTTGTTGTTTATCATATCTCGTACCTTGTAAACGAATTTTATAGATTTTTGTTTTCTTTATATTCTTAATTTTTTTTAACCTATATTACACATCGAGCCCAATTGTGTAAGACGCAACGCCAAGCTTTGTCAAATTTTATGTGGAAAAAATTTAAATTACAAAAACCAAATACATATAAAATTTGTTGCGTTTTACAAAATTAGGCCCATCGTTACAGTAATATAGAAAGGGCGCAACTAATTTTTTTTTGGAATAGATTTTTTTGTATACTTCAATAGAAGAATATTTGCAGCCTTATGCATAAGAAGAACTGACATAAAGTTAGCACAAGTGACAAAATTGAAATAGGTGTTAACGAATTTCTCCATACAATTTGACATTAAAAATCGGAGCATAAGTCTTAGTCTGATTTTTAATGTGAAATTTTGTGGCTAAACTCGTTAAGGATGTATTTAATTTTGCCACTTGTGCCAACTTCATGACAATTTTTTTTTTATAAATAAGGCTGTTAATGTATCGAAAAACGCAAAAAACTCTATTTCAAAAAAAAAAATGAGTTAGGGCCTTTCTATATTAAGGTAACGATAATTATTTACTATTGACCGACTTTTTAAAACTTTAATCTAAAAATCAAACAATATATCCGGTTGTGACGGAGTAAATTAAACTGAAACATTCCAAACGAATGCGATAATTCCGATATTATAGCATTTTATACGATTCCTAACAAAGAACTATATGAGTTGATTCACTTTCGCTCTCCACTCACTTTTACAATGCTTTTACTTTGTTTTTTAACATCAGTTTGTACTAATGACATTGCTTGCAGTTTTACATCTCTAACAACTGACTGTCATTAACTCACTCCCTTTTTTAAGTGGCGTCAGTTAAAATAAATAACAAAATGTTGTTTGATTGTTTTGTATAGTAGCAAAGAATATAAATCATATAGAATGCGCATCTCATACAAGCTAAAATTTTCTATGACGGTTATTTCCAGTACTACCCGTCCAGCGTACGCACTCTCATTTCTTTCTGCAGTGTATGCTACGATCGCATTGCTGAGAGCAGCGTTGCCGTTGTGACACTAAAGTATCACTTTTGACCCTTTTTCGTGCCAATGACACTTTTTAGGACAATTGTTTCAATTTATCCCTTTGTATCATTTTAACCGAATTTATGCCGTAGGGCAATCATATACACAGTTTAGCATATCAGGTATTAGAAAAAGAGCTGCTCGTCCAGTTGGCGATATTCGGCTCGATGATGTCAATCATTTTATTGTTTTGGTCGATAGAAAAGCCAATAAATGGTGAAAATATTGCAAAAAATCTGACACCCAAATCCTTGATTCCAAATGCAAATTATTTATTTATTTATAAATGGAAAAAGTAAAAATAATTCAAATAATTAATTAATTAACTACGAACATATTTTTATAATACCGGCTAGTAGAGTATTTACAAATACAGTTTTTAATTGCAAATAAGACGAGTATAAACCTATTATAGATAGCTACTAAATATAAAAAATCATGAAATCTAAAAAAGTGGTCAAATTGCGGCATTTCATATCGAATGAAATTCCAATCGAAATTAAATGCATATTTCGTTCGATATCGAATGCCGTAATTTACCCAATTACTTAAGATTCATAAACAAAAATTGGAGACTGTAAAAACATAAACACCAGCATTGTCAACCTGGTGCGTTTCGCACATTTTGGGTGCTTTTTGAAATTTTTTTAAAATTTCGATGCGTTTTTTTAATTTTTAATGGCACCAACGCAAATTTACCACAACAATGGGCTAAAACCGGAAAATTCTTGTTGAGAAACTTACCAACTTCCTTATAGTGTTAATTACCATATTAATAGTACTGATGTTTACAAAATATCAAAATTTGAAATGAAATCTGTTTTATGGCCCGATTATAACAATAATGTTGTACATATTAGCTTTATTAATTTGGAATAATAAATTTTTGATCTCTTTTAAAAAAGTTTTAAATAGAATTTATAAAAGTAATGTTCAAAAATGTATCATCTTGTACAAGTGAATGTAAACATATTTATATGCCCTTAATTATGAAAGTTGTATAAGTCATATATTTCTTTGGTCGAGATATTTAGTACATTATATTTGAACAAATCCAAAAATATTTTTGGATTTTATGTAACAGTTTAATTTAAAGTTATACTAGTCTCGATTAATATAAATTTATTTTACTATATCGAATAAAAAATGCGTATGACTTAGACCACTTTCATAATTAAGGGCACATGTATAACATGTATGCACGAATTCGTTTATTACATATAATGTAAAAGGCTACTTGTTTTAATTGTGATATTTTTAATATGGATACATTAAACTTCTGATAAAAAAAAATTTAAAAATATTTCAATAAAATGATATATACTGAACTTTTATTAGTTTTGAATGCTTACTATTTATTAATAGTTGATCTCTTTTAAAATTTTTGTACAGAATTTATGAAATTAAAAAAAATATTTTCAAACAAATTTGTTGTTTTTTTGTTTTACCCTTTTAACCCTGAACTGTAAAAACCTGTTTTAGTGTTACATTTTTAATACAAAAAAATAATATACTTTTTATGCAAAATCAATTCAATAAAGATTTTAAACTAAAAAATTTTGGTGCGTTTTTTTGTAAATGGCGCGATTTTTTCCCCATTTTGGTGCGTTTTGAAATTTCAAAGTTGACAACGCTGATATATACATATATTGTGCATGGTTCATCTCACTTATTTACTTAAAAACCAGCATAACTCAAAAAATTTACTTTGAGGAAAAACCATTTAAAGTTTTGTAGAAAATTTTCAAATTCGATTCTGAAGAGGATAATATAGTTATACTATTCTTTTAAGGCATTATGCATAGTTCTTAAATACATATTTTTTTTAAACTGAACATCCTGTATTTCTTAATAAGTTCTTCACTTGGAATCTAATCTTTGACAAGTGTCTACTTTAAGTCTATTTGATAATTGTTTAGTAACGCTAATTTATGCTTATACTGTATGTTTTTTTTTTTTTGTAAATTATATTTTATAAAGATGAAGAAATAAGGTTTAATTCACTGACTTTACAACTGCAGAATTTGGAAACTTATCATCCTTAAAACAAGCTTTATTTCAGCAACAGCAACTTTCCTCGCACAACGACAACGCTGGTGATAAGAGTAAAGAATATAATGCTCTCAGTGTGTGTTTGCTTGCGCTTTATACTTTCCCCCCGCATCTGAAGCGTAAGCAAAAAATGTTTAATTTTTTACCTCAGATGCCCATTCTATACAATTTATATTCTTTGATAGTAGTCAAATAACTCACAAAAGCACGTTGACTAGATAAAGTCTTAAGTTAATAAAACATTGCGTTTTAATTAATATTTTTTCTCATATTAAAATAATTTATAAAATAAAATGTGTAATATTTCATAAAATTATTTTTGTCAGAAGGGATCATAAGAACTTTTCAAAACAATCATACTGATTCATTGCTTTAGTGAATCATATGAATTAATAGAAATTACAAGCAGTGGCATGATTTTTTTTAAGGACGGTCTCATTGATATGAATCATGCAATAGCATCTTTCATTTTTTTTAATGTTAATTGCTAGCTCAACATTCATTTTAGAAAATGCAAAATTATGCCGTTTGATTCGTAACCAGGCAGATCTTTGATTCCTAAACGTGTGTTTAATCTATCAATAAAATTTTTATGTCATGTAAGCTTTTCTTAAGTGTTGCCTTTACTAAATAGTTGCCTTGTATTACTACAAAGCAAACAGCAGATGGGAAAAATTCTTTAAAGTAAACTTAACTTGCCTTTAACTTATCGCTCAAGGCCATTATTACAACTTGATGGTAGTTAAAGGTAGAATTTTATCGGAAATATAAGAAGTTTTTCATTACAATTTTACTTTAACCTAAAGTGAGCGATAAAGGCAAGTTAATCCCAGCTGGTAGGTTAAATTAAATTTTTAAAAGTATATGTAAATTATAAACTTGGCAGCACCCGGTGAAAAATGCTTGTTTAAGCCGCGTTCAGACTATTATACTTTGTATTTATACTTGTCAAAAATTCAAATAATACGGGCAAGTGTGATAGTCTGAACGCAAAATGTCATCAAAATGGCAAATAATACGATAAAAATTTTGACATCCCATAAGACTTTTTCGTTTTTAGAAAATTTTCTAAACGATAATACTTTTCATTAGATCAGGGTTGCATTTTCACACAAACCAAACTTCCAAGTCGGCTGTTTCGCCGCAGATAGCGTGTCGTCATTGATGTAAATGTTTTGTCATATGTATATCGGCTCAAAATTTTGAATAAGTGAATCGTATGGAAGTATATTTCGTTGACGTAATTTTTAACGCTTTTGTAACATCTTTTCTTAAATGTTTTTCTGTTATTTACATAGAATATTTTTAACTGCTAAATTTTTTCAAGTGTCGACACGTCCCCGCCTGCATGAAACCGCTTTGCCGCCGCTAGTAAATGAATAGCACAGACATTTTCATTGAACATCTGTTTTGTTTTCTACTTGTATTACACATTTGATTTGAAGTGTGATGGTCTGAACACAATATGTGATTTTACGTTAGATTTTTTGACAGTCGCAATGAATGTATTTAGATTTCTGTATCGTAAAGTGTGATGAAAGTATTAATACTTATATAATAGTCTGAACGGGGCTTTAGCAACACACTGTTCTTGCGATAACAATTAATAGTTGTTGTTGTTTTTTACATTTACATATTTTCATATACATACTTTTTACAAGTACATACAATTCGAGCTGAAATAATGATATTAGTTGAACTTCTCATTTGTTTAAATGAAACTTTAACATAATATCTCTTGTTGTTCTAAGAAAATTTTGTGTAAATGTTCCCTGATGATCTGCATTATTAGCAACAGTGTTAATGTGCGTAAGATCCAGCTAATAATAATTAATTTTAATGTATTTTTAAGAAACAATTAATATTTTACTAAACAAGTTAAATATTAATTTTGGGAAAACTGCGATAAAAAATGTAAAACTTAAAAGGGTTTAACATCCGATAAAATCCTACCTTTAACTATTGCCAAGTTGTAATAACGGCCCTTAAAAGCATATCATTTAAAAAAATATGCGGCGAAAGTATTGCTGACGATGTTGAGCATAAAATTAAAAATGTTCTGCGGGTATACTCTGTAATTCGAAACGAAAGAAAATGCTTTCGAATTATACAAATTATAAGATGTAAACTCGAAAGCATGTTCTTTCGTTTCGAATAACAGAGTAGACCCCCTGATTGAGGTCAATTTTAGCGTGTATAAAACAAACCGGATTTCGAACGAATTTGCCAAATATTTACATGATGATACATACATTTAACAAAGAAAACTTACTCTTTCAAAAAGAAGACTAGAGCAAACCTACCTGCTGTTTTATGTGAAAATATTTGGCAAATTTAAATTCAAGAGCAATTTATTTAAAATGTTAATATGTACTTACATAAATGGTAAAATACATTTTACAAACACACATCATGATGGATATGTAAGTATTTTAATTACTGAAAATGTTTTGGAATATTTTTTTTTAACAGACATTTATTACAACAATATGAAGTTAGATCGCCTAAGAGAATTTAAGAATGTTGTGATTTTTTATGTATAAAAACAGCGTAGGCCTGCACACGTTTAGGCTAATCTCCGAAACGATTCCAATGAAATTTTGCGAAATATTTTTTGGTTACAGCTTATGTCTATTATTTTTCACTAAGAGAGACGTAAGGACAATAATTTTACTCTACTCTAGTGCTGGGATACTACCGATATTTTCGACTATCGATAGTTCAGGGGGGCTAGCATGTATTTCGATTCGAAAGAAATATCTTACGAATTCGAACGATTTTCGTACTACTTGTTTCGAATTTGCGAACGTCTTTCGTTCTCTATCTAAACTAAAAATCCCTTTCGAAACAGCTACTCTGTATTACGAACAATAAAAATCCGTTTCGAAAGTGCAACTCTGTACTACGAATACCAGCGTCAGTTATGCAAAAATCGTTAGGAAATTGTTCGAGGCATTTTGATAGAAAAATGGAAAATGTAAGTATTTAAATGTTTAAATATAAATAAAAGTGTGTTATAAACAAATTATACTTAATGTTTGATTTGCTAAAACATAGTGCTGATTTATATTGTTATAAATAATTTTAATATACATATGTGATTTTGAAATTTTCAAGGAATACTTCAAAAAATTACATACATAAGCAAAAAGCAATGTGAAGAAATTGTAAACTATATGGCGCATATTCAGAAATCGTAACCAAAGTCGAAACTAATAAAATAGAAACTAAAATATAGTGCATGGATAGTTACAGTTAGCAACTGCTTTCAGCTGGTAAACGAAATGCAACCTTGCATATTATTATGTAGAGAGAATAAAATGTCGATAATATTTTGAACAATATATTCTGTAATTAATTTAAAAGCTTACTAACCTATTGAAAAACAATTTTATTTCCTTAAAAAAAATTACAAAATCTATAAAAGTAATTTTTGTGGCTATAGTCTGTATATAAATCAATTAAAATATTGGCCTGTAAAAATAAACATATTCAATAGAATTTTGTTGACCAAAACCACATCTCTAATTTAGTTTATTGCTTTATATGGATATTTTTTTTGACGCAATAGAAATAAATGCAAGAAGTAAAGATAAAAAGGAAAGCTTATTATATAGAAAAATTTTAGAAAATGAAAAGTATATGTTGTTTTGTGCATTTTAAAGAGCCACAAATTGATTTTACTTTTAAAATAAATTGTAAATGAAATCAGTCAGCTGTTCTTTGAATGTATTAGTTAGTTGGCATTTAGTTTCAGCTTTACCTATAATTAAGTGTAAACTTTTACTGTTGAAAGTAATCAACTATGAACAACTTAAATAGGTACTTAAAAAAGTTAACACTTAGTGATAATTTCTGAATATGCGCCTATGTCTCTGCAGCCTGACCTCGCAAAAGGAAATCTAAATGTTCCAGATGCTAAAAACAAATAGCACAATAATCATCCTCGTCCACCCACAGGGAAACACAATCCATTACAAAAATAATACAACAAGCACTTAATTTTTCATATTTCTAACCTAAAATATTTTTTTTATGAATTGGACCGATATAATATTAAATTTTGTTTTGTTATGGGATATTTTTTCCATTTTGGAATTTTAGCAGCAATGCTACCAATTTTCATGTAATATCCCATTTGTTTTTAAATACAATTCTATTCGGAAATTTCTTTCGAAAAATTTTACTTTCCGAATCGAAATACGCGGTAGCCCCCCAGATTTCACTATCTACGCTATCGATATTACTATCGACTGAATGTTTGTACTTGAGTAGGAAAATTTTAGCTAATTTTTTGACAGGATACAGTTCATTGTTATCACTTTTTTTTCAGAAAAAATTTTAAAAATGATGTACATATTCCAAATTTTCAGAAAGTTCTAATGCATACATACATGTAGACATATGTATGTATGTGTATGTGTAAATATCTGCTAGCTTTCCATATATATCACAAAGTATGATATATTCAATTGAATCATTACATAAAACATCATTTACAAAAATATTACCGATACTTGAAGAACAACAAATACAATCAATATTATTAGTCACTAGAAATCACACGAAATGACAACAAACGCACTTACCTAACGTGACACGTTGCGATGGTTCATAGTCCAACATTTTCTTAATTAAATCAAATAATTCACAATGATCCTCACTGTCACTCATTTGATATCTAAATAGTGGCTTACAATGGTCACGCACATAACGACCGGCCGATGACTTCTCGTCCCAGTCCAACTTACCATGATAGAAATATTTTGTTTTGGTTTTGCTGTAAAGAACATGATTGCTATAGGTTAATCGAATTTCATGAAGTAAACTGCGCCTCTAAATAGTGAAAGCATGTTAAGTTTATACATTACCGTGCCATACGATATGGTATCTGGCCCAGTATACGTTCCATCATGGCAAGATGTTCACGATTGTCATGTGTTTGGAATAGTGTAATGCCCAAATAAAGTTCAAAGAGAATACAGCTGAAAATTTTGTTTAAAATGGGAAATCATTAAATCTAAGCAACAAAGGTTTCTTGAGAATTCTTTAAGAATATAAATTATGAGATTTAATAACAAACTCAAGCAGTATTTGTGCACAAATATTGACTTACCCTATAGACCAAACATCGCATGGTTGGGACCAACCCAGTTCGAGTATAACTTCTGGTGCACGATAATGACGTGTAGATACAATAGTGCTATGATGTTCATGATCAAAAGTGGCCGAACCGAAATCTATTAAACGGACATCCGTATTTTTGACACGTCTTACTTCACGATTCTAAAATAAAGGAATATAAATAAATATAGTAAAATACATAAATTAGAAAAGAAAAAAGATTTTTGTAATTATACTTACAATCTTATGATTATAATGTGTGGTATATTCTGAATCAACGAAAAGTATATTTTCAGGCTTTAAGTCTGTGTGCGTTAAACGATTGTCATGTAAAAATTTCACAGAATAGCACAGCTGGTAGGCCATGTGTCTCACTTGTTCCAATGGATATGGTTCGTAGTTGTTCTCACGCTATAGTTAATTTATAAATAAATTTGAATATTTTTTTTTTTTTTTTTTTTTGTTTGAAGAATTTCATTAAATATTGTTTATGTATATATGAACTTACCAAGAAATCGAAAACACTCAAACCCAACATTTCAAAAGCAATGCACATGTGTCCATGATAATCGAACCAATCAATCATTTTTACGCACAAACTGGAAGATATGAAGATATTTGTTGAAATGTATGAGAATTATTTCTAGAAATAATTTATGAAACTGATTTCCAAAAGGAATTTAAAATAGTATTAAGGCAAGTAGTCTTGCGGCAATAGGAGTTTTTGTATCTCACATCATACTGTACATAAACACATACATATGTATGTACATACATACATATTTGTTAATAACCCAGCAAAAAATACAAGGAGTACTTCCTTACGAACCACTTTTAAATTACTTCGAAAGTATCTAATGCATGTTTTTAGATGTTAAAGAAGTTATTTTTAACCACATATCAAATAGAATTTTAAATCACTACTTTTTTGTTTCAGCAAAGGCATTGCTTTTTGGCTCAAGCCAAATACAAATGTTTTTTATTACATTTAAGGCTTTTCAAATCAAAAAATTTGCATTATTAATAACAAAAATTAAAAATTTTAAAAACCCCCAACTTTTTTCAGAAAAGATGTTATATCTTCTAAACGGCTGGACCAATTTTCTTCAAACATAGCTAAGAACCCTCTCGATCAAGTCATCTTTCAAACAGAAAAAACTAAATGGAAATCGGTCCAGCCGTTTGGCCTGTATGTGGACACGGACAGACACACAGATACACAGACACACACTACAAACTTATAACACCCCTTTTATTAGTCGGGGGTTAAAAATAACAATGAAATAAAATAACAAAAAAATTAAATAATTTAACCTTTTTTTTCTTTTCAAACCATATACAAGTAAATAAAAACCAATTTTTAACTACTTTTTTGAAGTGAATTATTTTCACTACCGAATTTCGGATTTTTATAGCATCAAAAATATGATTTTTATTGAGTTTAAAAAATGTCAAAAGCAAACCAATTCCTTCCAATGACACGTCAATGTAAAATTCATTGGTTTTTTTTACCTAAATTTGAAGTGGTTCGATTCAGTAGATGTGGTGCTTTTTCTACTTCTTTTTCCTCACTTTTTTTGCTGGGAAGTATGGAAGTAAGTATCTGGGGGGTTTATAACAGTAATTCGAGTAGAGAAGAAAACTGTTCGAATTTGTATTTTATTAACATTAAAATTCGAAAACAATTCTATTCAATTAGAGTTGCATAACAACCCACAGATATATAAAACATAACTTAATCACTAAAATTTTTCATTTTAAGGGCCTAATTTTATAAAACGCAACACCAAGCGTTGTCAAATTTTATATGAAAAAAATTTTAATTACAAGAACAAAATACACACAAAATTTATCAACGTTAAGCGTTGCGTTTTACAAAATTATGCCCTAAGTTTAAAATTTGAATTATTATTTGCTGCACATACAAAATTCAAGGTACAATAAACAAATTTTACTCTTGGGTTAGGTTTATTACTATTATGCTTCTTATTATGAGTTGCATTCGATTTTCGACCTTTGCTGGATATCGAACATTGAATGTCAAATTCATATTATGAAAATCGTAATTTTTGCAAATTTTAAAAATCACAGTGAGCCCAATAGGGACATTTTTTTTATCTATTGTCAACCGTCGCAAGGCAGCTTTAGACTGAACGACAAGTCTTGGTTCAGGACTGGTTTTGTTGTCTGGTCTACGACAGTTTTGCGTCTCACTGGCACTGGCTAATGGATAGCCTCAACTAACTTCCTCACGGGTTTTTGTGAAATTTTCTATTGTGGAGTGCAAATATTTTTAACTTTTTCCCAGAGAATTTCAGTCACTCTTCCAACCGTAGAGTTCTGCCAATCTCTGGTTGGTGTGTTATTCTATAGTCCATTAATGCCCGGTATTTCTACAAGCAGGTAATTTCCCTAGGTTTTTACCTACGAGTTTGCCTTATAAAATTTAGCTTACACGATAGATATCTGTACACTAATAGATATCTATGGCTAGAAATAACGGGCATAATTGTTTCAATTCATTCTTAAAAAGGTTTCGCCTTTTCTAATGTGTTGTTATTCAGTAATGATTCCATCTTTTCAAACCTATCCACCTCTTTGTTTTCAGAGATACCCTGATATCCTGGAATTCATATTATCTCGATTTCTCTAAAATACCTGTATAATTTTATATAATTTTTGCACTGAAGGACGCGTCGAGATTGAATTTTATGATTTCTTAATGCTTCGATAACTTTTCTACTATCCGTAAAGATACGGATTGGTAGTTTAGATATTTAGTGCCTTCCGTTAAAGCCGTGATCTGAGTCTGAAAGACTGTATTATGATTCGGCAAGATAAATTTACGTATGTATATTACGATGGATGTCGTAAAATCCGCTAGCAGATCGGTTGGTTTCCAATTTTTGACCCCACCGCTTAAAGGATAGTTCTCTATTATTGTCGCTCTCTCCCATTCCATAATTTCAGACGCTATGATGATGCAGTTACTTTGTAAATATCTAATTGGGATTTTATCACACATGACGGTGGTGACGTTTCCCCTATGAGTATGTCTTGTGGCGGCCAAAGCTGCCTTATATTTTACCTGTATATCAATTGTTACAATCGAAAGAATGTTTTTAATCGACTTAGTTGATGCGGTTCTTATTGCACCGCTGATGCTAATGCAGCAGTTATGATTGGTCGTACCACACTCGTGTAAAGCCAGAATGTCATTTTGGGATTTAACCTTCATTTGTATCCAATAGCTCTTCTGCACAAGGTCCAAACTTGTTGAGCCTTAACCGATCTGTTTCTATATAGTCTTTCCAGAATAATCTCCAATCAAGTATCACTTCTAGATATTTGACCTTTTTGGTAATTTGTATTGTTTTGTTGTTTAAAATTTAATTAGAGGGTGGCATTGGCTGAAGTAGTTAGCACGTTGACTTCAAAACCGAAGATCCTGGGTTCATTACTAACACCTAGTAATAGTAGTAGGCATTAATTGCCTGAGTATTACTCCTTAAAAAAAAAAAGAAGGAAAAAAATACGGGAAATTCAAATGTTCGAATTTTCCGCTTTCTTGTGAACAAAAAGATTTCTGTTTTTTCCGGGTCTTGGTGTTAGACCTCGCTCTCTGCTGTAGTTTTTTCAATTAATATTCTTAATATTCTAGGGTGATATCCCTTTATTTAAATTGACTCGTGGTATGGATAACAGACGGTCTGGTAAATTTAACACAGATATTTGCTAAAGATTTTTGTGCGGTTTTTTAAATTATAATTGAGAAAAAAATTTACTTTTGTCATGTTGTAGGTAATCATGTATTTGATGGAAACCGACCGATTTCAAAACGATCATTTTGAAACGGTCTAATAGTAGCGGCAAAACTTTCGAAGAACACTGCTTTGCTTACACCGACTTAACCGATTATTCCATATTGCCACAGATATACATACATACTTAATTTTAATTTAATAACTTTATTTTATCTACTTACTGTTCACAATTTGGATCCTTTTGTGCTATCTTTTCTAAAGCATTAATTTCCAATTTGGCAGCTTCGCGGTATTTTTCTACATTCTTAATGATTTTCAAGGCCATACAGAAGTCCCTTTATTAAAAAAAATAAAATAAAAATATAAAAAGCAATCAGTTAATAAATTCTGCAATGCATTAAAAACATAATAATAAATAAAATAAATCCACACTAACTAACCTTTCCATATCTTTGACCTTAACAACACGTCCAAATGTACCTTCACCCAAGGTGGCCATGATTTTATCTGAAAATTCATAGAAAAATACGCGTTGAATAAAGAAATGTTCCTTCGAGCCTTCAACAGAAGTTTATTAACATTATTTAATTTAAAAATGAATAAAACCTGATTTATATAAAGGACATTGGACTAGAGAATATTGTAAAAAAAATACAGAAATCTACGAATATTTTAAGTTTAAAAATTCTGCAGGTAATATTTGGATATGTGTATTTGGAGGGAACATTTTTAAAAATTTTATAAAAAAAAAAAAATAAACTAAATTATGCGCGTTTAAAGAGAATAGGTAAAGGAACAAATTAAAATATAATTTTTAACATTAAAAATATGTATTATACTAAACAAAAAGTTTATAAAAATCACATTTTCAAATGCTTTACGAATTTTAAAGCTATAAAAAGCTTTAAGTTGAAATTAACTTTTATTAATGTTTAGCAAGCAAATTAAAAATTTGATCATTTAAATGAAAGTTTTGCTTAATTTCTTAAGGCAATTCGATACGTTCAGAAAATGTTATTTACTAAATATTTGTTTTATATAAACTTAAAATTTATTAAAAAAGAAATAACAACGCGCTTTAAAAATTTAGAAAAAAAGTTTAAAAAAATCAATAAGAAACGTAAAAAATTTACTGAAATAAATAATTGAATACAAATTTGTTTATTTGTAGGGGAACAAACACGTTCAAAATTATGTAAGTAGGAACTATATTCCTAACATAGTAGTGGGTGTACCCTCGATTTCATGTCCTAAATATGTTTCAGTAAATGGAAATATAATAAAAAATAGGAATAGGAAAAAAATTAAAAAACAAAAAAATGTCACGAACATCTGTGATGAAGTATATCGCCAGAGTGATAAATCAAGTGGCCATCAGCATCATCTTGTATGACGGGCTTTGCTGTCTGTGATTTTTTTCAAGATTTGACCAAAGGAAAGAGCAAAATGTTGGTGGTGTTTTTTTTATATTTCGAGGTGTTTGTTGGTTTGTTTTATTTGCATTTCAGTGTTGTAGACCAGCATGAGCATTGGCAGATTTGGAGCAAGTGGGAGAAGTCAGCAACAAGGAGACAACAGTTGATTTGCATACACGGCACGAAGTGGATTGATTTTTCGTTTGAGAAGGGGTGTTGTGGATTCGAGTGTTTACGTTATTGGGTCGTTTTTGGTAGGTTGAGTTTGGTTGAATTGGTCATCGTTACAAAAACATATAAGAAAGAGAGAAAAAAGAAAAAGAAAAAACAGAGAAAAAAAGAAAAATATCCAAGGAATCGATGAAATGGCATCAACAAACAACGTCAATAGCAGAATCGGCATCATCAACATCAACAGACATCAATCATTACAGCAACCGCAAAAAGTTCAAAATGGAACACATCAGCAAAAATGTTTGCAGTCAAAATTATTGAGTAAATCATCATCATTATCATCATCATCATCATATCATCATTAAAGTTATCACCATTTCCCACGTTGACACCACATTGTTATAAATACCAATATTTAGAAATATTTTCCCAAAAGCAAAGCCATAATATTCCATCATCATCATCATCAAAACCATAGTCATCATCATCATCATCATCATATACATCATTGTGATAATCATCATCATCATCATCATACATAATGAAGAAAAACACGAAAAAAATACGTTCGTTTTTTCGATAAGAAAATTAGTTCGGACAAATTGTTGTTTTTGCATTGATAATTACAAAAACTAGCAATTGTTAATTTTATACATAAAAATTATATATATTTTTTTAAATGTTACATATAACAATTAATAATAGACATAGACATAGTGTTAACATTTAAATTTTATTTATTAGTATTGGAAGAAAAAAAAATTCATTAAAAAATTATATTTGAATTTAGATTTAAATTAAAACAAAGAATTAATAAAATTTCAAACTGTTAAAAAAAGATGCATATTTTTTTTGTTAAACATAGAGCTGTTTTAATCCAAATAAACAAACATTTATTTAATCCATTTGGCTAATCGAATGTCTGTATTTACGTTAAGAAGGTTTTTCATGACGCAAGTCTAAGTAATTAAAAGAAAAGTAATTAAATCAAATTTATGTTTATGTGAAAAAAAAAACTTTTGCAAGAAGACTTGCATAATTCTAACTCTTCACACTCGTACTGACATACATATAAAAATAAATACTTCGTTTTCTTTTTACTCACATCCACATTAAATTGATAAGCCTTTTTTGGTTAAAGATGTGTAATATGCACTGAGGGAAAAAGATGTTGTAAAATCAAAAACGCTTGTGGCTAATATAACACAATACGTTGTCACTTTTTTTTTAACGATGCTAGTTGTCTACTTTTATACGGGACTTGTACGACCTGTAACGGTACTTTGACAACTTTTGGTCATTAACAACGCTGGTTGTCAACTTGTGCACATTCGTTGTGAATACTTCGTTTTCAAATTGACAACGCTGTGTACAGTTGTTGATACACTTTTGACAAAGCATGTGATCAGTTTGAGCACGTATGGTGTCACTTTATTTATCTGGGTATATCAATACTATACTCGCTATCTTAAGGTGCAATTAGACGTGACATGGCCATAATGACATAGCCATAACCAAACCAAAATTCAATTGGTTTCTATGGCAATGGCTATGGCGTTATAGCGAGTCACCTATAAACGAATGCAGTGTTGCCCATTAGTTTGGTTCGAACGGCTGTTTTCTATGGCTATGGTTATGTCACGTCTGATTGCACTTTTAGTAGCTGTTAGATGGGGTAAGTAAAGTCTTTGAGTTTATAGAAGAGAGGCTAAAGGAGAGCGGTTGAAGTACACAATTCGTTGTTAAAATAATAAAATTTAATATACAATCACTGAGAATCTTCTTAAAAGGAATATTGCTAGTAGTAGTTTTAGCAAAGTTCATTGTAATATTTTCAAGGATTTTGTAACATAGTGTCCACATCTGACGATTTTATATCAAGTGTGGACACCTGTAATATGACGCCGGCAGAGAAACTGTAATTTTTTTTTCATTAATATCAACACAAAGTTGTAGACTTTGATGATTTTATATCATAATGAATCAAACGCGTTATATTACAAGCTATGATATAAAATCGTCAGGTGTGGACACTATGTTAGAGGTTAGTAAGAGATTGTCAATAAAGAGTAGACAAGTGACAATATTTACTGTCGTCTTGATGTAACGTCGACGACGCCATTCACAATATGGGGGAATATGAACAGTTGTGTTTGGCGTTTAAAACACTTGTATTGAACACATAAAAGTGTACATATAATATTAGTTGTACAAGATTTAACTATCATACCGAGCTTGGTTGGATTCAGAATGGGTCGGGTCCAACCACTCGTTGGTTTTAAATGGAATAAGTCAACGTCTTTATTTGATTCTGGTTTTCAGTTTTCCAATAATTTTTTGCTTGAAGTCTACTGATGAGTTTCTTAAAAAGAAACGAAATGAATATAAATGTTGCTTAGCCGATATCAAATAAAAGATTTTATGGAAAAACTTGAAAATTTTAAACTCGTTTTTTACAACCCTAGTTTTTTTTTTTTTTTTTTTGAATTGCGACAGTAAAGCATTGACATGAATTTGCTTTCGAAAAAAAAATGGTTAAAAATCCACCGATGAACTATAGATACATAGATAGATAGAGATGTAAACAGACTGTCTCTTAGCCCATGACAAACAACAAACATTTTAATTTTTGTTTGCAAAAAAAAATCAATAGAATTTGAACATGTAAAACATTTCCGTTAATAAAAATATGTATATATTTTTTATTTAATTTTAAACCGAAATATATCATGCAATTCTAGGTTTAAATACAAAAAATTAACCATTCTGCATTCATTAACTAAGTACATAATATAAAATGCATCTGACTGCAAATAATTAAGTGTACGTATACAAGAAAATGTGATTAGGTCAAGGTTAAAGGGAATGAAGAGAAACAGCACACACTTTAATCAAGGAGAGGGAGAGAGACAGAGAGAGAGATGCGGATAGAGCGAGCACACGCGTTTGAAAAAGTCACTGTCAGCCCAACCATTCATTTTATGCAGCAAAAAATTATTTTTATAATTTTTTTTAAGTACATCAATACCCCGGCTTGCGTCTTTTCATAATGTCAGTACCAATCGAAAATATAAAAAGGAGATTTCCCATTTAAGTCTAATGCAAATATGTAAGAGAAATGTCTAGAAATATTACCGACGCTATTAATTGTTAAAGGGAAGTTTTGAAAAAAAAAATAAAAAATCAGCGAGATTGACGAATCCAACCGCAGAAATTGTAATCGATTTAGATGACACAAGCTTCGAATAGAAAAATTGACACTTCGATTATACTTTTGCTTTTACTATGAATGCCTTATTTTTAATTTTGATATTTATGTTTTTGTTACGTTTTTCGCTGTTTTAAAGCATAACAAAAATCATTTTTTGCTGAAAAATGTTATTTATTAAAATAAATCTCTGAACCAATTAAATGAAAATCAATAAAAAAACATGTACGGGAAAAGGTGCTTCGGTTTGCGTCGCGTTTCTCCGGTGCCATTTACCGACATAAACTGGGGTATAGGTGTAATACACAAGACTTGTTCGTATATGTGCGTGCATTTAAAACTTTTGAACAAAAGCGGCTAAAAAAGCAAGAAAGAGGAAGCAAAATTTTAAATAGTTTTCACTTTTAATTGTTAATAAAGTTTTGTTTCTTATTGAAATGGAGAAAGAAATTTTAAAATAGTGATCTTACGAAGGACGAAAAAGTTTTTGGAATGCGTGACCTATGAAAGAGAGACGAAGATGTGGCGCTTTTTGAAAGCTGATATTGTTGTTGCTGCTGCTGCTGCTGATAATGGTGGTGTTGCTGCTGATAGGCTTGCAATTGTTGTCGTTGATAAGCGGTTAAAGTTGAAGATGCACCCGCTGCCCCAGCAGCAGCTGCAGGACGCCTACTACTGGCAATACTCGGCACATAGGCAGATGTATGTGGATCATAGTGATATGAGGATTTATAAGAATTTAGATAATGATCACGTGTAGCGGGATATCGAGTAGCTGGACCTGACTTTTCAAATTCACTTAGGACCGCGGCAGTGCGTGAAGTGGCTGCGCCCGCATGAGGTTTATGCTGCCTTGAGGATGCCCCGCTAAGGCCTAAGCGCTCACTAATGCCCCCAAATGCTAAAGCACCCGAACTAGATGAGTGCAGAAGACCTGCAGTTGATGAGGTACTAGTGGTGGAGGGTTTGATTGTTGGTGGCGGTCTATACTTGGCAAGATCATTGTTAAGGAAACGACTTGTGTGTGAGATAGAGGAAGTATTAGAGGAAAGGGGTAATTTTCTAGCTTCTCTAGCATCAGATCTTTGATCTTTGTCTTTAGTAGCGTCTGAAGTAATTTTAGGTAGAGGGGAAGTGTTAGTGGTGGGTGTGACAGGGGAGATGGTAGCAGGTATTGCCGACTTAGTACTCGACTGAGTGTTATCATCGGAACTAGTAGTTTCAGATTCGTCTTCATCCTCTTCTTCTTCCGAAGAGGTTGAACTATCTGTGTTATCTGTTTCGTTAGTTACTTTTTTTGAGCGTATTTTCTTAATGGGCTCCATATCATCTTCTTTTAGGCCATTACAAGCTGGGGCCTGTTTTATGATCTCTTTGACCGCTTCCTTCTTGGCAACTTCGACAATATTGTTATTGGCATCTTGTTTACGGATTTTTTCCTTTTCAAGGTGTTTTGCCTTTTGCTGCTCCAGCTCTATTTCCTTCTCCTCCAAAGCCTTTTGAATTTCTTTGCTTATCTCAGCCTCTTGGGCATAACGTACCATACGCTCTCTAAGTTCGGTACGTTTGCGCATTCGTTCCTCGAATTTTTTTGCTTCTAGATATTGGCCATCATCACGCAAGGCTAAGAGAATGGCGGCGTTATCAGCAGAGGAACGATCATCGTTTAATATTTCTAATTCTTCTTCTGACAATTTATTACTTGTAGCTGCTGGCCGATGTGTAGAAGAACCCACCGAGTTCATCTCCGGCCGCTTGTGGGCAAAACGATTTCGGGAATTCAAAGCATGCCTGTGACGCTCTTCAGGTTCATCCGGTGGAGGATCATAGCGCGGTCTGCCACCTGCTGAAGCCTCGCCGGCAGCTGAAACCAGACTCTCGCATGTCTTGTTGCGACCATATGTCTTCTGCCTTCTACTTCCCAAATTAGTGGGCGTGTTGGCGGCGCTGGAAGTGGTAGATACATCATTTGTATCATAATGTGAGCTATAGGGACCCAAGCGTGAACCATCGTAATAGTTGCTGTAGTCCAAACCACTGCGCGGCTTGTAACTAGAAGCATATTCACCTTGGCGCCCATAGCGGGATTTACTGGGGTCATACTCATCGTTATATCGGTGATCGTAGTGGCTGCCATAATTTCTTGCACCCGTTCTGTATCTACTGCCACCATAGTCCAAGGGATAATTGTCATCTACAAGGCCAATATCTGCCCCAGCTGTCCGGCCATTTGTTGAACTGGCTGTGGTCAAATAACCGCTGTCATTTGAATCTCCCAAGTATCTTGATTTGTTTTTATGCAACCTATAAGGCGTGCGTTCCTTACGATCGCCCTCATTAAATGACGAGGAGGATAGTTTCGATTTGGCTGCCAGCAAATGATGTGTGGTGGCTGACCGTGTTAGTGGATTGAGATTTTCGTCGGGTTCTAAGGTTTTTTCGTGATCATCATGCTTGCGGCGACCTAAAATATCAGAATATTTATTTTCTAAACGTGACACAGCACTGGAGGACGCCACTGGCGTTTTGTCTTTATCGTTGTCTTTGCGCTACAAATTTATTTTGGAACAATAAGAAAACAAAATTGATATTAGATTTTAGCAGTCAGGGCTTGGGGCCAGGAATTTAAGTGAACTTTGGATTTTCTCATTTTTGGAATAGCAAACGGAAAAGGTGGTGTGTACAACATTACATTGTATTTCATCATAATTAATTTTACTTATTAGACTCTTTTTCTTTTATATGCAAACACAACGCAATTGTAAACAAAAATTCAAAAATTCCCTTTATTTTAGTCCGTCTCCACTATTTTCATTTTTGTATGTATTTTTTATTTTCTAAAATTCATATCATGAAACGACCTTCAAAATGAACCGAGAAAAATACACATTTTCTTGGATTTACTAGAAAAGAAAATTTTATAAAACCAAATTGAACTGTAGACAAAAATGTGCACTTAATTTTTTTTTGTTTTTGTAAACTATTCACTTGTGGCCTTTGCGTGAATATATGTATGTATGTACATACATATCGTTACCTTAATATAGAAAACCCCTAACTCTAATTATTTTATTGATTTCGAGATTTTTGCATTTTTCGATACATTAGATTAACTTCTGTGGAAATATAAAAAAAATCGATTTCAAAAAATCAATGAAATAGGGCATTTCTATATTAAGGTAACGATATGGTTCTCAGTGGCTGGCTGGCTGCCTGCCTGCGCTTGTTATTGTGTGTGTATCCCATTCGAAAAATATAATTTATTTTCTATATTTTCTGCAATCCAACGGCAATATTTTTCAATTACATTTAAATATTTTAATTATTTTATACAAAATATGTACGAGTATAAAAGGTGGAAATAAAATTAATTAAAGCCAATATATCGGAATTAAGTTTGTGAAAATTTCATCAAAAAATCTATGCTCATGAATGAACTTGAGTTTGAGAAACTTAAAATTTTGCATTTTTATTTTAGATAAATGACATAATTTCTATTAAAATATACATACATGTATGTGTATACATATACATATTTTTAATAGGTATTTAAGAAACATGTTAAAATGTTTATGACTAAATGATAGAAAAAAAATTATTTGAAAAATATTAAACAAAAAAAAAAAAAAAAATATTAATAAAAAAATTTTGTGGAATGAATAGCCACGGAAGTCTTAAAATAGTTCTTCTTTTAGCAAAATCACAACAGACTCTGATGAATATACATACATATGTATTGAAAAATTTTATTAACGATCCCATGTGAATAATAGTAAAAAAAAAACTTTATATTATTTACATATATATGTATATATACTTTCAATATTTCAGGTGAAATTACACTTGTCTCAAACTTTGCAACAAACAGCAAGGTGAAAAAGTAATAATAAAAGCCTTAAAATGTGTACGCCTTTGTACTTAAAATAATTCATAAGAGAACGAAATTCCTTATGACATACGCCGTTATTAGTTAGACATTTTGGAATAAATACATTTGGGGTGTTTCAAACGGTACACTTAAGACTATCGTTTTAGGATGGAGACTGAAAATCATATTAATGTCATTTAGAAAACTTTTCAATATGTAGACTTTGAAAAAGGTTCGAAATAACATCAAACAGTATCATTCATGAAAGCTATACATATACAATTATAGCAAATAAAATAAAATTTTTACATAAACAAACTGTTTGCATTGTTCACCATTTTGTGCTTAATGCTGTCAAAAAAGTATTTGGTATGAAATAAATTCGCAAAAATACTACTCTGTTTTCATTGCGAAAATCAAAATTTGAAAATTTATCTGGCAGCATGTTTTTCCATGCAAAATGAATCTGGCATCATTTTAGTTTCAGCTGCGAAACAACATGACCAGTACTTTTTTCGCACGGCATTTTAACAATGTTGCATACTTTCAAGCAACAAAAGCGAGAAATTTATAAAAAAAAAATCGCGATTTGGGCTACATTTAGTACATGTCAAATTTTTCACGTCAAACAATCAATGTTACCGAAATTTTTTTACAACTTCGAGCAGAGTACAGGTCTTAAGGGGATTTCTTTACTTGGGTGAAAATTTAAAAAGCAAGCCACACACTTTGCTACCTTTGGTACAATATGAGAAGGTTGTGTCAGTGATTGATAAGTGTGTGGAGTCGTTGTGCATGAAGTTGTGTCTCGGTTGTACGAAAGATCAAAAATTAATTAAATTTAATTTTTTTACGAGTTGTATAGACAGGTTGTAAAATTTATGTTGTATAACTCTATTTCATTTATTGGTGTTTTTTATGGGAATTTTTACAATTTAAGTTAAAAACTTTTTAACGCACTAATCCCAAATTATTATTTTACTTATTAAGTAAAATATTTTTTTTATTAAAAAAAATAAAATTAATTATTGAGGGGTATAGCTGGATTCAAATAATAATTTAGGATTATTAGTGCGTTAAAAAGTTTTTAACTCAAATTGTAAAAATTCCCATAAAAAACACCAAGAAATGAAATAGAGTTAGTTATACAACATAAATTTTACCACCTGTCTATACAACTCGTAGAAAAATTAAATTAAATTAATTTTTGATCTTTCGTACAACCGAGACACAACTTCATGCACAACGACTCCACACACTTATCAATCACTTACACAACCTTCTCATATTGTACGTTAAAAAATTTTAAATCTATTATATTTCGCTTTTATTTTTTTTGTAATCATATAAAAAAATAAAATAGAGAATTCAGAAGAAATGCGTGATTTTATTGAATTTTATAAGTTTGCGGACAGGAAATTCCTTCCTTAATATTTTATCTTGCTTTTGTGTATGCATCGAAAGAATGACAAAATGCCATTAAATACTTCGTCTGTCATCAGCAGGGCTAATTTTTCTGGCTTTTTGCCAGAAAAAGCATTTTTTTGCATATTTTAATTTTTTTGTAGAAAAATTATTATTTTGGATCACCTTGCATAAAAAAGCTTATTTTTCACTCTGGCAACGCGATTAATATATAACGACTCATATAACTCAAACTGGTGTAACATAAATTCACATAAAATATATTTCTTTCCTCTTGCACATGTATGTCTGCATGTTATTAATTTTTTTCTTTACTTTTCTATAACTTCTACCACCACCACTTACAATATCCACCAGCATTTTAAAATCTCGAAACATAACCAGGCAATGGAAAAGAATTCATCGGCTCCAAAAGAATCGTTTTTAAAAAACCTTACCAGCGACTTAAACACATATCATTTGGATTTGTGCTGAACATTTTTAAGTGCAAATATACCACTACACAAAATTAGCGATCCAGTCGTTAGGTCTTTTTTAGAAATATACCATAAAAATTCTTTGCCATCTGAATCAACATTGCGAACAAAGTATCTGCCGACAATTTATGAAACCTATCTTAAGGAGCTTCAAGCCAAACCAGAATCCAAAAAGATTTGGGTATTTTAGATTTGGGAAAATTTAAAAAAACACATGATTGTTCATTGTAATAAAGATCTCTTTGAATAAAAATACTTTGAAGTAACAAAATTGCTGATTTTATTCTTGCATATTTTGCATAATATTTGTGCATATAACCGTGCATATTTTGAAATTTGTTCGTGCTATTTCTGGCGCATATTTTGAATTTTTTGCATATTTTAATTAGCCCTAGTCATCAGCATAAAGTTTTTGTAGTACTTTGGCTCACTTACTTCTAGTGTTTTCAAAAATTTATTGTTATGATATGTTTCTTTTTGCATAAAGCACACAAAATTAATTTTTTGTACCTTTTTACGTTCAGCTTCGTCACCTTGAAACAAAAAATCATCGACTTCAATAAACTAAATAAAACCGGATTCATTTTTACTAAAAACAAATTTGTATGAAATGCTGTTGTAAACATGTGTTGTATAGTTTCAGGACAAAAACACACAACTTGGTAAACCAACGTGTTGTACCAACGGTCGCAAATAGACTTGGGTCGAACTTATTCAATCGGTCGTTGTTGACAAGACTTACCCGCTGTTTTTAACTTAATTAGTAAATACGATTAGCGTAATTAGCTAAATACGATTTCGTTTTTTCGGTGGTTAATTAAAGTTCTTATTAAATTACGTTGAAAGTACGGCAGCAATGCAAAATTTCAAAATATTATGGAAAGCTTTCCAAAGAACAGCTGTTTAACGTAAACAAAAAAGTTAGGTTATCAATATGTAGAAAATTAAATTGCACTAAAACTCATTTTATGAAACCAAAAGAACATCATAATGCATTTTTCTATTACTTTATTACATGACATGAAACTTTGTATTGTATATGTTATAACATATATTTATGAAATTTAAACGAAATTCTTTTTAATACGACCACATGATGTTCAAGTGTATGTTTTCAATAAACACACACACGCATAAAAACATATGGTACGCTCATAAAACTTAAGTAGTATTTAATTACGCAAGGTTGGGCATTTAATTATTATTTAAATATGTACTCAAAAACACAATTTTGTATTTAATTAGAACTTAAAAATAATTACAGTTTGATTACCAATTCAAGAAATGGGCATTAGATCGAACTCATTCTAATTCATTTAAATTAAATTTAAATGGGATTGATCATTGGTTTGTGTCAAAAACGAGCTACTGAATGAGTTCGATCAAAGTTCATTTTTGACACAAGCCTATGATTGAACCAATTTAAATTACATGGGTTTAAAATTGTTTTGTGTTAAAAACGATCGATTGGATGAGTTTGACTCAAGTCTAGTGGCAAAGTGTGTGGGTGGCTTGCAGAAGAGTGAAGTCAGTTGTGAGCTGATGAGAAAAAGACATAGAGAGAAGGCTGAAAGGGGAGTAAAATTTTTCTTACACTGACTTAATGTGCAAGTTAATGCTGGGAACACAACTGGGACGAGAGACGTACGAAGCACAATAATAGACTTGTATCGAACTCATTCAGTAGCTCATTTTTGACACAAACCAATCATCAAACCCATGTAATAAACCAATAATCAAACCCATGTAATTAAAATGGGTTTGATCATAGGTTTGTGTCAAAAATGAAATACTGAACGAGTTCGACATACCAGCTGTTATACATCGCAAAATTATGCACTGTTTGTGCAAAGAAAAAAAAATTTAGAATATATATACATATGTATAAATTAAATAGTTTAAAATTGAAATAATAAATATCATGTTTATTGCAGCAAGTGTTTTTGCTTGTTTGCCAGTGTCAGAAATAGGAATAAAGTACGAGTATTATAAAGTTTGCTGGGTAATATTTGTGGCTGAAAATTCGTCGTTCGTTCCAGTTGTGTTCCCAGCATAATATCAAAAATATAAGAGAATAAAATTAAAAGTTTTTATCAATAACGCGGCCAGAGCGAAGCTCGACTGGTTACTGGTAAACTGACAGGACACTACCAGGAAAATAATATGTTCAATGATTTTTGGGTTTGTTGCTGGAAATAAAATCTCTGGCGCAAGTGAGATGATAAGCACGAAGTTTTTTATTGTTATAAATTTGTGTGCGAGAATTGCACTAAGATCAAAGTTAGTGTTAAACATTAAACACATTCACCACAGCAAGCTACAAACTTGAAAATGTCAAGGATGTTTATATGAGAATGTTTTTTTTTTTTTTTGGCGACAGCAAGCCAACACGTCGTTATAATATACAAATTTTTATTTTTTGGGGATAATCAACACATGTCTATAGTGTTAGCATTATAATGCAAAATTTTGAATAAATGATACCTTACAATTATTTTAATGTATTTAGCAGAAATAACAGTAAATGTAAAATATTTGCTAGTGGCACCACTGAAATACTTTATTAAATGATTAAATTTCCGCTACCGTTTCCAAAAGAATTAAATAGCGGGCTGGCTACAAGGTGACAAATGCAGCTAGCGGTATTTGAAGTCGTGTGTTCGTGTAGTCTGCTCTGGAGAATGTGTTTAGTGCATTAGACCGTCATGAGGGTCAGGAATTATCAAGTATTGTTAACCGAAAAAAAATTTTAGCTTTAAAATTTTCTATTTAGAAACTTTCCATAAAATAATGAGACCAATCGTGGTCGATTACGATATTTTGGTCCTAGATTAAAGAACAAATATTGCGGTGTTATTTAATCTATTACAAAAACGTCGTAGGCAAAGTCAAAATACGCCCATTAGGCGACTCAACTTTTATTTAACTTTAAGAAATATAAGAAATGCACTCTTCAATATTATTTTCAAAAATACGCACCACCTTTCCCTATTAAATCCAAAGAATATCCAAAAAGATGTTCTTTTTTTCTTTTTATCAAATCAAATACTAACACCAAATGTTCGCTTGTAATACGTTGAAACCGGACTTAGATTTGAACGCAAACGATCTAAAGCCGATACGTTGGCGGTGGTAGAACTTTTTTGGTAGCGACCCGTTTTTAAGGGATCATAAGAAGCTGCTGTGCCACCAACACCGCCATAATAACGGTGATAACGATAACGATCACTCATCGGATCGGTGGATGAATTATTGTTGTTGGGTGTTTTAGAGGATCGCGTAAAATTTTTATCTCTTTGATCGTCTTTAAATAACTTAGTACTGCGCTGCTTTTTATTGGACGGACTTTTACTTTTACTGCGTTTTTCACGTAAAATGAATGATTTTAAATCACTGCGTATTCACAAAAGAAAATTTTATATTATTTTAAGATATTTTTTACACTCATTAAAAAAATAATAATAATTTATAAAAAAATATTTCTAAGCAATACAATCACAGGAGTAATTTCGCCAAACTATAAATATATGTATATACAATTTTGTAATTTTCCATTTCCATTAAAATATCATTTTTAATATAAATTCTTCATTTTGGTTTAAAATGTTTTAAATTATGTTTTTAAAACTTATATTTTTTTTTATTAATTTTATATGGCACAAAAGAATTTTCTATATTTGCAATCGGTTAAATCACGGATAAAAAAGAACTACAGACGCGCGCACCGCTCATTAACATCATTCGAACGAACGTATTGTCGAAAAATCAAAAGTTAACTGAATCCCACGGCTAAAAAAAAAATGTGTTCATTTTTTCTTCTGCCTTGTTTTCACAAAACACAGCACAAAATACGTATTAAAAGGAAAAAAATATAAATGTATATTGTGAAAATGTGTGAAAATTCTATATAATAATATAAATAAAAATAATGTTTATATGAAAAACGTTTTTCGTACAAAGAAATTAACTGCACAACATACAAAAGAAAAAAAAAACAATAAAAACAAAAAAATCACAAACGTCGTGAATTCAATTTCTTTCTTTTTTTTAAATTTAAGTATTGAGAAAAATTAAATTTAAGGGGGCGTTTAAATGTCTTTTTAGTATATTTCACTCAATTTTCCAAAATAAAACTAGATTTCCTAGCATAAATAAAATAAAAGAAATAATATCTCGCAGAAACAATTTCATACTATTCAGAGAAGAGAAAAAGAAATTAAAGGAAATGTCACAAAACAAAGAACTTAAAAAGTAATATTTGAATTCCTTTAAGCACCTGGGAATTAAAAAAAATCTATATACGAAGTGCGTTTTAGCAAAAACGAAATGAAATAATAAAATTAACATTGAACTAGTTTTATAAAATTTTAATATTTTTAATTTGTATGTACAGACAGACATAATTACAATGTACGAATATATCGCCTATATTTATTTAGCCTAAAAATATAATCGCATTTAATTAAGTTTTTGCAAAAAATAAATTTAAACACATTTTAATTAAATCACAAGAAATATGTATGAATTCATTAATCGGCAAAGATTTTGTAAAAATGTGCATATAAGAAAAAAAGAACGAAAATACCTTTAAAACGAATTATGATTCATTATTCATATTTACAATTATTAGGCGGAATGAGTTTTTTTAATGTCATGTATTAAAAAAATTTGCCCACAATTTTTAAAATAGTAATTTTTTAAATATACAGGGTGGGCCAAAAGAAACCAAGGGGTGTAAAAGTTTAATAGCTTTTTTGTTTATTAATTTTTTTTTATTTTTTCTTTCAGATTATATAGACAACACTTGGAAAATTTATAATGGAGAGGTTCACAACTGAACAGAGAACCAGAACAATAGAATTTTATTATTTAAACCAGAGATCAATTATTTTAACGCAAAGAGCATATCGTCGACATTTTAACGTCAGAATTTCGCCCTCTGAAGCGATGATTCGTTGCTTAGTTAATCGTCATCACCAACATGGCAGCGTAAGAGATTTGCCTCGAACCGGTAGACCACGTTTAAGTCGCACTGCGGAAAATATTGAACGAGTACAGCAAAGTGTTAACGAAGCACCAGAAACATCTGGCAGAAGGCGTTCTGCTCAGCTAGAAATGTCTCGTACGTCACTACGGCGCATTTTAAAAAAAGATTTACAGTTATACCCATATAAGGTGCAATTGGTCCAAGAATTGAAACCTGCAGATAATCGGCAACGTCTAAATTTTGCAGTTAAA
This sequence comes from Tachina grossa, assembly GCA_949987645.1. NCBI lineage: Eukaryota > Metazoa > Arthropoda > Insecta > Diptera > Tachinidae > Tachina > Tachina grossa. The sequence goes on along the minus strand of OX465274.1, from coordinate 195,914,324 downwards.
TTTCAAGAGTTGGCCAGAAATGAAATCAACTTTATTGAAAATTTGATTATGAGTGATGAAGCTTATTTTCATTTGAATGGCTTTGTTAATAAGCAGAACTGTAGGTTCTGGGGTTCTCAAAATCCAAGAGCCATTCATCAATGCCAATTGCACCCCATCAGGTGTACAGTATGGTGTGGGATCACATCTGAAAATGTCATTGGGCCCTACTTCTTCGAGAATGAAGATGGAAGTGCTGTAACCGTAAATGGAGAGCGGTATCGGTTTATGATAATTAGAAAATTTTTTACGTCCTGCTCTTGAAAACAGACCTGGTATGTGGTTTCAGCAGGACGGAGCCACTGCCCATACTGCCCGGGACACAATGGCACTTTTAAGTCAAATTTTTGGAGAGCGAATAATTTCTCGAAATTCGGAAATTATTTGGCCAGCGCGATCGCCAGATTTGACAGCACCCGACTATTTTCTTTGGGGTTTTTTGAAGGAGCGAGTGTATGTAAACAAGCCAGAGACAATCCTTGAACTCAAGGCAAACATTGTTGCAGAAATTCGAACGCTACAGCTACAAGTTTTGAAAGATGTTATGGAAAATGCTCTAAAAAGAGCCCATCAGTGCGAAGCTGAAAACGGTGGTCATTTAAGAGACATCATTTTTCATACTTAGTGTAAAAAAATTTCCATTTTGTATATTATATAATCTGAAAGAAAAAATAAAAAAAAGTTAATAAACAAAAAAGTTATTAAACTTTTACACCCCTTGGTTTCTTTTGGCCCACCCTGTACATAGGCCTTTTATAAATATTATTGAAATAGCAAATATATTTATAACCTAATGATATATCCAGCTTAATTTCACTGTCGTTAACATTAATTAAAAAGTCTCTAGTTTATAAGTATTAGACCCCTGCACAAGACCACTTACAAGAACTTTTAAGACATTAGGGATTTTTCAAACGCTTTACTACAGCAAAATCTTTTAAAGCAAAGGCCAAACAACAATGTTGGCAATATATTATATTCAGTTAAGCCCGGGCCACAATGAATCCGTCATACATTAAACTTCGCCTTTTTCAAATGACATTAACGCATCCATGGAGAAGGTTGGCACAATGAGTACTTTATTGACGGAAGTATTTGAACAGCTTCAAGAGGTTGATTCTCCATTTTATTTATTAAATTCAACTATTTTTAATTATTTCGTTTATTTGTTTTGTTTAACTTAATATTTTCTGTCACATAACACAAGAACCTAAATCAGAACATACCGAAAAAAACCAATATCTGTCAAACTACTCAACGTATGCAAAAAGTTAAAAATTTAAAATTTTTGTACTTTGCGTTGACGGACCACCATAAGAAACCATGTATTTCAACTTAGCTGTCAGTTGAAAATGGCGAAGTTTAACGTATGACGGATGCATTGTACCCCGGCTTTTATTGCAGGTTAGGACTAAATAAGACGGAAGAATTCGTGATGCTTACTTCTTCATACGCATGGGTGCGTATACAAACATGCAGAAGAAAATAAAAAAAACATGTTGATTATTGAGTTCTTGTTTCAACTTTGTTATTTGTTGTTGAGCTTCTCATTTGTTTAAATGAAAGTTTATAACATAATAACTCTAGTTGTTCTCAGAAACTTTGTGTAAAGGTTCCCTGATGATCTGCATTAGCAACAGTGAAATGCGCATAGGATCCAGCTAAACCCCTCAATAATCAATTTCAATGTATTTTTAATAAAAAAATATTTTACTTAATAAGTAAAATATTAATTTGGGATTATTAGTGAGTTTAAAAAATTAACAAATAATAAATAAATAATAAATTAAATTAAAATTAATAAATTTTAACAATTCCCATAAAAACACTAATTATGAAATCATTTATTATTGGTTTAGTATAATACATGCTCCGATAATACATTTAAGAAACAAGACGTATTTGCATTTCAATAGTGTTTACGCAGCACTCTAATACGTATGCATGTTTGTATATATTAATAGAACGGACCTTAAGTGATCTATTTAAACTATTTGCTCGCTAAAATTTCAAAAACATCAATAAATTATCTTTCATATAAAGGGTCTTTCAGTAAAACCATTCCATTGTATTTCATTTTGAATAGCCCGCAGCAAGAGTTGTCATGAATCAAACTGCAATAACTTGACATATGACAGACTACGTAAAAGCTACGCCATTAATAAAAATTAAACAATATACGATTCAACTATGCACTGAAACTACTAAAATTCACTAAAAATTTCGCGATCACAATTCGCAAAACTAAACACAAGTAGTAGTGATACCATCACTGGTCAATAATGGATAGCTTTCAAAAATGTATGGCACAATTTTATTGGAAATAGAAGGGCTTCAAATTTTAATTTAAGAAGTTATTTATGATAAGATTTTTTACTTTTATCGTAATAAATATATATTCCAATATTAATATTCCAATATCAGTATTTTATTTAAATAAGAAAATCTCAAAAATTAGACTTGATGGAATCGATGTGTGAATCTGAGATTTGGATTCAGCGCACTAAAGTCCATTAAAATTCCATAATGAATTTCTTGCTACCAACTTTTTTTTGTGCAGAACAGTTTTCTTAATGACATACCCTCTTCTCTACAATTAAATATCTAAACATGCGGTGATTTCACTTAAAAATTCTCTTTTTTTCCATATCAAAATGGAAGCACTTATTGGAAGACCCTCTATGTCAAGTTTTGCGTTCAAATATTTTTGTAGCAAAAAAAAACTGGTAACAAATTGTTACATGTTGAAACATATAAAAAACGAAAATTTTGCATCTACTTATTACCAAAAATTATTAAATTAAATTATCAGAGCTCCAAATATTCAAAGAGGTAGTTTTTTCAAATTAATTGACTTTAATTCAAAGTGAATGAATCAAATTATTAATTAAGAAAAAAAGTTCTGTTTCAAATCAATTATCTTAGTTAATTGAAAATGAAGTCGAAGGTAATTAATTAAAATATATATAGGAATTTCCAAAGGCATGTCAACTTTTTGTCGCGTGCGACACCAAACAAATATGTAGGCTGGTTTTTTTTTCAAAGAACACTAAAGATATTTTTAACTTATTTATAAAGGGTCCGCCAGATAACTTTTTTTTTTTTGAAAATGTTATAAAAAAACTACTGAAGCTTCGGCTGTGTGGCACGCAGCGCCGTCCTGTTGAAACCAAATGTTGCCAATATCCTCCTCTTCAATTTTTGTGAACAAAAATTCGTTCAACATGGCCCGATAACGATCGCTATTGACTGTAACGGCCACTCCTTGCTCAATGGCCCAATTATGCCTCTGGACCAAAATCCGCACCAAACAGTGACTCGTTTTGGGTGTGTCGGCTTTTCAAGGTATGCGTGCGGGTTTTCTGTGCCCCAAATGCGACAATTTTGCTTGTTTACATACCCGCCAAGAACAAAATCAGCTTCATCTGAAAAGATGATTTTTTTTTGGCAAAATCGGCATCTTCTGAAAGTCGATCGCAGGCCCACTTAGCGAAGAGAAAACGCATTGGATGGTCAGGGGAAAGATAAAACTAATTATCTGTCAAATCAGACATGGTCCCGAGTACCAAAAATTATTATTTTTTTTATTTTATGATTTGAACAGGCTAAAGTTCGCATCGCTTTGAAAGCCAAATTACATGTGATAATTATTAATGAACAAATAACATCAAAGTTAGTTGTAAATATTCTGACAACACATAGTCGAACGGAAAAGCTAGCCGTTTTCGAAGGCCAATTAACCTTCATTATCAGCGTTCTTTTGTGTTTGGTCCACAGTGTGTGGTGCCACTTGATGTAAATTTCTGCGTTATATACGCAACTTTTTTGCAAATGGAATATGTGAATTGTTTTGATTCATCGTATTTCAATTTGCTGAAAGATTTTTTGTAATGAAAGCTCAATTTTACCATCCCTAAATTTACAACAGTTTTACCATTGTCGTTTGTTCTTTACTAATTATGCACATGTTAGTTAATTTGTTTATTTTTTGTTCTATTTAAGACAAACTTTTTTGGTTTGTTACTATCAAGTATACTTATTTTATTTAATTTTTTAGTTAATTTAATTATTATTCTTCGAACTCCATTTGCTTCTAGATTTTATGATTTGAACAGACTAAAGTTTTATTAAAAAAAAATTGTTTTAATTAAAACTCTTCCAATCCATTTTCGAATCATTATTGTTTCTTCCACGGAAGTACTCCCTGCTTTTAATTTTTTCATGAGCTAGCTTATGTTTATCCACAATGATTAGTTCCCTATTTTACTCTTTAAAGCCAATGTCCATAAATAAGGCAGTAACCAAACAAAAAGCATCTCTATCGGAAATGCTAAATCTATCACACACTATGGCAAAAGTTTAAGATGTCGTACTTATTAGTACGAGTCTATGGTATTTTTTGTCTCGTATGTGATCTTGCAAATTTAATTTCCGATTGATTGTTGATCAACGATGCTCAGAACGCATTCCGGAATCGTATGTTTCCTGGTGGTATGTTGGCCAATCACGAACTCTTTTAGGTTATAACGAATCAACCCGCAAATATAAATATGTATGCGTGTACATATGTAGGTAAAAATTTTGAAGTTACAAGTTTTTAGACTTTAATAAATATTTGGCCTGGATAAGACTTGATACTGCTGAAACATAAAGCATGTTCCTTTGTTTGTTTTCATGAGATTTTGGTAAGAGAAAATCGTTTCCACGTTTACAGAGGAGTGAGGTATGGACCAAATTCCGTAAGCTACTCTCAATTTATCAGGAAACATGTATTCATCTGACGCGTTTTTAGTTTTAGCCACTGTAGACCAGAAGCTGCATATATTTTCTGTTGTTAATGGCTTCAGTTCGTCCATATCAGCCAATGCTTTATATTGGTTGTTAATATTTTCAAAATTTTGCTTTTTGCTGGAAAACATTGTAATTAAAAGTGGTATAATGCAGTTGGTCTTACAAGATAAAACATTTTCAGGGGGAAACTTACTAAACCAATTTAAAATTTCGTACCAACTTTCCCATCACTGATACATACATATCTATCTACTACCCAGCAAACAAAAAGGTCAATGTTTGAAGTATAATACATTAATTCATTACTATAACAGAGTTTCCGCTTAATTGATTTAACCAGCCGCCTAATTAATCCAAAAAACATGTAATGAAAACTTTCAATAAATAATATAGGAAAAAGTTTTCCCGCTTTCAGAGGCTATTTTACATCTCGTAAGGATTTGTTTTTCAAGTAAACACATATGTATATAAAAAAATTTTCAACATTTAGTTTGATGAATAAAGAAAAAAATATCGGTTTCATTTCATTAAATTTCTACTAATTTCGGTATTTGGTTTTACGAATTCTCTGATAGTTCCTATTTCAGTAAACATATTATTTGATTTTTTGAATTTAATAGAATACAAAATACAATTTTTATGTATATCTTGGCTGCCGACTAACGTGAACATGCGTTTTTTTATAAGACGGAATGTGCGTAACAAACACTGAAAAGAAGTAGTGTTGATGCGTGTATGCTTGTTATTTTGCATATTGTACGTTTGAGAGTGTGTGTAAGATGTAGATGGTAAACCAGTGATGGGAAAGTTGGTACGATCGTACTTTTTTTGATACTATTTAACATGAAAAAGTACCGTAGTATTTCCCCAACACATTTGATACTCTCACGGTTAACTTAGAAATGCAGTCAAATGACGCGCGTATATATATATATATATATATATATTTTTGCCAAGAATTAAATTTCTTTTTCGGCAAATGGCACGAAACTTTATTAGTAAAGCTATTTTAGAAAAGTGTTATCTTTCAAAATTCAATATAGACGAAAACCAATGATATTTTTTGTGGCTTAGAAGTTAATCTATATATAAACACAAATCATGTTGAAACAACTGTTTGAAATCAGTTTAAAGAAAATTGTAAATAGTTTTATATTAAATTCTGTCAAGTTCTAAGGTCAAAAGTGTGAAAGACAGAAAAAAGAATACCATCTCTTTCTGCCTTTCTCCCAGCTGAATTAAGACTTTGGAAAGTAAACTTCTGTGTCTGAAAGGGGTATTTCCGTGTCTAAAAGAGGTATGAGAAATGTTTTATCTGGTTAAAACCAACCAACAACTTTTAATTAAAATGTTACCTAGCGGAAAGAAAAATTTTGAAACTATTAACAACCAATACTTGTATAGAACACTAGCTGATATGAAGGAAGTAAAACCATTAACAACAGAAAATAGATATGTATCTATTAGTGGCTTAAACTAAAAACGCATTAGATGAATACATGTTTCATGATATATCGAGAGTAGCTTACGGAATTTTGTCCATACCTCACTCCTCTACAAATGTCGAAAGGAATTTCTCTTACCAAAATCTCATGAAAATAAAACAAAGAAACAGATTTTATGTTCTGACCGTATCAAGTCTCATCCAGGCCAAAGATTTATTGAAGTCTAAAAATTCATCTTGTTATAACTTTCACATTTGTACCTGCATATGTACATGTACTTTTTGTCCTTTTTTATTTCTTTGTAAATAACGTTTTTACCATTTTTTGCTAATAAAATTTAAATAAAAAAATAATAATAATTTTTGGTACTCTCGGGATCAAAAAAGTACTAAAAAAAATTTTTTTTGACACCGAAATGTAAATCTCATTTCCCATCACTGTGGTAAACTATTATGTGTTTAAGGGTGGTTTTTTAAAGTAAACGCACACAACTAATGTCAGTGCATGTGTGTGTGTGTGTTTGTATGTGTGCAGAAAAATAAAATATTATACACACAACGTGTGCATGACGTTTGTATACGCGCCCATGCGTAGGAACAAGCAAGCCTCACAAATTCTTCCATCACGAATTATTTTCTTCTTATTTCTACACATACAGTAACCGAAACAAATGCCTTGAAAACAGTGTTGTTTAGCGTTTGCTTTAGTTTCGCTGCAGTAAAGCATTTGAAAAATCCTTTATGTCTTAAAAGTTCTTGTAAGTTGTCTTTTGCAGGGGTCTAATGGAAATCACTAATTTTTTTTAGTGAATTTCTTACAAATTTTCTAGGTGAGTCGTCAACCTGACTTATGGCAACTGCATATTATATTATAAAAGCTTTTAATATTTCTCAGAAGAAAAGAGTGAATTTTTTACACATTTAGGACAACTTAATTATATTAATCAAATGTGTTATTGAGACTATGAGAAACAGAATATATAGTGAAATAAATTAACTTCACTTACACACATTGATTTACCATTTACATATGAGGAAAATAAATAAAAATTAACACAAACATTAATTTTAGCAAATGAAACTTGAATGTTTGCTGGGTAAAAAATTTCGAGCAGATTTACAGTCATCCAATTTTATGTGAGAGGTGTAAGCGCTGCATTTCATTATTTTTTTTGTGTTTTCGCAGTTGAATCTTAGAAAATTTGATCATAAGTGATCTTCAATAAAAGGAAGTAAACATAAGAGAACAAGCATAAATATTGCAGAGCCTTGAACTCTTAGAGGCGATGAAAACGTAATGAAAAGCTTTCGTTTGAAGGTAATTTCTAAATAAAAAAAAATATGTAACCGACATTCACATAAAAAAGAATACGCAGCATTATATATTTATTATTTTTTTTTTTGCGAAATGAGAGAAAAACTTATTTTAAGGTGAATGAAAAGCCAAGTCGTTTGGCTTTGGAGCTTTTTCTCCAACAAGGAAAGCTTTTTTCTCACAATTGCCTTAAAAAAAGAGACATGAGATAGATTTGAGAAAATACATAATAAACATCATTAGATCTATGTACATATGTATGTACATGTATACCGCCACTAAACTCTTGTTCTTATTTGAACATTTATTAATTGCATTTCTTATATTCGACTTTGCAACAGTTTAAGCAGTTTGCAATTTTCTTGCTAATTAAAAATTAAAGAGATATTTGAAGATTTTTATTACATGTGTTGCCAGATGTAAATACAAGTATTATTTTGCTGCAGGGAAGGAAAATGACTTCTTGGATTTTGTACCAACTATGAAAATAAAATGTACTTTTTAGACCATGACGGTACCAATTTTTAATATTTATTAATAAAAACAGAAACGTAAAAAAGTAGTATAAAAATACAGAATTTTACAAAAAAAACTGAAACTTAACACAAAAAAAAAAAAATTAAATATTACATTCATAAAGGTACATTCGTAGATTCGACTATTATATTAGAGATTAAAATAAAACACACACAAAAAAATTATAAAGAATATAGGCAAAATGAATGTTACCATATGGTGAAACATTGACATATTTAAATTATACCAAGTAACTCGCGGTAGTACCACGGTACCAACAAGGTAAAAAATGTACCATAAAAAGTACAATTGTACCATGATTTCCATCCGTGTTTTGCTGAAAAGCCAAGTCGACAACTAAATACGTACATGCATACATACGAATATATTGCCAGATTATTTTAAGTGGGAACGAGTTTTCAAATTAGCTTCATCCAGCAAATAAAATTGACTTATAAAATGAAAATGAAATTGGAAAATATATAAGTGAAAGTATTTATGGGTCGGTTATGAATAACATAAGTTCATTAAGTTGATTTGTCAGTTTGGTGTTACCAGTAGTAGGTTTACTTGCTATCCGCAATAGAACCACTAATTTCAATAACTCTCTCGTAGCACAGTGGTCCAAAATATAAATCAAGCCGGAAGAAAGTACTTTTTTTCTTAATGTATTTCGAAATGAACAATTTTATTCAATAATATGCTGAGAAGTGGCTATACTGCATAACAGCAAGTATTTTTTCTTTTAAATAACTATAGGTTCGTTTCGTTGTTTGAAATACAACAAGTAATTCCTTTTGTTCTAATGCATTGACCGCTCAATGAAGAGAAGCAAGCAATTGTGAAAAAATAATAACAAGGAATTTGAAATATTTTTTTAATACAATATAATAAAGATAAGAATAAATGCTACTGCTTATATATTTGATGTTAGATGTTTTATGAAAAAAAATGCAGTTTTATATCGTCACCTAAAATGCAAAACAACGTGACATCACTTTTCAAGTTTACAGAAGCAAAAAACTGCATAAAATGGAAACTAAAAAGAAAAAGGATTCCTTTAACTTTTTAACAATAGAAAAAAAGTATTTTAATTTATTAAGAGAGAATAAGTTGATAGCAAGAAATAATATTTAGTAAATAATTTACTAGTTACTCAAAAGGTATACTATCAAAGAAGAAATGACAGTCTGGAAGAAAAGATGTCATTTCTTTTTGGAAATGGTAGGTAACCCTTTGCAAATGCAATCGCTTAGGTTACTGTCTTCTAAAATTTCTGGTAGTGCTTTGGGGAAGAAGCTGATAGTCATCTTTCACATTAGGTTTGTAATATATGACTCCTGTTGGATCGTATGAATATACGACAAAGCGTACACATTTTATTGATTTCACAACACATTTTTTGCGTTTCTTTCCACTTTTGAAAAATTTTCAGAATGATAAAAATTTGTACTAAAACTAAGATGAAATTAAATTGAATATGCAAAACTAAAAAGTCAATGCTTATTTCAATTAAAAACAGGAAAATAAATGTTCTGTAGTTTTTAAATGTGCATGAGTGATGTATGATACGCCCGGTGACCATTCGTCCTTTTTTTAACACGTATCCTTTTAAATTTTTTTTCAAAAATATTGTCCTCTTTTGTAATTCATTGTCCTTTATTGTCCTTTTATTTTGATTACTAATTTTTTCCTCTTTAAACTTTAATATTATAAGTTTTATTTTATCAAAACCCGAAAATGTCAACATCAATACAATAGAAATTATAATCATTTAAAATTGGAATTACCTGGCACAAGTCACAATTCAAAAGATCCTAGATGTTGAGGAATGGAAAAAATTTTTTATACTGTAAAAATTAAGCAAGTATGTAACATAAAAACAGGCATAATGGTATTTTATATCTTCCCAGCAAAAAATTTTAAAAAAGGTAATCAAGTTTGGAATTAAGCATTTTTGGTGGAAGATATTCCTTACTGGATTACCAAATTGATGATTTTAACAAGGCGTGAGACTAAAATAATCGATTCTTGAGAAGTACTTGCTTTTTTTATTTGGCAACTTGTTCACGTAATCGATTTAATATAAAAGAAACATTCTCCTCATTTAGCAACTTGTACATAATTTTTTTAAATTTTAGGTAATGTGATTTGTAAGCGAGTAATGAAATTTGGTAATCACGAAAGTAAGTCATTATATGGCAAGTAGTTCTGATGGTAATGTGTAATTTTTTGCTGGGTTGTTTATAAATTTTATTTAAGCTTTAGGACTTTTGTAATTAATTTACAATTTTATTTATTTTTATCGATATTTCGCTTCAACTTTGTGTAGCTAAAAAGTCATTAAAAAAAAGTATTTTCAAAAAGTTTCAGCTGGAGTATTGAGTATTAGAGCCCCTTTATCCCTCTTTTTTAAGCGGATGTGTCTTATGGCTCGATTATGGATGGCAACCGAACTTTAGTTGAAGAGTTAACTAGCAACGCAACTGAACTTAAAATTTGTATTATGTATGGCAACTTCCTCCAGTTGCCAAAAAGTTATCGAAAATACGATTATGACAGATTGGCAACTGAAAATAATATAAACAAATATTTAAAATATAAGAAATACATGTGCTAAAAAGAAAATTATTGAGTAAACGTGCTTAAAAACATTACTGATCATAAAAATTATTAGTTAAGTGAAATTAATTATTGGTGAAGAGAAGGAAGTACAAAAGTTTAATCTATTAGACGACTCTTTAGAATTACCGCCTCTGCTGTGAGTAAATGTTGTTGCCTAAAATAAGTTTGAACAATCTCTGTTTTAGCTGTTTCCTTAAATAAGCAGAGAAGAAATTCAAAAATGAAAATAATATTGCCATTACTGTTTAATTTTTAAATTTTTTTGCTTTTAAACTATGCAGCAACTACAAATTTGTGGTTGCCAATATGGCTGTTAGTTGCCAGTTGCCATCCGTAATACCATTTCGGCAATTAGCAACGCAACCAAAGTTCGGTTGCCATCCATAATCGAGTCATTAAACTTCAAAATATTACGAGCAAGCGGATTAGGATGTGACTCGAGTTTTCTTATATATTTGTCTGCGTATTTTTTTTTTTTTTTTAAGAGAAGTAACACTCAGGCAATTAATGCCTACTACTATTACTAGGTGTTACCTTCTTTTAGGAAAGGGATAGTGATAGAAGACAGGTGGTGAAGGAAGAGATAGAAGAAAGCTTCATTCTTTTACAACCTGCTTTTTGCTTTTTTTTTTTTTAATAATAATAACGCCTTCTGGTGTTAAAGGAGGCGTATTAAAATTTTGAAGCTGTGTTTAGTAGCCATTTTATTGGTTATTTTACTTCGCCAATGACTTTGCTACACAATACCGACGGAGGGCGCTCTGATGTTACATTAAGATTAGCATCTGCTGAAGTCGGTATAGTTCAGTGACCAGTGAGTATGCCTTCATCACTTGAACTTTCCTACAACAACTGAGGCAAAGGGACTCTAATGCACATCAGAAAAATGCGTGGTGTTGTTATTTTGATGATTGTCGGATACAGGGATTGAACCCAGGATCTTTAGTTTTGTAGTCAACGTGCTAACTACTTTAGCCAACGCCACCCTCAATTTTGTAATTTCTTCGGTCACTGCTGGCATATTTAAATCAAGATGTCAATTTTTTTATGTACCATGGAGCCGATGTTATTAACCGTAATTTTTTTTTGTCTAATTAATTTAATTTTTATTACATTTTTAACGTCCCTTTTCACAATCTATGATTAAGAGTTAACATGAACTTTAACTGACAGTTCTTGATACAAAAGTTGCCGTTAAAGTCCCTGTTAACTTTTAATTGTATATTGTGAAAAGGCCCGTAAATGTCCTTTATTTCTTGTTGAAAAATATGGTCACGGTAATACGTTGTATTGTTTAAGAAAATCATGCACTTGATGATACGTTATTTTGAAATTTGTTTATAACTTTGGTATTTTTTATATAAGACCTGCAAAATTTTGTACACATATGTAATATGATGTAGTGAATCGTACGTAATTAATAAATCAATATTGAATTTTTTATTTTTTAATGATACGTTATTTTGCATTTTAGGTGACGATAGATGTGTGTGTTTTATATGTGAAGGTGTTATTAAATTTTCAAACTTCTATTAAAATTTTAAATAGGAACTTATCAGACTTAAGCTCTAGTTTTTGTGTTGTCGTCATGTGCAAGATTAAAACTTGTCTTTGTTTGCAAAATTAGCTGCCGATTTTCGACTAAACAATTGTTATTTGGTTTACAACTTGGATTTGTCATTGTATTTGTACTACAAGTACTTTATATAGTGAAAAACAACAGAATAATAAAATTTATGCTGCTGTAACGTACGTATTTTTTTATTTATTTATTGGTCCTCAGAATAAAAAAATGCATGGCTATTGCAAATGAGTAAAGCAATCTATCTACTAGAATCTTGGTATGTATTCTGACAAAGCAGTGGATGCAAACCAATCGAATAAGGCTCAAGTTCGAAGGTGCAAATGTTTCCACATCTCATGATGACGGATCTCTGGATGAACCTTCGATATCTTATAATGCAGCCTTTCTGAGGAATTTTTAGATAAAAGTGAAAGAGTAAAACGAAAGCAAGCTACACCTTTATTGAAAAATTGGTAGACAGAAGAACTGACTTTTGCTGCTGGAACAAGTATATATATATATATATTATTCAATTCCCATAGTTCCTAGCTGGGATATCTACATATACATACATATGTATGTATATATATGGCCATATCTGTATGTCTGAAGAAAAATGTACAAACATTGTCAAAATCGTAGATTCTTATGCGTCAAGAATCTCAAAACCCATCCCAAATGAAGCGCTTTATATATACGATGATGGCTATACAAAGTACACTTATACTATTGTGCGTGCAGATAACAACAACCATAATGCTAATATCTACCAACCGAATCTACAAATTTTTGCCTGGCAAAACGGGATGCTATCCACTTCAACATCATTTAGAACATATTTTCATATTTAACAAATATTTCATTCAAACGGAAAAAACTACTCCAATGCATCCCGCAATGAAATCAACTCAAATATTGAACACTTTTAAGTTCGTACGTAATATCAATTTGAAATTAAGGTACGGTCACAACACTTGGCAAACATTTGCCCAAATTGGTGTAATCACCATGACTCACTATCTACACAATCGCACGATTTACGAAAAAAAATACAACTCTGATCTAATAAATTGTATTTTCATAAACTCCATTATATCAGAGTTGTATTTTCTCAAAAATCGCACGACTGTGTATGATAGCGTGTTACGACCCTAAACAATGTCTCGGACACGTGTTTATTAAGGGCCAATCGCACGATATCGACATCCTTCGACTTGTCGCACACTTACATTTAAAACAACAATAAAATATTAAAATTTGTTTTTGTTTTGAATGTACATATGTAAGTGTGCGACAAGTCGAACGTTGTTGACATCACTAGGTTAAATAATTTTATACATAACAAATAGACGATGTCAAAAAATACAATATTTATTATTGGAAACTGAATAACTTGTCTGAATCAAAAGGGTTTTTATTACTATTGAGCTTTTGCAATTATTTGGGCAAATGTTTGCCAAGTATAGCCTTGGCCCTTTTCTTAATTTCTTGTCAGCCTGAATGGGTTACAAAGGAATTTCCGATACCTCATGAAAGAACAGTCCTTTTTACGGCGATCTGGTAACACTGACGATCTGCTTGTATGAAATTATATTTCTTCTATAGAGGGAAGAATAAATTTAAATGTTTGATTTAAAAATAGATTTTTTTTTGTTGTTTTCTTTTTGTTGTTTCAATAAATTAGCGGCATTTACTAAAATACACACAAACACACACACACACACACACACACACACACACACACACTTACACACCTCAATTCCTTTTTTATATAATTTTTTGAACTATATAAAAAAAAATAATATAAATCTACAAAAAAAAAAAAATATATATTTTTAAGAAGTATACTTTTAATGGGCAAAAATGGTATTAACACGTACAATAAACACTTATGATGGATGGTGGACAAATAATAATGATAAAGAAATATCATAAATATGTAAAATTTTTTAAAATATAAAAACACATGCTCTCCGCAAACAGCTGAATCGCATTGTTATTTCATTTGCAAAATTTTTTTCTTTATAAATTACATATATAGAATTTTCCACATTTACTCTAGATTTATTTTGTATAATTTGTACGCACTGCACTTTTGGCGTTTCTTTACATAATTAACCAAAAATTACTTGTAAGAGTGACGCACTTGAATTTTTTTTAGTTATTGCAATAAAGATAAAACGCTTCAGATATTTTAGATCGTGGAGCGTGATTTATTGATTGTATTGCTTAGACTTTTATTATTATTTTTTTTATTAATTAAATTAATATTTATATATTTTTATTATTTAATTTTCAAATGACCGATATTTTTTTTCGCTTTTATACAATGTGTTCAAATATAATAATCCGTTTGATTTGACTGAGAATCATTTACCGATTTAATTTCTGTTGTTGCTGTTTTTCGCGTTCACGTTGCTGCTGCTGTAGCTGAGATTTTTGTTCAGGTCGTTCGCTCGGATTTCGACGAAATCTTTGCAACAGATTATTACAACCATCCGACAGCAGTTGTGTGACACTAGCCGCTGTAGCACTACGCATATAACGTCTCTGTTGTTTAGGTTGCTGATTCTGTTGCTGCTGCGGCTGCTGTTGATGTTGCTGCGGATGCTGTGTTTGTTTTTTCGTTTCCTCTTCTTCTGCTTTATCCTTCTTCATTTCTTTTTTACTTAAATCATTTTCTGCGTTTTGTTTAGCATCTTTATTTTTACAATTATCGCTTTTAACGCTGTTGGTGGGTGCTGTAGCGCCAACATCTTCACTATTTGCCAAAGCTATGACATCTTTGAGAGTAGCAAAAACATATGATCTGCGCCTTCTTTGCTTGGGATTTGTAGTGTTGCTGCTAATCTCTTCGTCGCCGTGACGATTCTCTTCATTCCGTTGTTTCGTTTGATTTCCGGTATCCGTTGGTAAATCTGTTGTGCTTTTTGTTTTTTGCTGCTGATCTTTATTATTTAAGAGAGGATGTTTTTCACTTTTATCTCGTTGAAAGCGATTTAAAAATGTTGTAGCCATGTTGGTATTTCTTTTTTATTGTTTGCTTTTTTATTGTTTATAAAACAATTACTGCTGGTTTCCTACCTCTCACTTACTCTTACAATTTTAATTGAAATCACCTCAAATTTTTTTTCACATCTTTTATAAATATTTATGTTCTCAAAATAACACAGATATTTGTATACATATTTGCAAATTTAAAATTAAAAAAAAAAAAATGGGTTTTCATTTTTTATTCGAATTTAGCTAGATTTGATATGAGAGTTAGAATAGAATTTGTAAAAAAGAATTTTTATAGTATACACATAGTATACATACATATCGATGGTCTCAAGTATTGAGTTTTTCAGTGATTCCGATACATTTGACACAAACGCAACTCGTCAAAAAAACACATTGCAATAGTGTAAAATATAACGCTTTTACAAAGCAGTTGTACAAAACAGTTGTGCTGCCTATTATTATGTTTTTACCTTTAGGGCAGTTCTATTTGAGGCCAACGATATGTACATATACTGTAGTTTCTTTTACGATTTTCAAAAATGTTTCCACTGTTTCAGATTTATATTTTTTTTTAACCAAAAAGAATAGGCTCTCCTGAAAAATTTGGTTTTTAGACATAAGCATTTATCTAGAAAAAAAAAGTTATAAATAATGTTGGCATTTTGATAATTGTAAACTGCGGGTAGGCCGCGTTTAATTTCTATAAAAAAGTATATTTTCGATTATGTACATGTCGCTTACGATAAAATCAAAAATAAGGATTGATATAAATGGGGATATTATAAACCTTTAAGAAGACTTTCCCTAGTCTGTAATCCTATACATATACATATGTATGTATATATTAGTTTAGATATATTTTATTTTTAATAGGGAAAAAACTATATAGTCCCACTTTCCCCAACGCTGATCTGTCAAGAAAATGAAACGTCTGAAAATCTTTCGATTAAAAAATAACTCATCAAGTAAAAGTCATGCAATTTGTCATAAAATTCAAAAAATCATTGCATACTTTTAGGCCAGATATTTATTGAACATTGAATAATAATCATAATTTAATAACAATTGGGACAAAAAATTGCATAGAGATTATTAGATACTACAATAATAATTATATTACAAGTGATAACGTCTCTCCTGAAAATCAATTCGAAAAAAAAACTATACTTGACACACTGCAAAACTGTTCATTAAAAAATATGATTGGTATTTCATGCCAATTAACGTCCAAAATATATTTATTCATGGAAAAGAAAAAAGTCATGAAAGAGAAAAATCATTCATTCAGCTAATGAAGTAGCATCATTAATAATTCTTCTTTTTAGTTTATTGAAAATTTTCAGTATATGCAAGAAACTAAACAAATTATACTTCAGTAATACAATGAATTATTACGTTAGCTCGTTATTAATGACAAAATTCATTGACGCAATGAAAGTTTTCCTTTCAGAGTACGCTAAGTGAAGAAAAGGGATAAGCAAGAAATGAAAACTACAGGTTAATTTTCTTTAGGAAATATAATAGAGTTTCGACAAACACTTCATCATCTTCATCGCTTACTGATTTCATAACAATCTTTTACATAAAAGTTTCAGACATGAGCCATTCAAACTTGGAATTTGGAATTGTAACGATGTAGGTGATAGAATAAGAATAAATTAATGCCCCTATCGCTGTACTCGTACTCAACTAAATTCAGTTTCGTCCTCTAAGAGTAGACCAAACTTACACACGACCAAACTGTGTTTTAGTATTATGAACCACAACTGTTTTTTAGTTGAAATTGTCATCGCGTCAAACTTGAAATAACCACAAAGTTTTAGAAAAAGTATAGTTTTTAGTTCAAAGAAATCATACCAAAAGGACACATACATATGTGTATATTTATTTAATGACGGCGATAACGAAGTCGAAATTCTAGATGTGCTACGTATCAGAAGAAAAATTCGTGCTGATTCCAACCCTCTTGAACTACCCAATGCAACGTGAGGAATAATCAAAATAGGGAACAAATTCTTTAAAAAAAAAGTTTTCAATGTTTTTAGTTATTCCGGCAGAGCAAAGAAACGTTTCGTTATTTGTTGGATCACCAAAAACCATATTTAAAGAAATCTTTGTATGTGCCTGCTATAACGCCGATAATGAAATTGTTAAAAAATTTTGTTATTAAGCATAACAGATATTTCTAATTACGATTTTTCCACTTTTTCTGCTTTTTATATCGCACCAACCAGTAACTAAAAAAAAACCAACCACAGACCCAGCTACTAAAAAGCAGCGTTGTCAACTCAGTGCTTTTCGCACCGTTTTTAGTGCTTTTTGAAATTTCCGACGCGACAAATTTTGAAGTTAGTGCTCAGTGCTTTTTTAATTCATTTTCGGTGCTTTTTGTTTCGAGGCGGCGGCACTAAACCAAAAACTCAATGGAAAACTTCCTTACCTATTTTTGTTTTCGAGGAAGTTTTTCATTTAAAAACATATGCTCTGAAATTAAATGGAGCATCTCAAAAAATCTACTAAGATTTTAAAATGTGCCATATTACCAGCAAACTTTAACATTTTAAGCATATTTAATGTAAACAGTGTTTTGCCATACAACAAAGAAGACATAATACAAGTAATTACTAAAATATAGTCTATAGCGAAATTTTGTCTAGTATAGACAGTGGGTGGAGAAAGATTGATTGCCTTAATGCAATGGGAAAAATATTGAGTCCACTATTGAAAGATTCAGTTAATGTGAACTCGTTTGAGGCATTATCAAAACTTGCATTCCCATCAAACTTCTGTTACTTCCATATTGTAAACACAGAAGTTACCATTTTTATTTCGATCAAAATTTATTATTTTTCTCACATAGCAGCCGAGAGAATGTTTCCACAGAATGATTTAATACAAACCAAATTTTGTAAGCTTTGATTTTAAAATATTTTCAACTGCTAAGCCCATCGAGCTCAAAATGTACGAGTGATCTGCTCTTAACCTCAGAAAGACTTGTGGATTACTGCCAATTTCACTAAACTCGAGAGATTCGTTTGTTCATTGACGAAAAAAAAAAATTAATTTTTTTTATAATAACTTGAAAATGCTTCGTCAAATTGATTTAAGATTTCACTTGTTCGTATAGAAATAAAATGTGTACCGTATGCTTCGGATTTGAAATCTTAGGAATGGAATGCAAGGTCAACCGATTCCTATATATTGTATGTACATGTCGTCAGTTGGTTATTGGTTTGCGGCACAGTATATTCAAAATACATTATGTCTGCAGCAAACCAATAACCAATCGGTGATGTGCAAATTTTTAATATAATAAAATTTTAAATTTAGTGCATTTTTACTTAAATTACGCGCTTTTTTCCTGGTTTCGGTGCTTTTTGAAATTTAAAAGTTGACAACGCTGCTAAAAAGCAGTTGTGTATACTCAATGCTTTTCTCAACCAAACTTACGCAGAGTGGTAAATGACAGTACCAAAACACAACTGAAAAGTCAACTGTTAATTGAGTGGAGAATGGCAATGCAAATTTATCAATCCCAACCAAACTATTTTAAAAGTTGAAAACCGTGATAGGGGCATAAGTTTTTTGTCGAATGATAAAATCAAATTAAAAAAATCTTATCAATGTTTTATATGGGTCTTAAAAGAGTGGTTGGCTTAGCCGATTTGGATGAAACTCGGCATGCATCTTTATTTATTCTAGAAAACTTCTGTTTGTGTTTTTTATTGAGGTATAGAACTTTAAGTTGGCATCACTTTTTTAACTGGCGGCCATTTTGTCAGCTGTCAAGTGATTAATATTTAGTTTGGTTTGCCATTTCATCATGAACAGGTTGATAAAAGAACAACGCTTGCAAATCGTGCAAATTTATTTCGAAAATAATGGTTCAGTTCGCGAAGTTTACCGCAAGCTCCGTCCATTTTATGGTCGACATAATCGTCCATCAGAGCAATTAATTCGGTTAACCATGGATCGTTTTCGCACTACGTTTACTCTATGTGATAATACACATCCGCAGAAACGTCGAACAGTGCGCACCGAATAAACAATTGCCGCTGTAGAGCAGTGTTGAAGAGGACCCGAATGAATCGATTCGCCACCGTGCACAGCAATTGGAGCCGACTAACCGACTATTTTGTTCCCGAATTGGATGGCATGAATGTGGATGAGTTGTGGTTCCAAGAAGACGGCGCTACATGCCACACAGCGCACGTCACAATCGATTTATTGAAGGAAACATTCGATGAGCGCATAATTTCGCGGAATGGACCTGTCAATTGGCCACCAAGATCGTGTGATTTGACACCATTGGATTATTTTCTTTGGGGATATGTGAAGTCGCTCGTCTACGCCAACAAACCAGAAACGTTAGGGGACTTGGAAGCCAACATTCGTGGCGTTATTGCCAACATACGGCCCCATATGCTCGAAAAAGTGGTTGAAAATTGGACCTGTAGAATTGGCTTTATTCGAGCCAGCCGCGGTGGCCACATGGCCGAAATCATATTTAAACATTAATGGCATAAAATTATCCTTCCAATAAAGCTAAATTGATGGACATTAAAACGATTTTCTTGTGTTTTATTTCAATTCAAAGTTCTATACCTCTTAAAAAAACACCCTATATATGCATATAAAACAATACCCAATGCTTGAAATTTATTACAAGTTTACTTTCTCACAAAAAATTTAAAAATGTACATACAGAAAAATATATTGCTCCCAATCAACACTTTTAATTGAAAAAAAAAAACCAAAAATTAATTACAAATTTAATTGTGTCAATTTTAATTATACGGCCCTATAACCCTTGTAGGAGTTAAAATCAACAAATATATATATTTAATTACATATTCTTTTTAATTAATAAAATCGTTTGGCAAAAGTTTAATTCACTCAATTAAATTGTTAATTAAAATTTTAATTAATTAAATTTTGAAGCAAAAGTTTAATTTACTCAATTAAATTTTTTTATTGAGTTTTCCTTTCAGGGGGACAGTATGTTCGGTTCAGTTGAAACCTTATTACATGATAACACTTTTGGGCATTTTGGCATGTTGAGAGTGATTATGGAGATTTTCATATCACAAATTCGTGGCAACACAGTCGGAATTTTCGCTGAGTATCGAATTTTCTGTGGAATAGAAGTTTGCTGTTTCGATAGTATAATTTTTATTTCTTTTAATTTACTTTGGGCTTTTTGGCATTTAAACGTTGGCTTGAAACTATTTTTGCTAAATTTTTTTTGTCGAAAACTTTACATTTTCATTGAATGCGCATGATGCCGTCTTTTAAAATTTTTTACAGACAATTTCAAAACTATTATGCGTACAACTCCATACTACTATAAAATTAATTTTAATTCAAAAATTTTCTAGCAAAATAGGACTGAAAAAAGTCGGAAAACTGCATGTGACCATTCAAACTCTATCACCGTGGATTCTCTGTGCTAATAAGCTATAATCAACGATTTTTCGGGGCCGCACTTAGCTTGACAGCAGAGTTCATTAGTTTCCGTAAGATGAATATAAACGTATCATTTTTGCAATATGTGGTCTAATGATGGACATTTGGCCGGCATTATATTTCATTATTACGACTAGTTCCCTTATTTCTACTTTACATTGCAATCAATAAAAAATAATTGGTCAAAATATCTATTGTGTTTATGCAAAAATTGCTATGTATATACAGCAGTTCTCAGAAGAAATTTTAACAAAAATAAATCGATAAACTACTTCTTTCTATACACGCTTTTAAAATATGTATATGGAAAAAAATTATTTTAAAATCAGAATATAACAAAAAATTAGCAATAAATTTTAAATATTTTTAATACTGATATAATCTGATTTTAATGAGGTAAATAACGATAAATTGAAAACAAATTAATACTGAATCTATTTTTATATGCATATTTCTGTATTCATCCCTAAGCATTCCGTAATTATATTTGTTTATTTTAAGAATTTATTTATATTTATTGTTAAAATAAATGTTTTAATTGTTTCATAAAAATTCACACGTATGTACATATGAACAGCTAGCTATTTAGTTCTCTTTGATTTTTCTCGTATTTTAAATTCTAATTTAATTTTCAGTTTAAAAATTTCCTGGCTGTAAGAAATTGATATGATTTTTTTTTATTATTTTATTGTAATAAAAACAAATTTTTGTTGTCTATATGCTTATAGCTCTTTAGTCAAAACAAAAATATATAACATATACGAAGTTTGTTCAAACAAATAAAATTTAAATAAAATAAAAAATATATAATACTAAATTAAATTAAAATATAAAAAAAAAACAATTAATATTTCACTGAGCAAGTAAAATATAAATTTTGAGGAAAAGTGCGATAAAAATCTTGAACTTAATAATTCAATTTTCAGTTATTAATCATTCTAATAAAGAAAATAATAATTGACAAATTAAATGATGAAGAAAAAAAATTATTGATGACACCCAATTTCTGCCATTTTCGAGTAAAACCAACAAATAAATGTTGACATTGAAAATTATTGGGGCAAGATATAAAATAAAATAAAAAAAATTCATCCAATGCTTGTAATATTTAAATATAAATGTTGTCTACTTATTTAAATAATTCTAGAAAAATTTCCGGAAGTAAAAAGAGAAGAAATTACAAATATTTATTTGCTGTTTCTTTATGCATGATTTAGATAAGTATTAACTAGAGATGTGCACGTGAGAGTTTTCTGACTCACGACACGCACGCTCACGCTGGAAAATATTTTACTCACGCACTTTCACGCACGAATGATTTTGAAAATTTTCACGATCACGCACGCTCACGAAAAATTAAATGTATAAGTTAACATCATGTTAACACATCATGCTAAAATAATAATTATAGAATTATCTTAACATATTTTTGCATTTATCTGGCATCGCCAATTGAGAATAAAATGCTCATTTGTCTGGCATCGCCAATTAGAAGTAAGAGTTGTAAAGGCAAATTTATATTAATTCGCCTCGAGAGTTGTAAAGAACAATACAAATAAATAGAAATAAAATAAAAGAGTCAGTCACATTTTGTCATTTAAGCACGGCGTTTCATTTTTTTTACACGACCATATCCTTGGTTAAACACGTGGAACGTCGTCCAACATGGAATTGACAAACCCCTTATAATTTATAATATAATTTTCATGTTTTTGGGTTCAAAAATAGGTTCTTATATATATGTACATATATACATATCTATGTATATATGTATGCTCGTGTTTTTATAAAATTTACAATGTAAATTAAAATAAAGTAAAGTTAATTTAATATCGTTTTAAATATTCGTGTTCGCGGATATCATTTTAAATATTCGAATTTGAATTCTCGTATATCAAAAATTGACATTGCGCACATGTATGTATGTATACACACATAATATAAATGTGAAGGTAAGACGTATGATCAATTAAATAAATGATAATCAAATAAATGAGAAAAGCATATTAAATTAGAAGACATACTAATTACTAAAATTTTTCTGTTACGTAACATTTTCAAAAACTCCCCCCACCCCCACCATAACAAATCATAACAAAACTCGAACCCCACCCCTCCCTACTACAGCGTTACGTAATATGTGGACGGCCCCTAAAGCAAAAAACATTTTCTGCGGTACAATTCGTCAGTAGTATAGTTAACAAAGGCACTATTGAATCAGTAGTGTTTCTCAATTGATAGTTCCTACAGGGTATCTAAGAAACATACATACATACATACTTAAAAAGCTGTATGTATACGAAAACAAAATGCTCCGAATTCGTAAAGAATTCGTAACGATTGGTCGACAAAATCTTCCGGTTTCCGCACCGAAATATTACCGAAATCGTAACAATTGTTGTATATAATGGTTGACACGACTTCGTAACGATATGTCGGTACGAATTCATTACGATAAGTCGGTACGAATTCGTAACGACATCTAGGTACGTTTTTTTTTGCTTTTATAGCAGATCACCGCTTCACCGTTATGTTACTGCTATTGTCAAAATAATTTGCAGATACTCACGTTTTTTAATATTTGTTGCAATCCTTTTTTTTTATCAACATATACATATTTATTAAAAAAAATGTTCACAGACTTCTACTTATGTACTCAAAAATCAAAGTTTTACCCCCTGTTTGCGTAAAACGTTTGAGTTAAAAATCTTGGCATTTTTGTAATAGACTAAAGGAAACTTGTACAACTTTTCTTTGCTAAGATTTCTAACTCAAACGTCTTACACAAACAGGGGGTTAATGTTTAAAACAAATTGTTAAGAGAAACTACCGAAATGTTTTAACGAATTCGGTACGACAAGTCTGACTTCAGAAAAAGTCGAAACATTTTGTTTGGGGTTATTCATTATGTTTGTAAGCTCATACTACCATACATATTACTATACATACATATATGCATTTATTTTATAAAATAATTTATTTCAAATGATTGAATACATTTATATATGTATGTACCTATGCAGGAATGTTATCTCGTGAGAGCGTGAGAATTCGTGCGTGATTATTAAAAAAAAGCTCACGCACGATCACGTGAAGCATGCGTGACACGATAAAATCACGACATTTGCACAGCTCTATTATACATATTTGTTGTTGCACTTTTGAAATCAGAAAACAAATGAGAGCATAAACAGCTGTTTATGATAGCACTAATAGGTGAAGCAAAAACATGTATTTATGATTATGGCAATAGTTATGGCTATGGCATTATGGGGTATGGTACGTCTGATTGAACCTTAACTCAGAAACAATGGTAAATTTACCGAGAAAGCAAATATGCCGCTAGCTTATCACTCACTTTTAGGTTTAAACTTTGAAGTTAGTAGTTATCCGTGTGAAAACATGCTAACTTTTATTATTGGGAAATTATAATAATTTGGCGTTAACTAAACGTTTGAGAATAACAATAATTCTTTCTGCCAAAAAAAAACGACTTCAATGCAAAGATCTGATAGAAGTACATGAAATATAAAATTAAATTTTAATGGGCGTGCCTCCACCCATTTTTTTAATCCAAGATTGTGTTTTTTCCAGAGCTTAGGATGCGTGTTAAGTCTTGTAAAAATCTGTAAAGTAGAACAACTTTAAATAATATATTAAATTTTAATGGGCGTAACTCCGCCCATTTCTTTTAATGAAGGAGTGTGTCTATTTTAGAGCTCAAGGTAAGTTTCGTAAAAATCGGTCAGGTTGAACCACGTGAAATATTATAATAAATTTTAATGGGCGTAACGCCGCCCATTTTTTAAACTTTCAAATTGTGTAATTACAAGGTGTTTGATAGTTTTCGCAGCAATCGAATAAGTAGAATAACACAAAATTAAATAAAAAAATTTAGGGCGTGTCACCGCCTACTTTTTTACAATGGGACCAATGGGAAGCTATACCCTCTCAGAGAAAAAAAAAGAATTTTTAAAATCGGTCTAAAATGTACAGAGTATGAAGTAACACCGCAAAAAAATAGAGACGAATTGTTAACCTCCTCTTTTTTTTTTTTTTTTTTTTGAAATCGGTTAAAAACAAGCACGATTCGTAGCTGAAAGTAAATTGCAGATATCCCAATTACATGCAACGAAGAGTAATTTCTGCTTTTAACGTTAACGTTCTATAAATTATAACAGTCACCTTTCACAGATTGAACCGAAACGGAATATAATGGAACACAAAAACTAACGACTTTTATAAGATTTCTGTAAACGAAAATGAGTCAGCTGATTCGTAACGGAACAGAAAGTAAAAATTATTGATGTTTGTTCTTTGATAATTTAATATATTGTGTGTAGGTAAGTAAGTTCTTATTGAGCCACAGACGTCAAGAATGTGCTCAACAGAATCGTCATATATTTGAATATTTTAAATGATGTACAATTTCTTTAAGATTATACTGTAAACTAGAGATGGGCGCGTGTCGTGGTTTTTTACGTGACACGAACACGCATGCATCTGATTTCTTGATGAATTTAATATGTTGTATCGTCAAACACACAACACCACCATATTTGTTAATATTGCACGCGCCTCTGAAGCTTAAAGTATCAGCTGTGGTGGCAGATAGTATCAGTGCAGTGCCAACTCGGTGCCATATTTTGTAAAGCGACTCTTGAAAAAATCAATTAAATTTTTTAAACTTCAATACAATACCAATAATATTTCGTGCGTGTTGTGCAGTATCGTGTTGACGAAATTTTTCGCGTGCGTGTTTCGTACGTGTTGAGTGTCTTGGTATTCGTGTTCGTGTCGTGTAGGAAAAATTCGACAGGCGCCCATCTCTACCGTAAACAGTTTCTTTTAGACCGTTTTATGGCACTTCAATTTTTGTCAAGATTTTTAGTTCATAACATGTTTTTATGTATGTATGTACTCGTATGTATAATTTACAAAAAAAAAAAAAAAAAAAAAAAAAAAAAAAAATACTAGAATATTAAATTTTTCTCAAACAGATTTCTTTAAGAAACTAAACTAAATATTATGAAATATAAGCAAAAGAAAGAAAAACTAAATAGATTTGTCACTCAAAATGTTACGAATAAATATGAGAAAAAAATATTATTTTGAGCATTTTTCTTTTACATATGAAAACAGACAAAAATAGTTTGCTGATATTTTTGTATTTCATGTTTTGTTAAGCGTTTTTTTTTTTTTTAATTTTCCCCAAAACTTTCAAGCAAACATTTGCGTCACTAGTTTTCAAATATAAAAAAATTTTTATAACAATTTTTTTTTCTGTATATTTAAAATGAAAATATTTGCGGGTTATGCTTTACTTTCTTTTCTAATGATATGAAACAGTTGAATGAAACATTTTTGAAAACCAGATTTTTTTTAAAATTAGTTATACATTTGATTTTAATTTTCTTTTTATATCCAAGATGATTCATAATTGCAGCAAAATTTTAATTTTCTCTTTGTTTTCTTAATTTTTTTTTGTCTAAATACATATTTTATCTTTTTTTTAAAAAAAACAGCAATGGCGAGACATAATTTCCGCAGTGAAAATTATTACAAAATTTTATTTTTTAACACTTTTTTTCATTTAATAATACATAATAATATTTTATTAAACTTTTTTATTTTTATTTATAGAAAGAAATTTTTAATTTTTTTTAACTGCCTAAATTCGTTAACAAAATTTGTTTGCTTTTTTTATAATAAAAAATTATTTTTTTTTACTTTAAATAAAACCGCAAAACTGTATTTTGTTTACGAGGTATGGCACGCTTTACAGAATACTGAAATAATATTGAGAAATTTTGTGTCTGTTTTCGGATATTTCAAATTGGCAAAGTACTACAAGTTTAAGAAAGTTTTTCACTCTCGCCCAAACCCAAAAAAAAAAAAATGCTTATAATGAAAAAAGTAGTTTTCAAAAAGGAAAATTAAAAATAAATGTACTCTTGAAATTTTTCCTCCACTCAGCATAAATTTTCTTGCAACATATTTTGAAAGCTCTAAATTTTTCGAAAGAAATTCTCTTTGAAACAAAAGAGCTTGTTCTTTTTTCAAGAGTTTAAGCAAAATTATTCTCATGTTCGTTAACAAAGTCGGCCATGTCTGTGAGATCGAAAAAGATTAGAGAAATTTAATTTTTAAGAGTTTCATTATCGAAAGTTAGAGGTGAGCAAACAAACACAAACATTCTTTAAAAATTGTTTTTAAAGTTCAAAAATCTTTAGGGAAGTAATTTCAGTGAGATTTTTTTTTTCAATACAAGCACATAAATAAAAAAAAGAGCTCAAGATCATAAATTGTATAGGGATTTGAATTTGTAAATTTTCAACACATTTGCCCTAAAATATGAAATTTTCTTAATTTGCACAAGCTGAAACCCAGCGAATCTATGTAATAAACAATGTTCAGGAATTATTAAACTCTTCGCTTTTAATACATATGTGTTAAAATTCAATTAAAATTGTACACGTCTTCGCTACAACATCTACATAAACATCGTATTAATTGAAAATGACACTTAATGAAAACTATGTACATCCGGTTTATTGAAAAGAATTGCCTTGACCTCCAACATTGTAACAAAAAAAAGTACAATACATAAATAGAAAAATATTTCCCAGTAATTTTATTTGTTGTCCTTGTCTGACGTTTCAGTTTTCAACATTTCAACTTTGTAATGGATTGGCAAATACACACTTGTATTTATAAATTTTAGAGATGGAATCGTGAGTACTTTTTCACTCACGACTGTGAGTGAACAAATAAAGATTCTCATAAACGCGGTTACTTTATTGGATTAAGTTCTTGTGAATGTGAAAAAACCTTTGATATATCGAGCCACAACCGCGAAAAAAATTTAAACGACATGTTTTTCGAAATTAGGTTTTTTTTTTGTGAAAATCGATTATCTACGATCGTTCATAATCTCAAAAAATTAAGCGGTTATGGTACGATATGAAGAATGAAATGTATGAAGATAAAACGACTTATCTCCACAAAGTTAGTTCTTATGAAGTGCAAAGAACGTACTATTGAAAAGAGTACCAACGCATCTACTTTTAAGCTAAAAAAATTCCCGAGTGAAAATATATTTGTGGCATACAGACAAATACAAAAATGTTATTTTTAGTAAAAAGAAAATATATATATTAAATTCGATTGAAAAATATTAAAATCAGTTCATGTAAAAAAAGAATGAAGTATGTCTAGTCATTTGGGCTTAATAATATTAAATCCACAAAATTAACTAAGGCTGTTCTTTACGAAAACCAGAGATTGCAGCTCATCAGACTGCTGCTTTTATATGATTGGAATGAGGCAGATTCGGTGAAGGCTTATTTGCCTTGATTAATTGCATATTGGATAGTTACTTCGAAAGAAAGCTCTCGAATAAATAAGAAAATTCTGTAATATTGATTTCAGACAGAAGTGGGGCCACGTATCGTAAGGGACGGGAAAAAATGCGCGATAGCAATATTTCTGTGGTTAACAACCTCTCGTTTCGAGTTTAGGATTCAAATTGTTTATTTTAAATAAGCTTCAAAACGAAATTTTTTTGGCTCTACTTAAAAAATTAGATTTTTTGACATGCGCTTGTTATTCATGAAAACCACAGTTGCCCTGTCAACTGGCAACGCAACCAAATTAAAATCTTTATAATGTATGACAACTTTTTCCAGTTGCCTAAAATTTATCGATACAAATACAACTATGACAGATTGGCAACTGCGAATAATGTAAAAAGCTTCAGTGCATATAAATTTTTGCTACAAAGAAAATTTTCAAGTAAAAGAGAAGAAAGTACAAAATGTGGCATGTGATCGCACTTAACCTAGGGTTTACACGTGCAAGTGCAAGTTCGAAAAACTCAATACACTCAAAGTCTTTTACTAACACATCTACACTTTCGGCACTTGCAGCCTACTTCCAACTCAACTGCCAAGGAATTTTACAAGACAGTGACTTGTTGAACTTGTAGCAAGTAAATGGAAAGTTAGCTAACAGTGTTGCCCTATTAATAGTTTAGCACAAATTAACTGGATTTCAGTGTAGTGTTAAGTGAGATTTTACTCATTTTAAATACATTTAAAAGCTAATTTAATAATTTTTTTTTCTTAAATATTCATAAATCGAGCAGTTTATTAATTTTTTAGACATAAATAACATTGAAACAATACGAATAAAGTTCAACACTATCTGGTTCCCTTAAAATTAAAATTTTTTATGTTATGGACAACTCTGCACTAAAAGTCAAACATGCAAGTTGCAAGACAGTCGGGCATTTGTGAGAAATTTTCGTTGATAATACGTACACAGAGCTTGCATGCAAGGCACTTGCATGTGTAAACGCAGGGTAAAGGACAATTCATTCAAATTGTTAAGAATCCCCACCTCTTTTGCCACAATTTCTTTCTTAGCGATTTAAATTTAATTTAATTAAATTTTTATTTTTTTAGCATACTTTTGCTTTATAAACTATTTCAATTTGGCAATTACAATTAACAGCTGTTAGCTGTCCGTTGCCATACATTATAAGATTTTGGTAAATGGCAATGCAACTCAAGTTCGCTTTCCATTCACAATCGAGCTATTATTAATTATGATTATTTTTTTTTGTATTCGAAATTTAATATTTTAAAATACATTAAATTTCAATAACTCACTCAAATCTTTTCGCAAATGATTTTATAGACGCTGTAGTCTTCGCGCGTGATCATGAATATCCTTAAAAGTATTTTCAAAATATATCTTAAAAAGTGTTAATTGTAAGTACGCAATAATTTATTTTAGCTTGAAAGTCGTTAAAATAATATTTCCAATTTAATGGAAATTTTGCTATAAAATTCTAATTTGTTGGCGATTACTAAGAATAAAACATCAAAAATTTATATGCCACATGTGTTTGATAAAAATCCTAAACCTAAAAAAAATAATAGAATAAAGAAACAGAATTTCATTACGTAAGCAGAATTTTAAAAATCCTTTTGACATGATTAATTAATACGCATCGTGTTATGGCGCAAATACTACAAGACGAGATTGCAACTTTTATACAAATTTGGTAAAGAATTGTAATGACTCTTTTAATATCAAATATTAAAAAAAAAATGCAACTACATACATGAATATATTTATTTATTAAAAGTTATACCAAAGAAAATTTCGCGTTTGTGTGTAAATAAAAATTCACGCTAAAATTAGGCAATGCGAAATGATAAAACGGAATGTAATTAATTAACCTCAATTGATTTTTCGTTTGTTTTAAAAACGAAATGAAAAAAAAACACAAAAACGAAAATGCATATATATACATACATATGTATGCATGTGGAAATAAGCGATTTTTTAAATTATTATAAAAAAAAACTGACAATACATTTTGTTCTGCATCAAGCTTTTTAGGACAAATTTTTCTTAAAAAAAAAATTATGCACTTAACCCAATTAATGCAAATAAATAAAAAAAAAAACGATTTTATAAATACATATGTATAAGCAAAAAGGCACAGGACATATACATACATATATCCGAATGTACATATGGAAATATGTATGTATGTATGTATGCATGTATGTATGTATGTATGCATGTATGTATGTATGTATGTATGTATGTATGTATGTATGTATGTATGTATGTATGTATGTATGTATGTATGTATGTATGTATGTATGTATGCATGTATGCATAACCACATGGCAAAACCGCTAAAATGTTGTGCAGTTATTAACTTAATTTCACTAATTTGTTGCAGCCTAAAAGTAGACTGCAATATTTTTAGTTTTATTTCTTCTTTATTTGTTAAAAGTGAATTAATTTCAAATGAATGATTAGAAAGCTTTGCATAAAAAAAAACAAAATGATTAATGTTACTGTTAAAATTAGTGCATATTTTCTTTATATTTATTTACATACATACATAGTATACCTGTGGTTTTCATGAATAACAGCCCATGTCCAAAAATCTAATTTTTTCAGTAGAGCGAAAAAAATATTTTTGTAGAAATATATTTGCTGGTGGTTTGGCAAGTCACCAATGAAATGCATATGGACAATGCGTAACCACCAGAAATGAAATGTCAAATAATAAATTCAATATCAAATAATAAATTTCTTAAATGTTCACTTTTGTAGCTTATTATAAAACAAAGGTAAAAGTTGTGTTATTGTTTTAGAAACAAAAAATTATGTACATACAGCTACTCTCAGAAATATTTTGCATAATTTTTTTTTAGCAAAATAATTAAATAAATTTATTAAAAATAAGGAATAGAGGCAACATGTTAAATTTATTTCTTTTGTAACTGAGCAAGCAAAGCCTATAGAATAGAAAATACTCAAAAAACAACAACTTTGAATTTAACTGTTATACTTTTGTTGCTTTTTCTTGTCTCAACCAACTACGAAATTTCAACTTCACAAAAGTATTTTGCTTCTTTTAACGTTCCCGTTATTTTTTAAATATTTGTGTTGTCACATGGGTTTTTTTTTTGCTTTTCGTTTGCAATAGTAATTATTATGCGTTTTTGTTTATAATTGGTTCCAATATTTTCTTATTGAGTGCAACACGTGAAGTTTTTGTAAAAAAACAAAAAATGGCTAAAAGTGAAGGAATTAAATTCATCTACGAATAAGATTATTAATAATAGGGCAAATCAGTCAAATATATTTGGGATATGTTTGGTCGATGTAAAAAACAATAGAAAATGGAATTAAACGTGTAAAAGAGGGCAGTTACATTGAAAATATTCGATGAAAAAGTCGAGCAAAGTTGTTAACGGTAAGAAACGCACGACAAACTATTAAAGAAAATAGGTAAAACCACCACTTATGTATATGTACCGAGTCTTAAAAAAATGCTAAAGGGGATACTACGGACACACCTAAGTGGCAAGTCCATCAGTAGGATTCTAAATGCCAACAATACTAACGGGAGCGTAGCTACAAAAAAAAAACTTTGATTTCTGAAGTTAATAGACAGAATCGATAGTCATTTGCTGAACTACATAAATTTCAGACTTTTGATTTCGGGAAAACGATAATATTTAGTGACAAAAGTGCATAATTTTTGGGTGATATAAACAATGTATGGTGCGGCGGCGCAAGCCAAATAAATCACTAAATATTAACGGTCTTATTCATAAAAATTCCTTATTTCAGCTTTAATCTGTACATTACTTATTAAACAGATTTTGCTTTATTAAGCTCTAATAAAAATTTGTATTCATAACTGATTAATATCAGTGAATTAACTATTAAACGATTTTGCTTCTTTTGTAATTTTATGTTGGCAACATCATGCTACTTTCGCTCTCATTTTATGTTTAGTGATGCATACAACGAAGAATCGATTATCTAGGTAGTCTGTTTGAGTCGAAAAAAGAGTAAATCATTACGCATAATGTTATTAAAAAATAACTTAAGAAGTAGGCGTTTCCCTTTTTATTAATAAATAAACCAAAAAAAATTTATATGTTACAAAAAATTGTATTTAAACACATTTATATTCGGCTGAGTACAGAGGTAGGCAAATACCCATTTTATAGCGGCCGATTATGCATCACTATTTTGTATATTGTACATACATACATACATATGTAAGCATGCAGTACCATACAAACATACATACGTATGCTTGTACTTACATATGCCCTTATGTTTATAATTCTATTTTTCTTTTTTTGTCTAATAGGCTATTAATCATTTATAAATACACATTTAGCGATTTTTGACTATTAATGTGTTATTGAACTGTTAATAATCATTTATGAATTAGACCGTAAGAATATAAGGACAACAGTAAAACATCGTGGTGGCTGTCTCATGGTGTGGGTTCAGCCATAGGAGTGGGAAATTTGGTGTTTATATAAAGCACAATGGATAAACATCTATAATTGTCCATTCTTAGAGAAAATCTACATGCCAGTGCTGAACAAATTTGACCGTATATCAATGAATATTACTTCCAACATTACAACGACCCAAAACATATAGCCCTGGACATTAAATTATGGCTCTTATATAACACCAAACATCTGCCAATAAAACCACAGTCTCGACATGAGTCGTATAGAAAATCGTTGGGCTTATTTCGAGGCAAAAATCCAAGAAAATAGTATTTTATCAAAAGTGTACTTACGGACTAGTATTGGCAGAAGAAACGTTTAAATAAATTTCTCGAAATTTCCGAAATTTAGTAGAATCTATGATAAGGTGTCTGCAAGTGATCATTTCTAATAATGTACATATATCACACAAAACAATAAAACATAGTTTGCTGCTATAATAATGAAAAATCTGTATAAAAAATTCAAAAAGCAAAATACTTTTGTGACCTGATAAATAAGCGATTTTTTTATTATATTTTAAAAATTTCATAAAATATTTTTTTGTTTTTAAATTTTTATTAAAATAATTGCAGTTAAGGCTTCTCTTATTTAATATGTAAAAATATAAACACAAATTTTTAAAAGAAGATATTTTTATGTAGCATTCTTTTCGTAAATTTATTGAGTTTTACATATGCAAAATATTTCTGTGAGTAACTGTATGTATGTATGTATTAGTGATGAGCGATAACGTGATTTTTTAATCATGTTGCTCCTTGTGAACGTGATTTCTAAATCGCTGTTCTTTTAAACTGTGACTGTGATCACAGTTTAGCAATATTTTGTTTGTAGCAGTTCTGTTATTTTGAGAAAATCTAATAAGAAGAGTAGCAGTGAAATTAAAAAGTGACTGTGATCATGGTTTAACACATTTCAGCTCTTCTGCTTTAAAAGTATTTATTAGTATTGGTGTCTTGATAAATACTAATAAGAAGAGCGACAAGAATAAACAATTAGCAACAACCCCTTCCATACATTGAGAATTGTCGTATAACAGGCAGAGAGACAATAAAATTACAAACATAAAAATGTGAACTGTACATAGTTGCCAGAAGAGACGATTTGACACGATTTGACGATTTTTTCTTGACTAAAGCTGAATGTGTAAAAAAAATAATGTGGTAGCTTTATTTACTGTAAAGTAAGCATACAAGAACATTCACAGTTTGTATGAAAGAACTATATTTTCAAAACCTGTTACTTGATAAATTCAGTCACAATTGTGATATGTGATTTTTCAATCGCTGTGTAACAGGTTTCGAAAAATCGCTCAACTCTAGTATGTATGTACGTCTATATTTTTTTTAAATTTCCTTAGGACTTTTTCAAAAACCATTTAATATATAACAATTTTGTATCATAAACTCGAAATGAAAAATATATAACATAGGTTGTTATTAAGGAGAACCGCAGATCATACATATACACTTATACATATATCCAATGCGTGCAGTGTTGAAAAAAATTCTAGGGACGCAAATAATTTCAATTGTAGGTATTTATTATTTCTGACAGCTTTAGTATTTTATTGATCAGTGTGCGAAAGCATCATTGCTTGGGAAAAGCATCAGTTGTTTTGCTTGACATAGCAGCTGTTTCCTACCGTTGCAGTTACATTACATTACAGTCGGCTAACTGCGACAAATCGAACGTAGTCGACATCGTGGAATTGGCTCTTAATCATTGACTGATTTATTTTCCATAGTCCAGCAAAAAAATTTCTGATTTCAAAGCACTAACAACTGAGCGAAGCAATGTATTGCTTACTTGATAACAAAAGCTTCGAAAAATGCTTAACATGCCGACCACACGAGCAATAATCCTGGCAATCATTGCGATGACAATTGACAAATTCAATTAGCGTGTGGACCGTATGAATATGTGTTCAAATAAATATTCAGCAACAACTGTTAAAATACATTGCTGAGCAACAATCTCTTAACACATGCTGTCAAATACAAATTATATTAAAGTTTTTGCAATGTAAAAATAGAAAACAAAAGTTTAAACTACATAAAACCAATAAAAGTTCAATTTAAAATTAGAAAAGGATAAAATTATTGACAATTTAAGTAGTTATGTGAATAAAAATATAAACAAATATATTTGAATGACGTGTTTGACGTCATCATTCTGCAGACGATATTGCTTGTGTTAAGACACAGAAAAATTGTTCGTGTGGTCGTACTGTAAGAAAAGCACTAACGTAAGGCGGGCTCTCACAAAATTATATATTGTTACTTCTGTGAAGCACTTTATTAAGGCAATGAAAACATCATGGCTTTTTGGAAGTTTTGCTTCTAGCTGGCCCATCCCTAACAAAATAAAAATGCCTTATTTATGCGCAACAGCAAGTGATTCTGTAACATTGTCTCCCTTACAAAAACGCTTCTTAAAAACAGTAATTTTTGCTGCCTAGGTGTCATTTAAATTTAAATGTCACTTGAGTAGCAAATTAATTTTTTCAGTACAAAGTTGAGAGACATTTATTTGAATGAAATTTAAAAGACCAAACTTGTGTATTTAAATTATATTTAAGTTTTAGGAGCATACCATATGTTTTTGCGCTTATATGTGTTTATGGAAAACATTTACATGAAAAGCATGAACATTTCGTTTAGTTTTCATAAATCTCATCCTTAATATCATGGAATAAATAAATCACTAAATGCTTTTACGGTTTCATAAAAATGTTTAACAGCTGTTAACTGGAAAGCTTTCCATAACATTTCGAAATTTTTTAGTGCTGCCGGTACTCACAAATTAACTTAATAAGAACTTTAATTAATCACTGAAAAAATTCAACTGCAAATTTAAAAACTCAAAGTGCAACTAAAATAAACATAGTTTACGTTTGGAATAATATCGTCTATTAATTTCTTAATTTTTTTTCCATATTAATTCTCACACACATTTTTAACAAATAAAAATTTTAGAAGAAATCAATGTATGAATAAGAATTTATATTGGCGCTTTGTTATTACATATTTAAATATAACTTTTAAATGTCAATCGTTATCTTTTGAAAGATAAAATAAAATGTCTTTATTTTTATTTAAAAAAAATATATATATATTTTTATATTCACTTCGAATTACCAAAAAAAGTTTTTCACACCAAGTGAAAAATAAAAATATATTTTTTACAACAAAAATCATAATTTCTTTTTAAGCGAAAATAAAATTTTGTAAAAATCTATGAAAATATAACAACAACATTTACAGTTCCTCTTTTTTTTTTTTTTTTTTTTTTTTTTTTTTTTTTTTTTTTTTGTTAAATGACTAATCACGCGATTTTCACACAGACTCTGACACTAAAAAGAAAAAAATTTTGTATTGAAATAAATCTGCCGTCACAAGCGATAATAGTGCAAGTCGAAAAACAGTTTCCAGAAAAATTACTTTTATGGTATAAATTTATTTTTTTGAGAAAGTCAAAACACGCAAATTAACAGCCAAATCCACGATATCGAACGTTGTCGTTCGCAATCATTTTTAACGACAAACAGCTGATTTGGGACCCACTAAACTTGTTCAGCACGACAAGTCGATCGACAATGCATGCGAACGATGACGTAACCATTTCCATACAAATTTGGTGGTACCCAATATGGAAATTCAAACGACAACAAATGTAAAAATCAGTCACTTGGTTTGTGCTTGTCGACAAAACAAAAAAGTACACATAAATACCAAATTTTTAAACAAATTTATATTTATGAAAATCAAAAATAAAAATGTTAATTTTTTTGCGTTTATTTTATTTA
The DNA here is from genome assembly GCA_949987645.1 of Tachina grossa. Taxonomy (NCBI): domain Eukaryota; kingdom Metazoa; phylum Arthropoda; class Insecta; order Diptera; family Tachinidae; genus Tachina; species Tachina grossa. The sequence continues at coordinate 195,877,898 of OX465274.1, read as the reverse complement.
TTTAACTCACAAACATGCATTTTTGTCACATCCCTGCAGGAGAATAGGCGATAATTGTCTAAAAGCTACTAGTATAATTACTAGAATAGCAAGAACTAATGCAAAATGGGTTAAAGTTGTTGTGTCAAATTACTAGTGCTGATGAGTAGTAGTATATGAAATAGTTCTAAGGCACCACATTGCAAAATAAATTTTAACTGTCTAACAGACCTCTAGCACTGTATGAAAATTGGTATCATATAATTACTAAAATTTTGTCTTGATCTAAAAATAATTATAATTAAACAATTATAATTACCCTTTTGTATTCCTGAATTTTGATAAATAATTGCAAATTTTAACTAGCAGTTATAACTGGGTAACAAAGGAATAAAGCCACCAATTTTATAGAATTTTTCTTTACAAAAGCACGGGTCTTAAACTAGTCCTAAACTAGTACCAATGGTACTAAATAGTAGTTTTCTAAACACACTCAATGCTAATTTGAGCATTAAGATAGTATAGGAAGGTTTACAGTTGGGAACTAGTGGTGGTGATATCTGTACTACTAAAATACTAGTTGGACACTAGTTCTTCTTTCTCCTGCAGGGATAATTCTTTTTGAATTACATACATACATACATATATATGTACGTATGAATGTGTATACGTGCAATTTATCTAACCAATTCTAAACACTCAATTCGGCAAATTACTCTTTCCACTTCAATAGATTGCTTGTCCCATTGGTGCTACTCCCCTCCATTCTTCATTACAATCCGCTGGCATTATTTTAGGAGTATCTACACATTTCAACTGATATATTTATTTATATTTCACACACAAAATTTTGAAAATAACTTTTTAATTTTTTTTTTGTATTGTCTTATGTTTATTATTGTTGTTATTTTTATTATTTATTTGTAGAAACTTTAAGTAGCATAGAGTTGCATTTTTTATGAAATACTTTTCACATTTCAGCGCTTTTTATTTTGTAAAGTAGCGTTTTATTTGTAAAATTTTTGATGTGGCAATATGCTAATTTGACAATGAGTAAATGCATTACGTTAACAACGTAAAGCCCGACGACCGACAAGTCGATAGTTAGTGGGTCGCTCAAACGCACTATAATGAGTGACATGTCGTCAGTCGATCGAGTTGTCGATCGACATCGTGGGTTAGGCTGTAAAAGAATTTTGCTGTAAATTAAAGATTACTATTGATTTTATGAAAGTTAAAATTTGTTTTGGACTTTTATTAAGACATATGTACATATGTAGGTCCATTACCTTTATCGTATTTAGTGTAATTCGACTTTTACTACGACATTTTTGTAATATGAGTAGATTAAAGAACACTGTGACATTTTTCTTTATCGTAGTCGGGAGTCGTAATACGCCAACCACGATAAGGGTAAATATTATTTTGTTAATCGGGTATGCTCTGTTGAAATACAGAAATTAAATCGTTCAGATTTTTCAATTCCATACATAAATATTTCCAATTCCAATATGTCAATTCCGCACGTTTTAATTTCACGTGAAATACAGAACATAACCGATTATCTTTATCGCATAGGTTCTACATTCGTAAAAAGAAATGAAAGTGAAATTTTCTCTTGGTTTGTGTTCTTAATTTCGTAAAAGCGATTTAAAAAGTAAAATTTCATTTTCAGTTTATTTCAAACGAAATTGAAGTGTTCTGGAATCCAATTTCACTACAAAAAAAAAGTAATTTGAATTCGGCAGCAAACAACATTGTGAAAGAAAATACGTTTTAGTAAAAATAAAATTTTTGTAACTTTTTATTGCAAAACTACAAAAAAAAATGTAGGCACATAAATAACATTTGTACATAAATTATTTTTTCAAACGATTTTATTTGTGTTTTAAAGGGATAAGTACAAAAACATGGAATAAGAGGAGGCGTTGCTAAAATATATGGGATACAAATCCGAGATTAACTAAAGGGTTCTGTAAATGATTTATTCAAGGCGTTCAGAAATTTTTAGCGAACTTGCGATTTTTTCGCGAACTTACGTTTCGCGTTTTTTCCCGAATTTATTTTATTTATAACAGTTTTGGCAATTTTTAATGAATTTTAAGGATTGCTTCCGATATTGCAACTTCTCGCGAATTTTGGCATTGTTTGGCAATGAAATCGAATTTTTGCAAAAAATCTCCTTAGCATTTTTTGCGAATTTATAATAATAATATTAGACTTTGCTATTAAGTTTTTGCGTATTTTCGCCATTTTTGCGATTTTTTACCTAATGTTTTGCATTCTTAGAGTTTGGCGATTTTTAATAAAAAATTATGGCTTCTTTAAAATTTTGCAATTTTTCGCAAAATTTCTATTTTTTTTTTTTTTTTTTTTTTTTTTTTTGGGAAAGATGCCATTTTTGCAACGTTTTTGGCTTTATTTATTTATTTATTTTTATTTAAAAACTTAAAATTTAAATTTTTTTTGCAAGCTTTGAGGAATGTTTTGCGCTTTCTCCCGAGTTAATGACTTACCTTACAGATTTAGCGAGTTTTATTAATTTTAGTTTAGAGCTTGTTACCAATATTGCAAATTTTCTAAATTTTCGCGATACGTGATTTATTATATTTTTTTATCAAGATTTGATATAGATTTTTGCATTTATTTTTATTAGAAGTACATAACCATTATTTTTTTGGTGAATATACCTATATGCAATTGATTCTTTCCGCAGTGAATATTTGCATATTTTGGCATCCATTGGCTACAAAAATATCCATAGCAATACAGATAGGTAGTCAAATTTAATTCTTTCAAAAGACTAATTTAAGCGACGAATTATAGAAGGCAATTTCATCGAACTATGCCCAGTTCGCCGTTCGTCCCAATTGTGTTTATAGCATAAAATGTTTTTTTTTGCATGTTGCTTGAAATATTTATTTGAAATAAACTGGGAATGAAAAGTTTCATTACTTTTCTAGAACACAGTGATATCGTCTTTGCGGAATTAAAAACGTTTTCAATTTCATTTTGTAGTGGAATGTAGAACCTGGGCGTATAATAAACTTCCTTAGAGACATGGGGATTTCAAGTGAATACGAAGTTTTATTTATTAGTTTATTATATAGGGTGTTTTTTTAAGAGGTATAGAACTTTGAATTGAAATAAAACACAAGAAAATCGTTTTAATGTCCATCAATTTAGTTTTATTGGAAGGATAATTTTATGCCATTAATGTTTAAATATGATTTCGGGCATGTGGCCGCCGCTGCTGGCTCGAATAAAGCCAATTCTACAGGTCCAATTTTCAACCACTTTTTCGAGCATATGGGGCCGTATGTTGGCAATAACGCCACGAATGTTGGCTTCCAAGTCCCCTAACGTTTCTGGTTTGTTGGCGTAGACGAGCGACTTCACATATCCCCAAAGAAAATAATCCAATGGTGTCAAATCACACGATCTTGGTGGCCAATTGACAGGTCCATTCCGCGAAATTAAGCGCTCATCGAATATTTCCTTCAATAAATCGATTGTGACGTGCGCTGTGTGGCATGTAGCGCCGTCTTGTTGGAACCACAACTCATCCACATTCATGCCATCCAATTCGGGAACAAAATAGTCGGTTAGTCGGCTCCAATTGCTGTGCACTATGGCGAATCGATTCATTCGGGTCCTCTTCAACACTTTGCTCTACAGCGGCAATTGTTTCTTCGGTGCGCACTGTTCGACGTCTCTGCGGATGCGTATTATCACATAGAGTAAACGTAGTGCGAAAACGATCCATGGTTAACCGAATTAATTGCTCTGATGGACGATTATGTCGCCCATAAAATGGACGGAGCTTGCGGTAAACTTCGCGAACTGAACCATTATTTTCGAAATAAATTTGCACGATTTGCAAGCGTTGTTCTTTTGTCAACCTGTTCATGATGAAATGGCAAACCAAACTAAATATTAATCATTTGACAGCTGACAAAATGGCCGCCAGTTAAAAAAGTGATGCCAACTTAAAGTTCTATACCTCAATAGAAAACACCCTTTATATAGTCAATTTTGTCTTAGCTTGACTTATGCTGTTATAACTTTTAAGCACACACATATAATTTTGTAAATTTAGCATATGATTGGGGATTTATTTTGAATCCAAAAATGAACTTCGATGCTTTTTGCGTCTTTTAGATTTTATTATTTTTATTATTTTAGATTTTCTTTTAAACTGGGAAGGGGGAAAAAAATTAAAACAAATAATGAAAGAAATACAAGTGTTTTGACCGAAAAACAAACTGAAGCCAGAAATAAAAATGTTGTTTACATTAACATTGCCGCCGCCAGTGTTTTCTGGCCTTTTTGTGTTTTTCTTTTTTTTACAAAATTGGTCATAATAGTGGCCAAATTAGACACATGTGTCTAATTTAAACAAACGGGAATACTATTTTGGTTTATTTTTGCTTATAAATTACGTTTATTTATTTATTCAATTTTTTTTTCTTGTTTAAAGAAAAAATTATGTTCGCTGCAGCTTTGTTGCAAAAATTATGCATAATGTAAAAAAACAGACACAAAATATTGTTGATGCGAAAATTTAAAGCAAGTGGTTATTATGAGTCAAAATAAGAAGTCAAGAAGACAAAAAAAATTAAATTAAAAATAAAAAATGGGTTAAGAAAATTTTAAGAAAGATATGTATTTTTGTAATTAATTAAAAGAAACCTAAAATATACGACGTCATATTTTCATTACGTCGTTGCAAAATAATTAGCAATTTTACGTTTGAGTGGCTGAATAGACAGATAATTTTTGAAATAATTTGTTGAAAATGTCAATACTGAATTGAATAGAGAAGAAGAAGATACACAGATGGCACGAACATTTTTATTAAAAACTAATATTTATAATTTTGAATTATACCTGATTTACATTAAGCATTTTTTCATGAAATTTCATGAATTTTGTTGCACGAAACGTTTTCTATTTGCTAATTCCAGAGCTATAAAAGAGAATTTCATATAAAAAATGGCGTAGAATGAATCTCTGTTGCTTCTCCAGGCGTCCAATTGGCAAATAAAAAATTTTCATGCAACTAATTTCATGAAAAAAATGCTTAATGTAAATCAGGTATTAGTCACATTTCGCACTATGAAATTTTTTGTACTGAAATTCTTTCTTTCTCTCTCTCTCTCTCTCTCTCTTTTTTAAACTTTCATTCTCGTCTATACATCGAAGTTTTGTTAATGAAATGAAATTGTTCTTCTTTCTTAAAATTTCAAAAATTCAAATTTCTGAAAGAAAAATTTATTAGTGTAAACCGTGACTCACTTGAATTGCATGAAACTTTTTAAAGACGTTGACAGAAGGAGAAGAGCAAATGAGACAAAAATAAATTTTCAGGAAATGCTTTGCGTAAATATTTATGCTGTCATTTTCATATAAAAGTTTTATGGTTAAAGTTCAGTATTTGTTATACATATCTATATCTTTATATACGTATATAATTCTACTGAAAGCGTGTATGTCACTGAACTCCTCCTAAATGGCCCAAAAGTTAAAAACAATTATTTTAAAAATCCATCAGAGTATGAAAAACAATACAAAGGAAATATACACAGGAAGAATTCACCGCGATATAGACTCTGCATTCTCCAAATAACTTCGAATTCATCTACGAGTTTGAGTAAGAATTAGAGCTGCTGTCAGTATAAAAATTAACAATGTTATAAAAGCTTCAGAGTACTTGATGCATCGAAAACTTTAAAAAAAAAAACACAACTGAGACATAAGCAAAATAGACTAAAATGTGGGAAAAACCACATGACGCAACTAGTACCTGATTTACATTAAGCATTTTTTCATGAAATTTCATGAATTTTGTTGCACGAAACTTTTTCTATTTGTTAATTGCAGAGCTATAAAAGAGAATTTTATATAAAAATAACGTAGAATGAATCTCTGATGCATTTTTGGCATATTTTTTGATGTAAGTTGCTCCTCCAGGCCTCCTATTGGCAAAAAAAGATTCCATGCAACTAATTTCATGAAAAAAATGCTTAATGTAAATCAGGTATAGCTCATCAAACGAATAATTGGAAAAGTTTTTTAGACGAAAAGCGTATAAATATCGCTGCTCCAGATAGGTATAATTATTACTTCCATGATAACAGGAAGGAGGAGAAATCCTCCTCGAACAATCCAATAGATTTTAATAAAATTTACAGCAATCGACGTTGAGTTTAAGAGCTGATATACATACATACATACATATTTTTATCCGATCATTTTTGATTTAAAATTTTGCTTCAAACTTTTTTTTCTAAATTCTCAAAATCTACTGAATCGAATTGCTTCATTAAATTACGAAATCTACCCTCTAGTCAGCCTAGAACCATATGTCTCTATGTCAATACTCTTTCTCCAGCGACAATTGCACTAGTTAAAATTTCGACAACTTTCCTTTTATGCGCGATTAGATATACGTTAGAGAAAACAGTTCTAGTGTATTCTTTTTTATTATGTTGTGCAATAATATTAAATAAATATATTTAGACGAGAGTCACTGGAATCTACGAGTGAATATTCGGTTCAAATATCTCCATATGGTCGTAAAAAACTACCTTCTCAATAGTGCTAAAGTCTACTGGTAGATTTTGAATGACAACCCTATGCTATGTGTCAATAGGCTTTTACTTTCTCTTGGGTACACATAGTCAGTAGCACTATTGACAATGAAACTATAAAATCACTATAATTTTACTAGCGACGACGAGACAGGATATATCGATACTGTAGACTATAGCCCCTAAAATTTACTAGTGAATCTTTGGTGTCAATGTCTCCATGTGGTTTCAAAATAACTACTTAGTCAGTAGTGCTACAGTCTAGTGGTGGATATTCAATGACAAGCTAATGTTAAATGTCAATAGATGATTGCATTGGCCGGGGTACACCTGGGCAGTAGTACTACTGACAATGTCACTATTAAATCACTACAATTTCACTATTCGCACTTTCTGCAGGGTAAGTTATGAGGGGTTTACATACATACATACACACACACACACACACATATATATATACACACATATGTATGTATATACCAGAGAAGCGCAATGAGTATTGAAAATGAGAGTTGAATCATGTTTTATAATTTCTAGTACTTATGCGCACTAATACTAATTGCAATGTTGTCTATGAATCATAATCAGTCGAAAGTTTGAAGTGCGCATCGAACTCATACTTAGCAAGATTTATGGCGTTGTTGATTTTGACTCTCCTGAACTCAATGTTTACAGACGATGCAAAATAAGTATTGTATGGCAAAGACAACTTCGTATGCGAACATTAAAATACTCATTATGAGGTTACAAATGTGTTTTTTATACACTTTATACTGTTGTAGTTGTAGTTGTACTACATATATGGATGAGTTAAATGAGCTGAATCAATGTAAGTAGTATAAGTATTTTTCTGAAATTATAAATCAAACTAAGGTGATTTATGAGTGTGAGTGTGATATGAGCATGATATCGACGTCGCATTCATATTTATTGCAACCTATAGTTACAAATCAATCTCATTGTGAGTGTGCGTAAATCAGAGTAGTTGAACATGTAAAATTGAAATGCGTTTCAAAGTAGCTGAGAATAATTTTGTTGGTTCTCGCCAAATTCGATTACGTACTCAACTTAAGATTTAATTTTCGAAATGTTCTGCATGACATTGTAGTTAAATTTTAGTTAGTCTGAGAAAAGTTAATTATTAAGTTAATTATTTTTGTAGTCAACCGAAAGGGTATGGACATCTTCGCAAAAATAGTCAGCATACATTCCGATGACCTCAAAAACAGAAGATGATATGATGAAAATTAGATTTTTGAAAATCACGATGAAATCAGTCACACGTATTGCCTATGTCGAGTCGAATATTCGTCTGTGAGAATTTTGTTCTAGATTAAGGAAAACTTGCACACGTTTCCTTTAGTCTAGTACAACATTTTCGTAGATGAATATTCTATTCGACATTGAAACATCCATTCGACAAACAAACATCCTATTTTTGTCAGTGGAAGGTATAAAAATTAATCAATAATAATAATAATAATAATAATATATATAAAAACAAGGAGTTATGACTATTCTATATTAAAGTAAAGAAATGTTCATTTACTAAAACAACGTCATAACTCAAAAACTAGTTTATCTGAAAACTAGTTTAGTTTTCAATTTACGCGCAATTTAATGGAAAAAGAAAATTTAATTTTTCTCTTTAAAGTTTAGTATAAAAAATATTTTAATAAAATTTCTTACACAATATGAATAACAATACGATAATTAATTCTGCACCATTAACTTTAAAAATTACGTTATTTCAGTAAATGAGCGCCGATATGTGCATCAAACAAGTCAATTAATTATCCAAAATATTTCAAGTAAAATAATTGCAGCGCAATTTGTTTTTATACTAAGAGCCTCAGATTTTCACAAATAAAATAAATAAAAGTATTTTTAATAAATTATTATTTCAAATACATATTGAAAGAATTTTACTGATAAAATATTTCAAGTGCAGCAAAAATATTAAAATCGTTCATTGAACATTAAAAAAATTTAAAAATTCTAAGACGTTTTAACAGAACAAATTGTGCACTAAAATTATTTCAATAATTATTACGATTCGTCATAAAATTTAAATTCGAACATAAAAATAAAAATTTATAAAGATTCGTACGAAAACACGACACAAACTGCAATAAATCAATAATAATTTTTTTTTTTTTTTTTAATTCAAATAAAAACTCTTGACAAAATAAAAAACAAATTGTAGTACAAACGTAATTAAATATTACTACGTTTATACGCACAGCTTATTTGCAAATTGAACTGTAAATTGTTGCCATATTATTGTTTTTATTGCGACTCACTAATTTACACCCTGTTTATGTAAGACGTTAACGATGAACATCTTGACGTTTCTGTAATAGATTAACCTTCATAGGGTCTTTGGGTTAATTTTGACCCATTTCAGGAAAAAACTTTGATTTTTTCTGAAAATTAGTGATTGATCTATGTCATATTTTCTGACTTTTATTTAATTTTATATCTTAACAGATATAGTAGGTTTATATATCCGCAAACTTGCCAAAGAAAATTGTATGCAAGATTTTACACTAGAGATCTTCGGTTCAAATTTGACCCGTTTTAAAGTTTGGAAGTGTTGTGTCTGGTATTTTTTGTAAAATAATGAAAGATAATGAAATAGAAAATGGCCTGCATACATTATCAGACGATTTTGAAAATATAACACGACTGCAGATAATTTTTTTACATCTTATCGGTTGAACAATAAATACTGAGATCACAAATCACTTTAGTTCAAACTACACATAAAAATATAAATGAGTTACTACCAGAGATATTACATGTGTTATTATCATGCGTGTTTATCATTATTTTTGTTTTACCAAAGATAGTACTCGTACCCTTCGTATATATATTCCGATAAAAAAAAAGTATGTGAATCTTCTTAGTATAATATGGTCACTTCTGGCTGCAAATGGGAGGGTAAATATTACTTTTTTGGGCAACAGAAGGGAATCACAATGGGTCCAATTGGGTCTCCAAGTGGAGGTGCGGTAAAGCACCACCCTTCCTAAACTAACCTAACCTTCTTAGTACTTTGCATCATATCTTTAAAGTTAGTAATCACCAAGACAAGAAACTGCAAATATGATTAGATTACAATAAATAAAATGGAAGGGTTTATTTGCTGGACAAAGATCATGTTTTACTTGCAAAAGAAAGACTAATCAATGTTGTCAAATGGTGGTTAGTAACATGGTAGATATATAAGCTTACAATGCTTTTGTGATATCTACATCAGCTAATAGCGGCTGGAAATAAACTGTTTTGCAAAACGTCGACACTTCTTAGAAAATTTAGGATTGCAGCTTACTATGCCTTATATAAAGAACCAAAAGAGGTTATCAATATCAGTATTTTCACAGAAAGTTGCACTAAAACTACGTGAGGTAAATGAGTAGCCGTAAACTTCAACTAAATCCAAAGAAAAAATGCTTGAAGAGGGTAAAAGCAGATCCAAAAGAAGTCGTTGCCAGTTAGGCCTCAACGCAGAAAATAAAACACCATTAGATACTATTATAACTTGCAAAAACGTGATATGAAAACTGCACTCTGAAACCATTACTTTATGTACAATTAATAATAATATCGATTTAATATTACGGTTTTATCTATCATATATTAATCGAATTAAATATATGAAATAATGTTCTCTTTCATTGGCAACAAATGAATCACAAATAAATGAAACCAACACATAATTTTCAATTTGGGTCAAATTTGACCCGAAGATCGTTAACGTCAACGATTTTAAAGACCCTATGAAGGTTAAATAAAATTTGTACAAGTTTCCTTTAATCTATTACAAAAACGGCAGGATTTCTAACGTCAACGTCTTACACAAACAGGGGGTCATCAGAAAACTATTCACGATTAACGCATTATTAGCAAATAAAATGCTTGGGTTTGCTACACTTACAAATGTTTGCTAATTAAAATTAATAAATTGATAAATATTGCGCAAAAAACATTGATAGAAGAAAAGAATGACAATAAAACAAATTATTATTTTTTATTTTACACATTTACACATTTTTTTTGTAAACATAAGTAACCTTTCTATAGAAGTGCTACCATGTTTTTATACATTTAGAATGACGTATATATTTTTATTTGCAAATAGTGCGCGTATTAACGTAGTAAAAGTTGACTTCATTACAAATTTTCCACTAAGAAAAGCTATCGATGGCGAGCGTCAGGGTGGGCAAAATTGGTAAAACTTTACTTTTTTTTGGTACTATTCAAACTCAAAGTACAATAGTACACCAATGACTAATTTAGTACATTTACGGAATCTTCCGAGTTTCACTCAGCATTTATTCTCAAACGATTGCATATGTCAATTTTCCCTTCTGATCAAAGAAACTCATATTTTTCTCACTTGAAAACAGACTTGTAAAAGCAAAACGCAGGCGAGAAAATAAAAAAATGTGAACTCACCCATTTCCAAATTATTTTTCTTCTAAATTCGTATGCTAGGCATAAGCAAATTTGTGAAAACGATTCGGTAGTCAGAAAAAAATCGATTATTTTAATAAAAACAAACAAAAGTATGTAATTTTAACTAAAAAAAATCTTTTATTACAATTTTAATATCCTCAATGCCATCTCTGGCGAGCGTATTGAAAAGCATCCAATCAATAGATGCAAATACCGCCAAACTTACCCATCTAATGAAAGTTTTTCTTAAAGCCTGGTACTCTGTTCAACATTTCACGCGATATGTTCCCAAAGTACATATCCATAAAAAAAAAAATTTGACACGAATTGTTCATGAACAAATGTTGCAGAAATAGTACTCTGCTTATCTTGGGTAAAACATTTGAAATGTATCTCAACATTTTCAGTTTTTACACGAAATAAGTAGAGTGCCACTTGTTTCGTATAGAATTTACAACAAACACATGGGATGTTTCTATAAACATGATAAATTGTAGCATAGTTTCAGGCTCCAATTAATATTGTTTACATGTCAAATTTTTCGTACGAATTAATCAATGTTGATAACCATTTTTCACAAATTTGAAGAGAGTACTATGCTTAACACAAGATTATAAAGGGTGTCCCAACAAGAACGCAAGATTTAAATTTGGCGCCATTCGAAGTGTCATTGTTTGACATTTTGAACAATTGTTATTGTTTGCTAGTAGAAGGTACGAGGTTAGTAAAAATGAAGCGCTACACGAATGAACAACGCATTCTCATTGTGAAATTGTTTTACCAAAATGGTGAAAGCTTTGCGGCTACAGTTCGCAAATTTGCGATCAATTTGGGGTCACAATAATGCTCCAAAAGAGTCAACTGTAAAGACATTAATGGATAAATTTGCCGAAACTGGGTCTGTTAGTGATGTAAAGACAACAACGCGCCTTCGACCAGGTCGATCGACCGAAAATGTCGCAGCTGTACGTGATGATGTCGCTCAAACGCAGGTCAAGCGCAAACAGTCAATGGTGTTCGGTATCGTGAAATGATAACCAGTTTTTTCGTGCCTAGAATTGAAGAAATGAATGTGGAGGGCATGTGGTTTCAACAAGACGACGCCACATGTCATACAGCCAGAGAAACAATTCAATTGCTACATCAGTCATTTCCCGGTCGTGTTGTTTCGCGTTTTGGAGACCAGAATTGGCCGCCTAGATCGTGCGATTTAACACCATTAGACTTTTTTCTTTGGGGTTTTTTGAACTCGATGGTTTACGCGAATAAGCCGACGACGACTCAAGCATTAAAAGAAGAAATTGGACGCTGCATTAATAAAATACCGCAGCATTTATGCAAAACGGTCATTGAAAATTTCATTAAAAGATCGCATGTGTGCCAGCAAAGCCGCGGCGGCCATCTGCCCGATATGTTGTTCCACACATAACCTCATTCTGTCTACTTTACGATATAATAAAGTTTCACGATTTTTTTTTTAATATCTGTGTTTTATTTAAAATTTAAATCTTGCGTTCTTGTTGGGACACCCTTTATATATTAGTGTTGCCGTATGTACCGCTTTTCGCGGGATTGTCCCGCTTTTATAAATTAAATCATGCGTACCGCGCGGGATTTCAAAATTCCGCTTTTTTAAGTTTTATTTTTCCAATTTAACACCAGCGATTTTCAACTAATGAAGAACAAGTACATCTTTTGTGAACGAACATAAGTAAGTTTTCTATAGAAGTGCTACCAAGTTTGTATACTTTTGCTATGCCGTATAAACAGTGAGTTAATTTATTTTCTATAGCCCAATTCACAATCTTGTGAATTTATTTATTTTATTATTTATTGGTGACTACCAATATACTATACCATTTTGCACATGCAACGATGCAAGACCATTTGCACAAGATTGTGAATTGGGCTCATATATTTTTATTTGCAAATAGTGCGCGTATAAACGTAGTATATACTGCATGAATAACGAAGATAAGAAAAAATAAATTGAAATTTAATTTCAACACCGTTAGGTGTCGAAACACTTCAAGGTAAAAATAAATACATTAACATTTTCCAATTAACAATAGGTCAATTCGGAAATGCATCACTGATTTGCATCATACGAGCAAACTTTAATTTAAAAAAGCAATACAAGTTCGCTGATAATCTTGTTTAGCAAAAGCCATGCTTGCGCCTCATATTTGCAATTTATTTGTGCGTTATTTACTTCAGCGAAGCACTTTAGTATATTTGAATTTCCTAACAGGCCCAACATGATGACACAGAGAGAAGGTTCAAAAAACCTTTAAATTTGTCTAAAAATTTTATAAAGTTATTTGTGTTTAGTAAATTAAGCTTATAAAACTAACAATTATTAGAAAGAATATATTAAAATAACATGCACCTTTTTTTATGTTTTTTTTAGTAGAAAAAAACTGGCAAATTGTTGCAGCCACACACACACACACGCTTTAAACATAGAGAGCACAAGACCAACAACTTAACGCATACAAATGCAATACGAATAAAACAGAAGCATTTGGGGACGATTTGACATTTCTGCGTATTTAAAAAAAGTTTCCAAGAATCTACCTCAACATAATGGAGTCCTATGGCGGATTTGGACATTTGATTTGAAGTTTTTGTGTGACTTAAAATCAAAGAATTACTTTGTTGCAAAGGAAATTGTGTTGGTTGTGGCTGTTGCTGTTGTTGCTGCTGTTGCTGATGCAATTGTGGCAGTACATGTTGCTGATACATAATATTAGGTTGTTGAAATACTTGCGTGTTATTGTTTAATTGTTGTTGTTGTTGAGCTTTAGTTTGATAGAAATTTAAAGCCGAAGCCGAGGCCGATTGCATCAGGGGATTATGTTTGTTTTGTTGATGATGTTGCGTTACAGTGGGTCGGAATTGTTGCTGATAACGATTAAATACTACACCACCACCAGTACCACCACCACTACCAGCTGGTGCTGCTGTGTTATTTGTTTGTGTGTTGTGTTGCGTGGGTTTCGCTTGATAAAACTTTGGCTCCATGGGTTTCTTCATGTAAAAGGGATCAAAGGTTTGTAAAATTTTACGTTCCTGTTGTGGCTGCCTGCTGGAAGGTAATACCTGCTGCTGCATCATGTTGCCAAAGTTATTAACCATATATTCAGGCTTGTTATGTTGCTGTTCCATTAAGGGCGGCTGGCCGATGTGCAAGGCAAGAGGTTTTTGTACTGCCGAGAAAGAGGCCGAATGGCTAAGGGGATTTTTCGTTCGATGTTGATAAACAAATGCTGAAGGTGGATGATGCTGAAGTTGCTGTTGCTGCTGCTGCTGCTGATGTTGCTGTTGTCCCACTAAATACTGTTGCTGTTTATTGAACAATTGCTGATGCTGGTGTTGATTATGTAGTTTATTCTCTTTGTTGGGATTTTTTTGTAAAAAATCCGATTTAAATGTTGATAGTGTGGTAGTTTGCTGTTGCATGGGTTGAAAATGTTGAACTTTCTTGGCAACATTGTTGACAGAAGCAGACTGTTGCAATTTGGCTTGCGGACAATCCGAGTCATTGGTGTTGCAGGCAAATGAACTCCAATTCAGAAATGTTTTCTTATGTTGTGGATAATTGGACTGCTGCTGTATATTTGTGGCATTGTTTGTTGCAACAATATGTTCCTGGGGTATGGTTTGCATTACCTGTGGTGCCCTTTGAAAACTTGCCATGGGTATTTGAGATGTAGAGTTCGATTTGGCAATGGGATAGTTTTTCTTGGAGGGAATTTGCGCTAAGATTGTAGTGGCCACGGGTATTTGAGATGAATTCTTGCTGCTCGAATTGGCGACAGTTGTTGCTGTTAGCGTTTCAGAGTTTAAATTTTGAATTGTGATGGTGCTTTGTAAATTCGACAAAGAGTTGTTGCTGTCATTATTTTTTGTCGGCTCTTGTTTAATATTCAATTGCTCGCCATTTGCACTAGTCCCTGTTATGGGCGATGACGACATCGTTGTAGAAACGCTGCTCGGCTTATGTACTAACGTAATTGTATTTGCTGTTGTAGTTAACGCTGACGTTGTGGTTGTTGTTGTTGTTGCGGATGAAGGTTTTTGTTGAGACTTTTTTATTTTCTCATTGCAACATTTTTCGATTTTATTATCGGCGTCTTTTTGACGCTTTAACAGTTCTAAATTGGCAGCGCTCTGAGCTTTTGAGATCTTGTATTGACCCTCACCCTCAACACCGGAACAGTTTAAGCCTTTGTCCTGGTGGGCTGGTATATGGAAAGATGAGGTCAGTTTCGTTAGTTGTGGCAAATGGGTGCTGCAACAATTGGTAGCGGTTATGCTATTGCTGCTAATAGTGCTATTACTTTTCTCTGATTTACGTTCCAGTGAAGGGGAATCTATTAATGTTTTGGCAACATTTAACTTGATATTCTCCTTGGGAATTTGTTTGTTTTCCAATTCTTTTTGCTTTTGTTGGCGCAGCATCATGATTTCGTCATTTAAGGCTGTTGTACCCTTCATTTCACTGACATTTGATGTTGACGCAACATTTGCCATCAAAGAAGTTGTCATTTGTGCAGCCTGTTTCAGTGGTTGTGATGATTCACTGTCATTTGCTGTTTGTTGTTGTTGGTGTTGGTGTTGTTGTTGTTGCTGCTGCTGTTTGGTAACATAAAATGGACTATATTTAGCCGTTCCATATACATTTGAACTTGAGAGACTTTTCAATAGACCTCTCAGCGGATTGACTGAAGCTGCCACCTCATTTGCTTTGGGTGACGATGAGTACTTTGTTGTGTCATAACATGAGGCAGACATGGCATTTGAATTATTCACTTGAGGCTGATTAATTGGTTTAAATGAAGATATATTAATAAAGTGGTTGCCTTCGTTTGCAGGTTTGCTATCGGGTGGCAATAGTATGGCACTATTTGAAGTACTGCGACTGAGAGAAGGCAAATGTTTCATGTAACAGGGTATATGAGTTTTACTTCTCGATCTGCGAACATTATTGCCGTTAAAGGGAGTATTTGTGGAGGATAAGGTTGCTGTTTGACCAACGGCATGTGGCACGTGGCTCATGGAAACGCTTTTGTTTAAAGGTGTAGCAGCAACAGCATGTTGTGTTGTTACTTTTAGTGGCACTTTGCTGGCAAAGTTTAGACTGGAAGAAGCTTGTTGTACGGAGTTCGGTACCGAAGGTTCATTGCATATCAGTTTATAAAGATCTTCTTTGGTCACCGCCTGTCGCACTTTCATATCGAGGTGGGAAAGTGAAGCATTCTTTTGTAACTTATTTGGCTGTTTGTGCAATTCTTTTTGGGCAGCTTCTGCCACTGTGGGATCAAATATGGCCAATTTCTTTGCTGTTTGAGCATCGACTTTGAGGGGTGCACCAGCAGCTCCCACACTAGAATTACAGATTTTGTCAAAATTCCATAAAGTGCGTTTGGGGGTTTGGCGTTTTTGATTTTGAGCCAAGTTTTCAGTCCAAAAATCATTGAACATTTGCTTGTTTAAGGACAAATTGGAGCCAGTCAAAGGACAAATATTTTCCTCTTGCAAGGGCTCACGATTGTCGTAATAAAGACTTCTTTGCAGAGCATTGGGAGGTTGCTGCTGCAAAGATGAATTACTATAAGGCATATTGGAACTCGAAATACTTCTTTGTAATTTGGGTTTCTGTTGGAATATGGAGGGATATTGTATACGAGTTGGATTATTTTGGATGGAGGGAGCTTGAAAGTGCATGGTAGAGGATTTTGTTAGACCACTATTATTGTTGTTATTGTTATTATTGTTTGCCATAAATTCCGTGGGCCCATCTCGGAACACACTTTGCTGGGAGTTTGATTTACTTAGAGGAGCCTGCCTCTTTTTAAGTTTGTCATATAAATCCTCACACTCCTGAAACTCTTGATGCAATTTGCGATCCAACTCGCTATAGTCGGGCAAACTTTTTAAATATTTATTCATCATTTCGATTTCGGCATCATAAAAAGATGCGTCCAGTTTTGAGGAGGCCTGCACAGCAGCAGTTTTCTCCTCCAGTTTCTTTTGCTGAGCTATTAGTTTGTCCAAATCGATATTGGTGATTTCACCAGATTTGTCACGCTGCTGTTGCACTGCTTTGGGAGAGGAGGAGGAGGATATTTGAGGTTTGTTTAGTTTTCCAGCAGGAACTTCATTCAACAACTTGTGTATACTGCTGCTGGAGGGTATTTTTGGCGCTCTACAAGGCAGAGGAGGTGGTGGCGGTGAAGAAGAAGGCGACGATGTGGACGAGGACAGAGATAAGCTAGAGGCTGGACTTGAAGCTGCAGCCGCCGCAGCCATCATTCTGGGCGGTACTGCTGGTATCGCAATGGGCGTAGATGTATTGTTACTCCCACCACCAGCACTGTAGACCAAAGGATGTTTTCTGGCTAAAGGTGGTGTTGACTTTGGACTTACCGGCGGTAGGCCTCTGTTTTTGCGCAATGCTAAGGGGGAGGAAATTGGTGATCTCAGGCCTGATTTCGTTTCAGCTTTGCTGGAAGACATCACCGTGGCCATTTGGGGGAAGATCATTTGGAAGGGTTGTTGTTGTTGTTGATTAACATCCCTGATTTGTTGTTGCTGCTGCTGCAACTGTTGTTGTTGGGTCTGTAACTTTGGCATGTTAAGAGCTGTTTGTTGCAGCTGCTGCTGCTGCTGCTGCTGAATGATTTGAGAGGAGCCAAGATTTTCTAGGCTTTTAGCGTCATTTTGCTGTAACTCCCAATTATTTCTATTGATTTCTATTTCACTTTTATTTGTATCTATTGTTTGTAGTTTTATGTTCTTTTGGTTTTGTTTGCCACTGCTGTTGATGGTTTCGTTATTTGTGACACTTGTTGCATGTTTATTCATTGATGTTTTATATATATATATATATATATATATATATATATATATGAGTTTTAATATTTTTATTACCAATATCTTTTTTTTTTAATTTTTTTAATTGATCTTGAATACAATATATGTATATTTCTTTGAGTTGAGATAAATCTTATTAACGTTCCTTTTCACAATGTATGATTAAGTGTTAACGTGAACTTTAACTGCAAGTTCTTCATACAAAACTTGGCGTTAAAGTCCCTGTTAGCATTTAATTATACATTATGAAAAGGGCCCTAAATAAGAAAAATACTGGCCAATATTTAGAATCGCGGTTAACTGACATTGATTTTGCTTCAAAAACGTTTTTATCTAACTTAAGGAATGGTTATTTCAAAAATATCATACCTCAAGCATTCGAAAGGACTATTAGAATAGTTTAAAGGCGTAGAAATCTTGAATCTTTTTCTACAAATATGCAAAATTTTTCTTAAAGACACATGAACACATCTTGAACGTACAAACAAATATGATACACAATGTTAAACGGCTTTTGAGACAAGGACAATGGCAAATGCAAGAATTTTATGTAATCCAATTGACAACACCACACACTTACGTTCGAGACAATAACTTTCCAGAAAGAGACATACTAAATAGAGAATACGAACCCCAACTTTCAGCAGATGCTCCGGCAATTTACTATTTTTGGGCACAATATACTTTTTGATTATGATAATTTTGTCGCCTTCAATTTTCTGTATTGTTATGGGCACACCTGGCACAGGCCGTTGCGGCTTAGCTGGCACTTGAGGCACCGGATGCACTGTCTTATTGGTCTGAGTCTGGGGACCCGTTAATATGCCACCCGGTTTAGGTTTGGCAGCAACGGTAGCAGATTTTTGTAGAGGTACAGGTTTGGGTTTGGGTTTTGATGTCGCATGATGTTCAGAGGGTTTGTAATCTTTGCCATCACTGCGTACAATTGATAGATGATACAAAGGTTTATCATCTTCGAGGATGCTTTTCTGGGGTACTTGCTTCTTTTCGACCTTGCGAAGAACTACTCCCAACATGGGAGCCTCGTTCTTTTTAATCGTAATTTGGGTTCTGGGTGGAGTTACTTTTTTTAGATTTACTCCCAGTTTCACGCCTACGGGAGGAGGAGTTTTTGTCTTATGTACTTGTTTACCGGTTGGGATTTCTCGGTTTAATGTGTCTTCAACTATTTCTTGGATTTCTTCTTTGGTATAAACCTCCTCAACTTTGGGATCTGTGTGCAGAACTGGTTCAGGCGCTACCAGTGGCGAAGGGCCTGGGAATATTAATGCCAAACTGCTTCTACGTCTCTGCATGTTGGGAGCCGAGTTGGTTTTCGCCAGTGGAAAAACGGGTGGTGTGGGAGGCAACATGACCGTTGCTGATGTAGAGACTTCACTAATTACACTAGAGTTACTATTATAATGACTGGCGTTTTTACTGGGATTAAGCGACACGGAAGTAGCGCCGCCCGCTGCTGATCCTATACTGCTAATGCTAGAGGAATGCAAACGATCGGGCGCTGTACTTCGGCCATGAAACCTCCGTTGTTCATCTAGCAACGAGTCTGAGCGTTTTTCTCGTGAACTTTCACGATCTCGGCGCTGTTGTCGCAACAATTCTATAGATTCCATAATATTTAAATTATTTACGGAACTGTTTGAGGAAGAGGGCTGCAAATAGTTTCTATCCTTGGGAGAGTTTGAGCCATCTGAACTTTTTTGCAGCAAGGAGCTGCCTGATACTGTCAGTTGGTTATTAGAATGGTTGCTTTCAGTTGACATGTTGGAACGTTTTAGGCCAGCGTTCTCAGCACTAAGCGTCATGAGGTGTTCTTCCATGCCTTCATCTAATATGGAGGGCAGCGAGGTTATGCGCTCTCTGGGAGCCGGCGAAGAAGGCAATAACTTTACCTTGGCATCTAATTGAGACTCACCAGGACTTTTTGAACGTAGCGTTTGATCCGAAAGTGACAGATTGCTGTCCGCGAATTCCATAACAATTTCTGGATTTTTAGTTGTCATGGGCGGTTTTGTAGTTAAGGGCGTTGCTGGGGCAGACGCCGTTACATTTGCATGCGTTTCATTACTGAAATTTAAGTTGATATTGTTAGTTTTGTTAGGCAAAGGTGTGGAAGGTGCACTGGCAGATTGTCCTAGTTCGCTAACTTTTGTTAGGGCATTTTTAATTTCGAAAGCAGCAGCTGCACGCACAGATGCCAGTTCGGTGGCTGTCATTTGTTTAACGCTTAAACGACGCTTTTCATCGTAAATATGTATTTGTGAACTGCTGCCACTAGCACTGCCGCCATTGCTGCTATTGGGCGTCGATCCAAGGTCAGGACAGCCCAAAGCGATCAATTCGCTCAACTCGTTGGTGGACATATTTATGCTCAACTACCAAAAACTTTCGTTTTATTTTATTCTTTTTTGTCTTGCAAATCTTTTTCAAAGAAGCAATATTATATTGGTATTGAGCTTTGTTTGTACGTTCAAGGTTTTTCTTTAATTAATCGAAATATTGCTTTTTTATAAGTTTTTAAATTTTGATTATTAAAGGCTGATATTTTAACATTTGCCCTAAATCATATGGAACTGTTTTCATTTATTAATATATTTAGTTTTCAAGTTCAAAGAAATTAACTTTTTCCCTTTAATTTAATTGATTATTTAATCACTTGGTATTTTTTTTTTTTTTTTGCTATAATGAATTGTTATTTTGTTTTAATTTTTGCCTTGCAATGCGTTTGCTTTTCTTTACAGTTTTTGATAAACTAAAGGTGTTTTTTAATGAGTTTTCTCAAAAATAATTTTTGTTGATTGCGATTTATCTAAAAGTTATATATGCAGGACAGACAACGTTTGCAAAAAACGAAAAAAATCGAGTTTTTGCTTGTCAAGTAATTCAATGTCAATGTTTAAAAAAAAAAATTCTTTTAATTTTTTTTTTGCTTTGAAAATTTTTTGTTCTTGGCAAAAGATCATTTTATCGTTGTTTTTTTATCTTTAATGTTATTAATTTGTTACAGATTTGTGAATACTAGATTTATATTTTGCAAGCGATTAATCTATTGTAATTTGCTTAACAGGGCGCCATTATTAATTAAAAATCTATCAGAATTTATTCAGGGCTAGTCTCGTTCAAAAGGTTCAAATTGCGACAAAGAAGTCAACAAAAATATCGCATATAAACCGGCACAATTTGGGAAGACACAACGTCAACACTCAGTAGTTTTATTTTTTATTTTATTTTTTGAAATACAGTCTGCCCTCTATAATTGAAACTCGTCGATAAATTGCACAATTTGTTTAAGGTAATTTTAAAGAAAAATTGGGCAGAACAAATAAATCTAATTAATACTCAGATAGTATTTCACCATCAGAATTTATAAAGGTTTTTTGCTCCATAGAGGTATATCTCTTGTGACGGTTGTGACCATGATGCTCAAAGTTTTTGTTATAATTAAAAAATATAAAATGTGTAATAAAAAGGAAGCTTTTTCTGACGATATTAATCTTAAAAGCATTTAGAAACATGTAGACTCTGAAAGAAAATGATTTCTGCACAGAATGGCCACCAGAGGGATGTGCCGGGTGTGACCTTGTAGATCTGTCTTTACAAACTTATTAGTTTTAAGAAAAATTTTGTATGAAATTTTTTTTTAAAAAGCCTTTACAAAACCTTTTTAGGTTTTATAAATAAGGCTGTTTGTTACTGATTGGAAAAAATTTTTTCTTAAAAAAAAAAAAATTATTCCAACATATGACGTGTGTGACCTTTTTATGTGACGGTTATAATCTAGTGTGAAAACTCGGAAAGTTTAAAGAAATAAAACTATTATGGTTTTCATTCATGTACTCAACCAATATGACTTTCGCCCTTTTTCCGTTGCTTCCTCTCTCATTTTTTCTCGATAATTTTTATTTCCAATGATTTTTGTTATCCATCATAATTTTCTTAGCATTTGTTCTTTTTCTGTCCGTTTCGCTCTCTCTAAAGCTAAATGTTGTACATATTTTTCCTTATTTTCTTTAAGTTTCTTTCTTTGTTCTCGTTTTCTAGCAATTCAGAGTTGGTGTAACGGGCATGACCAAATATTTTCCCTAAAAAATTACTCGAGCATTCAAATGGAGATTCACAAAATTTAATTATATCGAAGTCTTAAAGTATTTAAATCATAAATAAACCATAAATCTTTTATTTTTAACGAGGACATAATTAAACTTGGGACGAACTCGTTCGCTAGTTCAATTTTGACACGAACCTGTGATCAAATCCATGTAATTTAGATGGGTTTTATTATCGGTTTGTGGCAAAAATGAATTAGTGAACGAGTTCGACCCAAGTCTAGATATAATTATCTCTTGGCTACCTGAAAATGGTAAAAACGCGATTTTGAAAATAAATCGAGTTACGCCTTTTTTTATTTTAAGACATCGATATGTATTATTCATTGCGGTAATTTTTTTATGGTTAGGAAGTATCAAGTATTTGTTGTGTACAGTAATGTTTTATTAAACTTTCTAAGTTTTTAATTGTGACGGGTGTGACCGAAAATTTTAATATTTCAATTAACCGACAAAACTTTCATTATAGGACATCATTATGGGACATTAAAATTCGACATTTCAACCAAACCCAAACAAGAGTATAACCTTTTCTGAGATTACGCTTTTTATTAAAACTCTGAAAGGAAGAAAACGTAATACAAGTAACATTTCAAAGCGTTTCCAAATCGATAACAATAGATAAATAAATATAACAACAATTTGAAATTTATTTGCTGGTGCTTCAGCATTGTCCATATGCATTTCATTGTTGCTGTAACAAATCTAAGCCTACTGCGCTTATTTTTCTTTTGTGATTTTCAACAATATTATTATTTGTAAATTCTTAAATACTTTTGGAAAGTCTGTGCATAAAATAAGAGGTTTGTGACTGTTCAAAATGTTGTAGCAATAATGAAATGCATATGGACAATGCTGAACCACTAGCAAATAAATTTCAAATTAGGATGAACTTATGACAATATGTGGAGTAATAAATTTCTTAAATGGTAAATGTAATATTTTTTTTATATTTCTGATTTGATTAGGCTAAAGTTCGTATCGATCTGTAAGCCAAATTACATGTGGTAATTATTAATGAACAAATAACACCAAAGTTAATTGTAAATATTCTGAAAAACACTAGCAGAAATACCAAAACATAATTATTTGACATTCGATGGTTAATGTATTGGGGTTGAAGTTTACTGATGAGTTCCTTAAAAAGGAACGAAGACCATATAGACGGGGCTTTCTTTAAGGTATTGGGGTTGAAGTCTACTACTGAGTTCCTTAAAAAGGAACGAAGAGCATATAGACGGAGCTTAACCATCAAAAAAGCAAAAATTCATAATTTTATTTTTTTTAGTTTGTTCATAATTGTCATTTTCTTGTGGGCAAGATTAGAACAGGATTTATTAAAAATCATTGTCCGGAATAAAAGGCGAACAACTGACACGAAAACAACGCAAACATTGGCGATCACAATTTTAGGGAAAGGGAACACATAACGTGAACTTCCCGATAAGGGTGAATAAGTTAATTATTTTTTCCTGTGTAGAGCCGTTTTGCGTGGAATTGCCCGTAATGAATTAACTTTAAAAAAAATATGAAACTGTATTAGTCCGATACACTAAGGCCTAATAAATCAGTCAAAGTTTAAACACTTGTTTAGTTAAACTAAACTCAAATTTATTTGTAGTTTAAACTAAACAGGAGTAAATCAGTGAACCATACTTTATGTGTAGTTAAAAAAATAATATTGTGGCAGCACTAGAACAAATGTCAAAAAACAGCTGTTTTGCAGCAGGCTATCAATTCGTTGCCCAATCAAAAAGACAAAAAAGTTAAGGAAATTTCAATTATATGTCGCCAAATTGTACCAAGAAAGGAATTATGTGTATGGTTGGCGAAGTAGAATAGTATAAAATAACACTAGAGTGTAGGAAATCAGGTCGAACAAGATCTGAAGAAAAATAGGAGGCTTGCAAAAAAGTTGAAAGCTCTTTCAATGCAAAACATATGGTATTAAGTAACAAAAACATATGGCCTGTATTGGTAGTTTAAACGCCCAATTTTATGCGTTTACAGATGGTTTAAATACTGTATTGATTTAAAGGTTTACTAGTTTAAACACATTTTAAACCAAAAATAGAGATTAACTTGCACTGATTTATTAGCCCTAAAAAAATTACACTTTTGTTTAACTTTAACTATAATTTAATTAATTTTTTTTTGTAATTATAAGTGAAGAATTCTATTTAATTGAAGTTTCTTTTAATATAATTGTCAAGATTTTTGTAAAGAAAAGCAAATGCATTTGATTTATATTATTAAAAATGTACAGCTGTTGTTTTAAAACAAAATACATACAGCTGGATTTATTTTTAATTATTTTTTTTTTTTTTTATGCCAAAATATAAATCAAAATTCTATGAAGATCATAAACATTTTATCTGAAATTAAGCAACAAATATACATACATATGTATATAAATGAAAACAGCAGCTAAAAAAAATAAATAATAGGATAAAAGAAATATAAACGCACACGCTCGTCACACTTTTTTTATAGAAAAAAAAAATGGATTTATCGCATAGACATTGTATTTAAAAAAATATTAATTGCCGAAATACGTGGTCAATGTGACCATTCCATTTTATTATAAAAAAAAATATTGCTAATGCATATTTTTCTTCATTAAAGAGTAATAACAAAAATAAAGTTGTATTTAAAATCACTGAAAAAATTTTTATAAAAAAACCGAATTTCGATAATAAGCAATAATTTAAGAAAATATATTTATATTTATTTGTTTACATACAGAATTAAAAATCAATTCGGTTTCAATTTTTCCTTCCTATAAACTATTAATTGATCACTTACAACAAAATAGCAAAAGTTTCACAACTGCCTACAATAACCGTTTAATTACAACAACAATTACAAAGGAATTGGTATTTTTTTTAATCAAAGTTGGAAACGAACAACTAATCAGAGGTCAAATAAAATTAAAAAAACTATTTGAATTTAATCAGTCATTGCCTACAATACGTACGTATGACTGCACGCAAACAACTGTGCGATTGATGGCTTTATTTGATCATCTCCAGGGGACTTAATATAATAAAAATGTTTATTTACTTATTAAGAGTATTTTTTTATACATGTATAAAACTTTAACTTGGCAACACTTTTTAACTGGCGGCCATTTTGTCAGCTATTAAGTGATTCGTGTTTAGCTCTGTTTGGCATTTCAACATGATATACTGACGCCTACTTCCATTTTACGGTCAACATATTAACTATCCCAGCAAAAAAATTTCAAAAAAGGTAATCGAGTTTGGAATTAAGCATTTTTGGTGGAAGCACTTCCCTACTGGATTACCAACTTAATGATTTTAACAAGGCGTGAGACTAAAATAATCGATTCTTGAGAAGTAATTACATTTTTTTATTTGTCAAAATTTCATTTAGTGGCCTTCGAAAATGGCTGGCTGTTCCGTTCAACTATGTGTTGACAGAATATTTACAACTAACTTTGGTGTTATTTGTTCATTAATAATTATCACATGTAATTTGGCTTAAAAAGCGATACGAACTTTAACCTGTTAAAATCATAAATATAAAAACAAATGGAGTTCGAATAATAATTAAAATTAACTAAAATTTCATGTAATCTATTTCGTCTAAAAAAATCATTCTCTTCATTTAGCAACTTGCACGTCATTTTTTGTAATTTTAGGTAATGTGATTTATAAGCGAGTAATGAAAATTGGCAATCAGAAAAGTAAGTCATTATATGGCAAGTAGTTCTAATGGTAATGTGTAATTTTTTGCTGGGTATGCAACGTTTTCACACCACGTTTACTTTAAATGATAATACGCATCCACAGAGACGCCCTAGAGTGCGTACAGAAGAAGTCATTGTTGTTGTAGAGCGCAGCGTAGAGGAAGACCCGAATCAGTCTATCTGCCATTACTAATTACTAGATAGTAATTTAGATAGGTAAATTTTCTTTGAATCTTATTTACATTTTGACTCTAGAATACGGACGAGTGTGTCGTCCGTTTGGTATATCTGGTTTTTATAAAAAGCCGATTGATGTTCGGCACTCTGCACAGAGAAAATAGTGCCTAATAATTACCTCATAAAATAGATTAAAATTAATAAGAAATCTCTATGGTTTTTTTTTCAATAAGGAAATCTTATTAATTTCATAGAGAAAACCTTTTTGAAAAAAATCAAGAAGAAATCTTGTAGTTTTTATGAGGTTATCTTATAGATTTTTTTAATAAGGTTTTCTTCTTGATTTTATGATCCGACCTCATAAAATAAAAAAAAATATGTCTTTCTTTATTCTTTGTGCTTTGCTTATATATTTTCATTCAAATTCTATACCATATACTTTGAAAGGAGAGAAGTATTGAACCAGCTAACTTCTGACTGATAGACAAACACTCTAACCAATGTGCTAACAAGCAGTCCGAATAACCATTGAAATAATTTTGCAAACATGCTTATACAAAAACGAAAAAGATCGTGAAAAAAATTGTCTGTGTCTATTTATAGATATGAAATAACAAGACATCTCATAAAATCAAAAAGATTTCCTTATTCAAAAAAATCAATAAGATGCTTTAGACACATAATCATATAGGAACCTAATAAAATCAAGAAGAAAACCTTTTTAAAAAAAAATCAATAAGGCAACCTAATATAATCAATAAGAAATCCATATAGTTTACAATTTACAAGAAAACCTCATAGAATCAAGAAGATTTTCTCTATGGATTGTTTTTTTGGTGCCAAAAATAACGGAAATTGAGTAAAAAAAAGTTGTGAATAATAAGATTTCTTCTTGATTTTATGTGGTTTTCTTCTTGATAAAATTAATAAGATTTACCACATAAAAACAATAAGGAATCTCTATGAAAAAATCTTCGCTTCTTTCTGCTGGGATACCCCTTAGCCTAAAAACGTTTCATAGAGAAAATCTTATTGATTCTATGAGGCAGTTTTTTCTCTGTGTGGCGCTTCTCTGGGCAGCCTGGCACTACATGGAATATTGAAACAGAGATTTAGATGGCGAAAAATTATTTTAATAACCTTTTAACTTATACGCATATTTACCGAGATAGCACCTTAAATTTTTTTAATTTTAAATTTTATTTCGAAAATGAAATTTTAATAAGTTTAAAAAAATTTTATATTTTTTTTTTTTTTTGGAATGGGATGTAAAATAAAAAATTCTATAGTGTCAAAATATATGCAAAAACATGCCTTAAAGGGTAAAATATGCAAAAATATGCACTAACAAATCGATGCCAAAATTCATAAAAAGTTCTGAAACGGATAAATATCTTGTCCCCGCAGTAATACGTCAGACAAGAAAAAACATGCAATTGCATATTTGCGGTTTCCCTGCTTATCAATCATCATTTAAAATAAAAATTCATAAAATAAACATGCGTTTGAGAACAAACAAAAAAAATATTGATAGAATTCAAGAAATTAAGAAAAAACGTATTTTCTTTAAACATTTTTTTTAACTTATTTTTTTGTTTGTTTTACTTTTTTTTCAGTAAAGCGTAAAATTTAAAAAAAAATACATATAAAAAATGAATAAATTCATTTTTTTGTTTATTTGAAAAACTGTCAGCAGTATGAGTTCATTTCAAAATCAAAACTATTTGGAATTTTTCATACTGCATTATCTGTGTGCCGAATACATTAACAAAAACTTAAAATTTAACAATCGATTATCCAGAATGCTCCCGGTCCAGACCATTAGGGATGATCGAGGTCTAACTGTATACCTAACTCAAGCTATTATTTCAAATGGAAAATCTCACAAATTAATTGAGATTTTGACCAGGGGTACTTTCGAATATGCGGATTACGGAGGTACCATTAACTCAAAACCAGGGGGTCTACTCAGTAATTCGAAACGAAAGAAAATGCTTTCGAATTTGCATATAATTAATATACCAATTCCAAAGTATTTTCTTTCGTTTCGAATTACAGAGTAGAACCCAAGCTTATATCGACAAATATACGAGTAATAAAACAGAAACATTAACATTTGCTTTTTTAATTTCTTTTTTTTCCAGACATAATTGAACGAATATTGATTGAATTAGGTTGTGAAACTTTTGAATTATTTTACCGGATCAAGTTTTGTTTTTGTTCTATATATAAAAAAATATCGGCCTGTGCCACGATAACGGCAGAAAATGTTTGATCATTTATTTATATTTAAAACAAAACAAATTTTATTATTTTATTGTTGTTTTCAATACAAGTTGTCGATCGAGAATTTTCTGTCGACATCGTGGAACAGAAAAAAGAAATATGTAATATAGTTTCATTATTGCTTTGTTTTATTATGTGATTTATTGATACATAATTAATAAAAATTAATGGAAAAATTGTTGGTAGCACTTTTTTTCTATTAATTTATCGAAATAAATTGTTATTATAACTCTTTTTTGTAGATTTAAAACTCAAGTGCTTGTATTTTGTTTATTTTTCTTGAGTTTTTTTTTTTTTGGTCTTGTAGTTGCTGTTTTATATAAATAGTTTTGTATATTTTTTAAAAATAACTTTGGATCTTGATCGTCATGATTTTTATGCGAAGAGCAACTTCATTATGAGCATTTTTACACTATCATGAGATCATTATTATTAAGCACAACTTTATAAATAAATTTAGTTTCCTGATGATGCTGGGAAAGATGTGTGTATTATTTTTTTGTTGATGCTCTCCAACAAAGTTTTTTTTTCGTTTTTGTTGTTGTTGTTAGTGTGTTCTTTATTCCAAAAAACACACACAATATACACACTTTTCATTTGTTATTATTTCATTCACCACGTTCTTTTTGCACTTCTGTTTTAATTAGTTAAGAAGAAATAGTTTTCCCCAAATGAATTATTTTATCATGATCTTTGGCGTTCTTTTTTTTTTTTAATTAATTTAATGAATATGTCTTTCTTTTTTAGTACATTAAATGGAACTATTTGGCAACTCTGTTAATGGTTTGATTTTTTATTAAATTATTTTTTTTAGCAATATTTAACAAAACGAATATGTAGACTAAAATATGTACACATGTATGTATGTATGTATGTATGTATGTATGTATGTATGTATGTGTAGCATGTAAAGATGTGGCAAAATGTAGAATATAAAATGTTTTTTAGAATTTTTAAAGATATATTTAGTTTAATTTTTATTTTATTTTTTTGACTTTGGCGAAATAAAAAATCGAATTAGTTTGAAAATTTACTTTGTCGTTAAGACTTTTGATATTTTATTTTATTTTTTTTAATTATTTCAAAATCCCACGAACAAAAACACATGCATGTAGTTGTTTTTTATGCGCTAATGTTGTTGTATTTAAAATAAATTTTCTGGGTTATATCACCACTTATTTAAGTAACCAAAGAATGAATATTTAGATATTTGTATTTAAAAAAGATTCAGATTTTTTTTTCTTCTTTTCAAGCAAATAAAACACAAAATTTTCCATAATTTGTGCAATTTCAAAACATGTTTCATCAACTGGTTTTATTTTTTTTTTATATATGTATATGTATGTATATGTATATTTATTTTCTATTTCTTTGCACCTGCACTAGATTTATGACTTCAAATTTTTATTTTTGTTGTTTTAATTCAGAACGAGATTATACGATTTCGCAACATCTGCGAATACGATAGATTTCAATAAATATTTTCCAGAATTATTTTGTATATCTTGTTAGCGCTTTATTTCAGCAAATATTTGGTTAACAGTCCTTGTTTATTAACTTAAAAAAATGATATTGTAAATTATTAATCCTAACATCGAATGCTTGAGTTTATTTTTAAAATAAATTATGAAAAATATGTTTTCTCAAATTTTTTTCTCCAAATTTCACACGTCGGAAGCAAATATAAACAAGAAAAAAAAAATCAAAATTATCTATCGAAATTGAAAGATATAAAACACACACACACACACACCACTTGAGTTTAAGGTTACCGCGCTCGACAGACACAACCGTCTAATGAAGATTTTAATCTTCGTCTGATTTAAGATTTTCGAAACTGAAAATTTTTATAAAGGTGAAAATAAACATGCGAGAAAATACACAAAACA
The DNA here is from genome assembly GCA_949987645.1 of Tachina grossa. Taxonomy (NCBI): domain Eukaryota; kingdom Metazoa; phylum Arthropoda; class Insecta; order Diptera; family Tachinidae; genus Tachina; species Tachina grossa. The sequence continues at coordinate 195,847,795 of OX465274.1, read as the reverse complement.
ACAACAACAACACGAACATAATCATTAACTTTCTTTTCACTCGCTCTTCGAAAAGCGGAAAATCAGAAAAGAAGCAAAAAAAATCGCAAGAAAAATATAAATTATTTCGAACGTATATAAACAAAACATTGAAAACTATAGACCACAAGAGATTTGTACAAAAAAAAAAAAAAATACTCAAGAGTGAGTGATAGTGTGCCATCGCCATCCACAGCACATGAAAATTTTTATAATAAAATCATGCGCACGCATCTCGCACAGAACTTTTTTACAAGCTCATTTTGACACATGACAGTCAGTAGTTTGTATGGTTTTACGAGTACTACACAGCCATTTTCAAAATACTGACTGACGTCACATTAAACACTCTTTTTTCATTTGCAAAAGTCGTCAGAAAAAAAAAGATTTTAGTACCTATTTTTTCTGGCAAATATCGTAAGAACAACAATTAAATAGTAAAAATAAAATTTTAGTGTAATAGCAAGTAAATAGAATTTAAAATGTTTAGAGATTTAGATTGATTATGAAGGGTCGATTTTGTTTGTTCTTTGTCATTTCGTCACTATTGCCAAATCAAAATGGGAGACTATTGTCAGATCTTACAATTTTGTCAGATCTGTCAAGGTTAATGTATCATATCTGTCAAAACATCTTATGCTAAATACACATATGACATTTCTTATCATGTCGTTTTCAAAATAAATGCAACGCCGTTCACATTATGTTTTTTATATGGAAAGCAATTCCACACAACCAAAACTATCAGAAATGACAAACGTACATACTATTGCGATGTCACAAAATGCCATTATGTGTACTCATCATAACAATGTGTTGCCAGCTGATTTGTAAGACAATAAATTCATTTGACAGTATCGTCAGATCACACCATAGTCATGTGCGAAAACTGTCAGATCTGAATGATAGAAATTGTCATATATCAATAATTTTTTCTTGCTATTAAATGTAAAAATTTAATAAAGGGTGTCCCAACAAGAACGCAAGATTTAAATTTTAAATAAAACACAGATATTAAAAAAAAAAAAAATCGTGAAACTTTATTATATCGTAAAGTAGACAGAATGAGGTTATGTGTGGAACAACATATCGGGCAGATGGCCGCCGCGGCTTTGCTGGCACACACGCGATCTTTTAATGAAATTTTCAATGACCGTTTTGCACAAATGCTGCGGTATTTTATTAATGCATCGTCCAATTTCTTCTCTTAATGCTTGAGTCGTCGTCGGCTTATTCGCGTAAACCATCGACTTCAAAAAACCCCAAAGAAAAAAGTCTAATGGTGTTAAATCGCACGATCTAGGCGGCCAATTCTGGTCTCCAAAACGCGAAATAACACGACCGGGAAATGACTGATGCAGCAATTGAATTGTTTCTCTGGCTGTATGGCATGTGGCGCCGTCTTGTTGAAAACACATGCCCTCCACATTCATTTCTTCAATTCTAGGCACGAAAAAACTGGTTATCATTTCACGATACTGAACACCATTAACTGTTTGCGCTTGACCTGCCTCATTTTCATAAAAAAAGGTCCAATGATTCCTCCAGCCCAAAATCCACACCACACAGTGACACGTTGAGGATGCATTTGCTTCTCGTGAATCACTCGAGGATTTTCCTCACCCCAAATGCTACAATTCTGCCAATTGACGAAGCCATCAAATTGATCGCAATTTGCGAACTGTAGCCGCAAAACTTTCACCATTTTGGTAAAACAATTTCACAATGAGAATGCGTTGTTCATTCGTGTAGCGCTCCATTTTTACTAACCTCGTACCTTCTACTAGCAAACAATAACAATTGTTAAAATGTCAAACAATGACACTCCGAATGGCGCCAAATTTAAATCTTGCGTTCTTGTTGGGACACGCTTTATATATAAATTCTTATGGAGCACAAAGCAGCAATTATAATGATTTTGGCTGCATAAGCTTTACACAGCTGACAATAGTAAGATGTATGACAATTGTGTGACAATTGAAACAAAATCCCAATTATTGTGACGACAGTAAATTTTGTGACTTGTATACTCTTTATCGGCAAAAATTGGATCTTATTGAGAATCTCTTATCTCCAAGGCTTTGTAAATTAATGAAGCATGTTAGTAGTAGTAAATTTTTGTCGACAAAGAGTAGACAAGTGACAATTTTTAGTGTCGTCTTAATGTGACGTCACAATAAGGGGGAATGTGTTCACACGATTTTCCGATGTCAAACTGGCAGCGTTGTCAGACAAAAGTGTCAGTTCACACACTTGTAAGAAAATTTTGGCACATTTTACTCACAATTTTGTAAAAATTTTAATTTAATTTTTTTATATGTACATTTATGATTTGATCAGGCTAAAGTTCGTATCGCTTTGTAAGCTTTGTTTCAAAAACTGGGACTCTCAAGTTATCGGTTCTTATTTTTCAAATAATAAGTCCTAGTTTACACTATGCCATCTATTGCTAAGCAGGTTATTATGTAATTTACAACGGACGAAATAGGTTTTCGAATTGTGTGTCAATGACCTAATTTTTTTAATCGAATTATATAAGAACCCCTATTTTTTCGATTATTCAGGGATCGATTATTTTAAATTTAGAACCTCAACTTTGTATTATTAGGATGCTGCAAGGGTTCAGTAAAAAAAACAACCTCTTACTGAATCACATCGTATTAAATATAATATATTCCACGTACATTTACATATCCAAATTCATACAATCATACAACATTTGCTTGCTGCCAAAAACATTTAGATCACCCAAAATTAACACTTTAAATTTGAGAGCGAATATATTTTTATAAAGAGTTAGTAATTCAAGAGACACGTTTTTAAGAGCAGCGTATAAGGAAAATAATTATATTTTTTTTTTTAACAAAATCACTAAAGTTTTTTAAAGCTTTTTTTCTGTGAGTTGGTTGTATTTTTAGAAAAGCTTATGACGATGATCAGAAAATTTTATGTTTTATATTTACCCTGTGTAATGTTTGTTTGGCAATTACTAGGAAAAATTATTATTGCGCTCATTTACTTAAACAACGTCATAACTCAAAAAAAAAAAAAAAAAACAGTCGTCCACAAAACGAGTTTAAAAATTTCAATTTATTACACAATGTAATGGAAAAAGAAAATTTAAATTTTTTTGTACAAAAATTTTACACAATATTACATTTAATACTTTTTAAAGTAAAAATTGAACTGAAGCGGGTCAACCATTATACAATATTATTGCATATGTTGTTGTACATATTATTGTTGTTTTGACCAATATTTTGCAATAAAAGGCACAATATTTTCAAAGAATATATTGACCAATTTTCCTGACAGTGAAAAAGTAAACAACATTGAACAATGTTGCCAACACATTACACAATTGTCCTGATTGTACACTAAAAAGCAAGTCTTTTGATATTTGCCAATATATTGTGCCAGCTTCGAATATGACACACACATTGGTGATATTATTGTACGATACGAAAAATTGCACAATTATATTGCAATTGGGTGGACCTCTTACAAGACAATTAATTAGGTAATTTTAACTTTTTAAGTACTTTTATTTTTTTTTAGAGCTATACAACTTTAAGCTGTCAAGTGATTTATGTTTAGTTGGGTTTGGCATTTCAACATGTATAGACAGACGCGTAGCGTAGAGGAAGACCCGAATCAGTCTATTCGCCATCGTGCAGAGGAGTTGGATATGTGTTTATCTACTTTAATGAAGATTTTGCGGAAAGTTGTTGGTTTGCATGCTTACAAAATCCAACTCGTGCAACAATTGACACCACAAGATTAATTTATTTAAGAAAACATTTGCTAGCCGCATAGTTTCCCCTTTAGGACCCGTTAATTGGCCGCCAAGATCATGCGATTTAACTAGACTAGGCTATTTTCTGTGGGAATATGTTAAGTCGCTAGTCTACGCCGATAAGCCCGAAACGATTGAAAACTTGGAGGAAAACATTCGCCGCGTTATTGCCAGCAAACGGCCAGAAATTTTTAAAGCCTTCGAAAATTGAACCTCCAGATTAGACTACGCCCGAGCCGGCCTTGGCGGTCATATTTCTAGCATATTTAAATTATAATACTAGAAGATTATCTTTCGATTAAAGTAAATTAAAAAAAAAATTCATCTTTGTTTTATTGCATTGCAAAGTTCTATACCTCTATAAAAAATACCCTTTACAAAGGGATGATGAAAAGAGCGACTACCAGCAATCTTATCTGCCTAAAATTTCACACTACTCTTGAAGTATATTTTTTCTCAGACATAAAGAAAAGCTAAAATTTAATAAGTGAAAATATTTTCTTAACATAGGGTCTACAACTAACATAATATGTAAGATAAGAGCGTCAAATTCAATCGCAGAGAGAATTATGTTACGTGTAGACTTCAAATTAGTGTTATCTTAATCTTATAATATTTTTGATGAGAGCGTTGTTATAAGAAATCCTGTAACAACAATCTTATGCGATCAACTGTCAAAAAACGCACGTATGTGAAAATAAATTAGTATGTATGTGTGAGTGTTTATTAAAATAAATGAAAAACTATGTTTTGGACAAAATTTCTTGGATTTTATGTGTTTAAAAGTATTTAATTGATTTATAAATTAAAGTTTATGTGAAAAAATGAAAATAACATAACTAATTATACAAACGTAATACATGTTAACTCGATGAGAATATTCATAAAATGAAATGTTATAACAAAAATAAATCTACGTTGTCCTATTGTGTGAGATTGAGAGAAATATCGGCATTTTATTTTTGTTATTCTGCCGACATTCTCTCAGATATTATGTCAGAGTTAATCGCAGTTGTAGACGCTATGTTATGGCAACACTCCAAGCAATCAAGACTTATAAGAAATAAGGTTTCCAAGTTGGCGATTTAAGCAAAGCAAACAATTTTTTTTTTAAATTAAATATTTTAAAATGAAATACAATCGAAATGCAGGCTGATAGTGAGTTGTGAAAAATGCAAATTTAGAACTTAAATTTATTTTAGCTCAATTTTCGCTTGACCGACATGAAAAGAAATTTTTCTTTACAATTTTTTCTTATATTGTTTTTTAAATTCATGTCAAAATATAAAGAAAAAAAATAAATAAAAATGGGTTTGTAACCAGAGCGAATTAAAAAAAGATTTAAGGCCTTATTCGGAAAAAAATAATTAAGATTTACAAAACGTTTAACAAACAAATTTCGATACAAAATTTGTTGTGTAAACATTTTGTAAACTAAAATAATTTTTTCTGAATATGGCAGTTAATCAATATTTTTTTTTTTTTTTTTTTTTTTTGAACAAACACAAACACAACTCGCAAAGCGATTAGCTTGTCTGCGAAAAACACTCAGGGTCTATGGTGGGAATCGAACCAACGACCTCTGGACTGAGAGGCTAGCATAGCTACCACTCAGCCACAGAGGCACCCAACAACACTAGTTAAATTTGTTATTGATATAATTATGAACACTGCAATTTTTATTTATTAAAGTCAATTCAATAGCATTTTAGCAATTATAAAGAACCAAAATAGTTGACTGGTGCTATAAATTATAAACATCACTTTAGTAATTAAACATGCTGTTATAATCGGGCAGAGAAGGTACATATTTTATTAACAGGGTGATAACACAGTTTTTAAAATATTTTTGCTTTTACACATACATTTTTAATTCTTCTTCATTGCTATTTTGTTTAATACATAAGACAAAAATATATATTGAAATGCAAATGATTACAAGCATAAAAAACATTGCATTATGTAAAATATAAAACAAATAAAATATATTATCAAAAAAAAAAAAAAAAAGTTATTTGCTACTTTTTAGAACTCACTAAAAAATCCTCCTCGACTTTTGCAAAATAATTATCCTGCAAAAAGTCGCCCACAAAACGGCCATATTGCAATTCGCACTCTAAAACTAAATCGAAGAGATTGCCTTGTTTACGACAGGCATCTCTGTGCCAACTTCCTCCATTCACCTCTTTCTTTACTTCTTCGACAATTGACAAATTAGATGGCTGCGTAATAACAGAGCGTGCCACGTGCGGCGCAAGTTTTGTGTGTGATATTCTTTGCATATACGAAGAGGGAAAATTAGAAACTGCATATTGTATCGCTCTATGCGTGGTGGCAATAATGCCCTCCAATTCATGAAAGAAATCTATTTTGTTTGATAAATTTAGCAGACCCACACGCACAACACGAAATAAAAACAACGAAATGCAACTAAAGTGAACAAAACAATTGCTTTTTTTACATAAAACCACTTGTAAAAGAAAATAATTTTCAAAAAGAGATGGCTATATACATAATTCGATGTGCAAATGTGCAAAAAAAAAACAATTCAACGTTGCCAAACAATCATAATAGCATTTAAACATGAAGTCAAGACAACAACCTTAAAAAAAAACATTTGCATGCTTTAATTATAATTTTCGTATGAGCACTCACTAAATAATCACCATCATGATCATGAAAATACTCTTCTATTAGCCAATCTTCCTCAATATACTGTTTGTATAACACTGATGTCTGGTACACCAAATCATCCAGTTTATCGAGTTTTCTTGGAGCCGGCAACTCACGCATTTCAAAATTTTCCAATGTTATTTGAGATTTTTCCAAATAACGTTTGAAGAATAACATTCTAAATATTTATTGTTCCGCCTTGGACAAAACGAGAATGCGAATGCGTTGTTTCAGTTTGCTTTCAATCAACTAAAATGTTGTTAATTTTTTAAAAGTTTTTTTTTCTTAGGGGCAAAATAGTGGCAGACAACAGTGATTTTTTCGTTTGTTGTTTATTTGATTTTTTTTACACAAAAAAGAATTAAATAAAAAAAATAGCATAGCATGCATATTTTTTAATCACATGCATAGATAGTTTTGTTTATTTTGCAGCCGAGATGAGTAATTTAACATATTGAATTTGTCTAGTAATGATTGGGGAGGCAGCAGAAGACGGACGTTAGGATATAATTAAAATTTTGTATTCAGTGATCTATTCAAGTTCAATGGTACAAAATTGAAGGTGTTAAAGTTAAAAATAATTCAATTGAATGCTCAATTTAAAACTAATTTGCGGTGTGAATTTTTTTTTTTATCTCAAAGAAACTTTTTCTACATAAAGAAAAAAACTGAGGAGTACATAAGCTTTGTAGCAAAAATCGCAATAAAGCTATATAATATGAAAGCTATTTTTAAACTTAAGGCCTAATTATCTAAATCACGTAACCAAAGTGATATTTATTTACATGAAAACAAAAACTGTTTGAAAATTTGTTTTTGTTTTCCATACAAATTCAAAAAATTATAAAAAGCCAAGCTCCGGGCATAGAGCAATTAATTAAAGGTACTAGCTGAAGCTTTTGACATTCGTCGGATTCAAAGCAAATAGAACAAAACAAGGTGTATTTAATCAGGTGGCAGCTCTACTTCAGCTGATAATTTTTTTCTCTATGTTCTTTGTAGCTGTAGAATGTCAAAAATTCGTTTTGTTTTGGTTTTAGTACAATTATTATTGTGGTTTTGACATTCTTCGGTTCTTTACACAGCTATGGTAGCCGTATTTTTGTATAACAAAACCTTACGCAGTCACCTGTATAATTACACCACGGAACAAAAATTATCATATAAAATAGGGCTGCCACCAAGTTAAATACGCATTGGCTTCGGTGAAGAATTTATATGCAAAACAAAAACAAATTTTTTTAATTTTTTTTTTTAACATTTACAAAATTTTTTATATTTTGTTTTTGTTTTCATATACACATTCAAAACTTTGGTGAATTTATTTAGGGAACTAAGGCCTCAATGCCTATAGGCCTTATTTAAAAAAAAATATTTTTGATTTATAATTTTTCATACAAACTTTGTTTTTTATAAACCCTTATACAATAAAAATATTTTTTTATTAATAACGCAATATATGTAGGTATTTACATATGTAAATATTAATAAATAAATAGTAAGAATTATTAAAAAGATAAATTTCAAGACACAAATAAACCGTATGTACTATAAATTTCATTAATAATTTAGTTTTATCAGCGTCCTTGCATAAAAAAACTTGATACTACAAAAGTAAAGAATATTATGAAACGCTCAATAAAAATCCAAGATATAAGAAACACATGCATACAATTAGGGCCTTTTCGAACCCATTTATCAAAAAAATATATGCGGGATCAGGGATAAGTTTCATAATTTGGCAACATTGTAACTACATAAATAAAACTACAAAGCTCAGTTAAGGCCATTTCATAGCCACCTGCTTATGTGACTTCTTACAGTTACTATAAGCTTAAAAACTACAATTATTTATCCTGAAGAACCTACAAAAAAAGTAGAAATATGGTTGTCGATTTATTATAAAATATTAATATATAAAATCTGTTATTAATTGGTTAAATAACTGTCTAACGTTATGTATATCGTGCTTAATTAAATACGAGTAAGATCTGTACAAATTTAAAACAACAATTTCACATTGAAATGATAACACAGTATCCGGGTAATACTGGCTTTCTCTAGTACCGTACTATCATTCCAATACAAAAATACCGTTTTTGTGTGTCGTTTTAAAACGGTGGGTGGGCGTTTAATAGCACAATCACAGTTGCCAGATTTGCAGATTTCACAGCATTTTACTGATTGTTTATGCGGACTTTATGCAATGTCGACAAGTAAAACAACTAGAAATCTGATATTATATACATATGTACATAATATGTATGTATATGAAAACTGTAAAACGTGTTTCATTGGGCAAGTTTTATGGTCCATTGAATGGTACTACAAATATACTAAATTTTCAGACTCCGACCAGCCCACGAACGACTATCGCATGTTTTGGGAATAATTATACATATCACTCATTTACTCAAAGAACATCATAACTCCAAACGTCTAAATTCGATTTTTGAGTTAGTGATGTAGAACTAATCCTCATATCATGCTTCATATTGCGTGAAAATTTCATAAAAATATCTTGTTAACTCAACTCTTGAGAGAAAAATAAAATTTACTTTTTCCATTGAGTGAATTGAAAACTTCAAATTCGTTTTCTACCAAAATTGTTTTTTTTATAGTTATGACGTTGTTTAAGTAAATGAGCGATATGTGTATTAAACCGATCTGAAGAGGCAAAAATTTATCAGTTTCGTTTAATTTCTGTTAATAAGTGTGTAAACTTTTATACTGAGATCAGTGATTAAATTTTGAAAAGGTTTGGTTTTATAGAGCAATCTTAAAAAGAAACAAATCTAAATTTTGAAATCAATTTACGAGCTCGATTGTGAGTGATTCATAAAAATTTGGCAAAGGTTTATAAAATAAATTTCTTTGATATTTACTATGAATAGGGGCATTCTGAAATGATATTATATGAATTGCTTTTAAAAATTGTGTTAATGGAAAGGAATCAAAGTGAAATTTTTATGTTTTCCCTAAAATCTGTATTTTATAAAAAAAAAGACTTTTGGCAACTGAATCCCAAACTATCTTAAATCGCACTTGTTTTTAGTTTGACAGAGTTTTTGCATATTTAAAAAATATTATGCAATTTTTTAGCCCAATTTTGCAAATTTCAGGAGAAATTTTTCTTGCAAAAGTGGGCACAATTGAGTTGAGAGCATTGGCACGAATTCTTACGCTCTTTTTTCAAGAATATTTATCCAGCAAAGACGTCTTTCATTTAAAATTTATGATGATATGTGAAAAATGAATCTCTGCAATGAATCTCTGCAATTTGAACTATATATTTTATATATATATTTTTATATGCATATATATATTTTGTTTTATTTCAAATGCGAACCTAAGGATATATGTACAATGCAGCATTATATTTCAAACCCTTGGCTTTGTGTTTTTTTGGGGTAGCTCTGTCACCTCTCTAATGACGATCAAAACCACAGTGCTCACCACTGTTTTAAAACTATATATCGCACAATGCGCTGATTTACACGGGCATAATTGTGCTGGCATAACCAGAGATGCCAACTTGGTGCTTTTGGCACTATTTTTAGTGCTTTTTGAAGACTTAAAACGCCAAATTTTGAGCGTTAGTGCCAAAATAAGAAAAAGCACTAATTAGTGCTTTTAATAAATTTGTGTATTTCTTAAAATTATTTTAATAATTACTCGGCGTATTTATTTTTTCAGTGTAAAGCATACATTTTTCGTCTCATATATTTCATTAAATGGAGAATAGCTAAGAAAATTTTAAACATTATTAAACTTCACATTAATTCACGTTATGGATTTTCAGTCGTTTTTCACGAAAGTGCTTTTTACGCTATTTAGATATCAAAATTACGCTTTTAAGTGCTTTTTTTAAATGTTGATGTGCCTTTAGAGCCAAAAAAGTTGGCATCACTGGGCATAACATGCCAGTTTGTAGGTGAGAGAGGCAAAGAGAGTGGTTTTGCGGTTGGCATAACTTTTCAACCAGCTTCAACCCCGCATTAGCAGCATAAAACCAATACACACACAACTTAAAAAACAGCAAATGTTAAATGAATACTAAAAACACTAACACACACACACAGCTGTGTATACGTATACATTTTGTGCCAGATGAATTAGTCTCGTCTAATTTGGAAAAGAACAAAAATTGTGCGGCTTAAAAATTATTCTCGTGTAAACTACCTCACTGAGTCACATTTCATTTTTAGTGTGCGATATATTCAAACGAGAATAGACGCGATTCTTATGGAGCATCGTTTTAAAACGACGCATGACAAAAACGATAAAGGCCGTGATACACTATCATACAAAGTCGTGCGATCTACGAAAAAGTACAACGCTGGTATGATGGAGTTTATGAGAATTTTCAAAAGACAATAACAATTCATCACACCAGGGTTGTATATTTTCGTAGATCGCACGACTTTGTATGATAGTGTATCACGGCCTTAATAATCATACTACCGTGTTACCCTGGCACCGTTTTACCACTTCAATGTAAAATTACCGTTATTGTCTTTCGTTTTAAAATGATACTCAAACTGTAATAGTGAGGAATGGTTGCTTTTTCCCTGACTGCCAAGGAAATAAAACGAACGTACGTTTGATTTGTGAAGGCTTCGCTTGTTCAACAGAAACTAACTGCATTTTTTTAATGAACTAATTTATAAATATAGAACATAATGGCAGATATTGCCTTGTTTGCTTCACTATTTACCTCGTGTGTATGTACTCAGGAATATAATTAATCATAGTTAAATTTACTTTCTTTAGTTTATATTTGGAGGGGATTAAAACAGCTCTATGATATTATGCGATAGAAAAAATCTTGCAACAAATTATGCAATTCTTATAGATTTTATGGACTTTTTTTTTATTAAATTGTCAAAATTGTTACGAAATGTTACGTTATTTTTTTCTCTCTTGCAAAAAAGGAAAAAAAATAATTAAAAACCTAACGCAAGAAGGAACCTGTATACAAAATGAAAAGTTTTTACCTTAGAATGTGATCGCCTATTATTACGTCCACTATCACGTTCATCCTTGGCACGGTCACGATGCCGGCGGCGTGAACTTGAATGGGAGGCATCATCTCTGTAACGATATTTATGGACACGACGGCCCGATGTGGGAGACTTACGGTGTGAACGTTTTGAACGCTCTTTGCGGCGTCGTGATGAACTATCAAAGCTGAAATGACAAGGAATTTTAAAGGTTAATGAAAGCATAAAACAATAAAGAAAATATTAAATGAAATGAAATGGATTGGGCACAATACAGAAAGACCTAATTGAAAATGCAGCTTGGTGGCCCACTAATAGCAGTTAAGGTAGCACAGCACGGTATTCTTTTGTTTTTCTTCTTTGTTTTCTTGTTAAGATTTTTCGCTTAGATTTATTTTGGTTTGTTTATATTTTGATGTTTTCTTTGTTTTGATACAACAAATTATACAATTATTTGAATTTGTTTTACAGTTTTTTGAAGTTTAAAAAGCTATCTTGGATTGAAAGAGTTAACAAAGTGGAGGAAAAAAGGTAATCACTGGGGAAATACATATTTCAGTATTGCCCAGAATGGACTCTTTCATTGTTATAACACACAAGTATAATTGCATACACATATTAATTTTATTTTATAAATTCAAGAGTTTTGAGTTTATTCATTTACTTTCCAATAGTCCTTTCTTTACCCACTTTAGTAGCCGTATTTTCAATGCAAAATTATTAAAATTTTTGCCCAGCAATAAGGAATATTTAAAGCACATTATGCTACCCGCTGCACTATTCGTCCGTCAATTGAACACTTAAAGCTCATAAAGATTTCAATAAATATTTCTCTTCAATTGAATATAAATAATATTTTTTTTTCAATTATTACAATTGTTTTGAAAAGCTTAAACACAACTAAAATTAAACACAAAATTATGTTCTTTCTTCAGCGGTTTATGCCATCAAATAATCAAGACAATCTGTATATCCATCCATTCATATGATCAACGTTTTACCTCTCGCTCCCCCCCTTTGGGCAACCACCAGTGTCCGGTTTTAATTTTTTTTTTTTTTTTTTTTTTTTTAACAAAAAAATTCAATTGCAATAATTATTCTTTTTTCTTTTCAAAAGAAGAGCATAAACACAATCTATATTTATTTATTTAATAAATTTTGCAATTAAATTATATTTTCTCTTTGACCGCATGTGTTTCGATGACGTTTTATTTTTCTTCTTTTTCTTTTTTGCATAGGTCAGCAGCGCGAGAGGCTGTTGAGAAGAGACACGAAATAAATATGAATTTAATTGGTTCGTAGAAAACTTACAATCAGCGTTGCCACGACCAAAAAAATTTTGTAACCACAATACAAAAAAAAGTAACCAAATGCAAAAAAAAGTAACCAAAATTTTTATGTATTTAAAATACTGTTTTATTTGTAGGTCAGTTGAAAAATATACATACATATGTTAATATATAAAATCATATAATATAAATTTGTATTTCAGTTTTAAAAGTATATCTTATTATAATTAATAATCAATAAAATCAGTTTTGTAAAAAAAATACTTCAGGTAAATTATTAGAAATTTCAAAAATTGGCCTGTTTTTATGGTTAAGCAATTGTCTGTCTATATGCATTTCGTTCCCGCTTGTGGAACTCGTCAGTAGACCTCAACCCAAAAAATTTTTGAATTTAGTTAACAAACTTCGTATGTTTATAGTAAGATTCTTAATACTAATAATAAGTTTGAAAACCTCAAACAAAAATCTTTACAAAACAAGCATCTTTATTCAACTGTGCATCTATTTTATTTATTAGAAATTCCAAACCAAAAATCTTTTTAGTAACAACAAATAATATGTATGTAATTTAATTACATTCGTTATCAAAACACAAGATAAAGTTAAGTTTGTTAATATTAAAACAAATCTTTGGCAGACCAAACATAATGGGAATTGTTTCGATTGATGCACAATTCTTTAGATTGCATTATTGAGTTTACAGTCTTAAAATCGAACTTATTCCTATATTTAGTTTTAACTAGAGTTAGCTGCGAAAATATCCTTTCAGCAGCTGTGTGGAAGTGACATTAAATTTTACATTAAATTAATTAAATCATAAAAACATTTTTCGTTCAATCCATTTGTATGTTTTGAAACCGCATCCCAAAATTCAACTATGACCATATCAGCACTTACTTCTAATTTAGAAAATTTGCCAGCGGCGGCTGTTAGCCGACTCACAGCCGATCGGCTTCGTTCCCTGCTTGTTATAGTGGGTACACACTTTGCAATATGTTTACGCAACACGTTTATATTTCATGTTGCATATTTTGATACAGACTATGCAACCTACAATGCAACCGCCACTGCAACCCATAAACATCAAAGCATTTTGATATTTTCGAAACTTCGAAAGCAACTTCGAATGCAACCATAAACAAGACTACACACTATGCGACCGACAATGCTATCTGCCTGGTTGCATAAACACGTTGCTAAGTCTGTACCTACCATTACGCTCTCAAACTTAAATAAAAAAATTCGCTTTTAACTTTTTACATAGTGTTTGACGTTTAAAGATTTTGCAACCATGAATGCATCTGATTTTTGAAACCAGGGGGTCTACTCTGTAATTCGAAACGAAAGAAAATGCTTTCGAATTTGTATGCGTATAACATGTAAATTCGAAAGCATTTTCTTTCGTTTCGAATTACAGAGTTGGCCCCCAGGCTTGATATGTTCAGAGACAGACATGTATTTTTTTAAACGCTATGTTGATTATCCAGTGTTGTCTTTACAACGTAGTAAAAACGCTTAAATTGATAATTAGTTTGAAATTTGAAAGATAATTAGTTATATGCAAATTTAACATACCACATATGTACATATATGCTTAAAAAATGGTTATTTTTGTGTTGAAAAAAAGTAACCAAAATGGAAAAAAAGTACACAAGTACACATTGGAAAAAAAGTAACCAATTTTGGTTACAAGTAACCAAAACGGCAACGCTGCTTATAATGCAATTAAGATATGGCAATATAGCAAGTTATTTTCATATGAGTTCAACAACTTAAGTTTTAGCAATACCTGCAGCCAGCAACAATGTTGCTGTACATCATTTATTTCTCAAAAAATGTAGAGGAACATTATTTATTATTTAATACGTAAACAGTGATATCTCGAAATTACAATATGTTGACTTATATTTATTTACATATATTGCTTTTAACATTAAGAGGTGTTACTGATTTATCTCATTTCTATATAAGGCTGTCAAATTAGAAAATTTTTAATTTACGGCAACACTGTATCGCATGAATGATTAAAGCAGCCCGTACACGATTCAATTCAATTTTCAATTGAGTCGGTTGTTGTCCAAATCAAAGCGTGTATGGCTTTGTCAATTGATTAGTTTGGCAGTTGTCGAGTTGGTTGAAGAAAAATCAAAAGATTTTGATTTTTCATGTTGACTAGTAAATCTTTCAATTCGATTGTGCTGTGTGTGTTCGAGCCTCTTGATTTGCTGTCAAAATTTATGTTTGTAGCTTTATTTTGTATAGAAAAAGTTATGTATTTTTAAAATTGTATTTAATTTCATTGAATTCTAAATAAAAAATATTAAAATTAATGAATGAATGCAATAGAAGTTTTATATTTTAAAATTTTTAATTGTGAAAAAAATATAAATTTGGCAGTTGAATGAAAATCTTTCAATTCAGTTTATGAAGTGTGTGTCCAAGAATCAATTCAATTGAAATACTCAATTAACAATTGAATTGAAACGTGTATGGGGTGCTTAAGATGTGGCAGCCCAATTAATGCATAGTACTCTGTTCAAATTTGTGAAAAAATGTTTATCAACATTAATTCGTAAGAAAAATTTGTAAATGTAAAATGTAAACAATATTAATTGGCGCCTGAAAATATGCTACAATTTCTTATGTTTGTAGAAACACCAAATGAGTTTGTTGTAAATTCCTTACGAAACAAGTGGCCCCCTACTTATTTCGCATGAAAACTTAGAATGTTGAAGATACATTTCAAATGTTTATCCCAAGATAAACAGAGTACTATTTCTGCAACATTTTGTCATGAACAATTCGTGTAAATTTTTTTTATATGTACTTTCGCAGCATTTCGCGTGAAATGTTGAACAGAGTACCAGGCTTAACATCAAAAAGACCCTGCTACAAAACACCCTTAGTGAAAATGCACAAACCTTTTCGAAGGGTCATCACGATAGCAGCAGGGCAAAAATTCTGAATGTAAAAACCTTCTAAATCAAATATTAGCTGCTGCTTGGAATTTCCATATGAAGCCATTCACGCATATTATTTCGCACATTAGAATTCATATAATCGAAGTACAATATGACGAGACATAAATTTTTGTTTTATATTTAATTTTTCTCAATAAACAATTGAAATCAAAACAAAAGCAAACACTTAGGCCTTAAGCATGCAATTTGATATGCAAGAAAATTTTAAAAAATAAAATAATAGTAAAAATGAGGCAAAAAAAACATAAAACCCAAAAGACCTTAGGTGTTTGCAAAAATAAGCTTAAAAAAACCATTAAAAACAGGTGGCGTTCAAAAATTATGTCATTTATCAAATTACAAACGAAGGCTTTCAATTGTTATTGCAACTGATTTATTACGATTGAAAATCCAATTTAGTTGCAAATCTCATTGAATATTTATTGCATGCAACAAACAGCCTTAAAATCTAAACTTTTAGCGAAAGACAGTACACAGCAATTCCAATATAAAGTTAATCTAATCCACGCATAAGTAAACTTAATTAATTTGTCTACACAATAAAATACAAAAAAAAACACTATTTAAATCAAATAGGCGTATCGCGCAAGGCAATCTTCCAAAGCCAAGTAAACACATATGTATTTTACAGTAGATAAGAAAAAGTTAACAAAAATATATATAAACATACATATGTATATGTATGTACATATATGTATGTATATGTATATTAATTTTTAACCAATAAATAGAACTAAAGTTTAAACGCCGGCGCCTAAAAAGTGCAGAGGGTTATAAATCATAAAATAAATTGGCTTATTTGATTAATAAACAATAAATAAAATCATTAAAAAGAAATCAAAAATATAATGCACAAGTTAACAAAACAAAAACTATTTTTAATCTTGGAATATTGTCATGTTTTTTTTATTCACAAAATTTTAATATATTTTTTTATATAAATTTTGCGCTTTTATTGCATTTTTTAAGCATATGTACGTACATATATAAATATTAAATATAAATATAATTAGTGGCTTCTTTACGTTTATGGTCATTGCTGAATTTATTGAATTTTTATTTTTTTCAAAATAGTCTTTTGTGTTAAATTTTTATTTTACGAATACTGTGACACACACACAATCATAAATTTATTACAATCAGGTATGTGATAGAAATCGTTTTCGATTTAAAAACGACTGAAAAACGTAAAAAGTTGTGATGCACACATTTATTTCGATTTCATTCTGATTATGTTTTAAATCGAAATCGATTCATTTCCCATCTTGTTCTATGAAAATATTAGTAAAAAAAAAGATGTGATGGAAAACGAAATTTGTGTTGTTTTTGTGTTATTAAATCGAGCAAGCATGAGTTGACGATTTAGAAATTATTTTATATCTAAACAAAATTTTCCTGCAATAACTTGTGTGAAAATGTAAGTAAAATGCTTTAAAATAATTAAAGGCAGATATTACAATAAAAGGAATTTTTATTTAAATTTATTTTTGTTTGAAACAATTTAATTGTATGTACATACGAGGGCGGTTCGGAAATTTCTTAGCCTACCACAAAAAGCGCGGTATAAACAGAAAAAAGTTAAGTGTTTTGGAAACTTCCATCTCTGCTATGAACACATGTTAAATTTTGTTTCGATCTGGCAACTCCTTCATATAGAAACAGGTGTTCACAAAAGACGCATCCGCGATTTTTTTACAATGGAAAAATTAGAAATGCGTGGTGTCATTAAATATTTACATAAAAAAGGTTTATCGGGACAAGAAATTCGTAATGATATGGTGAATGTGTTAGGTGAAAGTGCTCCTTCATATGCAACAGTAAAAAATTGGGTTGCTGAATTTAAACGTGGTCGTACAAGCATTGAAGATGAACCACGTAGTGGACGTCCAAAAACAGCAACAACAACAGAAATTGTAGCCAAAGTGCATGATATGGTATTAAATGATCGACGAATAAAAGTG